>OX422221.1:527333936-528749769 GCA_949130495.1 Sambucus nigra | reverse complement strand
ATCAAAGGTCTGGCCTTACTCAATTAGATGGTCAGCAACTCTCTTGCTATTTGTCAGCATATCATCAACATAAACTTCCATATTGCAACTGATTTGCTCTGCAAACACATTGTTCATCAGCCGTTGATATGTTGCACCTACATTTTTCAAACCAAAAGGCATAACATTATAATAATAAGTTCCCCTAGGGGTAATGAAAGAGGTACTCACCCTATCTTCAGGTTTCATTTTAATCTGGTTATAACCAGAATAAGCATCCATGAAGCTCAACACCTCGTGTCCCGAGGTAGCATCCACTAATTGATCAATTTGGTGTAAAGGAAAATGATCATTTGGGAATGCCTTGTTAAGGTCGGTAAAGTCTACACACATCCTCCATTTGTTGTTTTTCTTTTTCACCATTACTACATTTTCCACCCACGGGGCCGTTCGGGTGCTATTTCGGGTTTTCACCCACTAACACCATGTTTATAAGCCTAAGACTAGAAAAAAGAAAATTATTGTCATATTCTCAAACCGGGAGTCCCGCGGCTGCGGCGACACATCCTACGAGTTACATTAGTCCCATGGGAGGTCTTGGTGCAACCCACGGGGCCATTCGGGGATTGTTTCGGGTTTTCACCCACTAACGCCATGTTTTTAAGCATAAGTCTATAAATATTCAAATTATCATCGTATTCTCAAATCGGGAGTCCCGCGGCTGCACGGTCAATTCCTACGAGTTATATTGGTCCTGTGGGAGGTGTTACTGCCACCCACAGGGCCATTCAGGGTCTGTTTGGAGTTTTCACCCTCTAACGCCATATTTTTAAGCCTAAGTCTAGAGATCTTAGGTCTTCTATGATCGGTAGACCTTGGTTCCAGGACTGATCGACCGGGCCTTCGGGGGTGGGCACACTTCTTTCCCACCAAGGTCTAAATTTTAGTGTGCGGTTAACCGCGATCCGTGACCGGTCGACCGACCCCCTCTACCTGAACTTTCTGCTTCTCTTCGTAGGCCAAACCTTGAGACGTGGTCGACCGCGATCTCGGGACCGGTCGACCGGTCCCCTGTTTTCCACCCTTAAACTTTATTTTTGTTTCTTAGGTTTCTACTTTTTAATTAGGGACTAGGAGCCTTCTTGTATGAAGTAAACTTAGAGTCCTAGAGTTTTAGTTGAGTTTGGTCGTTACCCTAGAGTTACCCTAGAGTTGAATGGGTTCACTTGGGGTTCAGTCCACGGGTACAAAATATGATGTTAACGCATTTCTTTTCTTTCCGCAAGTTATTAGGAATTAAGAGTTATAAGCCCATACTTGGATATTCTAAGGGTCCTTTTGAGGTATATAAAACCTTGGGACTTGTAAGATTTTGGTGATTATTTGGATGATTATTCGGGACTTAAAACATGATGAATATTAATGAAAATATTCAGGGATTATGGTTCCAAATAAAATGAAACACACATGTGATTAATGGAAATGATGATGAGATTTAATTTGGTAAATATTAATTTACTCAAAGACACCTCTCTAAATGCTATCATAAGGGAAGCTCGCGCAAGAGGTGATGTCCCTTGACTAGTGAATGCAGGGAGACTATAGTCCTCGGCCATATGCAAGTTTATTATATGTTTTATTCTACGCTAGTGAGGTAATTTCGGGTGTGGTTATGACTCACTCGCAGGCATATGGACACTTCCAGACGTGCGTTAGGTGCCCAGGATGCCTTGTTTGATAGGCCCCTGGAAGATGATAGTCATCTAGGGGCGCGCCCAATGGGGAAACTCTAAGGGGCAGTCATAGAATCGTTATATGTATAAGAATATAACCTTTCTAAATTCAATTGGGACTTGATATATGTGGATTTCCGTATGAAAATATGATGTTAATTATATTCTTTCTAAGGAATAGATAAATGGAAAGATATGAGGAGTAACAATGTTTAAATTTTATTCTCTTGTATAGTTAACACTGTTAGAATCATTTAAATTTCCTTATTACTCTTGTTAATTAGGTTGTCAGATTTTCATTTACCTCATTCATGATTAACTGTTCATATCTATCGTGCTTCTTGTTCATCTGGTAATCATATAAAAATCGGGCCATGACCCTTTTATTTTTCCATGTTGTATCTGTTATTGCATCCGCTTAGGTGCTCCTCCGCAAGGAGGCCCGTGTTGATATTCCTACTCTTATGTTTTCGAGGAGTTGTAAGATTTTGCGGATATTACAGGATGTTTTGTTAGATGCCCTCATTTTTGTATTTTAGATTATGATCCGGTCTTTCTTTGGGCGTGTGGCCCAAAACTTTGTAATTGCTTAATGATTGTATAATGTAACATATTAAATTGTTATAAAGCATTGTATGTAGTTGTGGACCGACCGCATATTCGGTCTTCTCCTTGTATATTTGTTATGGAGGTATGGTATATGTTATCTTGGAATTCCACTATATTTTAGAATGGGTTGTTTGAATTATTTTCTTAACTTAACCTTTTAATCAAACAAATTAAATTTTTGGCAACCCGTTTTTGGAATTATTATGTGGTTTTCCCGTATACTCATTTTAATGTTGTGATGCTGAGAATGATTTCCATCCATGATTTCCTCAAATGTTGGAGTATCGGGCTGGCCACATTTTGGACTGCGGGTTATCACAGATGGTATCAGAGCGTCAGGTTCTACAGTCTTTTAGGTTCTATGGGGACTTGTCACGTTCTACCGTAGCGTTCTTTAATGTAGAGCCTAATATTTGGACTGCTTTGTTGCTTGTGTCTACGATATTCTGCAAGATAGACTGTTTTATATATTATTCTAACTCTACTGTTTCTCCATCTCAGATGCCTCCTAAGAGAGGTCGCCCAATGAGACGTAATAGGGTTGTAGAAGAGGAGGTCAGTCCTCCACTGCCGCCACAAGGAACAATTAATGATGCTGATGTGGCGAACATAGTGGCTCAAGCGGTTAATGCGGCTATGACAGCAGTGGCTCAACAAGTGCCACAAGCTCAACAGTGAGCGCAAGATGCCCAAGCTCCTACGGGACCTTCTCCGTGGGAGAGAGCTAGGGAATCCTTTTTAAAAGTCCAGCCCCCGGAATTCGATGGAGGCTCGGATGTCATAAGGGAAAATTAGTGGAAGAAAGACATGCAATGCCATCTACGTATAGTTGAATGCAGTGAGGAGAAGAATCAAGTCCTTGCTACTTTTAAACTTGTTGGGGCCGCATTACACTGGTGGGAGTCTATGACTACACCAGAACAGAGAGACACTATGCTGATTTCTGAATTCTAAGTTTTGTTTGATTAAAAGTACTTTCCTCCCGCGATTCATGGGGAGATAAGAAGGAGGCTGCAAGACGTTGTGCAAGGTGAGAGATTCGTGGCTGAATATGAAGAGGACTTCACCCGGTTGGAAAGGTTTCAGAGTTTATGAGAGGGTTAAACTAGAGGATCCGGCAACACTTGCTGGGTAATACGACATTGTAAATGTTTGGTGAGGTAATGCATGAGGCATTACTACATTGCCAAGAACATAGATTGTTTGTGCAAAGTGGAAAGAGAGCCACCGTTGTGGAGCAAGTGGGAAGACCTGGAGGTAGTGGGAGCAGAGGAGGAGTCTTTCCCTCATCCCAAACTTTGGGTATTAAGCAGAAAGAAAGGGATCCCCAACAAGGGGACTTGTCAAAGAGGCAACGTTCTAGTGGGTTCAATTTGGGGAACCATAATAATAGGCATGATCAGGGTGCCCCACAACAACAAGTAGGTCGGGGTGGTCAAGGAGGTAGAGGCCATCAGAGCCAAGGTGTAAATCAATTTAGAAATAACCGTGGTCAAAATGCAGAGAATATGTTGGGTCGGTGTTTCCAATGTGGTGAAGCGGGTCATTATAAGAAGGAGTGTCCTCAGCTGATTGGGGGACAGTTTCCTAGAGCTCCATAGCAGCCATATGTTCAGTTTCCTCCACAGGCACCAAATCCGATTGTCCCTCCGCAGCAGGGTCAGCTAAAGTATGGGAGAGTTTATCATATTCAGGATGCTATGCTTCCTTCGGCTCCACCGGCACCATCAACCATTGAGGGTAAGTTCCTTATTCAGGGACACATCGGTCTTGTTTTATTTGATACAGGTGCAACACATTCATTCATTTCTAGGAGCTTTTCTCAGACCACAGAGTTGATTAAATCTGCTGATAGTACTTTTACTAGCGTCGAGTCCTCTGTGGGTGATGGTTCACTCATTTTCCTTGTTTGTAAAAATATGGGAATTACTCTTGGTAATTTATGATTTGAGGTCGATTAACTCATCCTGGACATGGTCGGGTATGATGTGATTTTGGGCATGGATTGGCTTATGAAATATCATTCTATAGTTAATTGTTACGGGAAGAGTATAGTCTTCGTCGTTCCCGGATAAGAAATGTTATTGGTAGTTTTGCCTTGTTTAGAGGGAAGTACAAGTACTTATCTGTATTGTATTGCAGAGGAGACATCTAGGTATGTAGTTGTTCGCTTGGATTCTATTCTGGTTGTGAGAGATTTTGAGGATGTCTTCCGAGAAATATCGGGTTTGATTCCTAGCTGAGAGATTGAGTTTCTGATTGATTTAGCGCCGGGAACTCGACCGATCACGAGAGCTCCTTATCGTATGGCTCTTATTGAAATGAGGGAGTTGAGAGATCAAATTCAGTAGTTATTGGAGCTTGAATTCATTAGGGGTAGCACGTCTCCATGGGGCGCTCCAGTGTTGCTTGTAAGAGTTGAATAAGGTCACCATTCGGAATAAATACCCTTTGCCTCGTATCGATGATTTATTTGATCAACTTAGGGGAGCATCATACTTCTCTAATATAGACTTGAGGATGAGGTATCACCAGTTGAGGATACGGGAGAAGGATGTATCCAAGACCGCTTTTCTGACGAGGTATGGGTCCTATGTATTTTTGGTTATGCCCTTTGGACTAACCAATGCCCCCGCTGTATTTATGGATCTCATGAATAGGGTATTTCGGGACTTCCTGGACCAATTTGTTATTGTATTCATGATGACATCCTAGTCTATTCTCGAACAGAATCTGACCATGCTATTCTTTTGAAGTTGATCCTACAAAGATTGAGAGATCACCAATTGTATGCTAAGTTCAAGAAGTGTGGCTTTTGGTTACGGGAGGTATAATTTCTTGGCCATATTATGACGTCGCAGGGTATATCGGTGGATCCGAGCAAGGTAGTTGCGGTGAGGGAGTTGTGACACCTCGCCTAATTAAATACCGGGCGATCACTCCTTTATTAAATTAAAAATCAAGGTGAACAGTTGATTCATTCTTAGCATCACCGTCATAAAAATAAACTTTTCCAATTTAACACCCTAATTAATTAAGCTAAGTGTCAAAACCATTTTTAACCTTTCTAACCAAAATGTATTTTTAAAGAAAAACTTATTTATTTAATTAGTAAGAACATTTTCAATAAGTAAGAATCATACAACAATTATCCTGGAACATAATCCACTTAATTTAAACATTCAACATTCAAAGTCCCAACATTTAAAACTTAAGGTAAAACATCCATACTGAAATAAATCCCAAAGTAACCGTACTAGAAATAACTGAAATACAAATGTCCCAATAAAACAGGTAAATAGTGGAAAGGGAGACACGTGCCCAATAAATGAGAATGATAGATGAGGAATAAAGTAAACGAAGTCGTCTATGCAAGTGGCTTGCAACTCCCACCTAAGCTGCAGCACGTTCCTTTCAAGGGATCCAAAGCAAGACGCCCCTGTGGCTGGGCACCTGTACTACATACATATATATACAAGAGAGAGAAAGAGAAAAAGAAACGGGTCAGAGCCCGATAGTGTGTTTGATTTAAAATACGTTTAACAATTATTTAAATTGATACAGGCCAATGAAACAACATATTAGTGCGACACTCCCTTGAGAAATTCTCACCTCTCTTCTAATGTGCACACTTATCGCACTAACCTTTCCAACGGTTTAACTCATCATATAACACGCTATCCTCTTCCAATGGTTTAACTTATCTTAGATTACTCGTAAGATTCAAAATTTAATGATTCAATTGTTTGAAAAGAATATTTCAATTAGTAACCAAAGTTCTCATTTTAACTTTATTAATCAATAAAGTTTTCCAGTGTCATATTATACTTTCTCAAAACAAGTATTTATAATTGAGTCATCAACCATGTCCTACATATCACATCACAGTAGGCAGTTCCAGATTTCAGAATTTCATATATATATTAACTACTCATATAATATATATATTATATCAGCACCCCAAATAAAATTATGGTGCAGGCATACTCTACTATCCAATCCCCGTATCGATCACACTAAGGGAAATACAAGATCGGAATCACTCTCGAACTGTATCAACATATAAACACAAACAAGATTGAGGCGAAGCATAGATTCCAAGTCTCTAAGAGGTCAGTACATACCCTCACGTATCTTAGGACCGTCTGAACTATCGATTCGATAGCCTGTACCAAGGATATCTATCTCCTAGGGTACGAATCAATATCCCCCATAAGGCAACACGGGATAAGATCGTCCCAGCGCGGTAACCTCAGGGATAGCAAGTAGCGCGGCCATGGTTTTCACATGTATATAATATATGCATACACAATCATATAAATATACAACTTTTATCATATTAATATAGGTTCCTCTCATCACCCATAATTACAACATTTATCTTTAATTTTCACATTATTAGTATTACGTATAAGAGTTCGTTCCTCACTTTAACTCGAAGGGTTTTCTCATCTGAATACGTAACATGCATGGATTCTATCCTCCCAAGTATAAAATTCAGTAAGGGTCCTTTCTATGTTCCAACGTAACTCTCTTACGCAACTCTCCCGTTAATTCATAAATTCATCAACCCTTAAGTAATTATCCCACAAGTACAATTCTCGTCTCATATTAAGAATCCCAGAATTATTCATATGTCCTACTAGTCCTCCATATCTCCCAAAACATTTTATTAAGGATGCCCAAGAATTATTTCACATTAAATTGACTTTCAACTAATTAATAAGGGGAAACATGAGTCTGCCAGGAGGTGTCGATCGATCGAGGTCTGGGGCTCGATCGATCGAACCTTCAATCGATCGAAGCTCTAGGCTCGATCGATCGATCAAGCAGGTCTGCGAAATCTGCAGAATTGCAGTTACGGGTTTCATCTTCTAACTTACACCAAATCCATATTTTACAATCCCAAACGTCTCAAAATTGATACTACTAACCTTATATCATCATATTAGGTATTTTCAACGTAAAGCATGTGGATTTCAGTCATTTAATCATGGATTAACAGCCCAAGATCTATACAATTATCAAGAACCCTGGAAATTTCTTAATCATTGTTCTAATCTATTTTTCCCAAAATTTCCTTTTAATACAAAATTAAAATTTCGTAGATTATTCTTCTACATCACCAATAATTTCCAGAATAAGGTTTAAGTCATCACTACATGCAAATTCCTATCACAATTTAGGTTTTCTTCAATGTAATTCATCCCTAATCATTCCTAAACTAATATGAAAGATGTATCAACGAAAATAGCAAGATAAACACTTGCCTGGGATTTTCAGAAGTCTGGATTGCGGCTGATTTTGGTGCGGTTGCGTTCCCCGTCTCGCGCTCTACGCGTTGGTGGTGGCGGCGATGCAAACCGTTGAGTTTTGAGCCTTGGAATTGCTTGAGAGCTCTCTCCTCTCTTCTTCAATGGCCGTTCTAGGTTTTGGGAATTCTAACCCTAGGTGACAACCTCAGTATCAAATATAGCCCCTCTAGTTTTCGTGGGTTTAATTACCCAAAAATGTAAAATGACCAAAATGCCCTCCCGGGTTACTAATTAGGCCTAAAAATGCCCCGAGACCCAAACTAAACCCCCGGGTACACTTTTCTATCTCGACCCTTCCGGACGCGTTGGCGAACTCAAAATGACCATAGGAACAACTTATAAAATATTCACTTTTATTAATCCATATTTAGTTCCGACACGACACAGGCGCGTCCTGACTTAAATTTCCACAATTGTCATTTTATTCACACGTGACAATGTTATAAAAATAAATCTCATATATTACTATACTCATCCAGTAATATGCAACAAATAATATATTCCCAATAATTACTAACTCTTGTCACGCTAGTAAATATTTAAAGCAACATTTCGGATTAAAATTAAATTAATTTATCTCAATTAAATTTAATAAATCCTTAAATTTAAAAGCCATGAAAATACGGGGTATTACATACTTCCCCCCTAATAAAGGAATTTCGTCCCGAAATTCGGAAAATAAGGCCTACCATATAGCACAGTTCTGGATATCCTTGTCAGTACGCAACTTATCTACATAGTACGACGCTCAATCATTATAGCGTTTTCCTCACAGCAACATTGTTTTACATTCATATTGGAGACACTTCACATTGTGCTCCCACCCGACAATATTCGCATAGGTCACGCCTATACATTAAATTTTCTTATCTCACTATCATTAGGAGGCCACACCTCACTATATGACAAACTACTCGTATTTATTCATACACAAAAATCCCATTTTGAGAAGATCATACGAACATTCGACCACTCCTGACTGCCTAAAACAGTCGTGAAATTCCACCATAGATATCGGATATTTTCTCGACCGATCAAAAATTCTGATTATCTACTCTCCTCTAAACATACAGAAGGAGAATAGTCGAGGTTCTTCCATACCAAAACCTTAATACGTACCTCGTACGCGACAAACAAGTACGAGTTCTTCTACAGAGCATGTTTGAAATCATCATACCAAGATTCCAAAATTTCCTTCACGTGGATCCACTAATCTTTAATCACCATGCGCTTATTCCCCGGCTAAGGGTGATACATCCTACTCGAAATGAAATCTTATCTCCGATGGTTCCTGAAATCCCATTTCAAAGGTGGGATTTACCAATCTCATCCTGATTCAGAAATTTATACTGCGCCGGACCATGCACTGGCGCGATCCTTCCTTTCAAAGGAAGTCTGGGGCATACTAGTTAATATTGTAAGCCAGCCCAAAGGAATATCAATCACTTCCTTCTCGGCGACTTAATTCACATGTTCGGGATAAACCCTTGATCTTGTTTTGAGGATGGCAAATCATCCAAGAACTTTACCGACTTTACCGACCTCTTCCAAGTTCAGGAATTTTTTATAAACACAAAATTCTTTGGTTGATTCTCGTCTTTCAACCAAACCTTACCTATGGGCGGTGCATGTAGAGACTACTCACTACGTCTCGCTAAACATCGATTCTTCCCTTGAAATGTCTCACATTAAGTGACACGTAATACTCCCCTTCCTTCCTTGGAGTATGCCGAAAGTTCCGACCCGTGCTCTTCTCTCCACGAAGCGCACTTCTGGATCTCTTATACTATACTAACATCATTACTCTTTGTATGCGTAAGTCGTTCTCACACTTGACTAATAACAACTCCGCTCCGAGTGTGCTTCATAACAATTATATTCTACTCTATTCAAGGAATACCAATTCTTGAATGGTTTCCCACAGCCTCCCACACTTATGTATGGATTATCGCCCCTCATCTGACGTTTAATCCACTCTATCACTTCCACTTCATTATACTAGTCCCACAAACATATATTTCACACGTCTATTACCACGTCCCTTCGACTCGAGCTATTTTAACTGCAGCTAACCCAGATGCCCACATTTTTGCAACACCCCGACCGCCCTGGGAGAGCAAATGATGGCTACTCTTATGTAGGACTAACTAAATTCAACGGAATAGAAGGAATAGGGCATTCAAATTCCATGACAATAAAAGAGGAATAATAATTCTCAACCTTCCTCAGATAAGTACAATAATTTTCCCAAATAGGTACAACAATCAAAATAAATCACTAACGCTCTATTCATCAAAATAATTACAGGTCATCTCTTTTGTATAATATAAAGTTCTTTCCAGATAATCCATGCTAAAAATCATTCCAACACTTTATTCACCTTGTGTTCTGTACGCGGTTATGACATTTGGGTACTCACAATCACCCTAGAAATCAAAATTCTTAAATTCTCCTTATCATCGTTCCACCCCTCAACTCGTGGGGATAACTTTCAATGCTTTCCTACCACAAAAATCCGGCTCCAATGACATTAAAACAAAATTCAACTTCCAACTTACATACATAATTACCCGATCCCATTTCGACTAGGGTACCGAACTCATGGAATTGTGACCAAACGTCTCCCTATTTCCAACCTTACGCTAAGTTTCATGCGTGGGATGTCTTGCAAAGCGAAATCCAAACAAGGAACCCCCCGATACACTACTACCTAGCATTGTCGGTTATCGAAATCCGTTAGGTCCTCCGTCCATAGTATATACCCCTTTATTCCGTCCCTTGACAGAAAATTTACAATTTCTCCCGTAATTATGCTTAACAAAGAACGTTTCACTAATTGCACTATTGTTCAGTATAGGTTGGTGGTAATAGCATTTCATGAACCTCGAATACATACACTCGGAATTCTCGAAATTCCTTTCCCTAATAATAGGGGTATAAATATTAACTCCCACATCTCTAAAGGATAAATATAACAATGCACTTTTCCTATCACTAAGTCCGGAGTGCTAAACATAATACTGAGTCAAATCTTTTAGCTCAATGGTAAATCCCGATACATACGGAATTATACTGACAAAGTCTATACATACTTTGGCATCGAATATCTAGAGCCCGCTATCTCCTCCGAAGTCTCTAGGATAGATAATATAGGTGCGAGTCCAACCTTCTTACAGGTAAAGTTCTCCACAACAAAACATGTTGTACTAATGCAACTACTCCGATAGCCTTGTAATAAATGCCCACTATCGTACTAACCATTTCTACAACTTTTTAACAAAGATAATATCATACTCGTGTATCGCATCACTACAGGAGTAACCCCAATAAAGTATGAAACACCGTTAATATACTCATTCATCCTCCGCGGATAGCACTAAAGAAAAATAATCCCGCTACACTAGGGAAAAATATTCACATTTTAATAACGTTTATAATTATATGCATTAAACTCGTCTCACTCGCTAATCTAGCAATGAACAAAATATGGTGACTTGCTCGTGTCACATAAACACGCCGCATCCTCTAAGGATACAACTTATACTTCCATCCTGGCAATCGTCTTGACTGCACAAATGGTTTTCGGACGTAACACGTCTGCCCAAACCAAAACAAAAATTATTTTTAATCGTCGTCCTTTACTAGGCACCGTATTCTTGTCCCTTTTTCTCATTTTGGAACATATTATCGCGAGAAATTTCACTCCGCACCAAAATACCTCAACACATAATCCACTTATCACTTGTCCTACTAACCAGGTTAGGATTGTCCTTCTCTCGAACTTCAGTAGACTCGATTCCTGTTAGCCATCCCGGTTGTTCCCTTAGCTTTTTAGGCCATAAAGATCATGTTACTATCTATAATAGTACTTACTGAATTTACCATCACTTGGTAAGAATTTAACTATCTGAAGCATTTAAATAGTTTTCCTGATGTGTATCCACATCGTTTTGTGGTGCTATACCACCATCGTTGTATTCAGTCTTATTCTCGACTAAATTCTTCAATTCCTTTAACTTCCCCCACAAAGAAGCGTCATCATCTATATTGACAAAATATGACATTGTCAACCTCTGAATTGGCTGTCCATCAGAATTTCCTCCTCGAGTATTATCAACTATTATTACAAGTTGGTCCCCACTTGGAGTCGTTTCCTCCACTAGTATCTACCTCTTTCGATACAAAAAATTTGCTAACGATTAGGATTCATATCCACAATTGGACTTCTGTCATGCCCTCCTGCGATGAGTTCAGAACCACATTTGCTTCTCATCCTGAATAGTTGAGGAAGGAACATACGGTCAACATTGTACCTAAGGTTCTCCTATAGGCATAGCATTCCACTTCTAAAATTGGTGGTTAACTCCAACCATTATAATTTCGTCCCGAAAGCCAAGAAAAATTTTCTCTAAATTTTCACTTTTAGTTTGCCACACTCCTTCCTATATTTAAGCCTTTGAATACTTTAACTCCTTTGGTAAACACATACAATTTTCGCGTTTCTAAAATTTCCCACTGACAGTCTCAACACGTTTTTGTAATACGTTAGGTAAGTTTACCCTCTCACCTCATTTGACTATAACAGCATTTGAAAATCATTGTTGCACCTTAGTCGCCTTTCTAGTCGTGGCTTCTCGTGCCATAATGGAGGTGACCTCGACTACGGTCATCATCCTCGGATAAATTTCATAATCTCAACTGATCCCTGCCTCTTGATGTACGCTTAACGGTCCTCTTATGACATCCGTCATCGCTCGGCACACGCACACATCCGAACGAAATTAGAATTCACTAGTGTATACACATTATAGCAGGAGAACGAAATCTCGTCAAAGGAATCGATAATCCTAAACATAGGGCTCCATAACAAATAAAGCAACGTTGAAAACATAATAATAACCATCCCAGCAAACTATAACATGAGGACGCAGCTTCTCAGTGCTATCATCTACCAGGGAATCGCTCGCATATCATCTTGGGTACCAACGGTGGGAATCTCATACCACCTTGGTAAAAACAAAATCACAACGTATGGGGAGAGGTCATAGTTCCTCCCCAAAAGTGAGATGAAACATACCCACCACGTCTCACCCCTAATAAAAATTACACAGTAATAATGGACACTATGACCTAGGGACTATACGCACCCTGCTCCTCAAGCCAGGGGCCTCACCCACATCGCGCACCTTCCCATGATAGCTTGGAGGGGATATGTTTCACATATATATATATATATATATATATATATATATATATATCATTCACACTAGATATACATATCCCATCACATCATATAAAGGTATACCATCACACAAGGTATATCTATCACACTTTATAAGTATACATACTCTTATTACGCTCTTAGGCGTAAATGAAAATAATTTCATTTATTAATATATTACCCTTGAAACACCATTTATCAATATCTCACATAACTTCCCCACTTTGTATACACTATAAAATTTCTCACTTGAAGGTCACCCATCACATCTATTTTAATTAATCTCTCAATTCAATTTACGTTGAGGATATTCTCTATATCTATATGCACATCAATCAACATCTATTACTCTTCAATTATTAACCTCGACACTAAGAGGATTTTCCACTAAATAAATACGATAACTTAAATTCGCCCTCTCTTTAAATAAATCACTAAAACCCCAACCTTTACATCCAATCATCTATTAATTCTGCTCTCATTTCCTTAATGAGAGAGGAAATACGCACCCAATTTCATCGGGATATAAACCCCAAACATCTCCTCACTTTCTAGGATCCTTAATCCCCTTAAATGATCATTTAATCCTCTCTGATACAATAATTAGGAAGGTCCATAAATATAAACCCAAAGGAAAGGGGATAAACATAAATTCCCAACTTGAGACAAAAACAGAGGCCCGGTCGACCGATCCCCTAATCGCGGTCGACCGCGCTTTTCAATTATGCCTATAAATGAAGAGAGTGTGCTTCTTATTGGAGGCGCAGTCGACCGCCCCCTGGCCACAGTCAACCGGCCCTACCAGGTACCTCGGCCAAACTCCATTTTTACTCACTTCCAACTTCTCAAAAACTCCAAAATACTTACTTTCAACCAGAGGTTTTCAACCCAAACATATTCATAACATTTATACTCATCAAATAACTAAGCCCAACTAATTTCCAACCTCAAATTCATCATATACACATCAAATGTAAGATTTAGCCCAAAATCTAGGTTTTAACATATTTATTCCAAATTTCCGAAATTTAACCACAAATCATGAAATAAATGATACCCAACAATTATTTAGCAAGTTTAATCACTTGCCTCAAAGTTGTAGAGTCTGAATCTCCCTCGAAATCGCGTATTTGCCGAAATTCCCAAGCTTTTCTTCTTTCTCTTCTTCCTTTTCTTCTTCTCTCTATTCTCTCTTTCTTTCTAGGTCTTTACCTTTCTCTTAAGTGAGAATTACTTCTCATGTAGTCTTTTAAGCCTTAAATCAAAGATACCCAACTTCAAATGATAATACACACTTTAAATGACTCGGCTACTTTAAGCTCCAAGTACAGTCATTTTGACTATCTCAGCCCTTCCGAAATCAATCGCACACTCATAATAGTCATTCGAATTACTTTCTAACATCTTCAAATTTTGACCTCAAGGGCCAATTTCATAATTCTCCCATTAAAAAAATAATATTTAGTTCTCCCAACATAATTAATTTATTGTCCCAAAGTCCCGGTGTATTAGAAATAACACTCTAATCTGAGTAAAAAATGTGAACTTAATCTTTGTAGTAAAACATTCTCAAGATCAAATCCTATTCTGGTTGTAATATCCCCTTAGTCGGCTTACAAAATGGACACCCTTAATGTAAAAAACTAACCCCATCCATAATTTCACATGTTTTTTCAATTTTTTCGTTAAATATCTATTTTCCTATGGTACCATGTTTTTGTTTTCTTACTAATGTAATTTGTATATGTGAGCACAAGACTTGTCATCGAAGAACAACTCGTCATATATTTATATAAGTCATATTTGGGTTACAATAACACCCTAATCTAAGTAAAAAATATGAACTTATTCTTGGTAGGAAAACATTCTCAATATCAAATCCTATTCCGGTTATAATCTCCCCTTAATCGGCTTACAAAATTGACACCCTTAATGTAGAAAACCAACCCCATCCATAATTTCAAATGTTTTTTTAGTTTTTTTTGGTAAATATCTACTTTCCTATGGTTCCATGTTTGTGTTTTCTTACTAATGTAATTTGTATATGCTTGCACAAGACTTGTCGTCGAAGAACAACTCGTCGCCAAAGTGTCAAATTAGAATTGTATTGCTTGCCATATGTTTGTATTATAACAAGCATTTGTTATAGTCACCACCCTCTAGGCCCCATGACTCATTAAATATAGTGTCATATATATATACTAGCCTATGCCCGTGCCTGAAGGCACGTTTCCAAAAAAATTCAAGGTACGTAATCGCGAAATGACCAAATTTTCAAAGTGCATAGTTACAAAATGGCAAAAATTTCGTTGCCCGACAAAACAAAGTGTAATTAAAAAAAAATGGCCATAATATTCATTATTTATAGTACTATCCTAAAAAATGGTAGTGTTCATGATTGGTAATAAAATCTCATGTCGTGACGTGCTTATTTTTGTCAAGTTCGTTTTTGGTTAAAAAAACATTGGGTCGTGTTCGAAATAGTTAAACTTTATTATTTCATGTTGTGTCGTGTATATTTTGGCCGAGCTCATTTTTAGTTTGGAAAAAATATTTTTTATATTGTCTATAACTTGTCAACACTATAACTTATTTTATTTATAACACAACCTTGTTAAACACGACCTGGTTAAACGCAAAAAAAAATGTGCTAAAATAATAAATATTTTTATCTAAACAAACTAAACACTAAGCCAATTTTCGGGCATCCCTTAGCACAATATCTATATTTAAGCTTACACCACAAAAAATCAATGTGAAATATCGCGTTTGATAAAAAAACTGGAATTCGTATCGCCACATGTTGCTTTTATTTGTGTCAAGCGTGTTTGGTAAAAAAATATTGTCATTGTGTTTTAAGCAGATCACATTCTTGTTTGGAAAAAATAAAAAAATATTATATTATGCCACTTTTTATTTGAGTCATACATGTTAGGAAAAAAAATAAATTATTTCATATTTTGATTGGATACAACACGAAATATTTTTTTAACCTAATACGAACACAATCCAATAAAAGAGACATGAAATGACACGAAATAGTAACCATTATTTTCTTTCACTATTGTTACTTTAAATAATGGAACGTAATTTAAGTAAATAATACGATTCACACTTTAAACCTAATATTTGTCTGATTAACACTTATATAGTCATTTATTTTTATTTTTTTAACAAAGACGAATACGACCTAATTAAAACACGACGCATCATAACACGAAAAAAATATTATTTTTTAACCTTATACGAACACGATACAAAATGAAATCTTATATTTATAATCAAACATGACAATGACTCTATTATGAGGAACGCAACACAGAATCTTATTTTTTTTCCTAACATGAATACGACCAAATTAAAATGAGACAACACAGAACGATACGAAATCTTATATTTTTACCCGATAAAAAAACAACCCAAACAAAAGTGACAACATAATACGACACAATTATTTTTTAACAAAACATAAATACGAACAAAATAAAAGTAACACAACATAAGACAACAAAAGCACATTTTTATTAACCAGACACGAAAACAATCAAAATAAAAGTAATCCAACATGACATGAAATATTGATTTTTTTACCTATCATGTCGCGTCATGGCGTGCCATGTCATGTCCTTTTTATTTTGATCAGATTCATTTTTCGTATAAAAAATAGCATTTTGTGTTGTCACTTTTAAATGGGTCATGAAATGTAATTTTTTTATATGTCACGGACACGACCCATATCCTATATTTCTGGGTAGTGTTCATGACATATAAAAAAAATTCCTAGAAAATACTTTGGTTGTTATAAGGACTCTACTTGATCGGATTATCCCGATCCTAAATTTCTTGGTCCAAAAATATTAAGCATATTCATAACGAACGTGTTCCTCTTCGGTGCACTATGTGCCATTTGTAGTCCTAAGACAAAAATCCAGCATACTAAATTTTAGTCTTAGGTTTTAAAATCTCTATTAAAAACCCATAAATCATTAAAACCTCCATGTTAAAAGAGTTCTTGTTCTTAAAATTGATAAAATGCATGCACATTAATTAGCCTCGTATACAAACCCATCAAACCTTTGGAGAAGGAATAGGATTATCTCAGTGGGTTCAGTAAGATACAAACCCACCAAAAACACAAATCATTAATTTATTCCAAAAAAAAAGAGTGGGGTTGGTAACCATGTAAGATAAAATGGTAGCTAAAAAACAAATAGGAGCTGAAAAACCCATTTTGCCCACCTCATCATCAGAAATCAGATTTGAAAAGCCCAACCACCCAAAAAAAAAACTATCTTGCTCACCAGCCGTTCTCTCCTCTTATTCACAAAAACTCACAAAACCCTCATCCCATTTCCTCCCTCCACCGGCCTATCCCTCCTCCGTCAGCGCCGGCCTCATCTCCTCTCCCTCCGCTAGCCGGGTCAGTCTCAGATCCCCCACCTAGTTGGGTTTGTGAAAAATTCTCGGTTGGGTTTAAGCAACATAAAGTCTCAGCCGCGACGGTCTCCCTCTGCCAGCCGCGTCGATCTCAGATCCCCCACCCTATAGCTTAAGCAACATAAGCCATTTATTAATCTCATTTGGGTTTGTGAAAAACTCTTCTTGAGAGGCCTTCAGAGTCACAAAACTGCACTTACACGTCACTTTTGAAGAGATGGGTTTTGGCACCACAAACTTTGTTTTGCGAATTCATCTCTGAATCTCAAATGTCCTTGAATATATCCATCTCTCCGCTACACAAATTATGTTTCAGAATTTGAACTGAAAATGAGAAATCACAAATCGTGAGTAAGAATTAAAAATGAATTTAAAAACCTTGGCATAAACCCATATAGCCATCTCCGCTAAAAAAAAGAATCAATAAAATTAGATTCAGAACAGATCAGCATATAAGAACTCTAATTAGATTGCATATAGGAACCTTGAAATCAACCCAAATCGATATATGTAAAATAACCTTACCAGCTCTTTTACAATAATCAACCTGCAAAAGAAAAGAA
Source organism: Sambucus nigra (assembly GCA_949130495.1). Classification (NCBI taxonomy): domain Eukaryota; kingdom Viridiplantae; phylum Streptophyta; class Magnoliopsida; order Dipsacales; family Adoxaceae; genus Sambucus; species Sambucus nigra. The sequence goes on along the minus strand of OX422221.1, from coordinate 528,731,912 downwards.
AAAAAAAAGAAATCGTGAGCAAGAAGATGGAATGAATTAAAGAGAAAGTGAGGTGAGAAAATCGAATGAGGTGAGAGAATGGAGAGCATTTGAGAGTACAGAAGATAGAGTGAGATAGTTAATGAAGAGAGAGACTGATGGAAATGTGTAAGGCAACAAATGTGCACATGGGAAAAAATAGGGGGAAAGAGTAAAAGGTGGATTGAAAATTCAAATTTTGAAATATAAATGGAGGGAGATGATCTCAACCCTTAATTTTGAAAAAATGTCTTTTGATGTGGCACTCATCCTCACCCTTAAAAATGTACACATTTTCAAAAACCAAGCTCCCATATTATATATATATACACACACACACACACACACACACACACACACATTAGTGGTGTGCATGTCGATGTCACGTGGGTGATAATACGACTTGACACAAAATGGGCACAATATGAGGTATTTATGTCTGTTATATTTGTTAGTTTAGGGTGTTTATTGCATATATACTTAAAATTAGTGGTATCCATGCGTTGCACGGGCAATTCTAACGCGTATTAGCCACTTTAAAAAGTACTCCTTTAGCATGGTCGTGGGTAACTCACCTCAAGTGACATTATCATTGCTACTTGCAAGACGCATAATGTTTTCCAATTCCAAATAATTTAACAAACATGATATTTACACCACTTTCTCTCAAACATTCAAATAAATATACAATTTTTCATCAATTTGATTCTATAATTTTGAATTACACATGCTATAATGAACTTAAAAAATCAAACTCCAAATCAAATTCCAAACATTGTAGTTCACTTAGAGTAATATGTGGCAACCAGGGAAATTGTTTGAAACTCAAATCAATATGATGAGTTAACTGATTATTAAACAAGATGGATCAAAAAATAGTAGAGTATCTTGAGTAACAATCCCTCTAGTTCGTCGATGAACTGACCTTTAATGGAGTATATGCCTTTCTTGGCTCCAATATGACATATTGGTCGTACTCATTCCTGGTATACCCACACTTTGGACCTCATTTCCATCTCAATTATGCTCTGAATACAATCATAAGGTTTCTCTAGATGGACCCCGTGGAAATAAAAATCCCATTTTAACTTCCAACCACAAAACAACTTTAGTCAATAATATCTTAAGTGTTCGAAAATCGTGTACCGATATCTCTCTCATTATTGAAGTCAAAGTATGCACACGGGTATGAATGATGGCCTATTTTGAGGAAATATGAAATTGAACAAAGTCGGTAGTTATGGTTTCTCTATATATTCATGTTTTGATTGTATAAAATAGCCCACAACATATTTTCTTTTTTTCTGCATGGTTTGGACCTGCATTGTCGATGCCATTGGAACTCAGGCGTTTTGGGACTTTTGGCATGTATTTTAATGAAAATATGGAGAGAGAGATTATGCGCGAGAAAGTAAAAGGAAATGATACAACTAAATGCTATAGTGTAATAACATGTATATTTTTGGAATAAAATAAAATTTAATAGGAATTATTTAATTTGGTAAAATTAAATAAATCAAGGTTGTAAGTAATTAGACTCTATATTATCTATAAAAATTAGAGTTGGACTTTAATGATTTGTAATAAATCAAAAGGGTATTTATTTTTTTGCATAAAGAGTATTAGGGGGGTGTATCACGTCACAATTAAATATATTTTTGGGATAAAAATATTCAGAACACACTTTGAGAGGTATTACAGGCTCGTTTCGGCATTTTAGACCATTAGGAACTCACCCGAGTTATATATATATGAGTTGGGTAGTTATTGGGCTGATTAGATTATATATTTGGGCTCATTTGGGGGGTCCAAAGTTAGAGCCTAAAGTCCAACTCAGGAATTAGGTAAAATATAAGATTGGGAGGAAGAGAAATAACTCTCCACTATTAATCATATCCTAATCCTAGCAACCCCACATCAAGAGAGAGAGGAACAAAGGTGTAAGAGGATAAAGAACACCCTAGGAGGAGGAAAAGAGGATTCTCTACACAATCTTGGGCAATGATTCTCTTGCCATTCTTATTCAATTTGTGATATTCTTATATAAATGTTAACTCCATGCTTATATTTAAAGTTGAATCATGTTTTGAGACTACACAATTAGAGATCTTTAAATTAGTGTAAAATTTGATGATTTATATATTATCCAAAATCCTTTGTATCGAATATGTATACATTTGATTTAAACTGAGGAATTATTCGGAAGACATGTTGTAGGAATCTTTCAACAAATCTGAAAGTTAATGGAGTACAATAAGAAGAAATAATGAATATTCACTTCGATGTTTACTATTGGGATAATAAAATTGATATGGTATTATGATTTAAAAGTGTGAGGATTTAAGATATTTTTACGAATTACAAATCGTGGTTATTAATTTTATAAGATGAAATCAAATCATTGTATTTAATATCACAATGTGTCAAATCGACATTAATAAATGATAAGTGAGAAATTGTAAGTTTTTATAAGAGGTTTAAACCATTGCGAAATTTGTAGAAGGTAAGTCTGGGTTGCAGTTTGGAAAATTTGGGATGAACAATAAAATGCATAACGAAGAAGGAGAGAACTGGAAACCCAAGGGGTCATTCGAACGACTTTGGGTCTCGATCGAACGATAGTGGAAGTCATTCAAATGATCCAGGATGTCGTTTGAATCATGAAAAATGTATTTTGACACTGCCATCTTTTTTGTGGGATTTCTATTGTTCTTCTATTCAAGATCTTTTCGGATTATATTAGTGTAAATGTTAAAAGGAGGTTATACCTAGGATATGAGATATGGGTATTAAGGGATGTTAAATTAATAAGTGTGCCAAATTATTTACGAGAATTCAAACGATAAATTGTAAAAGGTATGATATGGGCCAAAGGAGTGAGTCCGGGCATTTTGGTTGAGTGACATCATTATAATAACTTAACTAATGTCTAATTAATTAAACTTAGAGTCAGATAAATTGAATCGTGTATTAAGGGCTAGTGCTATGGGAGTAAGGCCGGGGTAGCACATTTAATTTATAATATTTATAAGAAATTATTCAATATCGAATGTATTAAAAGGTGTTTTACCTAATAGTGGGATTTTGTGTAATGAATTTTGAAGGGTGAAAATACGGACCGAATGAGTGATTCTGGTTATTATAGTGAAGTGATGCTACTTAACCATATTAGAGGATTCCTTATATATGTACATATAACCCTTTTCACATTAGTTGACTCATTATATATGTACATATAAACCTTATTGAAAAGGTATCAAGAAGCGAATAATTATTAATAATCTAAAATGATTGAAGTTTGAGTCAAGAGGACAACATGCTAAGATTATTAAATGTATGGGTAAGGGTAGTTGGGAATAACTATACCTATAATCGTGTTGGTAAGGTTAGGTTCGGAACAACTATACCGATAATATTTTGGAAAGGTTAGTTTGGGAATAACTATGACTATAGTGTTTTGGGAAAGGTTATTTTGGGAATAACTATACCTATAATGTTTTGGAAATGATAGTTTTGGAATAACTGTACCTATATATTTAAAGAGAAATAAATAATGAAATAAATGTGATTTTAAGTCTAAAAAGGCAATGTATGAGACTTAATATTTAATCGGGCAGTAGTCGTAGGATAACGACTTAAAATGAGTTGTGGAATAATTGACTAAAATGTTATAGTTAAGCCAAAAAGGTTGTATTTTACATGGATGGAGATTTCCTTGGATTAAAGTAGTTATAAAGTAACTACTTATACATATTGGATATAATATGTATCATATTATTTTGTGTGGACATACCAGTGTTCGTGGACCATCCTATAGACTCGAGGGTTCGTTCATTCGGACCGGGTACCACATGTCGGCATAGGTGGGCTTGGCGATTGTGTAGGTTATATAGGTACTACGTGGAGGCGCCATTTACTAGGAGATTAGGTGTTGACGCGGGCCCAGCCTGTGTCACCGTTGGGTATGGGCTGTCAACAGGTATCCTGCGTAGGGATTGCCCCCAATTTGTGTGTATTTTTTGATGTACGCTTAGGATAATAGATTCCTTCGGACTTTCCAATAGAGCACGAACCAGTATTTATCTATTTACACATTTTGGTGTAGCTTATATGGGGATGTCCCCTCTTAGTCTAAATATGTACACAATGCTTAATGAAACTAAACTTGGGTTAATAAATTGACGTGGATAATTAAGGACAAAAATGAGCCCTAATGAATAGTGCGGCAAGCAATTATTAAAGAGAATAATAATTACACAATCTAACAAAGTAGACAATATTTAAAGAGAACGAATAATGGGGTGGAAATTTATTAATTGGAATAATAATTAGGTAATCTGAGAGAATGAAGCTTATAGTCTAACGGGGTAGACGACAAGGGTTACAGAATATTATGACGTAAGAATATGCACCTAGTTTATGTAAATTGTGAAATTAATATTATAAAATCTATTCGGGGATTGGGCTATCAGATATGAGTACCCACTTTTAGATATTGCATACTTGAATCGCATATTGTTTATGTGACTAATAAAATGATGGAACTTACAATTGGAATTTTCTTTTATTGAGGACACGAGTGGGACTGCTTTTAGATGAGAGGTGAGGTACTCGTTACATGTGAGCGTCAATGAGGAGACGTGATGTGTGAGTCAGTAACAAATTTCATAGTAACTAGTGAAGAATCCATGCACACCACCAGCTCTGACCCAAATTACAAATGTTTTCACCCCAGATATTCTTAATGACAGGGATAGCAGGACTGACGATGGATCAGACTTGCAGTTGCATTGGATGTAGTGGATTTCACTTTATTGATTATAGTATAGGTTGTACTTCATCTTTTTTTCAATTTATTTCATAGTGGAAATTGTACGGGCATAAGCCCAAGTCTTTTATTATAGTAGTCGTACTTACTTTACATTATGGAGATTGTGTGATGATTCTGTTTTTATTGTTATGGATTAAATCAATTTTATTCAGATGCTTTTGTTCATTGTGAATTTTGATATAAAATAAATAAATTTGTCTTCCTTAGTTCTGAGAATGCCCCGTCTTCGGCATATTGAGCTTGGCCATCCTTTACTTGAGAAAAGGGGGGTTATTACATATAGTTTGAACAAAACTGAAAAAACATGTTACATTATAAAGGGGTGAATTAGTTGGAGACGTGGATCTTGGCTTTAGTGACTGGAAGACACTTGTAAATATATGTTGTGATTAAGAGACACGTTTATTTTTTCAGTAAAAAAAATTCCAAATTCTGATAAACATGGATTGCATGTTTAGACACTTCTCAATGACTCAACTACTTGTCTATATACTTTTTCTTGTATTTATTGAACAATGCATCAATAATTATTTGACAATGAATGGAGGTGTTCCTAGAATTTATATGTGTGATGCAGTGTAATTTTATATTCTCAAAATCAAATTTTTAAGAGTACATAAAGCTAATTGACAATGGGTGAATATATTCTAAGTTTATACAAATTATGGTGCAAGTTTTAATTTTCTCATGTGAAACTTCATGTTGTCAAGAGTCCTAAAAGTAATCTCCAAATTTCCTCGCAAAAGTTTATGATACTTGTGTGTGTGAATTTTTTGTTTAATTTGATAGACAAAAATTCCATTTTTTAATTGTTGTGATGAGGTTTTGGGAAAAACTACAATGCTTAATTATAAATAATGTATTATTTAATCACTTACAATTATTTTTAGAGACATTTGTGTAATAAATGCATTAGTCCTTTACTTTTATTTATTACTAAGTTTTATATATATATATATATATATATATATATATATATATATATATATATATATATATATATATATATATATATATATATATATGTGTGTGTGTGTGTGTATGTGTGTGTGTGCGCGCGCGCGCGCGTGTGTGTGTGTTTACTTATTTGATAGGTAATGACTGATAAGCACAAAGAAGCTAGGGAAAAACAAATATATCCGCACACTACTAGACGCAGAGGCTATGCGAGACTCAAGAAGAACATGGTAACTTTTTAACCATGATGCTTTTAAATTAATTATTATCTTTTTTTCGATAATTTTGTATATTAAAAATTTATGGAAGTTTTGGTGTAATTTACCCTTTTATTATACCTATATTATCAAAAATTATAGTGGCATTACTAATGATATTAAATGTGGCTCAAATACAATTCTATCAATATAAAGGTTATGTTTTAATAACAAATTAATTCTACTATTATTTAATAAATCAAAAAATTATATTACAATGTGTTATTTTTATTGAGAAATAAATATTAGACATAACCATCATTTAGATATTAAAAATTTATAGGAAGAATTCTGTTTATGATACTAGCATCTTTAACATGAGAAATTTATAATTTGAATAAACATCGTTCTACCACGTTCAACATACGAATTTATTCACATAAAGGTTATCCTATTTTTAGTAATAATGCTCCACATGCGCCATTTAAAATTTCATCAACCAAATGGGTTATAATTTTATCCCAAACAATAATACACATCCTAATCATAATAATAAACAAAATTACAAGATGTTTTTTCAATCCTAAAGAAATTCAACACATGTTCAACATTTACTTTTCATTAAATTAGAGAAGAAATTCCATTTCTTTATTCATAGAGTTCTTATCATTACAATTTTAATACGTCTATAATAAGTTTTGTTCTACTTATAATTCTACACAAACTAATATATAAATTTAACTAACACAAAATATATAGAATTTGTTTAATTTTTAATGAATAATTATCATTAACTTTTCTCAAACAAATTATATTCATAAAGAAACAATTCTGACATATCTACTAACTTTCTTACAGTTTTTTGTTTATTAGACTTTGAATTAGTAAAAGTTGTGAAACCTTAATGATCTCAATGATATTTTAACAATTTTAATGTTGTTCAGGTTATATTATAATTGTTTTACATTAGAAATAGTATAATATGACTTTCCTCTTTGTTGAAAATCTTAAATTGTATAATTATTTTCACTTATTCACTTAAACTTTCGTTCTGACATGCTGTAATATTCAATCTACAATAATTAGGTCTAAAATTAAAAAAACGAGACTCAAAACAATTTAGTATCATTTTAAGAATGCAATAAAGTAACTAATATGCATAAACTAAATAACGGAATACAACAATAAGAACGAGCAAATATAAATCTTTCACACTATGATCATCCTCAACTCAACTCAACTGAAAAAGCCTTTTCCCAATTATTTTGGATCGACTACATGAATCCTATTTTTTCATTACATTTTGCCCAACACAAGATCTTCGGTTAAACCACTTGATATCATGTCTTTATTTGTAATATCTCACCAAGTCTACCTATATTCTTTGTGTTACCATAAAACTAACTATATCAATATTCTTTATGGGAGCATCCATTGGTTTACACTTGATGTGTCCAAACCATCTATGTATATTTTCTCTCGAGTCATCTTTTATAGGAGCTACTTTTACCATTTCTCGAATTTATTCAATTCTAATTTTACCCTTTTGAGTTTTATCAAAAATCCATCTTAGCATTAGCATCTCCTCCACGCTCATTCCCTACACATTTTGTTTCCTAGTTGCCCAACACTTTTCCCCATATAACATAGCGGGTCTAATGGCAGTCTTATAAAAAATTTCTTTTAACTTCAAATGTATATGCCTATCACACAATACGTTGTTTGCACTTCTTCACCTGACTCATCCTTCTCTAATCCTATAAGTAACATCATCATTAATATCTCTATCTTTTTGGATAATGGATCCTAAATAATAAGAACGATCATTTCCAGGTATATCTTGACCTTCTAATTTCACCACATCTCCATTTGTTCTCCTATTACTACTAAAATTTCACTCCACGTATGATTATTTTAAACCCTTTTGTTTCTAGACCGTCTATCCACAATTCCATCCCAGCATTAAATTATGTCCTAGTCCCATCCACTAAAATCATATCATCAGCAAATAGCATATACCACAACACCTCATCTTGTATTTGTCCAGTCAACTCGTCCATAACAAGAGCGAAGAGATAAGAACTTAATGTTGAACCTTGGTGTAGACCTACAGTAATTGAAAATTCATCACTTTTTTGGATGATGTTCTTATTATAGTCATGGCCCCGTCATACATATCCTTGATCATATCAATATATCTATGAGTCACTCCTTCTTTATATAGAACCCACCATATTATATATCTAGGTATCCTATTATATGCCTTTTCCAAATCTATAAAAATTATATGAAGATCCTTATTTTTCTCCGTATACCTATCCATTAAACTCCTCAACAAATAGATTGCTTCCATGATTGAAATCCTAAGAATAAACGCAAATTAATTCCCAGATTTTGTTGTTTTCAATCTCAATTCACATTCAATCACTTCTCCCAAAGTTTCATTGTATGACTCATTAACTTAATACCATGATAATTCGCGCAACTTTCTATGTTTCCTTTATTTTTATAAATAGGTACTAAAACACTCTTTCTCCATTCTTTAGTCATCCTATTAGTCATTATAACTATGTTAAATAATTTTGTAAGGTAAGATAATACTTCCTTCCAAGATACTCCATCCTCCCCTAAGCACTTACAAACCTCAATAGGGATACCATCTAGTCCCTAAGACCTCCCTGTTTTCATCTTTTTACAGAAATCCTAATCTCTGTTGTCCTAATTCTATGAAAGAATGTATTTTCTCGAATCTCTCTTAGTTCCTCTATATCTAATCTATTCCCATTATCTTCATTTAATAACCTCTCAAAGTAGTTTTTCCATCTTTCAATTATCTCATCATCTTTGACTAGGACTCTCGAATCATCACTTTTAATACACTTGATGTTATTAAAATATTTTGTTTTTTTGTCCCTAAGTTTATCAAGCTTAAAAATACTTTTTTTACTTCTCGTGTTCTTGATTTGTATAAAAATTATCATATGCTTTTAACTTAGCATCTATTACCACTTCATTAACTTCCTTTTTAGCCCATATATATTTTTCCAAAATTTTTCTTCATTTCTATTTGTTTACTATGCTTTAAATCACTCCCTTTTGATTTTTACTATATTTTGTACTTCTTCATTCCACCACCAAGTTTCTTTAGATTGTGTCCCCTTACCTTTAGATTCTCCAAAAACTTTTTTGATATTCTCCTAATGCATGTGGCTATCTTATACCACATTATGTTAGTTTGTTATTCAGTATTCCATGATGCTTCATTTAATACTTTATCTTTAAACAATTATAATTTCTCTCCTTTAAATTTCACCACCTAGTTCTTGGGTTAATATTCTCATTTCTCACTCGTGATTGATTTTAAATATTTATATCCAATATCATTATCCTAGTAAAGAAAAAATCTATTTAGCTTTTATGCATTCCACTTATAAATTATTAAGTGTTCAAGCCTCGTTTTAAACACGTGCTTAGTATAAAATCATAATTCATTGCAAAATATAAGATAGACTCTCCACCATCGTTCCTCTCTCCAAAATCATATCATCCATGGATTATCTCATATCCTACACGATCTTCTCCTACATGGCCATTAAAATCTTCCCCTATATAAATTTTCTCACATACAGGTATTTCTTAAATTAGTTAATCCACTTCTTCCCAAAATTGTACTTTAGTTTTCTCTTCTAATCCTACTTGGGGTGCATAAGCACCAACAGTATTAATTATATTTTAACCTAATACTAGTTTTACAAGTATAAGTCCATCACCTTTCCTAATAACAATTACGATATCATCATTAAAGTTCTTATCTACTATTATTACAACTTCGTTCCTATTTCTATGTTAACCTATATAATATAATTTAAACCCTGTATTTCCTATTACTCTAGCTTTCTCATAGACCCATTTAGTTTCTTGTAAACAAGCTATGTTAACTTTTTTTCATATCATGGTAACTACTAACTCTATCCATTTTCTTGTCATAGTCCCATTGTCACAAGTAGTTAACCTAAGTCTAGTATCCTGGGCTAGATTGTTTACCCTCATAAGTCCAGATTGTTGAAGTAACCCTTGTGTATATCTTGTTCCATACTAGCACCGATGCGACGTACATTGCTAATTTCTCGAGATACCTAGTGGCAGGCACAATGACCCTTGCCTATTTTTCAAGACACTCGATGGCAGGCACAACGCCCATTGCCTATTTTTCGAGAAACTCGGTGGTAGGCGTAATGCATCGCTTGAGGGAAATTTCGTAGTATTAGCGTGTATATTCATAGTATTAATGTTCATAAGGATTAGACAATGTTATAATGTGGTTGTCAGCTACCTAATTCAATCCTCCTCCTTTGTCCAGGCTTAGGACCAGCAGTGTCCAAAAAAATATAAGAAATTAAGCGCGACACATGCGGAGTTTGACACTATAATCATCCAAAATATTAAAAGACAACACTAGAAGTATATCTACTAAATAACCAACACGACAGAGAAGTAAATAGGAATATAAAGAGTGAATGTGCATCCTATAAGAGCAACAATGGCGAAATGCAAGATAAAATCAAAGTGAGGATGCAACGATGACCTAGGTCCTAAAAAGATAATTTAACAAACACATAATTATCACTAAGTTTATGAAGAGTAAGACTGTAGTTGAGTTCGGTCTACATTATAACCATGCATATTCTTCACATATTTGAATTTTTCAAAGTTCTCCCAACCCACAAAAAAAATCGCAAATATCATATGCGTCGAACTCCTAAACCGAAATGAACCACATGATTACATATTATTCATCTCATGTGAATATAATAAAGGCTCCATAATTATCTCAACCTATACATCTCCAGTATATAAACGTGTAATTAAAAATATAACTATATCCAGTATAACATTGTTATGATCTCATCTACTTAAAAAACGGCTATGCCCGAGCCTGCATATAATGAAGGTCTATCTCAATCGCCTTCAGGGATTCCTGGCACATACTAGGCAAGTTATAAGTTGTATCACATCTATAACCTCAAGTCATCAATAAGGGATAATCACAACAACTTCACACCAATCATATGACCTCATACTATTTATTATATGAGAGTATCCTCTCATTAATCCCCTTGGAATACAACAAGTACTTTTAACATGTAGTGTTTGGGGTATCATAACCAAGGTAGATCATGTCTCTATCACTCAGATGTCAGCGCAATAGAATTCATACGTGACCCATAAAGGATATCCCCTCTGGTACGTATCCCATGACCACTCATTCATGGCATGTTTCACATAAGTCACATAAATAAAATATAAACCCATCTCTAAGATATAGTGCACCAAATGTTTAATTATTTGATTTGCAAATTAATCTATAATGGAATTCCATGAGATCAACTTAACCCTACTAGTCATCAATTATACCTATAGGTCTCCAATTCAAAAAATTAACTAGGTTTCAAAACAAATCTCAAAGAGACCGACATTTTATTCTACCCTAGTCGAATCAATTCGGTGTTTGTCCGACTGAATCGATTCGCCCAAGTCGAGAATCAATTTGGCCCTTGAACTTTTCCAAAGCTTCAGACCTCAAAAAATCACGTCCAACCCAACACCCAATTAATCCAACAATCCTTTAAAGTCAATAATAACTATTCTTTAACAACTATAAGTACTATACTACCAATTCAACTCTATACATTAGTGTTTTAACTGAAAATAACAAGTTTTGGATGTTTAATTTCATATTTTTGTTCAAGAAACCTTGTTTTATGAATTAAGTCATCAAACCTCAATTTCATATCAATTTGTGAAATTAACAAGGAGGTTTTCTATGATTTCAATTAGTTAAATTTGAATCTAACACTTGTAATCCAATTCTAACTCCAAATCTTGACAGATCATTATTAATTCATAATGTATGCTTAACATGTTATTAAGTTAAATTACCTCCTTTATTTAATTATGAATATAGTTAATTGATTTTTATAATTAGTCTTAGATTACAATCAAAATCTATACTATAATAGAAAAACAATTATATTATGTAAAAACAATTTTTCCAACATTGTAGATAGCATAGTTTTAGACTAGTTTTGCATATCCCGTTAAAAATCGTCACACACCGTCAAGACGAACCGAACTCGAGCATCTCCGAATTTAAACACTTCTCGACATCCCGTTAAGGTACAAAACAATTTAGAGTTTGAATTGATTTATGAAATTAATGTTTAGGATGTTTATTTTTTCAAAAGACAAACAATAACTTTTTATTACGAAAAAAAAATATTTTATTTTTTATCTCATTCAAATGAGATTAACATATTGCTAAATAGGTCTTTTCTTCATGTTTTCAAATTTGTTTCAAATGAGGACTTACTCTTTCTATTTTCAAAAGGTCGTTAGAAGCGAAGATAAAGTTGTTCGAACGACATCTCATTGTCATTTAAACGAAGTTTATTTATCGTTCGAACGACCGTGCCGCCTCAAATTTGCAAGTGGACTATATATACCTACTTTGTGCTCAAAACGTTAAATACTTTTGCCAGATATATTTCTACATTACTTTTGCAAAAGTTCCTCATCCTTTGTGTTGTAAAAATACTCGTTTAATTCACAACGAAATATCCTTCAATATTTTGTTATGAATTCAGTTAAAACCTTAGAAAGTTTAGTCCGTTTGCATACACCTTGTGGAGAGCATATCCATGGATGACTTATGATACCTACGGGAATTCACTGTTAAAGACGAATGTTGAGGCTGATGGAGGAGTGTGGTCTCGTGATTATTGAGAGGATCATAGTTGTTCATTAGAGATTTATGATGATTAGCCCTTAATGCTTGTGGAAGTTATCAAGTAGTTTGCAAGTCAACTATCTGTTCATTAGAGATTTGTGAAGATTAGCCCCCACATTAGGTATGCATCTGTTTGGGTTTGGAGATCCGTTTTGGAGATGCTAAATCTTAGGTTGGTTAACTCTCACTTGCTTGCACATGATTCTTCACATGCTATCTCTTTTCATTGCTTGCTCGCATGATTATGTTTATTATACTCTAGTTTGGGCTTCATGATATATGTTTTCTAGTGTGATGACGCTTGTATCTTTATATATTATATTATCCTTTATTGAGTCATATTGAAAAATCCAAAAAAGATTTTATTTTGATAAAATCTTTAAAAAATACAAAAAGATTTTTGATTTTTGTGTATTTTAGTTTTACACAATTGGTGTATTTAAATCCAATTCATTATGCAAATTCCATGTGGCTAGGACATTTGGTTACGACTTTAGATACTTAAATTGTTCTTAACCATGTTTACGGAGTTATTTTGAACCTGATTTGCCTAATGAATTAGATTTTGTATATGCCTCTGCACACGCATACACGAGCTTGTTGTATTTTTATTTCACATGTGTATTTGATTTTAGTGAAATGTTCTCGTGTAGGCCCATTTTCTTTCAAATGTGTTTTCAGGATGTCAAAACCAACTATATTTTTGAAAAACTCTTTTTCAAATTTTAAACTGCACTAAGTATGTGAACTAATTTTAGTTAAACCCAATTTTATCTTGTTTAATCCCAGACATACAAGTAAAATAAAAAAGTTCACAAAAGAAATGTCGAATGTACGAGAAAACCACTAAGGGAAAAATCCTCGGACGGCCCAAGCTAGAAAATCACTATGATATGGTATTACAAAGTACAAGCAATAGAGTTTCTCAACATGTCGATCCCCCACAAATCTTGATAGACCTCTGATCCTTCAACCACTCCTCCATAATGCCCATGCAGAAGTCCTTCTACAATGCTCATACATAACACAAACATCCACATATGTCTCGATGTCCACCGATACAGCTTCGCAATATTTATGATATTAAACATGAACTCCTTCGCTTCTTCAGAAACCAGCAAGGGAAAAAACCTCGAACGACCCAAGCTAGACAGTCACTATGATATGGTATTATAAAATATAGATGATAGACTTACTCAACGACTCGATCCTCCACAAATATTGACACTCCTATGATCCTTCAACCACTCGATCCCACATATAAGTCCTTCTACGTTGCTCGTCCACTACACACGCGTCCATGTATAGCTCGGTGTCCACCGATACATCTTGAAAACATTTATGATGTTGAACACGAACTCCTTAGCTTCTTTAATGCAAAACCCAATGTTCAAAGTGATGAAGAAACTCAAATTGTGCAAACCAATATCTCTATAGCATAAGAGTATGGAAACTCGGATCTTGAAACTCTAAGGATATTTTTGGACTTTGAAAATCTTATAAAATTTGTGAAGGAAATGTACTATATGTAAACTGATTTCCCAACTCTACAACATAAAAAATTCTGATTGAAACACACCTTTAATAGAAAAGTTAAGTCGGCGCATCGTTTGAATGAGATCAGTATGTCGCTCGAATGAAATTGCCATGTCACTCGAACAATATGTTCATCTCTCTTAAATGACCTTGAAATGTCGCTCAAATGACTACAAGTGTCCTTTGATCCTTCTAAACAAAAGGGAATGTTTAATACGACTCTAAAAAATCCTTATCTCAGAATAAATGGAGCTAAACTCCTTAAAAATATTTTTCAATAAAAATAACATCCTAACAATATCCTACGAGTCCCATAAACATTATGCATTAATACCTAAGAGATCATGAAAAAAGCACCAAATTAATCTCATTATGATAATTCTTTGAAGCTTGGCCGAAACATCTTCAATAAATTTTATATCATAGACTGTGTGGGATCGTTACAATAAAAAATCTATCTATGACTCAAAAATAATGTTTTGTTCCAGGAATATGTCAAATACTTGCAATGGAATCAATTGGAAATTTTTTCATTATAAATCTCCCCCTTTAACTATTCCGGGACAAAACCATAATAGTGAAATGCCTAAGTCGGGTCTTCAAGCCGTATGATGCCTAAATTCCATCCCTTAAAATCCAAAATGAAGATTTACAAGACCAGACTAGTAATGATGGTTCGACAAGCATGATTTGTCTGAATGTGATGTAGTCTCAAAATCTTGACTTGCTAATGAATACCTACACACATGAAACAGAAAAATACCCAGTGAACTATGGAGGAACAAATGATATAAAAATACCAATACGTAAAAACAAATCATTTGTAAACATGTGAGAAAAATATTTTGATACCAAATTGAAAATGACATTGAAATCAGGATATCAAAATGTGCAAACTAATTAATACCAATATATGAGCATGAAAGCATATCATATCAATTTGTAATGCAACAAAAATTATGTGATCAAAACTCCTCCTACATCACATACATCTCTCTCGATTTTTGTCTCGAATAGACAATATGTGAAAAATATAAACAGACATTAAATATAGCAAGAATAATCAATGAAGCCTATTCAGATAAACAGAAACCGACAGCTAAAAATAATCAAACGATACTAAATCGTACCTAGAAAATAGAAGTCACAAAAGATGAATCATCAAAATTAGTAATGATGTGACTAAATGAATAATGCAGTAAAAATAATCATTCATAATCATCCTATACTACATATAAACTTCCCAGAAGCACAAAATCAGTATAATATCATCACTAAAGCGTAGCATGTACGAAATATAAACAATCCTAAAAAATTCCTCAGAAGTCACTTGAATGACAATGCTAGGTCGTTTGAACAACTTTGCATGTCGTTTGAACCAACCATTAAGCGACATCAAATAACCCAAAACAGTAAGCTCTCGTGCGTTGAAACCTTTCAAGCAACTTTCACGCGACCTATCTCGCGACCCATACTTGACACTTTGTATTTTGTCGTGCAAACCTCGCGAGATCAATTCATCAGGAGACATAGACTTCTCGCTGGAACGAAGTCCAGATATCATTCAAATGACATAAAAAATTCTCAATTACAACACGAAAAACCATGAAGTTTCGCCCAGTGAAACAAATTGCTGAATATGTCAATTGGAAATACCAAACGGTAGAAAAATAGACTCAAAAAAAAAAAAAATCAAGTAAAACAAATGTGAGTTTCATACCAACATAGTACCAATGTGCTCAAATATGGATATGGAGTGAATGGGCGCGAACTATAACAAATGAATCATAACTCCAACACATTGAAACGATCAAGAAGCTCTAATTGATAGATAAATGTCATCAATCTTAGTTTTAGCCATATGTAACAATTAATATATTGAGCTAAATGAACTAAACAAACAGCATGGACACAAATTCGAAATTTTGACGATTCCACAAACAATAGCATGATGATATGATTTTTCAACATAAGGATTCGTTATATATATATATATATTCAAGATCTTTTGAGGTCTCCAATTTTCTCACGCTATAGATATCATATTGGCCCTATTTTGGTATATGATTCTTTTTATTGCCATAATTTTTTTTCTTAGGCTCTTTTAAATGGTTGCTTTCACGATGTAATTATTATTCACTTGCAGTCCTCTCTCGTGAACACTCATCATTTTTTGAATTTAAGAAATATCAATCCTCATGGTAAACTGTTCTTACATGCACACCTCCTCCTAAGTCTAATTACTCATAGATGATAAAATTGAGATAAGAATGTCTCACCAAACTCAAAGATGAATGAGATGTCAAAGAATGATATAAATTTGTGCATGTGTGCAAAGATAGCATATATATAAAGTCAAATTCAAATGCATATAAACTTCGAATCAACCCCATTAAGACAATGGTTAAGATAATTCAATGCATCAAAAATTATGACCAAATTTCCTAGTCATGTGGATAATGAAATGATGGGGGTCTAAGCACACTAATATGCCACATTAGATATGAAACAATCACGATACAAAAAAATAAACCGAGAATCTTTTTGTGTTTTTCTGAAATATTTCAAACCAAAAATCTTTTTATATTTTTTGAAAAATTTTATTAAAAAAAAATCTTTTTTTATTTTTCTATAAGACTCAATAAATGTAAAAAAAATAATACAAAAGATACACATGTCATAACACTGAAAAATATATAAACCATGATGTAAAGACTAACGTATGACAAACATGGCAACAAAATCATCCTTTAGATTTAGCATGGGAATAATCAAGTAGAACTAAACAAGAACCATGAAGTATATTTCCTAAAGCCTCTAAGTCCAATTTCCTAACCCAAGTAGGTGTAAAATTACGCATGGGACTTTTGGGAACTGAAACAACTTTAATCTTAAACTTCCTAGGAGGATTTAGAAGGTTATACCAAAAACGTCTAAGGTGACATTTCTTATTGCAATGAATGCAAGAATCAACACGGCGGGAATGATTACCAAAATGTCGACCACTCCTCACATTACTAGTGGGCTCTCTCACACGATTGGTATTGTTATTAGGAATGGGAACAACTCTATCATGGTAGCCTATACTAAACCTATCTCCCTTTATTTGGACGGTGCCTAACATCCTATCTAACTTTCTCTGATCTAGCCTCTAAATCAAACTTCACCTTACTCGAGTCTTTCAATCCCTCCTCTAACTGACTAATCCTAGACTCAAGAAAACTCCTAGACTCCTAAAACTCTAGAATGTCTTTCTTCAATTCCTCCATCAAACCCCAGAGACTATCTCTCTCTTTCTCCACATATTCTAGTTTTTGCCTAAGAGTCTTCTCACATGCCCTAAGATCCTCAATCAAAGCAGCATTATTCTCTATGACATGCACATTCAATTTAGCTTGCAATTTTATGTTGGCCTTTTTCACCTTTACCGCTTTCCCATATAACTTACTAAAGGTAACTTGCAACTCTCTTACATCAATCTCCTCATCCTCAATAGTTCCACCCTCACTCACTTTGAATTCACACTCAACAGCCTCACAAGTTTCATTCACCTGAGAATCTTCACGGGAAGATTTATCATCGTTCCTCACATGACATGACATGAATGCTACAAAGTTACACTCAATGGGGGAACTCTTTCCCTCTTCTGTTTCACTATCACTAAGGTGACATTATATGCTATCAGTTTCTTTCCCTTCTTCTTAAGTCTAATGGGACACTCAAAAAGCTCATGACCATAACCTTCACACCCAAAGCACCTATCCGACTTAACCCTCTTGACATTTTCACTCTTATCCTTAGGGGCGGGATCTATCTTATTGTTCTTGAATTGGTCAAGTCTTTTGGCATCTTTCAATTCCTTTTTAAACATAGGATTTTTTTTTGAATTTCTTTGCCAACAAGGTTACATCCTCAAAATTGAAATTGGAATCATCATTGGAAACTTTAGTTTCCTCCTTCCATGCTTTCAAAGTAATGCCTTTTTTTCCTTTGGCTCTTGCTTGGAGGAAAACATATCGAGTTTATAGGTTTATCAGTCACCTACAATATCTTCAAGTTTTTTCGGTTCAAGCATACCCAAGGAATTCAAAACGGTCACTTTTGCATCAAATCTACTCGATAATGACCTTAATATTTTCTTTATAACTCGGTTGTTGAGTATTTTTTCTCCCACATTAAAAGACAAGTTGACAATATTTGATAATTTGACATAAAACTCAGCAAATGACTCACTCTCTAGCATCTTAATCGTCTCAATCTGTGTGGTGATATTTTGATGTTTAGACCCTCTAATCGTGCTAGTGACCTTGCGAGTAAGTGCAAGTATATCCCTAGCGTCTTTTAAAGTTTCACGCATCATGACACTATTATACTCCGTCGGTGTGAAATGTGAGTCAATAACGTGAATACCTTTATGTGACAACCCGCAATCCGAAATAAGGGGTGGCCATCCCGATACTCAAACGTAACAGGAATCATGGATGGATATCATTCTCAGCATCACAAATATAAACTGAGTATACGGGAAAACCACCCAATAAATCAGAAAACGGGTTGCCAAAAAGTGTAAAAAAAAATATAAATGCGGTTATGAAAATTTAAACTAACAACCCAATCTGACGAGCAAGTGGAATTCCAAAAGATAATATATAATATAACTAAAAAGAATGTACACAAATGGACCGAATAAGCTGTCGGTCCATAGCTACATAAGACAACTTACAACAATATAAAATATCTTACATAGTACAATCATTAATCAAATACAAATGTTTGGGCCACACGCCCGAGGGACAAGACCCGATCATATCTAGAATAACAAGAATGAAAGCGTTTAATACAACATCCTGTAATAACCCGCAAAATCTTACAGCTTGTCGAAAGTGCAGGGAACTTGGGAAAGTCAAGTCGGGCGTCCTCGCGGTAGAGCACCTGAGCGGATACAATAATATATATACAACAAGGAAAGTAAACCGGTCAGGGCCGGGTTCTATATGATTACCAGAAGAATAAAAAGGCATGATAGATATGAATAGTTATACATGAGTGATAAGGATGATAGTATGACATGCTATCTACAAATACAAACACGAATTGAAAGCAAAGCACTTTAATTTAAAACCCATCTTTAATAATACAATTTCCATTTCCTTCAGACATTCCTTATTAGGAATAAAACCATATATTCGGTTAAGTCAAGAAGTTATAATTTCTATTCATTAATTAAAACTTCCCATTTTATCTTTCCGTTCCTTATTAGGAATATCATTTACATCCAGTGCTCTTTATGGCACATATATTATTCCCGTGCTCTTCATGGCACATATTTATGCTCTTTATGGCATTTCATTCGCTCTTTGTGGCGTTTATCAACCATCAAGTCCAACTTGATGAAAATATAGTTATATTCATATACATATAACGATATCTAAGACCGCCCGTTCGGGTTTCCCCACTGTGCGCGCCCCTAAATGACCATCATCTTCCAGGGCCTAACATAAGACAACCTGGGCACCTATCGGAACACGTCGGGAAGCGGCCATGAGCCTGCGGGGTAGTCAAGACCACACCCGGAATCTCCTACCCATCGCAGAAAAATATAACAATAAGCGCTCCCATGGCCTAGGACTATATCCACCCTGCATTCATTAGCCAGGGGGCTTCACCTCACGAGCGAACTTCCCTTATGATGTCATTTAGAGAGGTGTGTAACAGTAAATTAACATTTACATTTTATCATCATTTTCATTACCAATTCCATTTCCATTAATCATGAGGTTGGTTCTTTTTATTTAAACCTAACATCATTAAACAACGAGGTTCATTCTAAATTGAACCTATCATCTTTAAACACCTATGGGTTCATTTTATGCGAACCTAATTCCCATCGAATATTATCATTTATTTTACCTCAAATTACAATTCCAGGTTAGATCTCCAAATGATCATTTTGATCCTACAAATTCCCAAAGTTCATGTAAATTGATAAGCCCATAAGTCTCCAAGTTAGGGCATTTAACTTCCTAACCTCTAAAAGTTGAATAAAAGATGTAACGCCTTAACATTACTTTAAACCTCCCCGAAATAAACCCCAGATGAACCCATTTCTAATCCAGGGCAACGACCAAACTCCATAACTACTCTAGGACTCTAAGTTTACTTCTTTAAAGAAGTTTCCTAGGTCCTAATCCTCAAGAATAAGGATGAAAATTAAAAGGAAAAAGACCCCAAAACTGCTGGAACCGAATCGATTCGCCCCTAGGGCCGAATCGGTTCGCACCAGCGAATCGATTCGCTGTGAAAACGAATCGGTTCGGACAACAAAATTAAGTTTCTGCAACTGCCGAATCGATTCGGTCTTAATCCGAATCGATTCGGACAACAAGACCTGGGATTCTGCATCTATGCGAATCGATTCGCCCAAGGGGCCGAATCGATTCGCCCCTGCGAAAATGCCAAGAATGGCTATGGAGTCTTGAACTCCAAAATTCTAACCAATCCAAAACCAACCAAACCCAATTAATTTAATGGAACTAGTACACCAAAAATACACCCAACTACCATCATTTGCAATATTTATCATCCAAATAAATCTCTAAGGATTTGATACCCAAAATTTCACCAAAACCCTAACATTTCTAAATCATAACTATCAATGCAATTTATTCTACTTAAATCATAAAATTTGCAAGTAGATTACTTGCCTCAAGTGTAAGAATCTGATTTGGTGAAGAAGGAAGCAACAATCCAAGTTCAAATCTCTCTTTTTCTCCCAAGTTCTCTTCCTCTCTCTACTCTCTCTAGGGCTCAATTGTGTAAAAATGAAAGAACGGGAATAGGGGTGGAAAATAAAATGGGGCTTAAGTCCCATAAGCCCACTTAAGTGACTAATATGCGATGAAAATATACGCGACTACACTATTTAAGCCAAAACCAGTCAAAAGTCCCCAAAATGCCAAAATACAATATGGCACTTATTTTGACTGTCTCACACCTACCGGGACTAACTACACTATCCAAATTATCATTTGGAAATTTTATAACTCATTTTACTTCCGGTTTCATAATAAACCAAAATGTCATTTTAAATCCTTATGACATTATAAATCACCACATGAACATTTTATCCACTCACGGGGTAACTATGCAACATTTTATTAAATATTGGCCTTGTCATAACGAATTAATATTTACTCAACATCTACCATTTTATAATTAATTTCTACCCAGTGTAAATAAATATAAAATGGGCTGTCGGAAGAGAGGGTTATTACATACTCCCCCCCTTAAGAGGGAATTTTTACCCCCAAAATTCAGGTATACCTCGCAAGAAGAAGTGCGGATACTATTCCCGCAAGTCATCCTCGCGACCCTACGTCGATTTCTCGACACTAAGCTGACTATATAGAACTCATCCCCCAAGGTACTACCGGCGGTACCAATGTAACTCTACGCTTTAAGATAGCCACCGACTACATCTAATAAGAACCGTCACGTTGCATCTACTTCGAAAGGATTGTGCCTAAAGGCACCGTCGTATCTCTCGTACTCCCTTTGCATGAGAGACAAGGAACAAATTATGAACTTGCCGCAAAATTTTTCGATAAAGCAATCTAAATAGGTTACCGGACCCACCGCAACATTTCTAGGAAAGGTACAACATCATGCGGTGCAAGTTTTCCCTTTCTCCTCGAAACGCATAACGCCCTTCACAGGCGATACTCACCACAACATTTGGTCTAATGACCTCAAACTCCAGATGCCTTCTTCTCGCATCGACTGAGATCTTTCGTCGGTCTTGGTTATACGAGAGACTCATCATCTCGCACTTCTAACCAACAAGTGGGGAATCGATAAGGCCTACCATACAAGGCTTCTTCTAAAGCGCCGTCCTAATAGTGAATCGACACAAATTCTATATAGGCGAATTCAACGAGCAAAAAGCATTGTCCCCGACTACTCTTAAAGTTAAGCACGCATATAAGGAGTATATGCCCCAACATATGGTTTATTCTATTGGTTTGGTCATTTGTGTAAAATGATAAGAAGTGATTAACCATAATTCGATTCCCATGACTTCTTGAAAACTTGCCAAGAATGAGAAAAGGAAGTCTTATTCTAGTCAGGACTATAATCAAGGGCACCCCATGCAGTACAACAACCTTACTATGCCCAGCCAATAATACTAGCGACGTACAACTTAGCACATTTCGTCATTACCTTGATGCACCGAAACGTTAGAACCGCGTGTTTTCTCCATATCTGCTTAACTTAATCCCCTTCTGTTCGGGACAAAATTCTCTTAAGGGAACGCACCCCACCCTCAAGATGGACTTCAATTTAAATAGGGGATAATACTCCTTACAAGTTGAAACTTGTGAGGCACATTAACAATAGATCGATACTCCAGTATTATCACTCCCCATCATGACAGAGACTTGCTAATGGAATCTACTTTCGAGCTTAACCACCTGACTCAGGGGTGCGAATCAATTCACCCCTTCGTTACCTTTGTAACACTCTACTATGAGAGGCCTCATCCCCTTCGGCCTTAACTACCAACTTCTCGAAATCCTCCCACTTCTCATAACATGGAACCAATCCCTTTCTAGAGGTTACGCATGACTTAGTCATGGTCAACTCCCAACAACCTTCCTAAACTTACGTCTCATACTAAAAAGGCTCTACGTCTAAACAATCCTAAAGTCTATCTACCTATACCCTATCTAAGTTGTATACACCTAATGCTAAGTATATCCCTAGTGCCCAAGACCTTTCTCAACTTCCGATATTTGCTCAGTTTCGTGCGTGGGACGTCTCGCCTAAGCGAAATCCAAACAAGGAACCCTCCCGTTACACTACTACCTCGCGTTGTCAGTCATCGAGGGGTATAGGTCTAAGACACATGTTCGGGACCAAAAGATTCTACAGCTACACACTAACTATTTAAATAACAAAAAAATATATATATACAATCCAAAGCTGACCCTTCGTGAAACCCTAGGGTTATATACCCTATAACATATACATCTTATTAAATAGCCTTCTATATCAAGGCATAACCCGAAGTCTCAATTCGACTTCGTACCTCGGTCTCCCTCATATCGATCAGAGGAGATAACTATATGCAGTGCTCCTATGTCGCACTTTAATAGCCATCAATCACCTTTCTACGTGATTCTCGGCTAAACTTTCCAATCCCACTTCCGACAATAATTTAATAAAACAAAATAAAATAAAAGAGAAAAATAGCATATCTTCACTCACAACATCGTTAAGTGTTCATGTGGAGGAGTGTCTCGCAAAGCGAAATCCAAACAAGGAACCCCTCCGACACATGCCTACTTAACTGGTTGATCATGGAGATAGAGCGTAACGCACATAAATTAAGAGAAAGGAAAGGGGGTATATCCCCACTCCCAACGTCGTTAAGGTTCGCGCGTGGAGCGTCCCGCAGAAGCGGAATTCAAACAAGGAACCCCTCCTATACGCTACCACTCAACTTATTGGTCGTGGAGATAAGGCATAGCAATCACATACCAATATCACATCATACTCGACCATGTTAAGGATGAGTAAATCGGCCTCAAGCACAATTTGGTAAGAGAATTTCCTACATACATACCAACAAAATAAAAGAGCGAACCATTACCCATAGAACTCGATACTAATGAAAATACTCTCAGCAGATATTATGAAATCTGTAATCTGAGAAAAGCTCGTAAAACAAATGAGCGCGTAACACCCGCATCGAATAACATATAACTCACGTATCTCTGAGTGAAAACTTACCCTCAATAACGGGCGGTGCCGGCAGGGCTGGAGGAAGCATAGCCTCCTGATTATGACAAACACGCCCATACTGTAGTTGTCCCTGATGCGGAGGAACAACCATAATTGGTACCGGAGGTGGAAACTGAACATATGGCTGCTGCGGAGCCCTAGGAAACTGACCCCCAATCATCTGAGGACACTCCTTCTTGAAATGACCTGCCTCCCCACATTGGAAGCACCGTCCCTTCATGTCCTCCCGACCTCGACCTTCGATATTCCTGAATTGGGAAATGCCTCGGTCCGGATGACCTCTACCTCCAGGGCCACCCCGATCTGCCTGATGCAAAGCACCTTGTCCGTGCCTATTATTGCCACTCGCAGTAAACCCACCAGGCTTCCCTACTTGCCTCATCTCAGTAGCTTTCTTGCTACCCTGCATATATACTCGATGCTCCTGGCAATGGAGTAAGGCTGCACTCATAACCTCACCAAAAGTCTGGAAAGCTGGGTTACCCAATAAGTGTTTTCGGATTCTCCAGTTTAGACCTCCCATAAACTTCGAGATCTTCCTCTCTTCCGGAGTCACCTCATCTGGTACAAAACTTGCTAACCGGGTGAACTCCTCTTCATACTCCGCCACAGACCTCTCCCCTTGCTCTACATCTTGCAACTTCCTCTTCATCTCCCTCTGAACAGCGGGAGGAAAATACTGAATATCAAACAAAGCCCAGAACTCCGTGATTGACATGGTGTCTCTTTGTTCTGGGGTGGTCATCGTCACCCACCAGTGTAACGCAGATCCGACAAGCTAAAAGGTGGTAAGGACTTGTTTCTTATCCTCACTGCATTCTATCATTCGAAGGTGGCGTTGTATGTCTTTCTTCCATTGATTGGCTTTAACCGAATCCGTGCCTCCCTCGAATTCTGGGGGATTGCCCTTTAGAAAGGACTCCCTAACCCTTTCCCACGGAGTAAGTCCCGTAGGAGCTTGAACAACTGGAGCCCATGGCAATTGTTGGATCACCACGGTCATGGCGGCATTAACCACTCCAGCCACTATGCTTGCTACATCCGCGACATTAACAGTCCCTTGTAGTGGCGGTGGAGGACCAACTTCCTTCTCTACGACCTTAATATGTCTCGCTGGGCGACCTCTCTTAGGCGGCATCTGAGATAGAAAAACAATAGTATTAAAATGCTGGTGAAAACAATCTATTTTGCAGAAGATCGCAAACATAAGCAACAAGAAGTCCTAGCATTAGGCTCTACATCAAAGAACGCTACGGTAGAACGAGACAAGTCCACACAGATCCTAGTACTCTAGAACCTGATGCTCTGATACCATCTGTGACAACCCGCAATCCGAAATAAGGGGTGGCCAGCCCGATACTCAAACGTAACAGGAATCATGGATGGATATCATTCTCAGCATCACAAATATAAACTGAGTATACGGGAAAACCACCCAATAAATCAGAAAACGGGTTGCCAAAAAGTGTAAAAAAAAATTTAAATGCGGTTATGAAAATTTAAACTAACAACCCAATCTGACGAGCAAGTGGAATTCCAAAAGATAATATATAATATAAATAAAACGAATGTACACAAATGGACCGAATAAGCTGTCGGTCCACAGCTACATAAGACAACGTACAACAATATAAAATATCTTACATAGTACAATCATTAATCAAATACAAATGTTTGGGCCACACGCCCGAGGGACAAGACTCGATCATATCTAGAATAACAAGAATGAAAGCGTTTAATACAACATCCTGTAATAACCCGCAAAATCTTACAGCTCATCGAAAGTGCAGGGAACTTGGGAAAGTCAAGTCGGGCGTCCTTGCGGTGGAGCACCTGAGCGGATACAATAATATATATACAACAAGGAAAGTAAACCGGTCAGGGCCGGGTTCTATATGATTACCAGAAGAATAAAAAGGCATGATAGATATGAATAGTTATACATGAGTGATAAGGATGATAGTATGACATGCTATCTACATATACAAACAAGAATTGAAAGTAAAGCACTTTAATTTTAAACCCTTCTTTAATAATACAATTTCCATTTCCTTCAGACATTCCTTATTAGGAATAAAACCATATATTCGGTTAAATCAAGAAGTTATAATTTCTATTCATTAATTAAAACTTCCCATTTTATCTTTCCGTTCCTTATTAGGAATATCATTTACATCCAGTGCTCTTTATGGGACATATATTATTCCCGTGCTCTTCCTGGCACATATTTATGCTCTTTATGGCATTTTATACGCTCTTTGTGGCGTTTATCAACCATCAAGACCAACTTGATGAAAATATAGTTATATTCATATACATATAACGATATCTAAGACCGCCCGTCTAGGTTTCCCCACTGTGCGCACCCCTAAATGACCATCATCTTCCAGGGCCTAACATAAGACAACCTGGGCACCTATCGGAACACATCGGGAAGCGGCCATGAGCCTGCGGGGTAGTCAAGACCACACCCGGAATCTCTTACCCATCGCAGAAAAATATAACAATAAGCGCTCCCATGGCCTAGGACTATATCCACCCTGCATTCATTAGCCAGGGGGCTTCACCTCACGAGCGAACTTCCATTATGATGTCATTTAGAGAGGTGTGTAACAGTAAATTAACATTTACATTTTATCATCATTTTCATTACCAATTCCATTTCCATTAATCATGAGGTTGGTTCTTTTTATTTAAACCTAACATCATTAAACAACGGGGTTCATTCTAAATTGAACCTATCATCTTTAAACACCTATGGGTTCATTTTATGCGAACCTAATTCCCATCGAATATTATCATTTATTTTACCTCAAATTACAATTCCAGGCTAGGTCTCCAAATGATAATTATGATCCTACAAATTCCCAAAGTTCATGTAAATTGATAAGCCCATAAGTCTCCAAGTTAGGGCATTTAACTTCCTAACCTCTAAAAGTTGAATAAAAGAAGTAATGCCTTAACATTACTTTAAACCTCCCCGAAATAAACCCCAGATGAACCCATTTCTAATCCAGGGCAACGACCAAACTCCATAACTACTCTAGGACTCTAAGTTTACTTCTTTAAAGAAGTTTCCTAGGTCCTAATCCTAAAGAATAAAGATGAAAATTAAAAGGAAAAAGACCCCAAACCTGCTGGAACCGAATCGATTCGCCCCTAGGGCCGAATCGGTTCGCACCAGCGAATCGATTCACTCTGAAAGCGAATCGGTTCGGATAACAAAATTAAGTTTCTGCAACTGCCGAATCGATTCGGTCTTAATCCGAATCGATTCGGACAACAAGACCTGGGATTCTGCATCTATGCGAATCGATTCGTCCAAGGGGCCGAATCGATTCGCCCCTGCAAAAATGCCAAGAATGGCTATGGAGTCTTGAACTCCAAAATTCTAACCAACCCAAAACCAACCAAACCCAATTAATTTAATGGAACTAGTACACCAAAAATACACCCAACTACCATCATTTGCAATATTTATCATCCAAATAAATCTCTAAGGATTTGATACCCAAAATTTCACCAAAACCCTAACATTTCTAAATCATAACTATCAATGCAATTTATTCTACTTAAATCATAAAATTTGCAAGTAGATTACTTGCCTCAAGTGTAAGAATCTGATTTGGTGAAGAAGGAAACAACAATCCAAGTTCAAATCTCTCTTTTTCTCCCAAGTTCTCTTCCTCTCTCTACTCTCTCTAGGGCTCAATCGTGTAAAAATGAAAGAAAGGGAATAGGGGTGGAAAATAAAACGGGGCTCAAGTCCCATAAGCCCACTTAAGTGACTAATATGCGATGAAAATATACGCGACTACACTATTTAAGCCAAAACCAGTCAAAAGTCCCCAAAATGCCAAAATACAATATGGCACTTATTTTGACTGTCTCACACCTACCGGGACTAACTACACTATCCAAATTATCATTTGGAAATTTTATAACTCATTTTACTTCCGGTTTCATAATAAACCAAAATATCATTTTAAATCCTTATGACATTATAAATCACCACATGAACATTTTATCCACTCACGGGGTAACTATGCAACATTTTAGTAAATATTGGCCTTGTCATAACGAATTAATATTTACTCAACATCTACCATTTTATAATTAATTTCTACCCAGTGTAAATAAATATAAAATGGGCTGTCGGAAGAGAGGGGTATTACACTTTAGAGTTCTAAAGTGCAAGTGTATGTTCGTCTTCATTGAATGACTCAACAGGTGTTGTAAAGTCGTAGCCTCACCCTCTCGTGTGATAGTTGATGTCCAACCTTTTTCGACCGCTAACCACACACACTCATAATTTTATTTCAAGGTACTTCTCATTCATATTTTTCAATAACCATAGCTAGTTCCATAAAAAAATGGATCCCTAAAACGTTCATAGTTTTCAAAATTCACCCTTTAAAACACAAGGGATCAACCCAATAAAAAACATGTTTCTAGTTCTGATACCAATTTGTAGGACCTTTTTTCTTTCGAATGTGTTTTAAGGATGTCAAAACCAACTATCTTTTTGAAAACCTTTTTCCCAAAGTTTAAATCGCACCAAGTATGTGAACCCATTTTAGTTAAGCCCAATTTTATCTTGTTTAATCCTAAACATTGAGAGAGTGTGCATGCGTTCAAATAGAGATATTATTTAATTAAACACAGTTTTTATCAATTAAGACCTAAACATGCATCTAGGTGTGATTGAATAAGATGATAAAACATGCAAGAACATTCAAACACACACATGTGAGGAAAAATCCCCCAAAGGGGCAAAACCTTTTATTTTTACTATAATATTGTAAGGAACGGTTACACGGATTACAGTAAAAATACAGTGGCACAGAAATACCCGCGGGTGTCGGTTCTGTAGTCGGCGGCTGGAACTTTCCCTTTCCAGGAGGGCAGCAATGAAGAAGAACGGTCTTCTCCACAAGAGTATGAACAAACACAAGGTTGTGTTCTTGGGTTACAAACGTATTCACAAAGATTTGGAAAAGTTCTATGAATCAAAACATGAGTCTTGAGACTCAAAAAGGTGAATACTTGAGTAATTAGGACTCCTAAATTCGTCTCTGAAAGTCTTACAAAACAACTCCCCCGGAGTTGGTATTTATAGGGAAACAAAAGAAGAGTTTTAAAAACCTGAAACTCTATCCAGCGTCAGGTACCTCGAACCGGTTATGGTGTACCGTGAACCGGTTCGTCCCCGAATCGGTTCAGCCTACGGTTCGGGAAAAATCGCTGGTCAAGGGGCTTTAAACACTTAGCAAAAATTCTAAGGTTTTTTCTTGGAATTATCTCCATTTTCAGTGGGCCATAACTTGTTCACCATAGCTCTAATTAAGGTGTCGTTTGTTCCAGTATATTTGTTGCGGAAAGCTATTTAAGTTTCCACTTGATCGGTCCTCCGGACGGTGGGTGTAAAATTACCAAATTGCCCTTGAACTTCCCTATCGTGCCTTGTTTCACTATTTTGACTTCTCTTGCGTACCACTTTCATTACAAGCCTAAAATCATGGAACGTGAAGTCATTGAGGCAGATGAGAGACACATATTGGAGATAATGAATGCTTGATTCCTGGAATTCGGATTGAGGCCTTCATGTGAGATCGTGTAGAGACGTGCCCAATGTAACAACGTACGACAAATACAAATGAAATATAACAGACATGAGAAATATGTCCTTACAAATCTCCCCATATGTCTATGCCGGTACATACATAAAAAATACGAATTATCAACTAACATAATTGCATATACAAATCTACCCTTCCATGAACCCAAAACCGAAAAGATACAAATGAATAAGTACTCATCGTTTGATCATCTTCAAATCTTTAAAACTTTCAAAGCTTTTCTCATCAGGGTGTGCAATTCAGTGAACATCAATGTAGTACATACACACATGAGATAAAGCAAATACCAAATGACATATCGAGCTTGAAATCAGATAAACATAGATACCAATTTATAATGAAAGCATAGGATAAATCTCAAATCTCAAAAACTCCCCCATAATATGATCATTCTTTCTCCCCCTTTTTATGATGCCGCCAAATAGACAGATATAAGAAGCAGAAATAGATGCACATGGAGAATGTCACAAGGTAAACAACTTTTTATTTTTGAATTTTTCAAAATTTTTCACATGAAATATGTAAACAAAGAAACACACCATGAAAGAACACAAAAACAATCAAGTCGATGATAGCGTAAATGTAGGGGTGTGATCAAATTCGATAGAAAAATCAATGCATACAAACATGACATATGTGCACGATGAATATCAGAGGTAATATGAGACATTGACTCAATCAAATAAACAAATCAAATCTCAAAGTGATTTCCACACCAATAACGTCCAAAACTATTTTATGCTTTTTCTGGGCTTTCAAGGAAGTGCAAACCCGTTTATATACTCCAACCAAACTCCCTCAGATTTATATTTTTAATAGAGGCGATCTAAATTATCAAGCTTTGGAGAATTGATGGTGAAACCTAATGGCCCATATTTTGCATGTATTGCTTTTTATTGCCTTTAATTTTTTTTGGGCTCTTTTAACCTCTTTGGACCCCGGATAATAAAATTTCTCAATTTTTTAGGTCCTTTTTAACGATGGCTTAAAATCATAAAGGCTAAATAAACCTTTCGCAACCCTTCCCCATTTTCAAATAAACACACAGTCTCGCCAAAATGGTTTTTACATGCATTCCAATCTTGTCAAGTTTTATCGCATATTGCTAGTTATATAGACAGAATTGAAATGGAAACACTCAAGCCAATATGTGATCGACAAGTACAATAATCAAATAAAGTCGTGCATGTGTGAAATAAAGGAGATAGGAGTCAAACATGTAGAAATATATCACTAATCACATCTCAAAGACTCCAAACAATGTAAAGAACATGGATAAAATGATGTAGCGTCTCAAATCTGTATCAAATAGGCATGTGGATAAGTGGCATGAAATTGTGACTCGACTATCTTAAATTCTCATCCATAAAGGTGCAAATAAAAATAAAAAAATATTTTTGTGCTTTTCTAAAATTTTATAAAAGAAAATCTTCTTGGATTTTTCAAAAAAATATAGAAAAAGAAAAAAAAAAACACTAAAGTTACAAGCTAGCAATAGGAATCGGATGATATGATAATGACAATGCATCCTATGCTAGACATGGACCAACCCCTCAGTCAACTATGAAAATCCCCAAAGACTTCCTAAGACTCTCAAATCTAAGGGCATCTAAAGGTTTTATGAAAATATCGGTTAACTGACAGTCGGTGGGAACGAAACTCAGGGATACGACATTCTCCTCAACTAACTGACGTATAAAGTGCTCGCGTATCCTGATGTGCTTTGTGCGCGAATGATGGACTGGATTACGGGATATGTGTATCGCGCTCATGTTATCACAAGAAATGGTCATGGTGTCTTGTGAAATCCCATAATCCTCCAGCATCTGCGTCATCCACAAGAGTTGCGTGCAATAACTCCCGGCGGCGATGTACTCAGCCTCCGCAGTGGAAAAAGAGATGGAATTTTGCTTCTTGCTCAACCAGGAGACAAGAGAAGAACCAAAATAGAAACACCCACCAGAAGTGCTCCTACAACCATATACATCCACGGCCCAATCGGCATCTGAATAAGCGGACAAACGGTCATTGGTATCAAAGGAATATCAAAGACCATATGAGAGAGTCCCATTCACGTATTTGATAATACATTTTAGAGCGAGTAAGTGTGAATTTTTCGGGGATGCCTGATTTTGCACACAGACTCCAACACTAAAGGCTATGTCGGGACGACTGGCAGTCAAGTAGAGAAGACTACCTATCATACTCCGATATAAGATTTGCTCTACGTCCTTGCCTGAAGTGTCCTTACTAAGCTTGATAGTGGTACTCATAGGTGTACGTGCATGCTTAGCAGAGTCTAACCCAAATTTCTTGACTAGGTCTCTATCAGACTTAGATTGGGAGATGAACATCCCATCCTCTAACTGACGAACCTGGAGACCACGGAAGAATGTAAGCTGACCTACCATGCTCACCTCAAACTCACTTTTCATCTCCGCCTCAAAGTGGTGAGCATGTTGGGAGCATGTGGATCCAAAGACTATGTCGTCCACATAGACTTGGGCAACCAAAATAGCATTATCATCTCTTCTGACGAACAACGTCATATCAACTCCCCCTCTCTTGAAGCCACAGACTAAGAAATTGGAAGTAAGTCTTTCGTACCATGCACGAGGTGCTTGATTCAAACCATACAAGGCTTTCTTCAGATAATAGACGTGATCCGGGTGCTTAGGGTCTTCAAACCCTTTTGGCTATTCCACATAAACCTCCTCCTATAGAATGCCATTCAGGAAGGCACTCTTGACATCTATCTGATATAACTTAAAGAGAAGATGACATGCGATGGCGAGTAGTAAGCGGACGGACTCAAGCCTCTCAACAGGAGCAAATGTATCCCCAAAGTCTACACCTTCTATCTGTGTGTAGCCTTGAGCGACCAACCTAGACTTGTTTCTGATTATGGTAGCATGTGCATCCATTTTATTCTTAAATATCCACTTGGTACCTATCATATTAGTCTCACTAGGTCGGGGGACTAGTTCCCAGACATTGTTTTTTTAAACTGAAGCAACTCATCCTACATAGCAGATATCCAGTGATCATCCTTGAGTGCTTCTTTGTGATTCTTGGGCTTGAATTTGGATGTGTAGCAAAAGTGGCTAACGACGTTCTCTAGTTGAGCACCAGTCTTGACCCCAAAAGTGGAATCACCTATAATGGAGGCTGGGTCATGACTCTTGCAAACCCAAGCAGGTGTGTACCCTAACATAGAAGTAGGGTCCACAGAGTGTGGGTGAGGGATAAGTAAATCACTGCCAAAAACATCCTCATCCTTACACTGAAGGCTAGAATCAATAAACGCCGAAGGTTCATCATCTTGAACGGTGACATTTATTGACTCGATAACCTTATAGCTCTTCAAGTTAAAAACCCGGTACGCTCTACTATTTTATGAATAGCCTAACAGTATTCCCTCGTTGCTTTGGGAGTCACACTTTCCTAATTTCTCTCTATCTCGTAGGATTTAGCATTTACTTCCAAAAACACGAAAATATGCAAGGTTGGGTTTCTTGGCAGTCCACAATTCATAAGGCGTCTTAAGTGTGTGTGGATGCAGGTAAACCCTATTCACCATGTGGTATGCAGTAGACACTGCCTCTGCCCAAAATCTCCTAGAAACCTTACGACCTAGAAGCATAGATCTAGCTATTTCCTGGATCGTCCTATTCTTTCTCTCAACAATACCATTTTGCTGAGGAGTCTTCACAGCAGAAAACGCATGTCTGATCCCAATGCTATCACAGTAAAGCTCTACCTTTGCTTCCTTAAATTTTGTGTCGTTGTCACTGCGGATCCTATTAATAGTGACTCCGTGTTGATTTTGTAGGACACGGCACTTGGTTGTTAAAAGCTCTACAGCATCGGATTTCTCCCTCAAAAAAACCTACAATCGAGTATTTGGAGAAATTGTCTACAATCACGAGGATATACCTCTTACCACCCAAACTGTCAGTACCAGTATGACCCATAAGATCCATGTGAATCAGCTCAAGTACTCGGGAGCTGGTAATGGAATGCAACTTCCTATGGGGGCTCCAAATTTTCTTTCCAAACTGACAGGGTCCACACACCGTGGAAGTTGACTTTCCAAGTGATGCTAAGCCACGTACTAGGTCTTTTTTGGCTAAACGAGTCAAATTTCTTACATTCACATAACCTAGACGTTGGTGCCACAAATCCATAGGAGTGATCGCGGCGCTGTTGGAGACAAGTGAGGAAGTGGGTCCAGTCCCATAGCAATTATCCTTGGTCCTCACCTCTTGCACTAAAAGTTTACTAGCTTGATTGTAGACATTACACGCATCCCGGTTAAACTTTACTACAAAGTCAGCGTTGCAGAGATGGCTAATGCTGAGAAGGTTTTCTTTCAAACCTTTGAAGTACAAATCATTATCTAGCTTAGGAAATACTGGTAACTCTACAATACTTGGTCCTACAATGCTAGACTTGCTCCCATCTCCAAAGGTGACTCTACCTTCCTTATACTCCTCTAGGTAGGTAAAAAATGAGACATCACCTGTCATATGTCTGGAGCACCCACTATCAAAATACCACTGTGAGGTATTATGTGCTTTGAGGGAAATATGAACAACAAGGCCTTTCTTATATTTCTTAGGCACCCAAGTAGTGGTAACCTTTTGTTTACCCTTGTTATTGTTGGTTTTAGCCGGGATGTGAGAAGCATTTACTCATGGTAAAGACATTCGTTGGAATTCCTCCATCAAACTCTGTGATGTGGTGGCTAAAAACTCAACACGCTCTCTCAGACTGGAAAACTCATCAGTATGATGTGGTGGAGCAGTACTACATCGTGTCCGATCCACACTATAGCAAAACTCCCTCAGGTGGACTTTTCTTTTACAATATGTACAAAAGAACACAGTCTTAGGCGGACCTTGGTTTGCTTTTCTTGGTCGAACTCTCCTTCGTGGTTTTTGACGATGGCTATAAGGAGTCGTAGTAAATTCAGGAACTGGTCCAGATGCAATTTGGGATATGGAGGCACCATTATAACCTATTCCCTGCCTATCACAAAAACCTAAAGCGGGGCTGAGGAGCATATTTCCCATCTTCCCAGATCTGTCCTCGATTTGAACCTTGACTTCCCATGCTCTCTCAAGATCATGAGTAAGCTGGTCTACAAGGGCTTCAAGTTTCTTCTGAGTCTCCACGGAGGAATGGATCTCACTCATAAGACTAGCCACTTGTTTAGTCAAGTCCCCTCTCTCTTTCTCAAAACAACTCTCTCTCTCTCTCTAAACAAACTATCTTTCTCAACACAGGAAGACTCTCTCTCTCTTAAGGTGGTGCAGGTGGAGGACTCTCTCTCTCTCTCTCGCTTTTCATAAGTCTTCCTCTAAAGAAATGATCCTAAGAACTAACGTTTTGTTACACTTTTTAGTTTTAAAAGACTCAGAATATAGCTCGGCGTAGGCTCGTTGAAGATCACTCTCGCTCTCACTTGTGTCATCCTCCCCCTCACTCACATCGATCTCACTTTCGAGGTGTCCTTGTGATGCAGCATCCTCATCGCCGTGAGGAATACTAGAAGTGCTCACATGACTATCCATGAATGCGGTGAAGTTACACTCATGCGGTGACTCGTCTCCAGAATCCATCGACTCGACCTCACTGTCGTCACTAAGGGTAGCATTAAGGACAAATTTGCTCTTTTCTCCATTCAGCCTAGTAGCACACTCAAAAGCTCTATGACCCCTATCGTCGCACTCAAACCATCTCTCACTTTCTTTCTTAGGAGGATCTTTAAAAACTTTTTCATTTTTCTTTTCAAACTTATTTTTCTCAAACTTCTTTTTATCTTTAAAATTACCATTTTTCTTGAATTTAAGACTTCTTTTGAATTTTTTACCAAAAAGGGCCAAATCATCTAAGTTAAAATCACACTCAGAATCGTACGTATCTGTCTATCTTTTTCTAGACGACTCTCCCCTCTTTCTTACCGATCCCTCACTCTTTCTCTCTTGGGCATTAAGTGCAATTCTCTTATCTTTAGGCTTAGCTGTGACAACCCTGCTTTTTATATCTAATTCGGTTAGCTAGGCCCATTTAAATTAAAGAGGAGTGTCAATATGTTGGCATTAGAAACAAAATTTAAGTAAATGCAGTCAAGTAAACATGTACACTCTCATATGTGTAACCAGATCATATAATAACAACTATAACAAGTGAAACCAACTCATAACTATTAACTATAATAATCCATCAGTAATCTCAAACTGAAAATATAAAATGCCAATACATCCGGCCCAACACAATACGGGAAAGAATAATACAAAAATCTCTCAAATACCAAGTATAAACAACGTGATATTAATCTCTGATACCACCCTCAAGAAAAGGGAAACAAGCGACATAAATTAAAATAGGGTAACTCCACAGCTACATGAATCCTAAGATTGATATGATCTCATTAAGCTCCATAGTCTATTGTCCATCGGGACGAGGACCTTTCATATATTATATATATTGGAGAGGAGCAAGAAGCAAGATAGACAAACGTCAAAGCAAGAAAACAAGCTATAAGATTATAAGATGTACTTATAATGAAAGCACACTAGTCATTACTCGTCTCCAGTAATTAAGTTGTTCAATTACCCAACCAATGCTCCTATGTCGTGATACCCAACCCAAACTCGAGTAACGTGTAGTCTCATATTGTATCATGATTAATCATTATTAATCTCATTTCAGTATTTAATGTATCGAAATATTTCCTTCAAGTATAATATCATATACATCGATTCGGGATATTACTTTAAGACACAAGCATAATATCTCACACAACAAGTCATATCGGGTCACTATCGTTACCCGGAGGAACAAGTCGTAACACTAGGCCTACACACGAATATTCTCCAATATTACGTTTCAAGGGCAATCATACTAAGTCCTAAATCACATGGCGTTTCAAGGTCTTTCTCTCCGACCCGCATTACAATCTTGTGTCCGGTCTCGGTAGTTTATCTCCGACACGGCACTCGAGCGAAACCTAACCGGATCAATCACAAAAAAAATCGCATTCAACATGTGCCTACGTCGACTGGAGGACTAGTCTAGTGTATACTCGACAATATACATATAAAACAATTTCACGCTTATGTATATATACAATCTTGTCAAGTCTCTTACTCAAGTTATACCATAGTCATTATTTACAATATAACATAATTTCCATCATTAATTTACTAATTCAACATCAAATCATTTCAAGGTTATATATCCCTAATAACCATAAGTATGTGATCAAGTTAGGATATTAGGCACAACACCATAATTATCTTACTAACAACATGAAAAACATTATCACTCTTATTTCAATAACATGTTGCCCAGAATTTAAAATGCAGATTCGAGGCTCTTCCGATTCGTTTTTGGAAAAACTTAAAACTACAAAGTTGTTCGGAACGTCATTTTCTAGAAGGACACGCGCGCACGCTACCATAGCCGGCATAAAACAGAGCCGAAACTAACATATAATATTCGCCCCTGTTTTCGACAACTTTCTGCCCAAATTTTAAAATGCCGATTTGAGGCTTTTTCGGTCCGTTTTTGGGAAAACTTAAAACTACAAAGTTGTTCGAAACGTGATTTTCTACAAGGACACGCTATTGTAGCATGCATAAAACAGACCCGAAATTAACATATAAAGTTCGGACCTGTTCACGATAATTTTCTGCGCAGAATTTTAAAGCGCATATTCGAGGATTTTTTGATCCGTTTTTGAAAAAACTTAAAACTACAAAGTTGTCCAGAATATGATTTTATACTAAATAGAGCGGACGAAACATACATTTTCGAAACTAAAATGGCTCAAAACAGTTTTTAATATGACGATTTACTCAATTTCATAGATTTCTCAAATTCAAGAGTTTGTTCAACAATTCAATCCCTATAATGATGTTATTGCATTTGAATCTACATGTTGGATGATCCTAATACATTGCATATCATGTTTAACATCAATTTCATATTAATTTAGGGATCCAAATACATGTTCATGTGAAATTTCATTATAGATACATATTATACACATATAGGTTATTAACTTGCCTTGGATTGTATGGAGAAGTTGAATCCTCTTGGAATCTTCTTGAAATCCTCTTAGCTTTCTTCCCTTCTTACTCTTTCTCTCTCTACCAAACCCTAGCCCCCATTTGTGAAATGATAAAATGAAGACTTCTTCTCTTCTTTTCTATTTATACCTAGGGTTAGTTTATTTACAAAAATTCCATTACCCCCAAATTTAACCCTCTCGATCCTTTTACGCATTAATTCGCTTCTAATATTTAAGTCGCACATTTGTATCTCAATGAATTCATTTTGATTTTCATTTCCAAACATTTTGAATATATATACTGACATAGTTTTGGTTCCAAACATTTCGAATATATATACTGACGGGTTTTTTTCTTTTCAATTTCAATTCAATCAAAAATGCGGGGTATTACATTCTCCCCCTCTACGAACGGGATTTCGTCCTCGAAATCCAAATTAAAACAAATCAATTCAAGTCAAGTAAGGTATTTTCACACGTACCTTCAATTAAGAGATATGGGTGATTAATTTGCAAGTCATCCTCTCTCTCCCAAGTGTCCTCAAACTCATCATGATTCCACCACATAACACGAATAAGAGGAATAACTTTTGACCTCTACTGCTGCTCACGACGATCTCGGATCCTGACCTGCCTCTCCTCATAGGTCCCATCAGGATACAACTCAAACCCATCTAACTTTATGTGTAGGTGTGAGTCCTCGGGATGTAAGAACTTC
Organism: Sambucus nigra; assembly: GCA_949130495.1. Classification (NCBI taxonomy): domain Eukaryota; kingdom Viridiplantae; phylum Streptophyta; class Magnoliopsida; order Dipsacales; family Adoxaceae; genus Sambucus; species Sambucus nigra. The sequence goes on along the minus strand of OX422221.1, from coordinate 528,693,345 downwards.
CTCAACATGGATACATGAAAATTATCGTGTACCCATTGGAGATGGTCGGGTAGGCTTAAACGGTAGGCAACTGACCCCACCCTATCGAACACTGTTAACGAACTCACGTATCACGGTGAAAGCTTCCCTTTAAAACCAACGCGAAAAAAAACTCTTATGGGTGAGACCCTCAACAACATTTGGTCCCCAACGACGAACTCTAACTTCCTCCGTCTTATGTCCGCATAAGTTTTCTGACGATCTTGCGCGGTCTTCATCCGTGCATAAATTGCATCAACCTTTTTCGAGGTCTCCCTAATAATATTCGGACCCAGCATCCGGTGCTCTCCAAACTCCAACCAACATGTAGGGGATCGACATGGCCTGACGTATAAAGCCTCGTATGGTTCCATGCCAATAGTCTGCTGATAACTATTATTGTATGCGAACTCCACCAGTGGCAAATGTGTATCCCAACCACCTTTGAATTCCAACAAAAAAACTCGTAACATGTCCTCCAAAATTTGGTTTACCCGCTCCGTCCGACCATCAAACTGAGGGTGGAATGCAGTACTCAAACTCAAGTGAACTCCCATCGCCTCCTGAAGATCGCCCCAAAAGTGCGAGATGAAGGCACTACCATGGTCGGACATGATATCACGCGGTACCCCATGCAACTTGACAATCTCGTTAATAAAAAAAATCATGGCATACTGTGCTATGGTATAATTCGTCATCACTAGAAGGAAATATTCACATTTACAGTCTGTCGATGATGACCCAAATTGAATCATCACCGCACTGCGATCTTGGCAACCCAATAATTAAATCCATGGAGATACTTTCCCATTTCTAACTCTACAACCGAAGTCTCACCACAAATCCTAACATAACTGAACTACTAAGCTGATCCAAAAACCAATACCCCCAAATCTTGACTTGCTAAGTTTCATGCGTGGAGTGTCTCGCAAGCGAAATCCAAACAAGGAACCCCTCCGATACACTACTGTCAGTTTGTCGAGATAAGGAATTTGTCAACTCAAGACCGCTAGTGGTACAAGAATCATCTAACTCCAAAAAAAACACTTATCTCTAGACTCAACGGTTCATCACACAATAAATAATCCAACTTCGCCTATTCAATACAGATGCCACTATTCCTCAATCATGCCTCGATACTCAACTCATAATCGACTAACAGATGGTACTTGTTGATACCAAAATTAATAAGCTGATATGGACGAATAATTCGAAGACACGTGTCAATCTACGTGGCACAATAGCAACGAGGAAGTTCATTTCCCCGGCCAACTCATGTTCTCTCCGAGCAACAAGGATACACCGAGGAACTCTATCACTCCGAGGAACTCCAGCGCTTCGAGGAACTCTTGAGTAACGAGCAACTAAGGCGGTCCGAGCTGCATCTCAGCCCCAACATTGATTGCCGGATAATCAACAGTTCAACTATTCATTAAATGCTTATTATCTTGACGCACACGCTGCATTAAATATATTACCCTTTCATATGTATATCATTTAATGTATCACCCCTTTCATGTACAACCTGAGGGCTATAAATACCTGGTATTACCCTCATTCAAGGGGACGGGAATTTCTTGATAGGACTTGTAATCGAGAATTCCCGAACACTCAGCAATAACATAACAGTGGATGTAGGCCATTCATATAAGGCTGAACCACTTAAAAATCTTTTGTCTCATTTATTTATCTGTGATTGAATTATTAGGGCAATCTAATTTTTTACATCAACAGATTGGCGCCGTCTGTGGGAATCGATTGTTATTTTCGTTTTTCACCAAAAATCATTCATCATCAATGGCGGATAATCCAGAATCTAGCAATCGAAACGCTGGAAATACTAGAAATCCTCCAAATCCCTCTGCACCTCCAGATCTGGCCGGAATTATGACGAATCTGGGTCAAGGACAAACCGCCATGCAAGAAACAATGAGGCAACTCATACAAACCCTTCATGGCGGTGCACCTGCACGTTCAGGACAACGAAGTGGTTAGAGGCAAACTTATTTACTTTCTTCACGATCCAGGCGTACTGAGTCATATCGTAATGAGGAGTCTGATGATTTCTCTTATCAACCTGGGCGAACTTCGTCAATAAGGGCTACAGATACTGATCAACGTATCACTCTCTCTCCAGAAAGACCCAGTGCCTTGGAAAGACTGAGTAGGGTGTCTCCTTTCAGTCGATTAGGCCCTAGGAGGAATAGGAGTCCACCTAAGACCATGTCGAGGAGTTTTCGACGACCATCAGATCTAAGAGAAGGATCAGCACAATCACGAACAGTTGCTCGTCAAGATAGATCTCAGGAGGCCACATCAGAACAATCAATTGCTCGAACTAATAAGCCCGAAGAAGGGAACGATGCGTGGAAAGGTTCCATTCAGCGCTTAGAGGATAGATTGGGAGAAATGGCTAAGGCGAATAATCCCTTACAACGAACTTTTGTTCAAGGGACACCTTTTGTCTAGGCCATTGTGGGTTTTCCTACCCCGTCAAAGTTTAAATCACCAGTGGTGACCCCCAAATATGATGGAAAGACAGATCCTGTTCTTCATATAGAGCAATATCAAGATGCCGCCGATATCTATGCTGTCCCCGACGAGATGAGATGCAGAGCATTCTCAGGAACTCTTACAGGAGCCGCCCAGATATGGTACAACAATCTTCCTCGGGGTAAGATTTCAACTTTCTTTCAGTTGGCCGAGTTGTTCATCGACAATTTCTGTTTTGGAGCAAAGCCAGTAAAATGAGTAGCACACTTGTTAAGTGTTGGACAAAAATCTGGTGAGAGTACTAGAGATTACATAACTCGTTTCAATAACGAGAAGCTGGAAGTCATAGATTATGAGGAGAAGACAGCAATCACCGCCTTGATGAGTGGGTTGTTGCCTAATAAGTTGTATTACACTTTGGCGAAAGATCCACCTAAAACTATGTCAGAGTTGATGGCAAAAGCGGCCAAAATCATGAATGCCGAGGAGGCTATGGCTGCGAAGAAGAATATGGATAAAGAAACCAAGGTGGAAGACGACAAATCCAAGAAGAAAGAGCATAAGGGCAATGACGGTGACAAGCATTCCAGAAATAATAAGTCATCATGGGAAGTCCTGAAGAAATTCGATAATTATACTCCCTTGAAAATGGGTATTAATCATGTCTCGGAAGAAATCAAGAATAGCGAGGAGGTAAAGTGGCCGAAGAAACTGAGGTTAGATCCTGATGCGAGGAACAGTAATAAATATTGTGAGTTCCACAAAGATCATGGCCATATGATGTAACAACCCGCGTAATTTTGGGCTATTTTAATTAATTTCTGGAAAATAGAGGAAAATAAAGTTTTTGATAAAATTATTTTTATTGCTCAAATATGTTGGTTATTATTTTTAAAGGCAAGAATTTCAAACGGTTTCGAAATCGGAGTTAAAACGGATTTTAAAATGATTTTTAAATATTTTTAACTCTTGGAATTCTAAGTCGGCGAACATTAAGTAATTTTCACGAGTTGTTTTGACTTCCAACTCTTCATTTATTTTGCCTTATTTAAAGGAGTCTTTTGGATTCCAACTCTTCATTTCTTTTCATTATAAAAGGAAGTCGTGGGCAACCCTTTTAACCTACTTTTCGCACAAATTTTGGCAGCAAATATATTTTATATTCCTCTTCTTTTTATACACATTGGCCCTTGAGATTTGTGAGTTCAAACCTTAGATTAGAGGTGTTCTTGGGGCTATTTTGTTGGAGGATCTTGGAGAAGCTTTTGTAGATATTTTATGTTGATCTTGAGGATGTGATCATTGGTTTCTCATCATGGTTTGAGGTATGGGGTTTTACACAATATGCTCCTTAAATCTCGCGAGTGTCATTATCTTTGAATTCTTGTTAATTGAACTCATATTTGAATTGATAAATTCATTGAAATCTGGAAAATAATTGTTGAAATTATTTTGATTCATGTGGTATCATTATATTGTTGATGAGCACGTTGTCATGAGATTTTAATATGGCACGGATGTTGGGCACCCGCCAAAATTCCTGTTTCTCGGGCTATGGCTTGATAAAGCATATACGGATGTGGTGAGGCCTGGTGACCCAATTAAAGTGTTGTTGAGAAATTATATTAATAAATGCTTTGAGATTTGCATTTTGATTTGAATATTCGTACTCGTGTTGTTACGTTTTATTCATCGCTAACATATATTTGTTGAGCATCTTTCCTGTCGTATTGTGTACTCCCCCATATTTTCTTTAGTTGGAAGGTTATCGTGGATTGGGACGCTATGGATTAATTGGAGATTTTTTTTTTTTAGCTTGGATATTTTGGGAAGAATATTCGAGAGAGAAGATTTGTATTTATTGTTGTTGTATAGAGCATTTTATTTCGAGATAGATAGTTGTATTATTTAGAGAGATTATTGTTGTATTTAATTTGAACAAATTTGAGATTAGTGGATTTATACTATTGTGGGATTATTTTAGATGCTCTATACCTTGTCACTTGTGGATTTGAATTTATTTTATCGCATTAGCGCTCCGTTCGCTCTCCCCGGGCGGGCGGGGTGTTACAAATGGTATCAGAGCTTAGGTATATGGCAACCCTCGGGGCTTGAGTTTTGGGTTCATTGCGTGGTTAGCAATTTTTGGAGATAGCAAATTTTAGGTGAAATTCGTGATAGACATCTAGATTAGATGTGAGGAATTTATTTTTGGAGACGAAATTATTTTTGGAGATTGTTAGCCTGATTTTTTAGAGTTAGGCATTCGGCGAATTTCGAGGGCGAAATTCCATTGTTAGTGGGGAAGTGTAACAACCCGCGTAATTTTGGGCTATTTTAATTAATTTCTGGAAAATAGAAGAAAATAAAGTTTTTGATAAAATTATTTTTATTGCTCAAATATGTTGGTTATTATTTTTAAAGGCAAGAATTTCAAACGGTTTCGAAATCGGAGTTAAAACGGATTTTAAAATGATTTTTAAATATTTTTAACTCTTGGAATTCTAAGTCGGCGAACATTAAGTAATTTTCAAGAGTTGTTTTGACTTCCAACTCTTCATTTATTTTGCCTTATTTAAAGGAGTCTTTTGGATTCCAACTCTTCATTTCTTTTCATTATAAAAGGAAGTCGTGGGCAACCCTTTTAACCTACTTTTCGCACAAATTTTGGCAGCAAATATATTTTATATTCCTCTTCTTTTTATACACATTGGCCCTTGAGATTTGTGAGTTCCAACCTTAGATTAGAGGTGTTCTTGGGGCTATTTTGTTGGAGGATCTTGGAGAAGCTTTTGTAGATATTTTGTGTTGATCTTGAGGATGTGATCATTGGTTTCTCATCATGGTTTGAGGTATGGGGTTTTACACAATATGCTCCTTAAATCTCGCGAGTGTCATTCTCTTTGAATTCTTGTTAATTGAACCCATATTTGAATTGATAAATTCATTGAAATCTGGAAAATAATTGTTGAAATTATTTTGATTCATGTGGTATCATTATATTGTTGATGAGCACGTTGTCATGAGATTTTAATATGGCACGGATGTTGGGCACCCACCAAAATTCCTGTTTCCCGGGCTATGGCTTGATAAAGCATATACGGATGTGGTGAGGCCTGGTGACCCAGTTAAAGTGTTGTTGAGAAATTATATTAATAAATGCTTTGAGATTTTCATTTTGATTTGAATATTCGTACTCGTGTTGTTACGTTTTATTCATCTCTAAGATATATTTGTTGAGCATCTTTCCTGTCGTATTGTGTACTCCCCCATATTTTCTTTAGTTGGCAGGTTAGCGTGGATTGGGACGCTATGGATTAATTGGAGATTTTTTTTTTAGCTTGGATATTTTGGGAAGAATATTCGAGAGAGAAGATTTGTATTTATTGTTGTTGTATAGAGCATTTTATTTCGAGATAGATAGTTGTATTATTTAGAGAGATTATTGTTGTATTTAATTTGAAGAAATTTGAGATTAGTGGATTTATATTATTGTGGGATTATTTTAGATGCTCTATACCTTGTCACTTGTGGATTTGGATTTATTTTATCGCATTAGCGCTCCGTTCGCTCTCCCCGGGCGGGCGGGGTGTTACATATGACTAAAAATTGCATAGCTCTTCAGAACCAGATTGAAACACTCATCCGAAGAGGAAAGCTAGCAAAGTATGTTGATCGGGGAGGTGAAAGAAGAAATAATGATCGAACTAGAGAGAGATCTAGATATCCTCATCGAGTAGAGGAGAAAAAGAAGAGAGGTCATGAAGATGATGTCGAGGATGACCCCGATCTTCCCAAGAAACCAAGGCAGCCAGAACGAGAGGTATTTTCCATACGTTTTGGATCATTTGATTGTAATGTTATTACAGGAGGAGATGCAAGAGGAGGAGACCTTACTGCAGAAAGAAAGGCTTACCTTGGAGAGGCTCAAGCTTGCTCATATATTCAGCGAATAAATTTGGCTGAGGAGGATCGCCCGAGGAAGGTAAACAAAGAGAAGCTGATCATTGGCTTTTCAAAAAACAACCTGATAGGTGTTCTTTACCCTCAAGACGACCCTTTGGTGATCAAAATGAGGATGAAAGAAGTAGTGATTTCAAGGGTGTTGGTAGACAATGGTAGTTCGGCAGACATCATGTACTATTCATGCTTTGACAGCTTGAATTTGAAATTATCTCAATTGGAACCTTATCACAGACCCCTTCTGGGTTTTGCTAACGAGAAAGTTTTTCCACTTGGAACGATCAAGTTGGATATATTCATTGGAACTTGGCCTGCTTGCCGAACAGAAAGACTACGCTTCTTTGTGATGGATAAAAATGTGTAGTTAGCTTATAACATCATTATGGGAAGAGTTGGTTTGAAGAAGTTCGAGGTAGTTCCATCTACAGTACATCAGTGTTTAAAATTCCCAACAAACTTCGGAGTAGGAGTTGTGAAAGGTGATCAAAAAGTAGCTCGGGAATGCTATTATTCATCTGTCGAACAAGAGGAGCTCGAAGAATCAAGGAAAAATACTACTACCTACTAGGTGGAAGAAGATACAGAAATTGAAACTCTCGATCCCAGAGATGAATCCCATCTTGTAAAAGGACAGGTGGTAGAATCTACAGAAAATGTTATTATGAACGACGAACACCCTGAACGAGTAACCCAGATAGGTTCGTCGTTGGATGCTTCAATAAAACAGGAGTTAATAACTTTCTTGAGAAACAGAAAGAAAACTTTTGCGTGGAGTCATGAAGACATGCCAGGAATAGATCCAAACTTCTTATGTCATGAGCTCAATGTGAATAAAGAGATCAAGCCTGTAAAGCAGAGAAGAAGGGTATTTAGCCCCGAGAAGAATAAAGCTATTCAAGAGGAGGTCGACAAGCTCCAGAAAGCCAAATTCATTGAAGATGTGAAGTATCCGGACTGGTTGGCAAATGTGGTGATGGTAAAGAAGAAAAATAATAAATGGAGAATGTGTGTTGATTTCACTGATCTCAACAAGGACTGCCCAAAGGATCATTTCCCATTGCCCAGAATTGACCAACTAGTAGATGCTACCTCGGGGCACGAGCTGCTTAGCTTCATGGATGCTTACTCTGGTTACAACCAGATCAAAATGAAACTCGAAGACAGGGAAAGCACTTCTTTTATTACCCCTAGGGGAACTTATTGTTATAATGTTATGCCTTTTGGTTTGAAAAATGCAGGAGCGACATATCAACGGCTGATGAACAAGGTTTTTGCCGAATAAATCAGTTGCAACATGGAAGTCTATGTTGACGATATGCTGACAAAGAGCAAGAAAGCTGCTGAGCATCTAGTTGACTTAGGTCAGACCTTTGATCAACTGGATAAATACCAGATGAAGCTCAACCCGATGAAGTGCACCTTTGGAGTACGAGAAGGAATGTTCCTCGGGTACATCGTCAACCATCGAGGCATTGAGGCAAATCCAGCAAAGATCAAAGCTCTCTTAGGGTTGCGATCTCCAACGATAAAGAAAGAAGTGCAGAGTCTTACAGGAAGAGTTGCAGCGCTCAATAGATTTGTATCTCGAGCAACTGATAGGTGCCTTCCATTCTTCAAAACACTCCAAAAAACTTTCGAGTGGAATGATGAATGTGAAAAAGCCTTTCAAGACTTGAAGAAATATCTGGGAACACCTCCACTGCTGTCCAGACCAGTAATGGGAGAAAAGTTGTACTTATACCTGACAGTATCAGAAAATGCAGTCAGCTCGGCATTGATCAGATTGGAGAATGGAGTCCATAATCCAATTTATTACACAAGTAAGGCTTTCCGAGGTGCAGAGATCAGGTACCCAAAGTTAGAAAAATTGGCATTGGCATTAATTGAGGCAAGTAGAAGAATGAGGCCATATTTCCAGGCCCATACCATCATCGTGTATACCGACATGCCATTAAGACAAGCCCTTCATAAGCCAGAAAAGTCAGGGAGACTGATGTACTGGGCAATAGAGCTCGGTGAATATGATATTGTGTATGAACCCAGATCATCCTTAAAAGGGCAAGCTGTAGCAGACTTTATAGCAGAGTTTACATATCCTGGTAGCCCCGAGGAATAAAAGTTGCTCGCTGACCATCCTGTGGATGTTACAGGATCAACAGACATAAGCCCAGACCAACTCCGGTTGGTAAAAGGGCTTGTGGATGTAGAAAAATCATCAAATTCAAACCCAAACCAACTCCGGTTGGTAAAAGGGCGAGAAGAGATGGCTGACGGGGAGCGAAAAATACCAGGGGAGGATGAAACAAAACAACAAATATTTCACCGAGGAACGCTGTCAGATAAGAATTTTGAAGACGAGTTACCTACGTGGAGATTGTATGTGGATGGGTCATCTTGTACAACGGGTTGTGGAGCAGGGATTGTTTTGAACACCCCAGACGAGATTGACATGGAATATTCCTTACGATTCCAATTCAAATCTTCCAATAATGAGGCTGAGTATGAAGCCTTGATAGCAGGTCTTAATTTAGCAAAGATTATGGAAGCGCAACAAGTGATGGTATTCAGTGATTCTCAATTAATTGTGAATCAGATGATGGGAACGTATGCAGTTAAAGGAGAATTAATGGTCAAGTATCATGAAAAGGCGATGGAGTTGTTGGCAGAATTTGATGCCATTCAGTTGATCAGAATACCAAGAATGGAGAATGCGCAAGCAGACGCACTGGCCCGATTAGCATCAGCTACCCGTACCGAGTTACGAAGAACGATACTAATTGAGGTATTAGTAAGTCGAAGCATAGATGAAGGCCTGACGATGAATGTTATTTCCCTTGATTTAGGACCATCTTGGATGGATCCCATCAGGGCATATGTCGAGGAAGGAGAGTTACCAGAGGAAAAGATCGCTACCAAGAAATTGAAGTTTAAAGCTGCTCGTTATGTACTAACTAATGGTGTTCTGTATAGATGAGGAATTATGGCAGGCTTGCAAAGATGTGTACATCCCTCCGAGGTGAAAGAATTGATTGAAGAAATTCATGAAGGGTCTTGTGGAGCCCATGTAGCAGGCCGAACACTTTTGCAAAGGGTGATGACGCAAGGATACTACTGGCCAACGATGAGGGCTGATTGTATAGCCTATGCTAAAAAATGTGATAAATGCCAACATTTTTCTTCAATCCTACGTACTCCACAAGCATTATTGACACCCATAACTTCCCCTTGGCCATTTGCCATGTGGGAATTGATCTGGTTGGACCACTGCCAACGACCCGAGGAAGATTCAAGTACCTCGTCGTCGCAGTGGATTATTTTACTAAGTGGGTAGAAGCTGAGCCTCTGATTGATATGACATACGAGAAGGTATACCAATTCGTTTGGAAGAATATCATCTGCCGATATGGTCTCCCTCATGCCTTCATCACAGACCATAGAACACAGTTTGATAACGAGGAGTTTGCCGCCTATTGTCATCAGTCAAACATTTTGAAGGTTCATTCAGCACCAGGCCATCCTCAAAGCAATGGACAGACTGAAGTGACGAACAGAACATTATTAAATGTTCTGAAGAAGAGGTTAAGTGAGGCTAAAGCTAATTGGATTAATGAGCTACAATCAGTATTGTGGGCTTACCGAACAACTCCTCGAGCAGCAACTAGAGAATCACCATATATGCTGGCATTTGGAAGTGAGGCTGTAATACCTGCTGAGTTGGGTCTCCCAACACACAGAGTGCTGAATTTCAATTCCCCAATCAGTGACTTGATGAGAAGATTAGATTTGGACACGCTCGAGGAGGTTAGAGAAGAAGCAACCATTAGGAATGCTGTATATCAACAACGAACAGCTCTGTTTTACAACAAGAGGGTGAAGAAATGCGATTTAAAACAAGGAGATTATGTGCTAAAGAAGGTCATTCAGAAGCACAATAAATTGGAAGCAAATTGGCATGGACCTTATCGAGTTACAGAAGTTGTTCGACCAGGAACTTACCGAATAGCAACTCTAGAAGGAGAGGAATTCAAGAATGCATGGAATGCTGAACACCTACGCAAGTATTATCAGTAATGTAAAATGTAAAGTAGTTCTATCAATATGAATAAAACGATGATGTTTCACCATCTTCTTTCCTTTTATTGAAAGTTTTTTGGGGAATACTAGTGTACAACACTACACTGCTCGACAGCAAAAAGAAGACGATAGTTCAAACCCATGACCAACTCCGGTTGGTAAAAGGGCGAGAACAAACTATACTCCTTTGGTTAGGAGGCATACACTAGCGTGACCAACTCCAGTTGGTAAAATAACTAGTGGACACTGATAGTTCGAGCGTGATCAACTTCGGTTGGTAAAATAGCGAGAACAAACTATACTCCTTTGATTAGGAGGTATACACTAGCGTGACCAACTCCGGTTGGTAAAATAACTAGTGGACACTGATAGTTCGAGCGTGATCAACTTCGGTTGGTAAAATAGCGAGAACAAACTATACTCCTTTGGTTAGGAGGCATACACTAGCGTGACCAACTCCGGTTGATAAAATAACTAGTGGACATGATAGTTCGAGCGTGATCAACTTCGGCTGGTAAAATAGCGAGAACAAACTATACTCCTTTGGATAGGAGGCGTACACTAATATGATCAACTTCGGTTGGTAAAAGAGTTAGTGGACATGATAGTTCAAACCCATGACCAACTCCGGTTGGTAAAAGGGCAAGAACAACATTCTTAAAAATGCCAATTTCGGCTGGTTAAGAAACAAAATATGCCAACTTATGTTGGTCGGAAGGTAAAACTATTCCAGAAAATACAAAATATTCCAAACTGAACCAAGTATGGTTGGTCGGGGATAAAAATTCACTAACTGTAGTTGGTCGACGAGGATAAAATTAGCGACCTTGGTTGGTCGGACAACATTTTATGAAAAAAAATTACCAAGTATGGTTAGTCGGGGATAAAAACTCTCACTAATTGTACTTGGTAGACGAGCACAATTTAACAACCTTGGTTGGTTGGAAAAATTTTAAACATTTTTATACTCATTACTTTATTATTAAGTGATCGAGCAACATTTTTGATACTTGTAATCTTTTATTACTAGATTGGTCGATGAACCACAAAGTATTGTTATGCAATCACAAATATAAAAGTGTTAGACAAGTACAAAACAATAGCAATACAGATTTGCAAACAGAAAATGAAAGTCTTTCATTAAAATTCAAAACGAATTACAAATTACATGTGTGCTAACTATTACATTGAGATTCCTACTCTATTGGTTTCTTTCTTTTAGCTTTTGAAACAGGCTCCTCGCCAGCAGGAGGATCTTCCAGGCAAAGAGGAGAATTAATGAAGTTAATATCTCTGAGCATTCTGACGTTCATCATAAAAGGTGTGTCCAGTAGATGCTCGGGACGAGATACTTCGATTTGTGAATGAAGATTGTAGTCGCCGAGGTATTTTGCAATTAAGCTCCGAGGAATGGCACGAGCTGGGATCCATTCCATGTCCAATTTATAAGGTGGCACAGGCAAGTCTAGTAGCCCAGGAGTATGATAATCCCATAAATAATGCCCTTGCTCCAATTTTAATACACCCAGGGCGTTCAACCATCCCTGCTTATAACCTTCATTATTGGAATTTTCAATGCGAGCATCCAAATGATAAAGGGCTTCATTGTAGCCTGCCATCCAGAACTCACGAGGTTGTTTGTGGAATTGGAAAGTTAATTTCTCTAATTGCTCATGAAAATTCCTGGCAAGAGCATCCTTATTATCCAGAGCAGATTTTGTCGATGCAAGTTGGTCCTCCAAAGTTAGGATTTTCTTGGACATTTCAGACAAAGCCCGATCTTTGGCATTCAGTTGGTATGCTTGGGTTTCCAATGTTGACAGAGTACGAGCTTCTTCAATACTACGAGAAGTTCTAGATCGACCCCGAGCAGCTGGAGTACTTCGTTCCTCGACAACATCCTGGGCAACTCTTCCTCGCCCACGAGAACCTCTTCCTCGTCCCCGAGTAGAAGTAGAAGTACCAGATCTTCGCAGGACATCCAACTCTTGCCTTAATTTGGCATTCTCAACCTCTAAGAAGGAAAATCCCTCATCGATCACTGGGATTACCGCTGTTGAAGAAGAGGCTGCAGACTTATATTGTGCTAGTTCTTTCTGCAAATTATTATTCTCTTGCTCCAGCAGTTCAGCAATTTATCTACAAGCTTCAACTTCTCCCTTTAGGGTCCTCTCCCTGACATCATACCCAGCAAGGAGTTTGTCATATCCCTTCTCGGCAGAAAGCTGTTGATATTTCTTTTCATACCCCTCATGTAACAAGGCATTTGACTCCTTGTACTGAGTTTGAAGATTTTCTAAAGTGTATTGAAGCTCCTCGATCATGTCATGGTAAGCCACGTTATTGGCCACTGCTCGATCAAGTAAGTCCTTCAGGTATTGATAAGCTTATACTGCCTGCTCTGAAGCACCATGGCCAAGGATGTCGACAACTTCTGATGCGCTTAGGTCTGTGTGACCAGCTTTATAATATTCATGGCATTGCCGCATCAACTTTTTGTCATTAGCAAACAGAAGATCCATCCTGGACAGAAACTAACAAAGAAAGAAAAAGAAAATCAAGACAGAGTGCAGATAAAGAAGAGACAATCATATGGAAGAAAAGAACTCAAATTTTATTAGATCATAAGGCGAAGTTACAAAGATTTGAGTTACATTTGAAAAAGAAGAAAAACAGAAAGATAGTACTGAACAACTTCACACCTTTTCCTTGTCTCCCAAGACTTTCTCGAGAGGCTGGGACGAGGAGCTTGGTTGCTCAGTGGGAACAATGATTTGATCGGCTGAAGTTGGGATTTGTTCAGGAGGAGCAGGTAAAGAAGAAATATCCTCAGCAGATGTCTGGTTGGGTTGAGGAGCAAGGACTTGATCACCCACTATTATTGAAGATTCTTCAGATGCAGCTTCGTCTTCATCTTCGTCTTCAATAACTGGAGGAGGACCTGGGAGATGTTATTGAAATAGCTCGGAGTCCTCCCTCACCTTCAATTCCTGCAAGGCAGCAACCCAACCATCATGGAAGTATTTCAAACTCCCATACTTCACCTGGGTCATCATTGCTGCCACCCCCCTATCCCATCCTTTATCCCAACCAATTCGAAAGGATTTCTTCACAGATGTTTTTCTCTTCATCTTCTCCGAGGAGAGCTTCTCGGATAGAAGGTCCTCGGAGGCTTTCAGCTTGGCCTCCAACTCCTCCTTCTGACGATTTGCTTCGCGCAGAAGTGTCAGCTCTTCCTCAGCTGATTTTAGCTTATTTTCAAGCTCCCCGAACGTAGTGAGCTTCTCGGAGTATTTCTTATTCTCCCTCTCCAAGTCCTTCACTTTATTTCCCAACTGCACCTTATCTGCTTCAGATGCAGCCAATTTCTTCTCCCATTCACCTTTATCCTCGTCGTACTTCTGACGAGATTCCTTCAGAGATTGGGCCAAACCCTGGAACGCATCCTCTACTCCAGACGAGGAGCTTGAAGCCTTGAGCACTTCATCTTTCTTCACAATGGTGTTAAAACAACTCACCAGCTGAAAAGAGAAGGTAATGATAAGTCAGTACCGAGATACATATATTGATTGAAGAAAATAAGAATTCAAGATAAGAAAAAACTTACTGAAGCAATGTGACGAGTAGCTAGGGAGGTCAGCGTATCCCTAGGCATGTTTTCCTCGATGCCTTGGACTTCAGGAATAATCCAAGTCTTTACCGAGCTCATTGCAGAGCTCGGGGGAATGATGGTTGGAACACCAGCTCCGCTAGTTTGGAGCTGGGGAATGACTTCAGAAAAACTGATCGAGGAGGATTTCTTCAATATCCTCAGTGGTACTTCAGCAGTTTCAGCCAAAGAACCTTTGGTGGGGGAAATGGTAACCACTTCCACATAAGTACTTCTCTTGCTCGGAGCCATTGGAGGCTTCTCGGCAGCCTTCTGAGCAGCAACGGAAGGAACAACATTCACTTTCTTTGTCCCCTTTGGAACTTCAGCCTTGTTCCTCTTTCCATCCCCGGTAGAGGAAGTCTCCTCGAAGATAGAAGGAACTCTTCTCTTGCCCATCTTCTGACTTAAAGGAATGTGAGATTCTGGTGAAGATTCCTCGGAAGCTGGCAATGGTTCACTAATGCTGACCACAGGACGAGTAGTGAAAGATGATGTGTAGCTCCTGTACTGCAGTAAATATGAAGCAGACCTGATATGCTCGTCTACAACTCTTCGATGCAAATTCCAGATATGTTTCAAATGCTTTATATTAACTTCTGATTCTTTGGGAGTTTTTCTTTTACTGTCAACTGCAAGCAAAAACATAGCGAAATATCAGTCGTACATTTTGTCAAACATAATGAAATCATAATTTTAGAAATGAAATAAAATGAAAATAACCTATCCCATTGCCATATGGGGGGCATCTGGGACCCTCATATACAGCATCTCCAACCAAAGGGGCATGTTGCCAATTTTTTATAACTTCCCCATGTTCAAAATAATCCCTGTTTGCATCAGGGAGGTTGACTACTAAGGCCCTATTCAAAAACCTAGTTTTTAAATAATAAACATTGTCTAAAACAGCCCATCTATAACAGTACATAATCTCAAGAATTCCTATACGAGTTCCACGAGTTTGATTTAACCTATACACCCCATTAACTATTCTCCAGATATTGGGGGCTATTTATGCAGGGACAACGTCGAAATACTGATAGAACTCTAAGCATATAGGGTTTGGTGGAAAAGAAAATCCACATTCAGCAATAAAGAGGCTAGGGAACCAATGGCCCTCAGCCAAATCAAAATAACTTGAAGGCTCAGAAAGAACCTCCAAAATTACCCAAGATGGAATAGAGAAATCAGAACGGAATTTCGCAAGAGACTCAATAATGTAAACCATGATGAATAAAAGAAGAAGGAAGAAGAGCTTACAGGAAAAAAGGAGATCTGTTGACAAACAAACGAAGGAGGGAATGAACGCACAAGAGAGAGAAAAGCTTTAGAAAACTCGAAAGCAGAAATTGAAAAGGTAAAAGACGATGGGATTGCCTCTGAAGTTTAAATACCTTGCCTTGGGAAACGACAAAAGAAATGATTACAAAAAGGAAACTATTACGCTACCGGCGGCTAAAAGGACAAAAAATGCACGAAGATCGAAGCGCTTTTAAAAATACAAAAAGGCGAATTCTGCGAATTTGGAAGGAAATTTAAATACGAAGAAAAAGTTCCTAAAACCCAGGAGGGTCATTTAATATTGCCATATACCGAGAAAGAATGTTCCATACTCCTCAAAGTTCGAAATATGAAACATTGGGGGCTTCTGTTGATACCAAAATTAATATGCTGATATGGACGAATAATTCGAAGACACGTGTCAATCTGTGTGGCACAATAGCAACGAGGAAGTTCATTTTCCCGACCAACTCATGTTCTCTCCGAGAAACAAGGATACACCGAGGAACTCTATCACTCCGAGGAACTCCAGCGCTCCGAGGAACTCTTGAGTAACGAGCAACTAAGGTGGTCCGAGCTGCATCTCGGCCCCAACATTGATTGCCAGATAATCAACAGTTCAACTATTCATTGAATGCTTATTATCTTGACGCACACGCTGCATTAAATGTATTACCCTTTCATATGTATATCATTTAATGTATCACCCCTTTCATGTATAGCCTAAGGGCTATAAATACCTGGTATCACCCTCATTCAAGGGGACGGGAATTTCTTGATAGCACTTGTAATCGAGAATTCCCGAACACTCAGCAATAACATAACAGTGGACGTAGGCCATTCATATAAGGCTGAACCACTTTAAAATCTTTTGTCTCATTTATTTATCTGTGATTGAATTATTAGGGCAATCTAATTTTTTACATCAACAGTACTGAAAGCTCAAAAGCCAACTCTACTCCGAGTTGTCAATAACACTTGCCTTGCACTTATATTGATGGTGAGTCAACCAATATGGCAACCCTTATTATCCATTAAGGCTGCACATGTGCATAAGCATACAACTTCTATGCACTTACAAATATTGTTCCAACTTTCCAAGTCTGGACTTAGGTAAATAATGTCAGCAAGGTCCATACTCTCTTGAACAAGATAACATCGATAATGTTGCATTCTAGGCGATCAAGGATCCCTCACCTAAAGTTTTCGAACTAACCCAATATGCAATTTTCCCCCTTGCCTCCTTTCTCGTGGTTTGGTCGCTCTAACCCAAGGCAATAAACCCTCGCTAGATTCCACTTACCGCTCTTTTGTTTTTTTTTAAAACACGTAAGGAATTAAACCTATCCGACATGATTTTCGTTAGACTGTGAGTATATTGGAATTTTCTCACCGAACAAGAAATGAACTTGGTTCTTCAAACCACGAATAAGGCTTGTACACTTTCCAAGCAACGAGGTAAGACCAAAAATTCCCACTAATCATACCAAATCAGAATATCGGATTCGGCACACTCACCATCTGGATACTCATCTTCCAGTACACCAACGCTACCTGATCCTTATGAAGAACGGTGTGATATCAAACATGTCAAAGGTCATAAATATAAGGTAGCGGGTACCTTTACGTACCGTGACCCCAATTAACACTCACTAATCCACACATAAGTGAAGTAAAAATTAAATATATTACGAACCCATTCGCGGGTGTTTGCCAAAGAGTACACACCCTCCTTACAAAACTTCTCAATAACGGTCGAAACACTCTCTTGTTGTCCCCCTACAGTAGAGGTTATGACACCCATTTCAGTGAATGGGTCAAACATTTGAAACCCAAAAATGTCTCAATCCTTGCCATTAATGACGACCCTCAGTTAGTAACACTATCATCAGTCAATCAAAAATGGACCGAGCTACACACGACTCTACCATTATCAAAAGACCATCAAGACCATTCTATGCCTATTGACTAGTCTAGACATCACCAAAATCGAACATCTTACACTTGATTTCGGAATGCGTCCTTAATCACACACGATCTAAGTAAACATCATGTCACTAACTACTCACTCGTGCTCTAATTCACATTAATACATAACGAGGGCTACAACATAGCCACATTACCATATCTGATGGATTCAAAATCAAGCACCACCATTATCAAGGTGCAACAAATTAGTACCCCCAATCACCGGGTGATAACATAAAACCTAACACATGGATATATCAATAACTAAAGTGATCACACTCGCATAAAATGAAACGCCTATTGAACACTCCCTCGTGATGTTCTCACTCGACAACTCGTCCCTTAAAGATTCGCTACTCATCGTAGGGTTCATAACTAGTAACTCCATCTCAAGTCCATCCCTTAACACACCCATGTTCACGTTCCTCTCTCGATAACTTTTAACAAATATACTGGTGCTATAAAGCAAGATAACCACATCTTATCGAACACCCATTCTAATCTAGGGATTTATGAAGAAAATTGAACTCCATTCATTGCCAAATATGGAAAGAAAACTACCTAAAAAAATTCTGGACTTCTCCAATGTCAATCCTCGTATGACCTTGCGATACGAACTTCCTCATCCCTAGTGTCCATGGCCAAGATATCATAACATTACTGATACATTCTCACGAACTTGTTCGGGATAACTCGTCGAAACATTCCACTCTGAACAAGTGAGTACCCAACCCACTAATATATCTTGTGCATGACCGAACACACACCTAATCGTCCTTAAGTTGATTCCATTACGGATTTTATACGATCAGAACACTAAAAACCACTATGCCATCCCAATGCGACATTTATCGCTTGTGTGGACAACATGTAGGTTTACACGCCTACCAAACTTCCCTGATACCAACACAATATTTCCAGGACAATCACTTATCCATTCCATATTCAGACTCATGAATCTCCCATTGAACATCATCAAATGGATGAATCTAGTTCGTTCTTTTCACAAGTATGATAACACTCTTGCGTACGCCAAAATTGGACCCCTCAGATCATCCTTTGATGGTGTGGGACATACACCTATTTGGAGTAGTCCTCTCTCAAATCACAACCTTTCCTTTACATGTTCATAAGTAATAATATACTCTTATTATCACCAGACTTACTTCGTTAACCATTCACTTATTAATACGTCATCGAATGCCTCAACAGTCTGTCCATTACGGGTGGAGGGTGATAATTTCTTCTCAGGAAAATGTCACAACAACAACTGGACCACATTATTTTGAGGTGTTCCATATCTAAATCTCTACCCTTCGACAATGGAAACAACTTCAGACAACTACACGCGCAAGTGGTACCAACAACTCAGTGGTACTACAGGGTGGGCTATAACTTATACCAACTTCTTTACATTCATAAGAGCGACGATATTCAAAGTTGATAATGCATAGCAAATATATGGGTGTTTCCTCCCCCTAAAGCACCAAAAGTCAACTCAATCATTGAGTTCAACATCGGTTTTCTCACCTACTGGTGGGCGATGAAACTACGATAGTTGCACTTGAATTGCGGTCTCTTAAAGTTCTTAGACCCTTTTCCCTCCCAGAGTCCACGTCTCATCAAATCACCATCTTAAAAGATAGTAAGTGAACACGTATCCTAAATTATTTTTTTTTCAAGTGGAGCACTAGTCATAATTACAACAAGTACTCACAAACAGACCTCACGCGTACTATCCTATGGTCGATCGAAGATTCACCTCATGCGTGGGACGTCTCACGAATGAAATCCAAACAAGGAACCCTCCCTATACACAAGGCTATCTCCGAATCACCCGTCAAAATCATAGCGTGAATATCTTCCAAGTCATCGAATACAATACCTAATCGTAAGGCTCTACGTATCAAGGAAACGATGCGCGGAAAACGTAACGGACGCCCTCAGATCCCTAAATGCTCTAAAACCGTGCTCTGATACCAACTGTTACAACCCTTCTTTTTATATCTAATTCGGTTAGCTACGCCCAATTAAATTAAATCGGAGCGTCAATATGTTGGCATTAGAAACAAAATTTAAGTAAATGCAGTCAAGTAAACATGTACACTCTCATATGTGTAACCAAATCATATAATAACAACTATAACAAGTGAAACCAACTCATAACTATTAACTGTAATAATCCATCAGTAATCTCAAACTGAAAATATAAAACGCCAATACATTCGGCCCAACACAAAACGGGAAAGAATAATACAAAAAATCTCTCAAATACCAAGTATAAACAACGTGATATTAATCTCTGATACCACCCTCAAGAAAAGGGAAACAAGCGACATAAATTAAAATAGGGTAACTCCACAGCTACATGAATCCTAAGATTGATATGATCTCATCAATCTCCATAGTCTATTGTCCATCGGGACGAGGACCTGTCTTATATTATATATAAAGGAGAGGAGCAAGAAGCAAGATAGACAAACGTCAAAGCAAGAAAACAAGCTATAAGATTATAAGATGTACTTATAATGAAAGCACACTAGTCATTACTCGTCTCCAGTAATTAAGTTGTTCAATTACCCAACCAATGCTCCTATGTCGTGACTACCCAACCCAAACTCGAGTAACGTGTAGTCTCATATCGTATCATGATTAATCATTATTAATCTCATTTCAGTATTTAATGTATCAAAATATTTCCTTCAAGTATAATATCATATACATCGATTCGGGATATTACTTTAAGACACAAGCATAATATCTCACACAACAAGTCATATCGGGTCACTATCGTTACCCGGGGGAACAAGTCGTAACACTAGGCCTACACACGAATATTCCACAATATTACGTGGCAAGGGCAATCATACTAAGTCCTAAATCACATGGCGTTTCAAGGTCTTTCTCTCCGACCCGCATTACAACCATGTGTCCGGTTCCGGTGGTTTATCTCCGACACGGCAGTGGAGCGGAACCTAACCGGATCAATCACAAAAAAAATCGCATTCAACATGTGCCTACGTCGATCGGAGGACTAGTCTAGTATATACTCGACAATATACATATAAAACAATTTCACGCCTATGTATATATACAATCGTGTCAAGTCTCTTCCTCGAGTTATACCATAGTCATTATTTACAATATAACATAATTTCCATCATTAATTTACTAATTCAACATCAAATCATTTCAAGGTTATATATCCCTAATAATCAAGTTAGGATATTAGGCACAACACCATAATTATCTTACTAACAACATGAAAAACATTATCACTCTTATTTCAATAACATGCTGCCCAAAATTTAAAATGCAGATTCGAGGCTCTTCCGATTCGTTTTTGGAAAAACTTAAAACTACAAAGTTGTTCGGAACATCATTTTCTACAAGGGCACGCGTGCACGCTACCATAGACGGCTTAAAACAGAGCCGAAACTAACATATAATATTTGCCCCTGTTTTCGACAACTTTCTGCCCAGAATTTTAAAATGCCGATTTGAGGCTTTTTCGGTCCGTTTTAGGGAAAACTTAAAACTACAAAGTTGTTCGGGACGTGATTTTCTACAAGGTCAAGCGAGCACGCTACCGTAGCGTGCATAAAACAGACCCGAAATTAACATATACAGTTCGGACATGTTCACGATAATTTTTGCGCAGAATTTTAAAGCACATATTCGAGGATTTTTCGATCCGTTTTTGAAAAAACTTAAAACTACAAAGTTTTCCAGAATATGATTTTATACTGGATATCGTGGACGAAACATCCATTTTCGAAACTAAAATGGCTCAAAACAGTTTTTAATATGACGATAATTATCTATTTCAGTAAGGTAAACAATAATTATCTATTTCAGTAATATTAAGAAAAATGAGAAATTATGTTTTTACATCGTTTTTTCACTCCGTACAATCACATATTTAGAGAGGCAAACACAATTCCTGTCTTAAGAGTGATAAAAGGCCATTAATTTAACTTTCTTCACCCTATCTTATAATTAATGTTTTTTATGTCAACCAATTCGAAAAATACGTCAGTAAGGATATTAGGTGTTAAACTTTAAACATAGATGTGTGTAAGTGGTAAGTGTCCGTCATTTGCCTTCTTTATTTTCTGAGGTGATTTATTTATTTTTATATTTTGGGGTCAATTATTTGTGGAATGAATAACTAATGAAAGGCTAGTCAGCTCGTAGAAACTAGTATAAAAAGCCAAATAGCGTTCACCTTAGAACTACACAATTGTTTTTTGAGTGAGTGAGTGAGCATGGAGACCATCAATCGAGTCCATAGCAAAAAATCCTCTCCTGGCGATGAGGAATTTGGGGTGTTGAGATTTTATGGTGTTTTGCTACTAATGCCATTAATTTTATGGGTGTGAAGTTGGACAGTCAAAGACAAGCAAAAATAAAGAGATGTGATAATAAGAGAATGAGAATACAAAGGGAGAATAAACAAAGGGATACAAATTAGTAAATGTTTGTGCTGCCACATGGAGAGTTTACTAAGAGCCAAAATTTATAACATGCATTGCGTTTTATATTAGTATAGATATTATGGAAATATTGATTTAAAATTTAATTATGAACCTTTAATATATAATTTATTTTACATTGGTGTTGAGAATGGTATTAATTGACGTATTGACATATCGTGTCCGACAAGCATTTATGTTAGAAAATAAGAATTGTTACACTAACCAAATTGAAAAATATGTGAGTAAGGATATTAGGTGTTAAACTTTAAACATAGACATGCGTAAGTGGTAAGTGTCCGTAATTTGCCTTCTTTATTTTCTGAGGTGATTTATTTTTTTATTTTGGGGGGGCAATTATTTGTGGTACGGATAACAAATGAAAGGCGAGATACCTCATAGAAACTAGTATAAAACGCCAACACCTTAAAACTACACAACTGGTTTTTGAGTGAGTGAGTATGGAGACCATTAATTCAGTTCACAGCAAAAAATCCTCTCATATAGATGAGGCATTTGGGGTGTTGAGATTTTATGGTGTTTTGCTACTAATGCCATTGATTTTCATATTTTTGAAGCACCAACTAGCGCGCAATAATAAGATAGTGTCCAAGTCAAAACCACTCCCACCAGGCCCAAAACCCTGGCCATTGATTGGTAATCTCCCTGAGATGCTAATGAACAGGCCAACGTTTCGATGGATACTAGGCCTCATGGACAAAATGAACACTGAAATCGCTTGTATCCGTCTTGGCAATGTCCATGTCATCGCGGTTACAAGCCCTGAGATTGCTTGCGAGTTTTTAAAGGAACAAGACGCTATTTTCTCATCTAGGCCTACTAGCATGGCGGCATACCATGCCAGCAGCGGTTACAAAACCACAGTAATGTCCCCATTAGGTGAGCAATGGAAGAAAATGAGGAAAGTGCTGGCTACCGAGGTGCTTTCGCAAGCTAGGTACGTGTGGCTTCACCAAAAGAGAGCTGAAGAAGCCGACCATCTGGTCCGTTATGTCCACAATCAATGCGCCAATGGAGAAGGCATAGTGAACATCAGAAAGGTGTCCCAGCACTACTGCGTTAATATCATCAGGAAGATGATCTTTAACAAGAGGTTTTATTTCTCCTTTTACATATACAACTATATCTTTGATATTATGCAGTTTATATTGAGTCCATTACCAAAGGAGTAGGCCCCACCATGGCACCACGCCACAGCAATTTTAATGCTTGTTGGTTCCAAATACAAACCTGGTTTTTAACCCTCTTAATGCAATAACTGTGAACCACACTTTGGGTCAGTGGCGTACTTAGGATTTTTGTTCGGTGAGTGTGAAAATTTTTGAACCATGGTCACGGGTTTGGGAGCGAGAATCCTGGAGACGGATTTTTTAGACTAATTTTTAGTTTTTTTGCCTATATAATTTCATGAATTAAATGATAACAATTATAATGAGCAATTATAATTGGCAAAATATCTACCAATTTTACAACAGATAAAAACACTCGCTCAAAAGGTCACTCATTACATAAAAATACACAAAAAATAAAGCTCCAGCGAGAGTTATCGGAGCTCTGACAGTGGGGGATGGTGTTTGGGGGGGGGGGGGGGGCAATGCGGCTACCGCGGACCTTTAAAAATAGGTAGTTTTGAGAAAAAGGTCCTCATAATTCTCTAAGTATATAAAAATAAGTCACTCCACATAATTTTATAAATTTAGTCTGTGTACTAAAAACACCATGAAAAATGTTGACAAATGGCGCAGAAAAAAAACCACACAAATAAAAAGGTACGGACTAAATGATAATTGAGCCTAAAATTTATCAAATAAATGTTAGTGTCAATATTAAATAACAAAGCAATAAAACAAAAAGGAAGAGCACTATTTCTTAAAATAAAAAAATTAACCAAATTTCAACAACCAATAAAACTAAAATACTCAAAGGATCCCTCAACTAACTAAAATACTCAACAGCAACCAACAACACGAGAGCTAAAATATTCAACTAATCCCAACAATATATTAAACTTGTACTGGCGAAGAAATCATAGGAGGGAACACAAGCTTTGCGGTGGAGGAAACCATCAAAATAGTAGGAGAGCATATAAAATGAAGAGCTAGACCCCATTTTTAAGTAAACAGAACACTGGTACATTTTCTCTTTAACATATCAAAGGTGGGTGGGTTCTTGAGATTTAATTAAAAAAAAAACTTAAATTAACAGCACTGACGGCGATCAAGAGAAAGAGGGAGCGACAAGGGCTGACAATTTTTGACACGATAACCCGTTTACGGTAATAACCCGAAGTGACCCGAACATGACACGAAAAACTTATATAGATTTAAGAGTGCCCAAAATTTATACTCAAATAAAAATTAACGCGACCCGAAAATGGCACGTTTAACCCGAATTGCCACCCCAGTATAGAAGAAACAGGGAATGTAAGCTCATTTTGTTCTGTTTTGTTTTGAAGCTAAAATATTTAGGCGCATATATCAAATAGTCCTTCAAATTTTTTTTAGCATTTTTATTTGGTATTAAAAAGTCTTTCACCATGCGAAAAAGACTTCACCATGTTGCTGGCGCGGACCTTTAAAGATAAGAGAATTTCATCATGCCAAAAAGACCTTACCATGCCGCTGACGCGGACCTTTAAAGATAAGAAAATAATGGACTTTTTGGTACAAAATAAAAGGCTTGGACTAAATATGTATTAACAAATGTTTGAGGGATTTTTTGACATTTTACCCAAATATAATTATGCAGTTCACCCTCCAATTTGAAAATTTATATTTTGTTGCCATATATTTCAGAAACCTACATATAAGTCAATTTTTTTTTTATTCAGACCTCTTGGCAAGTGATATAAGGCTATCACTAGAACAGTATTGGAGATGGATTGGATTTGGTCCCCAGTTTGATTCTCTATACTATCAAAATAATGTTTGGCCAGCGGAACTCATGAACTGCGAATCAGGATTAATCGAGATGCGCGTAATCTAACCGAGACACCTCATGATATGCTACTAAAAAAAATAATTTTTACTGAAAAAAAATTCGAAAACTTTGTCGGTGCAGCCGCTTCCTTGGGGATTGGGTAGGTTCGCCCCTGCTTTGACTATTCCTAGCAAACACAATTTAAATTTTAATAGATACCATTATTTTTATTTTTTTTTAATTTTAGCCAACGTAATTATCACTTCTTTCCACCACACGTGAGACATGAGTCTATGAATACAAACATTGTACCCGAATTAGACTAGTGTGTTTTTTGTTTTGTCGTTATTTGTTTTATCCAATTGACAATAACATAGATTAATCTAATATTTCACTGAAATGGAAAAGTCTGTCCAT
The DNA here is from genome assembly GCA_949130495.1 of Sambucus nigra. NCBI lineage: Eukaryota > Viridiplantae > Streptophyta > Magnoliopsida > Dipsacales > Adoxaceae > Sambucus > Sambucus nigra. Next base: position 528,668,067 of record OX422221.1, on the reverse strand, counting down.
TGGCTCAAAAGTGCACTACAAGTATAAAAATCTCCAAATTTAAACCCTAACAATATAAAATTAAAATGAGCAAGTTATATAGTCTAATTTCATATATTCTTTCTCGAATCAGTATCACACGGCCTTCATATTATTAGCATCCGTATCACAAGTTGTGGAGTAGGAAAAAAAAGATCAATTCTTACAATAAGGATAAACAATAAATTGTATAAATAAACCATTAAGAATATTAAGGGTCAATTACAGTTGGACTCCCTGAACTTTGGCCCTTTTGGCACTTTCTTCACATTCTTCCAATTTATTCAAATAGCACCCCATACATTGAAAACAGCTACAAATAGCTCCCTGCCATCTAACTCCACTAATTTTTGGTGGGAACCGTTAAACATATGCATGACACATGACAATAAGTAAGGGCATTTGTGTCACAACCTAATTGTTTTTGAAAAAAAAAATAATAGAAAAGAATTTAAAAATTAAGAAAATGCCAAAAAGTACACAAAAATACTTTTAAAAAAACACACTATAATTCTAAAAAATAATTACTGATTTTCACTAAAAAAATAATTACTGATTTCAACTAAAATATTTATAATACTAATATTTCTTGGAAAATATACTAAAATTCAAAAAAAATACACAAAAAATACAACTAAAATTCGAAAAAGTAATTACTGTTTTTCACTAAAATAAATACTTAAAATACTAATATTTATTGGAAAATACACTAAAATACACTAACAATAGATCAAAATGCACGGAAATTCTTAAAAATAATTATTGATTTTCACTAATTAAGATAATTAATGATTTCACAAAAAACATCAAAATACTAATATTTATTTGGAAACAACATTAAAATTCTAAAAAATACGCTAAAATACACCAAAATACGCAATTCTAAAACATAATTACTGATTTTTAATTAAAAAAAATAATTACTCATTTCCACTAAAATACTTAAAATACTACGAATTTTTATTAAAAAATTAAAAAAATTCTGAAAAATAAAAAAAGATACACCAGATATTAAAAAGAGGAAAAAAGATATATAAAAACAGAAAATAAATGAAGGAGATTTTGCTTGTCCAAAATCTGAATAGAAACAAATTTTCAAGAAAAATAAATAAAAACCAAATACAAAATAATAACTGAAAATCATTTCAAATTCAAAAAATAACAAAAATATTAATTAAAATTTTAGAATAGATTTTCCACAATGAAAAAATATTTGGTTATAAAAAATTGAAACCCTAAGCTAAAAAAAAATCATCCCCCCCAGCGTTAATATTTGAAAAACCCATATTACCTACAAAAAAACATACTTCTGAAAAAAAATGGAGTTCTTCAAATACTTATTTCAAATAAAAAGAATAATTCCCCAAAAAATATTTCCAGTAAAAATATATTTCCAAGAAAAAATATATCATTATTTAAAAAAAAACATTTATTGGAAAACAAACATATATCAAGAAAAAAAACGTAATCCAGCAAAAAATTTCCAAGCTCAAAGATAGATTTTCAGAAAATTACATTTCTAGCACAAAGATAGATTTTGAGGAAAAAAATAATCGAGAAAAGGAGTTCTCAAATTGAAAAGATGAAAAAAAAAAACGGATCGATTCATCTACTCACCCTCGGCCCCTTCCCCATGTCACGGCCCCACCAACCCTCACCCTCCCCTCCCCACCCTATCACCCCCCTAGATATGCTCATGGGTGTGGGTGTGCGGGTGTGTTCGTGAAAGTAATAGAGATAGGGAGAGAGAGGAAGAAGATCGATAAAGAGAGAAAGACCCTTTTGAAAAAGTCAAAAAGGGTGGCCACGTGTCATTTAATGCAGAAAGTTAATGGATTTAGACGGCATGAGGTTAATTGTCATCGTTTTCTAAATTTGGGGGGTTATTTGCCAAAATTGAAAGAATGGGGGGGGGGGGGGGGGGGGGGGGAGTACCAATAGGGACAAAGTTTAGGGGGTCCCAGAGTAATTAACCCGAATATTAATAATATCTAAAATTTTAGTTAACGCAAAAGTGATTCAGAAAAATGAAAAAGATGAGGGAATAACATATATATCTTAATGAGAGAAAACATGGGTTTGATTAATTTACACCTTTGGTCAACTTTCTTTAAGGGTTATTGACATGTTATTATCGCGAAGTTTAGTATCTCTTACACTTCAAATCCTAAATGTATAAAAAGTTGGCACATAAATTTAAGAGTTTTCAAATTGTTGCAACTTAAGCCTCGGCATAAAATAAAAAATGAAAATATTAAAAATGAGTAAAAATATTTTTTCCGCCAAATTTTGAGATTTTAATTGCCCGTCTTAATACATTAAGGTCTGAAGTGGAAAAGTGACTAAACGCCAGAGATAGTAAAGTGTAAATAACTCTTCTTATCAACTATATTAATCATTTCAATTGATTATAAAAAAATAATCATTTTTAACCTTTAATTTTTGTACTTTTAATTCTTACATTTTGTAATATATGCCTTTATGTCCAATTGTTTATTCTTATGGGTCAAGACTCATACTCTTGCAGATTAAAACCTTAATTCAATATTAACTGCATAAAAAATACTGTTAATTTGTGTTAAGTAATTGACTTAAATAAAGTCCAAAATACCGTGAACGAAAATTAAAACCAATCTCACCTTCATATTAAAAACGTGTCCTCGCAAATTTAGTATCATTATATAAAAAGAAAAGAAAAATTAAAACAAAAAGTTGAAGACCATCAACACAATTTTTTTGAGACATTAAGTTTTTTCCTATTTTAAAAAACATATTTATTTTTTAGATACACTAAAATATTTGTTGTTATTCATTGTCGTATAAATTCAAACCCCAATATATCATACTGCCACTTAGAACACCAAAATTAGTATTTTTAAAATCTCCTCACCGAGATGTATCAAACAAGATCCATAAAGCCCATAAAATTTAAAAAAAAATCACACAAAAAGTTAAATTTACTTTGTTCATCAGAAAATGCAACAATTTTATATTTGGAACATTTTCTCAAAAATTAACATTTAATTTGTTAACATTACACAAACAGTAAAATTTACAGTATTAACAAAAAAATGAAACAGTTTTACATCAGGAATGTTTTCACATATAGTAACATTTACTGTGAAAATATTACACAGATAGTGGTATTTACTATTTGCCTAAAAACAAAGAAAATATGTCATCTTTATTTTTTAAAATATTTTTCATGGAATATGGGTCTTCTTTTATAAGGTTCGAGTGGTCGCTTTCAAAATATAAATTTTGTTAATTTTGAAATTGTATATCGAAAGTTATAGTTATTTAAAGTTTTTAAAAAAAATAACTACTATTTTTAAATTTGGAGGGAATATGGCGCAAGAGGTATGTTAGTAAAGAAAAAATCCCTAAATTTAAAAATGGAACTTAATTAATGGTTGACTAGTAAACATGACGTAATTAAGAAAAAATCTTAAAATAAAAGTTACATATAATAATACATACTAATTTGGTTTGTCACATTAGTTATTAGGATTAAATAATATTACAATAAAATTATTTAAATAAATGGTTCAATTAATGTATAGTCGTCCCCAACATAAATACATATTTTGTAAAAAAAGACACCCAATTTTAGTTTAAACCATTTAGTCCATCAAGAACTCATTTGCTCAATATTCTCTTACTTTAAAGATTCGTGCTATCATCACCCCACCCCCACCCCTACCCACCCCACTGTCGGGTGAGTAGGGGGGAGGTAGGGTGTGTCTAGTACAACCCTTTAAAAGTAGAGAATATTGGGTAAATTGGTGTTTGAGCCCACAGGATATCCGATAATGGGGATGGGGGTGGCGCTAGCGTGGATCTTTAAGAATAAGAGAATATTGGGCAAATGGGTGTTTGAGCCCATTAGAGCTCCGACAGTAGGGTGGTGGGGTGAGTGTTATAACAACCCAATTTTCTCACGTAAAGGCTGGTCAGGCACGATACACCGAAGATGGGGCTTATTTGTCAATTAATACCATTATCAGTATCAACATATCTTAAATCATATATTAGTGGCCCATAATTGAGTTTAAATCAACATTTCAATAGTAAATAAATCAAATCTAACACCAATCATATGACAAATCCGACATAAAACTAAATATCTCAAACCAACATAAAGTAAATGAATCTCGGGCTTATGTCCATACAATAATCCCAAATAAAATAAGTAACTTGAGCTTAAAAACACCTATGCTAGAATCAATAGATCTGAAATACTTGACAAAAAGGAGAAGGTAAGGCTGCTATAGTCCCGATATCCCTATTTAGAAACACCTAGTGGGAGAAAATATTTAAATTTTGGTAAGAGCCCTAGATGTGCAAGTATTAACTTGTCCAATTTATAATGCAATAAATACAGTCGATGCAAAGTAAATATCCCCCATTGCCACTCACATGAGATTAACATCACACCCCTTATCTAAGTGTGATATTATTTGCATCCAAATAAGTCCCAAAGTAATGTATGACAATCGTGTCAATTTAATATTAAATGGATTACCTATAATCAACTGCTAACATGAAGCCGATTGTCTTCAATTACAAATGATTGAGGTATTTAAATATTATACATCTCATGAAAATGACAAAAATATTTATCATGCATAATATAATAAGGGTCGTAAATTATGCCTATATTCTTAGACAAATTATTTAATCTCATTCAATTTGGGTGATTTATATATATATATATATATATATATATATATATATATACATATATATATATATATATATACATATACATATATACATATATACATATATACATATATAGATATATACATATATACATATATACATATATATATATATATATACATATATATATATATATATATATATATATATATGTATAGGTCCTTTTATATATGCAACAATCAAAGGATCTTCAAGTTGTCTCGTTCGTGGGGCGATCCATACGCAGTACACTAGTGCACGACCCATACCTAGCGGTGATAAAGAATCACAGCATCAACACCTACCTCCCGTAGATGACACTGCTATGTAGTACCTAAATGACCCAACTCTACCCCACCTACGCCGACGTGTGCTACGATACCGAACGGGCGATACCCCAAGTCGATTGCACCGTCCATGAACATCGGTATGTCCACACGAATACACATAATTACATATTATTATTCCCATAAAATATGTATAGGTAATTACTTCATAATTACCTAAATATTCGACGTGATATCCACAAATATTCATCCATTAATAATTTAACATCTAGTTAATTATTAATTCCATTTTCTTTAACAAATTATTTAACCATCTAGTTAAATACAATGCCCCAATTAATATATGAGGCACGTTTACAATTTTAATAAATTCTCCATTCGTCCAAATACGGTCCTACCAAGTCGTACGGACTTCTAAAAATACCCCGAAACTAACCCTATTCCCAGATCACTTAGCCCCCACGATTGAATCGATTCGGTTCATGGCCGAATTGATGCACCGCCAAACCGAATCGATTATCTCCAAGTTCGAATTGATTCAGAATGGGACAATAGCCTAGATCTTCAAGTTTTGTTTAATACATATTTTTTTAATTCTTTTCAAAGATCCATTCTAATCGTGATTTCCTTTCTATAAATACGTGGATGGATTCTTACTTCTTAATTACACATAACAACACCAATTTCTATCCCCAAATCCCAGATTTCACATGAATATATCAAGTACTTTAACCTAGGTTTCTACCACTATACCAACTATACGTAATTCATTTTGTGGGGTATATAAAATGGAATTAAAGTCACAATCTGTAGATCATAAAAATGTATTAAAATCCTCTGCATGTGATTCCAAGATTCTCCAATTTCATCCCAAGAACCCTTCAACTTCTATCATCAAATTTGAAGAATTTAATTCCAAGATTTCTAGGTTAACACCCTATTCAAGAATTAATCCTCTACATGGATAAGATCAATTCCTAACATTTAATCATCAAAATTCAACCCAAAACATACAAATCATATGGGGTCATTACAATTAATCGAGAAGCAAATTGGAAATTAAATTGAGCAAGAAATTCTTATCTGGATTTGCAATTGATGAAATCTCCCTTTAAATTCCTCTTCAATTCCTTGTTGTGGATTCTACTCCTCTCTCTCTCTCTCTCTCTCTCTCTCTCTCTCTCTCTCTCTCTCTCTTACAGTGGTGTAAGATGGAGTTGTTAGATGATATCTAGGGAATTTATTAACTTCTTAATATAAGTTATTAACTCTATAATCCAGGGTTAAATTCCAAAATTTTAGACCCTTAAATGGGCCCGAATCCATAACCAGACTGGCATAAAAGTCTCCCAACGTATATACCTATACCCCTGAACCATTTCTAATGGTTCAAAGCACCTAAACGAGCCCGTATATTTTTAGAAATATGCTCCAATTATTTTATCACAACATTACATTTTTGTAGTCGCGTCAGCTATCATTTATCAATTTTCTACTACATGGGAAATTGTTATAATTATCGACATCACAAAAATCAACATCACATAATTACGACATAACAGTGAATTACAAGTTCGTAATTATGAATTAAATTCATCGATTAAATTTAATTTTCACAAATTCCAAAAATATAGTTTCATTATTTATTCTAGAAAAATACAGGGTATTATATTCTTCCCTATAATAACGAAATTCCATCCTCCGAATTTAGAAAAGTACATAATTATTTAGAAGAGTTCAGGATATTTTTTGCGCATGTCTTCATCCCTCTCCCAAGTCGACTCGTCCTCTTGATGGCGTCCCCACTACTATCGAACTAAAAGAACAACCTTGGATCGAAGTCGGCGCTCCCGATGCTACAAAATGGCTACCGGTCTCTCCTCATAAGTAGCATCTGATTGAAGCTCAATGTCATCAGTATTATTGTGCTGGTATGCTATCTCATCTTGAATGAACCTCCGCATCATGCATTTACTGCAAATGGTCCAATAATCCCAATCGATATGCCACGGGTTCAATCCTCTTAAGAATAGAGAATGATCCCGCGTATTAGGGATCCAGCTTCCCTTTCTTCCAAAACCTCATCAATTCCTTCATGGGAGACACTTTAATCAACACCTGATCCCCAACATCAAAGTCTAAATTTCTATGGCCTGCATCTACGTAGCTCTTGTGCTGATCCTAGGCAATTCGTAGCTTGAACCAAATCATCCGTACCTTCTTTGAGGTATCCTGAATGAAATCTAACCCATGTAACTTGTTCTCCCCACCTCCGACTAGCATGAGGATGAACAAAAAGGCCTCATGTAAAGCGCCTCAAACGGTGCCATTCCAATCATGAACTGGTGGTTATTATTGTATGCAAATTCTATCAAAGGAAAATACTTCTCCCAACTCCCCTTAAAATCTAAAATGCACATACGCAGCATGTCCTCCAACATTAAATTCACCCTCTCTATCTTCCCTTCATTCTGAGGATGATATGAGGTGCTCAATCTGAACTCTACCCCTAAAGCTTGTTAACATCTCCTCTAAAAGTGGGATGCCAACATTCTGTCCTTGCCTGACATAATTTTGAGTGGTAATCCATGAAACTTAACAATGTTTGGGAGGAAAAACCTAACATACTTATTGGATATATAACATGTCCAGACCGGTAAAAAGTGAGCCACCTTTGTCATTCTGTTGATGATCACCCAAATGGAATCATGCCTTCTCTATGATGTAGGTAGTTTAGTAATGAAGTCCATGGACATTATCTCCAATTTCCACATTAATATATCCAAAGGTTGTAATACACCAGCAGGCTCTAATTGTCCACCTTTAGTAGCTGACACGTAGAAAACTTGGACAAAAAATTTGATATGTCCCTCTTCATTGATGTTTCATATTATGGTATATCTTATCCCCTCTGGTATGTACCGTAAAACGTGAACCATGAGCCTCAGACATAACAACTCTACTCAACTCCTCTTCATCTGGGACATCTAACTTTCCCTGGAATTTCAAACCACCATCCGACCCAATGGAATAACGTTTCTCTCCCTTGGATAACAACTGCCTAACTTGCTCCTAGAAATATTGATCTCCTTCCCGTGCCTTCACCACCCGAATAATGATCTTGTGGTGATGGTGAGGATTGACATTAATGAACTGGTCAAGTCATCATCTCCACGGAGTGATTTCCACTTTGCCTTCCATACTGCCTCTAACTCTAAGATCGACCTACGATTCAAAGCATCTGCTATGACATTCTCCTTCCTCGAGTGGTACTTAATATCGAATTGATAGACTTTCATAAACTCTAGCAACCTCCTCTGCCTCATCTTCAACTCCCATTATGTGAACAAATACTGTAGGCTCTTATGGATTGTGAATTGCTAAAACTTCTTCCCGATGAGATAATACCTCCATACTCGTAGTGAAAAAACCATGTGAGAGTATGCGCTTGTGTTCAAATAAGAAATAATATAATTAAATTCAGTTTAACTCAAACAAACCCCAAACATGCAACTAGGTGTGATTGAAATAAGATGAGATCATGCAATAGTTATTCAAGTACACACAAGTGAGGTAAAATCCCCCAAAGGGGCAAAACCATTTATTTCCATTATAATATTATAACGTACAATTTCGGATTACAATGAAAATACAAGTGACTAAGAATTACCCTCAGGTGTCGGATTCTGTAGTCAGCGACTGGAGATATCCCTTTCTAGTAGGTCATCAATGAAGAAGAAGGGCGGTCTTCTTCACACGGGTTGAATAGCAAAAGGGTTTATGTTCTAGGATTTCAAAACGATTCACCAATGATTTGGAATTTTGTGTGAATACAAAACATGAGTATGATAACTCACAAAGATGAAGACTTTTGAGTTTATGAACTCTAGAAATCGTGTGAACAAGTCTTATAAAACCACTTCCCGTAGTGGGTTTATAAAGGAGTAACTTGGCCTAAAAAATCTCTGCACGATCTGTTGAACTTTATCCCAGGCGGATCGATCCGGGTCTGAGGCGGATCGGTTCGTTTTAATTTTGGCATCATCGGTTCGCTATCGGTCCGGGGGTGTACTGGCTTTTCAACAAGCGGATCGATCCGATACAAGGGCGGACCGGTCCACAGGCGGATCGGTTCTTTTTCTTTGGGCAGACCGGTCCGGCCTGCCAGACTTTTGGTTCCTCATCTTCTTTGATATTCGGATCCGTTGATGACGATATGAATCTTGAATTTCTTCAACAGTGTAACGGCGTACGAGATAACAATAATATATGATGGTCAAAATGTCCTTAAAAATCTCCCCCTATGTCTATGCCGGTACATACATAAATAATAACAATCCGAATTATCAAACTTACAAAAAAAATGCCTATACAAATATACTCTTCCATGAACCCAAAAACTTAAAAGGTACAATTGAATAAGACTTCATCATTTGTTCTTCAACTCTTCAGGAATCTTCAACGCTTTTCTCATCAGGGTGTGCAAAAAGAGATCATTAATGAAGTACCTACACACATGAGACAAAGCATACCAAGTGACATATCGAGTTTGAAATGAGATAAATAGAGATACCAATTTATGATGAAAGCATACGTTATCAAATCTCAAAAACTCAAAACTCCCCCATAATATGATAATTCTTTCTCCCCCTTTTTATGACGTCCCCAAATATACAAATGAGAGAAGTAATGCAAATAAGCAATGACGGGGTGTCACAAGGAAATACACAACTATTTTTGAATTTTCCAAAATTTTTCAAACAAAATCACACCATGAATGAACACAAAGCAACCAAGTCGATGATAGCATTAATGAATGGGTGTGATCAATATTCGATAGGAAGATCCATGCATACAAACATGACATATGTTCACGATGAATATTGGATATTCCTAGCGAATGAACTCAAATTCTTCCTTTGGTGTAAAAAAAAGTTGAAATATAAGACATTGACTCAATCAACTCAACAAATCAAAGCTCAAAGTGATTTACACACCAATAACGTCCAAATTATTTTCATGCTTTTTCAGGACTTTCAAGGAAGTGCAAACCCGTTTGAATTCTCCAACCAAACTCCCTCAGATTGTTATTTTGAATAGAGGCTTTCTAAATTCTCAAACTTTGGAGAATTGAAGGTGAAACCTAAGTGGCCCATATTTGGCATGAATTGATTTTTATTGCTTTAATTTTTTTTTCGGGCTCTTTTAACCTCTTTGGACCTCGTATATTAAAATTCCTCCATTTTTAGGTCCTTTTAAACGGTGGCTTTTGCGCAAATGATAGATAATTACCTTTCCCAGCCCTCTCCCCCCCCCCCCCCCCCCGATTTTACAAAAAAAAAAAAAATAGTCTCACCAAACGGTTTTTACATGCATTCCAATCTTGTCAAGTTTTATCGCATAGTTGTTAGTTGTATAGATAGAATTGAGATGGAAACACTCAAGCCAACATGTGATAGACAAGTGCAATAATCAAATATAGCCGTGCATGTGTGCAATAAAGGAGATAGGAGTCAAACATGTAGAAAGATATCACTAATCACATCTCAAAGACTCCAATCAATGTAAAGCACATGGATGAAATGATGTACCGTGTCAAATCTCTATCAAACAGTCACATGGATAAATGGAATGAAGGTGTGAGTTGACTATCTTAAATGTTCATCCATAAAAGGTGCATAAAAAATAGAAATTTTTTTTTGAGCTTTTCTGAAATATTTATATATAAAAACAAAAATCTTTTTGGATTTTTCAAAAGATTAAATAAATAGCTGTACAACAGAGCAATGGTACATATAAAACAGACTAGCAATAAGAAGCATATGATATGAACATAAAAAAAACATCATATTCTAGACATAGACCAACCCTTCAGTCAACTGTGCAAATTCCCAAAGACTTCCTAAGACTATCAAATCTAAGGTCATATAAAGGTTTCGTGAAAATATCGACTAACTGACGGTCGATGGGAACAAAAATCAGGGATACGACCTTCTCCTCAACTAACTGACGTATGAAGTGCTCGCGTAACCTGATGTGCTTTGTGCGCGAATGTTGGACGGGATTGCGGGATATGTGTATCACGCTCGTGTTATCACAGGAAATGATTATGGTGTCCTGTGAAATCCCATAATCCTCCAACATTTGCTTCGTCCACAAGAGTTACGTGCAATAACTCCCGGCGGCAATGTACTCATCCTCCGCAGTGGACAAAGAGATGGAGTTTTGCTTATTACTCAACTAAGAGACAAGAGCAGAACCAAAATAGAAACACCCACCATAAGTGCTCCTACAATTATCTGCATCCTCGGCCCAATCGGCATCCAAAAAGGCGAGCAAATGGCCATCGGTATCAAAGGAATACCAAATATCGTATGAGAGAATTCCATTCACGTATTTGATAATACATTTTAAAGCAAGCAAGTGTGACTCTTTCGGAGACGCCTAATATCGCGCACAGACTCCAACACTAAAGGCTATGTCGGGATGACTAGCAGTCAAATAGAGAAGACTGCCTATCATACTCTGATACAAGGTTTGCTCTACGTCCTTGCCTGAAGTGTCCTTACTAAGTTTGGTAGAAGTACTCATATGTGTACGTGCATGCTTAGCGGAGTCTAAACCAAATTTCTTCACTAGGTCTCTAGTATACTTGGATTGGGAGATGAAAATCCCATCCTCTAGCTGACGAACCTGGAGACCAAGGAAGAAAGTAAGCTCACCTACCATGCTCATCTCAAACTCACTTTTCATCTCCTCCTCAAAGTGGTGAGCATGCTGGGAGCATGTGGATCCAAAGACTATATCATCCACATAGACCTGGGCAACCAAAATAGCACCGTCATCTCTCCTGACAAACAACGTCATATCAACTCCCCCTCTCTTGAAGCCACGGGCTAAGAGATAGGAAGTAAGCCTCTCGTACCAAGCACAGGGTGCTTGCTTCAAACCATACAAGTCTTTCCTTAGATAGTAGATGTGATCCAGATGCTTAGGGTCTTCAAACCCTTTTGGTTGTTCCACATAAACCTCCTCCTGTAGAATGCCATTCATCTGATATCACTTGAAGTGTAGATGACATGCGATGGCGAGTAGTAAGCGAATGGACTCAAGCCTCGCAACAGGAGCAAATGTCTCCCCAAAGTCTACACCCTCTATCTGTGTGTAGCCTTGAGCGAGCAACCTAGCTTTATTTCTGGTTATGGTACCATTTTCATCCATTTTATTCTAGAAAATCCACCTGGTACCTATCACATTAGTATCACTAGGTCGGGGAACAAGTTCTCAGAAATTGTTCTTTTTAAACTGAAGAAACTCGTCCTACATGGCAGATATCCAGTGTTCATCCTTGAGTGCTTCTTTGTGATTCTTGGGCTCGACTTTGGACGTGTAGCAAAGATGACTAACAACGTTCTCTAGTTGAGCACGAGTCTTGACCCCTAGAGTGGGATCGCCAATAATGGCTGAAGGATCATGACTCTTGTGAACCCAAGCAGGTGTGCCACCTAAAACAGGAATAGGGTCCACAAAGTGTGGGTGAGGGACATGTAAGTCACTCCCAGAGAAGTCCTCATCCTCACACTGTAGGTTAGGATCAATAGACGTCGAAGGTTCGTCATCTTGCACTGTGACGTTTATTGATTCCATAACCTTAGATCTCTTCAGGTTAAAAACTCGATACGCTCTGCTATTCGATGAATATCCTAGCAATATTCCCTCGTCGCTCGTGGAGTCAACCTTTCCTAATTGCTCTCTATCACGTAGGATGTAGCATTTACTCCCAAAGACACGAAAATATGCAAGGTTAGGTTTCTTACCTGTCCACAATTCACAAGGCGTTTTAAGTGTGTGTGGACGCAGGTAAACCCTATTCACCGTGTGGCATGCAGTAGACACTACCTCTGCCCAAAATCTCCTAGAGACCTTAAGACCTCGAAGCATAGACCTAGCCATTTCCTGGATCATTCTATTCTTTCTCTCAACAATCCCATTTTGATGAGGAGTTCTCACAGCAGAAAACTCATGTTTGATCTCAAGCCTATCACAATACAAATCTACCTTTTCTTCCTTAAATTCAGTGCCGTTGTTACTACGTATCTTGTTAATAGTGACTCCGTGTTAATTTTGCAGGACACGGCACTTGGTCATTAAAAACCCTACAACATCGGATTTCTCTCTCAGAAAACCTATGATAGAATATCTAGAGAAATCGTCCACCATCACGAGAATGTATCTCTTACCACCCAGACTCTCCGTATGAGTAGGACCCATAAGATCCATGTGAATCAACTCAAGAACACGGGAGGTGGTAATGGAATGCAACTTCCTATGAGGACTACGAATTTGATTTCCCAATTGGCACGGTCCACAAATAGTGGAAGTTGACTTTCCAAGCGATGGTAAGCCACGTACTAGGCCCTTTTTAACTAAATGAGACAATTCTCTAACGTTCACGTGATATAGACATTGGTGCCACAGATCCATAGGAGAGATCGTGGCGCTGTTGCAAACAAGTGAGGATGTGGGCTCAGTCCCATAGTAGTTATCCTCTGTCCTCACCCCTTGCACTAAAAGTTTCCCGGCTTGATTATAGACCTTACAAGCTTCCCGGTCAAACTTTACTGCAAAGTCATCGTCGCACAGCTGGCTAATGCTGAGAAGGCTTACTTTCAATCCTTTGACTTACAAGACATTTTCTAGTTTAGGAAATCCTGGTAACTCTATTGTACCTCGTCCTACAATGCTAGACTTACTCCCATCTCCAAAGGTAACTCTCCCATCATCATAATCCTCAATGTGAGTAAAAAGAGAGACATCACCTGTCATGTGTCTGGAGCATCCACTATCAAAATACCACTATGAGGTATTATGTGCCTTGATAGCAACATGAACAACTAGGGCCTTTTTATCTTTCTTAGGTACCCAAGATAAGGATACCTTTTGTTTTCCTTGTTGTTATTGGTTTTAGCTGGAATGTGAGAAGCATTTACTAACGACAAAGACATCCGTTAGAATTCTTCCATCAAACTCTGAGATGTGGCAGCTAAGAACTCAACTCTCTCTCTCAGACTAGAAAGCTAATTAGTATGACGTGGTGGAGTAGTAGTACATCGTGTCCGACCCATGCTATAGCAAAACTCCCTGAGGTGGCCTTTTCTTTTGCAATAAGTACAAAAGAACACAGTCAAAGGCGAACCTTGGTTTTCTTTTCTTAGTCGAACTCTCCTTCTAGGTTTTTGATGACGGCCATATGGAGTCGTGGTAAACTCAGGAATTGGTCCAGGTGAAATTTAGGACATGGAGGCACCATCAAAACCTATTCCATGCCTATCACCAAAACCTAAAGCTGGACGGAGGAACATCTTTCCCATCTTCCCAGTTCTGTCCTCAATTTGAACCTTGACTTCCCGAGCTCTCTCAAGATCATGAGTAAGCTGGGAAATACGGGCTTCAAGTTTTTTTCGAGTCTCCGGGGAGGAATGGAGCTCACTCGTAAGACTAGCCACTTGTATAGTCAAGTTCGCTTTCTCTTTGTCAAAACAACTCTCTCTATCTCTAAACAAACTCTCTTTCCTAACACAGGCAGACTCTCTCTCTCTCATAGCGGTGCAGGTGGATGACTCTCTGTCTCTTGCTTCTTCTAGATCTTCTTCTAACGCGGTGGTCCTAAGAACTAACGCTTTGTTTCTCTTCTTAGTTTTGAATGATTCATTATATAACTCAGCGTAGGCGCGGTGAAGATTACTCTCTCTCTCACTTGCGTCTTCCTCCCCCTCACTCACATCGCTCTCACTGTCAAGGTGTCCCTGTGAATCAGCATCCTCATCGTCGTGAGGTGCATTAGGAGTACTCACATGACTAGCCATGAACGCGGTGAAGTTACGCTCATGCGGTGACTCATCTCCCGAGTCCACCGACTCGACCTCACTATCGTCACTAAGGGTAGCATTTAGGACAGCTTTTCCCTTTTCTCTATTAAGACGAGTGGCACACTCAAATGCTCTGTGGCCCTTACCGTCGCACTCAAAACATCTCTCACTTTCTTTCTTAGGAGGGTTTTTAGCATCTTTCTCATTTTTCTTTTCAAACTTATTTTTCTGAAAATTCTTCTTATCTTTAAAATTTCCACTTTTCTTAAATTTGAGAATTTTCTTAAAGTTTTTAGCAAATAGAGACAAGTCATCTAAGTCAAAATCACACTCAGAATCAAAAGTTTCACTCTCTTTCTTTCTAGATGACTCTACTCTCTTTCTTTTCGTCCCCTCACTTTTTCTCTCTTGAGCACTAAGTGCAATTCCCTTATCTTTAGACTTAGCAGTTTTAGGGAACATATCAATTTCAAATGTTTGCAAATCTCCTACAAGTTCTTCTAATTTTAGCGTATTTAAATTACCCATAGAATTTAGCACAGTCACTTTAGGGATAAAACGCTTCGGCAGAGAACGGAGATTTTTTTTAACAACTCTAGCATTACGAATATGTTCACCAAGATTAAAACTAGTATTAACAATGTCAGAAGGCCTATCATAAAATTCATCAAAACATCCAGTCTCATGCATGATGATGGTTTTCAAATTGAGTTGTCAAATTTTGCAATTTAGACTCTTTCACAGCATTAGTTCCTTCATGGGTGAGTTGTAAAACATCCCATGCCTCTTTTGACATGGTGAACGTCATGATACGTCGGAACTCATCAGGAGTGATGGATCCGGAAATAGCACTGAAACCCTTAGAATTAAAAGAAGACCATTTAAATTCATCTTCAGTCCATGAAGTGACAGGTTTTAAAATGGTCACGTTTTCAACAGTGACGGAGGGAGGTCTCCACCCTCTTTCAACTACAATCCAAACACGTTCATTTATGGATTTTAAAGCAGACCTCATGCGGGCTTTCCAATATGCATAGTTAGTTCCGTAAAAAATTGGAATTTTATTATATGATTTCTCCATTGAACTTTTTAAAATTGATATCTTAGAAAAAATTTGCGGAAAATTAGGAATACGCAATAAAATGGTGTAACCTGCTCTGATACCAATTTGTGAGAGTATGCACTTGTGTTCAAATAAGAAATAATATAATTAAATTCACTTTAACTCAAACAAACTCTAAACATGCAACTACGTGTGATTGAAACAAGATGAGATCATGCAATAGTTATTCAAGTACACACAAGTGAGGAAAAATCCTCCAAAGGGGCAAAACCATTTATTTCCATTATAATATTGTAACGTACAATTTCGAATTACAATGAAAATACAAGTGACTAAGAGTTACCCTCAGGTGTCGGATTCTATAGTCGGCGACTGGAGATATCCCTTTCTAGTAGGGCATCAATGAAGAAGAAGTGCGGTCTTCTTCACACGGGTTGAACAACAAAAGGGTTTATGTTCTAGGGTTTCAAAACGATTCACTAATGATTTGGAATTTTGTGTGAATAAAAAACATGAGTATGATAACTCACAAAGATGAATACTTTTGATTTTATGAACTCTGAAAATCGTGTGAACAAGTCTTATAAAACCACTTCCCGTAGTGGGTTTATAAAGGAGTAACTTGGCCTAAAAAATCCCTGCACGTTCTGTTGAACTTTATCCCAGGCACACCGATCCGGGTCTGAGGCGGATCGGTCCGAGGAGGTGGATCGGTTCGATTTAATTTTGGCATCATCGGTTTGCTATCGGTTCGGGGTGTATTGGCTTTTCAACAAGCGGATCGGTCCGATACAGGGGGCGAACCGGTCCACAGGCGGATCGGTTATTTTTCTTTGGGCAGACCGGTCGGCCTGCCAGACTTTTGGTTCCTCCTCTTCTTTGATATTCGGATCCGTTGATGACGATATGAATCTTGAATTTCTTCAATGGTGTAACGGCGTACGACATAACAATAATATATGATGGACAAAATGTCTTTACAAACCACAATGGCTAAATCCAAGTCATGGGTGGGGTGATGTCCCTTATAAAGCATAAGCAATCGGCCTTTCCTCTTGCATCAAAAACCATCCAAGTTCCCTCAAGGACGCATCTGTAAAGACCTTATAGTCAATCCTCGCCCGAGGTAATGCTAAAATTGATGTTGTAGTCAATCTGGTATTCATCTCAACAAACGCGTGCTGGCACACATCATCCCATATAAATGACACCCCCTTCCTTGTCAAATTCATTAGGAGCCCGACTATCTTGGAGAACCCCTGAATGAATCGACGATAGTACCCATCCATTCCTAAAAAGCGATGTATAATGATGGGTGTAGTTGACTGTCCCCACTCCATCACTATAGAAACATTTCCCATGTCCACTGATATCCCCCTCTCACACATAATGTGGCCAAATAACTGCACCTCTCTTAACCAAAAATCACATTTATCAAACTTATCATACATCTAGTGACCCCGTCGTGTTTGTAAGACTACCTGTTAATGTTGTGCATGATTCTTCACGGTTCGAGAATAAATCAGGATATTGTCAATAAACACTAGAAGCAACCTGTTAGAGAAGTACACTAAAACCATGATTTATGTAATAATTTAGTTATGGATTTATTGTTATTATAAAATCAGTTATTTCTATTTGAATGAGAATAATACATGGACATAATGTTTTGCATTATTTTATATATTGGCGGTATATTTTATTCTACTTTGTAGATGTTATGGTGTATAGAGTACGACATACACATAGAGGATCAGATCACTAATTCTTGTAGAAGATAAGTTTTAGCGTTCGCAGTCTTAAATGGAACTGGACACACCATTAGTAGGGCCGCATCATAATATTTTAGTAGATCTATCTTAGTTATGGGAAACTATATAATTTCAACTTATTGTACTAGTACACTTTGTGTGTATTCAACGGGAAAAATTTGAGGTCATTGTTTTTATACTAATTTTATAAAACAATATACACCTCGTGATTACTAGGTTTACTTAAGGCTCTTAATTCAGATATGATTGATGGACACATGCACCAGTTATTCATTATTTTGACTTATCGGGTGAGATTCATTATTAGATAAATAATCTTCATAAATTGGATAATGGTGATTAATGTACGGTGAAAGTATTTTATGGATGGAATCCATGTCTCGGTATAGAAACTGGTGATACCCTCTTGAGATGCTTATAAGTTTTGTATGTGTCATAGCCTGCATATGGATTATGTTAATCCGACACTACAAATGAGTTATGTTGAAATGCTTAAGGACTTAAAGAAGTTGATCAAATAAATTATCACTAATTTATTTTATTAACAAGTATATGTAACCTTAATGTGGGGAGAATTAAGTAATTAATAACGAGGAGCTCGAAATATAATTTTGAGTTAGGAGTGGAGTGGAAATTATAATTATTTAGTGATATTAATTATAATTAAAATTATAATTAAGGGACTGAGATTAGGATCTGAGAGGGATTACATTTTCTCAGGGCTATTAGGAGCAATATCCTTATCTTTTCTTAGGGTCCCTTTTGTATCCTATATATATATGCATGTAAGTCTCATTTTCTTCTTAACCTAGTCGTAACTTTTGGATACTCAAAAGATCCAAGTTCAAACTTGTGATAAAGATAGGAAGTAGAGAAGAAAGAGGAGACAAGAAGGTGCTTAAGAAATAGGAGTCCACCCTCTACTCATGACTATCCATATTAGGAATAAAGTAGAAGACTGTGAGGTGAATCGAGCCATCACATATTCCATTCATGCAAAGACAAGATCAAATCAAATAGATCTCAAAAGGTGAATTCTAATTCTTCCTTGTAGGATTTCATATATGTGTATTTTTTTGTAGTTTAATCTATATGAGTTTTCAATAGACCTCTGAACTTTTGCTCCAATATAACCGATCTAAATAATCTCGAAACACCCAATTAATCAAATCCATATATACCACTAGCACATTGGTTAGCCCAAATGGCATCATTAAGAACTCGTACGACCAATATCTCGTAAGAAATCTCGTCTTTGAGATGTCTTGCTCCCGAAACCTCGACCGATGATAACGCAATCTCATGTCAATCTTACAGAAATACGCAACACCTTTCAACTGGTTAAACAAATCATCAATGTGAGGCAACAAATATTTATTCTGTATGGTGACTTTCTTAAATTCCTTACAGTCTATACAAAGTTATAATGATCCATCCTTCTTCTTAACGAATAAAATTAGAGAACCCCATGGCGAAGTACTCCTCCTAATGAACACCTATCGCAATAAGTGCTCAATATGATCTCGAAGCTCCCTTATCGTTAGAGGAGACATTTAATATGGTGTATGTGTAATGGGTCTCATGCCCAAAATCTTATCGATCACAAAATCTATCTCCCAACTAGGTGGCAACCCTGAAATCTCCCCAAACACGTCTAAAAACTCGCTAACTACCGATGTGGAATCTAGCGTCAGCACAACCTCTAAATAAGTATTATCCTCGATATAGTATAAATGTGTTCTCGACCCACCCATGGGGTTTGACATCACAACTAGATACATCTCTTTCCTAGAAATGACAAAGGCAATGGACCTCCCGTAAAAATCAATACATGCTTTGTATGTAGCTAGCCAGCCTATCCCCCAAATAACATTGTATTCGTGCATATTAAGTACCAATAAGTCGGATACCAAAGTGAGTAGCCCTATCTCAATCACAATACCCCAACATACTAAATGTATGGGTGCTCCTCTACCCACAGGGGAATTTACGTATAATACAATATCATAAGCAAAATCTACCATCCTAGTCTCTCGTGCAAAACCCATGCTAACAAAAGAGTGAGATGGACTCATGTTAAATAAAATGCGGCCTACATGGACAAAGATAGAGAACATACCTTTAACTACCTGTGTTAGAGATATCGCTTATGCGGACACAATATGATAATCTCGTATGACTTGTAGTGGTGATTGTCGCTGAGGTGGGGCGACGGGGGCTGTAGTGACTGGTGCAATAACTCCCGAAGATGGAAATGGTTGGAAATGTCCCTGTGGTGCCTAAAGTCCCCTTTGACCTCCCTGCTCCTGGGAAGCCTGATTAACCCCAAGACACCGCCTCAACATATGATCCCTCTCTCTGTAAGTGAAATAATTCTCGTGGAGTGGGTTCCACTCTATCTGTCGGCCCTGCTAACCTCGACCCTGCTATCCTTAGCCTTGATGGCCTCTATGTTATTGGCCCTGTCCTTTCTGGACCTAGCCCTGCTGGACGTGTCTATTCTAACCATCAAGACCTTTGAACTTCTTATGTAGATCTACGGACTAAGTACCCCTGAATTGCTAGGTCCCGAATCTATTACCCCCACTCATCTTGCCCTGCTGGCTCAACAACTCAACTCCTTATTGTTTCTCACCCTTATTATTTTAAAAAGTCCTGTGATCTTGATAGTGGAGGAGTGAGACGTTCACCAACTGATTATACGTGGTAAAGGTCGAGTTCAACAAAATATCCTTCCTAATGTGCCAAGTACGAAAGGGCAATGAATTCTTCTTTGTATTTAGCCACGGTATACCCATCCTTCTTAAGATCTATAAATATTATCATCATCTCACACTGGATATGTTTGGGCAAATACTTCCCCTACAGTCTCTCCCGAAACTCATCAATTGCCAGGATATCCCTCCCTTTACCTAACATAACCGACTCCCACCACTGGAGATCGGCATCCACTAACTGAAATGAATCTAAAATCTAATTTTGCATTGGCATGTAGTCTACCATCCGTAAGTGCCTTTATATGTCTTTCTTCCACCTGCTTGCCATTAGTATATCTGGACTGCCTGAGAACTTTGGAGGTTGGCCCTACACAAAGGCCTCCCTTTTCCTGTCCTAAATCAACCCAGGTGCCTGGGCTCGTACGACCACCTCTTGTGGTGGTGATGATGGTTGTTTTTGAGCCCGTGGTGGAAAATTCTGGAGCATGGCCATCATGGATGTAAACACCGCTTAAGTTACAATCGTGATCATCTCTACTGGAGTAATAAATTGTGGGGCTGGTGGGGCCTATGGTTATGGCTGTGTCTATCGCTCTAGATGAGCCTCCTCCTCTGGAGTGGGTTCAATCACACATTTAGGACTACCTCTTCATCTATTTTCCATCTAAAAGAAAATAAGGTTCGAATTAGTACAATCGCAAGAATACAATGAACCCTAAACATAGGATCAATATATCAATGGATGCAACACAAAACGTATTGAGCGCAACATCCTAAGGACACTAGAACCTAGATTCTCTAATATGAACTATAACAACCCCCATTTTCTAACATAAAGGTTGGCCTGACACGATATGCCAAAGATGGAGCGTGTTTATCAATTAATACCATTCTCAGCATCAACACATTATAAATCATATATTAGTGGCCCATAATTGAGTTTACATCAATATTTCAATAATAAAAAAAATCCAATCCAACATCAATCATATGATAAATCTAACATAAAAGTAAATATCTTAAACCAACATAAAGTAAATGAATCTCGGGCTTATTTCCATACAATAATCTTAAATAAAGTAAATAACTGGAGATGAAAAGCACCTAAGATACAATGAATATATTTGAAATGCTTGAGGAACAAATAGGATAAGGTAAGGCTGTTACATCAACAGTCCGACTATCCCTCTCTAGGAACACCTAGAGTGAAAAAATATTTAAATTTGGCTCAGAGCTGTAGATTTGCAAGAACTAACTTATCCAATTTAAAATGTAATAAATACAATCGATGTAAAGTAAATATCCCCCATCGTCACTCGCATGCGATTAACATTTAACCACTCATGTAAGTGAGATATTACCCGCATCCAAATAAGTCCCAAAGTAATGTATGACAACAGTGCCAATTTAATATTAAATGGATTTGCTATAATCAATTGCTAACACAGAGCTGATTGTATTCAATTAATAAAGCCCATGGTATTCCAATATTATATATCTCATAAAAGTGACATAAACATCTATAATGAAGAATATAGTAGGGGTCCACAAAGTATTTCTACATTCTTAGACAAATAAATTAATTTCATTTAATCCAAGTGATATATATATATATATATATATATATATATATATATATCCTCACATATATGCGACACTCAAAGGAATCTACATGTGGTGTCTCGTTCGTGCTCTATTGACAAGTCCTAAGGAATATCTATCCAAGTCTGACGTTACAAAACACACATTAGTGGGGCGGTCACTACGCAGTACACCAGTTCACAAACTATACACAGCAATGACAAAGGATCCCAGTATCAACACCTACCACTCGTAGATGACACTGCTACGTAGTACCTAAATAACCTACACAACGTCTTTCTCACCTATGCTGACGTGTGCTACGGGACTAAATGTGCAATACCCCAAGCCAATAGGACCGTCCACGATCAATGGTATGACCACACAAATACACATAATTACATATTATTATTCCCATATAATATGTCTGGGTAACTAATCTATAATTACTTAAATATACCACATGATATCAACAAATATTCATCCTTTAATAATTGGCCATCTAGTTAATTATTAATTCCATCTTCTTTAACAAATTATTTAACCATCTAGTTTAATACAACACACTGATTAATATATATGGCACATTTACATTTTTAATAAATTCTCCGTTGGCCCAAACACCATCCTACCAACTCATATGGACTTCTAAAAATACCCCAAAACTAACCCTAGTCCTAGCTCACTTAGCCCCCAGGACCAAATCGATTCGGTTCTTTGTTGAATGGATTCATCGCCAAACCGAATCGATTCACCCTAAGGTCGAATCGATTCAGAAAGGGGCAATATCTCAAATCCTCCAATTTAGTTTAATACAAATTTTCTTATTTCTTCTCAAAGATCCATTCTAATCATGATTTCCTTTTTATGAACATGTGAATTGATTCTTATTACTTACTTACGCATCATATCACAATTTATTCCATATAACAACAACAATTTCTCTCCCCGAATCCCAGAATATATCATGAACTTTTACCCAGATTTCTTCCACATACTAATCATATGTCATTCCTTTTATGGGGTATATAACATGGAATTAAAGTCACAATATGCATATCATAAACATATAATAAAATCCTTTACATTTGATTCCAAGATTCTCTAATTTTATCCCAATAACCCTAAGGCTTCTATCATCAAACTTCATGAATTCGATTCCTTGATTTCTGGGTTAACTCCCTATGTTATAATTAATCCTCTACACGCATAAGATTAATATCTAACATTCAAACATCAAAATTTAACCTATAACCTAGAAATCATATGTGGTCATTACAATGAATAGAGAAGAAAATTAGAAATTGAATTGAGCAAGAAATATCTTGCATGGATTCGCAATTGATGAAATCACCCTTCGAGAAAATTTCCACTTCCATTAACATAGACAACGTGCTTGGGAGAGATGGTAGTTAGTAAGCTTGCTAAGCATTCCCAACTTCATGTAAGGCTCTAAAGAATAGGACTACTGGCGATAAAGATCGATATACCTGGGTCGCCAAACTGAAAGACGACCTCAAGGTCTTGAAAAATGTTGAAGATTTTATGTAAAAAGAATTAAATGGCTTGAAGGTCCATTTGGCAGATTCCAAGGATGTGGGAAAGGTCGACGCTCTTTTTCAGTACAAACTGATGACTTGAAGAAGAAACTTTATGAATTCGAAGAGTAAGCTCGAAGGAGAAACGCCATAGTGATGGGTCTAATTCGTGATAACAAAAATCTTCGATATTTATTCAGGATGGTCCCAGAGCGTCTTGGACAATCAAATTTGATAAAGGTTGGTTGGCTGCTCTAGTGAGGTTGTAGGAGGTTCAAGATGTCGCCTATAAGCATGGGTGGTTGAACGCCCATAAGGTTGTTGAGGAACCTCAGGACTCTCAGCTCTTGTATGTGTACCAAGTCAATTGTCCTACTCATAACCAACCACCATTTAGGCGTGATGAGACTAGAATTCCTTTAGATACCATCCCTGTTCAACTAGTCGAAAACTACTTAGAATGGCATGATAATGATGATGAATGTAGGTCTAACCCCAACGATGGTTAGAAGAGGCATATAGAACAGTTCTGGTCTCATTGACCATAAAGTATTGTAAATTATTTGTATTTTTAATTATTATGTAATTAGTACTCTTTGTAATCGGGCTCTGCCGAATGAATCAAGTGAATATGAATTCTTATGCATTTTTCTATTTCATTATGCCATGCATGTGTCGTTCTGTCTTTCTTACCTTTTAGGTCATGTCGTCACACTCCCTTAGGCCTAGAAAACACAATGGCAAAAATTTACATGCTGTATGGGAAATCCACTTGTTCAGGATTTTAGTCAATTAAGCTAAGTTGGTTAATGACCTAGGGATCCCACATAAGTCTTTTACCTTGCCTGGGCAAGTCGTGAGGTCGCCTGTGTTGGCCATGACATGGACCTATGGGCTTTACTTTTAATTATTATTTGCAAAAATTATCGCAGTAATCAAGTTAAGTCTTGATTGATACTCTTTAAAAGACTAATAGAAATTTATGAGACAGTTACTTAGGAAACAATGTAAATTAATCAAATAACTTAAGATCTTTGACTTATGGAAAGAATGGTCTTTATTCACAGTGGAAATAAAAAATTATGAGCAACATAAGTTTTGAAATAAAAATTTACATAAAATAAGTCTTGAAAGAAAAAAAATTAAAAGTAGAATTTCTCAAGATTGTTTGCATTGAATACTCTAGGTATCTCTCTGCCCTCCATTGTTTCTAAGTGATAGGCTCTCCAAAGATTATCTATGATTATTTTGAATGTCCCTTCCAGTTGGGACCCAACATGCCATCCTATGGTCTTGTGGCACCGTCGTGAACTTTTCTTAAGACATATTCTCCTACTTAGAACTTAATCTGATTGACCCCCTTATTTTATAATTCTACCAATTACTCCTGGTTTAAGGGAATCTTGATCATGGCATGCTCTCTTCGTTTATTGGCTATGTGAAGTTCAGCGCGAATGGCATTATCGTTTAATCCCTGGTCAGCCAAACTTGTTCGTCTGGTCAGGGGGCATTCTTCAAGTGGTATAATAGCTTCCATTCTATATGTGATCATGAAGGTTGTCTCTCCAGTTGGTCCTCTGGGTGTGGTACAATATACCTAAAAAAGTGTGGGAGCTCATCCAACCATACATCTTTTTCTTTTTCTAGCATTTTCTCAAGGCCATGTGACATCATTTTGTTAGAGGCTTCTGCTTGACTGTTGTTCTTAGGATACGCCACTAAACTAAAGTAGGGTTCGAATTTATGCTCATTGCAAAAAGAAAGAAAAGTTCCACTTTCAAACTATGTGTCGTTATCGATTATAATGGTCCTTGGTACCCTAAAGCGCATTATGATGTTCCTCTAGATGAATCTTATCATATCAGCATCTCTAATATTAGCCAGTGGTTCTTCCTCTACCCACTGGGTGAAATAGTCTGTGTTGATCAACAAGTACTTGTGATTTCAAGGAGAGGTATGCAGTGGTCCCATGATCTTCAAATCCTATTGTGAAAATGGCCATGGGCTAGTAAATGGCTTAAGGCTGTTGGTTAGTTGATGGACCGGGGGAGATAATTTCTGGCATCTTTCACACTTTTGAACATAAATACTTGCATCTTTATGCATGTATGGGCACCAGTAGACTTCTTTGATTTATTAGAATTCCAAGAATCTTCATCCTGCATGGTTCCTACATATTCTATCATGAAGTTCGAAAAGAACTTGGTCGACATCATTTGAGTGCACACAATGAAGGAATGGTCCTGTGAAGGATCTTTTTTTTTATAAATATAGATTTTATTTATTAATAAGAGAGAAAAAGCTTCTCTTAGAGATAATACAAACAAGAAAATGCAAACAATGAAACCAAGTACAGATGTTTCCAACTTTTATCAAATTAAGGATATTAATCTTATATAATAAAATGGCTCCTTAATCTTCCTAGGCTTATCTTGCATTGAGATAAACCAATATGATTCTTGAGACTCTAAACCAAGCTTGGAAAGAAGATCAGCTGTGAAGTTTGATTCTCTATAATAGTGGGAAATTTTATATTTTTCCTCTTAATGAGATATTGGATTTTAAACACTTGTTCTTTTATTCTCCAAGGAATTTTTAGGATATCATTAATGAAATTAACTAATAAAGAAGAGACTGATTCAACTTCTAAATTAGCAGCCCTTATTAGAGAAAATATAATAAACTTTGATAGAGATTCTGCTAGACTATTTGTATCATTGACTTGACCATGAGATAAAGCCCAAATAAAATCACCATTTGAGTCTCTTAAAACTGTACCCAATCCCATTCTTCCACCAAAATCACAAGCACCATCAATGTTGAGCTTTATAAAGTTTTGAGGAGATTTAGACCAATAAATGAGAAAAAATGAAGAGGGATTAATTTATGAACAAGGAATGTTAAGATTTAGAAGACAATCCTTGAATTTTTTGGAGGACGAAAGAATAGATCCACCAGTTGAGATAGTTGATTGAATTCTCTTCTGGATGGATTAAGTAATGAAGGAACGATTCATTTTGATGTTTTCAAATCGAGATTATTATTTCTACTCAACCAAATCTCCCACAAAATAAATCCAAATAAACATTTACACAACCACTTGAAGCTAGGATCATATTTGGAATTAAGACACCAAGAAATAACCTTAGAAGAGGATGAAGATAAAGAAGAGATTCTAAGTATTAATTTAAAGAAGTTACACACATCATAAGCTATTGAACCTGTGAAGAAAAGATGAGACAAAAATTCCTCAGAATTAGAATAACAGTTACATTTAGAAGCTATTAAGATACCAACTGATTTGATATTTAAGTCGATTGGAACTGCATTGAGAAGCACATTCCAAGAAAAAATACAGATATTAAGAGGAATTTTATTATCCCAAATGAACTTGTAAGAGACTAATTGGAGCTTCATGTATCTAAATAATTGAACTGCAAAAGAAAAAGAGAAGTCCCTAGAGCTTGTATATGTCCAATGCCATTTTTCACTGATTTTGATTGAATTATCATCCATGATGTTCCACACTTTACTTATTCTTCTGGCATATAAAGAACCATGATAGGCATAAAAGGGTATTTTTATTCATGAATATATACCATAATAAAGTACTTTGTTTATAGTCCCAAGCCATCTTTAAATTTCTAGCCATATCAATTAATTATAAATATCTTATGCCAAGACCACCTTCTAATTTAGGATATCATAAATCCTCGCACTTAATGCATGGATACTTCTTAGCATTAACTTTATTGAATCCTCATAAGAAGGAACTACAAAGTTTCTCAATCATTAGAACAGTTATCTTTGGAGGAGTGGTGGCAAAGAGCATGTGTTTAGGCATAGATCTCACGACTGATTACAAGAGAATAATTTTACCTCCAAAAGAGATATATTTACTCTTCCAAGTAGATAACTTAGCTGATATACCTTGAACCATAGGGTCAAACATGGAATCTCTCTTTCTACCTTTGAAAAGAAGAACTCCCAAGAATTTTGTATGGCTAACTCCTTTCTTGAAATGAGTCACTTATGCTATAAAATGATTGGTTCTAGGAGGCCAATTAGAATCGATGCAAAAGTGGCTTTTCATCACACTAATCAATTGGTCAGACTGATCCATAATCTGAGAGGAACTTCATCAAATTCTTTAGACTATTCTTGGAACCATTATTGAATATTACCAAGACATCAACAAAAGTAAGATATATTATAATATTACACCCTCTTGGATGAGAGAGTGCTTAATTATGCCTTGATAGGTAAGCTCTTGCAATCCTCTGCTAAGATTTTCTGCTGCCAACACAAAAAGAGAGGGAGACAAATGATCTCCTTGCCTAATTCCTCTTGAAGGGGAGAGAATATCATGGGAGCTTAAATCAACAAGGAATGAAAATCTGGTAGAAGAAATACATCTCCATATCATGTTATTGAAATGTTCTCAAAAAATAAAAGATCTTAGAGTTTGAATTAGAAAATTCAAGACACTATATCATAAGCTTTGTTCATATCAAGCTTTAGAATAACATTACTACCTACAATTTTTCTTTCAATCAACTGCATCATCTCTTGATGAAGAAGTATGTTGTGTAAAATATCTCTACCTTTCATTAAACTTGTTCAGAATGGGGAAATCAGGAGGGGCAAGATCAGGCTCAATTTAGTGTTAGAGTTTGGAGATGATTTTATAGGAGAAATTAGAAAGACTTATAGACATGAAGTCTTTACAAAATGAGGGATTTGATAATTTAGAGATGACACAAATAAGAGTGGAATTCAAAGATTTTTGTATTTATTCTCCCACAAAGAATGATTAAATGTCTTTGATAAGGTCTGATTTGATTATCTCCCAACAGGATTTGAAGAAAGAACCATTAAACCCATCTGTGCCTACTTCACTATTCGCATTTAGAGATGAAATAACATTCCATATGCCATCTTATTAAGGCAAAAAGGACAAAATTTGGTTCATATCAGAACTGATACACTTGGGGATGAATTTTACCATATTAATGTCGCTTGTTTAACCTCTAAAAGATCAACAAAATAAGAAATAAAATTATTAGCGTGATAGAATGAATGCATTATCTTCTTCTTTGTTGATTGACTTGAGAGTGGTAAAACTTGTTGTTTTTGTCTTCTTCTAAGATCCACTTTCATTTAGCCTTTTGATAGAAGAAACTTTCCTCATTGTCCAGAGTCAAATTAAGGTCCCCTTGAGTTTTAGATAGAACACTTCTATTTTCAACACTTGTCCTCTCTTCTTGATTCTTCTATATTATAATTACTAAATCTTTTAGATCTTGGATATCCTGAAATAACTCTTTAACCTCTATTTTACTCCAAACTCTAAGTTCAAATCTCAATCTTTTATGTTTAAAAGAAAACAAAACCATTGGTCTGCCATTAGCAGGCTTACACTAAGAAGAATTAACAGTATTTTTTAAAGAATCATAAGATGTCCAAAAGGTGAGGAAATTGAATGGATTTTTGGATAGGTCGGAAGGACTAAGTATGGATATTAAAAGGGGGGAATGGTTAGAATAGTTTTTGTTAAGGTGTTTGAGGTTTGATTGGGGGAATTTATCAATCCAGCTTTGGTTTATAAGACCTATGTCCAGCCTTTCAAAGATCAATGAGCCATTATGGGATTTAGTCCAAGTAAACTTAGACCCTGTATATCCCATATCTTGGAGGACTCTATTTTTAATACACTTTTAGAAATCATTGGTTGCTCCAAGATCAATATCATTGCCACCCTCTCTATCATCAGAAGAATAAACTATATTATACTCCCCACCAAAAATGAGAGGAATATTATCATGATCAGCAAAAAAAATTTCTATAAAATCCCATAACAATTTTCTATCTGCTCTGTTATATTTAACATACACCACACTAATACTTACTTTGAATTATTATGAGAGACCTTAAGGAATTAAACGTGAATGATAATAATGCATATAACAGAGGGTTGAGTGAATCCCTTCTCAACACTCTAATTGGGGATCGTCAATAGCGAATCATTCATCATTCCAAGTGAGTCCCTTCTTCTTTTTGAGTAGTGGGAAAAATGGTCGGCAACGCTCAAATGATTTTAAAAAAAAAAGAGGATTGAGTCCTGCAAGCATTCTAGTGCGCTTTTGGACCTCACATAATGTCTTTGGCAACTGGACCCTACTGATCGCTTCTATTTGATCCGGGTTATCCTCAATCCCCCTCTTACTAACTAGATAACCCATCAATTTTCTTGATTGGACCCCAAATGATAACTTATAGTGTTAAGTTTCATTTAGTAGGCTTGGACAAAAACAAAGTCTGAAAATCCATGGGAAAAAAAAACTAAACAAAAGACACACAAAAAATATTAAAAGACATAAAAAATTCCATGTCCATACTGAACCGGCGGTATGCGCATGTGGAGTTGGAAGTCACTTCAAGATCATGTAATTCCTCCCTCCTTCACAGAGTTGGATACTCCAAGGGCACCAAGTCCAAAAATTGAAATATGTTATAATATACTACATACACTTCTCACATTTTTTTCTATATGTAACTTTGACGTTAATGATAGAATTCTATCAAATAACATGTTCCAAGTGGATACTTTGAACAACATCTTATCATTCATGAATTTACGATTTTACACATGTGAGTATACTACGCTATACTCTTGTGATGGATAAATGTACACCACTTCAAATCATCTCAAATGATGTGTGGATCCCATATTATATTGATTCTAAAGTTGACTAAAATATAATATTGTCAACACGTTAAAACCCATAAATTCTAACTTAATTAACATGTACTCGTAAAATTTATTTCCCAGTTAATGATGATTTTTTTCGACAAGGTTCTTTGGGAAGGAACTGGAAGATGGGGGACCAGGAGTTAAGGACTGCGAGCACGTGGATGCGATTTTAACCATGGTTGCAACAATTTATGCATTTTCTCTATCAGACTACGTACCATTTTTGAGAGGCTTTGTTGATTTTAATGGTCATGAGAAAAGAATTAAAAAGGCCATTGCAAGTGCAAAGAAGTACCAAGATCCTGAAATAGATGATAGGACAAGACTGTGGAAAAATGGAACTGTGAAGGAGAAAGAGGATTTGCTTGATGTTCTCATTAACCTCAAGTCTAGAGATGGCAAGCCATTGTTGTCGAGCGCAGAGATTAAAGCCCAAGTTCAAGTATGCATCTCTCATTACATATTTTTTTTAATATGTGCCCTATATAAGCGTAATATCAATATATAAACCCTAAGTAATAACTCAGTTACCAATTTCTTTATTTCGTAATTGCATACGAGTAATTATGACATAATATGATTTTTCAAGTAAACTGTGCATTTATAATTGAATGGGTTTCTAATTTTAAGACCACTATCAACATTAAATAAGATGCACATATGAGTCATTTCTTTTTAATTTATTTAATAAATTGTCGCTAAATTTAAAAAAAAAATATAGTCAAAACAAATTACAAGCATATTTTTAATGCTAAAGTAGTCAAAACTTGACCTAAACATATGACATGTTGATAATTGTTTAGAAAAAATATTATTTTATTTAGATTATTGTTTATCCATAAGGATAATCATACCAACCGAAAATAATCAAATAATAGCCACACACGTACAATTAATGGATTATACTAAATAATTACCTTTAAATGTAACACTACACGCATGTGTGAATTGGTTAATAAACAGTAAAAAAAAACACTAATATCTGATTATATTTTTGCTGTCTTTTGATCATAATAAGTTTTGGACTTTGTAGTTTTGTTACCTTGGACTATAGTAATATAATATCATATATATAAAAATTCCAGTCGCATACTTTTTTATTGAAAGAAGCAATTTGGTAAGAATTATCTTGGGCAATTTACTAAGAGAAATTATTACTTCTTGCACAAGTAATTAGCTTAGCCTTATGTTTGTCTTAGGTTTAAATTTTGGTAGATAGAATAGGTATTCTCTGGTCTATTAATATGAATTGAATGAAATCTTTTCCTAATATTTCATATAAAGAATGTTTGTGTTGCTGTCCGATCGATTCCCTATAACGTTTCTATTGATTTCCACGTGATACCCTTTAACTATCATAGACTAAGGTAAACATTTTTTAATGACCGTATGGTTAAAATTCAAATGCTGGACATTAATGCAACAAACTTTATGGTGGAATAACTTTTGATCCTTATTTTCAGTATATAAATTTAGTATAATTTAATTGCATTAACTATCCAGTAACAACGTTTAATTTCTTACTGGGAGAAAGCATGTGTGCAGGTGTGTGTATATTTGTGACATCGAAAGATTATATAACTCATATTATACCTCTAATACGATAGTATTAGAGAAGTTAATGACCATTTACTACTTACTACCTTTCTCTCTCTTATCATGAATATCATGCTTTCTAAAACTAAATAAATTAGAAATCTCCTAAAAATAAATAAATTAATTAATCCATTCCAAACTCCATTAATTAATCTCTTGATCCAACCCCTTCTAGATTCAATTAATCTTTTTTCATCATTTTCTACTGAAATCACATTACACAATTCTACTAATACTACTACATATAAATAAAGTTTTTATTTCTAAAAAAAAAGTTAAACTAGTTTTCAAAAGTTGAAAATTATTTTTACATAAATACAAAAAAAAAATTGCTTATAAAAACATTTTTAACATTGTACTTTTAGAAAAAAAACTTTAAATTTTTATTTATAAATGAGATAAAGTTTTTTAAACTAAAAACATATCTACGATTTTTTTATTTATAAATGACATAAATTTTTATTTATAAATGATATAGGTTATAAAAATATGTATAATTTTTTTTTATACAAAATACGTACAAATTTTTTTGAAGTTTTTATATATAAAAGGTATTTTTTAAGTTGAAAAAGTTTTGAATGTTTCAAAATTGTTTTTAATATAAATAACAAAAATGTTATAAAAAAACCTTTTTAACGTTTTATTTATAGAACAATCTTTAAGGTTTGTACTCAAATCACTTTGCACAATGCTACTAATACTACTACATCTATATAATATTTTTATTTCTAGAAAAAATGTTCAAAAAAAGTTTTCAATTTCTTTTTATATAAATAAAAAAATCGCTACAAAAATATTTTTAACATTGTATTTATCGAAAAAAACTTTAAGACTTTATTTATAAATGATATAAAGTTTTTTTTAACTAAAAAAAAATGAAAACATGTATACTTTGTTTATATAAAATACATACAGTTTTTTTGAAGTTTTTTTATTTATAAAAAATAGTTTTTAAGTTGAACAAAAGTTTTCAAAATTGTTTTTAATATAAATATATATAGTTTTTTGTTATAAAAATATTTTTAACGTTTTATTTATAGAAAAACCTTCAAGTTTTTAATATAAATGACATTTTATTTGTATCTATAAATGACGTTTTATAGAAAAACCTTCAGGTTTATTTATAGAAAAACCTTCAACATTTTATTTGTTTTTTAAACTTAAAACAAATTAAAATATGTATAGTTTTTTTATATGGAATAAGCACAGTTATTTTGAAGTTTTTATTTATAAAAAATAGTTTTTATATAATAAAAAAATATTTAGAAATAATAGACAAATTTTATTTATGAAAAAATTAAGGATCAAATACCAAAAAGTCGCTCAAACATTTTTTAATACGCATTTCGTCCAAACCTTTATTTTGTACCAAAAAGTTTCTTATTCTCTTATCTTTAAAGGTTCGCGCCATCGACTTATCTTTAAAGGTTCGCGCCAGCGGCATGGTAAAGCCGTTTTGGCATGGTGAAGGACTTTTTGGTGCAAAATAAAAAGACTTAGACTATACATGTATCAAAAGAAGTTTAAGGGACTATTTGATATATGCCCCAAAAATTAACCTTTTGTAATGGTTTTATAATAAGATATTGAATTTATGATATATCCTAATTTTTATAATAATTATTATATGTGTTTATTATACATCGCATGTGTATCGCACGAATTGTATGATAATCAGATTTATATGATGACAGTGATAATGAGATTTATATGATGATATTGAAAAATTATAGTGCATTTAGAACATCATGTGTCCTTGAAAAATATAAATAAAGACATGACATATTCAAACACATGCGAGGATACATATCTGGTGAACAAGTAACACCCATGTTGCACCCCACATATATACCGTGTTGTTATTATTGTTGTGTATCAAAACTTTGTTCCCTAAAAAATAATACTTTTGGTTGTAATATATATAAGGGGGTTTTAGAAAAATGTCCAAGCTAACTCATAATGTATAAAGATAGGACACTTCACATAATTTTATAAATTTAGTTCCCATACTAAAAACACCATGAAAATTTACTAATATGCCATCTAACAACACATACAAAAAAAATCTAATTTTTAAAAGTCCATAACTTCAAATCTACAAATTCAAAATTCACAAAATTTATATATTTGAAATCTATTCGTCGAGATCTATCCAACGACACCCACATTTGATATTTTTTGACAAATAAATCGAAACCGATAAATTTACTATTTCACTAAAACCTTCATTTTTTTCGGCGAACACTATATTTTTTCCTGTGAAAAACCTTATTCTCCGACGCTGGCAATGGTCCAGCTGGCGCGGACCAAAAAAATGAAAGAAATAGACGAAGTGTATAAATATAAATACCTCTTAAACTAAAAGAAATGAAATTACCTGTTTTGTGTACTCCTAATTCTAAAGGGACCACACAAAGAAATGTTATTGTACCACATGTATTAGATTATTAAACTTGAAAAACATTATTCTAAAAATTCAAATATACAAAGGACCATGACTTTGACCTTAATTCTCTATATAAAAAATTAAGTGTTGCCAATATTAAAAGAGAATCATCAGTGATTTTAAACATCCATATATTAAATTTTTTTATTGGTAACAGGAGTTAATAATGGCATCAGTGAACAATCCATCGAATGCTATTGAGTGGGCACTCGCAGAGATGATAAATCAACCAGAGATGCTTGAAACGGCCATAACAGAATTGGATAGAGTTGTGGGTAAGGATAGGTTAGTCCAAGAATCAGATATCAATGACCTCAATTACATTAAGGGATGTCTAAAGGAGGCCTTACGTCTCCACCCCACTGCACCCTTTAACGTTCCACATTTATCAGTCTCAGACACCACGATTAATGGGTTCTTCATCCCAAAGGGTAGCCATGTGCTTTTCAGCCGTATTGGACTTGGGCGCAACCCAAGGTTTTGGGAGCAACCACTAAAATTCAAGCCAGAGCGCCACATAAAAGAAAATGGCTCATGTGTGGTGCTTTCTGATCCAGACCTACGCATGTTATCGTTTAGTGTTGGAAGACGTAGATGTGCAGGGGTAACATTGGGCACCACAATAACTGTAATGTTGTTTGCAAGGTTGATTCAAGGTTTCACTTGGGGTGTTCCATCAAACATGTCAACCATCGACCTTACTGAGTCAATTGACAATATGTCTCTAGCAAAACCTTTAGTTGCACTAGCAAGGCCACGCCTCACCAAATATTTGTATCCGACAGTTTGAAACCCTTCAGCTTACGAGTGTGTAACAAATATATATGCATCGAGATGGATTCATGAATCTCTTCTCAAGTCATATTATGTATTCGAAATAAAATGATATTCCTCTCATTATTATAATGAATGAAGATGGCTATTAGTTTTTTTTAAGAAAAACTATTATTTGTCAATGAATTTCGTTTATCTTTTTTTAATACTTGGAAATTAATTTTGAGGTGATTACTCGATGCTTTAAATCTCCCATAATATTTTTGGCTTTTGTTTATGAAGCCCCTGATTTGGTGATTTTGATGATATGCTCCCTCGCTTACCAAGTAGAAGAAAAATATTTGAATATAACTATGTGTACCATACAAAAAAAAACATTGAGTGCATCAACGCATATTAGATAAGGTGTGTGATATTAAAATGTGTATTGCATATTATTGTGCTTATTTTTTTTAATAAGAAAATGATATTTTAAAACCATTGCTAAGGGAGCGAACCCGTTGTGACTCCCGACCTAATTAACCCTGGGTGATCAGTCCTAAATTAAGTTTGAACAGGTTTCTCAGTTGGTTCATTCTTAGCATCACTGTCGCCTTTTTAATTACTAACCACCTAAGTGAGAAAATTAGACTGGGGCCAAGTTTTACCTTTCATTAACTTAAATGAAAATCTCACGCGGAAACAAAATAACACAATAATCACAATTAACTGAAACAAGCATTCACAATTAGTTAACTGACCGAATAAACCATCGGCCCAAACTCCAACAAAAGTAAAGACAAGTAATCAATCTCAACAGGTCTGACAAAAACTAAATGAACTGTGAGTGACATGCTCCAATAACTGATACAAAGTCTCTATACTAGGAATGAAAGAATGAGGCGTCTATCAAGCTCCCGCAACATCCACATATGCTGCAGCAACGGATCCCTGACATTGTGTCAAGCCTGGCGTCCCTGTGGCTGGGCACCTAAAAGGTTTTTAAAAAGATTTTATAGCAAGGGTTAGTACCCAAAACATTTGAAAAATGTTTAGCAAATGATTAACTTGCAATAATAAGTAAATATGCATGCTCTCCATATTTTAGTTAGTGCCGCACTCCCTTGAGAACATCCTCGCCCCTCCTCTAATATGCACTACTAATGCCTTAATAAATTTGCCTTAGTTATATAACTCATGACTAGATAATTTATGTAACCCTTTGCTACCACCCTATTCTAACCGAGTATGCCACAATTATGATTTCCAAGTTATTCTCAACATCAACTTAATTAATCATTTCCCTCTTTAAATTCATATAATTTTCACACCCATTATATGTAATACAATTCACAGCCTGTATTAATTTTACCCGTATATAATTATTTACCTCATTATATACGTATATCCATATTACAACATTGAAAAACATGACGAAATAATTATTAATAACAACATACTCCCGAGTAATAACTCACCGTATGTGAATTTCTCGAAAGTGTTTGATGATGCTAAGATTTAGCACCACCGGATTAGTGATGATGAGCTCAAACAATAGTAACCATGGCAGCCATAGAGATGTAAGTATATAAGTGTGTAAGTGTTTATAAGGAGATGAGTATAAGAGGAACAAGACAATGATGTATAGCGGTTCAGCCAATTTGGCCTACATCCACTGTGAGTGTGTGGTCCACTAAGTATGGGTACTAATGGCCTTGGATACAATGCACATAAGCTCACTTTCTCTCTCTACTGTGTGTGCAAGCAGAGTTTTAGCTAGGGTTACAATTATCGATCCATCCCCCCTATAGGGTTGTAGGTGACAAGTATATATAGGTCTTGGGGGTGTAGTGTACCCCCCAAGTATGGATGGTGCATGTGAATGATGATCTAGCCAATCCCCTGTTGACACCTATAGATGCCATTTGATGACATAATATTCCCTCATGTAAGGGTGTGATTTTATTATAACGGTCTCCCATGTGCCATTTGAGCCTCACGCGCAATGTTCCACGATTCTCCCAAACCACGCGCTGTGATGATGTCACCCTCGGCCTTTGATATGAGGCCGAGGGAAAAGTTCCTTCCGATAATGAGTCTAGCCTAATTTGGGACTCGTACTGTCGTACCCTCGAGGGGTCGTCCGGAGTCGGATGAAGGGTCGGCCCCCTGAGGGGTCGTTCGGAGCCTGATGAAGGGTCGCCCCCTTGAGGGGTCATCCGGAGCCTGATGAAGGGTCGTCCCCCTGAGGGGTCATCCGGAGCCTGATGAAGGGTCGGCCTCCTGAGGGGTCGTCCGGAGCCTAATGAAGGGTCGGCCCCCTGGGGGGTCATCCGGAGCACGATGAAGGGTCGGCCCCCTGAGGGGTCATCCAGAGCCTGATGAAGGGTCGGCCCCCTGAGGGGTCGTCCGGAGCCTGATGAAGGGTCGGCCCCTGAGGGGTCGTCTGGGCCTGATGAGGCGCAGGGCGCCCTCGGTATGGTTGAGGGTATATACGTGTATATCAATCACCCGCCATCCCTTAGCCATAGACGATGATGAGACGGCTGAGGGATAATGTTGCTTTTGAGACTAAGTGTATGGTCTGTTTGATGAGTGACACCTGTCAATCTGATGTGGCCGTTGTCAAATTTTTATCCAATGTTGTTCCAGTTTTCAAGGCGCGGCGGCTGCATGCTGCTTGGGGCTTTGTGCCCTAATGATGTCCTCCTTGTGGGCTGTGCTTTGTATTGGATAATGGGACCACTCATTACTAAGGTATATAAGAAATTTTTGAAACCATTCATTCTCTTCTTCTTCTTCACGCCTGAACTCTCTCTTTCTAGCTTCCAGCCTTCTTGCCATTTCTGCAGTTTTTGAACCTTCAAGCTTAGCAGCTTCGCCATTCTTCCTCAGGTAACACCTCGACCCTAGTGCCCTACTTATCGTCATTTCTGTTTGCTTTCCTGTTTTAAGCTCATAGGGCTAGATTTTCTTAGGCTGTTCCATAGCTTTTCCGGTGTAACCTCCGGTGAGCTGTTCTTGAATTGTTCTTGATAGAAAACCCTTCAATTCTTAGGTTTTGATCGAAAAGTTCACCCTGGTCAATTGTGAGATTTGTTTGTAGTTAGGTTACCCAAATTCTTCTAAGTGTAGGGTCTCCCCCTTAATGCTTAGAAGGCTTTATAATTTAGCCGAGGAGTTCCCATCCTTGCGAGATAAGCTTTTCATAGAGATCAGACGAATAGAGGAAGAGGAGGAGAGGAGACGAGTGGCCAACCCTAATTGGGTACGACCCATTTTTCCCATTCCTCTTTCCACAATAAAGCCATTTGAGCAGTCTGAGTCTTGTGGGTCGTCCTGTCGTCCAGCTGAGAGTTATTCAGGAGAGATGGATGAGAGAGCGTCATCGTCCACTGGCGCTGGACCTTCTAGGAGAGGAGAGGCGTCTGACCTAAGCCCAGGCCGACAGGCCGAGGGGATGATTGCTTCCGAGGCTGTCCCTGTGACTACTCTATCTCCACATGCTTTCCAGATGGATTTTCCCTAGAGGTCTCTGGCAGGTGATGAGGCAGAGGGAGAGGGGACAGAGGACGAGGGTGAGGACTCAGATGATGACCAGGTGGACACCTCCCATGCCTCGTCCTATATCTCCTCAATTAGGGATCGTGACCTCTTGTTGTGGAGGCATGCCTATGGAGTGTCCCGAAATATAACTATGAGGGTTCCCTCTGAGTCTGAGAGGGTCTTCGAGGGTGAACAGGGAGAGGTTACAGTATACGAACAAATGTTCAAGGTTGGTGTCAGATTCCCTCTGCATCCTGCTGTTGTAGATATCCTGTCAGCCCTCGGCGTTGCCCCCTCTTAGCTTCCTCCCAACTCCTGGAGGACGATCCTTGGCTACATCTCCTTGTGGAAGAATGCTTTCACTGATGAGCCATTGGCTGACGTATTTTTGTCCTGTTACAATATCACCTCCTCGTCTAAACAGCCTGGGTAATACCACCTGGGGGCGAGGAGGTCTGACAAAAAACTTCTCCACGTGGCACAGACCTCCAACCACGATTGGAAGAAGAGATTTTTCTTTGTTTCTAGGGAGTGGGAATTTTCCGTCGAGTCTCAACATTTGGAAGATAGTCCGAGGGTTCCCAAAAGATGGTCAAACCCCTAGATGAAGGCCAAGTCTGATCCTGGACTTAATCTGGATGAGAAAGACATAGTTGAGTATCTGAGGGAACGAGGGATAGGGGTGAGATTGCAAAATTTAAAGATCTGATGACCCCCAAGTTCCTCAAAGAAGTTGGTCTGAGGGTCGGTCCCCTGACAGAGCTATGTGAGTTACATTATTTTTTGCTCATTCTTTACTTTTTTCAAGTGTTTCATCTTTGCCTCTGCATTTTTCTAACCTATCGTCCTCCTTTCAGGTCGTCCCTCTGGTATATCTGATCAACTCTGGGAAATGACTGCCCCAAGTTTGCTATCTGTCTTAGGAAAGAAGAAGGGCAAGGAGCCTCAGCAGGCTCCGAGGAAGACAAAGGCCGTGGGGCCGACACTTGTTGAACCGACAGTCGACGGTCACAAAAGAAAAGAGCCTGAAGTCCCTGCTGACCCTCGGTTGGATTTTTGGATGAGGGCGAGGGTGGAGTCATCCTAGGGGACTGGTTCCTCTTATAGCATGGAGGCCTTCTAGTCCCAAAACTTGACATCACTGAAGGCCGAGCCATCTTCCCTGATCGCGAACCTAAGGGCAACCAAGGCGTCCATGTTTTCTGCCCCCTCGGCTGTTGATTATGCATTTCTGTCAAAGATGCCTCTAGCAAAAGTGTATGACTATGGTCTTCATGCTCTAGCTCAGGTATTCCCTTAGTTGCATTCTTTAACTAACTGTTTTCTCGGCCTCTTGACAATTGTTTATTATTTCTGTGCAGTCTGTATGCGCTTTCACCTCGGCTACTAAATGGATGGCTGAGAACCAACAAAAATTCCATGAAGCCGAGAGAGCCATCCAACACGAGGCCGATTTGCAGACGGAGCTGTAGACTCCAAGGGCTGAGCTAGAGAGTGCCAGAATTGAACACGCAAGGGTTCTGGACGAGGTGACGAGGCATCATGATGCAGACATGGCGGCCAAGGACTTTCTTATTAAGGAGAGGGATGAGGCTTTGACCAACATGGGGGCTCAACATAAGACTGAGCTATCTGAGGAGATGAAGAAGGCAGAGGCCGATGTTGTGGAGGCCTAAAAACTCTCAGACGAGTTCCAAGGCTTCGGTCTTGAGTACTTAAAGAGGGGGATTAGGATGTCCTGTCGGTGGGTCGTCCTTAAGTTTTCTGATGCAGTGTCGTCTGTTCACCCCTCTCTTGAGGCCGTTCAACTAGATGACCCACTTATTGCTGAAGCCCTAGCCCAAGTGGAATCTCATCATGAAGAAGGCACGGGCACGTCTGAGGCTCGTCCTGTCATGGTCGTTGAGTAAACCTCTCTCATTAACATTGAGGCCCTGCCCTCTGATGCTGCTCAATAGGGTGGCTATCTGTAACCCACACCCACTTAGTGTAATCAATATTTTTGTACTCTATTTTTCTAAAACGAACATCATTTTGTAATATAATATCTTGTTGTCTTCCATACTCGTCTCTTATGTGATTTGTGTTGTGGATTTTTTGTATTAACAATATCACTAACCTAACAATATCACTAACCCCTCCCTCGTCTTTCTTGAGGTTAATGGTGGGGTCGTCCCCTCCCATGACCCTCACTATAGGACGAGGGTTATAATAACAAAATTAATGGTTTTTTAACAAAGTATTCCCTCGTCTTTCTTGAGGGAAATGGTGGGGTCGTCCGCTCCATTGACCCTCATTATAGCCGAGGGTTCCAATAACCAAACTAATGGTTTTTAATTAAGTATTCCCTCGTCTTTCTTGAGGGCAATGGTGGGGTCGTTGACCAAGCAAAAATTCTTCTGAATTTAGCCCCTTAAGTTAGTAATTTTGATATCCCGAACAAGGTAATTGAATCATTTTTATTCCATATCATTGCCATTGATTGTTTCTAACAATTTCCTCGAGTTTCGTGTGTTTTTGATGAATTTTACAGGAATTTAGTGCAAGGAAAGAGAGAAAGAAATTGGAAGAAAGGAAATGATGAAAGGAAGAAAAGTCAAAGGGCAAAAGCGTAAATTTCTATCCAGAATTCGAATTCAACACTTAAAGGGAAGTTGAAGTGCTTGATTTCACAAGAATATCGGAAGAAAAGACACTCAAATCGGAGCTCAAGATCAAAAGATATGGCCAGTCAAAGAAGAAAAGGAAAAAGTGAACCTAGAAGAAATCGGACCGATCCGGTGTATATCCGGACCGATCTGAAATGACCCAAGTTCAGTAGACCCCGGATGGATGACAAACCGATGACAGCAGAACCGATCCGGTAGAATAAAAAAAGAACCGATCCGGTTGCTGAAGAACCGGACCAATCCGAGGGCTATCCAGACCGGTCCGATCATGCGAAATCCTGGCATTTATTGTGAAGATTTTGATGTACAGAGCTGGTGAAATCTTGCGCAACAAGCAACCCTGGCTGTCAAAATCGTGCTACTTGGTCCTATAAAAGACCAAGCCCTACCTAATTTCAAAGGGATACGAATTTTAGAGAGTAGAATAGGATTTTTTAGAGAGAGCAATTTAGAAGTTAGGAAATTTTCATTTTCTTAGATAAGGAGTTTTTCATAAACCCTAGTTTGTAAGGTTGAGAGAGAGACAATAATTTTTGGATTCAAATTCTTTTCCTGTTGCTGGATACAAGTATAACAATTCCATTCTCTTACTTGGTATCTATGTTAGTTAAATCTCAATTGTATTGCAAAATATTTCAAATGTTTGGTAGGTCTATAATTCTGTGAATGAATTTGTCTTCTAATCAAATCATGTCTAGCTAAATTCTTAAGTGTTGGGGTACATGAACTCACTCTGAGGCAAATTACTGATGTAGAAAATAGAGGGTAAATTAAATATTGACCGAATAGTGGAAGGAAATTACATGAACATGCTAATCTTTTAATATCTCTTGCCCTAGGTACTTGAGATGTTTAAGAACGTTTTGCAAGTGTAATTGTCCATTCACTTCTTTATATTTACCTTTGATTTCATATGGTGAGGGCTAGATCCTTCATATATGTAATGCTTAGGATTTATAAAGATTGGATT
Source organism: Sambucus nigra (assembly GCA_949130495.1). Taxonomy (NCBI): domain Eukaryota; kingdom Viridiplantae; phylum Streptophyta; class Magnoliopsida; order Dipsacales; family Adoxaceae; genus Sambucus; species Sambucus nigra. Next base: position 528,625,784 of record OX422221.1, on the reverse strand, counting down.
TAGTCAAGAATTTTAATTTACAATTCTAGTGGTCTACACGGAAATTCGTTAAGGTTTGAGGGATTGTACCCTACCCTATTTTCTCTTACTTTTCAATATAATTTCTCCACAATTTTTTTTAGGGTTATCTTTCTTTGAGTATATTTTATTCCAATTGTAATTTCTCATCATCAATCATCTTTATATTTCTTTGGAGGAATCATTTCAAGATTTAATAACTTTTCCTATAAAAGTACCAATTCTTAATCCTTGTGGATACGATCCCGACTTCTCGGATTATTACTAAGGCGACAGGCTTGCACTGGAGCCTATAGAAAACTCACTTTTGAGACAAATTCTTAGTCGCGTCAAGTTTTTGGCGCCATTGTCGGGGATCATCAATTGGTATAATTTAGGAAAGTGATTTTAATCTACAAGTGATTTCAAAATAAAAGAAAAATATTTTTTTTTCTTTTTACATCTCATCTCTTTTGCGCTTATATGTAGAATTCATCTTCTACCCAAGTTCACGAAAATCCTATTGCCGAAGCAAATTCTGAAAATTCTCATACCACAGACTCTCCTCATTTTTGGGTTCCTCCTCCTTCGCCTAACAATTCAATTACATGTCGCTCATCTAGTCAAACACTAAGTGTGAATTCTGAATCTTTCGGTAGCAACATGTCGGTGCACGGTAGTGTTGGTATTGGTGCTGGAGAGGAAGAGATACCATATCTTCACATGAAAGATCTTATATTTCCTGAGAGAACTGTTACCCCTGGTTGCATTTTACTCCCGTATAATGTCGGTCAGTTCCACTTTCGAAATGGTATGATTCAAATTCTTCCCACATTTCACAGGATGGATTCGGAAAAACCATATCTCCATATTAGAGAGTTCGAGGAACCATGTGAGACGTTTGGTGACCAAGATTTCCCACAAGATGTTATCCGGTTACAGCTTTTCCCTTTTTCCTTAAAGGATAAAGCTAAAACTTGGTTATGGTCGCTACCCCCGAATTCCGTATTATCCTGGAGAGATATGCAAACCAAGTTTCTCTCAAAAAAATTTCCTCAACACAAAACCAATTTTGTCAAGGCACAAATACAAGCTTTTCGACAAAATGAGAATGAGGCCTTCGACAAGTGTTGGGAGATATTTCAGGAGTTAGTTAGTGCTTGCCCACACCATGGATTCGAAAAACATCATTTGATTTCATTTTTTCATCAAGGCCTTACTTTAGCATCTAAACTACTTGTTCAAACCATGTGCAAAAGACCTTTTTGGGAGTTAGACTCAAGCGATGCGGAGGCTCATCTGAAATATGTAGCAGAGACTACCCAAGCATGGGATATTTTTTATCCCAATAGTCAAAATAGAAATAGAAAAGTGTCCAATGTGCCTGCTGCGTCCGGTATCTATCACTTGGACAAGGACACTTTGTTAGATCGAAAATTTGACCCATTGGAAAAGAATTTCAGAGACATGCTTGAAGTGCGATTGAGAGAAGTAGCTGGACCCGTGTAAGCCGGGAAGGAGAAAGTGTGTGCCATTTGTGTTACTGGTCATTCAACCAAGGGATGTCCTACCATCCCTGCATACAAGGCAATGTACACTGAACAAGTTGAGGCAATAGGGGGGTTTCGCGGAAATTATAATGCACAACAAGGGAATCCATACAATCAATTGTGGAGGAATCACCCTGGTTTCAACTATGGACAACCACAGGGGGGGATGGCTCCTAACCCACATATGACACTACCACCCCCTCAATTTCAACAAGTGTCTCCTCAGATGCATTCTCCTATGCAAGTACCACCTCATGGTCCACATATTTCTCCACCTAGGCGATCTCTTGAAGATAATCTGAATCAATTCATCTAATCTCAAAAAGAGAGTAATGTTAAATATGATCGAATGTTCACTGAAATTCATATTAGCATTTCTAGGTTGCAATCTGCAGTAAATACTCAGGAGAAGGGTAAATTCCTAGCCCAAGGCCAAAGACCTCCTTTTCAAGGACAACCCACAGTTATCTCCACATCATCGGATTTTCCAGAACAATGTCAGGCTGTTACTACTCCTCGTAGCGGTCACGTAATTGATCTAGCACCAAAACTTCCCAAGGAATCTAAAGACAAAGATGAGGGAGTTGAAACCGAAATTCCCAAGGAAGCTAAAACTTCCGAGTCTGCTGAGACTCCATTGGATACGGAAGACAAAGATGAGGGATTTGAACCTGAAATTGAAGTCAAACTACCAACTGCTGCTCCATTTCCTTAACGCTTAGCTCCACCCAAAAAAGGGGCATCGCGTACTGAAGTGTTGGATGTTTTGAAGAAAGTAAAATTGAACTTGCCGTTTCTTGATGCTATTCAACAAATTCTAGCATATGCCAAGGTCATAAAATATCTTTTGACTGTCAAACGACGGCTCAAGGTGAAGAAGAACGTTTTCTTGGCACAAAATGTGAGCTCGGTCCTTCTCAATGATCTACCACCAAAATTCAAGGATCCTGGTGCACCCACAATTTCGTGTGTCATAGGAGAAAAAAGAGTGGAAAAATCATTACTTGATTTAGGTGCGAGTGTGAACATCCTTCCATACTCCATCTATAAGCAGCTTGATTTAGGTGATTTAAATCCTACCCGAATCACTCTACTGTTAGCTGATCGAACAGTGAAAGTGCCTCGTGGGGTTGTGGAGGACGTGATAGTTCAAGTGGATACATTCTACTTCCCTGTTGATTTCCTCATTTGGGACACTGAGCCTGCTCCCCATGCGAGAAATCATGTTCCAATAATATTGGGCCGTCCATTTTTAGCCACTGCTAATGCTTTGATCAATACACGCAATGGCCAAATGTAACTCACTTTTGGAAACATGACTCTCGAGACCAATATTTTCAATGTCGCTAACCAAATGGGTGATGAGGATGAAATTATTGAGTTGGATCTTATTAAAGAAGTGGTAGATGAGCACATCTAGAATATCATAGGAGGAGATGCATTGGAAGTGTGCTTAGTGCAAAGTGGTGAGAAAACGAGTCTTTATACGGAATTTGAGCGTGAGGTGGAAGAGTTGGAAACTTGGTTACTAGAAAGAGTGAGTTTTGAGAAATTAAGAGATGTTGATTGGATTTCTAGGTTTGAAGAATTACCTCCGAGGGAGACAACCATGATTCCCTCTGAAAATAGATTTCCTAGTCTTGAGTTGAAGAAACTACCCTCGCATGTGAAATATGCTTTTCTGGGAGATAATGATACATTTCCTATTGTTGTTTCTTCCAGTTTAAAAAAAGAACAAGAGGGCATGTTGTTGGATGTGTTAGACTGTAGCAGATTTGAAAGTTATAAGTCCATTTATTTGTACCCATAAAATCCATCTTGAGGAAGAGGTGAAGCCCTCGCGAGAGATGCAAAGGCGATTAAACCCAACCATGAAAGATGTAGTAAGAGCGGAAATCATAAAATTCCAAGATGCTGGGATTATCTATCCCATTTCTGATAGTAAATAGGTGAGCCCAATTCAGGTCATTCCAAAAAAATCGGGTATGATCATGGTTGAAAATGCCAAGGGAGAACTAATACCTCAACGCACCACCACCGGGTGGCGTGTATGCATTGACTACTGAAAGCTCAATGCCGGAACCAAAAAAGACCATTTTCCCTTACCATTCATCGATCAAGTGATTAAACGAGTGGCGGGCCATCCTTACTACTGTTTCCTAGATGGGTATTCTACCTATAATCAGATTGAAGTGGATGTACTTGATCAAGAAAAGATGACTTTTACATGTCCGTTTGGTACGTTTGCCTATAAACGTATGCCATTTGGGTTATGTAATGCACCAGAAACTTTTCAAAGTTGCATGCTAAGTCTCTTTAGCGACATGATTGAAAAAGGTCTTGAGGTGTTCATGGACGATTTTAGCATTTTCGATCCATCTTTCGACCAATGTTTAGCTAATCTTGAAAGAGTTCTATTCCTGTGTGTGGAAAAAGACTTAGTCCTCAATTGGGAAAAATGCCATTTTATGGTTACCGAGGGTGTAGTTTTAGGCCACATAATCTCATCTAGGGGGATTGAAGTTGATCGAGAAAAAATTGAAGCAATAGCTGAGTTACCCCCGCCAAAATCGCTTAAAGATGTGAGGTCCTTTCTAGGCCATGCTGGATTTTATAGAAGATTTATCAAAGACTTTAGCGCCATCGCTAGACCCTTGAGTAATCTTCTTATGAAGGAAAATCCATTTGAATGGAATAAAGCATGTCAAGAAGCTTTTGATAAACCTAAAAGCATGCTAATTTCCGCTCCTATCATGCAAGCTCCTGACTGGTCGCTCCCATTTAAGCTTATGTGTGATGCAAGTGATTACGCGATTGGGGCTTTTCTTGGACAAAGAAAGAACAAGAAAGATCATGTTATTTACTATGCTAGCAGAACATTGTCTGGGCCTCAGCTTAATTACTCTACTACAGAGAAAGAGTTACTAGCAGTCATTTTTGCTCTAGACAAATTCCGCTCTTACATTGTTGGGTCGCCCATCATTTGTTTCACTGATCATTCGGCTCTCAAATATCTCTTGATCAAGAAAGACGCCAAACCCCGTCTAATCAGGTGGATCCTATTCTTACAAGAGTTTAATCTCTCGATTCAAGATAAGAAAGGATTAGAAAACGTCATTGCTGACCATTTGTCACGCCTATCGTCCGACGTACCTATTAATCCCATTCCCATAGACGAGTATTTTCCGGATGAAAATCTATTCTCTACTTCTTCTCTCCCCTGGTTTGCGGATACAGTCAATTATCTTGTCACTGGAATTGTTCCCTCTAATTGGACTCCGCAAGAGAGAAGATGTTCATTACATGGTCACGCATGTTCTTTTATGATGATCCATATTTATTTAAGTATTGTGCTGATAAAATAATTCGGAGATGTGTACCTGATGAAGAAATCCAAGGGGTAATTCGATTATGTCATACGGAAGCATGTGGAGGTCATTTTTCCAAAAATAAAACTGTTGCAAAAATCCTTCAAATTGGTCTCTACTGGCCCACAATCTTTTGGGATGTGAATACTTTTTGCAAATCATGCGATAGATGCCAAAGAATGGGAGCTATTACTCATCGTGACATGATGCCATTGACCCCAATTCTAGTCTTGGAATTATTTAATTGTTGGGGTATTGACTTCATGGGTCCCTTTACACCTTCTTTTGGTTTTCTATACATCCTCGTCGTTGTAGACTACGTCTCAAAATGGGTAGAGGCCATAGGTACGAGGACGAATGACAATAAGGTGGTGATAAAATTCATTCAAGAAAACATACTTTCTCGTTTCGGAATGCCTAAGGCTATAATCAGTGATAATGGTACCCATTTTTGCAATAGGCCTATGGAGAAGCTAATGCGAAAGTATGGAGTTGTACATAAAGTTGGAACAACTTATCACCCTCAATTAAATGGCCAAGCCGAGCTTGCCAATTGGGAAATAAAAAATATCTTGGAAAAGACAGTCGAACCTAATAGGAAAGACTGGTCTCTCATATTGAATGATGCGCTCTGGGCATATAGAACTGCTTACAAGAATCCCCTTGGGATGTCCCCATTTCGATTTGTGTATGGCAAGCCTTGTCATCTTCCGGTTGAAATTGAACACAAAGCGTATTGGGCTATCAAAAGGGTGAACTTCAATATGGATAAAGCCGGTGAAACACGTAAACTTCAGTTGAACGAGTTGGAAGAAATACGTAATGATGCGTATGAAAGTGCTAAAATATCCAAAGATCGAATGAAACGAGCTCACGACAGAATCATTCGACGGAAAGAGTTTCATTCGGGACAAAACTTCCTTCTCTGCAACTCGAGGTTGCACTTGTTTCCCGAAAAATTGCGGTCCCGAGGGTCAGGTCCATTCATTGTGAAAGAAGTATTTCCCCATGGAGCTGTTGAACTCGAAGATGAAAAAGGGGGAAATATATTTAAGGTCAACGGGCATCGTATCAAGCTTTATGTGGAAGCAATCATCAAGGAAGCCGACACAATCTGGTTATCGGACCCCATTTATGGGGATTGATTGAAAAAGAAAGGTGAGGTCATCGCACCCCCGACGAGTATGAGGTGAATGTTGTATATAGTAGTCATAGGATGAGAGGCTAGTTAGGAAATCCTCGTTATGTGTCACTATAGAAGTGGGAATCAACAACATGTCTCGGGTGTTGTTCGGGGGTCGATGAAAGTTTTGAGGGTTTTGAGGTCCAATTGAGTTGAAGGAAGCACTGAGGTGGAGAAATCAGGGTAAAAGTGGCCATGGAAGTAAAGCAGGAGAAGATGGGATTTCAGTAGACCGGATCGGTCCGGCTCAAAATAAAAATAATCGATCAAGCTGACCGGATCGGTCCGGCTCAAAATAAAAAGAACCGATTCGGCTGACCGGATCGGTCCGGTATATAAAATTGGATCGGTCCGGTATTCTGCAGCCAGCGCAATTTCCCAAGGTCCCATCATTTCCCACCCCTCCAACCTATAAATACCTACCTAATCTCCCCCAATTCTTCACCTCTCCATCAACATTTTCTTCTCTCTCACTTTCTGTCCAATTCTTCCATACCCATGGCTGCTCCCCAAAGGTAAAATTCCATCGAGGTTCTGCCCGACAGCAATGGAGAATACCGTTCTTGCCGTGAAGCAAACCTGCAAAATCCACATTGAGCGTCAAGTGCTTTGGGATCAGCTGCCCAATTCTGTCATAGACATGTTCATGTCAAGAGGCTGGTGCAGATTTTTCCATGAGACATATGAAGCTGTATGGGAGAATGAAGTTCGTCAATTTTACGGTTCGCTTGTCCGTACCGACGACTTCGAATATCAAGATTTTGTCGATTCCACACCGATACCATTTTCGCTTGATATTCTGGCCCAGAAACTCGAGTCTAAAGGTGTGGTCACTCCAGATCAATTTGCTTATCCTAGTACCGATCCCGTTCTATCCAAAGCAGTTTGCATCTCCAGAATCGAGCCCGGAGCAGTTTGAAATACCAAGACCTTTCCTGTTGGTCGGTTATACGACAAGGCACGGTTCACTTTTCACATTGTTTGTGCCAACATTTTGCAAACCTCCAATGATTCGGCAATGCGCTCGCGTCAAGCTACAATGATGTATTATTTGTTTGACCATGCAACTGTTATCAATTTGGCCCGCACATTTTACAATGATATCCTCTTTGTGGCATACGACAAAAAGGGTCGGGACCCTCTTCCTTATGGCCGTCTCATTACATCCTTGCTCAAGGATGCCGGGATTGAACCACCACAAGATCTTATCAACTTGCCCAAGCCATTAGGACAAGAATCCCTCACTCGAAGTGAAAGGCAAATCCAGCTAATCCGTGCAAGGCGCGACGACGAGACTGATGCGGATGAGGACATTGCTGATTAAGATGTTGAGATGGAAGAAGGGGAGGAGAAAGAATATGATGAAACGGCTGATTCGGATTATGTACCGGTTGGTACGGGTTTGACTGAGCACGTTCTTTCTCTTGTAACGCGTTTCGACGGGTTTATGACTTCATACGAGAGGGGCATGAGTTTGGTACTGCGAATGCAGGCTGACTTGTACCATCTCCAGTTGGGTCCCGAGGCCCCCCTTCCTCCCTACTATTACAATCCTTATGATTCGGCTGCTCCCGAAACTTCCCGTCCCCCAACCGCCCCTTAGGATGCCCCCTATCCCCTTTATGTTATATTACTTATGTTTGTCATCCTTTGTTTCCACAGTTGTGTTGTACTATACAGTTTTAATAAGATATTTGCTTGTTTTATTTATCGCACTCCTAATGTTGTCTTCTTTATCTATCTCGTCCATTTGATTGAGGACAATGAAAATCACTGAGTTAGGGGGGATGACAAGTGCGTATTTATAAAACTTCGCATATATGTATATATAAAAAAAAAATTAAAAAAAGCCAAAAATATTTTTCTTCAAAATAAATAAAAATTGGAATTTAAATTTTTCAAAAAATATCACCTTTATTCTGTTTAAAATCTCAAATTGTTAACAATCAATTGCACTAAGCCAAAATTGACCAAAGATGGAAATTGAAAGAAAATTGACGACTTTAAGAATAAGTGTGGAGATTAGTCCAACCCGGTGAGATTTTGAGCTTTTCAAATTTTTTATGAGTTTTTAAATCAATCCGAGTTTATGATTAACTCAAAGTTCTTTTTAGCGTTTTAATAAGTCGTTGATGATCTCAATCCTTTGTTTTGATCGGTTATGGGAAATGTGTGAAATATTGTCTCGAAATTCGTGCTAAATATATCTCTAAACTTAATTAATCTCGAGATGCATATGGTAATGTGATTAGCAATTTGGACAATGAATTAGGCCCTCGTTTGTTTAACCCAAAAATATTAGCCATAAAAAGTTGTGAAAAACAAAATTATCCCTTTGCAACCCAATTTGAGCCTAATAAAATATTTTCCTTTCGTTTGATAACCCGAAAAACCCAAATAGCCCGGAATTGTGAAAATTGAATATTCATCAACTAAAGTCCAAATTGTGCTATAAAAAGGGGCAAGAAGAAAAAAATAGATATGCTCAACAAAAATAGCAAGAAAAGAAAAAAATGAAAAAAATAAAAATAGAAAAAAGAAAGAGAAAAATGAGCAAATGCCCAAAAAAGCACTAATGGACGTCACAAGAACATTTTCCAATTCCGAACAATTCGTATATTCACAATTTTGCCCTTTACACCTTAACCCCAAGAAAAGTCCTGACTGGGTCCAAATGGCAAAATTAATTACTGCATGGAGAGCTAAGACATCAAAAGATAATAAAAGAGAATAAAAGGGTGTGATAAAGAGATGATGTTTCCCGTTTCCTAATCACCGTATTCCGATGATGAGATCTTTTCACCATATATTTCGTTCTTTTCAATTTTGTACGCGTGAATTTGTGTCCATTATATTTACTCTTTATATCATGCATACCGAGAGAAAACAACCACAATCCGAGTGATTCGTTTGTGAGTGCATCCGTAAGAAGTTGAATCAAAACGATTTTTCGAAAAGTAACGTAATGCTCAATCGGTGGAAATTTGAGGTTAATTTTTGGCTTTGCACAAACACACACAATGGTTTGAGACATTTGAATATGCATTTATAGTGATTATTTTTTCGAAAAGTTTAAATTGTACAATTTTTAGGTATTTTGATATTTATTTGAGTCAATAAAGAATTTTGTGGGTGTATTCACTGCAAACCCTCACGAGACAAAACTCGTCCTACTAGGGTAACCTAGGGGTTTAAAGGCTTGTTGCATGCGCTAAATGCAATCCCTTGCCCGCGAAAAAGGTATTCTATCCCAATAAAAAAAATTTCAAGAGCTGAGGATTAAACTAATTTCTTTTACATTGCCCGAGACGTGCAAAGTCCTAAGTTAGGGGTATTTGACCAAGCATAAATTCTTTTGAATTTATCCCCTGAAGTTAGTAATTTTGATATCCCGAACAAGGTAATTGAATCATTTTTATTCCATATCATTGCCATTGATTGTTTTTAACAATTTCCCCGAGTTTCGTGTATTTCTGATGAATTTTACAGGAATTTAGTGCAAGAAAAGAGAGAAAGAAACCGGAAGAAAGGAAATGATGAAAGGAAGAAAAGTCAAAGGGCAAAAGCATAAATTTCTATCCAGAATTCGAATTCGACACCTAAAGGGAAGTTGAAGTGCTTGATTTCATAAGAATACCGGAAGAAAAGACACTCAAATCAGAGCTCGAGATCAAAAGTTATGGCCAGTCAAAGAAGAAAAGGAAAAAGTCAACCTAGAAGAAATCGGAGCGATCCGGTGTATATCCGAACCGATCCGAAATGACCCAAGTTCAGTTGACCTTGGATGGACGACAAAACGATGACAGCAGAACCGATCCGATGGGTACCGGACCGATCCGGTAGAATAAAAAAGAACCGATCCGGTGGCTGAAGAACCGGACCGATCCGAGGGCTATCCGGACCGGTCCGATCATGCGAAATCCTGACATTTATTATGAAGATTTTGATGTACAGAGCTGGTGATATCCTGCGCAACAAGCAACTCTGGCAGTCAAATTCGTGCTACTTGGTGCTATAAAAGACCAAGCCCTACCTCATTACAAAGGGAGACGAATTCTAGAGAGTAGAATAGGATTTTTTAGAGAGAGCAATTCAGAAGTTAGGAAATTTTCATTTTCTTGGATAAGTATTTTTTCATAAACCCTAGTTTGTAAGGTTGAGAGAGAGACAACAATTTCTGGATTCAAATTCTTTTCCTGTTGCTGAATACAAGTATAAAATTTCCATTCTCTTACTTGGTATCTATGTTAGTTAAATCTCAATTGTATTGAAAATTATTTCCAATGTTTGGTAGGTCTATAATTATGTGTATGAATTTGTCTTCTAATCAAATCATGTCTAGCTAAATTCTTAAGGGTTGGGGTACATGAACTCACTCTGAGGCAAATTACTGATGTAGAAAATAGAGGGAAATTAAATATTGATCGAATCGTGAAAGGAAATTACATGAACATGCCAATATTTTAATCTCTCTTACCTAGGTATTTGAGATGTTTAAGAACGTTTTGCAAGTGTAATTGTCCATTCACCGCTTTATATTTACCTTTGATTTCATATGGTGAGGGCTAGATCCTTCATATATGTAATGCTTAGGATTTATAAAGATTGGATTTAGTCAAGAATTTTAATTTACAATTCTAGTGTTCTACACGAAAATTCGTTAAGGTTTGAGGGATTGTACCCTACCCTATTTTCTCTTACTTTTAAATCTAATTTCTCCACAATTTTTTTTAGGGTTCTCTTTCTTTGAGTATATTTTATTCCAATTGCAATTTCTCATCATCAATCATCTTTATATTTCTTTGGAGGAATCATTTCAAGATTTAATAACTTTTCCTATAAAATTGCCAATTCTTAATTCATGTGGATACGATGCCGATTTGTCGGATTATTACTAACGCGACAGGCTTGCACTTAAGACTATAGAAAACGCACTTTTGAGACAAATTCTTAGTCGCGTCAGTCGTCCCTTCCATTGACCCTCATTATAGCCGAGGGTTCCAATAACCAAACTAATAGTTTTTAATTAAGTACTCCCTCGTCTTTCTTGAGGACAATGGTGGGGTCGTCCCCTCCATTGACCCTCATTATACCCGAGGGTTCCAATAACCAAACTAATGGTTTTTAATTAAGTACTCCTCGTCTTTCTTGAGGACAATGGTGGTGTCGTCCCCTCCATTGACCCTCATTATAGCCGAGGGTTCCAATAAGGAAACTAATGGTTTTTAATTAAGTACTCCCTCATCTTTCTTGAGGACAATGGTGGGGTCGTCCCCTCCATTGACCCTCATTATAGCCGAGGGTTCTAATAACCAAAATAATGGTTTTTAATTAAGTACTCCCTCGTCTTTCTTGATGACAATAGTGGGGTCGTCCCCTCCATTTACCCTCATTATAGCCGAGGGTTCCAATAACCAAACTAATGGTTTATAATTAAGTACTCCCTCGTCTTTCTTGAGGACAATGGTGGGGTCGTCCCCTCCATTGACCCTCATTATAGCTAAGGGTTCCAATAACCAAACTAATGGTTTTTAATTAAGTACTCCCTCATCTTTCTTGAGGACAATGGTGGGGTCGTCCCCTCCATTGACCCTCATTATAGCCGAGGGTTCTAATAACCAAACTAATGGTTTTTAATTAAGTACTCCCTCGTCTTTCTTGAGGACAATGGTGAGGTCGTCCCCTCCATTGACCCTCATTATAGCCGAGGGTTCCAATAACCAAACTAATGGTTTTTAATTAAGTATTCCCTCGTCCTTCTTGAGGACAATTGTGGGGTCGTCCCCTCCATTGACCCTCATTATAACCGAGGACCGTTCTATGAAAATGTTTTCATGCGTACTAGAACTGATAAACACAGGATGAGGGGAAACACTGATATTTATCATTAATTTTCCAAGTGTTCTGTTGGAGCAACTCCTACTACAATTATGGTCTATCAAGACCTTACAACACTACTGATAGTATTTTTCAAATGATCTGCATTCCAGGGGTTGGAAAAGGGTTCCCCCTCTAGGTTTTCTAGTCTATAGGTCCCAAGGACGACTTCATCGATGACCCTATACGGGCCATGCCAATTAGGATTGAGCTTGTTAGGCTTCTGCCAAGTCTTTTTAAGGACCAAGTCCCCCACTGCGATTGGCCTCTGTTTCACCCTCTGATTGTAAAACCTTGTGGTCCTCTGCTGGTAGGCGGCCTGCCTTATCTCGATGTCTTCCCTCCTTTCTGTGGCACCCCGACTAATTAAATACCGGGTAGCTACTCCTTTATTAAATTAAATCAAAACGCCAAGTTGGCTCAGTTAATAGCATCACTGTCGAAAACATTTTATTATTACTAACCACCTAGTATTTAAAAAGTAGGTTGCCAAATTTTAATTAAAGTCCGATTAACATGCAACAAGTGTAAAGAAGAATAATAACACCATTCACCATAATGAAGTAAATAGAATGACCGTCAAATGATATAAATAAACTGGAGGAAAAACTCCTCATAACATAATCCCACAACTGAAGTAAATAATGAAATACTAAATACTGTACTGAATACATGCTAAAGTCTGAAAAACTGAAATGGAAATGTATCTAATAGAACTTGGGCAACATGCCCTACAATTGAGGAATAATGAATAAGGAATCCAAATGATATAAGCGTCTAAAAGAAAATCCCTGTAGCTTCCACAAGCAGCTACAGCTCGTCATCAGAATGAGAATCCTATGCATGGTGACCTTGTGGCTGGGCACCTAAAAATGGTTTTACAAAAAGATAGATTTGAAAGCAAACGGGTCAGAGCCCGAATGTGGAGATATTTTAAAAACCTGCAAGTGCTTTAAAAACATTTAAAACAGTATATGCAAAGTACATGTTAGGACGTGCTCTCACATGATATGCTCACCTCTCGTCTAACTGTGCACTCCTAACGTTCCTGTACCCATTCATGTGTTATCTCATAACTATCTAAAGAGTTCTAACACTTCTACTCGGTTCACGTAATAAGTTCCATCATTAACAATTAAAGAGACAGTTCTACTTTAATTCTCGGATTCCCAATTATTAACAAAACCATTTATTGATAAAAGTTCCCTTTTTTTATCTTTTCAAAACATTATCATAACTATACTCACAATTTAACATAGTAAATTCCTTCTCTTTTAACCGTATATTTTCACATCATAAATATACAATACAAGCACCCAAAGGCTAAGCTGCGGTGCACACATACTCTGCTATCCATCCCGGTACATCACGTACATAAGGATCACACATTCCGAATCTCTCAGGAATTGTTCAGATAACAACATCACAAATAGTGGAGGCGAACACAGTCACCATCACATGGGTCACGCACATACCTACGCTCCCACGATCAGCAGACTTATTAATATCACAATAAGTCCTTCTATGACCTATGTTCATCGAGGTAACCAATCTAAATCCGGGGAACACAAGGATAAGAAGGCCCTAAGCGAACGTAAACCTCCCGTGATAGCAAGTATGGTAGGTATGTCATACACATAAGGTTATATACTAAGCATTCACACATCTTAGATATCTCAATATTAATAAGGGTATACTCTACATCATTATACCATTATTCCCAATTCATATATTTCAAATATCCCGATAATATATAATTTAAATAGTCGACACGTCTCACGTCGTGATTTCTTAAACTTAAAACCTATCTCAAATAGACTATTAAGTTCCCATAATTTCCCACATATAACCTCTTTATACCTAAGGTCTTTACTTCTGCCCCAAACCTTATTCCATCAATTTAATCAAATTGCACTATTTACCCAAATATTATCTCACATAACGAATTTCATTAATTTAGAATAATTCTTCAAATTAAATTCCAATTAAAGTCCAATCTCATAATCATGCCTACTGGTCTTCCTTAAAGTCAAGGTAATCACAATGTCTCCAATAATATTATCCAAGGGTTAACACCATTAAAATTCAATTAAGGAAAAACTTTATTCATTCTGGGAAGGTCGATCGATCGACCGTTGCCTTCGATCGATCGATTGTGGTCGATCTATCGACTGATGAATGTCGATCGATCGATTGCACAGGTATGGTTACGGACTGCTTCGTTTTGCAGTTACAGTTTCGATCCAAAACTCCATTTTTAAGCATGAAACTCCAAGATAAGGTTACTCTAACATTATACTAACATCCTACAACAGTTTTAACGTTCTAACATCCATAATTCATCATTTAAAGTCTTTGTTTAGATCAAAACTATATCAAAATAATTTCCAGAATTCTTCCATTCAAGAACATCATCAAACTTCTTCTAATTCCACTGTTAGATCATCAAGGTTCTGTTTATAACATATGAATTCATCCAGAATATACTACATGCAATTCCTACATAAATCATGGCCTTTAACTTCCAATTCATGGGTCTAATTTATCTCCAAAAATCAATTTCGAAAATTCCTAAACATGGAAACATATCTTCAATCAAAAGAGTTTAAATCACTTGCCTTAATTTATCTCAGAATTTGGTGTAGAATCTTGAAGTTAGGTTGTTCTCCCTCTGTTTTTCTGCAGAATTCTCTTCCTTCTCTCTCCCTCTCAAGCTCTTCCCAAGGTTTTCCTTCTCTCTCTCTCTCAAGCTCTTCCCAAGGTTGAAGATAATGGAGTATGGAGCTGTGTTATGGTTTTTGGTAAGTTAGAATGGTATATCAACTTCTCCCGTAGCCCATGTTGTCACATAGTGTGGTTAGTGGGTTAAGTGGGTTAAGGAAATAGTCAGATTGTAATTTCTATTTTCGTCAGTTTTTAATTCCCAAAAATGTAAATTACCAAAATACCCTTTTTGATGCTGGTATGGCCCACAAATACCCCGAGACCCAAACTAACCTTCCGGCTAGTGTTTTCTGACTATCTCGACCCTTCCGGACGCGTTGGCGCACTCAAAATGACCATACGGTTAATGGAATTAAAATTCACTTTTTAATTTAATAACAAAATACCATGACGTGGCGGTCACACGCGTCAAGCAAAATTCCCAAATTGACGTATTTCAATTACGTGACAATTTCAATATTACTAATAATCATATAATGCCAAGTATACACATTATACTAAAATACTAACTCACATCTCGTTAATATTTTTATCCGGATTAATTTCCAATTAATAAACATTTAATTCAATTAATCCCCAAAAATAAATATCACAGAAAATACGGGGTATTACATACTTCCCCCCTAATAACTGAATTTCGTCCCGAAATTCGGAACTAGAAAGTACCTGGTAAGAATAACTCTGGATAACAATCGCGCATCTCATCCTCGCGCTCCCATGTGGACTCCTCGACATTATGATGTCGCCACTGAACACGTACTAACGGGACTATCTTTGACCTCAGCTTCCGCTCACTTCGGTCCAGAATAGCAATCGGCCCCTCCTCGTAGGAGCTATCCGGCTGGAGATCTATGTCCTCCACAACAATGAGAGAATGAGCCAAATCATCTCTAAGGTATTTCTTAAGCGAGGAAATATGAAACACATCGTGAATCCGATGTAAATGCTCCGGTAACCCAAGTCTATACGCAACCGACCGAATCCTCTCAATAATAGGAAATGGTCCCACAAACCTCGGTGCCAACTTCCCTTTCTTACCAAAACGCATAATCCCCTTCATAGGAGATACCCTGAGCAAAACCTGGTCCCCCACTTGGAACTCTCTGAAGAATCTCTTCGCATCAGCATAACTCTTCTGTCTGTCCTGAGCCACCCGAATGCGACTGCGAATCAATTCTATCCTTGCCGAAGTATCCTGAATCACTTCCGGCCCAAGTAGTTTGTTGTCCCCCACCTCCAACCAACATGAAGGGGAACGACAAGGTCTACGGTACAACGCCTCAAATGGAGCCATGCCAATGGTGAACTGGTAGGAGTTGTTGTAAGCAAACTCCACCAGTGGAAGATACTGCTCTCATCCACCCTCAAAATCAATGGTGCACATACGTAGCATGTCCTCCAACATCTGATTTGTACGCTCGATCTTCCCGTCGGTCTGCGGGTGGTACGCTGTACTCAATCGCAACTCCGTGCCCATTGCCTGCTGAAAGGTCTCCCAAAACCGTAAAAGAAATATCTTGTCTCGGTCAGACACGATATTTAAGGGCACACCGTGAAGTCTCACTATCTCTGCAATAAAGAGCTAGGCATACTGTCCCGCAGTGTAGTCTGTCCTTACGGGTAGAAAATGGGCGACTTTTGACAACCTGTCCACAATCACCCAAATGGAGTCGTGCCCTCTCTGCGACGTAGGCAACCCCGTGATAAAGTCCATAGAGATGCTCTCCCACATCCACATCGGGACCTCTAACAGCTGTAGCAGTCCTGCCGGTCTCTGATGATCCACTTTTACGAGCTGACAAGTGGCGCATTTTGAGACAAACTCGGCAATATCTCTCTTCATCCCGCTCCACCAATACTGACGTCTCATGTCTTGGTACATTTTGTCCCCTCTGGGATGTACCGCGAACCGTGAGCCGTGCGACTCTGCCATCACCTCATGCCGAAATTCCTCCCCTTCCGGAACCACCAATCTCCCATTGAAGCGTAATCCCCCGTTTGAGCTAACGGTATAGGATTCGTCTCCCTCTGCTAATAATCGCACTATCTACTCCTGACAGAACGAGTCATTTGCCTGTGCCTTCACCACCTTCGTGACAATCTGCGGTGTAACAGTCATCACAGACATGAATGATCGGGCCACTGCATCCTGGTGTCCCAATTCCTTCCACTTGGCCTTCCACACATCTTCCACCTCATCTACCGGTCTACGACTCAACGCGTCTGCCACCACGTTAGCCTTCCCCGGGTGATACTGGATATCGAACTGATAATCTTTCACGAATTCAAGCCACCTCCTTTGCCGCATATTCAACTCCTTCTGCGTGAATAGGTACTGTAGGGACTTGTGATCCGTGAACAATCGAAACTTCTCCCCCAACAGGTAGTGTCTCCAAATACGAAGGGCAAATACCACTGCCGCTAACTCCAAGTCATGGGTAGGGTAATTCTTCTCATGAGGCTTAAGCTTACGGGAAGCATAAGCTATGGCCTGACTCTCCTGCTGCAGTACACCTCCAAGTCCTTGTAAGGACGCATCGGTGTAAACAAGATACTCAACTCCCGGTCTCGGCAATGCTAACACAGGTGCTGAGGTTAGCTTGTCTTTCAACTCATCAAATGCCAACTGACAGGCATCACTCCAAATGAACGGCACACCTTTTCGGGTAAGATATGTCATGGGACCCGCTATCGTGGAGAAACCCCGACTAAACTTCCTGTAGTATCCTACTAGGCCCAAGAAACTACGGATCTCTGTCGGTGTCGTGGGCTGTCCCCACTCCCTCACCGCGGATACCTTCCCCGGATCAACCGATATTCCCCGGTCGGAAATAATATGCCCCCAAAACTGAACCTCCTTTAGCCAAAACCCGCACTTCTCATATTTTGCATACAACTCATTCTGGTGCAGTGTCTGCAAAACTAATCTCAAGTGCTCGGCGTGCTCCTCCTCGGTCTGGGATTAAACCAAAATATCATCGATGAATACAATGACAAACTGGTCTAGGAAATCCCTGAACACCCTATTCATCAAGTCCATAAAAGCTGCTGGAGCGTTGGTCAAACCAAATGGCATAACCTGAAACTCGTAGGAACCATATCTCGATAAGAACGCAGTCTTTGAGACGTCCTCCTCCCTGATACACAACTGATGGTAACCAGATCGCAAATCAATCTTTGAGAAGCAAGAAGCTCCTCTCAATTGGTCAAATAGGTCATCGATTCGAGGCAACAGATACTTGTTCCGTATCGTGACCTTGTTTAACTCCCGATAGTCCACACACAATCTCAGTGAACCATCTCTCTTTTTCACGAACAACACAGGGGCACCCCATGGTGAAGTACTCCTCCGAATAAACCCCTGACCCAACAACTGCTCAATCTGATCCCGTAACTCCCTCATCTCAGCTGGAGCCATACGGTACGGTGCTCGTGCTATAGGTCTCGTATCTGGTAACAAGTCTATAACGAAGTCTATCTCTCGACTAGGGGGTAGGCCTGGTATCTCCTGAAACACATCAGAATACTCCCTGACAACTGGGATTGAATCTAAAGGAATCACAACCTCCTTAGAGGTATCCTCCTCAATATAATATAAATGAGCGGTCGAGCCTCCCTCTGGGCGAGGCATCGCTACTACAAACATCTCTTGCCCCGGAATGGCAAATACAATGCTCCCACCGAAGCAATCTATCATGGCTCTATGATCAGCGAGCCAATCCATACCGATAATAACATCGTGAACATGCATATCTAATACTAACATGTCCGCAGGTAATACCAAACCACCAATCTCTACCCCCACTCCCGACCCACTCCACAATGGTGAGTCGACACACGTCACTATGCTCTCCGCTGTGGCTAACAACCCTAACGCCTTTGCAAAGTGTGTAGCTATAAAACAATGTGTAGCACCCGTATCAAATAACACCCGACCCATAGTGCCATGGATAGGAAACATACCCTCAATCGCGGGCGGTGCCTGTGGAACTGCAGCCTGGTGGACGTTGTAGACACGTCCATACTGTAGCTGCCCCTGCTGAACTGGGACTGCTGGAATAATCTGTGGCGGTGCGGGGAGAGCGGCGGGGAATATAGGCCTCTGTGGCTCCTGGCGAGCTCCCTGCTGCTGCTGCTGGGCCCTGCCCCTATCAGGACAGTCCTGGCGTTTATGGCCAGTCTTTCCACAAACGAAACACTTCCCTGGGAAGTTCCCTCCTCTCTGCCCCTGCTGTCCCCGGCCCTGGTGGCCGTTACCGTTCCTCCCTTGGCCCTGCTGAAACTGTTGATGTTGACCATTTTGACCCTGTTGGCCCTGATGGCCGTTATGACCCTTCTGGCCATTCCGGAATCCTCCCTGACCGTTCCTGAAACCTCCTGAATGGAACCTCTTTTGATCCCCCTGCTGAGAACCCTGCTCTACCTGTCTCTGCCCCTGCAAAGATTGTACCCCACCGGTACCATGTCCTCCAGTCCTGCCCTGATGGCTAGACTCTCCCAACCTCTTGCCCTCGGCCATATGAAAACGGTGATCCTGGCAGTGTAATAAAGCAGCGTTAACCACATCAGAATAAGTGGCCAACGAAAGGTTCCCTAACAGATGCTGATGGATCCTCCATGTCAACCCGTCGGTAAATTTCTCAATCTTCTTCTTCTCTGTCGGTATCTCATCAGGAACGATATTCAACAGATTAGTAAATTCGGACTCATACTCGGCCACGGTCTTGCCCTCCTGCCTCAGACTCATCAATCTCCTCCTCATTTCCGTATGAACAGCTGACGGAAAGTACTTGCGGTCAAACCGCACCCAGAACTCATGAATAGTGAGAGTATCCCTCTCCTCTACGGTGGTAATAGACTCCCACCACTGCAATGCAGATCCAACTAGCTTGAAAGTAGCTAGCACCTGTTTCTGAACATCCGTGCACTCATACATCCTTAAGTGCCGCTGTATATCCTTCCTCCATTGGCTCGATACTACCACATCTGAGCTACCTGCAAACTCTGGCGGATGCGCTTTCTAAAAAGCGTCACGTACACGTTCCCAAGAAGACGGGAATGAAGTTGCCTGTACTGGCGCGGCAACCGGCGCCTGAGGCGGTGCCTGAGGCGGTGCCTGCTGAACAACGGCAATGGCGGCATTTACCGCTTGGGCTACAATAGCTGCAACCTCAGCGGCGTTCATCATGCCCTGAATCGGTGCGGGTAGTGGTTCTGGTGCCGCATTCCTGGGAACTCGTGGTGCACGTCGTGGAGGCATTCTGAAATAAGAATAAAGTCTATAAGTTCGCAGTTATAAACTTTAAAATAGCTGAAGAACGTAGCATAAACAAAAGAATACAACAGTCCTAAAATATAGGGCTCTACATCAAAGAAAGCTCAGCGGAAACATAACAAGCCGTTCAGATCCTAATGGACACTAGAACCTGATGCTCTGATACCACCTGTGGCACCCCGACTAATTAAATACCGGGTAGCTACTCCTTTATTAAATTAAATCAAAACGCCAAGTTGGCTCAGTTAATAGCATCACTGTCGAAAACATTTTATTATTACTAACCACCTAGTATTTAAAAAGTAGGTTGCCAAATTTTAATTAAAGTCTGATTAACATGCAACAAGTGTAAAGAAGAAGAATAACACCATTCACCATAATGAAGTAAATAGAATGACCGTCAAATGATATAAATAAACTGGAGGAAAAACTCCTCATAACATAATCCCACAACTGAAGTAAATAATGAAATACTAAATACTGTACTGAATACATGCCAAAGTCTGAAAAACTGAAATGGAAATGTATCTAATAGAACTTGGGCAACATGCCCTACAACTGAGGAATAATGAATAAGGAATCCAAATGATATAAGCGTCTAAAAGAAAATCCCTGTAGCTTCCACAAGCAGCTACAGCTCGTCATCAGAATGAGAATCCTATGCATGGTGACCTTGTGGCTGGGCACCTAAAAATGGTTTTACAAAAAGATAGATTTGAAAGCAAACGGGTCAGAGCCCGAATGTGGAGATATTTTAAAAACCTGCAAGTGCTTTAAAAACATTTAAAACAGTGTATGCAAAGTACATGTTAGGACGTGCTCTCACATGATATTCTCACCTCTCGTCTAACTGTGCACTCCTAACGTTCCTGTACCCATTCATGTGTTATCTCATAACTATCTAAAGAGTTCTAACACTTCTACTCGATTCACGTAATAAGTTCCATCATTAATAATTAAAGAGACATTTCTACTTTAATTCACGGATTCCCAATTATTAACAAAACCATTTATTGATAAAAGTTCCCTTTTTTTTATCTTTTCAAAACATTATCATAACTATACTCACAATTTAACATAGTAAATTCCTTCTCTTTTAACCGTATATTTTCACATCATAAATATACAATACAAGCACCCAAAGGCTAAGCTGAGGTGCACACATACTCTGCTATCCATCCCGGTACATCACGTACATAAGGATCACACATTCCGAATCTCTCAGGAATTGTTCAGATAACAACATCACAAATAGTGGATGCGAACACAGTCACCATCACATGGGTCACGCACATACCTACGCTCCCACGATCAGCAGACTTATTAATATCACAATATGTCCTTCTATGACCTATGTTCATCGAGGTAACCAATCTAAATCCGAGCAACACAAGGATAAGAAGGCCCTAAGCGAACGTAAACCTCCCGTGATAGCAAGTATGGTAGGTATGTCATACACATAAGGTTATATACTA
This sequence comes from Sambucus nigra, assembly GCA_949130495.1. NCBI lineage: Eukaryota > Viridiplantae > Streptophyta > Magnoliopsida > Dipsacales > Adoxaceae > Sambucus > Sambucus nigra. Next base: position 528,604,335 of record OX422221.1, on the reverse strand, counting down.
AGCATTCACACATCCTAGATGTCTCAATATTAATAAGGGTATACTCTACATCATTATACCATTATTCCCAATTCATATATTTCAAATATCCCGATAATATATAATTTAAATAGTCGACACGTCTCACGTCGTGATTTCTTAAACTTAAAACCTATCTCAAATAGACTATTAAGTTCCCATAATTTCCCACATATAACCTCTTTATACCTAAGGTCTTTACTTCTGCCCCAAACCTTATTCCATCAATTTAATCAAATTGCTCTATTTACCCAAATATTATCTCACATAACGAATTTCATTAATTTAGAATAATTCTTCAAATTAAATTCCAATTAATGTCTAATCTCATAATCATGCCTACTGGTCTTCCTTAAAGTTAAGGTAATCACAATGTCTCCAATAATATTATCCAAGGGTTAACACCATTAAAATTCAATTAAGGAAAAACTTTATTCATTCTGGGAAGGTCGATCGATCGACCTTTGCCTTCGATCGATCGATTGTGGTCGATCGATCGACTGATGAATGTCGATCGATCGATTGCACAGGTATGGTTACGGACTGCTTCGTTTTGCAGTTACAGTTTCGATCCAAAACTCCATTTTTAAGCATGAAACTCCAAGATAAGGTTACTCTAACATTATACTAACATCCTACAACAGTTTTAACGTTCTAACATCCATAATTCATCATTTAAAGTCTTAGTTTAGATCAAAACTACATCAAAATAATTTCCAGAATTCTTCCATTCAAGAACATCATCAAACTTCTTCTAATTCCACTATTAGATCATCAAGGTTCTGTTTATAACATATGAATTCATCCAGAATATACTACATGCAATTCCTACATAAATCATGGCCTTTAACTTCCAATTCATGGGTCTAATTTATCTCCAAAAATCAATTTCGAAAATTCCTAAACATGGAAACATATCTTCAATCAAAAGAGTTTAAATCACTTGCCTTAATTTATCTCAGAATTTGGTGTAGAATCTTGAAGTTAGGTTGTTCTCCCTCTGTTTTTCTGCAGAATTCTCTTCCTTCTCTCTCTCTCTCAAGCTCTTCCCAAGGTTTTCCTTCTCTCTCTCTCTCAAGCTCTTCCCAAGGTTGAAGATAATGGAGTATGGACGTGTGTTATGGTTTTTGGTAAGTTAGAATGGTATATCAACTTCTCCCGTAGCCCATGTTGTCACATAGTGTGGTTAGTGGGTTAAGTGGGTTAAGGAAATAGTCAGATTGTAATTTCTATTTTCGTCACTTTTTAATTCCCAAAAATGTAAATTACCAAAATACCCTTTTTGATGCCGGTATGGCCCACAAATACCCCAGGACCCAAACTAACCTTCCGGTTAGTGTTTTCTGACTATCTCGACCCTTTCGGACGCGTTGGCGCACTCAAAACGACCATATGGTTAATGGAACTAAAATTCACTTTTTAATTTAATAACAAAATACCATGACGTGGCGGTCACACGCGTCAAGCAAAATTCCCAAATTGACGTATTTCAATTACGTGACAATTTCAATATTACTAATAATCATATAATGCCAAGTATACACATTATACTAAAATACTAACTCACATCTCGTTAATATTTTTATCCGGATTAATTTCCAATTAATAAACATTTAATTCAATTAATCCCCAAAAATAAATATCACAGAAAATACGGGGTATTACACTTTCCTCAATCAGGTCTAAGTCGAGTCTCCTCTCTTCTGTATTTCTATGGGGGTCATACATTTGGACCCTATGAGTAGGAAACCCAATCTCGATGGGGATGACAGCTTCTGAGCCATAAGCTAGCATGAATGGGGTCTCTCCCATAGAGGTCCTCACTGTTGTCCTGTATGCCCATAACACGACATATAACTCATAGACCCATCTTCCTTTTGCCTCCTCAAGCCTCTTCTTGATTCCATCTAGGATTGTCCTGTTTGTAACTTCTGTTTGCCCATTGGCCTGAGGTCGGCCTGGGGTGGAGAAAAATTATTTGATACTCACCCTTTCACAGTACTTCTGTAGAGAGGTATTCTTGAACTGAGTCCCGTTATCCGAGATGAGGGTGTTGGGGAGACCATATATGTATATAACATTTTTCCAGATGAACTGGAAGGTCTTCTTCTCTGTAATTGTGACCATCGGTTCGACCTCCACCCATTTTGAGAAATAGTCAATAGCTATGATGAGGAACTGATAGTTATTGACTGCTCTTGGTAAGGGTCCTACGAGGTCGATCCCCCACACTGCAAATGGCCATGGGGATGTAATGGAGGTAAGAGGCTGATGGGGTGGGTGAGGGATGGTGGCAAATCTCTAGCATTTATCGCACTTTTTTACATATGTCGTTGCGTCTTTCCCCAAGGTCGGCCACCAGTACCCTTGGGTGATCACCCTCTTCGTTAAGGATCTTCCCCCAATGTGGCTTGAGCATGATCCTTCGTGCACATCTTATAAAAGGGATGGGACCTCAAATGGGTGCACACACCTAAGTAAGGGGAGTAAAAATCCCTTTTTGTACAAGGTGTCCCCAATGACAGTGAACTTTGCAGCCCTGTATCTCAACTTCTTCCTTTCTTGCCTTGCTTTTGGCATCTCCCCCTCTTTAATGTACTTGATCAGAGGGTCCATCCACGACGCTTCCTGAGAAACATTTAGGCAATTGCTAAGTGTTCCCTCAGCGTCTTCAATAGTTGGCCGAAGAAAAAATTCTACTGGGACCGTCCTCTTGATGTCTGTCCTAGTTGCCGAGGCCAACCTCGCAAGGGCATCAGCACCGCCATTGTCGAGCCTATGTATCCTCTTCAATATCACTTCTCTGAAAACCTTCAGTAACGACCTCACCTTCTCAAGGTACCTAGCCATCCTCTCATCCTTGGCCTCATAGGCTCCTAGTATCTGATTCACTACTAGCCTCGAATCACTATGAACCAAAATCTGGCCGATACTAAGAGATCTGGCCAAGGAGAGGCCTACTATTAAGGCCTCATATTCGGCCTCATTGTTGGAGGCCTTAAAGTTGAACCTCAGGGCGTACTCAATGTCTGTGCCGTCGGGTACTGATACTATTAATCCAGCTCCGCTCCCGCTTTCGCAAGAGGACCCATCGATGAAGAGACTCCACGCGGTGTGTTCTTCTGAGAAACCTCCCTCGGTGAGTGACCCCTGTCTAAAGAGATGTCTTCCCTATTTGTTTTCATCCACTTTACTTTTAGCGGTGCTCGTCTCAGCCTTATCTGCAGGTGTGTCGGGGAGGTCACCCTGTCGGGTATCTATCTTCCCGAGACTCTCACCCTCTGCTTCATCATCTTCCCAAGTAAACTCAACCACGAAGTCTGCCAATGCTTGCCCCTTAATGGCCGTCCTAGGCTGATACACTATGTCAAACTCCCTCATCTCTATAGCCTAGGCCATTAACCTCCCTGATTTTTTAGGCTTGTGCAAAACCTGCCTAAAGGGAGAGTCAGTGAGGATGACCATCGTATGGGACTGGAAGTATGGCTTCATCTTTCTCGATGCATGGATCAAGGCGTAGGCCAACTTCTCCATCTTTGGATATCTTTGCTCTGCCCCTTGGAGTGCCTTGATGTTAAAATACACAGGCTTCTGTACTCCGTCCTCGTCTCTCATAATGGTTGTACTGATGGCCGACTCTGAGACGGCGAGGTACACATAAAGTCGTTCACCCTGCACGGGCCGTGAAAACAGCAAGGGAAACCCATGTATGATTTTAACTCCTTGAAGGCCTCATCACACTCTTCACTCCATTCGAAGGATTTTCTGAGAATTTTGAAGAATGGTAGACACCTATCTGTGGCCCTAGACACGAACCTGTTCAAGGCAGCAACTCTCCCTGTGAGTCTCTGAACGTCTTTAATGGACTTGGGGGTCTTCATCTCAACAAGGGCCTTTATCTTTTCAAGATTGGCCTCGATGCCTCTTTGGTTGACAATGAACCCTAAGAACTTCCCTGCTCCGACCTCGAAGACACACTTGGTCAGGTTAAGCTTCATCTGGTATTTGTCCATCGTATTAAAGGTCCTCTCCAGATCTGTCACATGATCCTCTGCCTTCAAACTCTTAGTCAGCATGTCATCTACATATACCTCCATAGACTTCCCAATTTGGTCTTTAAACATTTTATTTACGAGGTGTTGGTACGTTGCACCCGTATTTTTTAGGCCAAAGGGCATGACCCTATAATAGTATGTCCCCTTGTCAGTAATGAAGGCTATCTTCTCCGAGTCCTCGGGGTTCATGAAGATTTGGTTGTACCCAGAATAGGCATCCATAACGCTCATGAGCTCATGGCCTGCGGTAGTGTCTACCATCTGGTCAATGTGGGGGAGAGGGAAGCTGTCTTTGGGAAAGTGCTTATTGAGGTCGGTGAAGTCCACACACATTCTCCACTTCCCGTTGGACTTTAGGGAAATAACTGCATTGGACAGCCATTCAAGGTAGATGACCTCTCTGATAAACTCAGCGTCTTCTAATTTCTTGACCTCATCCCTAATGACCTTATACTTTTCTCTAGCGTAAATTCTCCTCTTCTGCTTTATCGGCTTCATTCCCTCTACCACATTGAGCTTATGGCACATGATTTCAGGGTCAATCCTCGGCATATCTACATGACTCCACGCGAAGACGCTTCGTCTTCTCCTCAACAGTTTAATGAGGTCTTCCTTAATATTGGGCTTCAGAGACTTCCCGACTTGGACGGTTTTTTCTGGGTCATCCTCATCGAGGATGATGGATTATACCTCTTCCGCGACCTCTCTTTCTTTATCTTTGCCTCATCTCTAGGGTCTAGGGTATCAATATTGTAAGTGGTTGTAGCCTTCTTGGGTGCCTCTCTTTCTTCAGCGGAGTTATAGTAACATTCTCGGGCTGTCGTTTGGTCTCCCTGAACTTCCCCCACCCTGTAAGGGGTAGGAAATTTAATCATCTGATGGACCGTAGATGGCACAGATTCAAACCTCTTGAGGGCCACACGCACCAGTATGATGTTGTAGGCCGAAAACACATGTTCATCCATCACAAAGAAGCTGACCTTCTTGGTAAGCCATCTCGGCCACTCGTCCCCCATCCTGACATCGGCCTCATACACTCCAAGGGGATGAACCTTTTCCCCACTGAACCCAATCAATGGATGATGGTATGGGACGAGTCTAGCACGGCTGAGACCTAAGGCTTTGAAGCATGACCAAAACATTACATCTACAGAACTGCCCCCGTCGACCAATATCCTCGGCACCTCACACCCATGCACCCTAGTTGTGATGACGAGTGGGTCGTCATGTGGGGCTAAGAGGCCTTTAAAGTCCATTCTCGAGAATCCCACTATCAGAGTGTCCATGTCGACCTTCTTCTTCTTTTCTGACTTGACCTCCAGAGAGGTCGAGTGTACCATCTTCATCACTGCCTTGGCCCCAGCCACATGGGCCTTCCTGTCAGCGACCTCAGACCCTCCTCCTGCTAGAACCCCGGAGGTCATTCCCACTTCGAGCGAGATTATATTAAGCCTCTTCACAGGGCCTTGGTCATCTCTCGATGGGAGGTCAGGGTCGTCCTCATCGTTAGAAGGGTCGTCTCCTCTTTTTTGAGGACCTTCTCTACATGCATCGCCTCGCTTTTTCCTAGGGTCGTCCCCTCGGCCCCTCTTGAAGGCACCTTTGTCGACGTACTTTCTGAGCTTCCCTTCTTTTAGTATCTTCTCAATCTCATCTTTCAGAGCAAATCATTTGTATGTTATGTGGTTGTGGTCTTGGTGGAATTCCCACCACAGGTTCTTGTTTCTCTTGTTGGGGGCTGCCCTCAACTTCTCAGGCCACTTCATGGATCGATCACTCTTTATTTCATTGAGAATATGTTCATAGCTGACCGTTAAGGGGGTGTAACTAGTGAACTTATCGTCTGTAGACCTCTTCTTCCCCTCTTTGTTCTTCTTAGGGTATTTACCCCCACTAGCGCCTCCTTTTTCGTCTTCGTATTTTACGGCCATCGCCTCTTCGGCGTTCATCACCTTTCCTGCTGTTGACAGTAATTCATCCATCGTCCTAGGGGGGTCTTCAGCAAGCTTCCATAACAGCTTCCTCTTTTGGAGTCCTCCAATCAGGGTTGTCATAGCTATGCTCTCCTCATAGTCTTCCACCACCAGCTTCTCTTTATTGAATCTGGCTATGTAGTCCTTCAGACTCTCATTCTTCCCCTGTTTAACATAGAGCTGGTGGGTGGTCTTCTTTTGTGGCCTCACCCCAAAGCAAAGGTTGTGGATCAAGCGGTCTGCCAACTGCTTAAAGTTTTCAATGGAATTTTTTGGAAGAGATGTGTACTAGACATGTGCAGCCCCAGTCAAGGTACCAGAAATGGCACGACACCTCATCTCATCTGAGATAGAGTATATGTCTGCTGCTAATTGATACATCTCAACATGGTGGACAGGGTTGGTGCTCCCGTCGTATCTTGGGGTGACCACAGGTGGATTGAACCTTGATTGTGTAGGGAAGTTGACTATCTTCGTCACAAAGGGTGAGCCTATGGTGTATTTCTTCTGAAGAGGGTCCCAGCTCTTTAGTATATCACCAATCTTATCCTCTAATCGCTGGATCGAGTCATTCCAGGGCCTCGCAGGGTCGGCTTAGCCGATGTTATCCCTTGCCGCCTCTTTAAGGTGGACGGAGGGTTCTACTGTGGCAGGCCTGTGTCGGCTGTTTACTTCCCTTTGACCGTGATCCCGTCCTTGGGGTCGGCCATCTGCTGCCTCCCTCCTGGACCTCGCAGCACTCCTTTATCTGGACAAATTTTCCCGCAGGTCATTTACTGGGCCCAGCCTCTCAAAGGCTGACCCCCTGCTCAAGCGATCAAAAGCAGAGCCTCTCGGGCGATCATCAGGATTTGGTCTCCCACACTTTCCTCTACTTTCCTGGAGAGGTCGTACAGTATTGTTGGAGACCTTATATGGTTCGCAGCATTCTATAGGGGCCTCCTCTCCCTCCAGGTCGTCATACCTGTCCTCAGGGCAAGGGTTTCCTTGCCTACCCAGGCGTAGAAGCCGGGGTCAGCAACATCCCTACGCCGCTGAGGGGGTGGCAGGTCTTTGCGTGGTCCCCTGGATTCATGCTGTCCTGGAGCTGCTGCCGGAGTAATCATCTCAGGTGAAACCCCTGGTGGTCTTAGTATATTCTGGCTTAGAGCTGTGAACTGCTCCTTCATCATCCGCTGGCTTGCTGCCAGAGACTTTAAGGCTGCCTCCACATCAGCCATCTCAGACTGAGGTGGTGGCTGACTGGAACTGGGTCCTCCCCCATCATCCGGTGGGGGAAGTGATGGTGGTGGCATCTCAGGTGCCATGTGTTTGAGCTATGAAAAGCTAAAATGAAGAAAAGACTGGTGAGCTTGGGAACCTTAGTGGGTCTCTTTCAATGGTGAAACATCTCCTCTTAGGGAGAGAGCTGGCTCACCACCAGAGTGCCCAGTGAGGTCAAGTTGTACAAAGGAAAAGATGCCTTCTCATTCCCACAGACGGCGCCAAACTGATGATGCTAAGATTTAGCACCACCAGATAAGGGATGATGAGCTCAAACAATAGTAACCATGGCAGCCATAGAGATGTAAGTATATAAGTGTGTAAGTGTGTAGAAGGAGATGAGTATAAGAGGAACAAGACAATGATGTATAGTGGTTCAGCCAATTTGGCCTACATCCACTGTGAGTGTCTGGTCCACTAAGTATGGGCACTAATGGCCTTGGATACAATGCACATAAGCTCACTTTCTCTCTCTACTATGTGTGCAAGCAGAGTTTTAGCTAGGGTTACAATTATCGATCCATCCCCCCTGTAGGGTTGTAGGTGATAAGTATATATAGGTCTTGGTGGGTGTAGTGTACCCCCCAAGTATGCATAGTGCATGTGAATGATGATCTAGCCAATCCCCTGTTGACACCTGTAGATGCCAAATGATGACATAATATTCCCTCACGTGAGGGTGTGATTTTGTTATAACGGTCTCCCATGTGCCATGTGAGCCTCACGCGCACTGTTCCACGCATCTCCCAAACCACGCGCTGTGATGATGTCACCCTCGGACTTTGATATGAGGTCGAGGGAAAAGTTCCTTTCGGTAATGAGTCTGGCCTAATTTGGGCCTCATACTGTCGTACCCTCGGGGGGTCGTCCGGAGCCTAATGAAGGGTCGGCCCCCTGAGGGGTCGTCCGGAGCCTGATGAAGGGTCGGCCTCCTGAGAGGTCATCCGGAGCCCGATGAAGGGTCGGCCCCCTGAGGGGTCATCCAGAACCGGATGAACGGTCGGCCCCTGAGGGGTCATCTGGGCCTGATGAGGGGTCGTCTGGAGCCTGATGAAGGGTCGGCCCCTAAGGGGTCGTCTGGGCCTGATGAGGCGCAGGGCGCCCTCGGCATGGCCGAGGGTATATACGGGTATATCAGTGTTATCCCACTAGGTATACTCACATAATCTAGTTACTCAAGTCAGAATCGCTCACTAACTTGGTGAAAACATATAATTGGAGTCGGTCATATTCCTTCCCTGAAAGTGAGATGCCCCTCCCCCATATAACGTACGCTATGACCTGGGAATGTACTTGCCCTACTCCTCAAGCTAGGGGATTCATCCACTACGCGCAACCTCCCCCTATAGCACTAGAGTATAATAATAATAATAATATCTAGCCACTAATATTAATGCACACACCATATATACTATCGCACACCGTATATATATATATCTATAATTAATATTAATTATCCCGACTATACCGTGTACTAAGTCCGTAACACAAGCCTATTCAGATTATTATGAGTTTATGGTCCAACTCTAATTATTAATTAATTCACACATTAATTAATTAAATTACCTTTGGTTCCATTCCAACCAATATATTCGGACTTACTCTCGTGCCCCGAAATAAAACTACACCCGAGTCTAAATCTCCGACTCTAAATTATTTAGCCTTCACTCTAAATAAAATTAACACCTTGGTATCGCTCAACCTATATCCCCGGACTTGCGCACTCAATCCGTATCTAATTATTTTAAAATGTTATTCCCAAAATTTTACCATACTGTCACACATAAATTTCCTCCAAATCCCAATTAATTTTCCTCACAATTAATTTGATTATACCCCCATGTTATTTTCTCATTTAATAAGGCAAAGGAAAAGATTTAGAATTTATTCTCCCTTATATATACAAAATGGCCGAACTGCCAAAAATTTCCGACCATCGATCGATCGACCCCCAACCCTCGATCGATCGATCGAACAAGTCATCCTCTTCTCCGAGTGGTCTGTTTCAGCCATGGACGAAAATCTAAAAACCCTAACTACTTCTACCAGCAAACCCAAGCCTTATCATCAATAAAACATATCAAAAACCTCATAAGGGACCTCCATAATGTCCACAAACATCATTAAATTGTTCGTTCTCTACTGTTCTCATAATTTTAGGAAAATCCATTTTTTTTAACCTTAAACATCAAATCTCAGCCTCAAATTTGTTTCTAGTTCATCCGGATTACATCCTACTAGATATATTTTATACTATTATCAGATTATACATGAATTTCTACACAATTTCGAAATCAGAATATTGGTTTACAAAAATCCCATGTTTATACCTTTTAAATCCCAAAACGAATTTCTTTGATTTCTCACAACACATGAATATGAATGGAAATACAATTTAAATGCCACAGCAAGTTAACCACTTGCCTTTGGGGTTTTAGAGTCTAAATTTGGAGTTGAGAATGTCCAAGGTTGAAGATGAACTCCTTTGTTTTGGCTCTTCTTTGTCTCCCAAATTTGCCTTAACTACTTCTTCGGGTTTCCTAACCCACTAAGTAATTTTCCTAACTCTAATCAACAGTTATCTATCTCCTTATAATTGTTTAATTAGGCTAAATTCCATTTTTTGCTTAGTGGGCCAAGCCCAAGTGACCCAAATGTCCCTGTGTGGGCCCGACTATTTCTAAAAACGTCCCATGACCCGTTTACTACCCCATTCGGACTCAACTGTACACTCAGAATTGGCATCCAAATTAATTTAGAAAAAATCCTTATCGCACACCCCATTTAGTCTATACTGACTCCCGGCTGAGATAAGTGCATATCCCGTCATTAATACCCGAAATGACGTAAATAAATTACTACTATTCACTTAGTAAATAAATTTCCCTAAATATTAACCATTCACTGCTCGATTAATATTTAAATATAAATTGCCATAATTAATTCATTTAAAATTATGACACATAAGTAATTTTGTATTCCCTAATTAATTAAATATTAAATGCACAAAAATAGAGGGTGTTACATACTCCCCACTTACGAAGGAATTTCGTCCCTGAAATTAGGTCGTACCTGTGGTGAAAATCTCTGGATATTGTTCTCGCATATCCTCCTCCCACTCCCAGGTAGACTCGTCAATGTTGTAATGACCCCACTGTACTCTAACTAGTGGAACAACCTTGGATCATAAATTACTCTCACTACGGTCCAGAATAGGCACCAGTCTCTCCTCATATGAGATGTCTGGCTGTAAATCAATTTCCTCGAGTGGAATGTGCCAGAAGGCCATCTCTCTCCTGTGATATTTCTTCAGCGATGCCACATGGAACACGTCGTGTATCCGCTGAAGGTTCTCTAGCAATCCTAGCCTATAAGCTACTGGTCCCACCCTCTCTATAATGGGGAAAGGTCCCACGTACCTCGGTGATAACTTACCCTTCTTGCCGAACCTCATCACCCCTTTCATAGGGGACACCCGGACTAATACCTGGTCCCCAACCTCTAACTCCACATGTCTCCGTGAAGCATCAATGTAACTCTTCTGCCTATCCTGAGCTATCCGAATCCATCCTCGGATCAACTCTATCTTGGCAGACGTCTCCTGGACATTCTCTGGCCCCAATAGCTCATTGTCCCCCACCTCTAAACAACAAGCGAGTGAACAATAAGGTCTCCTGTATAGTGCCTCGAACGGTGCCATGCCGATCGTGAATTGGTAAGAGTTGTTATACGCGAACTATACCAAAGGAAGATATTTCTTGCAACCTCCCCCAGAGTCTAATATGCACATTTTGAGCATATCTTCCAGCATCTAATTGACTCTTTCAGTCTGCTCGTCGGTCTGTGGGTGATAGGTTATACTCAAACGTAACTCCGTGCCTATGGCCTCCTAAAAGCTCTGCCAAAAGTGGTCCATAAATATTTTTCCTCCGTCGGATACAATATTAATTGGCACCCCATGCAGCTTAATAATCTATTCTATGAATAGCTGCGCATAACGCATCGTCTCAAAGTCTGTGCGAACCGGCAGGAAGTGGGCCACCTTGGTCCACCGATCCATAATGACCCATATGGAATCGTGACTCCTCTGTGATGCATGTAACCCTGTAATGAAGTACATTGAGATGCTCTCCCACTTCCACATGGGAATTTCCAGTGGCTATAGAATCCCACATGGTCTCTGGTGGTCAACATTTACAAGCTGACACGTGGCACATTTCGAAACAAACTCTTCTATGTCCCATTTCATTCCTGCCCACCAATACTGTCTCCTCATATCCTGGTACATTTTATCCATGCCGGGATGTACCGCAATTCTCGAACCATGGGACTCTGACATAACAGCATGTCTCAACTCCTCATCCCCTGGCACAATTAACCTCCCATTAAGGCATAGGCCTCCTTTCGAGCTGATCGAGTAACCTTCTACTCCCTCAGCTAATAACTGGCTCACCTTATCCCGACAGATCTAATCTTCTGCCTCAGCCCTCACAACACGCATAATGATCTCAGGTGTGATGAATAATGCTGACATGCAGGCCCTGGCTACATCATCCTCATATCGAAGCTCTCCACTTCGCTTTCCAGATTTTTGATATTTCCCCAGTCGGTCTTCGGCTCAATGCGTCTCCAACACATTAGCCTTACCAGGATGACACTGAATATCAAACTGGTAGTCTTTCACGAATTCTAGCCACCACCTCTGCCTTATATTCAGATCCTTCTATGTGAAGAGATACAGAAGTGACTTGTGATCCATGAATAAAGTGAACTGCTCTCCTAGAAGATAATGTCTCCATATCCTCAAAGCAAAAATGACCGTTGCTAGCTCTAGGTCATGAGTGGGGTAGTTCCTCTCGTGGGGCTTTAGCTTTCTAGACGCATAAGATATATCCCTTTCCTCCTGTTGCAGCACACCTCCAAGTCCCTGTAAGGATGTGTCAGTGTAAACTCGATACTCTAATCCTCCCTTTGGCAAAGTAAGTACGGGTGCAAATGTTAACTTGTACTTTAGCTCGTCGAAAGCTAATTGACAATGATCACTCCAAATGGAAGTTACCCCTTTCTAAGTCATGAGCTTCCGCCACTTCCTCACCGCCGACACCTTACTCGGATCCACCACAATACCCCGGTTTGATACCACGTGGCCAAGAAACTGTACCTCCCACAACCAAAATCCACACTTCCTAAATTTGGCATAGAGCTGGTGATCCCGTAATGTATGTAGAACCATACCCAGATACTCTGCGTTCTCCTCCTCGGTGCACGAGTAGATCAGGATGTCATCAATGAAAACGATGACAAATTGATCGAGATACTCTCTGAAAACCCTGTTTATGAGGTCCATGAACACTGCTGGTGCATTGGTGAGTCCGAATGGCATCACCCTGAACTCATAAGATCCATACCGCGACAGGAAAGCGGTCTTAGGAACGTCCTCCTCTCGGATACGTAGTTGATGATACCCTGACCTCAAGTCAATCTTCGAGAAATAAGACGCCACTCTCAACTGGTCAAATAGATTATGAATGCTAGGTAATGGATACTTATTCCTTATCGTCACCTTGTTCAGCTCCCTATAGTCCACGCATAATCAAAGTGAACCATCTCGCTTCTTCATAAACAACACCGGTGCACCCCACGACGATGTACTCCTCCGAATGAAACCTTGACCCAGAAGCTGCTGAATCTGCTCTCTCAACTCACGCATCTCTGAAGGGGCCATACTTTGTGGGGCCCGAGCAATCGGCCTCATCCCCGATGCTAAATCGATTACAAATTCAATTTCCCTGTTGGGTGGCAACCCTGGTATTTCCTGGAACACATCCTCAAAGTCCCTCACTACCGAGATTGAGTCCAACTGAATCGTCACCTCCTGTGAGGTTTCCTCCTCGATGTAATATAGGTGCGTGCGTTACCCTCCGTTAGGTAACGACATCTCTATCAAGAACATCTCATGTCCTGGAATGGAGAACACGATTGTTGTCTTATAACAATCCACCGTTGCCCGATAACCTGCCAACCAATCCATACCCAGGATGAGATCGTACCCCTCCACCTCTAACACAAAAAGGTCCGTCTCTAAACTAAGCCTCCCAATCAAAATGTTCACTCCCCGACAAATCAAGTGAATCAAAGCCTCACTACCTACTGGCGACTCTACACACATACGAAGACTACCCGCGGTCTCTAATAACCCGGCTTATTTAGAAAAATTAGATTTAATGAATGAATGTGATGATCCCGTGTCAAAAAGTATACTACCCTCATGACCATAAATGAGAAACCTACCCTCAACTACTTGTGGCGCCTGCTATTCTGGAGGATTGAGAACATCCCGAACGTTATACACACGCCCGTAGTGCATCTGCCCCTGCTGTGGTGGGGCTGGTGTTGCTGGCGGTATCTGCCCCTGTTGCCCCTATTGGGCATCGTGCTAATGACCTTTGCCCCTCTGTGGGCACTCCCTCTTGAAGTTTCCTGCCTGGACACAGACAAAATAGCATTTATGACCATCCCCCTGTCGTTAGCCCTATTGGCCCTGACAGGGCTGGCCCTGCTGGCCTCCCCCATTATTCCCTTGGCCCTGACGGCCCTAGGGAACCTGCTGCTGCTGATTTGGCCCCGTTGCCCCTTCCTGAAACCCTGTCCTCCCTGTCGGAATCCACCAGGCTTAAATTTCTTAGCTTGATTCCCCTGCTGACTACCAGTCTGCTACTGAGTACCACTCGTGTCACCACTAGTAACTGCCTTGCCCTGCTGGCTCGGCTCCCCTACTTTTTTTATCACCTTCGCATGGAAGCGATGATCCTGACAATGTAACAGTAAGGTATTAACGACATCAGTATAAGTCACTAATGCCGGATTACCAATCAAATGCTGCCTGATCCACAGGCTAAGCCATCCATAAATCTCGATTTCTTTCGCTCCTCATTTGGCACAAAGTTTGCCAAACGGGTGAACTCTTCCTCATATTCTGCCATTGACCGGTCACCCTGTACTAAATCACTGAACTTTCTCCTCATCTCAGCCTCTACCGCTGGTGGAATGTATTTGCGGTCGAACCACAACCATAATTCTGCTATCTTTATCAAATCGCGCTCCTCAATGGTGGTAACTGACTCTTACCACTATAAGGCTTCCCCTGACAGAAGAAAGGTAGCAAGCATCTGTTTCTGCACATCGGTACACTCCAGCATGCGCAGATGGCATTGAATGTTCTTCTTCCAGTTGCAAGCCTCTACTATATCGGTGCTACCTTGAAATTAGGGTGGGTGACCCTTCTGAAAGGTCTCCCTAACTCGCTGCCAAGACGGTGGCCCCACAGGAGCCTGAGTTGCTGGTGCCACTGGAGGTGGTGCTTGGGGCTGTGGAAAATGAGCTATACAGATCCTAAGGGCACTTGAACCTGATGCTCTGATACCATCTGTGACACCCCACCTAATTAACCCCGGGTGATCACTCCTAAATTAAGTTAGAACATGTTTCTCAGTTGGTTCATTCTTAGCATCACTGTCGCCTTTTTAATTACTAACCACTTAAGTGAGAAAATTAGACTGGTGCCAAGTTATATCTTTCATTAACTTAAATGAAAATCTCATGCAGAAACAAAATAACATAATAATCACAATTAATTGAAACAACCATTCAAAATTAATTAACTGACCAAATAAACCATCAGCCCAAACTCCAACAAAAGTAAAGACAAGTAATCAATCTCAACAGGTCTAACAAAAACTAAATGAACTGTGAGCGACATGCTCGAATAACTGATAAGAAGTCTCTATACTACGAATGAAAGAATGAGGCGTCTATCAAGCTCCCGCAACATCCACATATGCTGCAACAACGGATCCCTGACATTGAGTCAAGCTTGACGTCCCTATGGCTGGGCACCTAAAAGGTTTTTAAAAAGTTTTTATATCAAGGGTTAGTACCCAAAACATTTGAAAAATATTTATCAAATGATTAAGTTGAAGTAATGAGAAAATATGCATGCTCTCCATATTTTAGTTAGTGCCGCACTCCCTTGATGACATCCTCACCCCTCCTCTAATGTGCACTACTAACGCCTTAATAAATTTACCTTAGTTATATAACTCATGACTAGATAATTTATGTATCCCCTTGCAACCACCCTACTCTAACCGAGTATGCCACAATTATGATTTCTAAGTTATTCTCAACATCAACTTAATTAATCATTTTCCTTTTTAAATTCATATAATTTTCACACCCATTATATGTAATACAATTCACATCCTGTATTAATTTTCCCCGTATATAATTATTTACCTCATTATATAACTATATCCATATTACAACATTGACAAACATGCTGAAATAATTATTAATAACAACATCCTCCCGAATAATAACTCACCGGATGTGAATTTCTCTAAAGTGCTATCCCACTAGGTATACTCACATAACCTAGTTACTCAAGTCAAAATCGCTCAATAAGTTGGTGAAAACATATAATTGGAGGCAGTCATATTCCTTCCCTGAAAGTGAGATGACCCTCACCCATATAACGGACGCTATGACCTGGGAATATACTCGCCCTACTCCTCAAGCTAAGGGATTCAACCACTACGCGCAACCTCCCCCTATAGCACTATAGTATAATAATAATAATATCTATCCACTGATATTAATGCACACACTATATATATATATATATATATATATAAAATTAATATTAATTATCTAGACTATACCGTGTACTATGTTCGTAACACAAGCCTATTCAGATTATTATGAGTCTATGGTCCAACTCTAATTATTAATTAATTCGCACATTAATTAATTAAATTACCTTTTGGTTTCGTTCCAACCAATATATTCGGACTTACTCTCGTGGCCCGAAATAAAACTACACCCGAGTCTAAATCCCCAACTCTAAATTATTTAGCCTTCACTCTAAATAAAATTAACGTCCTGGTATCGCTCAACCAATATCCCCGGACTTGCCCACTCAATCCGTATTTAATTATTTTTAAATATTATTCCCAAAATTTTACCATAGTGTCACATATAAATTTCCTCCAAATCCCATTTAATTTTCCTCACAATTAATTTGATTATACCCCCATGTTATTTTCTCATTTCATAAGGCAAAGGAAAAGATTTAAAATTTATTCTCCCTTATATATACAAACTGGCCGAACTGCCAGAAATTTCTGACCTTCGATCGATCGACCCTCGATCGATCGATCGAACAGGTCATCGTCTTCTCCGAGTGGACTGTTTCAGCCATGGATGAAAATCAAAACACCCTAACTCCTTCTACCAGTAAACCCAAGCCTTCTCATCAATAACACATATCAAAAACCTCGTAAGGGACCCCCATAATGTCCACAAATATCATTAAATTGTCCGTTCTCTAATGTTCTCATAATTTGGGGAAAATCCATTTTTTTAACCCTTAACCCATTTAAACATCAAATCTGAGCCTCAAATTTGTTTCTAGTTCATCCGGATTTCATCCTAGCAGATATATTTTATACTATTCTCAGATTACACAAGAATTTCTACACAATTTAGAAATCAGAATATTGGTTTACAAAAATCCCATGTTTATACCCTTTAAATCCCAAAATGAATTTCTTTGATTTCTCACATCACATGAATATGAATTAAAGTATAATTTAACTTCCACAACAAGTTAACCACTTTCCTTTGGGTCTGTAGAGTCTTAATTTGGAGTTGAGAATGTCCAAGGTTGAAGATGAACTCCTTTGTTTTGGCTCTTCTTTGTCTCCCAAATTTGCCATAACTGCTTCTTAGGGTTTACTAACCCACAAAGCAATTTTCCTAACTCTAATACGTCGTTCTCTTTCTCCTTATCTATGGACATTTTCGTCCATTGTCAATATGTTTGTCATGCGTCGTTACACCATTGAAGAAATTCAAGATCGCATCTACATCAACGGATCCGAATATCAAAGCGTCTTCAACATCATAACCTCTGCGAGAATGAACTTGGTAAAGTTTTGTTTTTAAGTCCCTCAAAGTTCATACTTAGTATTGGGAAATTTTTATAAAATGTTTTTTTCAAGCAAAATGAGGCTTTTAAATGAATTTTAGTTTTTCTGGATAACCGGATCGGTCCGCCCATATTTTAAATGAACCGATCCGCCCCCGGACCGGTCCTCCTACCTACCAGACCGATCCGCTTTGCACCAGTATACCATGGACCGATTGCAAATCAAAGAAGCCTATTTTAAAAATGAACCGATTCGAGGTCGGACCATCCGCCTCCATACCAGACCTGTCCGCCTGGGATAAAATCGAACAGTTCAGTGAGTGTTTTTACCACCGTATCATATTTCTTATATATATACCTATTTTGGTGATGAATTTTTGAAGTCTTTGAGAAAACGTTTCTAAGAGTACAAACACAACAAGACTTCGATTTTTGATGTGCCAAACATCTTTTTGATTCACACACAAAAATCCCAATTACTTTTGTGAATATTTTGGAACCCTAGAACACAAGCTTTGCTACTGTTCAACCTTTGTGGGGAGATCTTTGCAATCGAGGGCTGCGTGTCATTGCTGAGGGAGTCTCTATAAAGTTTTATCGCTACGTGTCATTAAGGAGAGCTGCGGTTCTTCCATTGTTGTTTAGGATGTGAGTCCTTGGAGGGTGCTATGTGTATTCTCTCGCTGAGTTCCAGACTACGTGTCTTTGTGGGTTGGCTGCGCGTTGATCCTTTGCAGATTTCTCTATGTAATTGTAAGTTGCGATTTATATATTCATAGTGAAATAAAGGTTTTACCCGAAAGGGGTTTTTTCCTGAAATCTATGTCTCAGCATATTTTTGTGTTACATGCTTTATTTATTTATGGGTTGACACACGCACCTTAGATGCATGTTTAAGGGTTGTATTTATTTGATTCAAAAGTAGGCTCTAATTAATTAAGGGTTCTTGGAAACTTACGAATTTAATTTAATCAATTATCACACAATCGCACTCTTCAAATTGGTATCAGAGCAGGTTGCGCTAATTGATCGCGTATTCCTATTTTCCGCAAAATCGTGTGATATTGATTTTTTTTGAAAAATCAGTTTTGAGAAAAATCGCAATTTTTCCTATGGAGCACTTATATAATCAGATGCCTATTTTTAACAGGTCTAATTATGCCTACTGGAAATCTCGTATGAAATCGATTTTAAAATCTATTGACGAGCGTGTTTGGTTGCTTTATAAAAATGGTTGGACTCCTCCCACGGTCTCTGTTAATAACATCACCACTTTAAAACCCATGTCAGCCTGGACTGAAGATGATTATAAATTTCCCAATTTTAATTCCCATGGTCTGAGTGCTATTTCTGTAGTTGTCTCTCCTGATTAGTTTGGCCGAATTATGATGTGCACCACGTCTAAAGAGGCTTGGGATGTTTTAAAATTAACACATGAGGGTACGAACGCCGTTAAAAAATCCAAATTACAAAATTTGGCCACCCAATTTGAAACTATCACAATGTCTGAGTCTGAATGCTTTGATGATTTTTATGCTCGTTTGTCACACATTGTTAACACATCTTTTAATTTGGGTGAGGTGATTGATAATACGTGTGTCGTTAAAAAGATTTTGAGATCTCTCCCAAAACGCTTTATTCCTAAAGTTTTGAACTCTTTGGGAAATTTGAAATCACTTAAGTTGGAAGAACTAGTAGGAGATCTTTAAACCTATGAGATTGACATGTTTCCCAAAATCATTAAGGCTAAGGATAATGGCATTTCTTTAAAGACTCAGTTTAAGAAAAAGAAGGAAAAAGTTTGTGAGTCCGATTCTGAGGGAGATTTTGATTTTAATGATATGGCCTTGTTTCTGAAAAAATTTAAAAAATTTCTCAACATGAACAAAAATAATTCTTCCAATAAAAAGAATTTTTTTGAGAAAAATAAAAAGAAAGGAAAGGCCAAAGAAAGCAATGAGAGGGAAAAAGATAATAACTCCGATGAGGAGTGTGAGGAAGATTTTGAGAATGTGACTTGTTTTGAATGTGGGCGTAAGGGACATAAATCGTTTGAGTGTCCTATGTGGCTTAGAAACAAAGGAAAAAAGTAGCTATGCCTGCCACACTTAGTGATAGTAGTGAAGGTGAGGGTGATGAGACTAGTGGTGAGACGCTTGTAACTTTTTCTAGTCGTGTGAGCACACCCACCTTATCCCACAATAGTGTACACGAATGCGATAGTGATGATTTGAGTGCTTCAAGTGAGGGAGAAAGTGAGAGTGAAAGTGGAGATGAAAGTGAGTTCCAAAAAGCTTTTAGAGATTTGTACACCGAGACCTTGAAAACAAAGAAGTATAAGAGGGATTTAGGTTGTCGGGTTTTAGATTTGGAGAAAGAGAAGGATGTTTTAAGAAAAGAGAAGTGTTATTTGACCAACATGTTGTCTAGTCTGACGACACGTGTATCCTAACTCGAGAGTGATCTCAAACGTTCCAGGGAGGTCAATGTCAATTTTGTGAACGCGCCTAAGATGGTTGAAACGGTGGTTCATAAGGGTAAAGGTGAGAAGTTAGGAATAAGTCATGATGGTGTTTGTACTTCCCAATTAGCACCCGAGCCGGTACCCACTTTAGTGTTTGATTCACGTGATTCTCACCCTAACCTACCTAGGCATCCCAGTCCTATTAGGAGAATGCATCCTAGAGTTTTTGAGAGAGGTGTTCCTAGGCCTATTTATGTTTGCTCACATTGCAAGAGGAGATGAAACCTTAGGGAATTTTTCTTTAAGTTGGGGTATGTGTCACGTTTTTCTTCTACTCTTGTTTCTGACACACATGCACCCACACATGATACTTTACATGCTCCTGGAGACTACATGAGAGAGTTTGCACTTTTAGGGGAGCAAGTTAAGTTTTTGGTCAAATATTCACAAGAATTGATGGAGGTTTTTCATAAGTTGTCACCACCTTTGGAAAACCCTTCTGCACCTAATGATTGAGGTTTGACTTTTTTACTAGCATAGGGTGT
Organism: Sambucus nigra; assembly: GCA_949130495.1. Lineage (NCBI taxonomy): Eukaryota > Viridiplantae > Streptophyta > Magnoliopsida > Dipsacales > Adoxaceae > Sambucus > Sambucus nigra. Next base: position 528,584,029 of record OX422221.1, on the reverse strand, counting down.
TTTTCATGATGTCATTGTTTGCCTATTGCTTGTATGTATCATTTTTGTATGTTTTATTTTTTTAAGAAAATTTTTGAAAAATACAAAAAGATTTTATTTTGATAAAAGTTTGAGAAAGTCCAAAAAGATTTATGTCTTTTGTTAGCACCGTTTATGGATGGACACTTAGGATGACCAAGTCAGAACATCATTCCATTATTTTCATGTGACTGTTTGATAGTGTTTTGAGACAATAGGTCAATTCATCCATGTGCTTTATAATGTTTGGTCTCATTAAGATGTAATTAAGTGTTACTTCCTACATGTTTGACTCATGTTTCCTTTATTGCACACATGCACGGATTTGTTTGATTATTATGCTTGTCTTATCACATGTTGGTTGGGTGTTTTCACTTCAATCCTATCCTTAAAACAAATCAAGCGCGATAAAATTTGATAAGGAAATTGTGCATATAAGAACCGTTTTGTGAGTTTGTGTGCTTTGTTTGAAAATGGGGAAGGGCTGTGAAAGGTTCATTTTGCCTTTGCGAATACTAAGCCACCGTTAAATTGGACCTAAAAAATGGAGGAATTTTATTATCCGGGGTCCAAAGAGGTTAAAAGAGCCCGAAAAATTGAAAGGCAATAAAAATATATTCAAGACAAAAAGGGGCCATTTAAGTTTTTGCACCAATTCTCCAAAGTTTGAGAATTTAGTTTATAGACCTCTAAAAGAAAATATGCATGAGGGAGTTTGATTGGAGAACTTAAAACGGGTTTGCACGTCCTTGAAATGCTTGTAAATGCGCTGAATAGTTTTCGACGTTATTGGGGTGGAAATCATTTTGACTTTGATTTGTTGATTTGCATAAGACGATGTCATCTAAATTCAACAATCTTTTCACCTAAGGATACTTTTGATGTTCATTCGTTAGGGGTACACATATGCATCGTGCACATATGATTGATTGAGTTGATTTACCTATCGAAAGTGGTCACATCCATTCATTCCATTTCCATGACTTGGTTGTTTGAGTCTAAATCCATGGTGTGATTTTTGTAGAATATTTTTTTTCAAATGTATCTTGTTTTTGTATGAAAAATTGAAAAATCAAAAATAGTTTGTGCATTTGTTTTTTAGCATCTCCTTGCAGGAGCACATTTTCCATCTGTTTCATGCCCTATTTTGTGTACCGTGACACCCCGATTTTGCTTATTTGATTCATTCTTCTCATTTGTCTATTTGGGGACATCATAAAAAGGGGGAGAAAGAATTATCATATTATGGGGGAGTTTGAATTTTGGGAGTTTAAATTTTGGGGGAGTTTTTGAGATTTAGATTATGCTTTTATCATAAATTGGTATCTATGTTCATCTCATTTCAAACTCGATATGTCACGTGGTATTTGCTTTGTCTCATGTGTGTAGGTATGAAGATGGAAGGTCAATATGTTGCACACCCTGATGAGAAAAGCTTTGAGATTTGACGATTGTTGAATATTGAAGAACAAACGATGAAGATTTAAACATTTGTATCTTTCCATCTTTAGGGTTCATGGGAGGGTAGATTTGTATAGGTCATTAGTTGATAATTTATATATTTTTATGTATGTACCGGCATAGACATAGGGGGATATTTGTAAGGACATTTTTGTCCATTGTCAATATGTATGTCATACGTCGTTACAGCGTTGAAGAAATTCAAGATCGCATCTACATCAACAAATTTGAATATCAAAGCGTCTTCAACATCATAACCTCTGCGAGAATGAAGTTGGTAAAGTTTTGTTTTTAAGTCCCTTAAAGTTCATACTTGGTAAACTCGGTCCGCCCATATTTTAAATGAACCGATCCGCCCTCGGACCGGTCCTCCTACCTACCGAACCGATCCGCTTTGCACCAGTATACCATGGACCGATTGCAAACCGAAGAAGCCTATTTTAAAAATGAACCGATCTGAGGTTGGACCGATCCCCCTCCATACCGGACCGGTCCGCCTGGGATAAAATCGAACAGTTCGGTGAGTGTTTTTACCACCGTATCATATTTCTTATATATTTACCTATTTTGGTGATGAATTTTTGAAGTCTTTGAGAAAACGTTCCTAAGAGTACAAACACAACAAGACTTCGATTTTTGATGTGCCAAACATCTTTTTGATTCACACACAAAAATCCCAATTACTTTTGTGAATATTTTGGAACCCTAGAACACAAGCTTTGTTACTGTTCAACCTTTGTGGGGAGATCTTTGCAACCGAGGGCTGCGTGTCATTACTGAGGGAGTCTCTATAAAGTTTTATGGCTGCGTGTCATTAAGGAGAGTTGCGGTTCTTCCTTTGTTGTTTGGGTTGTGAGTCCTTGGAGGGTGCTGTGTGTATTCTCTCACTGAGTTCAAGACTGCATGTCTTTGTGGGTTGGTTGCGCATTGATCCATTGCAGATTTCTCTATGTAATTGTAAGTTGCGATTTATATATTCATAGTGAAATAAAGGTTTTACCCGAAAGGGGTTTTTTCCTAAAATATATGTCTCAACATATTTTTGTGTTACATGCTTTATTTATTTATGGGTTGACACATGCACCTTAGATGCATGTTTAAGGGTTGTATTTATTTGATTTAAAAGTAGACTCTAATTAATTAAGAGTTCTTGGAAACTTGTGAATTTAATTTAATCAATTATCACACAATCGCACTCTTCACCTTATAATTGTTTAATTAGGCTAAATCCCTTTTTTGCCTAGTGGGCCTAGCCTAAGTGACCCAAATGTCCCTATGTGGGCCCGTCTATGTCTAAAAACGTTTCGTGACCCATTTACTACCCATGGGTACACTTTTTCGACTATCTCATCCCATATGGACTCAACTGTACACTCAGATTTGGCATCTGAATTAATTTATGAAAAATCCTTATTGCACACCCCATTTAGTCTATACTGACTCTCGACTGAGATAAGTTCATACCCCGTTATTGATACCCGAAATGATGTAAATAAATTACTACTATTCACTTAGTAAATAAATTTTCCTAAACATTAACCATTCACTTCTCGATTAATATTTAAATATAAATTGCCATAATTAATTCATTTAAAATTACGACACATAAGTAATTTTGAATTCCCGGCTTAATTAAATATTAAATGCAAAAAAATATGGGGTGTTACACCCGTATAAAGGAAGTATACAAAGTAGAAAACCAACTAAAAGGAACAAAAACAAACACACCCCAAAAAATTAAAAACCCATACTACAAAGCAGAGTGAAGCTCCTCGACGAACTCATGAAAATCCTAAGTCATGACGACAATACTCTCCTTATACCAACTGATAAGAGTGCTCGAGAACTGATAGAGAAGTCTCTAAGGTGCAATCTCAATGCCATCAAAACACCTCTCATTACTTTCCTTTCAAATCGTCCAAAAAATACAGTGAGGAACCATACGCCACACACTTATCACCCTGCCACCCCCACGGGGGTCTCCACCCCTCTAAGAACGCCCTCACAAAACTAGGCATAACCCACGTTGTCCTAGTAACGTCAAGAAAAATGTTCCACAAACCTCTAGTCTTCTTGCAGTGTAGAAGAAGGTGATCGGTCTTCTGCTGCTCCTCCTTACATAACCAACAACGACTAACCAGATGAAAAATTTCTCTTCTGAAGATCCTCGAGCGTTAGGATGGCCTATCTAGCTACTGTCCACACAAAGAATCTAACCTTCGACGGTGCTTTAACCTTTCAAATATTCTTCCAAGGGAAATTAACACTGGCATTCCCACTTCCGTTCATAAGCAAATAATAGCCTCTAACCGAGAGCCCACCAGATCCACCCCCTTCCACCTCACAGAATCCTCCTAATCGATGGACGGGGGGCCAAACCCAACCACTCATAGAGCATGTCCGCCACCTGAAGCTCCCAGTCCCAAAACCTTCTTCTGAACTTCTGATTCCATGTTACCCCTTTCCCACTAACAGTTATGTGGTCAGCCATCAACCCATCCTAATCCCTTCTTAGGTTAAAAATCCCCGAAAAGAGCTCCTGTAAGGACCCTTGTTCAACCCACCTATATTTTTAGAATCTGATCTTGTCTCCTCTCCCCAAAATAAACTTCGTATGCTTGGAAAAATCCTCCCACTTACTCGTTATATTCTTCCACAATCCCACTCCATGTGCAAAAGTCCCCACTCCTGGCACGCAAGCCCATGGAGTGATACCTCCTCTAGCTCTTACAACTCTTCTCCACATCCTATGATCCTCCCAAGGGAACCTCCACAACTACTTCCCTAATAAATCTCATTAAAGTGAGCCAAATTTTTCTCCCCGTCCCCCCTATTTAATGGGCTTGCAGACCTCTTCCCAAGAAACAAGATAGTGCTTAAATCTATAAGACGATGACTAAATGTGTCTTTAATTTTCACTAAGTAAATATCCACAACAAATGTAGAGGGATGAATAGGTTTGATAGTATCGTAGGTCAACACTTCAAAACTTGCACAAAATTCCTCCTTGTTTTAAAAGTAATCTAGCCATAAAAACCTATTAAAATGCCTTTAAAAACTCATACCAAATGGTATTAAGTGAATCTATTAATGAAAACTATATCTAAACATACTAAGAAAATTTTATTTCAATTCACAAGATGTAAACAAGATCTATGTCAATTGTGTGATCAATTATGTAAATGCATAATCAAAAGATACACAAAATAGCATAAGATAGGGTTTATGAGGAAAACCCCCGAGTAATATTAAAAAACCTCGTTGTATTTGTAATTCCCATTTTTACTTATGTACCTATGGACCTTCTAACTCTTCCTAATAGTTGGTGATAATCAAACCCAATATCCATGAGATAAATGAAAGACTCCATCATCTGCCTTGTATTTATTTCAAACTTTAATTTTCTCAACAAAATGAAATGCCTCAAATTTTGGATTGCATAGAGTTTGATTATTGCAAATCAACAAATGTGTAATTAAATGACAAATCTAGTGTATAGATTTAATTAAGATCCACTCTCAACTATCTAAAAAAATGCAATGAATCAGATATAGATCAAATTTCAAATATTTTTAGAAAAAAATACTGACAGTTAAAATTGAAGAGAGATAAAGTATCTCTCAACTTTGAAAATCGCTCAAAAGTGTGTTTCAACTATGTGTTTTTAGAATTTCTTAAAATGAGATGGAAGTTGGCCTTTCAATATGATTTTTTTTTTAAATCTTGGCCAGCCATGAACACGGTTAGATCTAGCCATGCACATAATTCAAGGTAGTGTGGAATAATGGTCTTGGTTATCCCCATAGACTCTATATATAGCCGTGCGAACTAATCATGTGCATTGACTCAATAATAAACAACGAGAATTGTCAAATCTTAAGGTCTTTTAGAAAACATTTTAACAGTTGAAAACAGTGTACCAACACCCAAATCAGTTTAAAAATTATTTCAAAATCTCTGAGACTATCAATTCCCTTATTCAATTGTTCAGAATCCTCATATGTTTAAAATAAATATGCAATAAATTTAGACAATAATGTGCATGTGTGTGTCTAACCTTGTAAAAATAACAAGTACATAAAAATTAAAGGTTTTCACTTTGATGTGAATGTATGGATTCCGAGCTCTTCAATGAGCAGCATATATGAACTTGAATCTTCAAGGTTCATTTAAGTATAACTAGGACAAAATGAATTCACCTCCCTGATAATGAATCAATCCCATATGACTTAATGGACTCAAATGAATCAAATATTTTGTCACATGAGTGTAGAAAACCAATATATATCCCCATTTGTCTATTCCATGGAAAAACCACAAAATAACAAAAGGAGATATTATTACCCAATGAAAACTCATGATCCACCATCCATATACTGGTTGCAATAGAAGGTAATGTACAAATTTACAAGAGGAATGAAGCAAGCAATTCATGTGTGAAATAAGGGGATGGATTCAGAATCGTCAATTCTATGCTTGAAGCCACATGAAATAACAAACAATATCACATAGAGAATGACTGTGACACCCTGCCTAATTAAATATCGGGTGATCATGACTTTATTAAATAAAAACATGATTTACAAAATGGTTCATTCTTAGCATCACTGTCTGTAGCCAAATTACTAACTAATCACCTATTAGCTAATTAAGCCAATGCCAAATTTCACCTTACGTTAAACAGACAATTAATAATATACGAAAAACTGAATTACAACCTTCACATAATACTAGTGTCCAAAACATGTCAAGTAAATAGATAAATAAAGTCTTGACGAATAAACCATCGGCTTAAATCCCAAACCAAATAATAAATCCAACTAATAAGTAAATCTGACTACAAGTTTGAAACCAAAATACTGAATAAATAAAGTCTAACTAGGGCAACACGCCCAAATTAAATATTGAAATATGTCTGAGAGGTCCTACAGTAGGAATGAATGAATGATGCGTCTAATCAAAACCCTACAAGCCTCCATAGCACTGCATCCACATGCCCCTGTACATAATTGATAACTTGCTTTTTGCATATGTCGTTGTTGTTGTTGAAAGACAAGTAGTCAAAATCCTCAAATACCTACAAAATATAATAAACTCAAGTGTAGAGGTAAGTAAGGGTATCAATCCACTTCCTAGGGAGTAAGCTAGAGACAAATTCAATTGTAATTCACTTTTTATTTTCCTTTTGTGCTTTTTTCACTTTTTCTAAATTTTTTTAGCTTTTTCAATATTAAAACAATAGGGTGAGGTGATGATTTAAACTAAACTAAATGTGATATGATACAAATTAACTAGAAAATGACTAAAATGGAAAATAAAGTCTAACACTAAAATAAGAGATAAAGTGAGGTAAATAATTGTGAGAACAATCAAGGAGTGGGATTACACCAAAATTTTTAGCTATTCTAATTAATTAATTTAATTAATTGAATTCTCCCAAATTAATATCAAAACTACAAATCAACTGTCGTTGCAAATGTAATTTTAATAATAATATTTTAGAATATTAAGTTTAACACCCCACAACTCTAGAAAAATAGATCTACACTCCTTTTAATTAATCACCTGCTAGGATCGATCCATTAAAATTATAATAAATCTTAAAAAATAAATTTAGAGTAGAAATTACAGTTATAATACCCCACTTAAGAAACCCCTATCTCTAGTTCGAATCTAAAATGAGTATTATAACTAGAATTTCGATTTTCTCTCGAAAATCATTTACCCTCTCCCGAGGCGTAAATCTAAGGGTGAGGGATCAAAATTAACATTCAAAGGGACTTTTCAAGTAATTAAACCAATTAAAATAAAATAATATCAAATAAGGGTTTTACCCCACCCCTTGAAAGGGGATTTAGCCTAACATAGTATAAAATTTGACAAATTAAGAATCAAAGGCATAAACAAATAAAATAGAAGGGTAAGAGGACAAATCTTCAAACAAGTCTCCTTGATTTGCAAAATTGGACTCTAATCCTCCATTGAAATTGAGCAACATCCATTCAAAATGAGCTTTCCACAATATTCAATTACATACAAACACTCATTTGAATTACTCAACAATTAATTTCTCAAAAATATCTAAAAAATAAAAAGAATAAAATAAAACTATTTACAAATGATAATTTTCTCTACAATTCTCTCTCTAGAATTTTCCTATCTAAAAGCTCGTTTTAAATGGGGTCTTCTTCTTCAATTTATAGAAGGCATGGAGCATGGGGGTTAATTTGGGTAATTGATTTAAGTGTGCATGTGGTTTGGGTGTGTCATGTGGGTAGTGAGGTGAGGGAGTAAATGGTAGTAGAGGGAATAAAATCTGATATGTTAAAAGGGTATAATTGGAAGTTGGGTAAAAGAGGGAATTTGAGGGTATTTTGGGTAAAAGGGTTTAGGTGGGTTATTTGGCATGTGGGGTTTTAATGAGTTTGGTTTAGTGTTGGTTTGGTCTTGGCTTGAGTTGGGTTTTATGCAGGTGGAAGAATCGTCAAATGGGTTTGGGAGTTTCAAAGGTTGAAATGGGTATGGATGTGAGATGGTTTCGGGTTAGGTAGAGATGGGTTCTGCCCGAATCGGGTTTGGTTTGCTCCGATCGGGTTTGGGTTTTTTGTGGTCGGTGAGGTCGAAAGGTGAGAGAGAGAGGGAACGCCGGAGGTTGGTGGGCCACCGGCGCAGGTGCTGGTCGGGGCTGTCAGGCACAGGAGGGCGAGAGAGGGGTCGTCGGCCGGAGAGATTCGGAGATCGGGGCTATGTTATACAGGCGTCGCCGGCTAGGATATTTGGGGGTCGTGGCTATCACCGCCGGAGGTTGACATCCCGCTGGAGGAAGCGCGTCAGAGGCTGCTCCGGTTTAGTTCGGTGGCGGGGTGACAGTAGGGTCCGGTTATGGAGAGATAAGGAGATGGGTTGGTAGTGTGTGTTTGTGTGGGTGTTAATGGAGGAAAGAGAAAGATTGGGTATGGTGGTTTTGGATGAGAGAGAAGATGGGCGTAGGGAAGAAGATGAAGGGAGTGAGGGGTTGTGTGTGGGTGAGTGTAGGAAAAGTAGGGTGAGGGTTAGGGAGGTGTAGGATAAGTGGGGTGTGTGTGGTGTATGTGTGTGACCCTTAATAGAAACTAAGACTCAAAATATAAAAATAAAAATAAAAATAAAAATAAAAATAAAAATAAAAATAAAAATAAAAATAAAAATAAAAATAAAAATAAAAATAAAAATAAAAATAAAAATAAAAATAAAAATAAAAATAAAAATAAAAAATAAAATCTAATTAAAAATAAAACAAACTAAAAATAATACAAATATTAAAAATAAAAAATAAAATCCTAAGCTATAAAAAACTAAAATAAAATAAAAGAAGTAAGAACAACTTAAAATCTAAAAAGTCCTAAAAAAACAAAATCTAATAAACTAAAAATAAACTCCTAAAACTAATCCTAATAAAATTAAAACTAAGAAAAATCAAAATAATAAAATTAAAAAGTAAAATATAAAAATAGAAAATAAAAACTAGAAATCCTAAATAAATAAAAAATAAATCCTAAAAATAAAAATGACTCAAACTAAAAATCTAAAAAAATAATAAAAGGTCACAAACAAACACACACGGGCTTAGGGTAGGTTTAGGTAGGCTAGGGTTACGGGGTTGGGTATAATTAGCTCCATATATGCGCAATTGCTTTTATTTAAACGGTTGAAGCTTGCAACGCACAATTAAGCCTGCATAATTAACATTTAAGCACATAAGACCCAAATTGTCGAGAATTAGCAACTAAAGTACGTCTATTTGTGGTATAAATTGTACAATTTTGGGTGCTTATCACACCACCCCCAAACAGAGCGTTGCTAGTCCTCGAGCAGTAAGATAGAGAGAAAGAGAATGATAGGTAACCAAAAGTGTACCACTTTCGCGGGCACGTATGATTGCACTTAGCATGTGCAACAAGCCTTAAACCTATAGGTTGCCCTACAGGACGAGTTGTGTCTCGTGAGGGTTTGCAGGGAATATACCCACAAAATTCTTATTTGCAAAAATTTATTGAAAGGCAGTAAATCTCTTATTAGATGTAGAATAATCGCACAATCCATCACAAGAAAAATATTTCAGAAATACAAGCTAGAAGTGCATAAGAAGTTTAAGCTAAGTAAATACCCAAGGCACTGTAATACCCCGTATTTTTATGCTATAATTAATTTGGGGATTTATTTAATAAAAATCCGGAAATTAATTCTGTTATAATTATTAACGTGTCGTGAGTTAGTAATAATATGAAATTGTTGAATATTACTTAAGAGCATAGTAATATATGGTAAATGTCACGAGTGAATGAAAATGACAATTTTGGTAATTTTAGTCGGGACGCGCCCGTGTCGCGTCGGGACTAATTATTGAGAAATAAAAGTAAATATTTTATGAGTTGTCCGTATGGTCGTTTTGAGTGCGCCAACGCGTCCGGAAGGGTCGAGATAGTCAGAAAAGTGTACCCGGGGGTTTAGTTTGGGTCTCGGGATGTTTTTAGGCTTAATTAGTGACCCGGGAGGGCGTTTTGGTAATTTTACAAATTAGGGTAATTAAACCCACGAATTTCAGCCATCCTTAGCAGCCATTTAAGTCAGCCTTTTAGGGTTAGATCATTCAGAACCCTAAGACGGCTAGTGGAGAAGAGAGGAGAGACCTTGCTAGGTGATTCAAGGCCAAAAACACCACCTTTTGCACCACCGTCACCACCAACGCGTAGATCGCGAGGAGGAGAACGCAGCCATACCAATATCAGCAGGAAACCAGACCTCTGAAATCCCAGGCAAGTGTTTAACTGGCGTATTTTCGTTGGTGCAATAATCATGTTAGTGTAGGAATGATTAAGAGTATAATCCATGGAGGAAAACCCAATTTTGATAGGGATTTGCATGTAGAAATCATATGAACCTTATTCTGGAAATTAATATGTGAAGTAGATGTTTAACCCACGAAATTATGATGATTTGTTAGAAGGAATTTCTGGAGAAAACTGATTAGAACAAAGGTTAAGAAAAATGTAGGGTTCTTGATGATTAGATGAAATATTAGGTTGTTTAATCATGTTTATTGATGTATATACGCATGCTGATCGTTAAAGAAACCTGGAATTATGTTAGGATGTAAGCAGTACACTTTTTGGGTCAATTAGAGTTGGAAAATATGAGTTTTCATGAAGAAACCTAAGCAACCCCGTCACTGCAGTTTCTGCAGAATTTTCACAGACCTGCTCGATCGATCGATCGACCCTAGATCGTCGATCGATCGAAGGTTCGATCGGTCGACCCCAGACGTCGATCGATCAACCCTCCCTGGCAGCCTATTATTCCCCTTGTTTAATTAGTCAAATTAATTTATCGTGGAATAAACCTTGGGCATTCTAAATAAAATGATTTGGGAGATATTGAGGACCAGTAGAGTATATGGACATATGTTAGAACCTTTAATCTTCAACGAAGATGGTAATTATGGGATATTTACTTTAGGTTGTTAGACTTATGAAACTTAAGGGTGAGGTGCGTAAGAGAGTTACGTTGGAATCAAATGAAGTTATTTACTGAATTTTAGAATTGTAAAGTTATAACCCATGAGTATTAGGTAATGAGTGAGAAAACCCTTCGAATTAAGGTTAGAGGCGAAACCTTATACGTTATACTAATAAGGTGAAATTTAGGACAAAGGTTGTAATTATGGGTAATGAGAGTGACCTATATTAATATGATGAAATCGGTATATTTATATGAATGTGTGTACATATATTATATACATGTGAAAAACGTACCCGCGCTACTTGCTATCCCTGAGGTTACCGCGCTGGGACGATCGTATCCTGTGTTGCTTTATGGGGATATTGAATCGTACCCTAGAAGATAGAGATCCTAGGTACGGGCTATTAAATTGATAGTCGGACGGTCCTAAGAGACGTGTGAGTATGTACTGACCTCTTGGACTTGGAAATCTATGCTTCGCCTCAACGTTGTTTTGTATATGTTAATACAGTTCGAGAGTGATTCCGAACTTGTATTTCCCTTTATGTGAGCGATACGGGGATTGGATAGCAGAGTATGCCCGCACCATAGTTTAGTTGGGGTGCCATTATATATATATTTTATGCGAGTAGTTAATATATATATGAGGTTATAAACTTTGAACTGCCTACTGTGATTTGATAAGTAGAACGTGGTTGTTGACTCAAATTATTAAATACTTGTTTTGTGAAAATATGAAAAGGTACGGGGAAATCTTATAATTTAATGAAGCTAAAACGAGAGGAATACTACAAATTGAAAGTAACCTTTTTATAACATTGTTATCGTTCAGTTTTTGAAAACATTTGAGTAAGTTAAGATAAACGAACCATTGGGAAGGCTAGTACGATAGGAGTGCACATTAGAAGAGAGGTGAGTATTTCTCAAGAGAGAGACGAACTAATATGAAGTTGCATTGGCCTGCATCAATTTAAATACTTGCTTAACGTATTCTAAAATCAAACACACTTTCGGGCCCTGACCCGTTTCCTTTTCTCTCTCTCTCTCTTGTATATATATGTATATTTTTCAGGTGCCCAGCCACAGGGGCGTCTTGCTTAGGATTCTTTGAGAAGAACGAGCTGCAGCTTAGGTGGGAGTTGAAGGTCCCTTGAGTAGACGGCTTCTGTCATTGACTCCACTCCTATTACTCTCATTTATGGGGCACGTGTCGCCCTTTTTATCATTTCATTTATTGTTGGGGATTTTTATATTTCAGTTATTCCAGTATTGTCTATGGGATTTGTTTCAGGATGGTTTATGATTTTAGCTTTATATTATTGACATTCGATTGGTGAATGTATGGTTTTATTTAGATTTCGTGGTGTGATTCTATAATGTAGAAATGTTGTTTTGGTATTAATAAAATCTTTTCTTTAATAAAATTTGGAAGTTTGTATGAAAAATGTTTTGACACTTAGCTTAATTATTTAGGGTGTTAAATTGGAAAAATTATTTTTTATCGACAGTGATGCTGAGAATGAACCAACTGTTTACCTTGATTTAATTTAATAAAGGAGTGATCGCCCGGTATTTAATTAGGCGGGGTGTCACAGGTGGTATCAGAGCATCAGGTTCTAGTGTCCATAGGATCTGTACGGCTTATTTTCGCTTTCAGCTTAACGTTATTGCTATAGAGCCCTATTGTTAGGACTGTTGTATTCTTGCTTCCACGTTTAAGTCTTCAGCTATTTGAGATTTGTTGATAACTGTAGACTAATAAACTTGTTCACGTTTCAGATGCCTCCGAGACGTGCTCCGAAAGATAGGCGTGCCCAAGCCGACCAGCCAGCAGCTCCGGCACCCGGCACTATGAATGCGAATGAGGTAGCCGCCATCGTTGCTCAGGCGGTAAATGCCGCGATAGCGGTGATTCAGCAGGCTCCACCACAGGTCCAAGCAGTGGCGCCAGTACCAGCACAGCTTCCATCTGCATGGGAGAGAGTTCGGGATGCTTTTCAGAAAGCACATCCCCCTGAGTTTTCTGGTAGCTCCGATATTATTACTGTCAGCCAATGGAAGAAGGACATCCAGCGGCACCTCCGTATGTATAAGTGCACCGAAGTGCAGAAGCAGCTATTGGCCTCTTTTAAACTGGTGGGAGCCGCATTACAGTGGTGGGAGTCCACTACTACTTTGGAGGAGAGGGACACGATTCCTATTTAGATGTTCTGGGAGCGGTTTGACCGCAAGTACTTTCCACCCGCAGTGCAGACTGAGATGAGGCGGAAATTGCTAAACCTGAAGCAGGAAAACCTTACTGTAGCCGAGTATGAGGAAGAGTTCACGAGACTTCTCACTATTGTGCCGGATGAGGCACCCACTGAGAGCAAGAAAGTTTTGCTGTTCGTCGACGGGTTAGCTTGGAGGATCCGTCAGCACCTTATTGGGAATCTATCCCTGAGTACTTTCACTAACGTACTCAATGCAGCGCTACTACATTGCCAGGATCACCACTTCCATCTTCAGGGAAGCAAGAGAGCAGGAGAGTCCAGCCAGCAGGGCAGGACCGGGGGTAATAGTGCCAGTGGGGCACCAACTCAGGGACAGACTCGTCAGCACGAGCAGAGTTCCCATCAGGGGGACCCTGCTAAGCGATCCCGTTCAGGTGATTCTAGGCAGGGATTTGGGGGATTCAGGCAGGGCCATCAGGGTCAGCCTAATCAGTAGGGCCAGCAGGGCCAACACCGACCGCAGGGTCAACAGCAAGGCCAGCAAGGTCAACAGCGTGCACATCAGGGCCAACAGGGCCAATGGCGTGGAGGTAACGGCCAGCAGGGCCGTGGTCAGCAGGGACAGAGGGGAGGTAATTTCAGAGGCCGGTGTTTTGTGTGTGGCAAGCACGGCTATAAGCGTCAGGATTGCCCAGAGGGCGATAGGGCCCCACAGCAGCAGGGAGCCCGTAATGAGCCGCAGAGACCACTCTTTCCACCTGCCCTTCCAGCTCCAGCCCAGATGCCAGCCCTACCAGCCATTCCAGCAGCTCCAGTGCAGCAGGGGCAATTGCAGTACGGACGTGTCTATAACGTCCACCAGGCAGCAGCTCCACAGGCACCACCCACGATTGAGGGTATGTTTCCTATCCATGGTACTATGGGTAAAGTTTTGTTTGATACGGGGGCAACGCACTGTTTTATAGCTACGCATTTTGCGAAGTCCTTAGGATTGTTAGCCACAGCAGAGAGCACCGTAACGTGTGTCGACTCACCACTGGGGAGTGGGTCACTTATATTCTTTATATGCCGGGGAGTAGGGATAGAGATTGGTAGCTTGGTATTGCCTGCAGACATGCTAGTCTTAGACATGCACGAGCATGACGTGATTATTGGTATGGATTGGCTCGCATCTTATAGAGCCATGATTGATTGCTTCGGTGGGAGCATTGTTTTTTGCCATTCCGGGGCAAGAGATGTTTGTAGTAGCGATGCCTCGCCCAGAGGGAGGTTCGACCGCTCATTTATATTACATTGAGGAGGATACCTCTAAGGAGGTTGTGATTCCTTTGGATTCGATCCCAGTTGTTAGGGAGTATTCCGATGTGTTTCAGGAGATACCAGGCCTACCGCCCAGTCGTGAGATAGACTTCGTTATAGACTTATTGCCGGATACGAGACCTATAGCACGCGCACCGTACCGTATGGCTCCGGCAGAGATGCGAGAGCTACGAGATCAGATTGAGCAGCTATTAGGTCAGGGTTTCATTCGTAGGAGTACCTCACCGTGGGGCGCTCCAGTCTTATTTGTGAAGAAGAGAGATGGCTCACTGAGATTGTGTGTGGACTACCGGGAGTTAAACAAGGTCACGATACGGAACAAGTATCCGTTGCCTCGAATCGATGATCTGTTCGACCAGTTAAGGGGAGCAACTTTCTTTTCGAAGATAGATCTGAGGTCGGGGTACCATCAGTTACGAATTAGAGAGCAGGATGTTTCGAAGACTGCCTTCTTGTCGAGATATGGGTCCTATGAGTTCAGGGTGATGCCGTTCGGACTCACAAATGCCCCAGCCGTTTTCATGGACTTGATGAACCGAGTGTTCAGAGAGTTCTTGGATCAGTTCGTCATCGTCTTCATAGATGATATCTTGATATATTCACGCTCCGAGGAGGAGCATGCCGAACACTTGAGGCAGGTCCTTCAGACTCTGTGAGAACATCAGTTGTATGCTAAGAACGAGAAGTGTGGATTCTGGTTGCGAGAGGTACAATTCTTAGGCCATGTTGTTTCTGAGCAGGGGATAGCAGTTGACCCGAGCAAAGTGTCAGCGGTGAGGGAGTGGGGGCAGCCCACGACACCGACGGAAGTACGTAGTTTCTTGGGGTTGGCCGGATACTACAGGAGGTTCATTCGGGGGTTCTCCAAAATAGCGGGTCCATTGACGAATCTGACTCGCAAGGGGGTACCATATGTTTGGGATGACGCTTGTCAGTTGGCTTTTGATGAGCTGAAGGACAAGCTTACTTCGGCACCAGTCCTTGCTCTACCGAAGCCGGGTGTAGAGTACCTGGTTTACACAGATGCGTCCTTACGAGGACTTGGGGGAGTACTTCAGCAGGAAGAGAAGGCTATAGCTTTTGCTTCCCGCAAGCTTAAGCCGCATGAGAAGAATTACCCCACCCACGACCTGGAGTTAGCTGCGGTCGTCTTTGCATTGAGAATTTGGAGGCACTATTTATTGGGCGAGAAATTCCGTTTGTTCACAGACCATAAGTCACTGCAGTACCTGTTCACTCAGCGAGAGCTGAATATGCGTCAGCGCAGATGGTTAGAGTTTGTAAAAGATTACCAGTTCGATATACAGTATCATCCGGGGAAAGCCAACGTAGTTGCTGATGCGTTGAGCCGTAGACCGGTTGATGATGTGGCGGACATCTGGAAAGCAAAATGGAAGGAGTTGGGTCACCAAGACGCAGTAGCACGTTCTTTCATATCCGTGATGACAGTCACACCCGAGATTGTCACGAGGGTGATACAGGCACAGACCACAGACCCATTTTGTCAGGAGCAGATTGTACGACTTCTAGCCGAGGGTGCTGAGTCCTATTCTGTTAGTTCGGATGGAGGGTTACGGTTTAATGGGAGATTAGTGGTTCCAGAAGGAGCAGAGCTACGTCATGAGGTGATGACTCATTCTCATGGGTCCCGATTTGCTGTACATCCGGGAGGCGATAAGATGTACCAGGATATGAGACGTCAGTACTGGTGGAGTGGGATGAAGAAGGACATCGCTGAATTTGTGTCCAAATGTTCTACTTGCCAGCTGGTGAAGGTGGACCACCAGAAACCGTCGGGATTACTTCAGCCGTTGGAAGTACCTGCGTGGAAGTGGGAAAGTATTTCCATGGACTTCATTACAGGGTTGCCTACATCACAGCGAGGCCACGATTCTATCTGGGTGATTGTAGACCGTCTGACCAAGGTGGCTCATTTTCTGCCAGTAAGGATAGATTATACCACGGGTCAGTATGCCCAACTATTCATCGCTGAGATTGTCAGATTACATGGGGTGCCCCTGAATATTGTGTCAGACAGAGACAAGATTTTTGTGTCGCGTTTCTGGGAAAGCTTTCAGGAGGCTATGGGTACAGAGTTGAGACTGAGTTCAGCTTACCACCCACAGACAGATGGACAGACAGAGCGTACTAATCAGATGTTGGAAGATATGCTACGCATGTGTATCCTCGACTTCGGGGGAGGTTGGGAGCCACATCTTCCACTGGTCGAGTTTGCTTATAATAACTCCTATCAGTTTACGATTGGCATGGCTCCATTTGAAGCTTTGTACGGCAGGCCTTGTCGCTCTCCAACCTGTTGGCTCGAAGTGGGGGACAACAAGTTATTAGGACCAGAAGTGATCCAGGAGACCTCCGCGAGGATTGAGATAATCAGGAGTCGTATTCGGGTAGCCCAAGACAGACAGTAGAGCTACGCCGATGCAAAACGATTTTTCCAGGAGTTTAATGTGGGAGATCAAGTGTTGTTGCGTGTATCTCCTATGAAAGGAGTGATGAGGTTCGGGAAGAAGGGGAAGTTGGCTCCGAGGTACGTAGGACCATTTCCCATCATCGAGAGAATTGGGCCAGTAGCATACAGGTTGGGTTTGCCAGAACATTTACATCGCATCCACGATGTATTCCACATCTCGTCGTTGAGACGATACCTTCGGGATGATATGGCCCATACTCACATTGCGATAGATGAGATCGACTTGCAGTCGGATAGCTCTTACGAGGAGAGACCGGTGGCTATTCTAGACTACAGTGAGAGGAGATTGAGGTCGAAGATAGTTCCACTCGTGCGGGTCCAGTGGGAACATCATAATGTGGAGGAATCCACTTGGGAGCGTGAGGAAGATATGCGTGAGAGATATCCAGAGTTGTTTTTACCAGGTATGCCTTATTTTCCGAATTTCAGGACGAAATTCCGTTATTAGGGGGGAAGTATGTAATACCCCGTATTTTTATGCTATAATTAATTTGGGGATTTATTTAATAAAAATCCGGAAATTAATTATGTTATAATTATTAACGTGACGTGAGTTAGTAATAATATGAAATTGTTGAATATTACTTAAGAGCATAGTAATATATGGTAAATGTCACGAGTGAATGAAAATGACAATTTTGGTAATTTTAGTCGGGACGCGCCCGTGTCGCGTCGGGACTAATTATTGAGAAATAAAAGTAAATATTTTATGAGTTGTCCGTATGGTCGTTTTGAGTGCGCCAACGCGTCCGGAAGGGTCGAGATAGTCAGAAAAGTGTACCCGGGGGTTTAGTTTGGGTCTCGGGATGTTTTTAGGCTTAATTAGTGACCCGGGAGGGCGTTTTGGTAATTTTACAAATTAGGGTAATTAAACCCACGAATTTCAGCCATCCTTAGCAGCCATTTAAGTCAGCCTTTTAGGGTTAGATCATTCAGAACCCTAAGACGGCTAGTGGAGAAGAGAGGAGAGACCTTGCTAGGTGATTCAAGGCCAAAAACACCACCTTTTGCACCACCGTCACCACCAACGCGTAGATCGCGAGGAGGAGAACGCAGCCATACCAATATCAGCAGGAAACCAGACCTCTGAAATCCCAGGCAAGTGTTTAACTTGCGTATTTTCGTTGGTGCAATAATCATGTTAGTGTAGGAATGATTAAGAGTATAATCCATGGAGGAAAACCCAATTTTGATAGGGATTTGCATGTAGAAATCATATGAACCTTATTCTGGAAATCAATATGTGAAGTAGATGTTTAACCCACGAAATTATGATGATTTGTTAGAAGGAATTTCTGGAGAAAACTGATTAGAACAAAGGTTAAGAAAACTGTAGGGTTCTTGATGATTAGATGAAATATTAGGTTGTTTAATCATGTTTATTGATGTATATACGCATGCTGATCGTTAAAGAAACCTGGAATTATGTTAGGATGTAAGCAGTACACTTTTTGGGTCAATTAGAGTTGGAAAACATGAGTTTTCATGAAGAAACCTAAGCAACCCCGTCACTGCAGTTTCTGCAGAATTTTCACAGACCTGCTCGATCGATCGATCGACCCTAGATCGTCGATCGATCGAAGGTTCGATCGGTCGACCCCAGACGTCGATCGATCGACCCTCCCTGGCAGCCTATTATTCCCCTTATTTAATTAGTCGAATTAATTTATCGTGGAATAAACCTTGGGCATTCTAAATAAAATGATTTGGGAGATATTGAGGACCAGTAGAGTATATGGACATATGTTAGAACCTTTAATCTTCAACGAAGATGGTAATTATGGGATATTTACTTTAGGTTGTTAGATTTATGAAAATTAAGGGTGAGGTGCGTAAGAGAGTTACGTTGGAATCAAATGAAGTTATTTACTGAATTTTAGAATTGTAAAGTTATAACCCATGAGTATTAGGTAATGAGTGAGAAAACCCTTCGAATTAAGGTTAGAGGCGAAACCTTATACGTTATACTAATAAGGTGAAATTTAGGACAAAGGTTGTAATTATGGGTAATGAGAGTGACCTATATTAATATGATGAAATCGGTATATTTATATGAACGTGTGTACATATATTATATACATGTGAAAAACGTACCCGCGCTACTTGCTATCCCTGAGGTTACCGCGCTGGGACGATCGTATCCTGTGTTGCTTTATGGGGATATTGAATCGTACCCTAGAAGATAGAGATCCTAGGTACGGGCTATTAAATTGATAGTCGGATGGTCCTAAGAGACGTGTGGGTATGTACTGACCTCTTGGACTTGGAAATCTATGCTTCGCCTCAACGTTGTTTTGTATATGTTAATACAGTTCGAGAGTGATTCCGAACTTGTATTTCCCTTTATGTGAGCGATACGGGGATTGGATAGCAGAGTATGCCCGCACCATAGTTTAGTTGGGGTGCCATTATATATATATTTTATGCGAGTAGTTAATATATATATGAGGTTATAAACTTTGAACTGCCTACTGTGATTTGATAAGTAGAACGTGGTTGTTGACTCAAATTATTAAATACTTGTTTTGTGAAAATATGAAAAGGTACGGGGAAATCTTATAATTTAATGAAGCTAAAACGAGAGGAATACTACAAATTGAAAGTAACCTTTTTATAACATTGTTATCGTTCAATTTTTGAAAACATTTGAGTAAGTTAAGATAAACGAACCATTGGGAAGGCTAGTACGATAGGAGTGCACATTAGAAGAGAGGTGAGTATTTCTCAAGAGAGAGACGAACTAATATGAAGTTGCATTGGCCTGTATCAATTTAAATACTTGCTTAACGTATTCTAAAATCAAACACACTTTCGGGCCCTGACCCGTTTCCTTTTCTCTCTCTCTCTCTTGTATATATATATGTATATTTTTCAGGTGCCCAGCCACAGGGGCGTCTTGCTTAGGATTCTTTGAGAAGAACGAGCTGCAGCTTAGGTGGGAGTTGAAGGTCCCTTGAGTAGACGGCTTCTGTCACTGACTCCACTCCTATTACTCTCATTTATGGGGCACGTGTCGCCCTTTTTATCATTTCATTTATTGTTGGGGATTTTTATATTTCAGTTATTCCAGTATTGTCTATGGGATTTGTTTCAGGATGGTTTATGATTTTAGCTTTATATTATTGACATTCGATTGGTGAATGTATGGTTTTATTTAGATTTCGTGGTGTGATTCTATAATGTAGAAATGTTGTTTTGGTATTAATAAAATCTTTTCTTTAATAAAATTTGGAAGTTTGTATGAAAAATGTTTTGACACTTAGCTTAATTATTTAGGGTGTTAAATTGGAAAAATTATTTTTTATCGACAGTGATGCTGAGAATGAACCAACTGTTTACCTTGATTTAATTTAATAAAGGAGTGATCGCCCGGTATTTAATTAGGCGGGGTGTCACAGGCACATCCTTCCTAGAACTCAACTTGTGTAGTGTGAATCAGTCAAAACGGGTCGAGTATCACAAGAGTAATTCCAAGATTGCCTTTTCGGAATCAACACTTCAACTTCAAATCTCACGGATATATCTCTCTCAAACGAACTCTCGAGATCAGGGTAAGTGTATCGCTCTTGTGTGTGAGGAGGTGAGTAAATGTAAGCAAGTTCAAACGTCTCACACACACATAAGAAAGAACGAACAATAAGAAAGAAAAATGATCTCACGAAATGAATGCTAATCACTATAGTGAGAACGTCGAGTTATTCACCACGTTGACTATCATTTGCCCGAACACCTAGGGGAATATGAATGATAATGGGTGAGGGGAAATGAGATGGGAAGGATATGATGATGTGGGATGGTTGGGATGAGGTAGGTAGGGTAGGATGGGATGATGATATGATGGATGGATGGATGGTGGATATTTGAGAAGAGTGTATCACTCATAGACGAACAAATGTCTTTATTACATAAAAATTAACTACAACTCTCTTTTTCTTTTCTTTTCGCTATTTTTTTCTATAATTTGCTATTTTTTTTCTTTTTTCTTTTTCTTTTCCTTTTTTTTTGTTTTTCTCTCTCTTTTTAAATCAACAATGAAGACATTTACATTTGAAATCACACTCTTTTATTTGAAAATGATGATGGATGATATAAATGGAGGTGATAGGTGGGGGTGTGGTGAAATATATGGATGGTGAGGGGAATATATATGAAATATGGGAAAGCATGGGAATGTAATGAGTGAAGCGTATGGGTGAAAAATGGATGCGAAATGGAAAAGTGGTAGGTGTATGGATGAAAACCTAGTGATCGGGACAAATTTCAAGACACGCGTTTCTTACAACTCAAAAAAGATGTCATTCTCAGTGATTAAGCCAAAATTTGAAGAATAATGAGATCATACAACAATTTAATGCGGACCCAAAGAAAGTTGAATCAACTTGTGATTCAGAGATTGCTTAAGACACTCTGAAAGAGTGAAAGGCACAAATCTCACAAGCTAAAGTCTCTACTAGTGATCCTTAAGGTTCTCTTGAGAATTGTAGTACTCCTCAACTGTAAGCGTAATGACGTGATAAGTGCGCAAAATTTTGTTGAGTCTAGGAATTCATAGTGCTACATGCCTTGTCACGTATTACATAAGCTATTTAGAAAAGATATTATCTAGCTTGAGTCCTAGACTCAGAAAGATGGATGATTGAAAATTAATATCAATGAAAGAAACTACACGAATTTTTTTAAAAATCAGGTTCAAAACTCAAAAATTTTCAAAAGAGGTACGATTTTAATAAATTTCCCCACCCCCAAACAAAAAGGAACATCGTCCTCAATGTTAAGTAAAATTATTTTTAAAATTGAGAGCATAAGGTAGGAAAGAGATTACCAGAATGAACCGCTAATGAAGTGGACAGATATAGCCAAGAATAAATCTGAATAAGAAGTGAGAAAAAAAAATGTGTACAAGTCTATAATCAGGATAAAGCATAGGGTGATGTGAAACACCACCCCCAAACAGGATAAGACTCATGCAAGAAATGCGGGTTGCCTCCCGGTAGCACTAAGTTTAATGTCTTCAACCAAACCGAACCATTCTCACCCTAAAGATAAGAACTATGATGGCGCGGGGTAGCAGACAAATTAGGGTGATGAGAATCACCCCCAAACAAGATTGAAGAATCAGTCTTGTTGGATCAGGGCTAAGATGGGTCAATGCACTTGTATGGCAAAGTGAATCACACGATGCAAAGCATCGGTGGACCAAGGGCGGGTGGGAAAAGGGGCTAAGGTGAGGGTGTAAAGGTATCGGTCACGGGCCTTATTGAGCCGGAAGGTGAGGGCAACTAGGGCCCTATAAGCATGGTGCTCTAGTTGGTGAGGAAGTGGAAATGGTGTGGAAATAGTGATAGGGTGAGGCTCATAGAAATTACACGACCGTTCTATGAATGGGAGATGATAATGGTCGCACCGTGACACGCCAGGGAGCTGTCGAGAAGAAAAATCAACAACAAGGAAGTGGTGTGCATGGAGGAACAAGCTCGGTGTCACGGGAATGGAGAGTATCACCATAACTCTCGTGGATTGGGGATGGTTTCTGGTGAGGATCTAAAAATATAGATGGAAATGTGAAATGTGTAAAATCAAGATCCAAACCAGGTGGTAGGGTGGAAAGGATAATGGGTGGGTCGGGTGGGACAAATGGTGGAGGAAGATGATCCAACTCAAGCGTGGGAGACACACACTCATTGGGAGGAGTAAAGAAATACTCACAAGGGAGTGTGGTATCTAAAGATGGAGTTGTCAACTTCTCCACAAGAGTAGCATCGGTAAATGGGGTGGGTGAGTAAAACGAGGCTCCAAGATCAGAGATAGAGGAATCACTAGAAATATTAGGCTCAAAGGGAGCCATACATGGTGGGATATCATCCATATCCGGATAGTTAGGAACTATCACGGATTCTATTTCGGAAAAATGGTGAACTCTCGTAGCCGGAGCTAACCTAGGATAAATTGGTTCCTAGGGAACACAAGGGTGAAGCTCAATAGGTATAGACTCGGGAATTGTTTTGGATTCGACGGGAAAATGAGTGGGAACCTTAAGGTGGGGTTCATGATGACATGGTGGGATTGGATCAGGCTCACTAATGAAAGGTACGTCAACACAATTGTCAACTTGGGACCTAGACCATGGAATGGTCTCAACTTCGAGATTCTAGGGGTGGTAGGGTTGGTCACACTCATAATCCGTGTCACAAGAGGACACATCATCGTCACAGTCGGTGGCAACGATGGGTGGGGCCATGGGAATATCCGACTCTCGCTCACACTCCAATTCATTTTACCTTTGTTCAAGTCTTTGGATAGCTTGAGTTTGCATTGCTTGCTCTTGCTCAAGTATGAACTTTTGCAAGAGGGTTTCGAGAGTGGAGGTGGATGATGGTGTTGGTGGAAGGATGGGTGGTGGCGGTGGGTGAGGTGGACACAACTCGCTATTAGCAGGATTATATGGAGAATACTCATATGAAGTGTGTGGGGTGGGGTAATGTTCATCATACACGAAAGGATCTCTTTCGTGATGGACAAATGGTCGATACGCATTGGGTGCGTAGTGAGCGGACTGATCATGAACGGGTGCACAAGGTTGCCCTGACGACTGTTGAAACGTGTGAGGATCCACAACATCGGGTTGAGATTTGTCTTGCGTGGAAGGGTGATCAGGCCTCCATGAATAGCTCGGTTACTCACACAACTCGGGATTAGGTATAGCGGGATAATGGTCCGAGGTGGGTTCCGCGACAGTGTCATATGGATACACATGGTCCGTGGTGGGTTTCGATGGATATGAAAAGTATGGACACTCATGGGACATGTGATCGGCATAATAACAGTGGGTGCACAACAAAGGAGGAGACACGGTGACACTTGACACCGAGGGCGATGGAGTAGGAGGTGCATGCATAGATGGGTCAAGAGTACCAACGGTACTCTTGAGAGAGGTGAAACGACTAAGAATATCATAAAGAGACGGCTTACGATCACTCTCATACGTGTCACATGTTAATGGAAAATTGCCAAAGTAGTCCCGTAAAGGACGCTCGTCGGCCATGTGGAGAGAAATATATTTTTGGAGTTTTTAACTTTTTCAAAAGGAAAGAAAATGTTTTTGGATTTTTCTAAAAGGGAAAGAAAGAAAATATTTTTTGATTTTTCTAAAAAGGAAAGAAAGAAATTATTTTTTTGTTATAAAAATGAAAGAAAATATTTTTGGATTTTTTGGAAGAAAATGGTGGGGATAAATATGGACTCTTTGAATGGATGAACTTACTAAAATCGACTACTGAAAAATGAATTGGACACACACACAAGTCAAGAAAATTTTCTCTAACTAGCACATAGCCAATTTTTATCTTTAAATTCAGTGAAAGGGTAGTCAAATTTTAATTAAGTCCGCGGGCGATAAAAAATCACAGAAATCTGTTTGTGATCGCCTTTGCAAATATTCTCCAAATGGGCTCCCTAGTTAATGGATTTTAAATTTAGTGATGGCTAAGGTAACACACAACGGTAAGCGAGTGAGTCGGGTGATGAAATCCCTTCACGTGAGTGACCAGGTGAAGGCCTTAGTTATTTAATTCATCACACCATTAAAAAATAAATGCGAGAATAAAATCACACAAGATCACACAAAAATTGACTCGCTAACAGGAGAGGCGGGAATGTGTAGAAATGTACCTCCCACTGTTTTTAGGTTGTGGGGTGCTGAAAATTTTGAGTCGACCGGGGGGGAGATTACTCCTATCTCAGTAGTCCCCGGGAGTCCTACCGACCCAAGGTAGAGAGGCTTCAAAATCCTCGCCTTTGGACGCCCTCTCCCTACCTTGTTCGGTTTCCCAATCATGCATGTCTTCAATTATTACAATTTTAAATGAAAAATAAATGGTGCATCTAAGCACCACAATACAAGCCAAATAATAAAGTCCTAATACAAGCCTTCTTAAAATATAAAAATGGTACCAAAAATAAAAAAGAGTAAAAATTAAATGAACTACAAGATTGAATCCGCTCCGAGCTTCACAATCCCAAGAATGGCAACGACGCCATTTGATAACTAAGCTTTTTGCGTGTATCGTTGTTATTGAAAGCCAAGTTAGTTAAAAATCCTCACATACCTACAAATATAAAAACTCAAGTGTAGCAGTAAGTAAGGGTATCAATCCACTTTCTAGGGGGTAAGCTGGAGACAAATTCAATTGTAATTCACTTTTTATTTTATTTTTGTGCTTTTTCACTTTTTCTAAATTTTTTTAGCTTATTCAATATTAAAATAATAGGGTGAGGTGATGATTTAAACTAAACTAAATTAAAGTGTGAGATGAAAACAACTAACTAGAAATTTACTAAAATGAAAATTAAAGTCTAAACTAAAAATAAGAGATTCGTGAGGTAAATAATCGTGAGAACAATCAAGGAGTGGGATTACACCACAAATTTTAGTTATTCTAATTAATTAAGTTAATTATTTGAATTCTCCCAAATTATTATAAAAACTAAAAATCAACTCTTGTTGCAAGTGTAATTTTAATAATAACATTTTAGAATATTAAGTTTAACACCTCACAACTCTAAAAAAATAAATCTACACTCCTTTTAATTAATCACCCGCTAGGATCGATTAATTAAAATTTACGTCAATCTTAGAAATTAAATTTAGATTTGAAATTCAAGTTATAATACCCCACTTAAGAAACCCATATCTTTAGTTCGAATCTAAAATGGGTATTATAACTAGAATTTCGATTTTCTCTCGAAAATCAATTACCCTCTCTTGAGGTGTAAATCTAAGGGTGAGGGATTAAAATGAACATTCAAAGGGAGTTTCAATGAATTAAACCAATTAAAATAAAATAATATCAAATAAGGGTTTTACCCCACCCCTTGAAAGGGGATTTAGCCTAACATGGTATAAAATTTGACAAATTAAGAATCAAAGGCATAAATAAATAAAATAGAAGGGTAAGAGGACAAATCTTCAAACAAGTCTCCTTGATTTGCAAAATTGGACTCCAATCCTCCATTGAAATTGAGAAACATCCATTCAAAATGATCTTTCCACAATATTCAATTACATACAAACACTCATTTGAATTACTCAACAATTAATTTCTCACAAATATCTAAAAAAATAAAAATAATAAAATAAAACTATTTACAAAGGATAATTTTCTCTACAATTCTCTCTCTAGAATTTTCCTATCGAAAAGCTCTTTTTAAATGGGGTCTTTTTCTTCAATTTATAGAAGGCATGGAGCATGGGGGTTAATTTGGGTAATTGATTTAAGTGTGCATGTGGGTAGTGAGGTGAGGGAATAAATGGTAGTAAAGAGAATAAAATCTGATTTGTTAAAAGGGTATAATTGGAAGTTGGGTAAAAGAGGGAAATTGAGGGTATTTTGGGTAAAAGGGTTTAGGTGGGTTATTTGTAGAGATTTTATAGCCAAGATTTTGAGGGTATTACATCAAGTCTAGCATCCTTGTGGCTAGACACCTAAAAGATTTTGCAGAGATTTTATAGCAAAGGTTAGCACCTAAAATGCTTTCAAAATATTTTACAAGTATTTATCACAAATATAAATCAGCTGTTGATTACACATGTTAGGTTTATGTACACTCTCTTGAGTCACCTCACCTTTGAACAACTGTGCACGCCTAGTGTCTCTTCTTAGCCAACCTAGATATTCTACCAAAGATAACTAGACTCAAGTGTTTCTCAAAGTGAATACATCTCTGTTCCCATACTGCCCATGCAATACTTTACCCGATAATTATCGTTTGTCATCTATTATAATAGTTGAAATTAAAATTTAACTTATCATCTCATTATTCAGTTAATTAAGTTTCACGACTTAATTCAATCTTTAGATAGCCACTATCTATCTGTCTACTATCACACATAAGTAGAATATTCACATCGATATATATATATATATATATATATATATAAGTTTTCTTTAAGTGATCTTTTTACATAATTAATTCACCTGTCACATAATTAATTCCTACATTGAATCTTATTTAAGTGTTCTTTTTACAAAAGCCCTGTTTTGTACCCAAAATGAATTTCTGATTTCCACATCACAAAAATATGATTTGAATAACATCAATTAATATCACAACAAGATAACCACTTACCTTATGGGTTCGTAGGGTCTTATCCAAGTGTGATTCGCAAGGGTGGAGATGAACTTCCAATAGGTTCCTTGGCTTGTCTCCAAAAGACTCCAATTTGGCTATAATTGCTCCCTCTCACTTTCTCCCCAAATTCTTAGATTTAGGTTTATGTTTTTCTGCCATTCCCCGCTCTTAGATTTAGGTCTTAAAACACTAATCCCGTTTTTATCCTAATGGGCCAAGCCCAAGTGACCCAAATAGCCCCGTGTGGGCCTGATTATGCCTAAAAATTCCCCGTGACTCGTTTACTACCCCCGGGTATACTTTATCGACTATCTCGGCCCATCCGGACTCAACCGTGCACTGAAAAACGACATCCGGATTAATTTATAAAAATAATTATCTCACACCCAAATTAGTCTATATCGACTCTCGGCTGAGATAAATAAATGCCACGTCACTAATACATGTTATGACGTAAATAAATTATTAGTATTCTCTTAGTAATTAAATTTCCCTAATTATTAACCATTCACTTGTGACACCCCGCTCAACATAATAACAGGTGGCCAGCCCTATACTAAAATAACATGGAATCTCAAGTCGATCATTCTCAGCATCAACTGACGATTCTAAAATAAACACGACTCACAACCCATTATCACAAAAAGAGGGTGTCAAAATTTTTAATTTAAAACATTATTAAAACAAATCATGCCACAACAAACTAACGACATAACATTTAATTGTGATAAGAGACACACCCAATCTCAAATAATATAAAAGAGTACAACCCAATGTACAAAATAAAATACCCGAATATGCTGACGGGTCACAGACAGTACAATAATTCGAGAAAGAAAATATAAAAGTTCTACTCTACAACACTTGGGTATTAACCCGATATACCAACTGAATCCTAATCTAGATACACAAAATATAGGAATCGACTATAACAAAATGCTACAACAGTCTGCTACTGCCACAACTCCACGAATACACTGGATGGATAAACATCAATGGCGTCCTTGCGGAGGAACACCTAGAATAATACAATATATACATAGGAAGAGAGAATATAAACGGGTCAGAGCCCGATGTGTGAAAACATTTTATAGCAAGTGCATTAAAATGCATAATAATTATAAATGCATTATGACATGATTAAGGTGGAGTCGCACTCTCCATAAAATCCATCTCACCTATCATCTAAAGTGCGCAACTAAGCGTATGCACATGATCTCCAATTAATTTCTCAAATCTATCTAAGGGAAAAGTAATCTAACTTACTCACAATTTACACTCATCTAAATCAAATCCTTCAATTTCTAATATTATTCGTTCTCTTTCTAACCATATAAAATATACATAAAAATTTTCTTTTACTAGAATTTCTCATATTCTAGTTATGCCATAAATATATATATATATATATATATATATATATATATATATATCACTATATATATGAGTTATTAACATCTAGGTGCTAAGGACTAAACTTCTCCTAATTCTCAATACTTCACTGCGTTTCGTGCGTGGGACGTCTCACAAGCGAAATCCAAATAAGGAACCCCTCTGATACATTACTCCTGGCAGTATTGATTATCAAGATTCATTATGCCCTCAATGCATGACGCGTATAACCCAAATTCGTTTCATACTATAATGACTTATTTAATGATTATCAATTCTCGACAGTGCACAACATTTCATGCATCGGACGTCTCGCAAGCGAAATCCAGGCAAGGAACCCCCCCGATACACTACTCCTTGGCACTGTCGATCGTCGAGATATACTAATATATAAATATGAGCACTAAGAACTAACCTCTCCTCACTCCAAACATTGCATTGCGTTTCGTGTGTGGGACGTCTCGCAATCGAAATCCAAACAAGAAACCCCCCCGATACACCACTCCATGGCAATGTTGTCCGTTGAGGTCCATTATGCCCTCGATACCTAGAGTACTATATACTCATATAATTACTAGTTTTCATTTTCTCATAATTGATTCTTCACGATTTAAGTATGGATAAAATCGGCCGGAATGAGATTCAAGCAATCTTCTTATGTCTCTTTACTCTAGAGGCATATATGATATCACACAATCATATAAAATTTGTATACTATTCACACAAGTATAATAATAACCGTCCCAACGAGGTATAACTCGAGGACACAGGTGCTCAATGCTATCATATTTCAGGAATTACTCACTTTATTCTAGGTTACCATATATCAGACTATTTTCACACCGCCATGGTAAAACAACCAATCAAAACGTTCGGGAAGTGGCCATAGTTCCTCCCCGACAATGAGACAATACATACCCACCACATCTCACCCCTAATAAAAATCACACAATAAATAAATGTACGCTATGGCCTGGGGAATATCCACACCCTGTTCCTCAAGCTAGGGCTCTCACCCTCATCGGGCAACTTCCCAATGATAGCATTAGAGGGGGTATGCTTCACATATATGTATATCATTCACATAAGATATACATATGCATCACGTCAAATAAATGCATACCATCACACAAGGTATATATATATATCAAACTATTACATACTCATAGTACGCTCTTAGGTGTAGATGAAATAATATAATTATTTAGTATATTCTACTCTCGATACACTATTCGTCAATAACTCACATAACTTCCCCACTTAGTATACACTATACTATTTCTCACTTGAAGTTCACACCTCACTTTTATTTATTTGAATCGTCTCTCAATTCTATTTACGTTGAGGACATTCTATATATCCTAATGCACCTCGATCAGTATTTCTCATTTATGTGAAACATCTCCCAAGTTAATTAGCATTAGAAGGTATTTTCTATATCTGTATGCACATCATTCAACATTTATAATTTTCAATCCAAAATATGGTTCAATTGATCATATGAATCTTTAAAGTTATCCCCTTTTGGGATTTGATTCTAAAATACAATATCACTAAGCGCATTCTTATTCTTTCACATAATTCCATAATTATCTCCAAATTGAACTCTCAATGGTAGTGGGATTCCCCACTAGTCGGTATGATACTCTCCAATCAGTATTTTCTCGAACTAAATCAATATGACTCCAATAATTTCTTATAAAGGAAACTCCTTAATAGTCTCCAAAAAACACTTCTCATAACACATATAGAGCATCCCACTTGATAACTAAAATGTTATGAAACTCACCCTAGAAAAACATCTCTAAAATTGCCCTGTTTCCGAATCGATTCGGGCCCAATCCGAATCGATTCGGCCCTGCGAATCGACTCGATCTCCATGGCGAATCGATTCGGGTCATAAGAAATGGGCTTCTGTCTCAGGCCGAATCAATTCGGGTTGGGGCCGAATCGATTCAGTCACTCAGACCTGGGCACCTGCAACTTTTCGAATCGATTCGGCCTATCATAAGTCACGAAAATGGCTACTTTTCTCAAAAGCCAAAAATCCCAAAAATCATTTCTATCATCTTCTCTTCATTTCTCTTCAACCCAATCATATATATAACATTAAAACTCATCCAAGAACAGATCTCAACTAATTTCTACCCTCAAATCCATTTTATACACAACAAATCTAAGATTTTCCCCAAAATCTAGGTTTTACATATTCAACCCAAAATTCCCAATTTAAATCCACAAATCATGAAATAAATGATACACAATAATTATTTACCAAGTTTAATCACTTGCCTCAAGTTCATAATGTTTGAATCCTCCTCGATGTCACGGATTGGCCGGAAATCCAACTTTTCTCCTCTTTCTCTTCTTCTTTTATTTTTATCTCTTGTTCTCTTTTTCTTTCTCTTTCACTCTAAGGAGAATTGTTTCTCCCGTAGGCTTTTAAGCCTTATCTCCCAAAATACACATCTTTAAATGATAATACACACTTTAAATGACTCGGTAACTTTAATTCGAGCCAAACGAACTTAAAATATTTTGGAACCCAAATAGACCCCAAGTACAGTCATTTCGACTATCTCGACCCTTTCGAAAACAACTGCACCCTCAGAATTGACATCCGAATCACTTTCTAACAACTTCAAATTTTGACCTCAAATGCAAATTTAATTATTCTCCAATTAAATTAATATTTATTTCTCCCAAAAATAAATAAATTATTTTCCCAAAAATCTCGGGTTATTACAGACTTCCCCACTTACAAGAATTTCGTCCTTGAAATTAAGCTAAGCCTAATACTCGAAAGCTCCGCTAGTCTCTACCACAGTTATCCTCACTAACACTACCCAAACCTGCCACTTCTCACGATGAATTATTTTAATTTATTATAGAACCAATTATAATTACTAGGGAGCCCATACACCCTGTGACACCCCACCTAATTAAATACTGGGTGATCAGTCCTTTATTCAATTATAATCAAGGTGAACGGTTGGTTCATTCTCAGCATCACTGTCGAAAAATAAATTTTCCAATTTAAACACCCTAATATTTAAGTTAAGTGTCAAAAACATTTAAACCTTATTCCCAATTATAAAACCTTTGATAATTTACAGTTTAAGAGTCACACAATAATAGTAAGGATGTAAATGATCATTCAAGAATTTAACCATCAATAATAAATCCCAACTTCAAAATACCAAAGAAAAATATTCTGACAGTAATAAATCCCAAATTAAAAATATGGAAAGTAAATGAATTACAATATCTCACAAAAACCAATTAAATAATGAAAAGGGGTGACATATGCCCAACTAGATAAAGTAGAACTAGAAACGGAATCAATAATGAGGTCGTCTAAGCAACAGGCCTGCAACTCCCACCTAAGCTGCCGTGCGTTCCTTCCAGAGGACCCTATGCAAGACGCCCCTGTGGCTGGGCACCTGTAATATATACATATATATACAAGAGAGAAGAGAAAATAGGAAACGGGTCAGAGCCCGATTGTAAAAACAGTTTAAAATTAGTTTAACAAGTAATTAAAGTGCTACTGGCTAATGCAATCAACATATTAGTGCGACACTCCCTTAAGAAATTCTCACCTCTCTTCAATTGTGCACACCTATCGCACTAATCTTCCCAATAATTTAACTTATCTTATCTTAAGTTTCTCGTGAGGTTTCAAACCGACATATTCAAATGTTTAAGAGGTTAATTTTATTTAAAAGAAAAGTTCTCAATTAAACCTTATTTAATAATAAAGTTTCTCAGTAATATGTCATGCTTTTCAAACACTTATACCCATATTAGAATAATTATTTATTTCTTACTTACCAAAGACACAGTAGGTAGTTCCCAAATTCCAGATTTAAATATATATATTAAATACTCATATAATATATATTATAATGGCACCCCACATAACAATAATGGTGATGGGCATACTCTGCTATCCAGTCCCCGTATCACTCGTACTAGGGGAAATACAAGTTCGGAATCACTCTCGAACTATATTAACACAAAACACATACAATATTGAGGCGAAACATAGTTCCAAGTCTCTAAGAGGTCAGCACATACCCTCACGTCTCTTAGGACTGTCTGACTATCGATTCGATAGCCTGTACCAAGGATTTTTATCTTATAGGGTACGAGTGAATATCATCCACAATGGTCGCATCAAGATAAGACTGTCCCAGTGCGGTAACCTCAGGGATAGCAAGTAGCGCGTGCATGATTTTTACACATATATAAGATATATGATCAATCACGGAGTCATATAGATATATTACTATTCACATTCATAAGTTAGGTACGCCCACGGCCCAACATTATATTATTCCATTCTTAGTACATTTTTATTCGACTATTTCTTATAACGAACTTACTCATTTTATTTTCAAAATTTAATTTATTCCAACTCACTCCTCATCTCTCGAAGTATTCTCTTTACCTAAGTACAATTTCAGTAGGCCCTCACTCACCTTCTAATCCAACTACCAGACATTTCGATTATTAAGTCTACGCACGTTAGATTTCTTAGGTATGAATATTTCCTCGTTTACCCTTCATTTTTCCATTTCATTATAGTTCCACTTAACAGGGTTTAACTTGACCCTACTGGTCATTTTTATATTTCATTATGTCCTAATAACATTAATGAAGGTTTATTACGCATTTACTCGGATTAAGTCAACACAAGGAAAAAAATATAGTTTTCCCAGAAGGGGTCGATCGATCGATAGGAAGGGGTCGATCAATCGATCAGTCGATCGATCGATGCTCTTGGCTCGATCGATCGATCAAGCAGGAATGGCGAAAATTACAGAATACCAGTTACGGGGATTGTCATCCAAAATCATCCAAATCCAAATCTTTAACTCTCAAACTCCTAGAAATTTATACCACTAGCATTATAAACCCAAATTAACAATATTCTACGTAAGGCATGCGAGTTTTCATCAAATATCATGAATTAAAAGGGCCAAAATCTATATAAATCTCATGAACCCTAAAAATTTCTTTAACTTAGTTCTTCTTATTCTTTTTCCAGAATTTTTACTTCTAACCCAATGTAAATTCGTGGTTCAACCTCTACATGTGAAGGGAATTTCCAGAAGGATGTTTATATCTTTACAACATGTGATTTCTAACCTCCAACATAGGTTTTCTTTCATAAAAACTCAACCTAATCAACCCTAAACTAATATGAATGAAGCATTAACTAATTTAACAAAGATAAATACTTGCCTGGGAATTTTAATTTCTGATTTGTGGGTGAAATAAGTGTGGTGGTGATCCTCGTTGCGCGATCTCACGTTTGGCGATGACGGCGGTACAAACGGAGGGGTTCTTGGCCAAGAACTCCTTGGTAAGCTCTTCCTTTACTTCGCCAATGGCTGTCTTTTGTTTTTGGTTGTGTTAACCCTAGAAGACAACCCTAAGAATTTGATATAACCTAGAACATTCGTAGGTTTCCAAGCCCAAAAATTCGTAGGTTTCCAAGCCCTCTCGGGGTGTTAATTAAGCCTAAAAATTCCCCGAGACCCAAACTAAACCCCCGGGTACATTATTTTGACTATATCGACCCTTTTGGACACTTTGGCGCACTTGAAATGACCATGCGGGTGACTTATATTTTATTCACTTTTATTAATCAAAATTTAGTCCTGACACGATACGAGCGCGTCCCAACTTAAATTTCCAAAATTGTCATTTTATTCACTCGTGACATTTAATTGAACTAATATTATTTATCATTTTGCTCATTTGTAATATTCAACAAGTTTCCAATAATTACTAACTCTTGTCATGTTAGTAATTAAAAATAATTAATTTCCGAATTTGTATTAAATTAATAACTCACATCAAATTTAATAAATCCCCAAATTTAGAAATCATAAAAATACGGGGTATTACATACTTCCCCCCTAATAACAGAATTTCGTCCCAAAATTTGGAAAATTAGGCATACCTGGTAAGAATAAATCTGGGTATCTCTCTACCTTATGCTCCCAGTGGATTCCACCACATTATGATGCTCCCACTGGACCCGTACAAGTGGAACTACCTTGGACCTCAATCTCCTTTCGCTATGGTCTAGGATAGCCACTGGTCTTTTCTCATAAGAGCTGTCTGGATGTAAGTCAATCTCCTCAATCGCGATATGGGTATGGGCCATGTCATCCCGAAGGTATCGTCTCAACGACGAGATGTGGAATACATCGTGAATGCGATGTAAATGCTCTGGCAATCCCAATCTGTATGCTACCGGCCCAATCCTCTCGATAATGGGAAATGGTCCCACGTACCTCAGGGCCAATTTTCCTTTCTTCCCGAATCTCATCACTCCTTTCATAGGAGATACACGTAGTAATAATTGGTCCCCTACGTTAAACTCTCAAAAGAACCATTTTGCATCGGCATAGCTTTTCTGCCTGTCCTGGGCTACTCGAATGAGACTCCTGATAATCTCAATCCTCATGGAGGTTTCCTGAATCACCTCTGGTCTGAGCAACTTGTTATCCCCCACCTCTAGCCAACACGTTGGGGAACGACAAGCCTACCATACAAAGCCTCGAATGGAGCCATGCCAATCATGAACTGATAAGAGTTAGTATAAGCGAACTCTACTAGTGGAAGATGTGGCTCCCAACCTCCTCCAAAATCAAGGACATGCATTCGTAGCATATCCTCCAACATCTGATTAGTACGCTTTGTTTGTCCATCTGTCTGTGGGTGACAAGCTGAACTTAACCTCAACTCCATACCCATTGCCTCCTAAAAGCTCTCCCAAAAATGGGATACGAAAATCTTGTCTCTATCTGACACAATATTCAGGGGCACCCCATGTAATCGAACAATCTCAGCAATGAACAACTGAGCATACTGGCCCATGGTATAGTCTATCCGTACTAGCATAAAATGAGCTATCTTGGTCGAACGGTCCACAATCACTCAGATGGAGTCGTGGCCCCACTATAATGTAGGCAACCCAGTAATAAAATCCATAGAAATACTCTCCCACTTCCACGCGGGTAATTCCAATGGCTAAAGCAACCCCGACGATTTCTGGTGGTCCACCTTTACCAGCTGACAGGTAGAACATTTGGACACGAACTCAGCAATATCCTTTTTCATCCCACTCCACCAGTATTGTCGTCTCATATCCTGGTACATCTTATTTCCCCCATGATGCACCGCAAATCAGGACCCGTGAGACTGGGTCATCACTGCATGACGTAAGTCTGCTCCTTCTGGGATCACCAATCTCCCATTAAACCTTAAACCCCCATCAGAACTAACAGAATAGGACTCAGCACCCTCATCTAAAAGTCATACAATTTTCTCTTGGCAAAATGGGTCTACGGTTTGTTCCTGTATTTCCCTCATAATAATCTCGGGTGTCACTGTCACGACAGATATGAAAGAACGGGCTATCGTGTCCTGGTGACCTAACTCTTTCCACTTTGCTTTACAGATGTCCACTACATCGTCTACCAATCTACGGATCAACACATAGGTAACTACGTTGGCCTTCCCCGAATGGTACTGTATGTTGAACTGATAGTCCTTCATAAACTCTAACCACCTGCGCTGATGCATATTCAGCTCTCGCTGAGTGAATAGGTACTGCAGTGACTTGTGGTCTGTGAAGAAGAAAAATTTCTCACCCAATAAGTAGTGTCTCCATATCCTCTATGCAAAAAGGACCGCTGCTAACTCTAGGTCGTGTGTGGGGTAATTCTTCTCGTAAGGCTTAAGCTTGCGGGAGGCAAAAGCTATAGCCTTCTCCTCCTGCTGAAGTACTCCCCTGAGTCCCCATAAATAGGCATCGGTGTAAACCAGATACTCTACGCCTGGCTTAGGTAAAGCAAGGACCGGTGCTAAAGTAAGCTTGTCTTTCAGCTCGTCGAAAGCCAATTGACAAGCATCGTCCCAAACATATGGTATCCCCTTGCGAGTCAGGTTCGTCAATGGACCCGCTATTTTGGAAAACCCCAGAATGAATATCCTGTAGTATCCGGCTAATCCCAAGAAACTACGTACTTCCATCGGTGTCGTGGGCTGTCCCCACTCCCTCACCACTGACACTTTACTCGGGTCAACTGCTATCCCCTATTCAGAAACAACATGCCCCAAGAACTGCACTTCCCGTAACCAGAACCCGCAGTTATCGTACTTAGCATACAACTGATGCTCTCGTAGAGTCTGAAGAACCTGCCTCAAGTGCTCGGCATGCTCTTCCTCGGTGTGTGAATATATCAAGATGTCATCTATGAAGACGATGACAAACTAATTCAAGAACTCTCTGAACACTCGGTTCATCAAGTCCATGAATACGGCTGGAGCATTTGTGAGTCCAAATGGCATCACTCTGAACTCATAGGACCCATATCTCATCAAGAAAGCAGTCTTTGAAACATCTCACTCCCTAATACGTAGCTGATGGTACCCTGACCTCAGATCTATCTTCGAAAAGAAGGTTGCTCCCCTCAGTTGGTCGAACAGATCATCTATTCGAGGCAACAGATACTTATTCCGTATCGTGACCTTGTTCAGTTCCCGGTAGTCCACACATAGCCTCAGTGAACCATCTCTCTTTTTCACAAACAAAATAGGAGCTCCCCAAGGTGAGGTACTCCTACGAATGAAGCCCTGACCTAACAGCTTCTCTATCTGATCTCATAACTCTCGCATCTCCTCCGGAGCTATACGGTATGGAGCACGTGCTATAGGTCGAGTATCCGGTAATAAATCTATGACAAAGTCTATCTCTCGACTGGGGGGGTAGGCCTGGTATCTCCTGAAATACATCAGAATACTCATGAACAACTGGGATTAAGTCTAAGGGAATCACGATATCCATAGAGGTATCCTCCTCTATGTAATACAAATGAACGATCGAGCCTCCCTCTGGGCGAGGCATCGCCACTACAAACATCTCTTGCCCCGAAATGGCAAAGACAATACTCCCACCGAAATAATCTATCATGGCTCTGTAAGCTGCGAGTCAGTCCATACCAATAATAACGTCGTGCTCATGCATATCCAAGACTAACGTGTCTGCTGGTAATACCAAGCTACCAATCTCTACTCCCACACCCCGGCATATAAGGAAAATTAACGATCCATTTCCCAGTGGGGAGTCTACACATAACAGTGCTCTCTGTTGTGGCTAATAACCCTAAGGTCTTCTCAAAATGAGTAGCTATAAAATAGTGTGTTGCCCCAGTATCAAATAAAACTCGACTCATAGTACCATGGATATGAAACATACCCTCAATCGCGAGTGGTGCCTGTGAAGCTGCTACCTGGTGGACGTTATAGACACGTTCGCACTGTAACTGCCCCTGCTGTACTGCAGCGGCTGGAATGGCTGGTAAGGCTGGTACCTGAGCTGGTGCTGGGAGGGCGGCTGGAAAAAGTGGCCTCTGTGGTTCATTATGGGCACCCTGCTGCTGTGGGTCCCTATCACCCTCTAGACAATCCTGGCGCTTGTGGACATTTTACCACACCCGAAGCATCGGCCCCTAAAATTTCCTCCCCTCTGTCCCTACTGATTATGGCCCTGCTGGCCGTTACCACCCCGCCATTTGCCCTGTTGGCCCTGCTGAAATCGCTGTTGGCGTTGCTTCCCCTACGAATGATGATGTTGGCCTTACTAGCCCTGCTGATTAGGCTGACCCTACTGACCCTGCCTAAATCCCCAAAATCCCTGCTTGGAATCACCTGATCGGAACCGCTTGGCAGAGTCCCCCTGATGGGAATTCTGCTCAAGATGACGTGATTGCCCCTGGGCTGCTGGTGCCCCACCAGCACTACCTCCTCCTGTCCTGCCCTGCTGGCTAGACTTTCCTGTACGTTTGCTTCCCTGCAGATGGAAGCGGTGATCCCGACAATGCAATAAGGCAGCGTTGAGTACGTCAGAGTAGGTACTCAAGGATAGATTGCCTATGAGGTGCTGACGGATCCTCCAGGCTAATCCATCAACAAATATAAGTATCTTCTTCCCCTCAGTGGGTGCCTCATCTGGCACTATAGTGAGAAGTCTCGTGAACTCCTCATCATACTCAGCAACAGTAGTATTCTCCTATTTCAAGTTCAGTAACTTCTGCCTCATCTCAGTTTGCAAGGCGGATGGAAAATATTTGCGGTCAAACCACTCCCAGAATGAATGAATAGGGATAACATCCCTCTCCTCTAAGGTTGTGGTGGACTCCCACCACTGCAAAGCGGCCCCCACTATCTTAAAGTAAGCCAACAACTATTTCGACACATCTGTGCACTCATACATACGCAAATTCCTTTGTATATCTTTCTTCCACTGGCTGACAATGATGATATCTGAACTACCCAAGAACTCAGGGGGATGCGCCTTCTGAAAGGCATCCCTAATTCGCTCCCATGCAGATGGAAGTTGTGTTGGTACTAGTGCCACTGCTTGAACATGGGGTGGAGCCTGCTGTACTACCGCTAGCACGGCATTCACCGCCTGAGCAACGATGGAGACTACCTCATTTGCATTTATTATTCCCTGAGCCGGAGCTATTGGCTGCTCGGCTTGGGCATGCCTATCCTTTGGTGCACGTCTCAGAGGCATCTGAAAAGTGAAGAAATTTATTAGTCAACAGTTATTATCAAATCTCAAATAGCTGAAGACGTAATCGTAAAAGCAAGAATACAACAATCTTAAAATAGGGCTCTATAAGAAGAATGCTAAGCTGAAAGCGAAATAAGCCGTACAAATCCTACGGACACTAGAACCTGATGCTCTGATACCACCTGTGACACCCCGCCTAATAAAATAACGGGTGATCAGTCCTTTATTAAATTATAATCGATGTGAATGGTTGGTTCATTCTCAGCATCACTGTCAAAAAATAAATTTTCCAATTTAAACACCTTAATACTTAAGCTAAGTGTCAAAACAATTTAAACCTTATTCCCAATTATAAAACCTTTGATAATTAACAGTTTAAGAGTCACACAATAATAGTAAGGATGTAAATGATCATTCAAGAATTTAACCATCAATAATAAATCCAAACTTCAAAATACCAAAGAAAAACATTTTGACAGTAATAAATCTCAAATTAAAACTACGGAAAGTAAATGAATTACAATCTCTCACAAAAACAAACTAAATAATGAAAAGGGGCGACACATGCCCAACTAGATAAAGTAGAATTAGAAACGGAATCAATAATGAGGTCGTCTAAGCAAGAGGCCTGCAACTCCCACCTAAGCTGCTGCGCGTTCCTTCCGGAGGATCCTATGCAGGATGCCCCTGTGGCTGGGCACCTATAATATATACATATATATACAAGAGAGAAGAGAAAATAGGAAACGGGTCAGAGCCCAATTGTAAAAATAGTTTAAAATTAGTTTAACAAGTTTTTTAAGTGCTACTGGCTAATGCAATCAACATATTAGTGCGACACTCCCTTGAGAAATTCTCACCTCTCTTCTATTGTGCGCACCTAACTCACTAATCTTCCCAACAATTTAACTTATCTTATCTTAAGTTGCTCGTGAGGTTTCAAACCAAAAAATTCAAATGTTTAAGAGGTTAATTTTATTTAAAAGCAAAGTTCTCAATTAAACCTTATTTAATAATAAAGTTTCTCAGTAATATGTCATGCTTTTCAAACACTTATACCCAAGTTGGAATAATTA
Organism: Sambucus nigra; assembly: GCA_949130495.1. Lineage (NCBI taxonomy): Eukaryota > Viridiplantae > Streptophyta > Magnoliopsida > Dipsacales > Adoxaceae > Sambucus > Sambucus nigra. The sequence goes on along the minus strand of OX422221.1, from coordinate 528,543,829 downwards.
TTTATTTCTTACTTACCAAAGACACAGTAGGTAGTTCCCAAATTCCAGATTTAAATATGTATATTAAATACTCATATAATATATATATTCTAATGGCACCCCACATAACAATAATGGTGATGGGCATACTCTGCTATCCAGTCCCCGTATCACTCGTACTAAGGGAAATACAAGTTCGGAATCACTCTCGAACTGTATTAACACAAAACACATACAATATTGAGGCGAAGCATAGTTCCAAGTATCTAAGAGGTCAGCACATACCCTCACGTCTCTTAGTACCGTCTGACTATCGATCCGATAGAATGTACCAAGGATTTTTATCTTCTAGGGTACGAGTGAATATCCCCCATAAAGGTCCCATCGAGATAAGACTATCCCAGCGCGGTAACCACAGGGATAGCAAGTAGCGCGGGCATGATTTCTACACATATATAAGATATATGATCAATCACAGAGTCATATAGATATATAACTATTCACATTCATAAGTTAGGTACGCCCACGACCCAACATTATATTATTCCATTCTTAGTACATTTTTATTCGATTATTTCTTATAACGGACTTATTCATTTTATTTTCAAAATTTAATTTATTCCAACTCACTCCTCATCTCTCGAAGTATTCTCTTTACCTAAGTACAATTTCAGTAGGCCCTCACTCACCTTCTAATCCAACTACCAAAAATTTCGATTATTAAGTCTACGCACGTTAGATTTCTTAGGTACGAATATTCCTCGTTTACCCTTCAATTTCCCATTTCATTAAAGTTCTATTTAACGGGGTTTACCTTGACCCTACTGGTCCTTTGTATACTTCATTATGTCCTAATAACATTAATCAAGGTTTATTACGCATTTACTCGGATTAAGTAAACACAAGGAAAAAATCTAGTTTTCCCAGAAGGGGTCAATCGATCGATCAGTCGATCGATCGATGCTCTTGGCTCGATCGATCGATCAAGCAGGTATGGCGAAAACTACAGAATACCAGTTACGGGTATTATCATCCAAAATCATCCAAATCCAAATATTTAACTCCCAAACACCCAAAAATTTATACCACTAGCATTATAAACCCAAATTAACAATATTCTACGTAAGGCATGCGAGTTTTCATCAAATATCACGAAGTAAAAGGGCCAAAATCTATATAAATCTCATGAACCCTAAAAATTTCTTTAACTTAGTTGTTCTTATTCTTTTTCCAGAATTTCTACTTCTAACCCAATGTAAATTCGTGGTTCAACCTCTACATGTGAAGGGAATTTCCAGAAGGATGTTTATATCTCTACAACATGCGATTTCTAACCTCCAACATAGGTTTTCTTTCATAAAAACTCATCCTAATCAACCCTAAACTAATATGAATGAAACATTAACTAATTTAAGCAAGATAAATACTTGCCTGGGAATTTTTGTTTCTGATTTGTGGATGAAATCAGTGTGGTGGTGATCCTCATTGCGCGATCTCACGTTTGGCAGCGACGACGATGCAAACGGAGGGGTTCTTGGCCTAGAACTCCATGGTAAGCTCTTCCTTTCCTTCTCCAATGGTCGTCTTTTGTTTTTAGTTGTGTTAACCCTAGAAGACAACCCTAAGCATCTGATATTACCTAGAAAATTGGTAGGTTTCCAAGCCCAAAAATATAAAATGCCGAAAACGCCCTCCCGAGGTGTTAATTAATCCGAAAAATGCCCCGAGACCCAAACTAAACCCCCGGGTACATTATTTTGACTATCTTGACCCTTACGGACACTTTGACGCACTATAAATGACCATATGGGTGACTTTTAATTTATTCACTTTTATTAATCAAAATTTAGTCCTGACACGACAAGGGCGCGTCCCGACTTAAATTTCCAAAATTGTCATTTTATTCACTCGTGACATTTAATAGAACCAATATTATTTATCACTTTGATCATTAGTAATATTCAACAAGTTTCCAATAATTACTAACTCTCGTCACGTTAGTAATTAAAAATAATTAATTTTCGGATTTGTACTAAATTGATAACTCACATCAAATTTAATAAATCCCCAAATTTAGAAAGCATAAAAATACGGGGTATTACACACCCTTTATATTCGAGCTCTACTTGTATAAACATAAGTTGGCTTCTCTTGCCTCAATAGTATAATAACTATAAATGTATTAAATTATACTAGTATACTAATAATATAAAATATTTGAATGGTCCAAGGATATAACTCCTCCCAATTCCTAACATTCGCCACTTTCATGCGGGGGAGGTCTCGCAAGAGAAATCCAAACAAGGAACCCTCCCAATACACTAATATGTATCAACGTCGGGGATTGAGAGTTAGTTAGATCGGGACTAGAGTTTGAAAATATTTTTGTGAAAATCATTTTGATATGGCCTAAGGCCTATAAAAAAATTTATTTCAAAAACCATATATTTTAAAACAGTTTATGTCTTTCGACATTTAAATAAAATACCTTATTCCCATGACACAAGGGTTTAACAATTTTTATACTCATACCAATATATAGTTCTCAAAATTTGCATAATTATGAGCTAAAATCTCTCGCTTAATAAAATCTACTAAATTCTGAATCATTTCAGTGATAATCTCTCTCATCATAATAATATATTGCCATACACTAGGCTCTTCCATAACTAGAATATAACAAATATATAAGTCTAGCACGAATATAAAAATAAGTAGCTTTATCATTACTACTCAATACATAACAACAATTCTTACATTCACAACAAAATTATAGCTCTCTTTCTATCACATCACAACATAATCTATTCTCTCAAAAGATAATAACATAAGAGCCTCACTTGCTCAAAATTCCCCTTCGGGTCATTCCATACATAATAGGGTTATAACACTACCCTCTCATAACTATCTCCCATATGATATTCTCAAAACCTCATATAGCATAATCCTACACACAAAGGAAAATAACTTACATCATGCCTCTATAGTCCGATTGCCTCTCTTCATCAATGGGTTTCCACTCAAAGTCCCCTGGCCTAAGATGGCCTCGAATCTACTGTAAGGGTTGAACCTCCAAAACTTCCTCAAAGCGTGGTCCTTTAGCCCTATTAGGACAATCTCTCTTCTTATGACAAAAGTCCTTACAAAAGAAACGTCTACCCTCAAATCCTCTCTACCCGTCTTGAGGAAAATAACGCTGTTGCGACTCTCTAAATTTTTTTCTTATACTCTCTATCATTATTGGTATTCTCTTCACTAGATATACTTGATGACCCCGAATCTCTAAACTTCTTACCCCCTTGCGAACGAAGATGATATTCCTGACACTGTAATAATGCCGCATCCACTACCTTGGCGAAAGTCACTAACTGTGGATTCCCTAACAAGTGCTGTCGAATTTTCCCATTTAAACCTCGCATGAACTTCGATATACGCTTGTCTTTAGTATTTACCTCATCAGGTACTAAAATCTCCAATCGAGAAAATTCCTCTCCATACTCGGCCACCATTCTATTTCCTTGAAACACATCCATCAGTTTCCTTATCATTTCCTTCTGAATCGCCGAAGGAAAATACCTTCGGTCAAAGAGTTGTCAAAAATCTATCATGGGTAATGTATCTCTCTGTTCAGATGTGGTGACAGACTCTGACCAGTGGAGAGCTGCACCCTTCAACTTAAAGTAAATACATTTCTTTCCATCTTAAAATATAAACCATTCACCACACATAAGAATGTAAATAAATACTGAACATGAATCAAGTAATGCAATAAATAAGACTGAGTAAAGCTCTCAGTTCAAAACTCCAAACCATACAATAAACTGAATACAAAATCTCTGATGGAAGAACTTGAAGTGGGCGACATATGTCCAAAACAAGAAGTCTAGATGAAACTTAATGGAAAGGATAGATGCGTCTACTGCAAGGACCTATAGCTTCCACAACAGCTGCAACACGTCAAGCAATCCAAATCTCTAAATCTGATCCTCCTATGGTTGAGCACCTGATATAATACATATATATATATATATATATATATATATATATATATAGCAAAAGAGAGAAGATATATAAGAAAGGGGTCAGAGTCCGATGTGTAAAAATTATTTAGCAAGTATTTAAAACTGGTTCTTAAAACAAGTCTTATACTCATGTAAGTTATCGACCTCTCACATGAGTTTCTCACCTCTCGTCTATTGTGCACGCCTAACGTACGTCTAATCTCCCCCTAGTTATACCTCCCAGTCTAACTAGTCAGAAACCATACTAATACTACCTATGCTCACTAGTAGTATTCCCGTATCGCCCATACAATACGCTATTCAGATAGTTTATCTCACATACTAAATTTCATTATTCACCGTTTGAATGGTTAGGCTTTTATTCACTAAGATCATTTTACTTCTCATTTTCATTTTATCTACTAGTCTCACAAAGTAGAAAGTTACCCAAGTACACTCATACATATATATAGTGTCATCATCCCTATATATATACACTAATGCTACACCCTTAGGTTAAGACCGCTTGGTACAATGTAATAATTATTATTATTACCAAATCTACTAATTCCACGTAGTAGCAATATTCACAAGTCCATATATATATATATATATATAGTACCATCATCCCTATAAATATATATATATATATATATACTAATCCTGCACCCCAGGCTAAGCCCCATTAGTGCATATCTCCACAAAATCATGCATCCCCGGGTTAACACCCATTAATGCACCTATCGATAATAATTCAGCACCCCCGGGTTATCACCCATTAGTGCGCCTAACAATAGAATATTGCATCCCCGGGTTAGCACCCATTAATGCACCTATCAATATTAATCCAGCACCCCCGAGTTATCACTCATTATTGCTCTTAACTATAAGGTTCTTGCACCCTCAGGTTATCACCCATTAGTGCTCTTACAATAATATTACATAATAGGCATACGCACATCCTATTATAAATTATAAGTATTTCACCAACCTACATATATACTCTTCATACGTATTTTAACCTCATTACTACGTATGGTATAAATAATTAGATTACTATCTCTCTCGTAATCTCCAATGTACATTCTCTCTATACCGAAATAATTAAAGTATTAATTCCAATATACTTTTCCCAAAATTCCTTCTTATTTGAATTTACTATTTGGTAGTTTCTCTCACTCCAATAAACAAATAAACTCCAAACTGGGCTTTAAGAAAATTCGCAGAAATTCACCCTGTGGTTTGAACCAGAATGACATGTGGTTTGAACCAGAAGGCTTGTCATTCGAACCAGAAGACATGTCATTCGAATGACTTCCAATGTCGTTCGAACCACTTCGCGCGAGATTACACTGTTCGTCAGCGTTTTTCACCATTTTTAAACCTACAAACCTCTAAGATTCAATTCCCAACAACTCATCATCAATACCCATCAACCCCTAACATGTTACAGATCATTTCTATCATCCTAGGATCCTTAATTCACCATTAATTATCATAATTACAGAAAACCCCCAAATTAATTCACATGAACCCTAGTTTCCAAAATTTCAATTAAAGAACCTAATCAACCCAGATTAGTTCATCAATATATAATCAAATTCCGTGATTAATCCTCTACATACATGAATGAATCCCAACCACTAATTAAACAAATCCTAAATCATAATTTAAATCTCCAATTTTCACCCAATTAACATATAAATCATGATTAATTCCACCTAGACTAACATGATCATGATTATTGCTAAAATAAAGCAAGTAATAAACACTTGCCTCAAATATGATGGTATGATCCGTTGGTGATGTTTGTATATCCGCGTTCCTCTTTTCGCGATCTACGCGTTGGTGGTCACGGCTGTGCAAGGTGATGCCAAATGAGTCTTCTATCTTGGAATTTGCTTCTCCCTCACACCCTCCATGGCCGCTCTAACTTCCTGTCACTAATTAAACCTAATGGAATTTCCTTAGCTGATATAATTAATCCCAATTTTCCTCCATTAGTTTAGCCCAAAATTCCAAATTATAAAACTACCACTACGGGGTGCCGGTTAGGCCTAAAATCGCCCCGGGACACAAACTGAACACCCGGGTATACTATTTTGACTATGTCGACCCTCCCGGACTCAATGGAGCACTCAAAATGACCATACGAGTTAATATAAATATTTTTTCTTTTTATTCTATTCAATTAGTCCCGACACGACTCACACGTGTGTCAGACTTAAATTACCAAACTGCCGTATTTCTCACTTCCGACAATTTATCAATATCATAAATCCATATTACATATCACACAGTAATATTTAATAGTTCACAACAATAAGTATTAACCCTTGGCACGTTAGTTAATAATTATTTTAATCCGGATTAATAACAAATTAATTTCCCACATTTTAATTTAATTAATCCAACAACAATAATTAATCGCATACTTATTCCCATAATAATAATTAATCACATAATTATTTAAATCGTCAAAAATACGGGGTGTTACATACTTCCCCCCTTACAACGGAATTTCATCCCGAAATTCGGAAAAAGTATACCAGGTACAAACTATGCTATAAAAATATTGCGCATCGCATCCCGACGCTCACAAGTATGCTACTCCGTACCACCCATATAGTCCGCTATCGAATACACTTAATAATAAACACTTCACATGTATTTGCTTTAAACTCCAGGTTACCCTATTTTATAGGCTCTTGCCCAAGCCTTTCTTCTTAAGTTTCACTACTTCAACTTTATTTTAGATATTCACTATCTAGTCTTCTACTATTAACACCTTAGTAGATTTATCCTCTTTTCATATACATATGACTTCATCTCGTGTCTTCCATACAAGTAAATTCACTGTGTAATATATATTTCACAAACAATATATACGATAATATAGATTTTTCTCCGACATTTGTAATCATAACTGGTCCCTCACCTTTAACTATTGAGTAGGGCAACAACAAAGTTTATCGTGCCATACTTCCACTAGCACTCTGCCCGAACGAGATCTTATAGGAATTATTTGAACACAAACTCCACTAGTGGAATGAACTACTCTCGTCCTCCCCTAAGATCTCAGGGTTCACATAAAATTTCCTCTCCCGCATCCGGTTAGACCGCTTGTCCTTACCCATCCCTCTGTGGGTATTAGGCTGTACTCAATCGCATCTTAGTACCTATAATCTCACCATCTCAGCTACATGAGAAGATCCTTGGGATGGCCTTCCATTCTCTAGTGGAAGAAGCCCCTACTGGTTTCCAATTGTTCACCATTTTTCAATCCGTCAGGTGACCCACTGCTAGACCATTCTTGCAATGTTAACCTACATCGTAGGCCATCGTCACTGTTGTTTGTATTCTGACACATCTTATCTTTCTTGAATAAATTTCAATTTATCTTGAAACGTAAGTCTCTGACAAAATGTCATGAATAAGCTTCGGCTTACCCGACTACATGTTATCGAATTCACATGCTAATCACAATCCACTACCTGATTCAATCCTTTAGGGCGCCCATACACCCTATACCTCACGCATCATTATACAAAAGGCATAAAATTTTCTTACCTCAATTATTTCACACTCAGTATGCTGATGTGGTAGGGGTGCACTCAACCTCCCCACTAAGCATAACTTAATCAATCCTTTAATGGTATCATTGCTCTATTCCGAAAAATACTAAGGTCGGACTACTCTATTAGCCTTAAGTTATGAAAGAATTATCAAACCTCAAATATATCCTCCTATAGGTACAATAACCAACATACAAAACTTATATACTATCGACCAAACTCCTCTCCAACTCCCGACATTTATTAGTTTCATGCGTGGGATGTCTCGCAAAGAGAAATCCAAACAAGGAACCCCCCCGATACACTACTATCTAACCTAGTTGGTTGTCGGGGTCCGTAAGGTCTTCAGTTCATACTATGTACTTTCCCACAATCTACGTATTGTGATATAAAATTTTACTCGTCCACTCTCATGTCCCTAAAAATGTAACATGAAGCATGGTGCCCACACTATCCCAAGTACTTTGCGCTATAGATATATAATGAGCAATATTTCGCCGCTCGATAAGAACATAATGTATTCTAAGTCTTAACAGACAAATAAATTCCTACGCTCGGCAATCACATATAATTAGACACTATACTCGCTGAGGTCTATAATACCATAAAAGTTCCATTTATATACATATCTAGGCCCAACCCTATTTCAGGTGGCACCGCACAAAACTAAGATCACTCCTCCCGGAGTATCCGGTACGACAGTCATATCAATATATTTATACTATCGTTTAACCATACGGTAATTAATTACTACACATTACCATAATAAACTCTACTAAAGCTGACCAAATGCAGTAGTAAATTATAACAACAAAACACATTCTTAGGGCCCGCCCGGTTCACTCATGAGCAATCATCAAAATGCCCAGCTAACAACGAGAAATACGCTTGTAACAAGACTGTTAAAACTAACGTTCCCACTAAACTCGGACTGCACACAAAGTTTAGGGTTTCCAATTTACATAAAATTTGTGGCACACCCATGTCACTAGAATCTATCCTTTACTCACAAGGAAGAAGCAAAACCTCACCAGTCTCGCCCAATCACAGGGTCTCAACACGTGGTTGCCATCACGACCCATGAACATCTATAATCGCCATACATCCTAGGATTTCATCCTATAGCTGTCCCCTCTCACCATGGACAATTTATTCCATTTTGTAGATTTCACGCCCATTATTAAAATGTTGGCCCAAACTCTCCAGGCCTCAATTATAGCTTTATAAAACTCCCGTTTACATCCCGAGTCCCGTAGACTCAGACATAATGTATGCTATTATTAATGAGGACTCTGCTGGTACATCCTGAACCCTTCACTCTCGGGTTGTAAATTTTCTGGGCCTAATTCTCTTAACCCCAAATTCTTTCGCTGGAAGTCTCGCTCCTCCAGTCGTTATACTTAATTGGCGCAGTTTACCATTTCTAATCTCTTCCGTCTCACTTCTCAATTGTAGACACATTCAACACTTGTATTCTGTTTTCTTTACATAAGGAAAACTCCACGAACCATTTCCCCGTCATCGGTCCCACTGACCATTTTGGGAATGTCCTTCTCTCGGACCAACAGTCTCAACTGACTATTATTCTCCCACTGTCCCTTTGGCTATTCTAGCTATTCGGAACTATGGTTGGCCTCTACAGCCTGATTGACTTCATCATCCTTTTAAAGTTAATCACTTAACATCATCTAATCGAGTTCCCTATTGGGGATACTCTCACGTGGGGTTTCACTAACACCATTAAATTCAGTTTTTGCTCTTCAGCAGGTTCGTTAACCCTCTTTACTCCCTTCTCTTGGAAGGACTGCAATCACTAGCAACCATATAACTTTGATGAAATCAACATTAGTCAGCCTAAATGGATTTGTCATCCATACTGGTATTCTACTCATGGGTCCTTTATCAACTATAAACCCTTTGGATAATTTATACCCCTCTGCAGGTACGAAGTTCTTTATGCAATTCAACCTCTCTCTCATGATCGGTTTCTATCTTACCCATCGTTTTAAACATCAAAATTTCACTCACTTTTTGTTGTCACATCGAATGGAAGGCTTCATAGTCAAATTGTACACAAATTTCTCTCTAAATTTCAAACACACTTCTTCATATATGGTGATCGCCTCTAATCACTACACGATGATCCTAAGAGCTATAAATTTTAACTCCAAATTTAATTCTGAGGATCGTCACGCCCCACTCTACACAATTGCCTTCGAATTTTTTACCTTCGCTAGTCTGTTACACTTTCTCATTTTCTTTTCCGCATCTTCACCGATGGGTTTTCAAAGGATTCCCTCTAATTTCCCCTTTATCGACTATGCTAGGTGGCCCTAAATTCACTCCACCGTTATCTATGACTGTGTTCTGGGAACTCACAGTTCCCGAGTGCCAATTTTTTTTTACTATCCCTTACTTACGTAATTCTCATTATGATTTTTGTCCCAATCACTCTTACCCGATTACTCTATGTCTTCTGTTGAGCCTATTCTCTCGCAGTTCTTCTTACGGCTCTCGCTGGTCATGCTAAAATATTTGGTGTTCGAATCACACTGAATTTCGTATAATGAGTTACATCCATAATAATTAGTAGCAAGAGAACGTAAGTCGCATACGTAAGGGAACATAATAATCTTATCATAAGGCTCTACATCAAAGAACGATATGCTGAAACGTAATAAGCCGCACAGATCCTAAAGACACTAGAACCTGATGCTCTGATACCACCTGTGACACCCCACCCAATTAAATATAGGGTGATCAGTCTTCTACCAATTTAAAACAGGATATTCAGTTTGTTCATTCTCAGCATCACTGTCGAAAAACTTTTTAACATATCAATCTCCTAATATAAAATTAAGCTAGGTGTCAAAATATTTCCAATTTTAATAAAACCAAGTAAATCCATTTCTTTCCATCTTAAAATATAAACCATTCACCACACATAGGAATGTAAATAAATACTGAACATGAATCAAGTACTGAAATAAATAAGACTGAGTAAAACTCTCAGTTCAAAACTCCAAACCATACAATAAACTGAATAAAAAATCTCTGATGGAAGAACTAGAAGTGGGTGACATATTCCCTAAATAAGAAGTCGAGATGAAACTTAATGGAAAGGATAGATGCGTCTACTGCAAGGACCTACAGCTTCCCCAACAGCTGCAGCACGTCAAGCAATCCAAATCTCTAAATCTGATACTCCTGTGGCTGAGAACATTATATAATACACACACACACACACACACAGATATATATATATATATATATTGCAAAAGAGAGAAGAGATAAAAGAAACGGGTCAGAGCCCTATGTGTAAAAATGATTTAGCAAGTATTTAAAACTGGTTCTTAAAACAAGTCTTATACGCATGTTAGTTATCGAACTCTCACATGAGTTTCTCACCTCTCGTCTATTGTGCACGACTAACGTACATCTACTCTCCCCCTAGTTATACCTCCCAGTCTAACTAGTCAGAAACCATACTAATACTAACGATGCTCACTAGTAGTATTCCCGTATTGCCCATATAATATGCTATTCAGATAGTTTATCTCACATACTGAATTTCCCTATTCACCCTTTGAATGGTTAATCTTTTATTCACTAAGATCATTTTACTTCTCATTTTCATTTTATCTACTACTCTCACAAAGTAGAAAGTTACCCAACTACACTCATACATATATATAGTGTCATCATCCCAATATATATACACTAATCCTACACCCTTAGGTTAAGACCGCTTGGTACAATGTAATAATTATTATTATTACCAAATCTACTAATTCCACACAGTAGCAATATTCACAAGTCCATATATATATATATATATATATATATATATATATATATATATATATATATATATATATATATATATATATATATGTAGTACCATCATCCCTATACATATATATATACTAATCCTGCACCCCCGGCTAAGCCCCATTAGTGCATATCTCCACAAAATCATGCATCCCCTGGTTAACACCCATTAATGCACCTATCAATAATAATTCAGCACCCCCGGGTTATCACCCATTAGTGCGCCTAACAATAGAATATTTCATCCCCGGGTTAGCACCCATTAATGCACCTATCAATATTAATCCAGCACCCCCGAGTTATCACTCATTAGTGCTCTTAACTATAAGGTTCTTGCACCCTCAGGTTATCACCCATTAGTGATCTTACAATAATATTACATAATAGGCATACACACATCCTATTATAAATTATAAGTATTTCACCAACCTACATATATACTCTTCATACGTATTTTAACCTCATTACTACGTATGGTATAAATAATTAGATTACTATCTCTCTCGTAATCTCCAATGTACATTCTCTCTATACCGAAATAATTAAAGTATTAATTCCCATATAATTTTCCCAAAATTCCTTCTTATTTGAATTTACTATTTGGTAGTTTCTCTCACTCCAATAAATAAATAAACTCCAAACTGGGCTTTAAGCAAATTCCCAGAAATTCACCCTGTGGTTTGAACCAGAATGACATGTGGTTTGAACCATAAGACATATCGTTCAAACCAGAAGACATGTCGTTCGAACGACTTCCAATGTCTTTTGAACCACTTCGCGCGAGATCCCCATCTCGTTTGAACCACTTCGCGCGAGATTACACTGTTCGTCAGCGTTTTTCACCATTTTTAAACCTACTAACCTCTAAGATTCAATTCCCAGCAACTCATCATCAATACCCATTAACCCCTAACATGTTACAGATAATTTCTATCATCCTAGGATCCTTAATTTGTCATTAATTATCATAATTATAGAAAACCCCCAAATTAATTCACATGAACCCTAGTTTCCAAAATTCCAATTAAAGAACCAAATCAAACCAGATTAGTTCATCAATATATAATCAAATTTTGTGATTAATCCTATACATACATGAATGAATCCCAACCACTAATTAAACCAATCCTTAATCGTAATTTAAATCTCCAATTTTCACCCAATTAACATAAAAATCATGATTAATTCCACCTAGACTAACATGATCATGATTATTGCTAAAAGAAAACAAGTAATAAACACTTGCTTCGAATATGACGGTATGATCCGTTGGTGATGTTTGTATATACGCGTTCCTTTTTTCCCGATCTACGCGTTGGTGGTCACGGTTGTGCAAGGTGATGCCAAATGAGTCTTCTCTCTTGGAATTTGGTGCTCCCTCACCCCCTCCATGGTCGTTCTAACTTCCTGTCACTTATTAACCCTAATGGACTTTCCTTAGCTGATATAATTAATCCCAATTTTCCTCCATTAGTTTAGCCCAAAAATTTAAATTACAAAACTACCCCTACGGGGTGCCGGTTAGGCCTAAAATCTCCCCGGGACTCAAACTAAACACCCGGGTATACTATTTTGACTATCTCGACCCTCCCACACTCAATGGCGCACTCGAAATGACCATACGAGTTAGTATAAATAATTTCTCTTTTTATTTCATTCAATTAGTCCCGACACGACTCACACGTGTGTCAGATTTAAATTACCAAACAGTAATATTTAATAGTTCACATATCACACAGTAATATTTAATAGTTCACAACAATAAGTATTAACCCTAGGCACGTTAGTTAATAGTTATTTTAATCCGGATTAATAACAAATTAATTTCCAACATTTTAATTTAATTAATCCAACAACAATAATTAATCGCATATTTATTCCCATAATAATAATTAATCACATAATTATTTAAATCGTCAAAAATACGGGGTGTTACATACTTCCCCCCTTACAAAGGAATTTCATCCCGAAATTCGGAAAAAGTATACCCGGTACAGACAATGCTATAAAAATATTGCGCATCGCATCCCGACGCTCACAAGTAAGCTACTCCGTACCACCCATATAGTCCGCTATCGAATACCCTTAATAATGAACACTTCACATGTATTTTCTTTAAACTCCAGGTTACCCTGTTATATAGGCTCTTGCCAAGCCTTTCTTCTTAAGTTTCACTACTTCAACATTATTTTAGATATTCACTATCTAGTCTTCTACTATTAGCACCTTCTCTTTTCATATACATATGAATTCATCTCGTGTCGATCGTACAAGTAAATTCGTTGTGCGATAATATCGATTTTTCTCCGACATTTGTAATCATAACTGGTCCCTCACCTTTAACTATTGAGTAGAACAACAACAAAGTTTATCGAGCCATACTTCCACTGGCACTCTGCCCGAACGTGATCTTATAGGAATTATTTGAACACAAACTCCACTAGTGTAATGAACTACTCTCGTCCTCCCCTAAGATCTCAGGGTTCACATAAAATTTTCTCTCCCGCATCCGGTTAGACCGCTTGTCCTTACCCATCCCTCTGTGGGTATTAGGTTGCACTCAATCGCATCTTAGTACCTATAATCTCACCATCTCAGCTACATGAGAAGATCCTTGGGGTGGCCTTCCATTCTCTAGTGGAAGAAGCCCCTACTGGTTTCCAATTGTTCACCATTTTTCAATCCGTCAGGTGACCCACTGCAAGACCATTCTTGCAATGTTAACCTACATCGTAGGACATCACCACTGTTGTTTGTATTCTGACACATCTTATGTTTCTTGAATAAATTTCAATTTATCTTGAAACGTAAGTCTCTGACAAAACGTCATGAATAAGCTTCGGCTTACCCGACTACATGTTATCGAATTCACATGCTAATCACAATCCACTACCTGATTCAATCCTTTAGGGCGCCCATACAACCTATACATCACGCATCATTATACAAAAGGCATAAAATTTTCTTACCTCAATTCTTGCACACTCGGTATGCTGATGTGGTTGGGGTGCACTCAACCTCCCCACTAACCATAACTTAATCAATCCTTCAATGGTATCATTGCTCTATTCCGAAAAATACTAAGGTCGGGCTAGTCTATTTGCCTTAAGTTATGAAAGAATTATCAACTCTCGAATATATCCTCCTATAGGTACAATAACCAACATACAAAACTTATATACTATCGACCAAACTCCTCTCCAACTCCCGACATTTATTAGTTTCATGCGTGGGATGTCTCGCAAAGCGAAATCCAAACAAGGAACCCCCCCCCCCCGATACACTACTATCTAACCTAGTCGGTTGTCGAGGTCCGTAAGGTCTTCAGTTCATACTATGTACTTTCCCACATTCTACATATTGTGATATAAAATTTTACTCGTCCACTCTCATGTCCGTAAAAATGTAACATGAAGCATGGCTCCCACACTATCCCAATTACTTGGCGCTATAGATATATAACGAGCAATATTTCGCCACCTGAAAAGAACATAATGTATTCTAAGTCTTAACAGACAAATAAATTCCTACGCTCGGCAATCACATATAATTAGACACTATACTCGCTGAGGTCTATAATACCATACAAGTTCCATTTATATACATATTTAGGCCCAACCCTATTTCAGGTGGCACCGCACAAAACTAAGATCACTCCTCCCGGAGTATCCGGGATGACAGTCATATCAATATATTTATACTATCGTTTAACCATACGGTATTTAATTACTACACATTACCATAATAAACTCTACTAAAGCTGACCAAATGCAGTAGTAAATTATTACAACAAAACACATTCTTAGGGCCCGCCCGGTTCACTCACGAGCAATCATCAAAATGCCCTGCTAACGACGAGAAATACGTTTGTAACAAGACTGTTAAAACTAACGTTCCCACTAAACTCGGATTGCACACGAAGTTTAGGGTTTCCAATTTAGATAAAAGTTGTGGCACACCCATGTCACTAGAATCTATCCTTTACTCACAAGGAAGAAGCAAAACCTCACCTGTCTCGCCCAATCACAGGGTCTCAGCACGTGGCTGCCATCACGACCCATGAAGATCTGTAATCGTCATACATCCAAGGATTTCATCCTATATTTGTGCCCTCTCACCATGGACAATTTATTCCATTTTGTAGATTTCACGCCCATTATTAAAATTTTGGCCCAAACTCTCTAGGCCTCAATTATTGCTTTATATAACTCCCGTTTACATCCCGAGTCCCGTAAACTCTGACATAATGTATGCTATTATTAATGAGGACTCTTCTGGTCCAGCCTGGACCCATCACTCTCGGGTTGTAAATTTTCTGGGCCTAATTCTCTTAACCCCAAATTCTTTCGCTGGAAGTCTCGCTCCTCCAGTTGTTAGGCTTAATTGGCGCGGTTTACCATTTCTAATCTCTTCGGTCTCACTTCTCAATTGTGGACACATTCAACACTTGTAGTTCTGTTTCCTTTACATAAGGAAAACTCCACGAACCATTTCCCCGTCATCGGTCCCACTGACCATTTTGGGAATGTCCTTCTCTCGGACCGACAGTCTCAAATGACTATTATTCTTCCACTGTCCCTTTGGCTATGCTAGCTATTCAGAACTATGGTTGGCCTCTACAGCCTGATTGACCTCATCATCCTTTTAAAGTTAATCACTTAACATCACCTAATCGAGTTCCCTATTGAGGATACTCTCATGTGGGGTTTCACTAACACCATTAAATTCAGTTTTTGCTCTTCAGCAGGTTCGTTAACCCTCTTTACTCCCTTCTATTGGAAGGACTGCAATCACTAGCAACCGTATAACTTTGATGACATCAACATTAGTCATCCTAGATGGATTTCTCATCTATACTGGTATTCTACTCATGGGTCCTTTATCAACTATAAACCCTTTGGATAATTTATACCCCTATGCAGGTACGAAATTCTTTATGCAATTCAACCTCTCTCTCATGATCGGTTTCTATCTTACCCATCGTTTTAAACATCAAAATTTCACTCACATTTTGTTATCACATTGAATGGAAGACTTCATAGTCAAATCGTACACAAATTTCTCTCTAAATTTCAAACACACTTCTTCATATATGGTGATTGCCTCTAATCACTACACGATGCTCCAAAGAGCTATAACTTTCAACTCCAAATTTAATTATTAGTATCGTCATGCCCCACTCTACACAATTTCCTTCGAATTTTCTACCTTCGCTGGTCTGTTACACTTTCTCATTTTCTTTTTCGTATCTTCACCGATGGGTTTTCAAAGGATTCCCTCTAATTTCCCCTTTATAGACTATGCTAGGTGGCCCTAAATTCACACCACCGTTATCTATGACTCTGTCCTGGGAACCCATAGTTCCCGAGTGGTAATTTTTTTTTACTATCCCTTACTTATGTAATTCTCATTATGATTTTTGTCCCAATCACTCTTACCCGATTACTCTATGTCTTCTGTTGAGCCTCTTCTCTCGCAGTTCTTCTTACGGCTCTTGCTGGTCATGCTAAAATGTTCGGTGTTCGAATCACACTGAATTTCGTATAATGAGCCACATCCATAATAATTCGTAGCAAGAGAACGTAAGTCGCATACGTAAGGGAACACAATAATCTTATCATAAGGCTCTATATCAAAGAACGATATGCTGAAACGTAATAAGCCGCACAGATCCTAAAGACACTAGAACATGATGCTCTGATACCACCTGTGACACCCCACCCAATTAAATATAGGGTGATCCGTCCTCTACCTATTTAAAACAGGATATTCAGTTGGCTGATTCTCAGCATCACTGTCGAAAAACTTTTTAACATATTAATCTCCTAATATAAAATTAAGCTAGGTGTCAAAACATTTCCAATTTTAATAAAACCAAGTAAATCCATTTCTTTCCACCTTAAAATATAAACCATTCACCACACATAGGAATGTCAATAAATACTGAACATGAATCAAGTACTGCAATAAATAAGACTGAGTAAAACTCTTAGTTCAAAACTCCAAACCGAACAATAAACTGAATACAAAATCTCTGATGGAATAACTAGAAGTGGGCGACATATTCCCTAAACAAGAAGTCTAGATGAAAATGAATGGAAAGGATAGATGCGTCTACTGCAAGGACCTACAGCTTCCCCAACAGCTGCAGCTCGTCAAGCAATCCAAATCTCTAAATCTGATACTCCTGTGGCTGAGAACCTGATATAATACATATATATATATATATATATATATATTGCAAAAGAGAGAAGAGATACAAGAAACGGGTCAGAGCCCGATGGGTAAAAATGATTTAGCAAGTATTTAAAATTGGTTCTTAAAACAAGTCTTATACGCATGTTGGTTATCGAACTCTCACATGAGTTTCTCACCTCTCGTCTATTGTGCACGACTAACGTACATCTAATCTCCCCCTAGTTATACCTCCCAGTCTAACTAGTCAGAAACCATACTAATACTAACTATGCTCACTAGTAGTATTCCCGTATCGCCCATACAATACGCTATTCAGATAGTTTATCTCACATACTAAATTTCATTATTCACCATTTGAATGGTTAATCTTTTATTCACTAAGATCATTTTACTTCTCATTTTCATTTTATCTACTAGTCTCACAAAGTAGAAAGTTACCCAAGTACACTCATACATATATATAGTCTCATCATCCCTATATATATACACTAATCCAGCACCCTTAGGTTAAGACCGCTTGGTACAATGTAATAATTATTATTATTACCAAATCTACTAATTCCACAGAGTAGCAATATTCACAAGTCCATATATATATATATATATATATATATACTAATCCTGCACCCCAGGCTAAGCCCCATTAGTTCATATCTCCATAAAATCATGCGTCCCCGGGTTAACACCCATTAATGCACCTATCAATAATAATTCAGCACCCCCGGGTTATCACCCATTAGTGCGCCTAACAATAGAATATTGTATCCTCGGGTTAGCACCCATTAATGAACCTATCAATATTAATCCAGCACCCCCGAGTTATCACTCATTAGTGCTCTTAACTATAAGTTTCTTCCACCCTCAGGTTATCACCCATTAGTGCTCTTACAATAATATTACATAATATGCATACACACATCCTATTATAAATTATAAGTATTTCACCAACCTACATATATACTCTTCATACATGTTTTAACCTCATTACTACGTATAGTATAAATAATTAGATTACTATCTCTCTCGTAATCTCCAAGGCACATTCTCTCTATACCGAAATAATTAAAGTATTAATTCCCATATACTTTTTTCCAAAATTTCTTCTTATTTGAATTTGCTATTTGGTAGTTTCTCTCACTCCAATAAACAAATAAACTCCAAACTGGGCTTTAAGCAAATTCCCAGAATTCACCCTGTGGTTTGAACCAGAATGACATGTGGTTTGGACCAGAAGACATGTCGTTCGAACCAGAAGACATGTTGTTCGAACCAGAAGACATGTCGTTCGAACGACTTCCAATGTCGTTCGAACCACTTCGCGCGAGATCCCCATCTCTTTTGAACCACTTCGCGCGAGATCGCGCGAGATTACACTGTTCGTCTTCTTCACAAAACTTCAGCGTTTTTCACCATTTTTAAACCTACAAACCTCTAAGATTAAATTTCCAACAACTCATCATCAATACCCATCAACCCCTAACAGGTTACCGATTTTTCTATCATCCTAGGATCCTTAATTCGTCATTAATTATCATAATTACAGAAAACCACCAAATTAATTCACATGAACCCTAGTTTCCAAAATTCCAATTAAAGAACCTAATCAACCCAGATTCGTTTATCAATCTTTAATCATAATTTAAATCTCCAATTTTCACCCAATTAACATATAAATCATGATTAATTCCACCTAGACTAACATGATCATGATTATTGCTAAAAGAAAGCAAGTAATAAACACTTTCCTCGAATATGACGGTATGATCCGTTGGTGATCTTTGTATATACGTGTTCCTCTTTTCGCGATCTACGTGTTGGTGGTCACGGTTGTGCAAGGTGATGCCAAATGAGTCTTCTCTCTTGGAATTTGGTTCTCCCTCACACCCTCCATGGCCGTTCTAACTTCCTGTCACTTCTTAACCCTAATGGACTTTCCTTAGCTGATATAATTAATCCCAATTTTCATCCATTAGTTTAGCCCAAAAATCCAAATTACAAAACTACCCCTACGGGGTGCCGGTTAGGCCTAAAATCGCCCCGGGACCCAAACTAAACACCCGGGTATACTATTTTGACTATCTTGACCCTCCCGGACTCAATGGCGACTCTAAATGACCATACGAGTTAATATAAATATTTTTTCTTTTTATTCCATTCAATTAGTCCTGACACGACTCACACGTGTGTCAAACTTAAATTACCAAACTGCCGTATTTCTCACTTCTGATAATTTATCAAATATCATAAATCCATATTACATATCACACAGTAATATCTAATAGTTCACAACAATAAGTATTAACCCTTGGCACATTAGTTAATAATTATTTTAATCGGGATTAATAACAAATTAATTTCCCACATTTTAATTTAATTAAACCAACAATAATAATTAATCGCATATTTATTCCCATAATAATAATTAATCACATAATTATTTAAATCATCAAAAATACGGGGTGTTACAATAGACAGTACAATAATCTGGGAATGAAAATATATAAGTGCTACTCTACAACACTTGGGTATAAACCCGATATACCAATTGAATCCTAATCTAGATACATAGAAGAAAGGAATCGACAATAACAAAATGTCGCAACAGTTCGCTACTGCCACAGCTCCACGAATAGACTAGATGGATAAACATCAATGTCATCCTTGCGGAGGAATACCTAGAATAATAAAATATATATATAGCAAGAAAGAATATAAATGGGTCAGAGCCCGAGGTGTGAAAACATTTTATAGCAAGTGCATTAAAAGGCATAATAATTATAAATACGTTATGACATGATTAAGGTGGAGTCGCACTCTCCATAAAATCCAACTCACCTCTCATCTAAAGTGCGCAACTAAGCGTATGCACATGATCTCTAATTAATTTCTCAAATCTATCTAAGGGCAAAGTAATCTAACTTACTCCCAATTTACACTCATCTAAATCAAACCCTTCAATTTCTAATATTATTGATCTCAATTATTCGTTCTCTTTGTAAACATATAAAATATACATAAACATTTTCTTTTACTATAATTTTTCATAATTGTAGTTATGCCATATATATATACATACATATATATATATACATATATATATACATACATATATATATATACATATATATATATATATATTTATATATATATATCACTATATATATGAGTTATTAGCATCTAGGTGCTAAGGACTAAACTTCTCCTAATTCTCAACATTGCAATGCATTTCGTGCGTGGGACGTCTCACAAGCGAAATCCAAACAAGGAACCCCCCGATACACTACTCCTGGCAGTATTGATTATCAAGATTCATTATGACCTCAATGCATGACTCTTATAACCCAAATTTGTTTCATACTCTGATGATTTATTTAATTATTCTCAATTCTCGACAGTGCACGGTGTTTCGTACGTGGGACATCTCGCAAGCGAAATCCAAACAAGGACCCCTCGATACACTACTCCTTGGCAGTGTCAATCGCCGAGATATACTAATATATAAATATGAGCATTAAGTACTAAATTCTCCTCACTCCCAACATTGCACTGTGTTTCATGCATGGGACGTCTTCTAAGCGAAATCCAAACAAGGAACCCCCCGATACACTACTCCTTAGCAATGTTAGTCGTTGAGGTCCATTATGTCCTCGATACCCAGAGTACTATATACTCATATAATTACTACTTTTCATTTTCTCATAATTGATTCTTCACAATTTAAGTACGGATAAAATCTCCCGAAATGATATTCAAACAATCTTCTTATGTCTCTTTACTCTAGAGGAAGATATTATATCACACAATCATATAGAATTTGTATAATATTCACACAAGTATAATAATAACTATCCCAATGAGCTATAACTCGAGGACGCAAGTTCTCAATGCTATCGTCTTCCTGGAATTACTCACTTTATCCCAGGTTACCATATATCGGACTATTTTCACACCTCCATGGTAAAATAACCATTCAAAACGTACGGGAAGTGGCCATAGTTCCTCCCCGACAACCAGATGAAACATACCCACCACGTCTCACCTCTAATAAAAATCACACAATAAATAAATGGAAGTTATGATCTGGGGAATATTCACATCCCGCTCCTGTAACAACCCTCGCTTTTGGGAGCCCGTTTTATATTTATTTCCTATGTGGCGTAGTTGCATATATTATATACTGCATGTGGGCAAGTATTAATTTGATGAAATAAGTTAATATTTACAAATAAGTTGCATAATTGCCATGTGTGTAAGTAGTTGTTACCATGTGGTGTTTTATTTTGTCATGAAATTAAAATGACAGTTTGAATTAAAATGGAACCGGAACTTAATTTGGCTTGTAAAATATCCAAATGATCATTTGGAGGGTGTAGTTAGCTCCGGGAGGTGCGAGACAGTCAAAATATGTGCCATATTGTATTTTGAGATTTTGGGCACTTTTGACTGGTTTTGGCATATTGCGTATTAGAACTTAACTATTGCGGTATTTTTACTTATTGGTTGGAGACTTTTAAACTTAAGCCACGTTTAGTGTCTCCCTTAAGTCTTTCAATTCCTCTTAATTACCCTAAGTGTTCTAGCCCTAGAGTGAGAGAGAATGAGTGGAAGATTGGAGAAAAGGGAGAGATCTTGAGGATTTGTGGCTTGATCTTGCTTTCTTCTTCAACCAATCTTGTTAGTGAATCCCCAAGGCAAGTTTTCTACTTGCTATTATATAGTTTAATATGAATAATTAGTATGGGTAGACATGTATAATTTTGATGTATTAATGTTGTGGTTTTGGTTGGATTTATGGGTATAAACATCTTTGGTAGAGATAGATTGTTGATTGAGGTGGAAAAATGTTGTTGGGAGCATTTATGATCTTTGGGTATCATATTATGTATTTGGATGACTTTGGTTTGGTTGTGGATTTTTGGGGGCTAGAGGAGATTAGGAAAATGGGGACTAGGTCTGCTATGACCGATCGACCGCGTATCTCAGACCGGTCGACCGGACCTTCGGAGGAAGGCACACTGCTTTCTTTCAAAGGCATGAAATAAGGTCACGGTCGACCGCGGTTCTACCACAGGTCGACCGGTCCATCCGAAATGGACTTTCTTCTTCTTTCTAAAGCTAAATTTTGAGACGCGGTCGACCGCTGTCTTGGGATCGGTCGACCGGTCCCCTGTTTTCTAAACAAATTTCCTACTTTTATCTTTTATTCTTCTTTCTTCCCCTAGGAACTTAGGGCTCTTCTTGAATGAAGTAAACCTTGGCTTTTAGAGTCCTAGTTGAGTGGGTTGTCACCCTAGTGTTGAATGATTTCACTTGGGGTTAAGTCCGGGGGAAGGGTTGTCCTAGTGATGTTAAGGCATCACTTTTTCTTGTGCATCCAAATAATATGGATGGGAATGGTAGGCCCATACTTGGAGACTTTAGGGGCTTAATTTGAGTTATGTTAAATCCTATCTTTGGGGGAAGTGAATATGATCCCTTGGAGATTTATTCGAGGCAGAACCTAGGATGAGTAATGAACTATCCTATTATAACGGTTTCAAACAAATGAAACATGTAATTGTAAAGGAAAAATGAAAAATATGGTTTTTATAGTAAATGCTAATTTACTTAAACACACCTCTCTAAATGCTATCATAAGGGAAGTGTCACACCCCGCCTAATTCTGGCGTCGGCCGCCACCAAAACCAAACCGGGCGTGAACTAAATAATTACCATTCTTAGCATGAGACAGATATGAGACATAAATAAACCAGTCCATAAGATACATAATTGAATCAAACTCAAATTCTCATAAACAACTAAGCGATAAAAGATCCATTACATGCTAACTCCAAAAATCCAATCTCCAATAATGATTAAATAAAATCTGAATAATCCCAACAGAAATCCTCTAAACAAATTTGGAACCGAATGGCCCAATAAAGCTCCAATGAAGTCTCATAATACGACTGGAAAATAAAGTCTAACTAAACTATGCCATCAAGTAAATAACTCCAACTGCACCTCCAATGATAACTCCGATAAACTTATGCAGCTTCTCCAAATTAAATCCTGAAAAAGATTAGTCAACGCATGGGTCAGAGCCAAATCTCTGAGCAAGAATACACACTACTCCCCTCAAATAGGATCCTTGAATCCAGACAGTAGTATTATACGCAATAAATATCACAATAGAATATTTTAAATTAAACGCGATAATTATAATCTACTAACTACCCGCAAAAATCCTCATTTATAAAGGCACACCAATATGATTTTAAATTCCCAAGTCCCGCGATGTTAATTTAATTAAATTAACCAACTTTTATTATAGTTATCACTTTTTATTAAAGTGTCACACTTCCCCTTTGTCAATCGTCCTCTGATCCGTTTACTGTCGGCCCCGACACATGACAAGGTTCCCCTTGTCAATCATCCTCTAACCCATTTACTGTCGGCCCCGACACATGACAAGGTTCCACACACGACACGACATAAATCGTCCTCTGACCCGTTTAAACTGTCGGCCCTGACACATTATGTCACCACAAATTTTAATACCCGTTTTTATCTTAGGCATTAATTCTCAATTTCTCAATTTATAATCACCCCACCCTTTTAATCGATGTGAGATCCTCAAAATACCCCTTAGTCCCAAACCTAAGGGTCCCCAAGTTATCAATATGTCCTACCCTATGTATAGGAGGATTTTCTAACATAAATCTTAACTTATTCTCGTACTTAGTCTATCGTAACGACGATAAAGTAATAAAAATCAGCCCACCCTCAAGATGATAAAAATGCGATAATCTACCCTCACTAAGTCCCATACCTAGAAGGCGTAAATCATCAAAAGGCATACCCACAAGTCCCATACCTAGAAGGCATTCTAAAATATAGGGAGAGCAATAATACCCAACAACCCGTCGTCACAAAGGCAACATCATAATACCAACAAGTCACACAAACAAGCATAATTAATCAATATATAAAACTACGCATGATATTCCAATTCAATTAATTCTTTAATTTAATTATCACCTCGTCAACAATACTCAGTTAATCTCATTTAATTATTTTAAATTAAATATACCAATTTTTCATCATATATACATCAAAAACCAAATTTCATTATCTCTACATGTATTACATGAGTTGTACGCACCCAAAAATCATTTATTTTTAGAACTAGGGTTTTTCTACATGCAACCTACACCAATAAAACCCAAAATCACTCATCAATCCTACGTACCTAAAGGGTTATGAATATTATTCAGATTAAAAGATTTTATAAAAACAGCCCCATAATTAGTATTCAATTTTTCTAATTAAGTTACTAATTATTTTTAAGAAAAATATGTAATTAAGTGTTTAGGCGACACTTAAAACGTATAATACTAAAGGAAAAGAATAGAGTATTCATGCCTGAATAAAAGTTGGTTTAGAAATCTGATCTTGAATGTGTATTTCTCTCAAAAATTTGACAAAGATTCGTTATTGACGCGTCTTGAGAAAATCCGGTTAATCTTGACAAAACTTGAGTTGAAAGTTATGTAGAATGGGGCTAGGGTTTTGAGGTTGAAGAAGATGAAGAAGATGAGAGGATTCTGATTTTTGATAAGTCTAAAATGTGTTTTAAAAGATCTAAACTCGTCACTTTATGTTTATATACCAAAAAGAATTAGAGTCCTAATCAAATACAAATACTTGAAAAAATCATTACGGACGATCGGACCGTTAGAATCGCATGAAATTTTAGTACGTTGTAGCGAACGGCGAGACAGGACTTCTGACAAAAATTCAGCTTGATCGGAACGATCGGATTTCTAAAAATATTATTTTTACTAGAGAGTTTTATGTTCCGAGGACTCTTAGAGAGTTTTATGTTTTGAGGATTCTTCTAAATAATAAAAATTCAATTAAAACTCCATTTTAATTCCGATTCCAATTCCGTTTGAAAATTTATTTTTCAAATATAAAAACCAACACTTTAAATTATAAAATTTATAAAATCCAAAATTTCATTTTTCTCCGATTTCCAAAAATTAATTTAAAAATTCCCATTTAAAAAAATCTGGGTTGTTACAGGAAGCTCGTGCATGAGGTGATGTTCCTTGATTAGTGAATGCAGGGAGACTATAGTCCTCGGCCATATGCGGGTTTATTATATGTATTTTTCTGCGCTAGTGAAGTAATTCCGGGTGTGGTTATGACTCACTCGCAGGCATATGGCCACTTCCCGACATGCGATAGGTACCCCGGCTGCCTTGTTTGATGGGCCCCTGGAAGATGATAGTCATTTAGGGGCGCGCCCAGTGGGGAAACTCGGAGGGGAGGTCTTAGAATCATTATATGCATAAGAATATAGCTTTTCTAAATCTCAAGTGGGACTTGAGGGTTGTATAATTCCACTAAATGATATTAACCATTACATTCTTGTTAAGGAATGGGAATTGGAATGAAATAAGAAGATAATGTTAGTATATTCCTGTTAAGGAACTGAAACTGGTTTAAAGTGGAATATGGGGTAATACAAGCTCTTAATTTAGTTTTTAATTTAATCTGGCATCATTTCATCTTCTTGCTTAGTTTCATTTAATTATGTCATTCTCACTTGTTTCTTATGATCCATGCTTAGGTTGTTAGAGTGCTGATTTCTGTACCGATATGTTACTATTCATATCTAGCATGCTTTTTGTTCATCTGGGAACTATATATAAATCGGGTCCTGACCCGTTCTTTTTCTCTATGTTGTACTTGTTATTGTATCCGCCCAGGTGATCCTCCGCAAGGACGCCCGTGTTGATATTCCTACTCTTTTGCTTTTAAGGAGCTGTATGAAATTGCGGATATTACAGGATGTTTTGTTAGACGCCGTCATTCTTTTGATATCTAGTTATGATTGGGTCTTTCACTCGGGCGAGTGGCCCAATCTTGTAATTGTATAATGAATGTATAACATAACCTCTCACTGATGGGATTACTTTTGTGTAGCTGTGAACCGACAGCCTATTCGGTTCTTGTCTTTGTATATTGTGGTTTTAGATGTATAATAGTTATGTTTCTTTGAATTCCACTATTGTTCTAGAATGGGTTGTTTAAATTTCTTTTCTTAACTTAACTTTTAAAATGCAAATTGTTTTGACAACCCGTTTTCTGAATTATTGGGTGGTTTTCTCGGTTACTCTTACTATATTTGTGGTGCTGAGAATGAGTTCCGTCCATGATTACCGTATATGTCGGAGTATCGGGATGGCCACCCCTTATTTCGGAGTGCGGTTTGTCACAGATGGTATCAGAGCACTGGGTTCTAGAGTACTAGGATCTATGTGGACTTGTCACGATCTACCGTAACGTTCTTTGATATAGAGCCTAATGATAAGACTGCTTTGCTGCTTATATTTGCGATCTTCTATGAAATAGATAATTGTGAATTGTATTCTAACTCTATTGTCCCTTCATCTCAGATGCCGCCTAAGAGAGGTCGCCCTGCGAGACAAAATAGAGTTGTAGAAGAGGATGTTGGTCCTCTACCGCCCCAAGGAACTTTTAATGCTACTGACGTAGCCAATAACGTGGCTCATGCAGATAATGCCGCCATGACCGCAGTAACTCAAAAGATGCCAATAGCTCAACAACGGGCACTGGATGCTCAAGCCCCTACGGGACCTTCTCCGTGGGAAAGAGTAAGGGAGTCCTTTTTAAAGGGCCATCCCCTAGAGTTTGACGGAGGTTCTGACGTTGTTCGAGCAAATCAATGGAAGAAGGATATGCAACGCCATTTACGAATGGTGGACTGTAGTGAGGAGAAGAAGCAAGTCCTTGCTACTTTCAAGTTGGTTGGGGAGGCGTTACATTGGTGGGAATCAATGACTATGCCAGAACAGAGGGATACTATGTCCATTACTGATTTCTGGGTTTTGTACGACCGGAAATATTTTCCTCCCGCGATTCAGAGGGAGATGAGGAGGAAACTTCAAGATCTAGTTCAGGGAGAACGATCGGTGGCTGAATATGAGGAAGAGTTTACCCGGTTAGCTAGTTTTGTGTCGGAAGAGGTAACCCCGGAGGAAAGGAAAGTCTCAAAATTCATGGGAGGTCTAAACTGGAGAATCCGACAGCATTTTCTGGGTAATCCGGCTTTACAAAATTTTGGTGAAGTGATGAACGCTGCATTGCTTCATTGTCAGGAGAATCAGTTGTTTATTCAGAATAGCAAGAAAGCTTCGGGGGTTGAGCAAGTAGGGAAGCCCGGGGTGAGTGGGAATGGAGGAGGAGCTTTTCCTTCTTCCCAACCAGCGGGTAATAAGCAACGAGAAAGGGATCCTCAGCAAGGGGATGGGTCGAAAAGACAACGCTCTGGCGGGTTTAATGTTAGTGGAAATGCTAACAGGCAAGGTCAGGGTGTCGTACCACAGCAAGCGGGTCGAGGTGGCCAGGGAGGTAGGGGCCAACCGGGCCAAGGTTTTGGGCAGTTTAGAAGTAACACAGGTCGAGGTCAGGAGAATATGGTGGGGAAATGTTTTCTATGTGGAGAAGCTGGTCACTTTAAGAGAGATTGTCCTCAGGTGACTGGGGGACAACCTCCGCGAGTTCCTCAGCAGCCTTATGTGCAGTTCCCTCCACAAGCACCGAATCCAGTTGTCCCTCTGCAGCAGGGCCAACTACAGTATGGGAGAGTCTATCACATTCACGATGCTATGCTTCTTCCTATTCAGCCAGCGCCGCCAGCTATAGAGGGTAAGTTCCTTATTCAGGGACACATGGGTCGTGTTCTGTTTGATACGGGTGCGACGCATTCTTTTATTTCCAGAAGTTTTGCTCAGTCCACAGAGTTGATAAAATCTGCGGAAAGTACCTTTTCTAGTGTGGAGTCCTCTATGGGCGACGGTTCCCTTATTTTCTTTGTTTGTAAACGCATAGGGATCACTCTTGGTAATTTGTGTTTGGAATCCGACTTACTCGTCCTAGACATGGTCGGGTATGATGTTATTTTAGGCATGGATTGGCTTGTTAAGTATCATGCTATAGTAAATTGTTACGGGAAGAGTATAGTCTTCGCCGTTCCAGGACAAGATATGTTCCTGGTGGTTATGCCTCGTTTAGAGGGAGATTCTGGTACTTATTTATATTGTATTGCGGATGAGAATTCTCGGGATGTAGTTTTTCCCTTAGATTCTATTCCTGTCGTTCGAGACTTTGAGGACGTTTTCTGGGAGATACTGGGTTTGCCTCCTAGTAGAGAGATTGAGTTTGTTATTGACTTAGCGCCAGGAACTCGACCGATTGCGCGAACTCCTTATCGTATGGCTCCTGTGGAGATGAGGGAGCTAAGAGAGCAGATTCAGCAGTTGTTGGAACAGGGGTTTATCAGGCGTAGCACATCGCCGTGGGGTGCTCCTGTGTTGTTTGTGAAGAAAAGAGATGGTTCTCTCCGGTTGTGTGTTGACTATAGAGAATTGAACAAGGTCACTATCCGGAACAAATATCCTTTGCCTCGCATAGATGACTTATTTGATCAGCTCAGGGGAGCAACCTACTTCTCTAAGATAGACTTCAGAACGGGGTATCACCAGTTGAGGATACGTGAGCAAGATGCATCCAAAACTGCTTTTCTGACGAGGTACGGGTCTTATGAATTTTTGGTTATGCCTCTTGGGCTAACCAATGCCCCTGCATTGTTCATGGATCTTATGAATAGAGTATTTCGTGACTTCCTGGACCAATTTGTCATTGTGTTTATTGATGACATCCTCGTGTATTCTCAAACGGAAGATGACCATGCTACTCATTTGGGGTTGGTCCTGCAAAGGTTGAGGGATCACCAATTGTACGCCAAGTTTGAGAAGTGTGTCTTTTGGTTGCGGGAAGCGCAATTTTTGGGTCACGTTGTTTCTTCTCAAGGGATATCGGTGGACCCAAGTAAAGTTGTTGCGGTGAGGGAGTGGGGTCAGCCCACGACGCCTACAGAGATTCGCAGTTTTCTGGGTTTGGCGGGCTATTACCGCCGATTTATTAAGGGATTTTCTAAGATTGCTAGTCCTTTGATAAATTTGACCCGGAAAGGGGTTAGATTTGTGTGGGATGAAACCTGTCAAACTGCGTTCGATGAGCTTAAAGATAGATTGACTTCGGCTCCAGTCCTCGCTTTACCCAAGCCAGGGTTGGAATATTTGGTCTTCACTGATGCATCTCTACAAGGTTTGGGAGGTGTGCTTCAGCAGGAGCGACAAGCTATTGCTTATGCTTCTAGAAAACTCAAGCCTCATGAAAGAAATTATCCGGTGCATGACTTGGAATTAGCCGTCGTTGTCTTTGCCTTAAAGATTTGGAGGCACTATCTTCTCGGGGAGAAGTTTAGTCTTTTCACGGACCATAAGTCGTTGCAATATTTATTTTCTCAGAAAGATCTGAATATGCGGCAGCGAAGAGGGTTGGAGTTCGTGAAAGATTACCAATTTGATATTCATTATCATCCGGGCAAGGCGAACGTGGTGGAAGATGCCCTGAGTAGGAGACCCGGGGGTGAATTAGCTGATGTGTGGAAAGCTAAATGGAAGGAACTCAGTCATGAGGATGCGGTTGCTAGGGCATTTATGTCCGTGATGACTGTTACTCTGACGATTGTGGCACGGGTGGTGGAAGCCCAAGGCAGAGATAAAGAATGTCAAGACCACATTCGCCAGTTATTGACTGGGGGAGCGGAGTCCTACTCGGTAAGTTCCGAGGGTGGATTACGCTTTCATGGAAGGATTATTGTTCCGGAGGATAGAGATTTGTGACGGGCTATGATGGCGGAATCTCACGGCTCTAAATTTTTGGTACATCCGGGAAATGATAAAATGTATCAAGATATGCGCCGTCAATATTGGTGGCCGGGTATGAAAAGAGATATTTCAGAGTTTGTATCTCAATGCACTACTTGTCAGTTAGTTAAAGTTGATCATCAGCTGCCGGCAGGTCTATTGCAGCCGTTGGAAATTCCTGTTTGGAAATGGGAGAGCATCTCAATGGATTTTATAACCGGGTTGCCAACATCACAAAAGGGTCACGATTCTATTTGGGTTATCGTGGATCACTTGACAAAGTCGGCGCACTTCCTTCCCATCCGTACTGATTATAATACCGCTCGTTACGCTCAATTGTTCATTGAAGAGATTGTTAGATTGCATGGGGTGCCCTTGAATATTGCTTTCGACAGAGATAAGATATTTGTTTCCCACTTTGGTGAAGCTTCCAAGAGGCCATGGGAACCGAATTGAAATTAAGTACTTCTTATCATCCTCAAACAGATGGCCAGACCGAAAGGGTTAACCAAATGTTGGAGGATATGCTCCGTATGTGCATGCTTGATTTCAAGGGTAGTTGGGAACAATATCTCCCTTTGGTTGAATTTGCTTATAATAACTCATACTAGTTCACTATTGGGATGGCGCCCTATGAAGCCTTGTATGGTAGGCCTTGCAGATCCCCCACGTGTTGGTTAGAAGTGGGAGATAACAAGTTTCTTGGACCTGAAATGATCCGGGATACTTCTTCAAAGATCGAGCTTATTCGAGACCGTATTCGGATAGCCCAAGACAGACAAAAGAGCTATGCCGATGCGAGGAGAAGACATGTGGAGTTAGAAGTTGGAGACCAAGTGTTGGTACGGTTGTCGCCTATGAAAGGCGTTAAGCGTTTCGGAAAGAAAGGGAAGCTTGCACCCCGTTTCGTTGGGCCTTTTCCTGTACTTGCTAAAGTAGGCCCCGTGGCGTATCAGATTTCCCTACCGGAACCGTTGCAACAGATTCACAATGTTTCCCACATCTCTTCCTTGAAGAAGTATAAGAGGTGTGATGGCGCCCTTTGGCACATTCCTTTCGAGGATATAGAGTTACAACCCGATATTTCTTATGAAGAGCAACCCGTGGCCATTTTGGAGCATGGGGAACGTAGGCTGAGATCTCGTGTGGTACCCTTGGTTAGAGTATAATGGAGTCATCACAGTGTCGATGAATCTACTTGGGAGCATGAGGATGATATGCGGGAAAAGTATCCGCATCTCTTTATCCAAGGTACGCTTGAATTTTGGGGGCAAAATTCCCTCATAAGGGGGGGAGTATTGTAATACCCCGTATTTTTGACTATATTTATTTTGGGATTAATTAATTAAATTGCGTATTAATTGAAAATTAATCCGGGTTAATAATACTAATGTGATGAGAATTGGTATTTGATTATGTGCATATATGATTATATATGAACTTGGTATTATAAAATTTGTCGTGGGATTTATATACGGCATTTTAGAAATTTTGTTGAGATGCGTGGGACCGCCGCGTCACGGTATGATATTTTGATATTAATAGTGAATTAAAAATCTATAATCCGTATGGTCGTTTTGAGTGCGCCAACGCGTCCGGAAGGGTCGAGATAGTCAGAAAACACTAGCCGGGGGTATAGTTTGGGTTCCGGGGTATTTTTAGGCCATCCCGGCACCATAAAGGGTATTTTAGTAATTTGGTATTTTTGGGTAATTAAAAGTGACGAAAATGGAGAGTTATAATCTGATAAGGATTGACCCAACCAACCCTTATTAACCCAACAAGCTACGGAGGTTTATCATATTAGGTTTTCATAAGTTTCCTTCAAACCAAACCCTAGCCACCTTGAGCCACCATTGAAGTAAAGCTTGGAGAAGGAGAGAGATAGAGTAAATCTGCAGAAAGAGATTACAAATCAACACCAAATTCGAAATCAAACCAAGGCAAGTGGTTTAATTATGTTTAACTTCAGCAAATGTTCTTTCCATGTTAGCAAATTGAAGATTTATAATTGTTATTGGAAGATGAATGAAAACCCATGTTTAATTGAACTTAGGTCTGAATTTTGAGGATAAATTGCATGTAGACTAGTTGTTGACGATTAATCTGATGTGAATACATGATTGGGTGAAAGAAAAACGAATTAAATTCTGGGATTTGATGATGATATTATGTTAGGGTTCATGTTCTTGAGAAAATCTGGAAAAACTAGGTTTTTATGAAGATTGATCCATAGGTAGCCTTTAGATGTTGAATTATTGATTTATGAACGTTAGTAATACTGTAGGATTGTTATATGGCATTACTATGACGTTATATCTGAGAATCATACGTTAGAAATTGGTTTTGGGATGAATTAAAATCTGCAAAACGAAGCAGTCCGTAGCCATACCTGTTCGATCGATCGATCGACATTCATCAGTCGATCGATCGACTAGATCGATCGAGCGACATTCATAGGTCGATCGATCGACCTTCCCAGAATGAGTGAAATATTCCTTAATTTGATTTTTATGGTGGAAACCCTCGAAGAATACGTTTGTAGCCCTTATGAATACCCTCACCCTTGAGGAAGACCAGTAGGTGTGATTATTATAGTGGACTTTAATTAGAATACAATTCGAGGAATTATTCTAGATTATTGAAATTCGTTAGTGAGGTAACGTTTGGGTTAATAGTGTAAAGTTGTGTAATTTGATGAAATAAGGTTTAGAGCAGAAGTAAAGGCCTTAAGAATAAAGATGTTATATTTGGGAATAATCGGAACTTAATAGTCTATTTAAGATAGATTTTAAGGATAAGGGATTACGGCGTGAGACGTGTCGGCAATTTAACCTTATATCAACGGGAGACTTGAAATATATAAGTTTGGTATAACGGTATAATGATGTAGAAAATACCTTATTAAAATGGTAATATCTAAGATGTGTGAGTGCTTAGTATATGGTTTATGTGTATAACATACCTACCATACTTGCTATCACGGGGGAGGTTACGTTCGCTTAGGACCCTCTAATCCTTGTGTGCCTACGGGGGGGATATAGACTGGTACCTTGATGAACATAGATCATTGAAAGACTTATTGTGATATTAATAAGTCCGCTGATCATGGGAGCGTAGGTATGTGCGTGACCCATGTGATGGTGACTGTGTTCGCCTCCATTAATTGTGATGTTGTTATCGGTAAACTATTCCTGAGAGATTCGGAATATGTAATCCTTATGTACGTGATGTACCGGGATGGATAGCAGAGTATGTGTGCACCGCAGCTTAGTTCTCGGGGTGCTTGTGTCGTATATTTATGATGTGAATAATATACGCTTAATTTAATGGGAACCTTCATGTTAATGTTGTGAATGTAATTACGGTAATGTTCCGAGACTGATAATGAGTTAACTGATAGTTATATCAATGGAATATTTAGTAACTGAGTTTACGATAAACCTCTATTAAATTACGAGCGTTGTATAATAAATGGAACCTAGTAATATGGGTAGAACCTTTGGCAGTCTAGCTAGTTATGTCGTCAGTTAGCTAGTAGTATGGGTCGATATAGATGGGTAATTACGTTAGGAGTGCACAGTTAGTCGAGAGGTGAGAATTTAATGTGAGTGCACGTCCTAACATGTACTTTGCATTTAATGTTTTAAATGTTTTTAAAGCACTTGCAGGTTTTTAAAATATAACACATTCGGGCTCTGACCCGTTTGCTTTTCAAATCTCTTTTTCTTGTAAAACCATTTTTAGGTGCCCAGCCACAGGGACACCAAGCATAGGATTCTCATTCAGGTGACGAGCTGTAGCTGTTTGTGGAAGCTACAGGGACTTACTTTTAGACGCCTCTCTCATTTGGATTCCAGTCTCAGCATCTATCAGTTGTAGGGCATGTTGCCCAATTCTATTAGACATTTTTACATTTCAGTTTTCAGACTCTAGCATGTATTGCTCAGTATTCAGTTTTAGTTATTTATTTCAGTTTACTTATCAGTTGTGGGATTTTGTATTGAGGAGTTTTTCCTTCAGGTTCTATTTACATTTTGTGATGGTTATTCATTCTATTTCAGTATGGTGAATGGTGTTATTTAGTTATTTATTACTCTTGTTGCATGTTAATCAGATTTAATAAAATTGGCACTTACTTTTTAAATACTAAGTAGTTAGTAATCTTTAAAATGTTTTCGACAGTGATGCTATTAACTGAGCCAACTTGGCATTTTGAATTAATTTTATAAAGGAGTAGCTAACCGGTGTTTAATTAGTCGGGGTGTCACAAGTATGTAACAACCCTCGCTTTTGGAAGCCCATTTTATATTTATTTCCTATGTGGCGTAGTTGCATATATTATATACTGCATGTGGGTAAGTATTAATTTGATGAAATAAGTTAATATTTACAAATAAGTTGCATAATTGCCATGTGTGTAAGTAGTTGTTACCATGTGGTGTTTTATTTTGTCATGAAAGAGTTGGCGCTTGCGTTCAATTAAGAAATAATATAATAAATACCTTTTTAACCCAAATTAACCCTAAGCATGCAACTAGGTGTGATTGAAACAATATGGAATCATGCACAAGATATTCAACACACAAAGTTTAAGGAAAAATCCCCAACAGGGGCAAAACCATTTGTATATTCACTATAATTTGTAAAAGACGGTTTACAATCGGATTACAATGAAATACAGGTTGACTAAGAATTACCCTCGGGTATCGAATTCTGTAGTCGCGGCTGGAAGAAACCCTTTCCAGTAGGGGTGGCGGCTGGAACAATCCCTGTCCAGTAGGGCTGCAATGAAGAGGAAGATGCGGTCCACTTCACAAAGGGTTGAACATCAATGGTGTTCTAGGGTTACCAAAAGTGACTCACAAATGTATGGAATTTGTGTGAATCAAGGGTATAAATCAATGGACTCAAATACCATGAAGACTTAAGAGTTATGGAACTCAAAAAATCGTGTGTAAGCCTTGTCAAACCACTTCCCCATAGTGGGATTAAATAGAACCTCTTTGGCCGAGAAAATCTGATACACGATCTGGGAAATTCTATCCAGGGCGGACCGGTCCGGGCCTTAGGCGGATCGGTCCGATAGCGGACCGGTTCTTTTATTTTGAAGTTGATTCGGTTCGCATTCGGTTCGGGGCTCACTGGCTTCAAACGAGCAAGGCGGATCGGTCCGGGTCTCAGCGGATCGGTCCGTAGTCGGATCGGTTCCTTTAAATTCCAGGCGGATCGGTCTGAGGCTAGGCGGACCGATTCTTTTTATTTTGGGGCGGACCGGTCCGGTATTTTGGATTTCTGAATTTTCTTCTTTCTTGATTCGATACTCGGAGTCCGTTGATGACGATATGAACTTGAATTTCTTCAACGGTGTTACGGCTAATGACATATAACTATGTTGGACAAAAATGTCCTTACAAATCTTCCCCTATGTCTATGCCGGAACAAACATAAAAAATCCGAATTATCAAGTATGAACAATGCCTATACAAATCTACCCTTCCATGAACCCAAAACTGAAAGAGGTACAAATGACTAAGGATGCATCGTTTGTTCTTCGAATCTTCAGAAATCTCACCGCTTTTCTCGTAGGGTGTGCATTATGGGATATCAAGGATGTACCTACACACATGAGACAAAGCAAATACCAAGTGACGTATCGAGTTTGAAATGAGATAAACAAGATCATATATATCAATTTAAGATGATATTCTCAGAATTTCAAAACTCCCCCAAAATCAGATAATTCATTCTCCCCCTTTTTATGATGTCCCCAAATAGACAAGTGAGAGAAATAAATCAAGCAATCAAGAACCGGGGTGACACAAGGCATAAAATCACACCATGAATGAACATAAAACAACCAAGTCGGTGATGGCGTAAAAGAATGGATGTGATCAAAATTCGATAGGACAATCAATGCATACAAACATGACATATGTGCACGATGAATATTGGATATTCCTAACGAATGAACTCAAATGATTCCTTTGGTGTAAAAGAGTGGAAATATAAGACATTGACTATATCAAATCTACAAATCAATGCTCAAAGTGATTTCTACACCAATAACGTCCAAAATGACTTTCATGCTTTTTCAGGACTTTCAAGGAAGTGCAAACCCATTTTTCAATCTCCAACCAAAACTCCCTCAGATATTATTTTGAATAGAGGCATTCTAAATTCTCAAACTTTGGAGAATTGATGGTGAAAACCTAAATGGCCCATATTTGGCATGAATTGCTTTTTATTGCCGTATCAATTTTTTCAGGCTCTTTTAACCTCTTAGGACCTCGGATATTAAAATTCCTCCATTTTTTAGGTCCTTTTAACGGTGGCTTTTGCGCAAAGGATAAGAATCAACTTTCGCAGCCCCTCCCCGTTAAGAAAATGTACACACAGTCTCACCAAAACGGTTTTAACATGCAATTCAATCTTGTCAAGTTTTATCGCATTTTATACATTGTATAGACAGGATTGAGATGGAAACACTCAAGCCAACATGATATTCACAAGTGCAACAATCAAATATAGCCGTGCATGTGTGCAATAAAGGATATAGGAGTCAAGCATGTAGGAAATATCACTAATTACATCTCAAGGACTCCAATCAATGTTAAGCACATGGATGAAATGATGTAGCCTCTCAAATCTCTATCAAACAGTCACATGGATATATGGAATGAAGTTGTGACTTGGCTATATTAAATGCTCATCCATAAAAGGCAAATCTCTTTTTGGTCTTTTTCAAAAAATTTATCAAAATAAAATCTTTTTGTGCTTTTCTCAAAAAAAAATTCAAAAAAGAAAATCTTTTTGAATTTTTTTTTTCAAAAGCAATATAGACAGCAAAAAGAGTAAAGAAAAGCTGTACAACAAAGAATAGTACATATAAACAGACTAGCAATAGGAAGCATATGATATGAGCATGAAGAAGCATCCTATTCTAGACATAGACCAACCCCTCAGTCAACTGTGCAAATCCCCAAAGACTTCCTAAGACTCTCAAATCTAAGGGCATCTAAAGGTTTCGTGAAAATATCGACTAACTGACGGTCGGTAGGAACAAAACTCAGGGTTACGACCTTCTCCTCAACTAACTGACGTATAAAGTGCTCGCGTAACCTGATGTGCTTTGTGCGCGAATGTTGGACAGGATTGTGGGATATGTGTATCGCGCTCGTGTTATCACAGGAAATGGCCATGGTGTCCTGTGAAATCCCATAATCCTCCAGCATTTGCTTCATCCACATGAGTTGCGTGCAACAACTCTCGGCGGCGATGTACTCAACCTCCGCAGTGGACAAAGAGATGGAGTTTTGCTTCATGCTCAACCAAGAGACAAGATCAGAACCAAAGTAGAAACACCCACCCGAAGTGCTCTTACATCCATCTACGTCCCCGGCCCAATCGGCATCCGAATAGGCGGACAAACGGTCATCGGTATCAAAGGAATACCAAATACCGTATGAGAGAGTCCCACTCACGTATTTGATAATACGTTTTAGAGCGAGTAAGTGTGACTCTTTAGGAGACGCCTGATAACGCGCACAGACTCCAACACTAAAGGCAATGTCGGGACGACTAGCAGTCAAGTAGAGAAGACTGCCTATCATACTCCGATACAAGGTTTGCTCTACGTCCTTGCCTGAAGTGTCCTTACTAAGCTTGGTAGTGGTACTCATAGGTGTACGTGCATGCTTAGCGGAGTCTAAACCAAATTTCTTCACTAGGTCTCTAGCATACTTGGATTGAGAGATGAACATCCCATCCTCTAGCTGACGAACCTGGAGACCAAGGAAGAATGTGAGCTCACCTACCATGCTCATCTCAAACTCACTTTTCATCTCCTCCTCAAAGTGGTGAGCATGTTGGGAGCATGTGGATCCAAAGACTATGTCGTCCACATAGACTTGGGCAACCAAAATAGCACCGTCATCTCTCCTGACGAACAACGTCATATCAACTCCCCCTCTTTTGAAGCCACGGGCTAAGAGATAGGAAGTAAGCCTCTCGTACCAAGCACGGGGTGCTTACTTCAAACCATACAAGGCTTTCTTCAGATAGTAGACGTGCTCAGGGTGCTGAGGGTCTTCAAACCCTTTTGGTTGTTCCACATAAACCTTTTCCTGTAGAATGACATTCAGAAAGGCACTCTTGACATCCATCTGATATACTTTGAAGTGCAGATGACATGCGATGGCGAGTAGTAAGTGGACGGACTCAAGCCTCGCAACAGGAGCAAATGTCTCCCCAAAGTCTACACCCTCTATCTGTGTGTAGCCTTGAGCGACCAACCTAGCCTTATTTCTGATTATGGTACCATTTTCATCCATTTTATTCTTGAAAATCCACCGGGTACCAATAACATTAGTCTCACTAGGTCGGGGAACTAATTCCCAGACATTATTCTTTTTAAACTGAAGCAACTCATCCTGCATAGCAGATATCCAGTGTTCATCCTAGAGTGCTTCTTTATGGTTCTTGGGCTTGACTTTGGACGTGTAGCAAAGATGGCTAACAACGTTCTCTAGTTGAGCACGAGTCTTGACCCCTAGAGTTGGATCGCCAACAATGGCTGAAGGATCATGACTCTTGCGAAACCAAGCAGGTGTGTCCCCTAACACAGGAGTAGGGTCCACAGAGTGTGAGAGAGGAACAGGTAAATCACTGTCAGAACAGTCCTCATCCTCACACTGAAGGTTAGGATCAATAACCGTCGGAGGTTCGTCATCTTGCACGGTGACGTTTATTGATTCCATAACCTTAGAGCTCTTCAGGTTAAAAACCCGATACACTCTACTGTTCGATGAATATCCTAGCAATATTCCCTCGTCGCTCCGGGAGTCAAACATTCCTAATTGCTCTCTATCCCGTAGGATGTAGCATTTACTCCCAAAAACACGGAAATATGCTAGGTTGGGCTTCTTGCCAGTCCACAACTCATAAGGAGTGTGAAGTGTGTGTGGACGCAGATACACCCTATTCACCGTATGGCATGCAGTAGACACTGCCTCTGCCCAAAATCTCCTAGAAACTTTACGACCTAGAAGCATAGATCTAGCCATCTCTTGGATCGTTCTATTCTTTCTCTCAACAATCCCATTTTGCTGAGGAGTTCTCACAGCAGAAAACTCATGTTTGATCCCAAGGCTATCACAGTACAGATCCACCTTTGCTTCCTTAAATTCAGTGTCGTTGTCACTACGTATTCTGTTAATAGTGACCCCGTGTTGATTTTGCAGGACACGGCACTTGGTCGTTTGGAATTCAACAGCATCTGATTTCTCTCTTAGAAAACCGACAATAGAGTATCTAGAGAAATCGTCCACCATCACGAGAATGTATCTCTTACCACCTAGACTCTCCGTGCGAGTAGGACCCATAAGATCCATGTGAATCAACTCAAGAACACGGGAAGTGGTAATGGAATTCAACTTCCTATGAGGGCTACGAATTTGTTTTCCCAACTGACAGGGTCCACAAATCATGGAAGTTGGCTTTCCAAGTGATGGTAAGCCACGTACTAGGTCCTTTTTGACTAAACGAGATAAGTCTCTAATGTTCACATGACCTAGACGTTGGTGCCACAGATCCATGGGAGTGATCGTGGCTCTGTTGCAGACAAGTGAGGATTTGGGCTCAGTCCCATAACAGTTATCCTCTGTCCTCACCCCTTGCACTAAAAGTTTACCGGCTTGATTATAGACCATACAAGCTTTCCGGTCAAACTTCACTGCAAAGTCATCGTCGCACCGCTGGCTGATGCTAAGAAGGTTTGCTTTCAAACCTTTGACGTACAGTACGTTTTCTAGCTTTGGGAATCCTGGTAACTCCACTGTACCTCGTCCAACTATGCTAGATTTGCTACCATCTCCAAAGGTGACTCTCCCATAATTATAATCCTCAAGATGGGTAAAATATGAGGCATCACCTGTCATGTGTCTGGAGCAACCACTGTCAAAATACCACTGAGAGGTATTATGTGCTTTGAGAGAAACATGAACAACAAGGGCCTTTTTCTCTATCTTAGGAACCCAAGTGTAGGTACCTTTTAGTATTCCCTTGTTGTTGTTGGTTTTAGCTGGAATGTGGGGGGCATTCATTGATGGTAAGGTCATCCGTCGGAATTCCTCCATCAAACTCTGAGATGTGGCGGCTAGAAACTCAACACGCTCTCTCAGACTGGCAAACTCATCAGTCTGATGTGGTGGAGCAAACGTACGTCGTGTCCGACCCAACTTATAGCAATTACCCCTAAGGTGTACATTTCTTTTGCAATGGGAGCAAAAGGGCACAGTATTTGAAGGACCTTGGTTTGCTTTTCTTGGTCGAACTCTCCTTCTTGGTTTTTTATGACGGCCATAAGGAGTCGTAGTAAACTCAGGAATTGGTCCGGGTGCAATTTGGGACGTGGAGGCACCATCAAAACCCATTCCTTGCCTGTCACCAAAACCTAAAGCGGGACCGAGGAGCATCTTTCCCATCTTTCCAGATCTGTCCTCGATTTGTACCTTGACTTTCCTAGCTCTCTCAAGGTCATGAGTAAGTTGAGCAACAAGGGCTTCAAGTTTCTTTCGAGTCTCCAGAGAGGAATGGAGCTCACTTGTAAGACTAGCCACTTGTTTAGTCAAGTCCGCTTTCTCTTTCTCAAAACTGCTCTCTCTCTCTTTAAGCAAATTCTCTTTATTAACCCAGGCAGACTCTCTCTCTCTCATGGCGGTGCAGGTGGAGGACTCTCTCTCTCTCATTTCTCCTAACTCCTCTTCTAACGTGGTGATCCTAAGCACTAGGGCTTTGTTACGCTTTTTAGTTTTAAATGATTCATTATACAACTCAGCGTACGCGCGTTGAAGGTTACTCTCGTCCTCACTACCTTCCTCCTCTCCCTCACTCTCTTCGCTCTCGCTGTCGAGGTGTCCCTGTGAGGTAGCAATATCATCGTCGTGAGATGCACTAGGAGTACTCACATGACTAGCCATGAACGCGGTGAAGTTACGCTCATGCGGTGACTCATCTCCCGAGTCCACCGACTCGACCTCACTGTCGTCACTAAGGGTAGCATTTAGGACAGCTTTACCCTTTTCCCTATTCAGACGAGTGGCACACTCAAACGCTCTGTGTCCCTTACCGTCGCACTCAAAACACCTCTCACTGTCTTTAGGGGGTTCTTTGAAATCTTTCTTTTCAAACTTATTTTTCTGAAAATTCTTTTTATCTTTGAAATTCCCATTTTTCTTAAATTTCAGAATTTTCTTGAAGTTTTTAGCAAAAAGTGCCAAATCATCTAGGTCAAACTCACATTCAGAATCAGACGTTTCTATCTTTCCAGACGACTCGACTCTCTTTCTTTCCGACCCCTCACTTTTTCTCTCTTGGCCTTTAAGGGCAATTCCCTTATCTTTTGGTTTGGCAGATTTAGGAAACATGTCTATTTCATAAGTTTGTAAATCTCCTACCAGTTCTTCCAATTTTAGAGTATTTAAATTACCCAATGAATTCAGCACAGTGACTTTAGGTATAAAGCGCTTAGGAAGGGAACAAAGAATCTTTTTAACAACCCTAGCATTTGGAATATGTTCACCAAGATTATAGCTAGTATTAACAATGTCAGAAAGCCTAGCATAAAATTCATCAAAACATTCATTTTCATGCATGGTGATGGTTTCAAATTGAGTTGTTAAATTTTGCAAATTTGACTCTTTAACAGCATTCGTTCCTTCATGGGTAAGTTGCAAAATATCCCATGCCTCTTTTGACATGGTGCACGTCATTATGCGTTTGAACTCATCAGGAGTGACAGACCAGAAATAGCACTTAGACCCTTAGAGTTAAAAGATGACCATTTAAATTCATCATCAGTCCAAGTGATGTCAGGTTTCAAGTTGGTCACATTATCAACAGTCACGGTTGGAGGAGTCCATCCTCGTTCAACCAAAATCCAGACACGTTCATCAATGGCTTTTAAAGCCGACCTCATACGGGCTTTCCAATAGGCATAATTCGACCCGCCAAAAATAGGCATTTTATAATGTGACTTCTCCATTTGAACACGCTATTTTCAAAAATAAATTTATTTCAAAAATTGATATCTTTAAAAAAAATTTTGCGGAAAATAGGAATACGCGATAGATTAGCGTAACCTGCTCTGATACCAATTTGAAAGAGTTGGCGCTTGCGTTCAATTAAGAAATAATATAATAAATACCTTTTTAACCCAAATTAACCCCAAGCATGCAACTAGGTGTGATTGAAACAATATGGAATCATGCACAAGATATTCAACACACAAAGTTTAAGGAAAAATCCCCCACAGGGGCAAAACCATTTGTATATTCACTATA
Source organism: Sambucus nigra (assembly GCA_949130495.1). Classification (NCBI taxonomy): domain Eukaryota; kingdom Viridiplantae; phylum Streptophyta; class Magnoliopsida; order Dipsacales; family Adoxaceae; genus Sambucus; species Sambucus nigra. The sequence goes on along the minus strand of OX422221.1, from coordinate 528,501,119 downwards.
ATTTGTAAAAGACGGTTTACAATCGGATTACAATGAAATACAGGTTGACTAAGAATTACCCTCGGGTATCGGATTCTGTAGTCGCGGCTGGAAGAAACCCTTTCCAGTAGGGGTGGCGGCTGGAACAATCCCTGTCCAGTAGGGCTGGAATGAAGAGGAAGATGCAGTCCACTTCACAAAGGGTTGAACATCAATGGTGTTCTAGGGTTACCAAAAGTGACTCACAAATGTATGGAATTTGTGTGAATCAAGGGTATGAATCAATGGACTCACATACCATGAAGACTTAAGAGTTATGGAACTCAGAAAATCGTGTGTAAGCCTTGTCAAAACACTTCCCCGTAGTGGGATTAAATAGAACCTCTTTGGCCGAGAAAATCTGATACACGATCTGGGAAATTCTATCTAGGGCGGACCGGTCCGGGCCTTAGGCGGATCGGTCCGATAGCGGACCGGTTCTTTTATTTTGAAGCTGATTCGGTTCGCATTCGGTTCGGGGCTCACTGGCTTCAAACGAGCAAGGCGAATCGGTCCGGGTCTCAGCGGATCGGTCCGTAGTCGGATCGGTTCCTTTAAATTCCAGGCGGATCGGTCCGAGGCTAGGCGGACCGGTTCTTTTTATTTTGGGGCGGATCGGTCCGGTATTCTGGATTTCTGAATTTTCTTCTTTCTTGATTCGATACTCGGAGTCCGTTGATGAGGATATGAACTTGAATTTCTTCAACGGTGTTACGGCTAATGACATATAACTATGTTGGACAAAAATGTCCTTACATGTCATGAAATTAAAATGACAGTTTGAATTAAAATGGAACCGGAACTTAATTTGGCTTGTAAAATCTCCAAATGATAATTTGGAGGGTGTAGTTAGCTCCGGGAGGTGCGAGACAATCAAAATATGTGCCATATTGTATTTTGAGATTTTGGGCACTTTTGACTGGTTTTGGCATATTGCGTATTAGAACTTAACTATTGCGGTATTTTTACTTATTGGTTGGAGACTTTTAAACTTAAGCCACGTTTAGTTTATCCCTTAAGTCTTTCAATTCCTCTTAATTACCCTAAGTGTTCTAGCCCTAGAGTGAGAGAGAATGAGTGGAAGATTGGAGAAAAGAGAGAGATCTTGAGGATTTGTGGCTTGATCTTGCTTTCTTCTTCAACCAAGCTTGTTAGTGAAGACCCAAGGCAAGTTTTCTACTTGCTATTATATAGTTTAAGATGAATAATTAGTATGGGTAGACATGTATAATTTTGATGTATTAATGTTGTGGTTTTGGTTGGATTTATGGGTATAAACACCTTTGGTAGAGATAGATTGTTGATTGAGGTGGAAAAATGTTGTTGGGAGCATTTATGATCTTTGGGTATCATATTATGTATTTGGATGACTTTGGTTTGGTTGTGGATTTTTGGGGGCTAGAGGAGATTAGGAAAATGGGGACTAGGTCTGCTATGACCGGTCGACCGCGTATCTCAGACCGGTCGACCGGGCCTTCGGAGGAAGGCACACTGCTTTCTTTCAAAGGCATGAAATAAGGTCGCGGTCGACCGCGGTTCTACCACAGGACGACCGGTCCATCCGAAATGGACTTTCTGCTTCTTTCTAAAGCTAAATTTTGAGACGCGGTCGACCGCTGTCTTGGGATCGGTCGACCGGTCCCCTATTTTCTAAACAAATTTCCTACTTTTATCTTTTATTCTTCTTTCTTCCCCTAGGAACTTAGGGCTCTTCTTGAATGAAGTAAACCTTGGCTTTTAGAGTCCTAGTTGAGTGGGTTGTCACCCTAGTGTTGAATGATTTCACTTGGGGTTAAGTCCGGGGGAAGGGTTGTCCTAGTGATGTTAAGGCATCACTTTTCCGTGTGCATCCAAATAATATGGATGGGAATGGTAGGCCCATACTTGAAGACTTTAGGGGCTTAATTTGAGTTATGTTAAATCCTATCTTTGGGGGAAGTGAATATGATCCCTTGGAGATTTATTTGAGGCAGAACCTAGGATGAGTAATGAACTATCCTATTATAACGGTTTCAAACAAATGAAACATGTAATTGTAAAGGAAAAATGAAAAGTATGGTTTTTATAGTAAATGCTAATTTACTTAAACACACCTCTCTAAATGCTATCATAAGGGAAGCTCGCGCATGAGGTGATGTTCCTTGACTAGTGAATGCTGGGAGACTATAGTCCTCGGCCATATGCGGGTTTATTATATGTATTTTTCTGCGCTAGTGAAGTAATTCCGGGTGTGGTTATGACTCACTCGCAGGCATATGGCCACTTCCCGACGTGCGATAGGTACCCAGGTTGCCTTGTTTGATGGGCCCCTGGAAGATGATAGTCATTTAGGGGCGCGCCCAGTGGGGAAACTCGGAGGGGCGGTCTTAGAATCGTTATATGCATAAGAATATAGCTTTTCTAAATCTCAAGTGGGACTTGAGGGTTGTATAATTCCACTAAATGATATTGACCATTACATTCTTGCTAAGGAATGGGAATTGGAATGAAATAAGAAGATAATGTTAGTATATTCCTGTTAAGGAACTGAAACTGGTTTAAAGTGGAATATGGGGTAATACAAGCTCTTAATTTAGTTTTTAATTTAATCTTGCATCATTTCATCTTCTTGCTTAGTTTCATTTAATTATGTCATTCTCACTTGTTTCTTATGATCCATGCTTAGGTTGTTAGAGTGCTGATTTCTGTACCCATATGTTACTATTCATATCTAGCATGCTTTTTGTTCATCTGGGAACTATATATAAATCGGGTCCTGACCCGTTCTTTTTCTCTATGTTGTACTTGTTATTGTATCCGCCCAGGTGCTCCTCCGCAAGGACGCCCGTGTTGATATTCCTACTCTTTTGCTTTTAAGGAGCTGTATGAAATTGCGGATATTATAGGATGTTTTGTTAGACGCCGTCATTCTTTTGATATCTAGTTATGATCGGGTCTTTCACTCGGGCGAGTGGCCCAATCTTGTAATTGTATAATGAATGTATAACATAACCTCTCACTGATGGGATTACTTTTGTGTAGCTGTGAACCGACAGCCTATTCGGTTCTTGTCTTTGTATATTGTGGTTTTAGATGTATAATAGTTATGTTTCTTTGAATTCCACTATTGTTCTAGAATGGGTTGTTTGAATTGCTTTTCTTAACTTAACTTTTAAAATGCAAATTGTTTTGACAACCCGTTTTCTGAATTATTGGGTGGTTTTCTCGGTTACTCTTACTATATTTGTGGTGCTGAGAATGAGTTCCGTCCATGATTACCGTATATGTCGGAGTATCGGGCTGGCCACCCCTTATTTCGGAGTGCAGGTGATCACAGCTCCTTAATCCAGGTCACTCACCCTCATCGTGCAACTTCCCAATAATAGCATTAGAGGGGGTATGCTTCACATATATGTATATCATTCACATTAGATATACATACATCATCACATCATATAAATTCATACCATCACACAAGGTATATATATATTTCACACTATTACATACTCATAGTACACTCTTAGGCGTAGATGAAATAAAATCATTATTTAGTATATTTTACTCTCGATATACTATTCGTCAATAACTCATATAACTTCCCCACTTAGTATACATTATACTATTTATCACTTGAAGTTCACACCTCACTTATATTTATTTGAATCGTCTCTCAATTCTATTTACGTTGAGGACATTCTCTATATCCTAATGCACATCGATCAGCATTTCTCATTTATGTGAAACATATCCCAAGTTAATTAGCATTAAGGATATTTTCTATATCCATATGCACATCATTCAGCATTTATAATTATGAATCCAAAATATGGTTCAATTGATCATATGAACCTTTAAAGTTATCCCCTTTTGGTATTTGATTCTAAAATACAATATCACTAAGCGCATTCTTATTCTTTCATATAATTCCATAATTATCTCAAAATATAACTCTCAATGGTAGTGGGCTTCCCCACTAGTCGGTACAATACTCTCCAATCGGTATTTTATGGAACTAAATCAATATGACTCCAATAATTTCTTATAAGGGAAACTCCCTAATAGTCTCCAAAAAACACTTCTCATAACCCATATAGAGCTTCCCACTTGATAACCTCAACTAAAATGGGATGAAACTCACCCTAGAAAAACATCCCCAAAACTGCCCTGTTTCCGAATCGATTCGGGCCCAATCCAAATCGATTCGGCCCTGCGAATCAATTCGGCCTCCAAGGTGAATCGATTCGGGTTATAAGATATGGGCTTCTGTCTAAGGCCGAATCAATTTGGGTTCGGGTCAATTCCTAACCCTAATCGATTCGGTCACTCAGACTTGGTCACCTGCAACTTTACAAATCGATTCGGTAAGGGGCCGAATCGATTTGGCCTATCAGAAGTCATGAAAATGGCTACTTTTTTCAAAAGCCAAAAATCCCAAAAATTATTTCTATCATCTTCTGTTCATTTCTCTTCAACCCAATCATATATATAACATTAAAACTCATCCAAGAACACATCTCAACAATTTATATCCTCAAATCCATTTTATGCACAACAAATCTAAGATTTTCCCAAAATTCTAGGTTTTACATATTCAGCTCAAAATTCATAATTTAAATCCACAAATCATGAAATAAATGATGCACAATAATTATTTAGCAAGTTTAATCACTTTCCTCTAGTTCATAGGGTCTGAATCCTCCTTGAAGTCACGGATTGGCCGAAAATCCCACTTTTATCCTCTTTATCTTCTTCTTTTCTTCTTCTCTCTTGTTATTTCTTTCCTTCTCTTTCTCTCTAAGGAGAATTGTTTCTCCCATAGGCTTTTAAGCCTTATCTCCCAAAATACACATCTTTAAACGATAATATACACATTAAATGACTCGGTAACATTAATTCGAGTCAAACGAACTTAAAACTTTTTGGAACCCAAATAGACCCAAGTATAGTCATTTCGACTATCTCGACCCTTCCGAAAACAACCACACCCTCAGAATTGACATCCGAATCACTTTCTAACAACTTCAAATTTTAACCTCAAATGCCAATTTAATTATTTTCCAATCAAATTAATATTTATTTCTCCCAAAAATAAATAAATTATTGTCCCCAAAATCTCGGGTTATTACATCACTCTCCGATTAATATTTAAATAAATATTACAATAATTAATTCAATTAAATTACGACACACAAGTAATTTAAAATTTCCCGAATTAATTAAATAATACATGCACAGAAATATGGGGTGTTACAATAATCCATTCCTAAAATAGGCCCGAAAGCCACCTTATTATTCTAAGGTACAAATATTTTGAAATTATAACCTAACCCTCTATAATACATCCACTAAGAAGGTCACTAAGTCTTAAACCCAAAATAAAATAGGGTAAAAAAGAAAATCCCATTCTTGGGATAAAAATAGAGGACCGGTCGACCGACCCCTGACCTCTGGTCGACTACGGTTCTGGATTTTTCCTTACAAAGAAAGTAGTAGGCTTTTCCCTTCAGGCGCGGTCGATCGGCCTCCTAGCCTCAATCGACTGGCCATACCAGATGACTCGACCATTTTCCCTTTTTCGGACAAAACCAAATTTTCCAAAAACCCCATAAATCATTTTCTAACCACAAATCCTTAACCCAAACATGTACCTAACCTCAAAACTCATCCTACATCTCATCCCATCAATTTATATGTCATCAACCCCATATATAAGCATCAAATTCAAGATTTAGTCTAAAAATCTAGGTTTTGACATATAAACACAAAATCCATATTTTATACCCACAAATCAAGAAATAAATTACTCACACGAATTATTTAGGAAGATTAATAACTTGCCTCAAAATTGTAAAGGTTGAATCTTCCTCAAAATCACGGATTTTGGTCGAAATTCCCAAGCTCCAAGCATTTCTCCTCTTTTCTCTTTCTCTTTTCCTCTCTCTCTCTCTCTCTCTCTCTCTCTCTCTCTCTCTCTAGGGTTTTCTGAATCTAAAAAATGAGACTATTATATCACGTAGGCCTTTTAAGCCTTAGATCCAAGATACAGGACTTTAAATGATAATACATACTTTAAATAACTCGTTTACTCCAATTCGAGTCAAACTAACTAAAATATTTCGAAACCGAAATAAAACCCAAGTACAGTCACTTTGACTATCTCGACCCATTCGGGATCAACTGCGCATTCAGAATCCTCATCTGAAATACTTTATAACATTTTCAAATTTTGACCCCATATGCCAAATTTAAAATTTTCCAACTCAAATAAATTTTATTTCTCCCCAATAAATTAAAATTCTCAGTCCTATAAATCACGGGGTATTATAGACACCCCCTTACAAGAATTTCATCCTTGAAATTAAGTTAAGTCTAGGACTCCGAACCCCAACTAGCTCCTAAGACATTTACCCTCTATATTAGTATACCTATCCTTCCCACTTCTCACGGTGAATCATTTTAACTTAAAAAAATCAAAATTAGCTAACCAGGGTGTCCATACACCCTGTACCCGAGATCAACTCGGATAAACATCACTCGGCTCCACTTGCCTCAACTCGTAGTATAACTCTCAACACCTCGATCTATAATATCGTACTAAGTTTGTAAAATTTTGAAGTTTTTGAAGATTGAACTCTTCTCAATTCCTGACATTCTCCACTTTCATGTGGGGGAGGTCTCGCAAACAAAATCCGAACAAGGAAGCCTCCCAATACAGTAATGTGTAGCTCTATCGGTAATTGAGATCAGTTGATCAGAACTAAGGTTTTATAAACGATTTTTGAATCGAAGATATTGCCCGAAGGCCTATATAATAATATAATATAAAATAGTTTCATGTCTTTCAACACACCAATTGAACACCTTATGCTCAAGACACAAGGAAGTAACAAATACAATACTCTCACCAACACCTAGTTCTCGAAACTAACCTAACCATGAGCTAAAATTCCTAGATCAACCATGAACCCATTAAACCCCGTATCTCCTCAGTGATAAAAATCCTTACATCACACCAAAGCATTGCCATAAGATAAGACCGTCTACAACTGGAACACTATAAATACCTTCACCTAACCTAACTATAAAACGATAACCTTATCGTTACAACTCAACAAGCTATAACAGTTCGTGCTCCTGAAAAATTTCACATACACAACTCTAATAAGTTCATAACGTCCACATTTCGTACTCCCCTTAAACGAAGACGATATACCTGAGAGTATAACAATTTCGCATTCATCACATTGGTAAAAGTTATTAATGTCAGATTCCACATCGAATGCTGCCGAATTCTCCAACCTAAACTTCCAAAGAACTTCGTTATTCGCTTCTCCTCCGTATTCACCTTATCGGGCAAAAAATTCACCATTCGAGTAAACTCTTCTTCGTACTATGCCGCCGCTCGATCACTTGAGTCGCCTCTAGTAATCTCCTCCTTATTTCCATCTGAACTGTGAAAGGAAAATACCTCTTGTTAAAGCGTACCCAATAATCTAAAATGTGAATTGCATCTCTATCTGCTCCGATGTGGTGGATGACTCCCACCATTGGGTAGCTGCACCCATTAGTCTAAAGGTGGCGAGTATTTGTTCCATACTTCAGTACACTCGATCATTCGAGGGTGACTTTGTATATCATTCTTCCACTGACTTGCAACTATTACATGAGCTCCCCCCCCCCCCAAATTCTAGAGGATGTCCTTTCCTAAAGGCTCTTCATACTTTTTCCCACGCAGATGGCCCTGGGTAGTCTTGAGCTATCGGAACTGCAGGATGATGTGCCATCACATTAATGGTAGCATCTACTACTCGTGCCACAATATTGGCAGCTTTGGTTGCAGTCACAATCCCTATAGGCATTTGGGGTTCCATGTTCTCCGCCCCCTTCTATTTTCCCTTTCTCGATGATTTCTGAGATGAGAGCAACTGTATCAGAACGTCGTTCACGTGATTACACATCGCAAAAGAAAACATAGGCGTAATGAATACAACAGTCCTATCAATAGGTCTCCACATCAAGAATGGTTATGAAAAAATTTAGAAGAACCTCACAGATCCTAAAGACATTAGAACCTGATGTTCTGATACCAACTGTGACACCCCGCTTAAAATAATAACGGGTGGCCAGCCCTATACTAAAATAAATCAGGAATCTCAAGTGGATCATTATTAGCAATAACTGTCAATACTAAATAAACACCACCAACTACACAATAATATAATAAGAGGATGACAAAAAAATTCAAAACATACAATGAACATAATAACAACCATATAGCAGCTATTGAACAAGGTAAAATGTGCGCACATACCACGATAAAAATAAATACTCAATTAATACATCATAAGCATATAAAGAAAGTATAGCCGAATATGTTGTCAGGTCAGAGGCAATACAACAATCTATGGAAGAGAAATATAAAATGATACATAATCTCCTTGGGTATAAACCCGATACACGAAATAAAACATATCTAGAATTACAAATGGTAGGAAGCGACTATAACAAAATACCCCAATAGTCCACATCTGCTACGGCTCCCAAGACACTGGATAGAAAAGGATCATCAGTATCCTTCTGATGGGACACCTGTTACCCATAATAAATATATATATATATAGCAGGGTTAGATCCAGAGGGGTGAAAACATTTCTAGCAAGTACATTAAAATGCATAATAATTAATAAATGCACAATTTCATGATTTAAGTGGTGTCGCACTCTCATGGAACTCAAACTCACCCCTCGACTAAAGCACGCACCTAAACGTATGCACATGCTCCTTAATTTTATGTACCCGACACCTTCTAGGGATATCTCCATCTTAATCTACGCCTAGTCTACATCTGCGTAACCCTCAATCTCAAGAACAACCCAAAATCTTCTCATTATAACATGCCCTAAGTTTATATATATATATATATATATATATATATATATATATATATATATATATATATGGAGAAGGCTCACCTACATCATGCTCTATACATCATCCATTAATCACGCTTAATTACAGGCCCTAAAAAACTTTTTTTTTCAATTTTTATATTTTTCCCTTGAAATTAACCTTCTAATCAACACATATGCAAAAAAATAGATCAAAATACATTTTGTAACAATTTTTAAAAAATCCATAAAAAACTACTAAAAACACCTTATTTATCTGGGTCTGCGCGAGTAGTTCTTTGTGGATTTTTTAAAAATAGCTAAAAAATATATTTTGACCTAATTTTTTGCATATGTGTTGATTGGAAGGTTAATTTCAAGGGAAAAATATAAAATTCGAAAAAAAATGTTTTCTAGGGCCTAAAATTAGGTGTGATGTATAGTGCATGATGTAGGTGAGCCTTCCTCATATATATATATATATATATATATATATATATATATATATTAACGTATACACATATGCCTTACTAGAGTCCATCCGATTCTAATTATTAACTTGAACTAGTCCTTAATAACATAATAGGTGCACATTAACTTCCTATTCTTGTACAAAACTCTTTCACCATTCAACATACACCCAAGTACTAAGGACTAAAGTTCTCCCCACTCCCAACATTGCGCTACGTTTCGGGCATGGTACGTCTCGCAAAGCGAAATCCAACCCCCCGATACACTACTGCTTGCCAATGTTGGTCGTTGAGATCCATTACGCCCTCAACACACGCACACCCTATAACCTGAGCTACTTACTATGAAAAACTGTATCTTTGTACATAAGTAGGGTCTCTCCTAAAATCATTGGGGGTCTACATAACAACCTTAGTCACTAAGTGCGATCGTTAGACCCTAACAAGCACATACTCCTATCACATAGAATGTGCATTTTAGAATATCCATATCACGTTCACCTATAGGGTATATATCATTCACACTATATATACAACAAAATCATTCGATCCTATTAACCATGTCCGCATGACCCACATAATGTGCACTTTAAAATACTCATAACATATATGGTAATAAGATACAAATAAACTACACAATGCTATCATCTTCCAGGAATTACTCCATTTATCCTGAGTTACCAGCTACCGGACTATTATCACACCGCCCTGGTAATAAAATCAAAGCACAACGTATGGGAAGCGGCCATAGTTTCGAACCTGATGTGATAGTGAATCATACCCAAGACCTCTCACCCAAAATAAAATGACACAATAAATAATGGACGACTATGACCTGGGGACTATACGCACCCTTCTCGTGAAGCCAGGGGCCTCACCCACATCGCGCAACCTCCCATGATAGCATGTGCTGGGTATGCCCACACAATAAGTATATATATCATTGACACTATATACATATATATATATATATATATATATATATATATATATATATATATATATATATATATATATATATTCAACCATAATGTATATACAAACCATCACACAAGGTGTACACATTCATGCCATATATAAATACACACATATATTTGTCTATACATACTAACTCTATTTATTAAATAATACGATCCCTCACTTGAGCATATTCATTCATTTCATCTATTATATGAATAGTCTCTCAATTTAATCAACATTACGGATACTATCTCATGCCCGAATGCATATAACCATTCTCATTCATATTCCATCTATCTCCGGATGCATACCGTTATACAATAATCATCCCGGCTATAAGTATAAACACAACCTATTAGTCAGAAATCCACAAGCTCAATCCCAATTCATTTTATAATCCCATTATACCATGGAATATTTATCATTGATCACGCATAGATATATATATATATAATAACTATCTCGGCTATAAGTACACACATAACTATTCTAGTCGATGATATACTAAAACCTACACTGTGATACCACTTGACTTTGAATGCACATAAGTACAAGGGACTATCTCTATGATGTATAACCACTTCATGATAGTCCACCACAATCACCTTAATATAATCCGACTATCTTTTAGTCCCACAATCGTTTACTTAATAAAGAGGCATCATACCCTCATAATCCATTCCTAAAATAGGCCTGAAATCCACCTTATTATTCTAAGGTACAAATCTTTTGACATTATAACCAAACCCTCTATAATACATCCACTACGAAGGTCAGTAAATCTTAAACCCAAAAGAAAAGGGGGTAAAAAAGAAAATCCCATTCTTGGGCTAAAAACAGAGGACCGTTCTACCGGCCCATGACCCCAAGTCGACTGCGGTTTTGTATGTTGCCTTACGAAGAGAGCAGTAGGCTTTTCCCTTTAGGCACGGTCGACCGGCCTCCTAGCCGTGGTTGACCGACCATACTAGATATCTCGACCATTTTTCCTTTTTTTGGACACAACCAAATTTTCCAAAACCCCCATAAATCATTTTCTAACCACAAATCCTTAACCAAAACATGTTCCTAAACTCAAAACTAATCCTACATCTCACCCCATCAATTTATATGTCATCAACCCCATATATAAGAATCAAATTCAAGATTTAGTCTAAAAATATAGGTTTTGACATATAAACACAAAATCTGTATTTTATACCCACAAATCATGAAATAAATTACACACATGAAATATTTTGCAAGATTAATCACTTGCCTCAAAATTGTAGAGGTTGAATTTTCCTTAAAATCACGGATTTTGGTCGAAAATCCCAAGCTCCAAGTTTTTCTCCTCTTTTCTCTTTTTATTTTCTTTTCTCTCTCTCTCTCTCTCTCTAGGGTTTTCTGAATCTCAAAAATGAGATTGCTATCTAATGTAGGCTTTTTAAGCCTTAGATACAAGATACCCATCTTTAAATGATAATAAACACTTTAAATGACTCGTTTACTCCAATTCGAGTCAAACTAACTTAAAATATTCCGGAACTGAAATAAAATCAAAGTACATTCATTTTGACTGTCTCGACCCATCCGACATCAACCGTGCATTCAAAATTATCATCCGAAATACTTTATAACATCTCCAAATTGACCCCATATGCCAAATTTAAAATTTTCCAACTCAAATAAATTTTATTTCTCCAAAATAAATTAAAATTCTCAGTCCTATAAATCACGGGGTATTGCAGAAGTCTCTCAAAGTGCCACCGTGAAACAATGGCATACCCTACTATAATTGCAAGTACCTCTCGTACTAAATAGACACAAATGGTTCGATACTTCTCCTCGAACCCCTAAATAAAATAACAAATAGTGGAGGTAAAAATAGTTTTAATATTTTGGGCTACGCACATACCTAAGGCACCCAAAAAAATTGCCAGACACACTAATACGTGACACATAGTGAGCCGCCCTAAGTTCTATGTTCTGGGGCACAAATTCATGCTTGCCTCGAATTGACAAGGTGGTATCGCCCACTACGCGGGAAGCTCCGTAATAGAGAGCAACGTAGGTATGTTAACATATCATCAAATATATAATAGGTACACACACAACATATATATATGTAGTAGGTGTTCACAAGACCTAATTATCATCAATTGTACGTAGTATATATCACTCGAATACTCACTATACATTCAATGTACAATTATTCTCACTGTTGCATTTAATTGAGTATTAATATCTACACTAAGGGCCCTAGTTAACCTTGATCTAATTTCAGTAGCTAAGTTTTCCATACCCTACTGGTCTATATAATAATCTCACTCACGCTTTTCTCTAATTACATTCTTATTCTCTCGAATCACTTACATTATCATTAATCTCGTTTAATGATCCTCTTAATTCTCTCGATAAGACTTAATACCATAACCCAATCAAGGCCTATTGCAATATAATAAATACTTTGTTATATTCTAACAATGTTCCAAAAGTTTTCTCGACAACAATTTAGAAATTATAGGGTTAAAAAGGGAAATTTTATACTTTTCTGGGAACTGAACCGGTTCGCATCTTTCTAGATTTGTCTTCTTCATTACGCAACTGCGTTTTTCACCATTAACACCCACATAACTTATATATTTCTTCACCAAATTTGAAACCAAATGTTCCTAACCAATTCTACATGCATTAGGATGATTTCCAAAGTCAACAAAACATCAAAATCTTTGAATTTTAATTCAAGAGGGGATTTAATCATCTAATCCTCACGAACCCTAGGTTTTCACTATTCTCCATTAATATTCCACATAAACCCAAATTAAATTCGTGGATAATAATATAAAATATCTAATTTATTATCCTCTACAGATAACAAATCCTTATACATGCAATATCTACCCAACATGTATTTAAATCATTAATTTCTTCTAAGAATTATTAGTTTCATCAAACTAGTTTGAAACCCTAACAACATGGGTATTATAACTTCATAAGATTTAAAAATAAACACTTGGCTTTGATCAGTAGGGTTTGATTTCATGGTTGAGATGATGGATTTATGATCTCCTCTTCCAATCCTCACTCCCACGTTACATGGGGTGTAAGTTGAAAGTTCCAAGAATTTCTTCCAAATCTCTAAGAACTATCTCCTTTTCTTCTCTAATGGACTACCTTAGGTTTTAAATCTTCTAACCCTAGCCTCACCCTATTATTATCAGATATAATACTTAAATTTTCATGGGTCTCTTAAACCTAACATTTCAAATGACTAAAACGCCCTCAATTGGTGCGGGTTTGGTCTAAAATTGACCTGGGACCCAAACTATAACCCCGGGTATACAATTCTGACTATTTTGATCCTTTCAAAATCATTAGTGACCTTGAAATCATCATCTGAGTCACTCTAATATATTTCCCATCTCTACCTAAATTTAGTCTTCATGCGACTCCCGGTTGAGATAATTCCAATTACGCCAGTATCACTCACTATTACGCGCAATAATTTACATATGTTATTTACTATTCACTAAGTAAATTAAATTCATAATATTAATTATTATATCACTCTCGACTAATATTAAATAAGCACATCATTACTCAATTAAATTAAAGTACTTATCTCGAGTAATATAAAATAAAGCTAATTAATTACCGAATTAATTCAATTCAAATACACAGAAATACGGGGTATTATAATAACATGCATAGGGAAACCCCCTATTGGTAATCCTCTAATAAGTATCAAATGATATAAATGAGATAAATAAAATGTTATATAATATATACGCAAGTATCAAATAATATATATGAGATACAGAACATATGATATAGCCCGTGACCATGTGAAATAGACCCATGTGAAAATGTGATCATGTAAACCCCATTGTAGGATGGTTTTTATTTATTAGGATTTTGGATGTTTAGAGGATTGAAATTATTTACTAGAATAATATTTAGTCATCGTGATGGACTATTGATGTTGTTTATCCTTGGGTGAGATTAATATTTGTTTAAGAAAACCCTATATTAATTAGTTTTCATATTCAGTGGTATTATAGATATTTTGTGTGGCTTGATACCTAGACTTGATGCCTTGTGAGATTGGACTATGGCAAGTTGAGATTGAGATGGATATGAATAATTTAGTACATGTTAAGGTGATACTATACTTAAATTGGATGAAAATAGGGTGTTATGGTTATTATAATATGTAATGAATATAAGATTAAAGACGTGTTATTCCTTTTCATGATATCGACGCTATGTGTGGCCCAGTAGCATCGAGGTTGATACGCCTATTAAATATAGACTATTAAGGTGGGTTGAAAGTGATTGCCTATTTTATTTGTGAAATGCATACTATGTGCGAGTGCTCGTGGATATTGTACTATGAAAAATTACATTATGGAGTATGTCCGAAGTCAACTACCAGGGTACCACGATGAGTAGACGAGCATTCCATTTTCATTTTACCATAGGGTGCTTTTCCAACACACCCGTGTCTACAGATGGTTTCATGGGGAGATTTCATCATATAATCTTGGGTATTGTTCGTTTTATGAATGATGGGTAGGCTCAATGATTTATCTCACTCGTAATGAGTACTTAGGGCTGGAACGACCTAAAACTACACCTAGTAGCCATTAGTGTTCCCCAAAGGCAAAAAAAAAAATAGGCACTCATTATAAGAGGGTGTCTAAGATGCCAGTTAACATGTACATGCAGGGGTATATGTATGTGTGTACATATACGAACAAACTATATTTTTCCTAACTAATGTTATTGTGTGTGGAGGTACTATAGATAGTTATACCGATTTATGTGCTACACAAGATATGTATTTTTTTTATAGTGTGAATTCCTCCCTAGATACTTATGACTCAAGATTTATGTTTGAATTATACAAAAGATGTTTATATTCCCTCAGTGGTGCTAGGAAGCTTGAGTTATATGGACTTAAGATATGAGACTATTATTTTTAACATGGTTATATAGTGAGATGTACCTTAGGTTTGAGATCTTAGTGAAATAAATGAGTCATGATAAACTAGATTAGTCTAGTACTGCCCAAAACCTAAGACCTCATCAATCTCTATGAATAAATCGATATGCCTACACATTATACATATAGTCTACCATAACCAAGACCATACGACAAACTCGCCATGTGAAATTATCTTAGTATAGATATGACTAGATGTAAGACTACCGGAAAAAATAACTATCATCGGGTACCATTGTAGTCGACATCACATATGCTTCCATAATGGAATCCCCTTATAGTACATTCGCCATGAGTTATGACTCGTGGTATGCTTCTCAAATGTAAAAAAAAATAGAAGAAATCCTATGCAATCACAAAAATATTGTGTTAATTGTAAATTATTAAATATAGTACTTTTATATGGTTTAGGCATCTAATTATTTGTCCAAAATTACAATGCCAACAACCTTTCCATTACATGTTTACAAGTGTAAATTTAGTCTAAATGACAACCCTACTTAACCTCAAAACCATAAATCCATTAAAACAAACCACAAGAAAATTTTCAAAAAACCTGATAGCGTCAATTGATCGACCAATGATCAATCGATCGATTGCTACAGGTTAGCTGAAGTTTCCCCCATGCAGGATTCATCTTCTTAAATTTGAAAAATTCAAGCACAAACCTCCATGAATGATTATTAAACCTTCATTCAAGTACCAAAATACACTCCAAAATTAAATCCATATAAACTAAATGATTAAATAATAAATTTAAAATCAAATCTCAATTCTACCACAAGATTTAATTGGAAACCCACTATTTTACTCGAGAAACCCATTATTTCTACTTCGTTCAATTAGATTCACATCTCAACAGATTTAGGCATATATTCCTAGGATTTTTGAATAATTGATACCAATAAATAATTCCTAACAATTATCTAACAATATCAAATAAGATGTTGGGAGAGTTAAATCAAAATAATAAGAAATTGATACTTATTACTAACTTAAATAAGTTACTTATGCAATTAGTCAAATAACTCAAGGAAATCAGATTTATAATCATAAATAGCTTTAGATTCACATGTGTAGGCATAATCTAAACAAAAAAATAATCATACTATTATTCTAAATAAACTTGCCTATTTCATTTTGGTATCGAAAACTAGGACATGATCCTTCTAACTCTTTTTCTTCTCTCCAAGTTTCCTCTCTCTAGACTTCAAGTGCTCTTCAAAACATGATATTTGGATAATGTTATCCCTAAGGTTTCAGTAAACCCCTTTAATTCTGATATTGGACTTGGGACACATATAGACCATAGCTAAAAGACTCTAAATTCATCTCCATATGACTGAAAATTGTACTTATGCCCTATACTAACACAATAGGCCCATTGTGTGACACCCCACCTAATTAAATACCAGGTGATCACTATGTAATACCCCGTATTTTTATGCTTTATTAATTTGGGGATTTATTAAATTTAATGTGAGTTATTAATGTAATATAAATTCGAAAATTAATTACTTTATAATTATAAATGTGATGTGAGTTAGTAATTATGGGAAACTTGTTGAATATTGCTATTTAGTAGAGTAATATATAATATTGGTTCTATTAAATGTCAAGAGTGAATAAAATGACAATTTTGGAAATTTGGGTCGGGACGCGCCCGTGTCGCGTCGGGACTAAATATTGATTAATAAAAGTGAATAAACTATAAATTGCTCGTATGGTCGTTTTGAGTGCGGCAAAGTGTCTGAAAGGGTCGAGATAGTTAGAAAAGTGTACCCGAGGGTTTAGTTTGGGTCTCGGGGCTTTTTTAGGCTTATTTAGCGCCCCGGGAGGGCATTTTGGACATTTTGTAATTTTGGGCAATTAAACCCACGAATTTTCAAGGGTTATATCAGATGTCTAAGGTTGTCTTCTAGGGTTAACACAACCAAACACATTTGACGGCCATAGGAGAGGGAATGAGAGAGTTTGCCAAGGTGTTCTAGGCCGAAAATTCATTCGGTTGCACCGCCACCACCACCAACGTGTAGATCGCCCGACAGGGAACGCAACCACACCAAATTCGTCCACATATCAGAACTTTGAAATTTCCAGGCAAGTATTTATCTTGTTTAAATTCGTTAATGCATCATTCATGTTGGTCTACGATTGATTAGGATGAGTTTCATAGAAGAAAACCCATGTTGGAGATAGGAAATTGCATGTAGTAATGATATAAATGGAAATCTGGAAATCCCCTTCATATGTAGAGGTTGAACCACGGATTTATGATGTTTTAGAAGTAGAAATTCTGGAAAAAGACTGATTAGAACAAAGTTAAAGAAATTTGTAGGGTTCATGAGGTTTATATAAGTTTTGCCCCTTTTAATCCATGATTATTGATGAAAATTCACATGCTTTAGGTAGAAGATTGTTAGTTGGGGTCTATAATGTTTGTAGTACAAATTTCTGGGAGTTTGGGTGTTAAAAATCTGAATTTGGTTGATGTTGGATGATAGAACCCATAACTGTTAATCTGTAGAATTCGCCATTCCTGTTTGATCGATCGATCGACGCATCGATCGATCGAGCTCCTGCCATCGATCGATCGACCCCTTCTGGCAGACTCATATTTCCCCGTTTTAAATTAGTTGAATTCAATTTAAATGAGTAATAATCCTTGGACATCCTTATTAAAATATTTTGGGAGATAAAGGAGACCAGTAGGACTTATTAATAATTATGAGACCTTTAATGTAAGACGAGACTTGCATTTTTGGGATGCTTACATATAAGGGATGATGGAATTATGTATTAAAGGGAGAGACGCGTAAGATAGTTACGTTGGAAATTAGATGAGTACCTACTGAATTCTACACTTGGGAGGATAGAGTCCATGAGTGTTACGTAGTATGTTGGATTAATCCCTCAATTAAAGTAAGAGATGAACCGTTATACGTGATAACTAAAGATTGAGAAATAATGATAAATGTTATAATTATGGGTGATGAAAGGTACCTAAAGAGATATGGTAATAGTAGTATATTTATATGAATGTGTTTTTGCATATACTATGTACGTGTGAAAATCATGCCCGCGCTACTTGCTATCCCTGAGGTTACCGCGCTGGGACAGTCTTATCTCGATGTGCCTTTATGGGGGATATTGACTCGTACCCTAGAAGATAGATATCCTTGGTACAGGCTATCTGAGCGATGGTCAGACGGTCCTACGAGACGTGAGGGTATGTACTGACCTCTTAGAGACTTGGAATATATGCTTCGCATCAATATTGTTTGTGTATGTGTTAATACAGTTCGAGAGTGATTCCGAACTTGTATTTCCCTTAGTACAAGTGAGACGAGGATTGAATAGTAGAGTATGCCCACACCATAATTATTATGTGGGGTGCCGTTAAAATATATATATATATATTATGTGAAGTATTTAATATATATATATATTTAATTATGGAAATTTGGGAACTACCTACTGTGCTTATGGTAAGTAAGAAAATGAATTATTATTTTCGATTGGGGAACATGTGTTTGAAAAGTATAATGTGATACTTAGAAACTTTGTGAGTAAATAAGGTTTAAATGAGAACTTTGTTGTTAAAAGAAATTAACCTCTTAAACAATTGAATTTATCAGTATTAAATCTTACGAGCGACCTAAGATAAGATAAGTTATACCATTGGGAAGGTTAGTGCGATAAGCGTGCACATTAGCAGAGAGGTGAGAATTTCTCAAGGGAGTGTCGCAATAATATGTTGTTTCATTGGCCAGTAAACATTTTAAATACTTGCTAAACAAATTTAAATCGTTTCTATAATCGGGCTCTGACCCGTTTCCATTTTCTTTTCTCTCTTGTATATATATATGTATATATTACAGGTGCCCATCCATAGGGGCGTCTTGCATAGGATCCTTTGGAAGGAATGCGCTGCAGCTTAGGTGGGAGTTGCAGGCCTCTTGCTTAGACGACTTTATTTATTGATTCCACTCCTAGTTCCATTTATTTAGTTGGGCATGTGTCGCCCTCTTCCATGATTCAGTTGTCTATGGGATATTGTGACTTGTTTATTTCCATTATTCAGTTGTTTTATTTGACATTGTGATCCATTTATTCCCAGTATTTTCACTTTGGGATTTATTGTTGTGAGGATGTTTTTCCTTTAAGTTTAAATATTGGAATCTAGTTGTTGAATGTTTAGATTATTTGGATTATATGTTCCAGGTTAATTGTTGTGTGATTCTTTAAATTACGAATCTTGTAAAGTTTTAAATGTTGGTTTTTTTATAAATAAAATTTGGAAAGTAATGTCTAAAATGGTTTTGACACTTAGCTTAATTATTTAGGGTGTTTAAATTGGAAAATTTATTTTTACGATAGTGATGCTAAGAATGATCCAATTGTTCACCTTGATTTTAATTTAATAAAGGAGTGATCAGCCGGTATTTAATTTGGCGGGGTGTCACAGCTGGTATCAGAGCATCAGGTTCTAGTGTCCTTAGGATCTGTACGGCTTATTTCGCTTTCAGCTTAGCATTTTTGTTATAGAGCCCTATTTTAGGATTGTTGTATTCTTGCTTTTACGATTACGTCTTCAGCTATTTGAGATTTGATGATAACTGTAGACTAATAAATTTCTTCAGATTTTAGATGCCTCCGAGACGTGAACCAAAGGATAGGCGTGCCCAAGCCGAGCAGCCAGCAGCTCCGGCTCAGGGAACGATGAATGCTAATGAGGTAGCCGCTATTGTTGCTCAGGCGATGAATGCCGCGTTAGCGATAGTACAGCAGGCTCGACCCCAGATTCAGGCAGTGGTGTCAGTACCTGCACAACTTCCATCAGCATGGGAGCGGGTTAGGGATGCCTTTCAGAAGGTGCATCCCCCTGAGTTCTCGGGTAGTTCAGATATCATTATCGTCAGCCAATGGAAGAAAGATATCCAGCGGCATCTGCGTATGTATGAGTGCACATACGTGCAAAAAAAGTTGTTGGCTTCCTTCAAGTTAGTGGGGGCCACTTTGCAGTGGTGGGAATCCACCACCACCTTGGAGGGGAGGGATACTATCCCGATTTAGTCATTATGGGAGCGGTTTGACCGAAAATATTTTCCACCCGCCGTGCAGACTGAGATGAGGCAGAAGTTACTGAACTTAAAGCAGGAAAATTTTACCGTTGCCGAGTATGAAGAGGAGTTCACAAGACTCCTCACCATAGTGCCAGATGGGGCACCTACTGAGGGTAAGAAGATACTGTTGTTTGTGGACGGGTTAGCTTGGAGGATCCGTCAGCACCTTATAGGGAATCTGTCTTTGAGTACCTTCACAGATGTACTCAATGCTGCTTTACTACATTGCCAGGATCACCGCTTGCATCTGTAGGGAAGCAAGGGAGCATGAGAGTCCGGCTAGCAGGGCAGGAGGGGAGGTAGTGGCACTGGTGGAGCACCGACATCCCAGGGACAGACTCGTCAACATGAGCAGAGTTCCCATCAGGGGGACCCTTCCAAGAGCTTTTGATCAGGTGATTCCAGGTAGGGATTTGGGGGTTATAGGCATGGTCATCAAGGCCAACACCGTCAGCAACAGGGTCAGCAGCAGGGCCAACAGGGCCAACCACAATTTCATCAGGGCCAACAGGGCCAGTGGGTGGGTGGTAACGGCCAACAGGGTCGTGGTCAACAGGGTCTGAGGGGAGGAAATTTTAAAGGCCGATGTTTCGGGTGCGGCAAGAATGACCATAGGCGCCAGGATTGTCCAGAGGGAGAGAGGGCCCCACAGTAGCAGGGTGTCCGTAATGAGCCGCAAAGACCACTTTTTCCACCAGCCCTCCCAGCACCAGCTCAGATACCAGCCCTACCAGCCATTCCACCAGCTCCAATGCAGCAGGGGCAGTTATAGTATGGATGTGTCTATAAAGTCCACCAGGCAGCAGCTCCACAGGCACCACCCGCGATTGAGGGTATGTTTCCTATCCATGGTACTATGGGTCAGGTTTTATTTGATACTGGGGCGACGCACTATTTTATAGCTACCCATTTTGCGAAGGCCTTAGGGTTATTAGCCACAGCAGAGAGCACTGTGACGTGTGTAGACTCACAACTGGGAAATGGTTCGCTTATTTTCTTTATATGCCGGGGAGTGGGGGTAGAGATTGGTAGCTTGGTATTACCAGCGGACATGTTAGTCTTAGATATGCATGACCACGACGTTATCATCGGTATGGATTGGCTCGCAGCTTACAGAGCCATGATCGATTGCTTCGGTGGGAGTATTATTTTTGCCATTCCGGGGCAAGAGATGTTTGTTGTGGCGATGCCTCACCCAGAGGGAGGCTCGACCGCTCATTTATATTACATAGAGGAGGATACCTCTAAGGAGGTTGTGATTCCCTTAGACTCGATCCCAGTTGTTTGTGAGTATTTCGATGTATTTCAGGAGATACCAGGCCTACCCTCCAGTCGTGAGATAGACTTTGTCATAGATTTATTACCGGATACTCGACCTATAGCACGCGCTCCATACCGTATGGCTCCGACAGATATGCGAGAGTTACGGGATCAGATAGAGCAACTGTTAGGGAAGGGCTTCATTCGAAGGAGTACCTCACCTTGGGGAGCTCCAGTTTTGTTTATGAAGAAGAGAGATGGTTCACTGAGGCTATGTGTGGACTACCGGGAGTTGAACAAGGTCACTATATGGAACAAGTATCCGTTACCTCAAATTGATGATCTGTTCGACCAGCTGAGGGGAGAAACTTTCTTTTCGAAGATAGATCTAAGGTCGGGGTACCATCAGCTACGTATTAGGGAGCAGGATATTTCAAAGACTTCTTTCTTGACGAGATACGGGTCCTATGAGTTCAGAGTGATGCCATTTGGACTCACAAATGCTCCTGCCGTATTCATGGACTTGATGAACCGAGTGTTCAGAGAGTTCTTGGATCAGTTTGTCATTATTTTCATAGATGACATTTTGATATATTCACACTCCGAGGAGGAGCATGCCGAACACTTGAGGCAGGTTCTTCAGAGTCTGTGAGAGCATCAGCTGTATGCTAAGTAAGAGAAATGCGGGTTCTGGTTACGTGAAGTGCAGTTCTTGGGACATATTGTTTCTGAACAGGGGATAGCAGTTGACCCAGTAAAGTTTCAGCGGTGAGGCAGTGGGGACAGCCCATGACACCGACGGAAGTACGTAGTTTCTTGGGGTTAGCTGAATACTACATGAGATTCATTCGGGGATTCTCCAAAATAGAGGGTCCATTGATGAACCTGACTCGCAAAGGGGCACCATATGTTTGGGATGATGCTTGATAACTGGCTTTCGATGAGCTGAAAGACAAGCTTACTTCAGCACCGGTCCTTGCATTACCTAAGCCGGGTGTGGAGTACCTAGTTTACACCGATGCCTCTTTACGGGGACTTGGAAGAGTACTTCAGCAGGAGGAGAAGGCTATAGCTTTTGCCTCCTGCAAGCTTAAGTCGCATGAGAAGAATTACCCCACCCACGACCTGGAGTTAGTAGCGATCGTTTTTGCATTGAGGATATGGAGGCACTATTTATTGGGGGAGAAATTCCACTTATTCATAGACCACAAGTCACTGTAGTACATGTTCACTCAGCGAGAGCTGAATATGCGTCAGCGCAGATGGTTAGAGTTTGTGAAGGACTATCAGTTCAACATACAATACCATCCGGGGAAGGCCAACATAGTTACTGACGTGTTGAGTCGTAGACCGGTAGACGATGTAGCGAACATCTGGAAAGAAAAGTGGAAAGAGTTGGGTCACCAGGATGCAGTATTCCGTTCTTTCGTATCTGTCATGACAGTGACACCCGAGATTGTTACGAGGGTGATACAGGCACAGACCGCAGACCCATTTTTCCAGGAGCAGATTGTACGACTTTTAGCTGAGGGTGCTGAGTCCTATTCTATTAGTTCCGATGGGGGTTTGAGGTTTAATGGGAGATTGATGGTCTGAGAAGGAGCCGAATTACGTCATGCAGTGATGACCTAGTCTCACGGGTCCCGATTTGCGATACATCCTGGAGGAGATAAGATGTATTAGGATATGAGGCGGCAATACTAGTGGAGTGGGATGAAGAAGGACATTGCTGAGTTCGTGTCCAAGTGTTCTACCTGCCAGCTGGTAAAGGTGGACCATCAGAAACCGTCATCATTGCTTCAGCCATTGGAAATACCCGCGTGGAAGTGGGAGAGTATTTCCATGGATTTTATTACAGGGTTGCCTACTCCATATGGGTGATTGTGGACCGTTTGACCAAGGTGGCTCATTTTTTGCCGGTGCGAACAGACTATACCACGAGTCAGTATGCTCAGTTGTTCATTGCTGAGATTATCAGATTACATGGGGTGCCCCTGAATATTGTGTCAAATAGAGACAAGATTTTTTTATCGCATTTCTGGGAGAGCTTTCAGGAGGCTATGGGTACAAAGTTGAGGTTGAGTTCAACTTATCACCCACAGACAGATGGTAAAATAGAGCGTACTAATCAGATGCTAGAGGATATGCTACGCACGTGTGTCCTTGATTTTGGAGGAGGTTGGGAGCCACATCTTCCACTGGTAGAGTTCGCTTATAATAACTCTTATCAGTTCACGATTGGCATGGATCCATTCGAGGCTTTGTATGGCAGACCTTATCGTTCCCCAACTTGTTGGCTAGAGTTGGGGGCTAACAAGTTTCTAGGACCAGAGGTGATTCAGGAAACCTCTGCAAGGATTGAGACGATCAGGAGTCGCATTCGAGTAGCCCAGGACAGGCAGAAAAGCTACGTCGATGCGAAACGGTTCTTTCGAGAGTTTAATGTGGGGGACCAAGTGTTACTACGCGTATCTCTTATGAAAGGAGTGATGAGGTTCAAGAAGAAAGGGAAATTGGACCCGAGGTACGTGGGACCATTTCCCATTATCGAGAGGATTGGGCCGGTAGCATACAGATTGGGACTGCCACAGCATTTACATCGCATTCATGATGTATTCCACATCTCGTCATTGAGATGATATCTTAGGGATGACATGGCTCACACCCATATCACGATAGAGGAGATAGACTTACAGCCTGACATCTCTTACGAGGAGAAACCGATGGCTATCCTAGACCATAGCGAGAGGAGATTGAGGTCGAAGGTAGTTCTACTTGTACGGGTCCAGTGGGAGCATCATAATGTGGAGGAATCCACTTGGGAGCGCGAGACAGATATGCGCGAGAGATATCCAGATTTACTCTTACCATATATGCCTTAATTTCCGAATTTCGGGATGAAATTCAGTTATTAGGGGGGAAGTATGTAATACCCCATATTTTTATGCTTTATTAATTTAGGGATTTATTAAATTTAATGTGAGTTATGAATGTAATATAAATCCGGAAATTAATTACCTTATAATTATTAACGTGATGTGAGTTAGTAATTATGGGAAACTTGTTGAATATTACTAATGAGTAGAGTAATATATAATATTGTTTCTATTAAATGTCAAGAGTGAATAAAATGACAATTTTGGAAATTTGGGTCGGAATGCACCCGTGTCGCGTCGGGACTAAATATTGATTAATAAAAGTGAATAAACTATAAGTTTCTCGTATGGTCGTTTTGAGTGCGCCAGAGTGTCCGGAAGGGTCGAGATAGTACGAAAGTGTACCTGGGGGTTTAGTTTGGGTCTTGGGGCGTTTTTAGGCTTATTTAGCGCCCCAGGAGGGCATTTTGGACATTTTATAATTTTGGGCAATTAAACCCACGAATTTTCAAGGGTTATATCAGATGTCTAAGGTTGTCTTCTAGGGTTAACACAATCAAAGACAAGTGACGGCCATAGGAGAGGGAAGGAGAGAGTTTGCCAAGGTGTTCTAGGCCGAAAATTCACCCGGTTGCACCGCCACCACCACCAACGCATAGATCGCGCGACGGGGAATGCAACGACACCAAATTTGTCCACATATCAGAACTCTAAAATTTCCAGGCAAGTATTTATCTTGCTTAAATTCGTTAATGCATCATTCATGTTGGTATAGGATGGATTAGGATGAGTTTCATAAAAGAAAACCCATGTTGGAGATAGCAAATTGCATGTAGTAATGATATAAATGGAAATCTAGAAATCCCCTTCATATGTAGAGGTTGAACCATGGATTTATAATCTTTTAGAAGAAGAAATTCTGGAAAAAGACTGATTAGAACAAAGTTAAAGAAATTTCTTGGGTTCATGAGGTTTATATAAGTTTTAACCCTTTAATTCATGATTATTGATGAAACTTCACATGCTTTACGTAGAAGATTGTTAGTTTCGGTTTATAATGTTTGTAGTACGAATTTCTGGGAGTTTGGGTGTTAAAAATCTGAATCTGGGTGATGTTGGATGATATAACCCGTAACTGTTAATCTGCAGAATTCGCCATACCTGTTTGATCGATCGATCGAACCAGGACTGTCGATCGATCGACGCATCGATCGATCGAGCTCCTGCCATCGATCGATCGACCCCTTCTGACAGACTCATATTTCCCCCTTTTAAATTAGTTGAATTCAATTTAAATGAGTAATAATCCTTAGACATCCTTATTAAAATATTTTGGGAGATAAAGGAGACTAGTAGGACATATTAATAATTATGAGACCTTTAATGTAAGACGAGAGTTGCATTTTTGGGATGTTTACATATAAGGGACGATGGAATTATGTATTAAAGGGAGAGACGCGTAATATAGTTACGTTGGAAATTTGATGAGTACCTACTGAATTCTACACTTGGGAGGATAGAGTCCATGAGTGTTATGTAGTAAGTTGGATTAATCCCTCAATTAAAGTAAGAGACGAACCGTTATACGTGATAACTAAAGATTGAGAAATAATGATAAATGTTATAATTATGGGTGATGAAAGGCACCTAAAGAGATATGGTAATAGTAGTATATTTATATGACTGTATTTTTGCATATACTATGTACGTGTGAAAATCATGCCCACGCTACTTGCTATCCCTGAGGTTACCGCGCTGGGACAGTCTTATCTCGATGTGCCTTTATGGGGGATATTGACTCGTACCCTAGAAGATAGATATCCTTGGTACAGGATATCTGAGCGATGGTCATACGGTCCTAAGAGACGTGAGGGTATGTACTGACCTCCTAGAGACTTGGAATCTATGCTTAGCCTCAATATTGTTAGTGTATGTGTTAATACAGTTCGAGAGTGATTCCGAACTTGTATTTTCCTTAGTACGAGTGAGACGGGGATTGGATAGCAGAGTATGCCCGCACCATAATTATTATGTGGGGTGCCGTTAAAATATATATATTATGTGAAGTATTTAATATATATATATATATATATATATATATATATATATGTAATTATGGAAATTTGGGAACTACCTACTGTGTTTATGGTAAGTAAGAAAATGAATTATTATTTTCGATTCGGGAACATGTGTTTGAAAAGTATAATATGATACTTAGAAACTTTATGAGTAAATAAGGTTTAAATGAGAACTTTGTTGTTAAAAGAAATTAACCTCTTAAACAATTGAATTTATGAGTATTAAATCTTACGAGCGACCTAAGATAAGATAAGTTATACCGTTGGGAAGGTTAGTGCGATAGGCGTGCACATTAGCAGAGAGGTGAGAATTTCTCAAGGGAGTGTCGCACTAATATGTTGTTGCATTGGCCAGTAAACATTTTAAATACTTGCTAAACAAATTTTAAATCGTTTCTTCAATCGGGCTCTAACCCGTTTCCATTTTCTTTTCTCTCTTGTATATATATGTATATATTAAAGGTGCCCAGCCACAGGGGCGTCTTGCATAGGATCCTTTGGAAGGAACACGCTGCAACTTAGGTGGGAGTTGTAGGCCTCTTGCTTAGACGACTTCATTTATTGATTCCACTCCTAGTTCCATTTATTTAGTTGGGTATGTGTCGCCCGCTTCCATTATTCAGTTGTCTATGGGATATTGTGACTTGTTTATTTCCATTATTCAGTTGTTTTATTTGACATTGTGATCCATTTATTCCCAGTATTTTCACTTTGGGATTTATTGTTGTCAGGATGTTTTTCCTTTAAGTTTAAATGTTGGAATCTAGTTGTTGAATGTTTAGATTATTTTGATTATATGTTCCAGGTTAATTGTTGTGTGATTCTTTAAATTACGAATCTTGAAAAGTTTTAAATGTTGGTTTTTTTATAAATAAAATTTGGAAAGTAATGTCTAAAATGATTTTGACACTTATCTTAATTATTTAGGGTGTTTAAATTGGAAAAATTATTTTTACGACGGTGATGCTAAGAATGGTCCAACTGTTCACCTTGATTTTAATTTAATAAAGGAGTGATCGCCCGATATTTAATTAGGCGGGATGTCACACACTCCTTTACCAAATTAAAACAGGAGTCTCATATGGTTCATTCTCAGCATCACTGTCGAAAACGAAATTAATTACTAATAACCTATTAGGTGGCGTCAATTTTTTTTATCTAACTAATATTTTTAGTCAATCCATTTAATATAAAACAACCACAACGGTTATATATAGAACTGAATGAAATAAAATAACCGAACACTCGGTTTAACATTATACAACCAAAATGAATGGCAGCACTAAAAGGCGGTAAAAGAATAAATAAATGTGGTTCGGTTATTAGCCCGATTATTTATAAATTACCTTCAATATATATTACAAGAATAAAAGCATCTACAGTAAACCTGCATGCATCCACAGCTACTGCAGTAGACGTTTGACTCGAAGGAATCATAATCCCGGGGTCCCTGTGCCTCGAGACCTATATAATGTATAATATATAGCAAGAGGGAAAAATAGATAAGCGTGTTAGAGCACAAGTTGTAAAAATATTTTGCAAGTGCATAAATACTTTACTTATGAAAAATATGCTTTATCGCATATTTAAAGTGGTATCGCACTCCCATGAGATACCCCTCACCCCTCTTCTAATGGTACACACATGTCGTGTCTTTCTAAGCAATCTAGTCAAGCTACCCTGCGTAACTAAACTTGATACGACCATTTTAAAATCCTACTTAACCCAAGTACTAGGGGCTAAACTTTTTCCCAGTCCAAACACTGTTCTAAGTTCGTGCGTGGGGTGTCTCGCGACGTGAAATCCAAACAAGGAACCCCCAGATACACTACTACTTGGCAATGTCGATCGTCGAGATCCCTTAGGCCCCCAATACATAACACACACACACACACACACACACACACACACACACACACAATAGTATACATAGTGCCGATCCCAAATCCGGGTTTACTCACTGTACCACGGGACCAAGCCATACTTAATCAATGGTCATGGTAAACAAATGCACAACGGTGGAGGCGGTCATGTTCCCGCTGCAAGTGGAGTACGCACATCGCACTCGAACACGAGATGTGATGACCTGGGCATATACTCACCCTGCTTCTCAAGCCAGGAGATTCACCCACATCGCACAACCTCCCGGGATAGCACTAGAGAAAAATATAATCCGGCTGTTCCAACCCTACGCCAAAGGAAAGCCCGTGGAATCAGCCTCTAAAATACAAACATATCAATCACACACAGATACATATGAATTTCAGTATAATATATATACCTTATAACAACTTCGTATATATAAATTATCTCACTTCCCAATACATAAGGCTATAATTGCCCAACTCTCGAAGCGATAGCCAAAAATCCCGAATGTTCCCATTCACAATAGTATATAAGCACTAATACGCTTCAAATCCTAAACCTAGAAGTGTTCCCTCACTTCATAAAAAAATAGTACCTTATTCGATTCTAAGGATTTACATACCCTCTGAATATACCATTTTGTATTAAATAAACAAGTATGCCCTAAACTTATTTCAGCTCCAAAGGTATCGTGCCCCTCATAACAACCGTCGTCGATAGACGCAATGGGTAATCGCTAAAGTATCTAGCCACTATCCTCTATTTTAATCCTATCCACATCCTAGGATTTAACCCGAATGCGTAGGCAACGCATAGGAATGTTTCTACATGAACAATTATCTATATATAATCGTCCGCCAAAATTTTCCTTTGGGTGTTGTTCGTTACGAACACCCATAACTAATTAAATTAAGGATTCTATCTTCCATGAACCCAAAAATTTTACATTCCTCTCACAAATTAAATTTTAGAGGTCCCCACTCTATTTTAGGAACCATATACATCTAATTAATCGATTAATTTATTTTTCTCGAAAATATAATATTTGTGCGACCCAAATATTGCCCCTTCCTAGTCCCCATAGATTCCCTCAAATGGATAGGAATAAGTCCCCTTAGTTGAGTATTTAATTCCTTAATTAAACAAGATAAAACCATAAATTTGGGATTTTATCTCATATAAACACCACAAACCCAAATTGCCAAAATATCTGTATGATCGATTAAGCCGGGCAGCTTCTTCTCCGGCCCCTGTTTCGGCCATTAACAAACCTCCAAACTTTTTACTCCTTCTCCCAACCTTATATAACCACAACCAACTAATTTTACATTAAGGAAATGGGTTCTAAACATCCTAGAACCAAGAACTAACAACTAAATTCAATTCATTCCTAAGTTTCTCCAATTTGATATTTTCTGGGTTTTACCCGTTAAACTTCCGAAAAACCCGTTTGATTCACGAAACCCAATCCCAAAATCATATAATTTGTAATTACCAATTTTTGATATGAGATTTATGCTCAAAATAAATAATGCAAGTAAACACTTGCCTCGTGGATAAAATTCGACGACCTCGAGTCGAATCCCGCGGAGTTTGGCCCGGAAATCCGTCTCCTCTCTTCCTTTCTCCTCTTCCTCTCTTTCCTTATACTTTTCTCTCTTTCTCCCACTCTCTCGTGTCTTATAGGTCAAGAAAGAGAGTTTATCCCTATTAAACCCAAAAATGACTCGTTTACTCAATTTTGAGTCCTTGTTTGTCTAAAAGTTCTCGGAGCCTAAACACTACCCCCGGATACTTTATTCTTACTATCTCGGCCATTCCAAAACCAACTGCACACTCGAAATCTCCATCGAAGTTACTTGAACTCAATTCAATAATTAAACCCAACACACCCCGATATGGGTTTTCCAATTGAAAATTATCCTTTGTCGCTTTATCCAACTGCGACGTGCAATTAAAATGGTCCAACTCATTTAATTAGTCTCAAAAGTAAATGAAACATACACCAGAAATAATCAAATGTTCATAAATCCCAAAATTACTATTCACATAATTTCCTTTAATTTCCACATTACGTCTACTTACGAAATTTAATTTTCGTCAAAAGTATGGGGTGTTACACATTGTCACCCTTTTTATCTCAAAAAGGACATTATAAATGTTGTAAGTTTATGACAAATCATGAAATCATTAATTATCTAACTAATCAAACCGTTTAATTAAATATGGCAATAAAAATCTAGAAGTGAATTATTTAATTGTCATTAATGTGGTACATTGGGCGTTCTATATAATTACTTCACGCTCAATGGGCCCCAACCCTAAGTGGATAATCCAAGCAATAAAACCCTCAATACCAAATCCTGAATCATTCCACAGTCAATCAAAATACACCATAATGTTAAAATATTTAATTGATCTTTTCTGCATATTAAGTCTGAATTTAAGTTTTATTTATTTACCACATATAATCATATAAATAGTGACATCACATGTCATGTAAGCATAATAGAGAATTTCATAATTTCTTTAATTCATAAAAAATGGGGTATTATAGTATTACTGTTAGGGATTCTTTTGAGAAGTTGTAGGTCAAACCTGAAAAGAGGAACAACGCAAACATTAGCATTCTTTCCCATTTGTCGAGATGTAAATTGATAGAATTCATCGGTAAAGGGAAGGCCCATATCGGGGGGATTTTCTAAGAAGAAGGAACTTGCTCTATGTTTTGATGGGAACTTGTATCCTCAATGTCTAGTATTTGGTCTAAGCCTAACCTTTGAGAGGTTAGCATTACATTCTACCTGATCACGTTATCTCGTAAGGGTTGGACTACTTTTATCTGACTTTCAACAAGTTTAATTCATATTTATGATACTAACCTCTATTCAACATTTCTATTTAGTTAGTATCATGTCATGAATTTTTTCAGTCTGCTCGACAAGATATCCTAATAGAATAAGGAAGTAGAAGATCGAGGGGTTGCCTTGATTGAGGCAAAAAATTCCTTTATGGTGACAAAGTCAATGTGGTCGGAAGTGCGTAATTGTTGAAGAATAAGGACAAGGAGATCATCCAGCTTAATGCAAAAGTTAAATTTCTAGAGAAGGTGAACCATGCATCTACCCAAAACCTTGTAGTGGAACTGTAGGAGAATAATGCCACTTTTCATAAGGCTTGGGATAAGTCTTCTGCCAACACTGAAAAAAAGTTGGGCTTTGTCCAAAAATACTTTTCTAAAAGGCTGGGATGATGCCTTTGTTATGACAGACGTTGATTCCAACTCCAAACTATTCACCGAGAACGTTCTTGTTTTTCGTTTCAACTTGAAGGAGGAAGAAGTGAAAGAATAAGTCATCGACCAGAACAAGACAAAAAAAGATCCACATGAAATTACAAAAAATTAGATTCTTTCTAGTGTAATTTATTATTTTAAATATCTTTCTTTATCCTAGTAGTTTATCTAAGTTCCTTGCTCCTTTATATTTAGATGGTGTAGAACATTTTTCATGAAACATATCTTACTTGCCCATTTTCTTTATGCTTTGTCGGCATATATTTTTGTGCTATATTTTCTCTGGATTAGTAAATCGACTTCATTAATCTCTATAACCTAATGGGTGTATGGATCTCATGCTCCTGTTTTAAGATGATGACTTGTAATTTGTTCTTGTTACGAATGCATTTGATTGATCGAGGATGGACTCTCCATCAAGACTTTCATAAGACGCTGGATGAATGGGCATCAAATATCCATTAAGTAAACATCGATGATAAACCTAGAGAGGCTGAATTGGTTTTATAACACCCTAGCTTAATTCTTTAACACATGACAAAAATTGTTCCTAATTTTAAACGTAACACCAATCTAAGTTATAGAAACCTTTTCAAATGCTTTTAATAACTCACACAGGATGATATTATGTGAATACTGTGATGAAACTTATATCTAAATCAATTAAACAATTTTAGTCCAATTCACAAGATTTTAACAAGAATGATGTGAAGTGTGTGATCAATTGTGGAAATGCATAATCAAAACATGCACAAGCTATCATAAGTTATGGTTTATGAGGAAAACCCCTAGATAGGGATAAAAAACATCAATGCATTCAAAATTCTCATATCTACTTGAAAATAAATTTGACAAAATATAAAAAGGCACTTTTTAGACAATCCATATCATGTAGTAATCTATGAAACTTTCAAATATTCCCCATAGTAAAGGAGAATAAAACCCAAGCTCCTTAAGATAAATGAAGAACTCCATTATCTTACTTGTAGTCAATTCAAAATTTAATATCCCAATTAAAATGAAGGTCTTCCAAATTTAGATTTCGGTGTCCTTGATCATATAATATCAACATATATGTAATGAATAGACAAAGCTACTCTACAACTCTGTTCAAAATCCACAAATAACAAGTCTTTTGTATGTATCGTTGTTGCAAATGCCGTTAATAAAAAATGCATTTTTGTATGTATATGGGCTAGTAAGGGATCAATCATCACTCCTCAATGTGGATAAAATAAGAGTGAAGACTATGTAATAGGCTTTTAAAACAACTGTTAAAGGATGATAATACTACTAATGACGAACATCTATTTAGAATAAACAAAAAAAATAAAATTGAAATAAGAATATAGTGGAACGAATAAATATGAGAACAAACAAGGGAGGAGAATCCACTTCCATGACTTCATTATTTATGGTAATTAAGTGACTTTTAATTTTAGAATTTTTCAAGATTAATTTAAATTACAAATTGACTCTCATGGCAAAAGCAATGAAAATAAAACATTCTTTAGAAAATTAATTTTAGACTTTCATAAGAGTCATCTAGAGTAAGAATAGAAATTTTCTAATAAACTAGATGCTAGGGATCATTTATTGATTTTAAGTATTTACAAATTATATTTAGAGTTATAAATTCTTAACACAACATTAAACTTAAGAGAAGCCAGTCTCTATATGATCTTCTAAAGGAAATTATGTTGTAAAAATTTCGGGTTCTTTCTTAAAGACAACATCACACCATATCTTATGAGAGGGTAATTTTTTGATTCATTAGAAATAAATCACCTTTTCTCAAAGCATGACTAGAACCGAATGCATTCTCTCGAAATCCATTTTGATATTTAAAAGTAAAATATCTATTTTCGAAGAAACATAATAAAATTACAAATTACAAACTAAATTAAATGGAGGAAGAACTAGACGTTTCATCTCTCCCATTGAATGTGGGTATTTATCCTAACATGTGAATTACTTTTACATACATGTAAAAATAATTCAGGACATGCATAAAACAAAGAATAAAAGATGAATAAAACACTATATAAACCAATTCTCCTTGCATTTTCATTGAACCTCCAAGATTAGGAAATGAAGAAAACCCACAAATAAAATATCGATTATAATACTTGCCTCTTAAAATATATCTTACACACTCTTCGTCTGTATCTCGATTTTTTTTTATTTCACTCCATTGTCTAATAAATACAATAGAAATAAAAGGATTAAAAATACAATAATCAAATTGAAACCTAGAAATATAAACTTGGAGGATGCCTAAGTTAATCTAAATTTATTCTAGGTTAGTCTTAGATTAGTCCATAGAGTAGCATCTTTCAAATGAAGACCAATTGCCCATTTTATTGTTAAAAGTTAGGGTTCGGGTTATTTTTGCTATTTTACAAAAAAAAAATTTAATAAGTAAAATAATAAAAGGTATGGTTAAGGAATATTTATACTAGAAGGTTTATTGTTGGTAATGGTGGTGTGGGAAAACTTATTAAAGTCTTGATTCTTTTTAAAAACTAAATGGAGAAGAAATGCAAAAATACTGGTGGAAAGTAGAATAAAGAAAAATTCGACTGAATAGAGTAATATCTAATGGGCATGTGGAGCATGGGGAGCGTCTGGGCTGGACATGTGGGAATCTGATCGAGGGTTTCTAGATTGTCATGTGGCTTGCTTTGACGATAACATGTGGCAACTATATAATTTATGCAAAACCAATAGTTTCCTGTCCCTGCCTTGTTATGAACCTAAGTTGCTTTTTGCACGCAAAACTCGAGTAACCACTAAGACACCATGTGGCCCAGCTATTATATTGAATGAAGTAATACTTAACCCTTATAATTTTCATAAATTATATTAATCCAGAATAAACCCCAAATCTCAACATCTTTTACCTGCAACCTCCAAGTGACGAACAACAAAAACTGATGCGATCATGATGATAATATTCTAATAGTGCAAGGGTCACAAGGGTGTTGACTTCGTGTATGATCAAGGGGTTTGACTTTGACTGTTTCCACTTTTGAATATGGGCAGTCATACATTCTTTGTTTTAAATCAAATTAACATGTCCTTTGAACTCAAGTGTTCCTTGATTTAAAGTCTTCAATTTTGTGATTCATTCGAGTCTAAAATTAGTTATCTGAATTTAATAATTTTCCCTTGTAAGTCCATATGCAACAATTTTTGCTCAAATTTCTTTATTGCCTTTGAATATGCAAGTATGTTTTCACTAGTAAGATAAATAAAATACCTGTATAAGGCCAATTTTATCGAGAAGTAGAAAATAAAATGCATCTATTTGATTTATAAATATAGTGCTTTTGGATGCTTGTCACATCATCCCCATATAAAGAATTGCTTGACCTCGAGAAAAAATAAATAGAAAGAAATATAAGAAACCAAAAGTGTGTCGATGTCGCGGGTATAAGTGATTGCACTTAGCATGCGCAATACGTCGTATAACCTCTAAGTTTCCATAGAGGACGAGTGTTGTCTCGTGTGGGTTTGTAATAAATATACCCACAAAATTGAAAACATTTTATATGAAAAGCCATTTATTAAAAAGGCGATTAATATATTATTAGATAAAAATATCACACAATCACCAATTAAGAAATACGAATAATGAACTATGAAGTATACGAAAAATTTAAAATCACTTATTAACTAAGGTAAATCCATTTTAGAAACTCAATGTGTGTAGTGTGAATAACTCAAAATAGTTTTCAAATATCATAAGAGTAATTTGTACATTATCGTTTAGAATAAATTCCTCAATTACAAATTTCACAGGATATCTCTCTCTAAAACAATATCTCAAGATTTGGGTAAGTGTATCTCACTTGTGTGTGAGGCGAGGATTAATTATAAATAAGGTAAAATGTCTCACACGCATAAAAGAAAAAACATGTATATGACACAATTTTATCTAGTGAAAAGAATGCAAGCCATTATATTGAGAATGTCGTGTTATTTACCACGTATATATGTCATTTGTCTGAACACTTCAATAAAGGTAAGAAGGGGGTTTAATGTAAAGAACGAGGGGGAATGGGATGGGTAAGGGGATAACATGGTGATTTGAGGTTTATTTAGAAGAGTGGACTACAAGTTGAATTATTAATGTCTTCCTTATACAAAATTTGATCACATGCTTCCTTTTTTTCCTCTTTTTCATATTTTTTTCTCTCTTTTTCTCATGATTTGTTTATTTTTAGATCATGAGTGAAGGCATTTTAATATATTATTTCAACCACCCCTTTTAACAAAACTTAGGGTAATAATGTGAAAATAATATATGGGTTATGTGGGGGATATGTATAGATATGTGGTAATATGAAAAAAGTGGATTGAGGATTAGTTTTGGGGACAATCTACAAGAAACATTTTTGTTATAACTCGAAAGTGATTTCATTCTCGGTGATTATGCCAAAAACGAAGAATAATGAGCTCATGCAATGCATTTAGTTCGATATGAAAAGCAATTTGAGTCAACTTCTAACTCGTGGATATCATAAAAAATATCAATACGGTGAAAAGCTCAAATCTCACGAGTTTTTCTTTCCACAAGTGATCTTAATATACTTTCAAAAAAGTGTTGAGTGTAGGAATTCATGTTGTAAAATGGGTTACGAAGAATTAAATAAGATTTTAAGTTTAAATATCGCTTGCATGTTCGATTTAGAGTGTTCTAGACTTCGATAATGAACGATTAAAAAATCACATGAAGAACGAGAAAAACTACATAAATGGTAAAAAATATATCCTATTTCTTAAATTTTTTTCAAACTAGGTCTTATTTTGACAAATACCCTATCTCTAAACAAAAGATAAAATCGTCCTCTATATTTAAAGTCATATTTTTAATTTTTTAAGCACACGAAAGGATATATTTTAAAAAAATTAATCAATAATGAATTCGTACCGCACGATGGATGAAATAGTTAAGCAAAGAACATTGGAAGTACAAAAAGAGGCATAAGTTTTTAAATCAGATATAAAGCATTGGGAATTCTATTGATTCAATGGATTGATTTGTGCCTTAGGTTCCAACACACAAATTAAACTTTTACCAAATTTTATCTTCGATTATATTACTTGTGAATACAAGATGTATTCCAATATTACATTACCAAATCAAGCATGCAAGCAATCAACAAGAGAGGAGGAAAAATCCTTAAAAAGTAAAAAACCTATATTCATCACTTTAGAATTATTTTATACACAATCTACTTATAAATGACTTAGACAAACTAAGTAAGATGTAAAGAGTCCTCAATACTTTTTAAATAATACGTCTCAATCAAGAGTCGTCCACATGTAGTGGTCTTCCCTTGGTATCCACTAGTCAGCCTTTTTCTTCTTTATTAATGAACCCTCGATTCAAAAGTTAGTCTTGGAGTATGAACTCCATAAGGTATATGAATGGTATTTTAAACTAGGGTTTTCCAAACTTCACAAATCACATACGGGCATGAAATATTTGTGAACTAAATTGAATTTGTGAAATCAAAAAGGAAAAACTTTGGATCATATATGAAGAAATAATTTTTGCCAAAGTTATTTGGAAAAAAGAACTCAAAATAGTTAAATATAAGGTTTTCGAGAATTTCATGGAGGCACATGTCAGTCGAACGAAAGTGGATGTCGTTCGAATGATATTGATGATTTCGTTCAAACGTCCGTCTAACGTACTTCAAACTAGATTTCTCTACCTTGGAAAACTAACCTCGTTAGAAGGTCATTAAAAATCCATTCTCATGAGATCACCGTTTTCGTTCGAACGAGACTGATACTCGTTTGAATGAAGCTAATTTTTTTTCCAATAAAAATTATGAACACCCATGTTTTACACCTTCATAACTTGGATGGGTGACTTCTATCTTAGAGATGTTATAGCTGGATTCAATGAGTCAACTTGTAATGGGATATGCAAAAACAAAAATAAATCCTATGCTATGAGCAATTATAAATAGATATTTTCTCCTACAAATCTCCCTCTTTGGCTATTATGGTACGAAACAAAATAGAAAACAAAATTAAAATAAAAAGCCCTCTGAGATAATGATTGTTAATGTCCTCCCAAACCCTAGAAACGATACAACATAAATGATTTTTTTTCACAAATTGAAGTTGGTCTTCCCTTTGTCAACTTTTTCTTCATGTTGTGTAGTCCATAAATTCACCATCAAATCAGGAGTGAGCTACACACATTAAAAGAGATACCGTGACATATACGAGTTTCGAACAAAAAATAAAACTCCCCCGAAATTTATTCTCCCCCTTTTTGTTCATAATAGAAAAGGAGAAAAACAAGTCACAAAATATTATGCATCACATTAAGATGCAAGGTATCATCACAATAATAATCAAGAATGCAAAAGTAATGATAATCTCCAAAGTCAACTTTTTCATCCAAATTGTTTTGAAAATTTTCATTTTTACAGGTATAAATGTACAAATACAACACACCATGGAATAACACTAAAAAAACAAATCTTGAATGCGAAATGAAGTTTTTTGAATATTTTCCATAGGCAAATCAACATAAACGTTCATAACAAATCTGCACTAAAGAATGAGACTCTTCTAAAGAAAGAACTCACAAGTTTAAAAGGAGTAAACTCATATGAAATCGACTCAATTTAATCAACGGGTCATGAACATAAATGATTCTCACACTAATAATGCCAAACTATTCAATGTTTTTTTTTATGAAAATTGATTATGCAAACCTATTGATATTCTACTTTAATGCTCTAAAAGTCTCTCATATAATATGAATTTATACTCAATTTTTGAAGAAATTAATGCTCATGTGTAGTGAAGCTTCAATGAATCTAAAATTATTGGCTTGGCACTTATGTTTTTATATGCCTCTAATATTTTTAGGCTCTTTCATGCAAATGGAGGCTTTTAGTACAAAGAACATTTTTATTTTTCTTAGCCCCTTTCCATTTCTTAACATGTAAAAATAAAAAATGAAATCCGGGCAATGGTTCTTATATGCACAACTTATCTGTTTTCACATTCGTTGTTAAAAAAAACTGAGATGAAAACATTGAGTTCAAGGTTGTGCACAAGAATAAAAGTTCAAGGTTCTTACTTGCACAAAAGAATTCGACACATGACAATTGTTGATGTCTGAAAATGGAGTGGGTAAATTTTTTTTATCACAGATAAATAAAGATAATCAAATAAGGAAAACACACAACAAAAAAGGTTTTTTGAGTGGTTCAGTTATAAGAAAAGACTTCATCCACTGTTGATATTATTTTTGGTGATTATAATAGCTCAAGGTTATCCATGTTTGTGCCTTATTTAATAGTCCCTTTGATGTAAGGGAGATCATGTATTTGTAGTGGTTAGGAATGCAAGAGATGGAATGCCTTTATATCATCAGGAATTTACATTTGTATACAATAAAGAACATTGTTGATATTTGTTGGTACATTTATAGGAGCTATTAGTCATCCCACCCGAGTGACTTTTGCTATTCTTAATGGTTATTATTCATGATGTTAGTCGGCCGGTTGCCCGACCAAGTCTCTCTGGAGCCGACCAAGAAAGGAAGAACTGTGAGAGTTACCACTATGAATATAAGTGTCCATTTATCACTGGTCGACATAGATGAATAATTTTTACATCCAACAAAATCCCCCAATTCTTCATGCTTGATGATTGATCGAAAGTATGGAGTATTTGTTCCAAAATCTTGCTTGGCGTGTTATCTGGGAGGTGTTCAGTATCCGACCATGTGGACATGCAATTTTTTTTTATCTATTTAATAGGAAATGGAATTTTTGTAAATAATTTGAAAAATAATGAATTGTCAAAGGGTATGCTAGTCCTTTCGTGTCTTTAGGAACTGTGCTGCCACCGACAATTCAATCGTCCGTTCAGTTCAATCATTTCATCTTTATTTTTTAGGTAACCTATAAAAGGACAAATGTTTCCCTCCATTTCTCTTTACCTCAAATTTTCTAAACATAAATTTTCTCTTTCTTCTTAAGCTCTCCTTCTCTCCCCTCACTTCTTGCTATTTGCCATCATTTTTCAATCTTTATAAGATCTCTTGCCTTTCCCTTCTTTAATTTTTCTGTCTTATAATCATGCTGTACATCATAGATTAAGGTTATTTAGAGGAATTTAGGTAAAGAAGAAAAATTCCTAGTTTGGTATGTTTAGATATTTCTAGTTCCCCCCTTGATGTGTTGTCACTAACTTATGGTCAATGGACCCCCACTTTGTTCATTGCTGAGTGTTGCGTCACCTTCCCCCAAACCAATTTTTTTTTTCAATTTTGTCAGTATTTTGATTCCGTCCCAGTAAGAGTATCCCCCCCCCCCCCCATCCATAGAGGGTTATAAATGGGGTGAATAGATTAAATGAAATTCATGGGACTTGTATTGGGATTCTCGAGTTAAGATTTTATTACAAGTAGGGAACCACTGGTGACAATACTTATTATATGAAGACCAGGAAGGCTTATAGGGCATTCATGATTAACTTGCCAGATTCAATAAAGATTACTGTGATTAAGGTGTTGTAGTAAAGAACTGGCAATATGCCCCCTTCCAAAGGGGGTAATGTACACTGGATCGAGATTCCTCCAGGTAGGGCATGACATAGGTCGTACCTTTATTTTGAATTTGAATTTCTTCCTGTATTTACTAACTATTTGATGGGTTTTTGACTAATTTTTTCTTCTGTTTTTTATCCAGAATAACATAAAAAGAAGTTCCCAAAAAAAGTGTGGTTAATATTGACGACCTTAAATATTTGTGGGCCATTCACAAAAGAGTAGGAGAGGAGTATCCCCTATAATCTTCCGTCCTGATTGAATACAAGAGTTATATTACTTCTTTTGTTGCCCGACCAACAATTATTCTACCTCATTCTCCCATCAACTTAGTTGAGGAACCTATTTCTACGTCATCTACTACTAAGTTAAGCATAAATTGGAATTTCATCTTCCTTTGAATCTCTTGACCTTACAACCGTCCCAATTTCACATACTATAAAAATGGTGAAGGGAAGAATCCCTAACTTGTTAAATAGATTTGGATCACCCCCCATTAAGAAAAATACTAATGATGACAAGGTGCCTTACATAACTTAAAAGAGACCTCTAGTCCTTAATTACAAAGAAGAACAACCCATCGAGCCGCTATTTAGAGGCTGGAGAATGGTCTTCCTAACCACGAAGAGTTGGCCCAGATATCCCCTACCGAACAAGTAGGATTGAAGACTCCTCTTTGATAATCCACCATGGATTAGTCTGGGGTTTGAGAAAGGCTTGAAATCTTCTAACCGATAGGTGGACAACAACCCCTGTCTCTAGAGCCCAATTGGTTGAGAGGGTTAGTAAAAAATTGGCCTTAATAAGTATATATTTTTTCTGTATATATTTCATAATGTTTGTTGCACTTATTTTGTACTCATGTCGCATATTTATTCTTTTACATTTATTGGTGGATTACAACCAAATAGTTAAGAAGGATAACTAACTAAAGGCTACCTCGACTTATGTACAAGATGTTTTTGAAGGCTTGCATAAGTCCTTGGAGGCATCTGGGCAGGCCTTGGAAAAAGAGAGAAAAACTTAGAAGGATAAGATTAAAGTGGCCGAGGATATGGCAATGGAAATAGAGGACAAACTAAATCCTATCGATAAAGAAGTGACCCCGGTTAAGCAGAAAGTGAAGGAATCTGAGACGAGGGAAAAGGTTGCGAAAGATAAGACTTCCAGGCCGAACAGTAAAATTAATTCTCTATTATCCAAGAGCAAAAAGGATTAAAAGGAGGTCGCCAATAAATGATGGGCAAAGGAATTTTCTTCTACAACTATCCAAATTGAGTACACTAAGAAGATCCCCAATAAACATCATTGGTTGAATACCATGAAGGAAGGAGACACGCAAGCAGACTCTGAAGTATTTCAAAGGTATGACCCATGATCTCCTCCCAGCTTGGATAAGGAATTTTACATTAAGGAGGCTTCTGGAGAATCTTAACTGGTACCTATTTATGTTTTCGACCTACCACCTATTGAAACAACTGCTGGTCAAGATAAGGAAAAGGTCATGGAGAAGGTTTAACTCATTTCAGCTAGTTTTTGGCTTCTTTTACGTTTTTTATTGCTTTTCTTCTATATACCTTATTCATTTGTAGTGAAAGAAGGCTATGTTCATATTTACTTTCTTTTTTATAGACCTACGACGAACAACATTGCCTACTATGAGCTGTTGAACAATTATAAGAAGATCATAATCCTTCTTCGGCATTAGTACGTTCTGACTATAAAGCTATGTTTGAAGCCCCGAGAGTAGGTTAGGGGTTTTACATGAAGCTATAAGATATCACTGCTTCCTTGAGGAAGAAATAAATTATTTAAAATACAGAGTTTAAAATTTCTTGGCAGATTATTGCACTCCTGGAAAAAGAAAATAATCCCCCGAGGAATGATCAGGATAGTCTGAAGAAAACCACTAATACTGGGACGAATAAAGGTCTTTAATCCTTGTAGATGAAAAATTCTAGACTACTGGAGGAACTAGAGAGATTGAAGAAGAGAAAAACTAAGTCTGGACAATCTTCAAGGTAGGCCATGGTTGATCGACTAACTGTGGATGAAGAGAGAACTAAGACAACCTTAACCGACCAATCATCTCTATTGCATAAGAATCGAAAAGCCATAAAAATCCAAGACACGATGGAGCGACTAACTTTCCACTTCCATAAGTAACCTAGGACTATCTGCATGGATGGGTGTGATGAAGCCTTAACTCACCTAGATGAACACATGGAGCAAGGTCGATCAAAAGGGTATAAATGGGGTTGGTTGAACCTATTGGGGATATTGAAGATACCAAGAAAAAATGCACTAGGGTAGTGGAATGATCGCGGGATATTGGATTACCCCTATCACCCTTTGAAGATTGATGCTAAATGGATCCCCACTGATGCCATTCCTCAAATCCTAGTAAGAAAACACATTGGGGATTATGTCCTTCAAGGAGAGGATGAATATGTTTGCCCCTAGAACTGCTAGATTGAATGAGCAACAATAGATGTAAAAGGCCAATAGATTTTAGTTATACCACCTTGTCGAGAAACCTTGATGAGCCTCGTGCTGGGATGAGTAAAGATGAAGGAAAATGTCAAGTAGAATAGTCTTATATTTCCTTATTTTTTATTTCTATTATTTAGCACAAAAAATAGACTTTATTTTTCAATATGTATGTTTTCGATACATTTACATATTTATTTAATCTTGTGATTATTTTAATCAGGTTGCTAACCAGATAGTCCTCCTTATGATTAGTTAATCAGCTTGCCGACTAGGTAATCTGCCTAAATGATAAGTTTTTATCCCATTCTGAACCTGATTTATAATGCCTTAGAATCTACTAATGCACTTAGATAAAATTGTAAGTAGTTTTGTTAAGCTAAGTGTTTGCATTAGTTATCATTGGCAACCAAGTGTGTTAGGAATGTATATGTATTCCTTTTTTCAACCTAGTTGGTAAAAACATCTTCTGTTTATACATGATGTTTTACTGACTTCGTGTTCTTGAACTTTCGAAGAGGAAATCATACACGAAGTTGAAAAAAAATTCCAAGCTAACTGAACTTTTTTGAATTAGAGAAATTTCCAAGCAAAACTTTTTTTGAAGTTGGAAAAGTTTGATTTAGAAAATTTCCAAACTAAACGTTTTTGAAGTTTGAAAAGTTTGAAACTGGAAGAGTTTAAATTCGAAAATTCCCACTAAACTTTTTTGAAGTTGGAAAAGTTTGACTTTTTTGTAGTTGTAAGAGTTTGTTGGTGGATCTATATCACTATTACCCCGAAAAAACCTATAAAGGAAGCTTAATTGATAAAAACTCGCAATGTTATTAAATTGAAAAAATGATTGCAGTAAATCCCAATTATTGATAATATTTTCGTAGTTAGTCGGCATTCCATGGATTCTTGAATTCCTTGACTACAAGTGTTTCGAGGTGATAGGTACCTGGTCGAATGACTTTAGAGATGCGATAAGTACCATGCCAGTTGGTCTCCAACTTATTTTATTTTTGAATCACTTTATTAAGGACATAGCCTCCTTCTTTCAAGTTGGTCGGCTTGACCCTCTTATTGTAGAATCTAGCAGTCCTTTGTTGACAAGAAGTCATTCGAATTACAACAACCTCTCTGAATTCTTCAACCATGTCTAGATCTAGTCTCTTCATTAGATCACTCTTTGGAGAACCAAAGTTCCATACCCTATGAGTCGAAAATCCTATTTAAGCTGGTACAACTACCTCATTACCAAAAGCGATCATGTATGGAGTCTACCTTGTTGATGATCTTGATATAGGCCTATAAGTCCAAAGGACATTGTGTAGCTCGTTGATCCAGTTCCTCCTTGCATTATCCAACTTTTTTTTAACTCCTCAAGTAAATTCTTGTTATTGATCTATGTCTTACCATTGAATTGTGGATGTCAATATGCTTAACGATGTTTCTGAATCTTGGACTAGATGCAATATTCCTCAAACTCCTCATTATAAAACTGAGTAACATGATTAGTGATGAAGGAATAGGGCATCCCACAGTGACATATGATCTACATCCATATTAATTGGAAAACCCTCTAATAAGTCATATTAATCAAAGCCTCAGCCTCCACCCATTTAGTGAAGTAGTCCACACTACCACCAAATACTTTAACCTTCCTTTTGTGGTATATAATGGTTTGAATAGGTCGATTTCCCAAAGAGAAAATGGCCAAGGAAAATTGATGGAAATCAAGGAAACCCCCTATCTTTTATAAATAGTGGCAAACTTCTGGTATTTATGACACTTATGGGCGAAAGAAGCACAATTGGCCTTCATCATCGACCTGTCGTAGCATTGTATGACTTTTTTGTACTAATGATCGAATGGCTGAATGAGCTCCACATGAGCCTTCATGTACCTCCTTTATCAAGTCATGTACTTTGGCTGGATGAACACAACGAAGTAAGGAGGCTGTGTATCCCTTTATATGCAAAATTCCTTTTTTCGGAACATAATTTTGGCTTTGTATCTCAACTT
Source organism: Sambucus nigra (assembly GCA_949130495.1). Taxonomy (NCBI): domain Eukaryota; kingdom Viridiplantae; phylum Streptophyta; class Magnoliopsida; order Dipsacales; family Adoxaceae; genus Sambucus; species Sambucus nigra. The sequence goes on along the minus strand of OX422221.1, from coordinate 528,456,223 downwards.
CCTTGATTCTCTATGGTCGTATGGAAGTAACCCTTTGTTAACATATCCTTTGATCGTATCCATCTCGGAAGGACCCAATTCTATAGTGATATTATTGACAAACTTCACATTAATGCTTTTATATGTGAGGATCTCTACCGAAATGGTTTTTCTAAGATATATCTTAATTGCTGAGGCTAGTCAAATAAGGGAATCTGCTCGGGCGTTCTCTACTATAGAAATTTGGACCATCTCGACTGCAGGAAATAAAAATATAACTTCCATAGTTTTGTTGAAATACCTTACCATGAGTTCTCCTTTCACTCCAAATATCTAAAGCATTTGATTGACAATGAGTTGAGAATCCATATATGATACCACTTGCTTGGCTCTTAGTGATAAAGAAAGTTCCAAACTTGTAATTAGTGCCTCATAATTTGCCTCGTTATTAGAAGCTTGGAATTGAAAATGCAAAATGCCACATCTAAATCGTCTCGAGTGTTGATGATAAGTCCTGCTCCATTTCTAGTGGTTCGTGAAGATCAATCCATAAATAATTTCAACACTAGAATGTTGTGGTTGAAGTTTTACTTTGATACTACTCAACGACCGAACATCTTCTTTCTCTATTAAGCTAATCGTTGAGCTCTTTCTTAAATACATGATGATTTTGAGTGCCCAGTGACAATCTTAGTTTTTTTTGAGTTGAGATCTCTTCCGAAGAAGGATTCTCGGCAGGCGAACTTTAATTATTAGTTACCTCTGGGTATGTGAAGTCTTCATTGAAATCCGCTACTTCTTTCCCTTTTAATGCATTTATTGGCTAATAGGAAATGTCATATTCCCCTAGTTCAATTGCCCATGACATCAACCTTCCTTATTTTTCCAGTTCGTACAAATCTTGTCATAAGGAAAAATTACTATACACCATAATGGTTTGTGCCTAAAAATATGGTCTCATTCTCTTGGAGGCTTTAAGAAGTCCAAGCGTTAGTTTTTACAATCATGGATACTTGATTTATACTCCGCGAAATGCCTTGCTGGTATAGTAAATAGGCTTCTGAACTCTTCCTTCTAGTCAGATTAAGGCCAAACTAATAGATGACTCTGAAACAGCGAAGTATAAATACAACAACTCTCCCAAAACTGTTAGGTATTGTAGTGATGAAGATCCCAAGTATTTCTTTAACTCCAGAAAAGATCTTTCACATTCTTCATTTCGTTAACTCCAGAAATTATACGGTGCACGTCTTTCTTACGGGTGGGAGATTTCATCTCTATTAAATCCATTATCTTATCACGATTGGCTTCGATTCCCCCATAATTTATAATATATACAAAGAACGTACCATATTTTACCCCGAATATGCACTTGGTCAGGTTGAGTTTTATATGGTATTTCTTTAATTGGTCCAACATCTAAGCTAACTCTATAATGTGCTTGGTCGTAGCCTTGCACTTGGTGAGCATGTTGTCCATATATACATCCATGTTTTTCGTAATCTTCTCTTTAAACACTTTATTCACTATCCTTTCGTATGTTGCACTAGCATTTTTTTATTCCAAAGGGAAAAAAAGTTAAAATTGTATGTTCCTTGGCTTGAAATAAAAGATGGGCTCCCCTTATCTTCTGGCTTCATTTTAATCTAGTTGTAACCAAAATAAGCTTCCAGGAAGATATGTAACTCATTACCCATAGTTGCATCTACCAACTGATTAATCATTGGTAAAGGAAAATGATCCTCTAGTCATGCTTTGCTGAGGTCGGTGAAGTATATGCACATACGCCATTTGTCATTATTATTTTTTACTATTACTACATTAGCAAAACGAACTGCGATACTTAACGTCTAATATAAATTGAGATCTTTTGGATGGCAATGTTCTTCTCGGGACTGAACTCTTTGTGTTTCTACTTGATCATCTCAGAGTCTTTGTAGATGTTAATCTCATGCCAGAAAACATTAGAATGTATTCTTAACATATTTTCATGGCTCCAAGAGACCAAATTCTTCCATTCCCTTAGGAATGCAATAAATTCATGTTTGATGGAGGGTGTTAAGTTTGAGCCAATTTTAGTGGTGCTTTACGGCTTCTCATCATCAAGAACAATTATTTTTGTTACCTCCATAACCTATCCTTTGAATAGATGGTACTTATCTTGAGGGTCCAAGATGTCAATATGATAGGTGGCAGTGCTTTTTTGGACTTCTTGATGGTCAGCAAAAGTGTAATAGAACTCTTTAGCTTCCATCTGGTTGCCATTCACTATTCAGACTCCATAATTAGTAGGAAACTTCATACAATGATGTATTGTAGACGACACTACTTCCAATTGCTTCATCCAAACTCAACTGAGAATCATATTGTAGGCTAAAGGGACATTTTTATCCAACACAAAAATGATAATCCACTATTTTCTTCTCATTGGCTAAGTGCTGACCAAGATGTCCAGCTTAATTATCCCCAAAGGATAAACTTTTTCTCCTACGAATCCAATGAGACGCCTATGATAAGGTTCTAGTTTACTGTTTCATAGCCCTAGGTTGGGGAAATAATTATAAAATATGACATCTGTAGAATTCCCAATGTCTACCAAGATTATTTCCACTCTACCACGATGTAGTATGCATGTGATGAATAGTAGGTCATCTTGAGGGTAAAATACTCCGCTCAGATCCTACTTGGAGAAATCGATCACTAATCTGCCCTTAACGACTTGCCTAGTCCGATGACCTGTGCACTCGGACATGTCAATCTGTCCAATACAAAGGCAAGATTTGGCTTTATTTAGGTAAGCCTTTCTCTCAGTTATCTAATCTCCTCCACTAGCGTCTCCTCATACAATGAAATGGCATCCAAAAGAAATCATTACCACTTCAACTTTTGCCTCGTGTGGGTTTCTTTGGTAGTTCGGTATCATCATCATAATCATCATTGTGGGACCTTTTATTATCATCTTTTCCTTTAAAAGGCGACTCAAATCTTTTTCGAGTGTCTCAACCACTAGCCCAATTGACAAATTTAGTTAACTTCCCTCAACGGATGATATTTTCAACTTTGTTCTTGAGGGCGATGAAATTGTCAGTGGTGTGCTCATGATCTCTTTAAAAATCACAATATTTTAATTTATCTTTCATGTTGGGAGGTGTGTTCAATTTCCCAGACCAATTTAAATCCTTATTGCCCCTAATATCCTCTATTATGTTATAGACGCCTTTAGTGAGTGGGGTATATTAATCATACTTCTTGATTTTGTCAACCTTCTTGTTATGATCTTTCTTAGTTGAATTCTTCTTATTTTCTATCATCATTTATGTTGCTTCTTTAGAAACCATAGCCGCCTCGGCCTTCATAATCTGCCAATCCATGTCCATCAACACTGTCATGCTTTTAGGAGGATTGTTTTCTAGTGCATAGTAAATGTCCTTGGCGAGAAACCCACTCATCTGTGATACAATTGCAGTCTTCTGTTCGTAATCAATCACTTCTAGTTTCTCATTGCTGAAGCAAGTGATGTAATCCCGAGTATTTTTTCCAGGTTTTGGATGAATGGTCAATAGATGAGTGACACTATTGATCAACTTTTCTAAAAATAAAAGTTATCGACAAGTAATTCGGCCAGTTGATGGAAAGTAGATATTTTACCTCTAGGTATGTTGTTGTACGATATCTGGGTTGGGCCTGTAATGAATATTGAGAAGGCTTAGCAATGCATCTCTTCGGATGGAGTAGGATATCAACAACATCTTGATATTACTCAATATGGAGAGTTGGATCAGTCTTCCAGTCATACGTGGGAGTGACAACTGGCGACTTAAATTTAGAAGGTGTGGGGTAGTCTACAATGTCCGTAATAAAAGAAAATTCCTTTCACAAAACTCATCTAGAAAGAGTTCTTAGTCTTATCCACTTCTCCCAAACGATCTTATAGTCACTGCATCGCTCCTTTGTAGGAATATTCCTCTAGTTTAGACTTGGCTAAGGTAGATTTTTGTGTCTTTACTATGCATATGTGTTGAACTCTCTTCATGATAAGTCTTCTCGGCGTGCGCAAACTCTTATGCTAGCCCTAGACCTCATGGATCATTCCTTGTGCTCGCAGGATCGCTCTACATCTCTGTGATAACCTCCGGCTGCTCAGGGCCCCACACAATCAAAGGCACATGCCTTATTTAATCATTTAAATGAGATCAAGTGCTCCCTAAAAAAAGACCGACTATCGTAATAACCCGTTGATCGAATTGATGATTATTCCCCCGGACTGTAAGAATTGTCACAAGAGGATCTGGAGCGGTTAATTTTTTTCTTTTCTGGCTAGCGAAAGTGGCATATCCTTCATATATAGTTCAGTTACGGACTTATCTTGGAACGTGTGTGCCAATCGATGAACTTAGTCTTACATGGTTTCTCACCCTTTAGCAAGATTGAGTAAAATTCCCCGAAGATCTGCCACACTAGGAGGAGCAAATAGAATAACACCATTACCTTTATTCCTAAGGCTTCTTTCTTGGTCAGTCATTTCTCTAAGGGAAAACAATGAAACAAGTTGTAGAGAATGATGATAGACAAACGTTCCCACAGACGCTACCAATCTGTTGATGTCTAAAAATGGAGTGGTTCCAAATTTATAATAACAGATTAATAAAGATAATCAAGAAAGGCAAACACACAACAAATAAGGTTTTTATAGTGGTTCAGCTATGAGAAAAAACTACCTACACCATTGGTATTATTTATGGTGGTTATAATAGCTCAAGGTTGTGTATGTTTATGCCTGGTTGAATCGTCCCTTTGAGCGAAACGATATCATATATTTATAGTGGTTAAGAATCCAAGAGATGGAATGCCTTTGTATCTTTAGGCATTTACATACGTATAAAATAAATAAGATTGTTGATATTCATTGGTACATGAACAAGAGATCTAACCTTTCTCACCCGAGTGACTTTTTCTATTCTTAATGGTTGGATGACCCAGTGTCTCTGGAGCCAACCTACAAAGTAAGCACTGTGAGAGTTTCTACGTAGGAAGAAAAGTGTACATTTCTCATTGGTCTACATAGATGAATAATTTTTACATACAACAACAATAAGTACAATGTTCAAAGAAGTTCTTGCACGTGTGCAATAAAGGAGACAAGGGGTCAAATATGTAGAACGTAGTCACCAAAGATCGACGTGATGAATCCATACGTTATTAAGCACACTAATGAAATAATGTCATATCTTAAAGAACTATGAAAAATTCAAGTGAATGGATGAATTGAAGGAGTGATCCAAATATCTTAAATGTTCATCAATACATGGTGATGAAGGAAAATACAAAACTCTTTTTGTCTTTTTCAAAATATTTATCAAAATAAAATCTTTTTCATTTTTTTTCTTTTTCTTAAAAACTGGAAATATTTTTGTATTTTTCAAACTTTTTGAAGAAAAACATAACTCTTTTTCAATTTTCTAAAGATATCAAAATAAAAAATATTGATATACAATGGTAATATAATAGAGGCAATAAGAATATAAGATATTGAAAAACGTTGCTAATGCCGTTTAATACAAGATTAAACTATATAAGCAACTCCGAGATGTTTGTTGAAGAAACCCTTTTCTTTTGAAAATAAAAATTATAAACAACAAGATGTGTTTACAAAAAAACTTATGTACGACAGTAATCAAGACTTTGTAATCAGTTTTTAAAAACTAAGACAGTTCCAAAAATTCAGCACACTATAGAATGAGATCAGTAGATGAAGATAATCAGAACACACAGTTTTTAACGTGGTAAAACCTCTCCCAATAGAGGAAACATCCACGGTGACTTCTAAGTCACAAAAGTAAAAATCCACTAATAACAAATAATAGTTACAAATAATACAACATACATGCACACAAATCAACCTATTCTAAGTTTAGGAATATACCCCACTTGGTGTCCTTCTAACTTCTCATAGATTTAATTTTTGATGATGTTCTTCCAGTTTGATAAATTCCTTTGCTTTAGCTTCCTTACGTCGACTCAATAATCTTTGATCTTATTCACAACACTTCCAATGTAGTAGTGTGTTAAGTGTTTGTGAAGTGATTCCTATCAACATGCATGAACTCACACACACTTAGTTTTACAGACAGTCCTAGAAAATTACATATAAAGACTATATGCTGTGATTTTCTTTTCTTTCTTTCTCACAGAACTTGAAACCTTTTTTACCTTTAAATATAACCCAGATTCCATGGATATCTTGCTTCAAAATCGGTCAAGATCTTAATCAATCTCTGTTTTAAAAATATTTTTGAGATTGAAAATCTCCAAGTGTGAATCCAACTAGGTCAAGGTTTAAGTTTCGTAAGAATAGAAACCATAAAACATTTTCAAAACTAAATCAGTAAAGATTTTCTTCAATCAAGAAAGAAATATGCAGATCTAGTGAAATGTATCATGCAGAGTGTAGATCTATAGTTTCTATGAAAAAGAAATGCAGATCTTCACACGAATGTTTAAGTTGCAAACAAGATCATAGACAAAGAGGTTACAGCTTCAATATGAACAAACCACTCTCTCTCAAACACTCAAGGTTGTATTTGGGGTTAGGTGTATACGAAGGTTTGATTCAGAAAATGAAGTGTTTAGGGTTAGGGTTTGGTTTTTGGCTAACACAGTTTTCTTTCTCTCTCTTCTCTCTTTTCTTTTCTCTCTTCTCTCTCACTTCTCTCTTCTCTCTATTTTTTTTTCCAGAAAGGACGAATGCCCAAAAGTCTTGAAAGTCTGAGAAGTGGGGGGGGGGGGGGTTTATATAAGGGTGGAGGAAGGTTCTGGAGATGCGAAGGGAATCAAGGGCTGAGATTAAGTCATCCTAAGATTGACTTGATCTAAGGGTTATAAAACAGCGGTGGTAAAGTCGATTGTGATTGGTTCATAGGATTGCACAAGGATAGGTTTAAAACACATGCAGACCATCGATAAGCTTTGATCCAACGATCAGCAATCCACCAGCAAACCCTCTCACATAACAAACACAAACATATACATCAGGAGGATGACACGTGTTGACATATGAGTGGCCCACAAACGAGCGTCCAAAGTAATTACAGACAGCACCCTGAAGTCTCTAGCGCATTTACATTCTACCCAAACAAACATTCCATTGAAAAATGAAGTTTTCAAAATAGCAAATTAACCCCACAAATTTTATAAACACATTTTAATTAAAGAAAACATTATTTAAAAAATGTTTTAAAAATGTTTTAAAAATTCCCAAAAAAATATTAAAACAACATATTAAGGGGAATTAATCACACAATCAATTTTAAGCAATATATACACATGTATGCACTTCTAATTGTGTGTAGTGTGATTCAATTTATACCTTCTTGGATCATTGAAGAGGATTAGAGAGAATGATTCTGAGGTTCTTTGGATTCTAGGATAGACAACCAATTTTGTCACTATTTCCAAATTAGTTGAGCACTTATACAATATAGACTTAAGCAAGTCAAAGGTATAAGGTGCTTCAATCTCCCCCTTTGGAAATATGAGACAAAATCTCCTTTGAGTTAGCTTAAACTCTTAGGGAACACAAAAAAAAAAAACCTAGTCCTATACAAAGATACTATCTACCCATTTCCTAGAAAGTCAAAAATTACAAAACTCAACTATTTACAAAATTGTACACTAGAAATGGTAGACAATCAGAAGAAGAGATTCCTGCAAATATGCACACTAAGATCAAGCAGTTTAGATGAAATGTGAACAAAACATTGAACCCTTAAGACTCAAATTTCTCCCCCATTTTGTCTCAAATGGACAAAGGGTAAAAATTAAGGTCTTCAGAGTTTAATCAGCATATACCATACCTATAGAATTACGCAAATACAGAAATATTTTAAAGTCTAAAGGTTTAGTGAACATGTCTGCAAGTTGCAGATCAGTAGGCAGGTAATGGATTTCTAACTCCTTAGTTTCAACAAGTTTGCGTATAAAATGATGTCTTATTTTAATATGCTTAGTTCGCGAGTGTTGAACCGGGTTTTTAGATATGTTAATAGCGCTTTGATTGTCACAATACAATTGTAACTGATCTTCTTGAATCCCATAGTCGCTTAACATTTGTTTTATCCATAGCAATTGAGCACAGCAACTTCCTGCTGCTATATATTCGGACTCAGCCGTAGATAAAGATGTGCAATTCTGTTTTTTGCTACTCCAACCAACTAAATTATTGCCGACATAATAACAGGCACCTGATGTACTTTTACTGTCATCAGTACATCCGGCCCAATCAGCATCAGTATACCCTATGATGGTGCTGCAGGTATCATTAGTGTACCTAAGTCCAAGATTAAGAGTGCCCTTTATGTACTTTATTATACGTTTGACACACAATAAATGGCTCTCTTTAGGGTTATTCTGGTAACGAGCACACAGACATACAGCATACATTATATCTGGTCGTGAGGCAGTTAGATAGAGTAGGCTACCAATCATACTACGATAAAGTGTGGAATCAACTGACTTTCCATTTTCATCTTTACATAATTTAACAGTAGTACTCATAGGCGTTTTGGCAACTTTAGCATTATCTAAACCAAATTTCTTAACAAGATCTAAGGCATACTTAGTTTGAGAGACAAATAGTCCATCAGAATTCTGTTTCACTTGAAATCCTAAGAAAAGTTGTAGCTCCCCCATAAGGGACATATGAAACTCCTTATGCATAATAGCAAAAAAAGATTTAACTTCAGAGTTTGAAGTAGACCCAAAAATGATGTCGTCTACATAGACTTGGGCTATAATATTGTTTTTGTCAAAATGTTTGACAAAGAGAGTCTGGTCATTTCCTCCTCTCTTAAAACCCTTCTCCAACAAAAAGTTGGAAAGGCGTTCATACCAAGCTCGAGGAGCTTGTTTTAAGCCATACAAAGCCTTTTTTAGACGAAAGACATGGTTAGGGTATTTCGGGTCAATGAACCCTTTGGGTTGTTCTACATACGTTTCTTCGGACAGAATTCCATTGAGGAAGGCAGATTTGACATCCATTTGATAAAGTGTAAATTTTAAGTGACACGCTATGGCGAAAAGAAGTTGAACAGATTCAAGACGAGTGACAGGGGCAAATGTCTCGCTAAAATCTATTCCTTCTATTTGTGAGTAACCTTGAGCAACTAGTCTAGCTTTGTTTCTAAGGATTACCCCATTTTCATCAGATTTGTTCTTAAAGATCCAACGTGTCCCAATAACATTTTTGTTTTGAGGCCGCGGTACAAGATACCAGACATCATGAATGACAAATTGTAAAAGTTCTTCCTGCATAGCAGAAATCCAGTGTGTGTCATTCAATGCTTCATTAACATTTTTCGGTTCCACAAGGGAGACGAAACATGCATAATTAGCATAATTTCTTAACTGGGATCTAGTACGAACTGACTCATTAGGATTACCGACCACGTTGTCAATGGGATGATCTTTAGAGACCCAGCCAGGTACTTCTGGACTCTCAATAGGTAATGAGTCATCTATTTCTGGTGAATCAGTTTTGAAATCATTTTCAGATTCAACCACAATAGGTGATTCAGATATCTTATTTTTGACAATAGTATCGCTTACAATTACATTTATCGATTCCATAAGGGCCTTAGTTCGCAGATTGTATATACGATAAGCACGACTGTTTGGGGAGTATCCTAAGAAAATGTCTTTATCACCGCACGTCTCGAATTTAGACAGATGTTCTCTGTCTTTACAGACATAGCACTGACTACCGAAAGTTCTTAGATATTTCAGATTAGGCTTCTTACCGTACCACAACTCATAAGGGGTTTGTTTAGAGTTTTTTCTAAGGTAAACCCTATTAATGATATGACACGTAGTTCTAATAGATTCTACCCAGAAGTATTTAGGTAGAGATTTGGCATGCAACATGACATGTGCCATCTCTTGAAGAGTTCGGTTTTTCCTTTCAGTAATACCATTCTGCTGAGGAGTCTTAGGGGACTGAATTCATGTTTGTAACCGTTGTAGTCACAATATTCAACTATTCCTGTGTCTATGAACTCTCCCCTTCTATCACTACTAATACGATTGACTTGTGTGTCCTTCTCATTTTCAATTCTTAGTAAAATTTTCAAAAAATTCTGAAACGTGTCAGATTTTTGTTTCAAGAAGGCAACCCAAGTGAATCGTGTGAAATCATCAACCATGACAAGGATATAACTGTGTCCACAAAGACTAACAGTTCTAGAGGGACCAATAAGGTCCATATGGATGAGATCTAAAGGTCTAGAGGTGAGAATGTCTTTAACCTTTTTATGCGAAGTCTTAACTATTTTTCCTTCCTGGCAATGACCACAGACAACACTGGAAATAGGTTTAATTTTAGTAATTCCTCTAACAATCTCTTGACTAAACAATCTACCAAGGATATCATAACTTAGGTGACCCATACGATTATGCCAGATTTCATTGTCATCCATTCTGACAATGTTACAGGTTTCAGAACCAGTCTTGACAGTATAACAATTGTCAGGTGTTCTAAATCCGGTAATAATGCATTTACCTTTATCATTTAGAATTTTACAATTGTTCTTTGAAAAGGTAACTATATGGTCAGAGTCTCAAAATTGTGATATACTTAGGAGTTTGGCTTTAAGGCCTTTAACTAAAAGTACATTTTCGAGAATAGGCATTCCCTCTTCTTTTAAGGTTCCTTTACCTATGATCTGGGATGAAACTCCGTCACTAAAGACAACTTTGCCTCCACCAAATCTGGTTTTGTTTAAGAGTTTAGTTTCATCTCCTGTCATATGTTTGGAGCATCCTGAATCTAAATACCAACCAGATGAAGTTTGTTCAGCTTTTAAGGCAGTGATAACAATGTTACACTTCATTCGGGGTAAAAGATCATCTTTTCTAACCCAAATAGCTCTAGTTTTAATTTTGCGCACGTTTGCCCTCATTTGATAAAATTTTTGAGAAACAGCTTTTTGTCGAAAAACATTTGGGGCAACAAACTAATTATTGTGGAAAATTTGAGCTTTTGGTTTAGGAAAGTTTCTGGGAGCCTTTCTCTTAAATGAACTCTTAGTTTTGGTCTTTCTATTCCTGTAGTTAGAGTTCTTGTCAGGTTGTCTTGGAAGGACATAATGGTTACGATTTTGCCTAGAATAGTTAAAGTTCTTGTAGACAGAAGTGTTGTACAGAGGGGTGTTTAGACGCCTATCATAACAACCTTCAAAGGAATGACCATAAATGTCACAGTACGAGCAATATTGATTGCTTGAGGGATGAATTTCCTTAGGAAAACTTCTAAAGATAGGTTTAACAGCATTCTGTTCAGAAGTCCTATTCCTAGGAGGGATGGTTTTAAAGGTAGATTCAGCCTTTCTGATCAAAGGACAGACGTATTTAGTCTTAAGTGTAGTGTCAGCCTTAGAGTTACTAGACTCTCCAATGTCTTTCTGTTGTTGCTTTTGATCAAATTCCTTTTTAATAAAATGAAAGTCTGGACATGTTTCGATTGGTCTTTTGCCCCCAGACACAAACTTAATAGGTTCAAGATTTGTAGTTTGTGGTTTGTTCTTAGGGCAAAATCCAATACCGGTTCTATCATCAGAATTGGTCTTGGAGTCAACGACAAAGTCAGTAAAACAATTTGAAATATTTTCAAACTTAGAAAATTTTTTGAAAACAGTTGTTGTCTTTGTTTTTGCTTCCTCCAGTTCTAATAATGTTCCCTTGTATTTCATTTCCAGGATTCCATTAGTTTTAGTCAACTCTTTTAATTTTTGATCAAAAGTTTCAATTTCGGATTGATGAGACAGACACTGGTTAGTGTACTCTTCGGCATTCAGCTTCACAATAAGACTTAGATCATCTAATTTCTTAGTCAGGTCTCTAACAGTCTTCTCCAGTCTAGTGCCTTTTTTGAGGGTTTTAGCATACAAAGTATGAATATCTGGGAGGTCATCTGTGTCTGAGTCGCTAAGTGAAGTGTGTGTAGTGACCCCTAACGATTTAGTTTTAGTACTCACGCACCCATTTACATCGTCGTTATCTAGATCACTTTGACTCACACACACGGAACTAGAACTAGCAACATTTTCAGATAATAAAGCATCTAGGCCAGTCAAAACAGTATTCACACAAGCAGGAGTAGGAGCATCATTATCACACACAGGCATATCATCATTGTAAATGATCTTAGCATAAAAGGACATGCAAGGGTCAAGTACATTTGATGACTCAAGTTCCTCTTCATCAGAGTCACTTGAATCATTCCAAGTTTTACAGACATTGGCTCTATTGTGTGTGTTGGTTTTATTCAGATTAACTCTGCAATCGTGAGCAATGTGACCTAGTTTCCCACATCTAAAACATTCAATATTTTTAAGGTCTCTGCTAGGTCTGGAGTTGTTTTCCTTAGGATGTTTGTCAAGACCTCTCTCATGAGGTTTGGGATTAGACAGAGTAGGATAATTAGGCTTGCCTTGTTTAGTTGCCTATTTGTTTCTAAATTTAACAATTTTCTTAAATTGTTTAGACATTAAGGCAATCTGATTATCTAGTTTGTCTATATCACACTCCTCATCAGAGTCAGAGTTGATCAAATTAGTCTCAAGTTTAGATATCTTAGAGGCAAAACTCAAGTTAGAGTTGGGTTGTTTTCTTTGTGAATGATTTAATTGTCTCTTAAAGTCTAATTCCATTTCCACAGTCCTAAGTTTGCTACTGAGTAACTCAGGGGTAAGGTTTTGATCACTCATTTCCTCAATAGCATACCTCTTGCTGTCAAACTTTTGTGGTAATGATCTTAGAATTTTAGAGACAATTTCATTCCTATCATAAGTAATACCATTAGCATGCAACTTAGTAACTATAGCAGTTAAGTTCATGTAAAAGTCATCAAAAGACTCAGAGTCAGACATAATCAAAGAGTTGTACTGTTGGGTAAGCATTTGAGTTTTAGCAGCTTTAACTCTTGAGTCTCCTTCATGGGCAGTGATTAATGTGTCCCAAGCTTCCTTAGAAGTGGCACAAGATGAGATTCTCTTGAACTCATACTCATTAATAGACATAAAAATGGCATTCTTGCCTTTACTGTTATTTCGAGAAATAGTTTTCTCTTCTTGGGTAAACTCACTTAAGATTTTCTTTATCCTCTCATCACTTCCTTCAGTGGCTGGTTTAGTAGGATAAGTGTATCCATTTTCAATAATGTCCCAGACATCATCTCCTAAAGTCCCTTGGATGAAGGCAACCATTCTTGCTTTCCAGTAAGCAAAGTTGTTTCCATCAAAGAGTGGAGGTCTGTACAGATTACCAAATCTTTCATTCTTCTCGTCCATAGTTAGGTTTTTCAGAAAACGATTTCAGAAACACAAGATCTTTTTGAAATAAAAGTTAACAGGGCTCTGATACCAATTAAAAAACGTTGCTAATGCCGTTTAATACAAGATTAAACTATATAAGCAACTCTGAGATGTTTGTTGAAGAAACCCTTTTCTTTTGAAAATAAAAATTATAAACAACAAGATGTGTTTACAAAAAAAACATATGTACGAGAGTAATCAATACTTTGTAATCAGTTTTTAAAACTAAGACAGTTCCAAAAATTCAGCACACTATAGAATGAGATGAGTAGATGAAGATAATCAGAACACACAGTTTTTAACGTGGTAAAACCTCTCCCAATAGAGGAAACATCCACGGTGACTTCTAAGTCACAAAAGTAAAAATCCACTACTAACAAATAATAGTTACAAACAATACAACATACATGCACACAAATCAACCTATTCTAAGTTTAGGAATATACCCCACTTGGTGTCCTTCTAACTTCTCATAGATCTGATTGTTGATGATGTTCTTCCAGTTTGATAACTTCCTTTCCTTTAGCTTCCTTACATCGACTCAATAATCTTTGATCTTATTCACAACACTTCCAGTGTAGTAGTGTGTTAAGTGTTTGTGAAGTGATTCCTATCAACATGCATGAACTCACACACACTTAGTTTTACAAACAGTCCTAGAAAATTACATATAAAGACTATATGTTGTGATTTTCTTTTCTTTCTTTCTCACAGAAGTTGAAACCTTTTTGACCTTTAAATATAACCCAGATTCCATGGATATCTTGCTTCAAAATCGGTCAAGATCTTAATCAATCTCTGTTTTAAAAATATTTTTGAGATTGAAAATCTCCAAGTGTGAATCCAACTAGGTCAAGGTTTAAGTTTCGTAAGAATAGAAACCATAAAACATTTTCAAAACTAAATCAGTAAAGATTTTCGTAAATCAAGAAAGAAATATGCAGATCTAGTGAAATGTATCATGCAGAGTGTAGATCTATAGTTTCTATGAAAAAGAAATGCAGATCTTCACACGAATGTTTAAGTTGTAAACAAGATCATAGACAAAGAGGTTACAGCTTCAATATGAACAAACCACTCTCTCTCAAACACTCAAGGTTGTGTTTGGGGTTAGGTGTATACGAAGGTTTGATTCAGAAAATGAAGTGTTTAGGGTTAGGGTTTGGTTTTTGGCTAACACAGTTTTCTTTCTCTCTCTTCTCTCTTTTCTTTTCTCTCTTCTCTCTCACTTCTCTCTTCTCTCTATTTTTTTTTCCAGAAAGGACGAATGCCCAAAAGTCTTGAAAGTCTGAGAAGTGGGGGGGTTTATATAGGGGTGGAGGAAGGTTCTGGAGATGCGAAGGGAATCAAGGGCTGAGATTAAGTCATCCTAAGATTGACTTGATCTAAGGGTTATAAAACAGCGGTGGTAAAGTCGATTGTGATTGGTTCATAGGATGGCACAAGGATAGGTTTAAAAACACATGCAGACCATCGATAAGCTTTGATCCAACGATCAGCAATCCACCAGCAAACCCTCTCACATAACAAACACAAACATATACATCAGGAGGATGACAAGTGTTGACATATGAGTGGCCCACAAACGAGCGTCCAAAGTAATTACAGACAGCACCCTGAAGTCTCTAGCGCATTTACATTCTTCCCAAACAAACATTCCATTGAAAAATGAAGTTTTCAAAATAGCAAATTAACCCCACAAATTTTATAAACACATTTTAATTAAAGAAAACATTATTTAAAAAATGTTTTAAAAATGTTTTAAAAATTCCCAAAAAAATATTAAAACAACATATTAAGGGGAATTAATCACACAATCAATTTTAAGCAATATATACACATGTATGCACTTCTAATTGTGTGTAGTGTGATTCAATTTATACCTTCTTGGATCATTGAAGAGGATTAGAGAGAATGATTCTGAGGTTCTTTGGATTCTAGGATAGACAACCAATTTTGTCACTATTTCCAAATTAGTTGAGCACTTATACAATATAGACTTAAGCAAGTCAAAGGTATAAGGTGCTTCAATGAACATGATAAAAGTCCTACTGTAGATAAAGTACCCGAACTCAATCAATGGTGCAAACACTTATAGACTGAAGTGCATATAAAGGCTTAATGAAAATATCGGCCAACTGATATTTGATGCTCACAAATATCATGGACATGACCTTCTCCTTAACTTGGTCACGTATACAATTCTATCATATCCTAATGTTCTTTGTGCGCGAATGTTGGACCGGATTATGGGATAAATGGATTGCACAATAAAAAGTCATCGTGCCTTGTGAAATCCCATAATATTCCAAAATTTTCTTCATCCACAAGAATTGCATTCAATAACTCCCTAGGACAATGTACTTAGCCTCTACCATGGACAAAGATATGGACTTTTTCTTCTTGATCAACCAGAATACAAGAGCACTCCTAAATTAAAATCACCCACTTGAGGTTCTCCTACATCCATTAACATCCCTGGACTAACCGACATTCGAATAGGTAGACAAACGGTTATCAGTATCAAAATTAGACCAAATAATGTATGAAATAATTCCACTTAGGTATTTGATGATACATTTAAGTGCGAGTAAGTTTGACTCTTTCGAGGATGCCTGTATCGTGCACAAAATGTAACACTAAAAGAAATATCGAGACGAATAGTGGTCAAGCATGGGAGACTACCTATCATACTAATAAAATGTTGCTCTATATCCTTGCCTTAAGTGTCTTTGTTAAGCTTTGTCCATGAACTCATAGGGGTGAGTGAGTGCTTAGATGAGTCTAGATAAAACTTCTTCACCCGGTCTCTTAAATATTTGGATTGCGATATTAATATCCCATCCCCAAAATGATGAAACTACTACAAGAAAAAAGCCTTTTTATGACATTTTTTAAGTGTCATAAAACACAATTTATGACGCTTTTTTTTAATAAAAAATGTCATAAGTTTGGGTGTCATAATTGATACCCATAAAAAGTGTCATATTACGTAACGATTATATGTGAATTTTTTTTCAAAACTGTCATATCTGCTACAAAAAAATATCATAATATACTTCATAAGATGTGATAATTGATTTAAAAAGCGTCATGATAAACAATTTTTAAAATTTTAAAAAAGTCATATAAAAAATTTCATCACATGAGGGTTTAATATAAGAAGTCATAAATTAAACATATAATAAAAAAATTAATAACCAATATTAATATCATTGTTGACAAATAAATCTACACATAAAAATAGCCTTGAAATTTTTTGTATTCAAAATCACGCGCATCTAAAATGCACCAAACCAAGTCATTTGTCCATATCAAAAAAATAGTGGGTCACAAATAGATATACCCACCAACTACCTCATTTACAAAAAAAATAATGACATACTTCATGTATCATAGCTAGATATACCCATTATGTACATCATTAAAAAAAGACTTAAAAAAATATACATCCAAAATCATGCATAAATGCGTCGGTCTTCCTTTGGCTTTCGGAAAATTGTGCCGACACCTCAAAAGCTCCAACCACCGACTTACTACACCAACCACATCGCCGCTTTTGTAGATGACGATTGGGAATTGGGTTAATATAGACCTCTATTGCTCTGCAACACTGCTCAGTCAAGAAGTTCTTTCTCATTCGAACTTGTTCCAGCAATCACCAACCCCAGTGACAACGAAACAACGTGGTCAGTAACATCATCAGTAATGTTCTTGACATATATATTTTAGGCCTACACTCAAAGTTAAATAATGAATCATCATTTACTAAAATAAGGAAAATGAAATATAAGTAGAATTAAAAAAGTTAAGAGTAGGAAAGTGGATAACTATAGTACCCGGTATTTCAAGATTTGCTCCTTTCTTCGGTCCTCAAATTGCGAAAGAAAAATTTGCTCATGCTCGGCTTTATTTTATGCGTTGGCTACATACATCACCTTCGAGCTTGTTCAATATCAAAATTTCCCTGTAAAAATAAAAAAAAAACATTAGAACTAACCCTCATTTTGTTTGAATATCAATTGGTGTAGCGTCAGTGTCATCCCAGACAATTGTGAAATGAAGAGGCTAGTTGAATCCTCCTAGCCATGTATTATGCTCACCAACATTATTTTTTATCACCTGTTGCGATGAAGGCAACAAGTGTTTTCAATCATCAACACCACTATTAATAACTAATTTCCCAAATAAAAGATCGTTTTATAGATAACACTAATATGTCACTTATAGTGGATATATCACAAGAACATAAAACATGTATAGAGGAAATTTACAATTGATGAAGAATTCAATATACAAATTACTACATCGAGTACAAAGGATAAGTCGTAACAACAGGGGAAGAAAACTAAACAAACAATACAAAGTTACTCCTGTTTCACAAGCACAGTGATGCCAGATACACCATTTTCCAAATTGTTCTCGAACGTCAGGTTGGAGTATTAAGAGTTTAATACACAAGCTAAGATTTTTGGGCAACTGATAACAATATAATAATAACTGAGATGTATGGGTTATGGAACACATGATGGATATGAAAAAACCAAAAACAAAAAGATAAATTACGTAAAGATTGAAAAAAATTACATTGAAATAGTTCTCGTCTGAATAAGTAAATAATAGTGGAATATAGAAGAAGACACTGGTTGCACCCCTTATTGCTTTATACTGAATTTTTCGTAACAAAAGTATGATATTCAAATAAAGTTGCCATTTATTTACAATGGCCTATTGAATAGTCTTGTGAGAGAGTTTAACTTTTTGTAAAACATTAAGTTGAACTATTTGCAGAAACTAGTGGGCATAATTATTAATATGGAAAAAAAGTGGGAATACTTACTGTGTTCTATACAAAAATTATGAGGTTGACTGCACAAAACAAGATCAAAATTATATAATATTGTACTAAATTGTATAAAAAAATATTTTTCTTCTTTTAATTCTTTCACATCATGCTTAGCAAAGCATTTGGAAGTAGATCGTTGATTCTTGTCTTATATAGACCACTAGTTAAAATCTACATTACATCTTGTTCTTTTCTCTAATATAGGCCACTAGTTAAAATTTACCCTACATCTTCCAAAAATGCAATCCCCTTATTCACACATATTCTAACTCTAAATAATTTCTCCCCATAATAGCATTCGTGTCTAATGCACATTATTTTCTTATTTGAATTATTCAAGCATATTTGTCCCCTTGTGGAGTTAGACTACTTTTGTATACTCATTTTCTTCTAAAAAACTAAAGGAGGAAACAAAAATAAAATACATAAACTTGCGATCTCATGTATTTTCATAATTAGGCTATTTTAAATTAAATTCTCTATTCATAAGAGAAGATATCGAACAATCAGCGATCAAGCTAGAATAGCATAAAAGTGTCGACATACCATTGAAACACATATCTGTCGTTACTCGATTCTAGATCGTACAATACCCTAAAATGATAAATCAAACAAAATAAAAATTTATAATTATACTAAGATGACATACAAATTATGAGGACCAAGTAACCCGTAGTACTATAACAGCAACAAGTTGTACCTCAAACAATTAATACGGGGGAGACAATTGTAGCCTATTAACCTTGAGGATGAAGAGATAGAATAGTATGTGGGTTACACGCGTTGGGAAATTACTGTAAAGAAAACATAAAAAAGGACCTACAGTAAGATTACAGGAGTAATTGATGATAAACTTTCCACCTCTAAATGACGAACAACAATAATTTGTAAATCTACCAAGATGATATAAATAAAAACTTGAGAATTAATGTGGACCAAGAAGATAACATTCAAATATGATAATAGAGAAAGAAAACCTATCAAATTGATTGATTAATAAAAGGGAATAAAGGGAGAGACAGAGAGAGACACACCTCTCCTACTCTTCATAGGTCTTTGGTAATCAACACACTTGGATAAATAAAGAAGGGAGTTTCAGACCTTGTGATTTTTAGAAATTTGTGTATGGTTCATGCTTCATAGATTTATGTTTTGAGAAATTTTGCAAGTTTATATTGAAAGTGACTTTAGCCTTTGAATTCTCGTTCATTGGGTTTTGGCCTCTATATTTTGTTGTTTCGTTAATTCACTAATACAGGTCATAATAAGTGATTGAGATGTCCGTATTAAATCTTAATTTGACATATATTAGTTTCCAACAAATATGTCTGGCCTAGTCAATGAAGCATCTAAGTGTCCCGTGATGGCTTTTCTCCTTCTTTCACATTTATTTCTTCTCGAATTTTAAGTCCCGCAAGAATTAGAACTATGCATTTAGGTTTTGGTGAGGCAAAATGAATGAAATGGTTATAAATGGTCTTAATGAATTTGTTAGAGAAAGCTATCATGTTTTTGGTCAAGGCCATGGAGTACATACCTGAGCAAAATTGGCTAGGACAAGAAAAGGGAAGGTTCCCAAGATGAGAAGTGAGACCCTCCACTCCACTGTGAATGCAACAATGAATGAAGTGAGGAGAGATGTCATGTTATACAGTATCATGAAGATCCTCTTGTCAATGGTTGATTTCACATCAGTGACATCCGAGGCTCGAATTGTATAGTTTTTCAGATAATGTTTAATTAATGATGAATAGTAGCTTACTAAATCAACCACTTTAGACGATGCCTTTTCATAAAGAACTTTAGCTTCATCAGTAAGTGCCTAAAAATAAATAGCATGTTCCACAACTCAATATAATGCAAAGAACAACAATGTTGTATTCAATAAAGGCAGTGGCTAAAAACTTCACAAAGCCTTGCAACACCTTCAGCAGTACTAGTCCGAGTACCAAAAAAGATAATAACATTCAATATCTAAAACATCAGATTGTTCTTTTGTACCCCAACAGAATATTTGGTAAAGGGTAAACAATACCAACTAATATTGACATACAGAGAAATAAGGCAAAGATTAAAAAATCAGATCTCATAGGGTAAATTGTACCTCAGATCGTCTTAGAAGAGTGGACAAGACAACTATCCAGTCTTTAAACTTGACTGAACACATATCATCCAATAGGAAATCTACATCCAACCTGCTTTGCAAGGTTCCCATCTGAAGAGAGAGAGAGAGAGAGAGAGAGAGAGAGAGAGAGAGAGAGAGAGAGAGAGAGAATTGGTAAAGGGGTGAAAAATAAATAAAACTAAACTATCTTGTAGCATGATGCATGTCCTCTGGTTTTTCTACTTAATTTGTTTTTCATGGCTTAAAATATTGGGAAATTCACATGAACATAAAAATACTTCATAAGCAACCTACCAAAAATGATTCAAAATTTTAATAAAATGAACACCTCAAAAATTATGAGGCATATCAACATATTGATTTCCAGATAATTATACCTTCTAACTGATCAATTCAAGGCCTGAAGCAATATTTTCCAAGCGAGCACATCCATATCTTTATCGTTGAAGATATTCCTGTAATTATTTTTATCTTTTAACCTAAGATAGCCAAATGATAGTGGAGGAAAATAAAATCATCTTGAAACGAAATCGAGGTATTCTCTTACCACTAGATGAAATTGGCTGCCTTTCACATATGCAACAAGCTTGGAAGGTTATTTCCTAGACATTAAATATCTAGCATGACTTTCTGGGGTGTTCTTAACATAAGAAACACGTGTACTCTACTCTTTTAATGAGGTACTGCTCCACAGAAAATTCATCTCATAATCAATTTGAATGCAAAAATTTTGCAGCTCATGTGCTATGCAAACCAATTTATGGAAGGATCCCTTTTACCTTTTTGAGTCTAAAGTCTGTCGCCTATTATTAGATTGGACTAACCCAAGAATCTGGGAGATAGTTTCTCGAAATTCGCTGCTGCATGTTAATATTCCCTCATCGACCTGAGGAGAAACCTCACCAGTGTGTGTGTGCATGAGAGAGAGAGTGAGATAGAGGGACATTAACCCCCAGTAATCAGGGTATTAATCATCTTACTGAATGTAACACAAGACTAAGACAATTACATACCATCTCACCCACTAGTTCATATAAAGATTCATCAAGTTTTTCCTGCACAAATTCGCGTCAAATTAATATATATATATATATATATATATATATATATATATATCTTGCAGATGGATATAAGTAAAGGGGAAAGAGATGGAGAGAGAGAGAGAGAGTAGAACACATTTTAGCACATGGTAACCTATAATAAGCATAAAGCACAGTATTGACACACATCGGAACCTTCAAGTTTAGCAATAACCTGTGGCATTAGACAAAGTACATAAGATACTATATAATATCACATTAAAAATATGACCTTATAGATTGAATGTGGCACCTTAAACATTTTGGGGCACACATAGTGGTTCGTTCCATGCGAAATTAAATTTATTAAATTTATAATAGTTCTTATATAAACTTTCTAATTCCAGTAAAACTAAGTGTTCAGCTGAATGATTATAGTGAAATGTTTATGTTTCAAGTTTTTCCTTATTTTTCAATAGCACAAATATCCTCCTAAATCGGGCACAAAATTTATATGACCAAACAAATATCCATCATAGGAGTACTTGAAATGACACACTGCTCTATATAGATACTAAAGAACAATGCTAACAAAATCTATTTTATAGCTAGAGGAGGAGGATGTGTCCTTTTTGTACCAACAAAAAGGTGATGAAAATATTAAATAATTATCAAGCTTAGAACTAAGAAAAAGATTTGACATTAATGACTTTTACTTACACGTATATAGAAAGCTCTTCGTTGGAAGCATTCCTCAAACAAGCTATGAGCATCAGATTTTATCATTATTGACACAAGGCAGTAATAGTTTATAAGACGATAAACTGAAACACATAGTGCTAATAAAGAAATCTTATGTAAAGCCAAAAATAAGACAATATACATCTTTTGAAGGACCCTTGTAGGTGCCAGAGTTGTCCACCTTCGCAATCTATGTGCTCACCTTCATTTAATTGCGAGTAAATTTAAGTGAGATTTTCAATCAATAATTAACCTAACTTCTAACATAAATTATGTGAAAAGACAAGCAAAATGAAACAAGATGCATACTTCTAAGGGTGTATTAAATGTCCACGGGCTGCAGTATCCTCCTTGCTAAAAATAAGTTTCTCGGGATGAAAGAATTGCCGATATGTTCCATTTCTAACTTTGTCGATGACAGTGGGTTCCAGATCAACAAATATAGCTCTATGCACAAGGTTTCCGGAATCGGTTTCACTAAAGAAAGTACTAAAAGAATCGTTTGCCACACCAAATGAGGTGTCGCTGCAAGGTAAAGAAAAAGTAAAAAGGAAAACTTATTAGGTGAAGGAACAAATAGGAACAAAGGGAACCATTTTTAGTGTTGAATGCTATAATTACTTATTTGGAAAAAATAGATGATTTGTTTCAAGTACAAGAACACAATTATAGGATCACCTAATGTGTAACTGTTTAGCATATGGCTCTAAGATTTACCAAATATAGTTTTCACTTTATGATAATAGAACACTGCATCCAAAGAGTACTAACGAAGTTTGAAAATCAAAACATATTCTATACCTATTTCTTTTTTCGAAATATAGACTGAGGAGTGTACCTATAATTGAACCTAGCCAGCCGTCTATAGCAAACTTTATAACTCAATCAACAGTTGTACGGGGTCTCGAGGGCTGCAAATGAAGGGACTTATTCGATTGCATTTTTGCCTATCATATTTCTGAGTTGGGACTTCCTTTCACGTCGCACAATGAGGTCATTAGCATCGAAAGCAATGAACTGATTTTGGAAACATTTAAGAAAGATATAAAAATTATAGGTGTTCCAGTTATTGGAAGCATCAAAATCAACTGTTGCTAATGTGATACATATTCTTGCTTCAAAGTATGTTCACAGGATCTTATTGTAGCTGACTATGGCAATAAAAGTATCGGTGTGATTACACTTAGAGATATGATTTCTTGCTTTATCTTTGAGCCGCCTAAGTTTCTTGATAACTACGTTGGAACTGCAACTGAGAAAAATGCTGAATAAGTAATGTTTATTTGTTATTGATATGGGGTGTAAAACTTCATGATATTGGAGAGATATAACCAAATGTGATTTGGGAGAACATCTACAACAAGAATCTACCGCAACTGAAAATGCATTTCCAAGGTGATTTTCACCAGTCCACGCTGCATCGAGAGTATCGGACAAACTTTCGATAATAAGAAACTTCCCATCCGATAGGAACCGATGAACAAGAGGTAAAAAAGATACCTCGGGGCCACTTTGGGCCTCCTCGTAATCTTCCAAGCCCATCATAGTGGTTAAAGAATATGTTTGGCCGATAGGGAATTGCCCATATGAGAGGGTTTAATGAACTATTACATTGGGCTCCAAATGATGAAATGCATCACAACTGTTTCTACCAACACAAAATTTAGTTCGATCTTGCTTTTTTGGATTTAAATCTAAACCCTTTTCAACACCATATTCTCCACCTGGGTTCTGATGCTCAACGAGTTTTGTGTCCACAAGGAAAGATTCAATTTTTTTTTAACGTTTGCATTCAATTTTTTTTTAACGTTTGCCTCGATGAATAACAATATTGATGTTGATGTAAAAAATTAGATCACTCTGATTTTTCAATCACAGATAAATAAATGAGACAAAAGATTTTAAAGTGGTTCAGTCTTATAAGAATGGCCTACGTCCACTGTTGTGTTATTGCTGAATATTTAGGAATTCTCGATTACAAGTTCTCAAGAAATTCCTCTCTCGATTCCAGGGTTTGGATTCGGATCAGGTTTTTTTACAATGAGGATTGTACAATGTATTTATAGCCCTGAGGCTGTAATATGAAAGGGTAATACATTAAATGATATACATATGAAAGGGTAATACATTTAATGCCCTTTTTTCGTGTGCGTCCGAATGATAGGCATTTAATGAATCAGTTGAACTGTTGGTTATCTAGCTATTAATGTTTTGTTAGGGATGCAGCTCGGACCGCCTAAGCTTCTCGGTACTCAAGAGTTCCTCGGAGAGGCATTGCTCCTCGGAGCGTGTGAGTTCCTCGGGGAAGCAGTGTTCCTCGGGGAACTAGTCTTCCTCGTTGTAGTCTTGTTCCTCGGAGCGTGTGGGTTCCTCGAAAGTGATTGTTGTTTCCATGTAGATAGCCACGTGTCTTCATATGACTGGTCCATATTAACAGAAGCCCCCAATGTTTCATAGTTCGAAATTTGAGGAGTATGGGACATTCTTTCTCGGAATGTGGTAGCTTTAAATAGTCTTCCTGATTTTTAGGAGCGTTTCCCTTGTATTTATTTCTCCTTCCCAATTCGTAGAATCATGCTTTTTTGGACTTTTCTGCGTGCTTCGATTCCCGTGTCACTTTTCGTCTTTTTAGCCGCTGTTTCTCGCTTTGATTCCCGCGCCACTTTTCATCTTTTTATCCGTCGGTAACGTAATCATCCTTTTTTGTAATCATTACTTCACTATTTCCCAAGGCAAGGTATTTAAACTTCACAGACACTCCCATCGTCTTCTACCTTTTCAAATTTTTGCCTTCGAGTTTTTCATTGTCTTCTACAATCTTATGCGTTCATCTCTTCCGTCGTTCGTTGTCAGCAGATCCATTCTTTTCCTGTAAGATCTTCTTCCTGCTTCTTCATTTCTTTATTCACCATGGTTTACCCTGTTGAGTCTCTTGAGAAGTTTCGTTCTGATTTCTACATTCCCTCTTGGGTTGTCTTGGAAGAGCTTTCTAAGCCTTCTGATTATTTCAATTTGGCTGAGGGACATTGGTTCCCCAGTCTCTTTTTTGCTGAATGTGGATTTTCTTTTCCACAAAATTCCTTGTGTCTGGAATTCTATCAGTACTTCGACGTTGTTCTTGCACGAATAGCCCCCAACACATGGAGAATAGTTAATGGGGTGCATAGATTAAATCAAGTGCATGGAACTCGTATAGGAATCCCAGAAATCATGTTCTACTATAGATGGGCAGTTAATGATAATATTTTTTATTTAAAAACTAGATTTTTCAATAGAGCCTTAGTAGTCAATCTCCCTGATGCCAATAGGGATTATTTTGAGCATGGGGTTGTAATAAAAAATTGGCAACACCCTCCATTAACTGGAGATGAGGTTTACCAGGGTCCCAGATGCCCTCCTTATGGCAATGGGATAGGTTATTTTTATTTCATTTTATTTTGAAATCCTGTTTCTTTTGTGTTTGATAAAATGTGCCACTGATAACAATGTTTATTTATTTGCAGTTGATAACAAAAGAAAGTGCCCAAAAGAAGCAGATGTCAATATAAGGCATTTGAAACTTATCTGGAGTCTGCATCAGAGTGTTGCCGACGAGCACATTAGATCAGCTTCGTATCTGCTCCAGTACAAGAGCTACACCACTTCTTTCACTGCTCGTCCAGTGATAAGTGAATCAGAGCCAATACCAGCTTCCACCAGCTCATCGCCTGAATCCCATATTCCTTTAAGTGAAAGGATGAAGAAGAGAACACCTCCTACCCTGTTTGAGAAAACTGCCTCCGGTTCTGGGGAGGCAAAGAGGAGTAGGGTTGATGTCCCAAGGGAGGGGACGAAGAAGAATGATGTGCCTTCCTCAACTGCTGCAGTTGTGAAGGTTGCTGAAAAGCCCGCAGTGGCTCCGAGCAAGTCTGCTGCTCCTGGAGAGGTGATTGTGATATCACCGACCAAGGATTCTTCCTTGGTTGAGTCTGTACCTGTTCCCCTGAGGAGGCTGAAGAAGAGCTCCTCGATCAATTTGGCTGACACCAATACTCAGCCCCCAGCTGCTGGGACTAGAGTTCCCACTTTTGTTTCCCCGAGCTCTGCCAAGAGCTCGGTAAAGTCCTGGATCAATCCCGAGGTCCAAGGTACTGAAGAAAAACTTACTCGGGACATGGTTACCTCACTATTTGCTCGTCACCTTACTTCTGTAAGTCTCTTTACTTCGATTTTTTTATATTTCCTTTGTCATTTATGCTTCTAACTTGCTTTTTTTCTGTTCACAGTTGACGAGCTGCTTCAACATAATCCTGAAAAAGGATGAAGCCATTAAAGCTTCATGCTCCTCGTCCAGTGTGGAGGGAGATACAAAAGAGTCTATCAAGTCTTTGGAAGACTCTCGCCAGAAGTATGCCACTAATAAGGTTGTCTGGGAGAAGAAAATATCCTCCACCGAGCAGGAGAAAGCTCGAGCTGTTGATGCCTCCAAGGAGTTGGAGAAGAAAAATAATGCCCTGGAGAAGGCAAATAAAGAGCTTGAAGAGAAGCTCAAAGCTGCTGGAGAGCTTGAAGATAAGCTCAGGGTTGCTGAGGAAAGGTTGGGCCAGCTTCAAGAAGTAGGTCGGCAGAAGGAGGAGGTAGAAAATAAGTTAAAGGCTGCTGATAACCTGCTGTCCGAGAAGCTTGCCTTGGAGAAGACCAAGAGGAAAATGGTTGTGAAGAAGTCCTTCAGCTCTGGCTAGTTAAAGAGGTGGAACAATGGGTTGGCTGCCATGGTGTCTCAAGTGGACTATGGCAGTCTCAAATATTTTAGGGATGGATGGGTTGCGTCCCTTCAGGAAATGAAGGTCGACGAGTCTTCCGAGCTCTTCCAGAAACATATCCCTGGTCCCCCTCCAACTCCATAAGACTTAGAAGAGGATGAAGATACCTCCGAAGAGTCTTCGATGGTGATGGGAGATCATGCCCTAGCCATCCAGCCTGCTGCTGAGGAAAATCAGCAAGTCGTTTCTTCCTCCGAGCAATTGCCTACTCTCCCCGAGCAACTATCCCTTCCCTTCGAGCAACCTACCTCTTCATCTCAGCCTCCCGAGAAGGTTTTGGGAGATAAGGAAAAGGTGTAGTGTTGTTCGGGTTTCTCTTTATTTTCTTTCTTTTTATCAAATGTAATCCATAATATATAACTCTGAATTATGATCTAATAAAACTTGAACTTTTTTTCATACTGTTGTTCATCTTCTATTCATACTCTGCTCGTTTCTCTTATTGATGATTGCTCTTTCTTTTCTCTGCTAGTTTTTGGCCTGGATGGAACTGCTATCTTTCCATGATACAAAGTTGCTGCAATAATGCAACGATTATTTTAAGGTTGGTCACACAGACCTAAGTGCAGCACAAGTTATCGATATCCTTGGACAGGATGCTTCAGAACAGGCAGCTGAAGCATATCAGTACCTGAAGTGTCTACTTGACCAAGCAGTAGCCAATAATGTGGCTTACTATGAAATGATCGAGGATCTCCAGTGCACCCTCGAAGACCTTCAGAATCAATACAAGGAATCAACTGCCCTGTTGCATGAGGGTTACGAGAAGAAATACAAGTTGATCATTGCTGACAAGGGTTATGAGAAGCTTTTTGCTGGGTATGATCTGAGGGAGAGAACTCTGAAAGGTGAGGTCGAGGAGTGCAGACAGATTGTCAAGTTGCTGGAGCAAGAGAACAACAGCTTGCAGAAAGAGCTATCACAGATGAAGTCTGTAGCCTCCTCTTCAACATCCCTAATCCCAGTGACTGACGAGGGATTTTCATTCTTAGAGGTTGAGAATGCCAAGTTGAGGGACGAGTTGGAGACTTTGAAGAGTTTTGGCCCCTCTGCATCTTCTCGGGGTCGAGCAAGATCTCCTCGGGGACAAGGAAGAGTAGCTCGGGTTCTTGTCGAGGAATAGAGGACTCAGTCTGCCTTAGAGAACAAGGCCTTCCAGCTAATGGCGAAGAACCAGGCGTTGTCTGATATGTCAAAGAAGATTAGGGACCTGGAAAAACAGCTCTCCGCGCAGAAGTCAGTCTTGGAGAATAAGGATCTTTTCATCAAGAATCTCCACGAGCAGCTAGAAAGGCTAACATATCAATTCCACAAACAGTCCAGGGAGTTTTGGATGGCTGGATACAACGAAGCACTATTCCACTTGGACGATCGTATCCAGAATGCCAACAATGAGGGGTACAAGTAAGGCTGGCTGAATGCCTTAGGTGTGCTAAAGCTCGAACAAGGTCATTATCTGTGGGACTATCATGATCCTGGGTTGCTCGACTTGCCTGTGCCACCATACAATTTGGACATGGATTGGATCCCTGCTCGGGCCATTCCTCGGAGCTTAATTTCAAAGTATCTCGGTGACTACAATTTACATTCTCAAATCGAGGTATCTCGCCCCGAGCATCTCCTAGATCGACCATCCGTGATGAATGTTAGGATATTGAAGGATCTTACCTTTATCAATTCTACTCAATCTTTAAATGATCCGCCTGCTGGCGAGGAACCTGTGTCAAAAGCAGAGGGGAAGAGACCAGTAGAATAGGAATTTTTGATGTAATAGTTAGTATACATGTCAATGTAACTGTAATTTCATTATCAATGTAATTTATTTTGAATTAAATGAAATACTTTCATTTTTGTTTGCAAATCTTGATTGCTAATGTCTTGTAGTTATCAAACACTTTATATTTATGCATATCTGTTAAAAAGATAACAATATTTTGTTATTTATCGACCAACTTAGTAATAAATAAAAAGTTTCAAGTTTCAATATTGTTGCTCGATCACTTAATAATAAAGTAATGAGTATAAAAATGTTTAAAATTTTTCCAACCAACCAAGGTCGTTAAATTATGCTTGTCGACCAACTACAGTTAGTGGGTTTTTATCCCCGACCAGCCATACTTGGTAGATTTTTTTCTTAAATGTTTCCGACCAACCAAGGTCGGTAAATGTTCATTATCGACCAACTACGATTAGTGGGTTTTTATCCCCGACTAGCCATACTTGGTAGATTTTTATCTTTTTCATAAAATGTGTCCGACCAACCAGGGTCGAAAAATTCTTCTTGTCGACCAACTACAATTGGTGGGTTTTTATCCCCGACCAGCCATAGTTAGCAACTTTTGCATTTTCTGGAATAATCTTACCTCACGACTAACATAAGTTGTCATTTCGAGAATATTTTTTCTTCCCGACCAACATAAGTTGGCATTTGCGAGAATATTTCGTTTCCTAGCCAAACAGGTTGGCATTTTTAGGAATATATCGTTTCCTATCCAAACAGGTTGGAATTTTTAGGAATATATCGTTTCCTAGACAAACAGGTTGGCATTTTTAGGAATATTTCGTTTCCTAGCCAAACAGGTTGGCATTTTTAGGAATATTTCGTTTCCTAACCAACCAAAGTTGGCATTTTTAGGAATATATCATTTCCTAACCAACCGAAGTTGGCATTTTTAGGAATTTTCGTTTCCTAACCAACCGAAGTTGGCATTTTTAAGAATATATCGTTTCCTAACCAACCGAAGCTGGCATTTTTAGGAATATTTTGCTGAGCAGCTTTGCCGAGTTTTGCCGAGTAGTGTGTAGCACTAGTATTCCCCAAAAAATTCTCAATAAAAAGGAGAGACTTTGGCAGAATATCTTCGTTTTATTCATACTGATGGAACTGTGTTACATATACATCACTGATAATACTTGCGCAGGTGCTCTGCGTTCCATGCATTCTTAAACTCCTCGCCTTCTAAAGTTGATATTCGATAAGTTCCTGGTCGAACAACTTCTGTAACTCGGTATGGTCCATGCCAGTTTGCTTCCAGCTTATTGTGCTTTTGAATTACTTTCTTCAGCACATAGTCTCCTTCTTTTAGGTCACACTTCTTCACCCTTTTGTTGTAGAACAAAGTTGTTCGCTGCTGGTAAGAAGCATTTCTAATGGCTGCTTCTTCTTTAACTTCCTCGAGCATGTTTAAATCCAGCCTTCTCATTAAATCACTGACAGGGGAATTGAAATTCAGTACCCTGTGTGTTGGGTGGCCCTACTCGGCAGGTATGACAACTTCACTTCCAAACTCCAGCATGTATGGTGATTCTCCAGTTGCTACTCGGGGAGTAGTTCGGTAAACCCAGAGTACTGATTGTAACTCGTTGATCCAGTTTGCTTTCGCATCATCCAATCTTTTCTTCAAACCGTTCAGCAGTGTTCTGTTTGTCACTTCAGTTTGTCCATTGCTTTGAGGATGGCCTGGTGCTGAGTGGACCTTCAAAATATTTGATTGATGACAGTAGGCAGCGAACTCCTCGTTATCAAATTGTGTTCCATGGTCAGTGATGAAGGCATGAGGAATACCATATCGACAAAGATTTTCTTCCAAACAAATTGGTACACCTTCTCGTACGGCATGTCGATGAGCGGCTCAGCTTTTACCCACTTAGTAAAATAATCCACTGCGACGACGAGGTATTTGAACCTTCCTCGTGTCATTGGTAGTGGCCCAACCAAATCAATTCCCCACATGGAAAATGTCCAAGGGGAAGTTATGGGTTTCAACAATGCTTGTGGAGTTCTTCGGATGGAGGAAACGCGCTGGAACTTGTCACACTTCTTGGCATAGGCTATACAATCAGCCCTCATCGTCGGCCAATAGTATCCCTGCGTCATCACCCTTTGTAAAAGCGTCTGACCTGCTACATGTGCTCCACAAGACCCTTCATGGATCTCTTCAATCAATTCTTTCACCTCGGAGGGATGTACACATCTCTGCAAACCTCCCATAATTCCTCGTCTATATAAAACACCATTAGTTAATACATACCGAGTAGCTTTGAACTTCAATTTCTTGGCTGCGAGTTTGTCAATTGGAAATTCTCCCTCCTCGATATATGCCCTGATGGGATCCATCCAAGATGGTCCTAAATCAAGGGTAATAAAGTTCATCGTTAGATCTTCATCTATGCTCCGACCAGCTAACACTTCAATTGGGATTGTTCGTCGTAGCTCGGTACGAGTAATTGATGTTAGTCGAGCTAGGGCATCTGCTCTTGCATTCTCCATTCTTGGTATTTTGACTAGCTGAATAGGGGCAAATTCCAACACCAGCTCCTTTGCCTTTGCATGATATCTGACCATTAATTCTCCTCTAACTGCATATACTCCCATCATTTGGTTTACGATCAATTGAGAGTCACTGAAGATCACAACCTGTTGCGCCTCTATAATCTTTGCCAAATTAAGCCATGCAATCATGGCCTCATATTCAGCCTCATTGTAGGAATCTTTGAATTGGAAATGCAAGGCGTATTCCACGTCGACCTCGTCCGAAGTGCTCAAAACTATCCCCGCGCCACATCCTGCAGTGCAAGATGAGCCATCTACATATAGCCTCCATATAGGTAACTCGTCTTCAAATTTCTAATCAGTTAGAGTTCCTCGGTGAAATATTTATTGTTTCCATTCATCCTCCCCGGATTTTTCTCGCTCCTCGTCGATCATCTTTTCTTGCCCTTTTACCAACCGGAGTTGATCTGAGCTCGAATTTAATGATCCTGTAACATCCACTTGCCCTTTTACCAACCGGAGTTGGTCTGAGCTAGTGTTTGTCGATCCTGTAACATCCACAGGTTGATCAGCGAGCAACTCTTATTCCTCGTTCGAAGTTCTCACAACTATCTCTGCATTACATCCTGTAACATCCACACGCCCTTTTACCAATCGGAATTGGTCTGAGCTTGTGTTTGTTGATCCTGTAACATCCACAGGTTGATCCTCGAGCAACTTTTTCTCCTCGGGGGTATCAGGATAGGTGAACTCCGCTATGAAATCTGCTACAGCCTGCCCTTTTAATGATGATCTGGGTTCATAAATTATATCATATTCACCGAGCTCTATTGCCTAGTACATCAATCTCCCTGATTTTTCTGGCTTATGAAGGGCTTGTCTCAATGGCACATCGGTATATACTACTATAGTATGAGCCTGGAAGTATGGCGTCATTCTCCTACTCGCCTCAATCAGCGCCAGTGCCAATTTCTCCAGCCTTGAATATCTGATCTTTGCTCCTCGGAAGACCTTTCTTGTGTAGTAAATTGGCTTTTGTACTCCATTTTCCACTCTGATCAACGCCGAGTTAACTGCATTCTCGGACACTGCAAGGTACAAATACAATTTTTCTCCCATCATCGGCCTAGACAATAGCGAAGGTGCTCCCAAGTATTTCTTCAAGTCTTGAAAAGCCTTCTCACATTCATCATTCCACTTAAAAGTCTTTCTGGGTGTCTTGAAGAATGGGAGACATCTATCAGTTGCTCGTGACACAAATATGTTGAGTGCCGCTACTCGTCCAGTGAGACTCTGTACTTCCTTCTTCTTTGTTGGAGATCGCAGCCCTAATAGATCTTTGATCTTTTCAGGATTTGCTTCAATGCCTCGTTGATTGACAATGTACCCGAGGAACATGCCTTCTCGTACTCCAAATATGCACTTCATCGGGTTCAGCTTCATTTGATATTTATCCAGTTGATCAAAATTCTGACTTAATTCAACTAGATGATCGGCAGCTTTCTTGCTCTTTGTCAGCATGTCGTCATCATAGACTTCCATATTGTCACTGATTTGTTCGGCAAAGACCTTGTTCATCAGCCTCTGATATGTCGCACCTGCATTGTTCCAACCAAAAGGCATCACATTATAACAATAATTTACCTAGGGGTAATGAAAGAAGTACTTTTCCTGTCTTCGGGTTTCATTTTGATCTGATTGTAACCAGAATAAGCATCCATGAAGCTCAGCAACTCATGTCCCGAGGTAGCATCCACCAGTTGATCGATTCGGGGTAATGGAAAGTGATCCTTTGGGCATGCTTTGTTGAGATCAGTGAAGTCTACACACATCCTCCACTTGTTGTTCTTCTTCTTTACCATCACCACATTAGCTAACCAATCTGGATATTTAACATCTTCAATTAAACAAGCTTTCTGGAACTTCTCGACTTCCTCCTGTATAGCTTGATTCTTCTCGGGACTGAATACTCTTCTTCTCTGCTTCACAGGCTTGATCTCCGTATTCACATTGAGCTCGTGACATAAGAAGTTTGGGTTTATCCCAGGCATATCTTCATGACTCCACGCAAAAGTTTGTCTTCGTCTTCTAAGGAAAGTTATCAATTCCTGTTTTAATGAGGCTTCCAACGATGAACCTATTTGAGTAGTTCGTTCAGGGTGCTCATCGTCCAGAATGATGTTTTCAGTAGCTTCCACCACTTGACCCTTCATGAGTTGCGACTCATCTCGAGGATCCAATGTTTCAATTTATGCACCTTCATCCACTTGATAGGTAGTAGTCTTTTTCTTTGATTCTTCCCGTTCTTCTTGCTCGGCGGATGAATAATAGCATTCCCGAGCTACTTTTTGATCACCTTTCATAAATCCTACTCCAAAGTTTATTGGAAATTTTAGGCACGGATGCACTGTAGATGGTACAGCCTCAAAGTTCTTCAATCCTACTTTTCCCATGATGATATTGTATGATGATTGGACATTCTTATCCATCATGAAGAAACGTATTCTTTCTGTCCGACAGGCAAGCCACGTACCAATGAATATATCCAACTTGATCGTCCCAAGTGGAAATACTTTCTCGCCAGCAAAACCGATGAGGGGTCTGTGGTAAGGATCCAATTGAGATAGCTTTAGATTTAAACTATCGAAATACGAGTAGAACATAATGTCTGTCGAGCTACCATTATCGAACAGCACTCTTGAAATCATTACCTCCTTCATTCTGATTTTGATCACCAGTGGATCATCATGAGGATGTAAAACACCTGCAAGGTCATTTTTCGAAAAACCGATGACCAATTTCTCCTTGTTCACCTTTCTCGGGCGATCTTCCTCAGCTAGATTTATTCGCTGAATGTACGAGCAAGCTTGAGCCTCACCGAGGTAAGATTTTCTTTCTGCAGTAAGGTCTCCTCCTCCTGCATCTCCTCCTATAATAACATTACAATCAAATGACCCAAAGCGTATTGAAAATACCTCTCGTTCTGGCTGCCTTGGTTTCTTGGGAAGATCGGGGTCATCCTCTAGATTAACTTCATGGTTTCTCTTCTTGTACTCCTCTGCTCGATGAGGAGATCTAGACCTCTCTCTAGTTCGGTCGTTGTTTCTTCTTTCGCCTCCCCGATCAACATACTTTTCTAGCTTTCCTCGTCGGATGAGTGTTTCAATCTCATTATGAAGAGCTATGCAATTTTTGGTCATATGTCCATGATCCTTGTGGAACTCGCAATATTTTTCCCTATTCCTCGTGTCAGGATCTGCCTTCATTTTCTTTGGCCAGTTTAACTCCTCGCTGTTCTTAATTTCTTCCAGGACGTGGTTGATATTTGCCTTCAAAGGCGTGTAATTATCAAATTTCCTCAAGACCTCCCATGACAATCTATTTTTGGATTGTTTATCACCACCATTGTTCTTATACTCTTTCTTCTTAGCTTTATCACCTTCCACCTTGGTTTCTTTGGCGTCCATATTCTTCTTCGCAGACATAGCCTCCTCGGCATTCATAATCTTGGACGCTTTTCCCATCATGTCCGACATGGTTCGAGGTGGATCTTTGGCCAAAGTGTAGTACAACTTGTTTGGCAGTAGTCCACTCATCAAAGCAGTAATCGTTGTCTTCTCCTCATAATCAATGACTTCGAGTTTCTCGTTATTAAAATGAGTTCTATAATCTCTGATACTCTCACCAGCTTTTTGTCTAACAATTAACAAATGTGCTACTCGTTTAACTGGTTTTGCTCCAAAGAAGAAATTCCTAATGAATAACTCGGCCAGTTGAAGAAAAGTTAAAATCTTACCCCGAGGAAGATTATTATACCATATTTGAGTAGATCCGGTAAGTGTTCCCGAGAATGCTCTGCATCTCATCTCATCTGGGACAGCATAGATGTCGCCTGCAGCTTGGTATTGTTCTATATGAAGGACAGGGTCAGTCTTCCCATCATACTTGGGAGTCACAACAGGTGCTTTGAACTTTGATGGTGTTGGAAAATCAACAATGTCCTGGACAAAAGGTGTTCCTCGAACAAAGGTTCGTTGTAGAGGGTTCTTGACCTTATCCATTTCCCCTAATCTATCCTCCAGCCTCTGAATAGATACTTTCCATGCATCATTTCCTTCCTCGGGCTTATTGGTTCGAGCAACTCATCGCGTTGAAGTGGCTTCCTGGGATTTATCTCGACGAGAAGATGGTCGGTCATAAGATCCATCTTGACGACCAGCTGGTCGCGACTGGGAAGATCCTTCCCTTAAATTTGATGGTCATCGAAAGCTCCTCGACGCTGCATTAAGAGGGCTTCTGTTCCTCCTAGGGCCTAATCGGTCAAAAGGACAAACCCTACTTAATCTTTCCAATGCGCTGGTCCTTTCTGGGGAGAGGGTGACACGTTGTTCAGTATTTGTGGCTCGCACTGACGAAGTTCATCCAGGTTGATAAGAAAGATCTTCAGATTCCTCATTGCGATATGAATTAGTACGCCTAGTATGCGAAGAAGGCGCACGGGTATTTCTTTGAATGCTTCGTGGTCCGGAATGGGTTGATGCATCGCCATGGAGGGTTTGGATGAGTTTTCGCATTGTTTCTTGCATGACGGTTTGGACCTGAGCCAGATTTTCCATTGTTCCAGTCAGATCTGGAATAATTGGTGGAGCAGATGGATTTGGAGGGGTTCCAGCGTTTCAATTGTTGGATTCAGGAATATCAGCCATTGGTAACGGATTGTTTTTGATGAAAAACGATATTATCAGTCATTTCCCACAGACGGCGCCAATCTGTTGATGTAAAAAATTAGATCACTCTGATTTTTCAATCACAGATAAATAAATGAGACAAAAGATTTTAAAGTGGTTCAGCCTTATAAGAATGGCCTACGTCCACTGTTGTGTTATTGCTGAATATTTAGGAATTCTCGATTACAAGTTCTCAAGAAATTCCTCTCTCGATTCCAGGGTTTGGATTCGGATCAGGTTTTTTTACAATGAGGATTGTACAATGTATTTATATCCCTGAGGCTGTAATGTGAAAGGGTAATACATTAAATAATATACATATGAAAGGGTAATACATTTAATGCCCTTTTTGCGTGTTCGTCCGAATGATAGGCATTCAATGAATCAGTTGAACTGTTGGTTATCCAGCTATTAATGTTTTGTTAGGGATGCAGCTCGGACCGCCTGAGTTGCTCGAACCACCTAAGCTTCTCGGTACTCAAGAGTTCCTCATAGAGGCATTGTTCCTCGGAGCGTGTGAGTTCCTCGGGGAACTAGTCTTCCTCGTTGTAGTCTTGTTCCTCGGAGCGCGTAGGTTCCTCGGAAGTGATTGTTGTTGCCATGTAGATAGCCACATGTCTTCATATGATTGGTCCATATCAGCAGATTAAATTTGGTATCAACAATTGATATTAATGAGCTTCTCATTAATAGAGAGGGGTTTCCCCATAAGTTCACCCTGAATCTTGTTACTATCTGAACTTGCCACATAAATCATACAGTGGTCCCACATAAAAGGCTAGAATAGTAACTGTCTTCGTAGTCGATTAATCCTGAGAATATCAATGAGAAGTTTGCCTTTTTTCACCTTTTTGTTCACAATTTTGTGGAGATAGTCTTGCAAGGTTATCGAGAAATACATCAAACCTCACATGTTGACTGTATTTTCAAAATTGTTCAAGAAATGCGTCAGAGCCCACATATTGAAACGGTCTACATTCTAACACAAAGATGGTACGTTAATGTCTTTTTAAAAATTATGGGCCCTAAATTTGTTAAGAAAAAGAAAATCCAATGTCTTATAATATTTCATGATACCATATTATCAAGTACGGATGAGAAGGTTATACATTTAAACAAAAAAGATGGCGCACAGGTTCTAATCTTATCAAAAAAAACAAAATCCAATGCCTTGTGAAATTTCATTATCCCATTCTACAAAGAACGAATACATCCATGGTGAGACATATCTGTATTAAATACGTCTCGGATGCCGATACTTAGCAGATACTCTCAGCTATCAGGCACTTATTATGTGATGTGTCCACAATTTAATAGTTAAATTATTAATTTTGAACTCTTCATAAAAACAAAATCTTGACCACTACAATATGATTTACAAGGAGAAGAACAAAGAAGATCAGTCTATTTTACCAGCCTCACACCACATAAAAAGTTTTTGGACACTACAATGTGATTTACAAAGAAAATGAGTCTATTTTACCAGCATCACACAAGTTTTAAATCCTGTTGGGATGAGTGAAACTAAACACCAATCATATGAACACAAACATCAGTATGAAAAGTACATAAACTAAACGTGTATGTTCATTTGCTAATAGTACTATCTGGAATTTTTGTTTCAAATGACTCACCTAATATAAATCATATATATCCAAAAGACTCACCTCGAATTCTATCTTCTCATTGCGATTAATTTATTCTAAATATATTAATTGGCGTCTTGATTTAGTCAACTTCATATTGATATTCAGTGAACATAGAGCATCGTGTACTTCAAAAAATAAAATCTCTTCTCGATCGATCACCTGCCCATTGTTTATAATGAGGTTATATATATACTGAATGATGATTTAACTGATGCCTTTCAATTCGAAATAGTTACCATTACACCTCATGCAACTCCCTTTGTATCCACTCTTGATTTTTGTAGTTAAAATCAAGTTTTTGGGGTGGAAAGTACACTGAGTGAACATCAATTGGTCATGCCTAAAGCAAGCAACCAAATTTTCAAATCTTCAAACATGCAGCAAGTAAGAACTCGAAGAGAGGGAGAGAGAGAGATGCATCATAGAGACAATAAAAATGAACAACATACAATAACAACATTTTATAAGGCCAACCGAAAAGATTAATAATGTCATAATCAATCTCTTTGAACAAAAAGTCAATTAAAACTGAAGTCCATATATAGATGATAAGCTAGCAATGACACAGGCACATGACACACGACTCGACATGATTTATTTTAGAAAAAGTCCTGGAAACTTTGGGAACTTGCAAACTATTATTTATATTTTTCTATATATTACTAAAAGAAAAAAATTAACATTTTTCCAATAGTCGGACACGGACGTGATCTCCTAGAGAGTGTTAGTGCTTAATAGTCCCCAAAAATGAATAGCAGGTACAAAAATTGTTTTAGTAACTACAACCCAAAAAATTTATTTAGGTCATATATTATTCTCTTTGATACACAACTGAAATTAAGTCAAGCACATATAGGGCCTTTCCACATTTTAACATTTACTACTTTATCTAATATTAGTAACAAACATTTATAACTAAAATGTTAGTATGCTTTTAAGATACTAACATTTTAATTATTGAACGGTCCCTTTTATTCATTTAGGCCAGAGCTCCAGTTCCCTAAAGGCAAACATTATGTTTTAGGGACCAAAAGTTGAATATAAATCATACTTTTCTAGCAACTTGTTTGAATACGATACAAGAGGTAATGAATACGAAAGAAAGAGATAATGAATTGTGAACCGTGTTTGACAACATGATATGTTTCGTCTGTAGCTGTTCACCTGCAAGAAAGAAAAACAACCCATGCTATGTATATAAACACTAGTAATTAAATAATAAATACAAAGAATGAAAGAATGGGAGTGAATATATATACACCACCGATCTTCAAGAAAGCGTCGACAATGTGGTTGAGAAATGGATTCCCCATGTTCTTCAACAAGTCCACCACATTATTTTTCCAATACTAAGATTTCTGAAATTTGGGCTTCGAAGATAACCATATTAATTGAAAGAAAGTGTATGAAAAGTGATGACTCCAAAAAATCCCAAAATAAAAAGAAACATATGAGAAAAATGCATGAGGAGTTTGCACAGTGACATGAGGAAGCAGAGGGATGCTTTGAGATATATATACAGGGGAGACAACACTGTGACAAGAGGTTAAGGGAATTTTAGAAATATAATGAGAAGTATATATAAATACTAATATAAATAATGAAAATCAGACATAATTTGCAATAAAATGCAATGAAACAAAAATTACCTAAACTTAGTAGCACGGTGGCATGCCCGGGTACATTCCACCGGCAGAACTCTAGGACTGGAAGACGATTGGTGCAGCTGTGACGGATATGCCGTTGTTGACAACAATCCATATCTTCCATCTTTCAGGTATCCTCCAGATGACATTCCAACCAAACTTGATGGCAACCCATACATAGAGGACCCATAATTACTCATTCTACCATACTCTGACCCACCACCATACTGTGATCCACCACCAACACCATAACCACTACCATACCCACCACCAAACCTGCCCGGGTCTTGATTCCCATACCCACCACCCCCAATCGATGAAGGCTTAGGCATCCCATAATTCAAAATGCCATAATTTTTGTTTCGAGGATAATAACTTGTTATAGGATCCCCACCAACGCTAGTGGGTGTACCCTTCTTCCCATCAGTTGCGTATTTGCACAAACCTGATGCCTATGCATCAAAGGGGGTACGGTAGAGGAATCATCGATGGGAAGAGAGGGCGTTAGGGAGTGAATGTGAGAAGAGCGGTTTCTCCTTTTTGGGGTCTAAATTTTTAGGGGGGAGAAGGGTCCCATTCTAAAAAACATTTAGGAGAAAAAAAAATCATAATATGTACCCACTTTAAAAATTCTCAAAAAAACATCATAATATCTATAATCAAATTTGATTTTTATATTTAATGTTTCATAAAAAATAATACTATATATATATATATATATATAATGACATTTTATTTTAAATTTGTCACATTAATATTATAATTGACCTTTAAATGACATTTTTGTAATAGATATCATTAAATTATTTTTTGGAACGTCATAAAAGGTGTTTTTCTTGTAGTAAGAGAACTAGGAAGAATGTAAGTTCACCAACCATGGTCCTCTTAGACTCACTCTTCATATCCTTCTCAAAAGGGTGAGCATGGAGGGAACATATGGATCCAAATACTATGTCGTCCATATAGACTTGGGTAACAAAAAGAACACCACTCTCTCTCTCCTCACAAACAACGTCTTACCCACTCCTCCCCCTTAAAGCCATGAGCCTAGAGACAGGAAGTGAGCCTCTCTAATAAATAACGGGGGTGCTTGCTTCAAACCATACAAGGTCTTCTTAAGATAATAGATGTATTTGGAGTGGCTAAGGTCTTCAAACCCTTTTGGTTGTTCCACATAAACTTCATCTTATACAATTCCATTTAGAAAATAACTCTTGGCATCCATCTGATATAACTTGAAGTGAGTATGAAATGCTATGTCGAGTGGTATGCGAAAGGACAAAAGCATAGCAATAGGGACAAATAACTCATTAAAGTCTCAATCTACGTCCAACCTTGAGTCACTAATCTAGCTTTATTCCTAGATATGGTACCATTCTCATCTATATAATTATTATAAACACAAGAAACTCCTATTGTATGGCGGATATCCAATGCTCATCCTTGAGTGATTCTTTCACATTATTCGGAATGACTAAGGAGTGTAGCAAATATAGATAACAGCATTCTCGAGTTGAGCATGGGTCTTAATATCTAATGTGGTAGAATCAAGTATAGTGGAGAGGTTATGACGGATTCGAACCAAAGAAGGTGGATAATTTAAATCAGGAGTGGGGTCCACCATGTTAGCTTGAGGAAGGATGGGATTATCACCAGGGGTGCATTATCCTTTCATTGGGGTCTAAATAAACAAATGTCGATGACTCATCATCTTTAATTACGAAATTTATTGACTCCATAACCTTAGCTCTTTCAAGGTGAAAAAACCTCTAATACCTACTACTCGATGAATAACCAAAAATAACCCCTCATATCTCTGGGAGTCGAACTATCCTAAGTTCTCTATCCATCTCTCAAGATGTATAAAGTACTCCCAAAGACATGGAAATATGGCTAGATGGGTTTCTTCCCTATCCATAAATAATAAAGCGTAGGTAGCATGCGCAAAACGAAGATATACCCTATTCCCCATATGGCATGTGATGCTCACCACCTCTGTTAAAAAATGTCTAGGTATGTTTCTTCTAAAAAGCGTGGATCTCGCCCTCTATTCTTTCATCTGGTTCTTCCACTCAACAATCCCATTTTATTGAGGAGTATTAATGGCCAAAAAGTCATGTTTAAAGCCCACTCCATCATAATATCTACCCACTTTTTCTTCTTTAATTTCAATTCCGCTGTCACTATGAATCTAATTAATAGGGACACCGTGGTTGATTTACATGACACAACACTTCGTTTTTTGGGACTCAACTACATAGGACTTTTCTCTAAGGTATCATATGATTGAATATCTAAAAAAGTCGTCGACCACCACGAGAATATATCTCTTACCACAGAATCTCTTCGAGAAAATACGACAAATAAGATTCATTTGAATTAATTCTGAAACACCAGAGCTGGTAATCGTACTCCACTTTCGATGGGGACTTCAAATTTTTTTTCCTCATTGGAAAGGTCCACAAATAGTGGAAGTTGGTTTCCCAAGTAATTTTAATCTACTAATTAGGTCCTTTTTCATTAATCTCTCAAGATCTCTAAAGTTCATATGATAGTCGTTGATGCCAAAGGTCCATTGAGGAAATCGAGGCACTGATGCACACAAAAAGGAGGACTTGGGCAGAATCCCATAGAAATTATATTCGGTCCTCACAATTTGAAGTAATTGTTCACCGAATTGGTCATAAACCTTACATTAGGACTGGTTAAACTTTATATCAAAGTTTTTCTCGCATAGTTAGATTATGCTAATAAAGTTCACTTTCAAGACTTTAACGTACAAAACATTGTCTAGTTCAAGGAATCCGAGTATCTCATCAAAACCTCATCCTAAAATACTAGACCTAATACTATCTCTAAAAGTGACTTTACCTTCCTTGTGATCCTGAAGGTGGGTAAAAAATGATATGTCACCATTCATTTGCTAGAGAACCCACTATAAATATACCATTGGTAAGTAAATTAAACCTTGAGGGAAACATGAACAATAACGGCTTTGTTGTCTTTATTAGGTACCAAAAAGGAGGTAACCTTTTATTTGCCCTTATCATTATTGGCTCTAGTTGGAGCATTAGAAGAGTTAGAACTCAACATTCTATCTAAGATGAGAAAGGTTTTTAGAGTGCAATGCGGGAGTATGTTTACGTTTAGTTCTACCTAACATGTAGTAAAACTCTCTAAGGTGACCTCTTCTTTTACAAAAAGTGCAAACATAGACTCATTTTATTCTACCTTAGTTTGGTTTCTTATGTTGAACTCTACTTTATGGTTTACGTTAAGGTCCATAAGGATTAACAAAAAATTTAAGAACTATTTCCGGTGTAATCTAGGAAGTGGATGCACCATCATAACCTATTCCTCGACTCTCACTAAAACCTAAAACGGGATTGACGAGCATCTTTACTACCTTTTATGAAGTATCCTCTATAATAAACTTAACCTCCCATGCATGCTGAAGATATTTCTTGAGTTTGAATAGAAGGTCTTCATGTTTTTCACGAGTCTCCATGGATGATTAAAGATCTCTCGTAAGACTAGGCGTCTTGCTGGTCAATTCATCATTCTCTCTCACAACTAAAACAACTCTTTCTCCTAAAGCTTGTCTCACTAAGGACCCACTCTCGCTCTTTCCTCTCCCAACTCCTTCTCTAAGGCTATAACTCTTAACATTAAACCTTTATCTTATTTCTTCACTTTAAAGGACTCAGAATAAATGTCCGTGTAGGCGCGTTAAAGGTCACTCTCACTCTCTCTTAGAATTATGATACCCTGCCTAATTAAATACCGGGTCATCAGTCTTATATCCAATTAAAACATGTTTCTCATCTGGTTCATTCTTAGCATCAGTGTCGAAAACTTTTTAGAACATTACTAACCACCTAGTATTCAAAAAGCCAATGTCAAAATTTTAATCTTTTTATTTACCAATCAATGACAAAACATTATTACATAAATACATCCCATGCAATAGTAATATAAATCCATCCACGATATAAAAGACTGGAATGAAATAATACCGAATAACCCATCGATTTGAAAATCCAATTTAAATCCAACCTGAATAAAAGTCTGAATACAAGGTTTGACTGTCATAAATGAAATAACTGTGGGCAACAAGTCCAAATAAAGTACTGCCTGGGAGTGAAGTAACTAAATTGTCTAAGTCCAAATCCTACAAGCATCCACAATTGCTGTAGCTATGCATCCCTAGAATAGATCATCCTGCATGGCGTCCCTGTGGATGGACACCTAAAAGGTTTTCGAAAAAGGTTTTGCAAGTACAGGTCAGAGCCTAAGTAAAAAATCATTTAAAAACATTTAGCAAGTAATTAAATGACAGTTTAAATGAAGAGTTATTAGACACACATGTTAGGTTGAGAACACTCCCTTGAGTTCCTCATCTCTCATCTATAATGCGCACCTAACGTTTGCTAATCAACCCCACCTAGTCAATTCTACCCAATCTAACTAGGCAGCCATTATCTAATAAACCCATATCAATATAGCTCCTACATACTGCCCATACAGTAAGCTATCGAATACCCTTAATAATTAACATCTCACTTATGTTATTATTAAACCCCAGTTACCCTTTCTACGTAGGTTATTGTTCAAACCTTACCATTTAAGTTTCTCTATTTAAACTTTATTTTAGATATTCATTAACTATCTTCCTACTATTCACACATTAGTAGCTTCATCATTATATAGATATACCCTATCTAAACTCCCTATTAATTACTGTTTAGTAGATTAATCGTTCTTTAGATACATACTCTCTCATCTCTCTACTAGCACACATAAGTAGATTATTCGTGTTGTATATATATTTTACACACCATATATAATATAAGTACACACTCTGCTATTATATCCTTGTATCACACATTAAGGGATATTACTGTTTATTTTCATAACTCTCAAAAGAAGTAAACTAATACATAATATAAATGTCCTCTTAGTGCATTCTCTTATCCCAATTTCTCTATCAAAAATCTTGCTCCTCAGACGGTTGTTGTGCCCTACTGACACCATTCCTATATACTTTTCCAGTCCGAGTAGTCTCACTTTCTCACTGTGGACAAATTCAATATAGGTGGTCTAGCTCTCTATGCATAGGACACATTATTGTATCTTCTCTTTATATTTGGACCCACTAGCCACGTCGGGGTGTCCTTCTCTCAGGCTTGGTAGTGTTGTTCCCGATTGATACCC
Organism: Sambucus nigra; assembly: GCA_949130495.1. Classification (NCBI taxonomy): domain Eukaryota; kingdom Viridiplantae; phylum Streptophyta; class Magnoliopsida; order Dipsacales; family Adoxaceae; genus Sambucus; species Sambucus nigra. The sequence continues at coordinate 528,411,838 of OX422221.1, read as the reverse complement.
CTGTTGTCCCTTTGGCTTGACTGGCCCTATAGAACTCGTTGCTAGCCTCGATCGCCCTAATTGAATTCACCATCACTGGGTAGGAGTTCACTTATTCTGAATCATTTCAATGGGTTCTCGACTGGGTATGACCTCTTGCGGTGCTTCGCTATCATCGTTTAATCCATTCTTGCTCTTCGGCTAGATTCTCCAACCCCCTTGGCTCCCCTCTCATGGAAACGTTGATAAATTCATGCCTGACGACGTCGACACTAATCATTCTGGCCGGATCTCCAATCCAGGCTTGTATATTCAAGTCACAAGTCCATTATCAACTTAAAGAACCTTTATTTTCTTCGTATTCCCCTTCGTCGGTTACGAAGTTCCCTCAACAAGTGAGCTCAATTCTCACAATCGGCCTATAACTCGCTCACTTGTGATAAGTTTCAAAACTCAATTCACATCTATGTTCGAACAACAAATGGAATATCTATTTATAAAATTTCACTCAAATTTCTCATTTAATCCCATATAGTCCTTATATATGGTAACTGACTCTCGTCACCTTATGCGGCCCCTAAGAGGTCAAAAATTTCCACTCGAAATTTTAATCTCGGGTGTCGCTACACTCCCCCCTACACAATTGCCTTTGGATTTTATCCTTCCATTTGGGCCTATTACTCTCCTTTTTTCCCTTATAGATGACTCTCCCAAAGAGTCCATCTATTTTCCCCCCACCTCTTATCGACAACACTATGTGAGTCTAAAATTTGCACCAACACTATCTATAAAAGTTCTTTGAAAAACTTCTCCTCCCGAGTGATTTTCCTATTGTCACCATCCTGAACAATAATCACGGTGACTTCCATCTCAATCACCATTCCCAGAATACTATAGGTCTTTCTGATGAGCCTCTCCTCCTGTAGTCCTTCTAATGGCCCTCACTGGTCATCTTATAATGTTCGGTGTATGAAGCCCAACCGAACTCGTATACGAATCACATCAACTATATATAATGACAGGAGAACGTAATCTCATACGTCAAGAAATACAACAATCCTATCATAAGGCTCTATATAAAAGAACGCTATGCTTAAACGTGAAAAGACGCACAGATCCTAAGGACACTAGAACCTGGCTCTGATACCATCTGTGATACCCTGCCTAATTAAATACCGGGTGATCAGTCCTATATCCAATTAAAATAGGTTTCTCATCTGGTCCATTCTTAGCATCACTGTCGAAAACTTTTTAAAACATTACTAACCACCTAGTATTGAAAAAACCAATGTCAAAATTTTAATCTTTTTATTTAACAATCAACAACAAAACATTATTACATAAATACATCCCATGCAATAGTAATATAAATCCATCCACAATATAAAAGACTGGAATGAAATAATACCGAATAAACCATCGGTTACAAAATCCAATATAATGTCCAACTTGAATAAAAGTCTAAATACAAGGTCTGACTGGCATAAATGAAATAACTGTGGGTAACATGGCCGAATAAAGTACTGCCCTGCACCCTAAAATAGGAGTGAAGTAACTGAATTATCTAAGTTCAAATCCTGCAAGCATCCACAAGTGTTTCAACTACGCATCCCTAGAATATATCATCTTGCTTGGCGTCCCTATGGTTGGACTCCTAAAAGGTTTTGGAAAAAGGTTTTGCAAGTACGGGTCAGAGCCCAAGTAAAAACAATTTAAAAACATTTAGCAAGTAATTAAATAAAAGTTTAAATGAAGATTTATTAGATACACATGTTAGGTTGCGAACACTCCCTTGCGTTCCTTATCTCTCATCTATAATGCGCACCTAACGTTTGCTACTCAACCGCACCTAGTCAATTCTAGCCAATCTAACTAGGCATGCATTATCTAATAAACCCAAATCAATATAGCTCCTCCATACTACCCATACAGTATGGTATCGAATACCATTAATAATTAGCATCTCTCTTATGTTAATATTAAACCCCAGTTACCCTTTCTACGTAGGTTATTATTCAAACTTTACCATTTAAGTTTCTATACTTAAACTTTATTTTAGATATTCACTAACTATCTTCCTACTATTCACACATTAGTAGCTTCATCATTATATATATATATATATATATATATATATGTACGATATCAAAGCTCCTTATTAATTACTCTTTAGTAGATTAATTATTCTTTAGCTACATACTATCTCGTCTCTCTACTAGCAAACATAAGTAGATTATTCGTGTTGTATATATATTTTACACACCATATATAATATAAGTACACACTCTACTATTATATCCTTATATCACACATTAAGGGATATTGGTTCGTAACGTTACCCCAACCGTAATAGTTATTCCATATGTATTGGTTCAGAATGTTACCTCGACCCCAATATTCACATTACTTTTAGTTTAGATACACACAACTAACTAGTTTAAAATCATAAGTCTGCTACCCATAACTCATAGCGTCCACCAGTATTTCCACGCAAATACATTTATCAAATATATATTCATTTCTCTTTAATATGGGCAAGGCTTTTCAAATTTTACGATTAAGTGTTCACATACTTAAGACAAATATGATTTTACTATATTTCTCGTACATTAATTTTACATAGTAGATAACATAACAAGTATGTATGTATGTATATATATATAACACGACACCTCCCAGACCCAGCTGCGGTGCATACTGTAAAACATATCAAAGGTATATCTATTTATCATCCATTATATCTATACTATTACGGCACCCCTAGGCACAGTTGCGGTGCATGCATACTCTGCTATCATGTCCGGGTAGATATCTCGTTCTACAAGGGGCTATTGGCTCGTCTTCTCTCATGAATCATATTATATCAAATCACACATATTGGAGGCGAACATAATTCACATATCCATGGTTCACGCACATACCTACGCTTTCACAGTCAGCAGACTTATCGACTCACAAATAAGCCCTTCACAGTCATATGTTCTTGAGGTACCAAATCTAAAATCCCCCCGAAGGCAACACAGGATAGGATTGTCCACTTTCGAACGCGAACCTCCCGTGATAGCAAGTATGGTAGGTAAGTCATACACATAATAAAGAATAATATAGGTACACATTCCACCTATATAAATATAACATCAGCGAGGTATTCACACAACCATATAATAACGATAGGTATTCACTCCACCTATATACATATATAATAACAATAGGGAATACACACATCCCATATCACAAGCCACATACATAGTATATTTATATCCCGAATATTCTACGTATTCCTTAATTTATAACTTCATTTATTACCGTACATTCCCGAGTATTTCTCACCACTCGAAGGGTATCCTTTATTCCACATATAATATCAGAAGGTAAACTCTCTACCCCCTACTGGTCTATGTCCTCGTTCCTCTCGAATTCTTTTAACTCGAATTATCCTTCAATTTAGATTTTTCCTCTATATTAATCAAAATTAATTTAGCCCTTAAACTTCCCTCGTAGGCCAGGCCTAAAACCCAAACAAGGCCTACTGGTGTTTCAATATAATTATCTTATATTAGAAATTAAATCCCACAAATTAATTCCAAACGATTTCCAAAGGTCCTAAACAAAAAGGAAATTATTGGCCAAAACTGGGCAACCGAATCGATTAGAAAATTTCCTGGCAGATTAAACACCCTGTAGTAAAATATCGATTACTGCTTCTAGAGAACTCCGATTGACCTGATTCAAAGCTCATTTGAAAGACAAGACATAGATATTTCCATGAATGTACGGATCTCACTCTAATTTTAAGTATAATTTAAATGTCATACATTTAAACTTATTTCAAAAATTCTAGCAGTTACTATCCTGCCAGATCAAACACCCTATAGTAAAACATCGATTTCTCCCTCTACGAAACTCCGATTTTGATTCAAATCTCATTAGAAAGCCAAGACAAATACCTTTCCAATTTTTTTTGGATATAACTTTAATGAAAGATGAAAATGGAATACGTTTAAAGATACGTTAATAATTCTGGTAGATTGACATCTTGTGTTCATCCATTAAACCCTAAGTCATTCAAGATTCATGTTCTTCAATCAAGAACCATCAACATTCAATCTTAATCATCAAATATATTCTAACATTAGTTTATCTTCGTATAGAGATAAATTTCCAATGAAAATTTACACAAAAACATCAAAGATTCAACCCAAGAATCAAATTCTCCTTTAATTAACATAAAACCCTAATTTTCTCATGTTCATCAACTTTATAAATCAAGAACTCAAATTTATCTCTTATTAATCAAACCAAACCCACAAATTTCATATTATCATCATTAAGGAACATCTCTACATGCCTTCCCACTTTAGTTTATGAATTAACCCCCCCCCCCCCCCCCCCTCCCATATATATATAAAACTTCCAAAAGCATGAAATCACACTCTAATCTACATGGGTACTATAACATGCTTAATATAAATTGCCATTTAAATACTTGTCTCTTAATAGAAGGTCTGAATTTCATTAATATGATGTTGTGGTTATTCTCCCCTCGCTCCGATCTCGATTTTGTTGCGTTCGGGGCGAAAAACTGTGTAGGAAGCTTTGGATTTCTCTTCCTCTTCCTCTTCAATGGCCTCTCTTCTATTATGATTGTGTTAACCCTAGCCCATTATCTCAAATGGAAGATATACACTTAATATTTATGGATTTCTCTAAACCTCCAACTCCCGAATGACCGAAATACCCTTAAACGATGTCGGGTTGGTCCAAAATCATCCCAGGACCCAAATTGTACACCCGACTACACTTTTTCAACTATTTTGACCCTTTCAGAACCAACCGTAACCTCAAAATCACCATCCAATTCACTTTAAAAAAATATTTTAATTCCACCTCAAAATATCGAACGCGTGAAATTAAACATAAATTGAACTGATTTACTCTTAATCACCGAATTAAATAAATTCTCTAAATTAAATAAATTCCAAATCACCGAATCAAATAAATTTCAAATCATCGATTTAATTAAATCCTAGATCACCAATTTAATTTAATTAAATATCCTCATAAATATGGGATATTACAAGAACATCCTATTCATCACTGTATCTAGAATGACAAGACTCGTTATCGACGTTTTCATGTTTAGTAGCCTTCTCATCGAAGTGAGGTGCACTCGATGTAATAAATTGAGTAGCCATGAAAGTAGTGAAGTTACGTCTATGCGGCGATTCGTCCCCCAAATCACTCGACTCGACATTTCTGTCTCTAAGTGGGGAATTTAATGTATCATTGACTTTGCATTATCTCTTTAACCTCATCGGAGACTCATGATATTTGTGACCCATTCCCTAACAATCATGGCATTTATCATCATCTTTATTTGATAAATCTTTTCTTTATTTCTAATAAATTTTCTTAATCGATTTATAATTTCTATTTTTCTCAAAACTTTTCTTTTCTGTAGAAATATTTTGATTTTTAAGTTTGAGAAACATTTTAATTTTTTTTTCAAATAGGGTTAAATTATCCAAGTCAAAGTCATGCTTAGAATTGGACAGTACTTAGTCTTTCCATTTAGATTGAGATTTTAATGAAATTCTCGTTTCCTTAGGTTTGACTATTTTTGGAAACATATTTATGTCATGCATTTGAAGGTTTCTTATGATTTATTCTAACCTTATACTATCCATTATACCTTGTGAATTTATCACGGTAATCTTAGGAATAAAGCGGGTAGGGAGCGATCTGAAAATTTTCTTAACTACATGCGTCTCATGGATTTTCTTACCTAAATTGAAATATTCGGACCCAACCATAGTTATTATTTTAAATTGAGCGGTGATATTTTACATCTTGGAAACTTTTACATCATTTGTACCCTCATGTGTGAGTTGGACGATATCCCTAGCTTTTTCAGACATGGTGTACATCATAATGCGATAAAACTTGTCACGAGTGATGGCTCTCTACATGGCACTTAGGTTGCGCGAGTTAAAATTTATCCATTTGAAATTGTCCTTTTTCCATTGAGAGACAAGTTTTGGACATACGACATTATCAACTATCACAGTGGGTGGTGTACTCCTTCTTTCACAAACTAGCTAGACACATTTATCAGTGGATTTTAATGTTGACCTCATTCTAGATTTGTATTAGGCATGTTCAAACCATAAGAAAAATCATCCTATTAGGTAGATTATCCATTAAACCCATTGTTTTAAAGATCAACAAGTTTTAGAAAAAAAATTGTTAAAAGATCACATAGTAATTTAGTGTAATCTACTTTGATACCAATATGAGAATGCTAAGGTTTCAATGGATTGATTTGTACCTTAGGTTCCCATGCACGAATCCAATTTTTACCAAATTTTATCTTTAACTAAATTAGGTGTTCATACGATATGTATTCTGTTATTACATCATAAGACAAAGAACATAAGAAATCAAGTATAGATGAGGAAAAATCCCTAAGAAGGGGAAAAACCTATATTCAACATTTCAGTGTGATTTTGAAAATAATTAACTTACAAATCACTTAGTCAAAATCAATTAGACACACGTAGTCCTCAAATCCTTCTAAAGAATATGACTCGACTTGAAGTCGTCCACAGGTAGCGGTCTACCCTAGGTATCCGCTGATCAAGCTAATTTTTCTTCAGTAATGAAACCTCGATTCACAAGTCAATCATAGAGTATGAACTCCACAAGGTATATGCATGGTATTTGAAACTAGGGTCACAAAGTTCACAAATTACATAGGGCATTAAAGATTTGTGAATCTAAAATTGATTTTGTAAAATAAATAAGCAAAAAATTTGGATCACATCTGTAGGAATAGTTTTGGCCAAAGTCATTTGAAAAAACTGCTCAAAACAAGTATTTATAAGGTTTTCACGAGTTTCGTGGTTGCGCATGTTGTCCGAACAAAAGTGGATGTCATTTCAACGAAAACTAAGGTCTCGTTCGAATGAGAATCCTATGATTTATGACAATATATCTAATTTCATTCTAATGTCCATCTAATGTACTCCGAATGAGATTTATCTGTCTTAGAAAACATACCTTGTTTGAAGTTCATTAAAAGTATGTTCTAATGAGATCACAATTCTCGTTCAAACCATATTTCTACTTGTTTGAATGAGGAAAAAAAATATTTTAAAAAATACTCTTGATTTTTTTTATAAAAAAAATACCAACATATAATTTATGAACACCTATGTTTTATACCTTCAGAACTTGCAGGGACGTCTTTGATCTTGAAGATGGTGGAGTTCGGTCAATGAATCGGTTGTTAATTGGATATGCCAAAAATAAAATAAAGCCTAAGATATGAGAAATTATAAATATGTGATCTTACAAACTCATATTCAGAAACATGGATACAATGCGCTACTCATCCCTAGAGATATGGACTACAACCACACGAGGTGTATTATGGGTGATGGGAGTCACCCCCAAACAATATTGAAAAATTAGTTTTGTTTAGATAAAGGCTACATGGGTTAATGCATATTCAAGGCAAAGTTCTTTATACAATGCATCACATATTAGGACCAAGTGTGGGTGGGAAGATAGAAAGGTGTAGCAAGGGTGACAGTGAAGAGACACTAATTATGGTCCTTATGGAGGCAAAAAGTGAGGAAAATAAGGGGCTTATAAACATGATACTTAATTTGGAGAGGAAGGCATAAGTGTGTGGTAAAATGGATATGGGGTGCCTTAAACAGCCACACGACCGTTCTATAAATGTTGATGATAATGGTCACTTTGCGACACATCGATGAGTTAGTGATAATAATAAGAACCACAAGGAAAGGGTGCGCTAGGATGAATAATCTCGGTGTTAGGTATGGTGAGAGTAGCACCACATATACTCTCATGGATGGTGGGATGAAAGAACAAATCCATATATTGCTCGTGGAGTTAGAGGATATAATGTGGGAGCAAGTATATTCCAAAAGAGATACTTGGCAATAGGAAGGCAATAAGGTCCAAACACCATGGAAGGTCGAGTAAAATAATTGCTGAAGGAAGATAATTTGACTCCAAATTAGGGGACACGCACTCAAAATGATCATCAAGGACATTCGAAAGAGGGAGTGTGATATAAAGTGAGGGAGAGATCAACTGATCACCCTAGATGTTGCCATCCATGGTGGTGGAAGGGTTAGACGAGATGTTAGGATCCCAGATGTATGTATCAACATTAATATCAGACTTAAAATGAGCCATACATATCTGTATAATATTCATATGAAGAAAGGTAGGAACCATATTTGGGATAATCTCGATGTATTGGGGAGCACTCATAGCCAGAGCTAACCTATAAGGAAGAGGTTCCTCGAGAACACACATAGTGGGCTCAATAGGTATAAACTCGAGCATATTTTTAGATATAATGGTGGGAGTAACCGTAAATGTGGGTTTGTTTGGAAATTCTGGGTATGGATCAATCTCACATTCTATGTATAAATCAACACAATTATGATGGTACTATGGTGTAAGATTTTGGTGGACACAACTCGTTATTAGAAGGACTATACATAGAATACTCATATAAAATTAGTGGAACACAGTGAAATTAATCATGCACAAGAGGATGGACTTTGTGAGAGTCAACATGTTGATAATCATTGGTATCCTAGTAAGAATACTAATCGGGATGGGGTTTACTAGGTTCCCAAAACAATTATTGAAAAGTGTGAGGATCCAGTACACTAGGTTGGAATTCAATTTGCGTTTGAGGGTGATCAATGTGCCACCAATAGTTTGGTTTCTCACACCCCTTAGTATTGGATATGTCGTGATGATATGCCGATGTGGGTTCTAAAATACTATCATATGGATACACTTGGTTTAAGTTTGGTTCGTATGCATAAGCAAAGTATGAGCATTCATGGGACAAGTGATTGAATTGATAGCAATAGGTGCACAATGAATAGGGAAACGGGCCAAACTAGTCCCATGAAGGGTGTTCTTTGTCCATGATGGCATGGGCAGGGGGAAAAAGGATTCTTCAAAATATTTTTGGATTTTTTAAATTATTGAAAAAAAAAAGAAAAACGTTTTGGGTTTTGAATTTTGAAAAAGTAGGAAACCATTTTTGGGATTTTTGAATTTAACAAAAAGAAAGAAAAATGTTACTAGATTTTTTCAATATAAGAAAAAGGAGGTAAATGTTTTTCTGATTTTTGAATATAAGAAAAAGTATGTAAAATATTTTTGGATTTTTGAAAAAGGATAAAAATGGACCCGCTATGAAACACACGATGGACAATACAAACCATACTACTAAAATATTTGAATTATGCTGACAACCACGTGGCCAATATTAGTCCTTAATTAAATGATATGGTAGTAAAATTTTATTTAATCTGCGGGTGAGAAAATCACAGAGGTTTTTATGTTGCCTTTGAACAATGTGTTTCCCTACTTCCTTCACAAGACAACTAGAGGCTTTCCATATAATTCTTTAGAAAGGTACTAGGGTGAAACAATTAACCGGTACAACGTTAGGGACAAAACACACTAGTTCTAGTGGGCGGCCACACATAAAAGCCTATTTCACTAGACCATAATGTACCTTAAAGAGAACCTATCGAGGATTATTTGGGTGGACAAGACTCTAGGGATTATCCTACAAGTTAAACTTTTACAACAAGGATCCTATAAATACTGTATCCTATGGTTCTAGATAATTGATTCATTTTTAATTTTTATGATAGCAAGGGTTATACACTAAGGAATAAGTTAATTAGTTGGGTGATGAAATCCCTTTGTCTTCGAATAACCGTTCATATGCCTTATGTTCAATTAATTAATCAAACAATTCAAAGTAAAATGATGCATAAAAGAAGTCACGTATGAGAAAATAGTCAAAAAATAAATGGACTAGCTAACTAGATATGTGCAATTGAAAATCAAATGTACCTACTACGACTTTAACACACGTAAGTTAAGACTAATTTGAGTTGATCGGGGGGGATTTTTCCTAATTTCAGTCATTCCGATAGTCCCAAGGACCCAAAATAGAGAGGCTTGCAATCAATTGTAACGACGCTCTCTCTTTATTTCATCCCTCTTCCCTTTTTTCTTTTTTTTCCTTTTCCTTTATTATTTATTATAAAGATCTTATGTTCAGATGACCACAAATGAATGCACAAGGCCTTAGAATTCCAAATGCAACCAGTCGAAGAAAATAAATAATATATACAAAATGAACAAATGTTCATAACACTCCTCAACTCAAAAATTCGATAATGGCACTTCATGGAAAGTCTATAATCAAAATTTGAGCAAAGCCCAATTCTTAAAAATCTAGCAATGGTTCCATTTTATAATATGAATTTTATACCATGGTTTCAACTACTGTAAATCGAAAATCCCTTTCATACCTACAAATACTCTAAAACATACGTACGAGCAAGGAAGGGGACAATACACACTCCTTAATGTGGATAAAAGAAACATGAAGTCTATGTAATGAGATTTTAGAGAAATTATTAAAGGATGTGTATAATAATAATGAGGAACTGCATTTGAAACTAAACTAATAACAAAAGCTAAAATTGAAAATGTTTGAAATGAGTCAATGAGACAATAAAAAAGGGAGGAGAATCCACTTTCATGACTTAATTATTTATTTTAATTAAGTGTCTTTTAATTTTAGAATATTCCAAGATTTATTTAAATAACAAATCAACTCTCGTCGAAAATTTACTGAAAATAAAATCTTCTTTGCAAAATTAATTTTGGACTTTCACAAAACACTTGAAGAATAAGAATAAAAATTTTCTAATAAACTACCTGCTAGGGATCATTTTTTAAAATTATTCTAAGTCGTTACAAATTAGTTTTAGCGTTATAAATTCTTAAAGCAATACCCTTTTCTTTCTAAGGAACTTGCTTGGAGGTAATCATGTCGATTTCATAGGTTTGTAAGTCACCTACAATCTCTTTAGTTTCGTCGATTAAACTTACCCAACGAGTTTAAAATGGTCACTTTCACATCAAACCTACTAGGCAACGACGAGTTGAGAATATTGGACAACCTAAGGATTTTATTAATGACACGGTTGTTGGGAATTTTCTCACAGAGGTTAAACGACGAGTTGAGAATATTGGACAACCTAGCATAAAACTCATCAAAAGTCTCACTCTCTAACATCCTAATGGTCTCAAACAGTGTAGTGAGATTTTGATGTTTTGACGCCCTAACCGTTATAGTGACCTCGTGAGTGAGTGCCAAAATATCCCAAGCCTCTTTGATGTTTCACAAGTCATAATTCTATTATATTCTTTCGGTGTGACATGTGAAGAAATAACGTGCAGACCCTAAGAATTATATTATGAAAGTCTATGTTCAGTTTCGGTCCATGAATCAACAGGCTTTAAACTAGTGACCTCGCCTACAATAGTGACAGGGTGTGTCCATCCTTTCTCAAATGCTAACTCCACACGCTCAATAATTGATTTTAAAACACTTCTCATTCTCATCTTCCAATAAGTAAAATTGTGGCATATAAAATAGGAGTTCGAGAAAGTTCATTAAATCCAAAATTCATCTTTGAAAGCACACGGGATCACAAAACCAATAAAATAGGTTTTCTAGCTATGATACCAATTTGAAAATTCCTTTTGCGTGTCTTTCAAACCAAACCAACTTTTACCAAAAATTATCCAACTTTTAATTTGCACCAAACCAAGTCGTGAAAACCCAAAAAATTATCTTGATTAACCCTAAACATGCATCTAGTGATTAAAGCAAGTAAAGTAAAGTAAAGTAAAAAATACTCACAATGCTGGATGTACGAGGAAAAACCCCAAAATGGGAAAACAACCTCGAACGACCCAATCTAGACAATCACTACGAATAATTGATTTACAAAGACAGTTTAGCCTTACTCAATGACTCGATCCCCACGGGCCTTGACGCTCCTTCTGATCTTCTAACTTTCTTCAATAGTTCCCACGAAGAAATTCCATCTTCCACGATACCTGTCCACAACACTCGACTCCACGAATGTCTCGGTGTCCACCGAATGGCTTTGATTCGTCTACAATGTCGAACAAGAAGTCCTTCTCTTTTCTTCATCGCAAAACCCTGATGTTAAATGGTAGAACAAACCTTCTTGGTGCAACAAGAACACATAAACATATAATTATGATATCATGGATCTTTGCAAACTCTAAGGATGTGTTTAAGCTTTTTAAACCTTAGAAAACATGTGCAAACAACGTACTGGATTGTAAATTGTTTTTCCAGACGAACACTTACGAAACATAGACAAAAGCACTTTTTGAATAAGAATTAAGTGCTAGCTCGAAAAATGTGTCGCTCAAATGACAATGCCACATCGTTACTGCGGTATAAGGATCTCGTTTGAACGAGAGCTTATGTCGTTTGAACGACAACACGTTACTTTGAATTTTTGACATCTGATTCAAACATCTCTTTTAAAAGAGATCCAAATTAGTCAAACTCTATTTCGAGCTTATCAGAATAAAACGTAGTGTAAACCTTTTAAACACTTTTAAAAACATTTTAAAATACGTTTCTTTATAAAAATACGCCCTTATCTTTTATAAAAACAATTCCGAGCACCATTAAATATATGAATTCATACATGAGTGATCTCGGAATGCAAATAACTTTTGATGACGAATAAACTTGCTCCAATTAAACTTTGGCATGATTATTTCTTTGAAGATTTTCTACAACGTCTTCAATTTCTTTAATACATCATAGACCAAGTGGGATCGTGACAAAATAAAAATCTCCATATGACATATTACAAACACAGTTTTGTTCACGAAATTAAGTCAAAATAATAGAGGGACATAATTGGAAATTTATGTTCTAACAAATCTCCCCCTTTGACTATTCCGGGACAAAACTAAACCAGTGAAATGCCTAAGCCGGGCCGTCAAGCCGTACGATGCCTAAATCCCATCTCATAAACCCAAAGTCCAAAATACAGGACACGGACTAGAATATGTAGCACCGGCAAGCATGAACTGCGTGAATGTGATGTAGATTTGAAATCTCGAATTGCTGAAGCATACCTACACACATGAAACAAACAAAAAATACCCATTGAAGTATGGAGGAACAAATGAAACCAATATATATATCCAAATGATACCAAACGATAATAGGTACCAGTATGAATAAACGCATAAAATGATCATTTGTTAAACAATTTGAGCAAGAAACTGACACCAATGTGTACTACCAAGATCATATACCAATTTGTAAACATATATTAGCCAAAACATGCTCAAATCCCCCTACATCACATACATATCTCCCCCTTTTGTCTCGAATAGACAATCCGGTGAAAAGATAAACCAATCAAAATAAATAGCATGAGAATATAAACCAATTGTAATAAATGTGAAATTGCTAGATAATCATGAAACAACCAGCTAATTATGATCAAGTAATGACAAATCAGTAGCTAGTAAACCAATGAAACACACAAAGAATATATAAAACTAATCAGGTGTGATAAACGGACTATATGAAAAATACCAATTTGGCAATAAAACCTGCATATAAAACAGTCAGTCCAGAAACACTTCTAGCAGTACCAAAAATATCACCAAATAAACTTGAGGACTGCAAACCAATCAGAAGGAAGAATTCATCCTGTCGTTCGAACGAGCGAGGGACGTCGCTCAAACGAAATGAGCACATCCCTCGAATAAAGTACATATGTCGTTCGCGCGACATGGAGATGTCGTTTGAACGACTTCTCGGGACCTACCACATTTTCTCATTTTCCCAGAAAAATCTTATATTTTTGCCTAGTGAAAAATTTTCCAGAAAAAAAAATCAGCGGAAGGACCTGACAGCAGCAAAACAATGTTAAAACAGTAGGCTTTTAGCACAAAACACAAAAACTCATAAAAACTAACAATGTAAGTTACATGCAAACATAGTACCAATGTGCTCAAACATGAACATGGAATGAATGGGCGTGAAACTACAACAAATGAGTCACAATTCCAACACATCGAAACGATCAAGAAGCTTTAATTGATAGCGATAAATCATCAAACTTTATCATAGCCATATGACAATTAAAGAGTGATATTAATGAAATAAACATACTACATGCACAAAAATACATAATTTTGACGATTCTACAAACAATAGTGTCAAATTGCAATGTTTCAACATTAAGATTAGTTGTGCAAACCTGTTTAAATTTTTTATCCATCCAAACTCCCTCAATAATATCATATTTTTTTGGTAATGAACTAAACTAATTTGGCCCTTTTATTAACATATTGCATTTTCTTTTGGGCTCTTTTAAATGGTGGCTTTCACGACTAGTTATTTTGAACAATAGCAGCCCTTTCCCGTGAATCACTCAACATTTTTAATTAAGCACCAATTCAAATCCTCACGGTAAACGGTTCTTACATGAAAACTTCTCCTTAAGTCTACTTACGTATATCTGAAAAGATTGAGATAAGAATGCCTCACCAAATTTAAATATGCAAGAGAAGCCAAATATTCATATAAACTCGTGCATGTGTGCAATGTTGGCATATATACAAAGTTGAATCAAAATGCATATCAAATTCGAAACAACCCCATATAAACAATGGTTAAGATCATTCTAAGCATCGATAATAATGACCAAATGTCCTAGCCACATGGATATGAAATGATGGTGGGGGGAGGGGAGGTCCAAGCACACCATTATGCCACATCAAACATGTAAACTCAAAAACAAAAACAGTAAATCCATTTGGATTTTCATATTTTGACTGAAATAAAAACAAAATCTTTTTGGGTTTTGAAAACTTTTCTAAAAAAAAATCTTTTTGTATTTTTCAAATAAGAGTTAAACAAATGGAAACTATAATACAAAATGACAAAAAAGTCATAATACTAGCAATGAATATATCATGAAGCAAAGTAGCCTATGATAAACAAGGCAACACTATCATCCTTTAGATTCAGCATGGGAAGAATCTAGTGCACCCAAACGAGAATCATGAAGTTCAATTCCTAAAGCCACCAAATCTTATTTCCTAACCCAAGTAGGTGTAAAACGAGACATGGTGGTTTTGGGAACCGGGGCAACTTTATTTCTAAACTTCCTAAGAGCTTGTCTAAGGTCATAGCAATAACTCCTAAGGTGACCTTTCCTACCAGAAAATGTGCAAGAGTAGCGATGGTGGGAATGATTACCTATATGTGGATCCTTTCTAACCTTCCTAGTGTTTCTCACACGAGCGGGGGGAATGGGAACAACTCTCTCATAAAAACCTATACCTCCCCTATCGCCCTTAATTTAGATGGTGCCTAGGATCTTATTCAACTTCTCTGACCTAGCCTCCAAATCAAACTTAACTATAGACGAGTCTCTCAATCTCTCCTCCAACTAGACTCTAGAAAATTCCTAGACTCCTCAAACTCTAAAATCTCCTTTTTCAAAGACTCCATCAAACAACGGAGATTATCTCTCTCTTTCTCCACAAACTCTAGTTTCTACCTAAACTTATTCTCTCGTGCCCTAATATCATCAATCAAACTATCATTATTTTCTATGGCATACTAATTCAACTTAGCTTGCAATTTTGCATTTTCCTTTTTCACCTTAACCATCTTGGCATACAACTCATTAAATGAAACTTGCAATTATTTCACATCTATCTCCTCCTCGTCACTCTCTTCGCCCTCACTAACATGGGATTCACCCAAAACCTCCTTGGAAGTGTCATGAATATGAGAATCTTCATCGCTCACATTACATGCAATAAACGCAACAAAGTTACGATCGATGGGGGAACTCTCTCCCTCTTTGGGATCACTATCAGGTAAGGTGGAATTATAGAAAATGGGTTTCTTGCCCTATTTCATATGTCTAGTGGGACACTCCTTAACTTTTTGACCATACCCCTCACACCCAGAACACTTATCCAACTCATCTATCTTAGGCTTCTCAAACTTATCCGTAGAGGTGGGATCTACTTTGTTGTTCTTGAATTTTTCAAATTTCTTGGCATATTTAGATTGCTTTTGAAACTTAATAAATTTTTTAAATTTCTTTGCCAACAAAGAAACATCCTCAAAATCGGAATTGGAATTGGAATTCAAAACTTTAATTTTCTCCTTCCGAGTTTTCAAAGCAATACCCTTTTCTTTCTTAGGCACTTGCATGGAGGTAATCATGTAGATTTCATAGGTTTGTAATCGACCTACAATCTCTTCTAGTTTCGTCGATTTTAACTTACCCAAGGAGTTTAAAATGGTCACTTTCGCATCAAACCAACTAGGCAACGACCTAAGGATTTTCTTAATGACACGTTTGTCAAGAATTTTCTCACCAGGTTAAACGACGAGTTGATAATATTGGACAACCTAGCATAAAACTCATCAAAAGTCTCACTCTCTAACATCGTAATGGTCTCAAACTGTGTAGTGAAATTTTGATGTTTTGACACCCTAATCGTGCTAGTATCCTCGTGAGTGAGTGCCAAAATATCCCAAGCCTCTTTTAATGTTTCACAAGTCATAATTCTATTATATTCTTCCGGTGTGACATGTGAACAAATAGCGTTCAGACCCTTCGAATTATATTGTGAAAGTCTATGTTCACTTTCGGTCTATGACTCGACATGATTTGAACTAGTGACCTCACCTACAATAGTGATAGGGGGTGTCCATCCTTTCTAAACTGCTAACCACACACGCTCATCAATTGATTTTAAATAACTACTCATTCCCACATTCCAATAAGTGTAATTAGTTCCATAAAAAATAGGAGTTCGAGGAAGTTCGTTAAATCCAAAATTCATCTTTGAAAGCACACGGGATCACAAAAGAAATAAAATATGTTTTCTAGATCTGATACCAATTTGAAAATCCCTTTTGCCTGTGTTTCAAACCTAACCAGATTTTACCAAAAATTATCCAACTTTTAATTTGCACCAAACCAAGTTGTGAAAACCCAATTCTTACTTTAAACTAATTTTATCTTGATTAATCCTAAACATGCATCTAGTTATTAAAGCAAGTAAAGTAAAGTAAAGAATACTCACAACGCCGGATATACGAGAAAAAAAGACAAAATGGGAAAACAACCTCGGACAGCCCAAGCCAGACATTCACGATGAACAATGGGATTACAAAGACATATTAGCGTTACTCAATGACTCGATCCCCATGGGTCTTGACGCTCCTTCTAATCTTCTACCATTATTTAATAGTTCCCATGCAAAAATTCCGTCTTCCACGATACCTGTCCACAACATTCAACTTCATGAATGTCTCGGTGTCCACCGAATGGCTTTGATTTGTCTACGATGTCGAACAAGAAGTCCTTCTCTTTTCTTCACCACAAAACCCTGATGTTCAATGGTAGAACAAACCTTCTTGGTCCAGCAAGATCAGATAAACATATAATTATGATATCTCGGATCTTTGCAAACTCTAAGGATGTGTTTAAGCTTTTTAAACCTTAGAAAACATGTGCAAACAACGTACTGGATGGTAACCTATTTTTTCAGATGCACACTTACAAAACTCTGATGAAAACACGCGTTAAATAACAATTATGCGCCACCTCAAAAAATGTGTCACTTGAAGGAAAATGCCATATCATTCGCACGATATAAGGATCTCGTTCGAACGAGGGCTTATGACGTTTGAACGACAACGCGTTAGTTTGACTTTTTGACTTTCTGATTTAAACATCTCTTTTAAAAGAGATCCAAATTAGTCAAACTCTATTTCGAGCTTATCAAAATAAAATGTAGTGTAAACCTTTAAACACTTTTAATAACATTTTAGAATATTTTTCTTTATAAAAATACATCATTATCTTTTATAAAAATAATTCCAAGCACCATTAAATATACGCATTCATACCTGAGTGAGCTCGAAATACAAATAACTTTTGAAGACAACTAAAGTTGTACAAATTAAACTTTGGCATGATTATTTCTTTGAAGATTTGCCGCAACGTCTTTAATTTCTTCAATATGTCAAAGACCAAGTGGGATCGTGAAAAAATAAAAATCTCCCTACGACATATTACAAACACAGTTTTGTTCACGTATTTAAGTCAAAACAATAGACAGACTCAATTAGAAATTAATGTCCTAACATAGCATGTGAGCATCTGAAATAGCACCAAGTGAACATTTGAGCATGTGAACTGTATGTTATATCGAGATATCACTAAGTGATAAAACATGTTAATAACACACTTTATCTACAAATTATCCCCAGCCATAGCAAATCACAATTCAAAAAACAACTCACCATATCATATACATTATTTTCTCCCCCTCTAGTAAGTTAAAGGAAAACTAAGTCCTGCTTTGTTACACAATGGACAAATAAAGGAAATAAATTTTACTTCCCCTCAATGTAAAAGTGAACAAAGTTTTCTCCACATATTTGAAACAAAAAAGCAGAGATCATATGTAACGGTTATTAGTAGACAACAACCAAAGTCACATAAGAAATAAATATTGGCAAAAAATGGATTAGTCACGAATATTGTATATTAGCATTCTATAAACTTATGAATCATAAGGCAGTTGTGTTCATTAAAGCATAAATCTATGCTTATATATTGGTTAACCTATGTTTTCAATATATGTGTGTATGTGTTTGCTTTGAAAGGTTTATATGAGATTTTACGATTTTGGAATGTCTAACGGAGCAATTCGTTGAGTTTCGAAAAAGTTATGTCATTTTATGAAACTTGAGGGGAAATGCTTTAATTTCAATATTCTTTAGATAGTTGGAGAATCTCCATGGAAGCGTAGCTCATCGAGTTATCTTCGTGTGGTCTCAAATGAAATGTCATTTCCTCTTCATGACTGAGTTTTACCCACTCTCTTGAAGTCTTTTTGTGTTTGAAAGGAGGATAAATTATTGTTTAAAACTAGGTTTAAGAAACATAGATCAATCGACCAATGACGTTTGAATGACCCTCTGAGATATTTTCTTTATTAATATCTAAAGACAATGGGGCTATTTCTTAATCATCGATTCATGGGATTTGTTTTCCTTCCTTTATATCCACATATTATAAATAGTAAGTGTAAGGACATGTTTTATAAATATCCGAGTTAGTAACTAGGCTTTTCAGTTTTATCCTAGATATCAGCATCTATGCCACATATACCTCCATAGTCGGCTCATCTCAACACGATCATATCTTGGGGGACTCAATCTGAATTCTATGTTTCACGTGCTTATCATCATCAATATCGTGTGTCATGCTCATTATCTACATTGTGGGTTCGTGGTATTTTTTTTCTCGATTCATAAGTTCTCTCATACAAGAATAGAAAGAAAGCAAATTCTGAATCGATCCATTTGAGAAGGAAATCAGACTGATCCAGTTAGTAAATTTATATAGGAAAAGTCTTCTGATCAAACCGATCCATTTAAGAAGAAAATTGAACTGATCCGGGCAGAGAACCGATACAATCATCCTTTCCGGTTCGACAGGCACAGAAAAATTCGGCACACCAGATTTTGTTTGCTTTTATAAAATCTCTCTTACAAAGATTATTTTTCAAGACTTTAAGGGAAAAATTTATTGACCTAATACGTCACGTCTTCATATGTTTCAAACACAAACACTTGAGATTTACAACACTCAGAATCATATGTGTGAATCAATATAAATCCAGTCATACCCATTAATGGTGTATCTTGTGTTGAGAAGAAGGTTCTCTACACTGCTGAACTTAGAGCATCTTGAGGGAGCTCTTGCTGATGATAAGGAACCAGTGCCTGAGGGTATTCGCTTGTCAAACTATATTTCTTTATGTATGTAAGTGTTTACAACCCATATTAAAATAAAAAGGTTTTGTCCACTAGGGAATTTTTTCCTCATTTGCTGTGTGTGATTGATCCTTGCATGATGTGATTATGTTGAATGTCTAATTAATCACCTTTAGATGCATATCTTTGGTGTGTGTTTAAATCTGGATAATTAAAATTGGATTTAATTAAATTTGTTTCTCCGATTCAATAAAAATTTCACTCTCAAATTGGTATCAAAGCCACTTACACAACTTTACCGTGTAATTTTCCTCAATTTTTTTTCTTCTGAATATCATTTCCTTTGTGAATTGATTTCTTGAAAAGGCATTTCTTCAATTGGAAAAATCATTTAACAAAATTCCAGTATTTTAAGGATCTAACTATGCATACTGGGAAGCTCGTATTAAATCCTCTCTTAAATCCATTTATGAACGTTTGTGGATTCTTATATAAAATGGGTGGACACCTCCCCCTATCACTGTTGAAAATGTGACAAGTTTAAAATTTGTGGTTCAACGGACCGAGGATGAATTTAAATGGTCCACATGTAATTCTAAAGGTCTTAGTGCCATTTCTAGATCCATCACTCCTGACGAGTTCTGATGCATAATGATGAGTACCACGTTTAAAGAAGCATGGCATGTTCATTAACTTACCCATGTAAGCACGAACGGTATTAAAGAATCTAAATTATAGAACCCAACTACACAGTTTGAGACTATAATTATGCTTGAGACTGAACGTTTTGATGAATTCTATGCACGATTGTCTGATATAGTTAACAATAGTTTCAACCTTCGTGAGCACATTCCTAATGCACATGTATTTAAGAAAATCCCACGTTATTTGCCTAAGCAGTTTATCCCCAAGGTCACTGTGTTATATTCTTTAAAAAATTTGAACACTCCTAAATTAGAAGAATTAGTGAATGATCTTCAAACCTATGAAATAGATATGTTTCCTAAAGTTGTTAAAGAAAAAGATAAAGGGATAGCTCTTAAATCCCGAGCCAAAAAGAATTTTGAGTCAGCTAGGAGGAGGGAAGAATCGTCTAAATGGAGTGAGGAAAATACATCAGATTCTTATTTCAACTTCAATTTAGATGATTTGGCTTTGTTTGCGAAGAATTTTAAGAAATTTCTCAAGTTAAAAAATAGTGGTCAGTTTAAAGATAAAAAGAAATTTGACAAAAATAAAAATAATAAGAATTTTGAAAAAAAAAAAAGAAAGACATGCCCAAGAGAAAAGAATAGAGATGTTATGAGTGTGACAGTAAGGGTAATAGAGATTTTGAGTGTGCTACAAGGCTAAACAGACTAGCCAAATAAAAACACAAAGTTGTTCTTAATACTTACCTGAGCGAAGATTACGAGGTCGAGTTGGTGGATTCAGGCAAAGAATTACGGCATGAGTGAAACTTTACAAACTTCATTCCTAGCCACATGATAGATTTTGATGCACCTCAAGACGATGATGATGCCTCTTCGCATGGAGACCTCGAGATTGAGAGTGAGATAGAGGATGCAGAGATTGAGAGAAAGAGTGACCTTAGTCGCGCTTATATTGATTTGTATGCTAATTCATTCAAAACCAAAAAGCATAATAAAGGTTTAATTCTTAGGATTGCAGTGTTAGAAAAAGAGTTAAGAGAGATGAGAGAAAGTGAGTTCTCCTTGTGCACCGCTTTGAGAGAGAGATAGTCTATTTGTGGATAGAGAGAGAGAGAGAGAGAGAGTCTGTTTGGAGAAAGAGATTTTATTTGGAGAGAAAAAAAGTGTTTTGAGAAACTCAATTGGGACTTGATAGAGAAAGTGGCAAATATAACGAGAGACCTCTATGAATTCGTAGAGGCTCCTAAGATTTTGTAAGCCCTTCTTGGCTAGCTCACTCATGATCTTAAAAATTCACGTGAAGTCAAGGTTCAAATTGAGGATATATTTAGAAAGATAGGATAGATGCTCCTCACCCCTGCATTAGGATTTTGTGAGAGTTCTGGAATTGGTTTTGATGGTGTTTACACTTCACAAATTATACCTGGACCAATCCTTAAGTTTATGACGAATCCTTATGGTCATCCACCAAAACCCAAGAAAGTTGTTCGGCCAAGAAAAGCTAACCCAGGTAGGACTCAGACTGTGTACTTTTGTACTTATTATAAGAGGAAAGGACACCTAAGAGAGTTTTGCTATAGTTTCGGTCAGATAGGACGTACTTATGCTCCGTCACACCCCACGTCACGAAACTAAAAGAGCAAGTTAAGTTTTTAGTCGCTACATTGCAGTGTTTAATGGGAGAATCCAACAGTTATCTGAACCATCTGTTGATACTACCAACTACGTGACTAGAACCAAGAACAACAAGGGCAACTGAAAGGTTACCTCCACTTGGGTACCTAAAAATGACAACAAAGCTCTTATTGCTCAGGTTGCTCTAAAAGCTCAGAATAACTCGTAGTGGTATTTTGACAGTGGGTGTTCTAGACACATGACTGGTGACGTCTCATCTTTTACCACCTTAGTGGATTGCAAGACAGGTAAAATAAATTTTGGTGATATGAGTAGGTCTAACATTGTAGGATGAGGTACTATAGAGATACGAGGATTTACTAAGCTAGAGGATGTGTTATACGTCCAAAGTTTAAAGGAAAACCTTCTCAGCATCAGCCAGTTGTACAACGCTGACTTTGCAGTTAAGTTTGACCAGAAAGATGGTAATGTTTATGATCAAGCCAGTAAACTTGTATTGCAAGGGGTGAGTACAAAATATAATTGCTATGGAATAATGCCCAAGTCCTCATTTGTATGTAATAGCGCCACGATCACTCATATGGATCTGTGGCATCAACGTCTAGGTTATGTGAACTTTAGAAATTTAGATCAATTAGTAAAGAAAGGACCTAGTACATGGCTTACCATCTCTTGGAAGACCAGATTCCATAGTTCGTGCAACCTGTCAGTTGGGAAAGCAAATTCGTAGCCCCATAGGAAGTTGAATATCATTATCACCTCTAAGGTACTTGAGTTAATTCACATGGATCTTATGGGTCCTACAGGTACAGAAATTCTGGGTGGTAAGAGTTATATCCTCGTGATGGTGGAAGATTTCTCCAGATACTCCGTCATAGGTTTTCGAAGGGAGAAATCAGATGTTGTAGAGTTCCTAACGACCAAGTGTATTGTCCTGTAAAACCAACATGGTGTCACTATCAATAGAATGCGTAGTGACAACGAAACTGAATTTATGGAGCTTAAAGTAGATGCTTACTCTGATAGACTTCGAATCAAACATGATTTTTTGGCCATTAAGACCCCTCAGAAAAATGGGATCGTGGAGAGGAAGAATCAGACGGTTCAAGAGGTGGCTAGATCTATGCTTCTTGCTCGTAAATTTTCTAGGAAATTTTGGGCAAAGACGGTGTCTATCGCATACCATATGATGAATAGGGTTTAATTTCATCCACACACTCTTCAGATGCCTTATGAATTATGGACTCTAAAAACCCTAACATGGGAGTAAATGTTATATCCTATTGGATACAGAGAAATTAGGAATATTTGACTCCCGAAGAGATGAGGTGATATTGTTCGGATATTCATCAAACATTAAATCATATTAGGTGTTTAACCTGAGTAACTATAAGGTTATAGAGTCAATTAAGGTCATCGTGAAAGATGACGAACCTCCGGCGTTAGTTGACCCCATCCGTTTATATGAGGATGGAGATCTTTCTAGTAATGATCCCCTTATCCCTCACACACCCAGGGTGGACCCTACTCCTGTCTCAGGGGACACACATTCTTGGGTTTGCAAGATTCATGATCCTACTGCTATACTAGGAGATCCCCCCCCCCTCGGGGTCAAGACTCGTGCCAAATTGAGACAATTGTTAACCATATCTACTACACTCCAAAATCGAGCCCAAAACCTACAAAGATGCACTCAAGGATGAACAATATATATCTGCTATACAGGATGATTTGCTTCAATATATGAAGAACGATGTCTAAGAACTTGTCCCCCGACCTAGTGACACTAATGTGATTAGTAAGAAGTAAATTTTCAAGAATAAAATGGATAAAAAAGGTACGATTATCTGTAACAAGGATAGGTTGGTCACTTAGGGCTACACACAGATTGAGGGTGTAGACTTTGAGGAGACAATTTCTCCTGTTATAAGGCTTGAGTTCGTTCTCCTATTACTCGCCAGCTCATGTCATATGAGCTTCAGGGTATATCAAATGGATATCAAGATTGCCTTTATGAATGGCATTATACAGGAGGAAGTATAAGTGAAACAACTAAAAGGGTTTTAATTTCCTAAGCATCCAGGAAACGTCTATTATCTGAGAAAATCCTTATATGATTTGAAGCAAGCACCCCGTGCTTGGTACAAGAGGTTGACTTTCTATCTCTTTGACCATGGCTTCAAGAGAGGGGGAGTAGATCAGACGCTATTTGTTAGGAGAGATGATGGTGCTATTTTGGTTGCCCAGGTCTTTATAGATGACATAGTCTTTGAATCCACGTGCTCCCACCATGCTCACACCTTTGAGGAGGAGATGAAGAGAGTTTGTGATGAGCATGGTTGGTGACCTTACATTCTTTCTTTGTCTGCAGGTTCGTCAGCTAGAGGATGGGATGTTTATCTCCTAATCCAAGTATGCTAGAGATATCATGAAGAAATTTGGTTCGGAATCCGCTAAGAACACGCATACACAAATGAATACATCTACAAATCTTAGTAAGAACACTTCAGATAAGGACGTTGAACAAACCTTGTATCGGACTATGATAGGCAATCTTCTCTATATGACTGCTAGTCATACCAACATCGCCTTTGATGTTAAAGTTTGTGTGAAATATCAAGCATCCCCGAAAGAGTCACACTTACTCTCCCTAAAATGTATTATTAAATACGTGAGTGGAACTCTTTCCTAAGACATTTGGTATTCCTTTGATACTAATGACCGATTGCCTACAAATTCGGATGCTGATTGGGACGGGGATGCAGATAGATGTAGGAGCACTTCTGGTGGGTTATTCTTCTCTTGTCTATTGGTTGAAAAAGAAGAAAAACTCCATCTCTTTTTCCACTGCAGAGATTGAGTACATAGCCATCGGAAGTTATTGAACGCAACTTATGTGGATGAAGCAGATACTAGAGAATTATGGGATATCACAGGACACCGTGCCCATTTCCTGTGATATCATGAGCGCGATACACATATCCCGTAATCACGTCCATCACTCACACACAAAAAACATTAGGATACGCGAGAAATTTATCCGTCGGCTTGTAAAGGAAAAGGTCATGTCCTCAAGTTTTGTATCTACCGACCTTCAGTTAGCCGATATTTTCACAAAGCCTTTAAATGCCCTTATATTCGAGAGTCTTAGGATATCATTAGGTATTAGCATAGTTGACTGAGGGGTGGTCACCATGTCTAGAGTAGGATTCATTTTTCATGTTCATATCATATGATTCCTATCTCTAGTTTGTATTATTATTTGTTTGTTCTTTACTTTTTTTGAAAAATTGAAAAAATCTTGTAAGCACATATTTCTTACATATTGAATTTGTTTATATTTGGATTAATTCCAAACAAAATAAATTGAGTCTGGATTAGTAATTAATTCGATATTGAAGAAGTTGCATATTGAAGCCATGAAGAAGAAATCTAGTCCAGGTGCCATTTCACATTTTAATTATTCTTCGATCACACAGGTATGAATAATCAAAGGAAAATGTGATTTAGAATGTTGTTTAAATAATGGATGATTTAAATATTTTTTTTATTGTTTGGGAATTGAATATAAATGTTTTGAAAGCGCATTTTAATTATATTTGAGCTAAATTTTTTTATATAAGGATAATCATGAAAAAATAGAAAAAGGGTTTACAGTCATTCGTACGACATGTAAACTCGTTCGAAGGATAACGCTAATTGTTCAAACAACAGCGTTTATCTCTCAAACGAGATGCCTCAATTTCTGTGTTTCATTTATTTTGGACTCTAGTTTGCTCAGGTATAAATATAACACTGCATAGTCATTTTCAAGGGAGAGATGAACAGTTTTAAGAATTCTCATTCTGCTTAGTTTCATCCTTAGTTTATTCAAGAATCTATTATCATAATTCCAAAGGTTTATGATCTTTAACACATTCAGGAGAAGACTTTTGTTGGACTCTTTGTATAGAGAATAAACCTACACCGAACTGAGGTCAAATTTGAAGTGTTACTGTATTTCTTGCTGAAGTTAGGACTGTAGTTCTGGTGGAGCAGAAGCGAGTGTTCCATTGCTGACGACATCGACCGACACCTGCGAGTATTCGTATATCATCTTTTTTCGTTGTAATTCGAATGTAAACCGTTTATTTACAAATTATAGTGGAAATAAAAGGTTTTTCCCTACGAGGACTTTTTCCTGAATTTATTTCTTTTATCGCATGCTTTATTTATTCAATGGGTTAAATTGATTAAATGCATGTTTACTTTTTAAGAAGATAAAATTGGAAATAATTCATTTAGTTGTTTTTACCTAAAGCACTTATTAAAAGGGCTTCTTCAAATTGGTATCAGAGCTTGTTGCACTATTTTATTGTGTTTGATCCGTTATCTTTAGGTATGGCTTTCTGTAATTTTGATGATTTTAGAACTCGCATGTTTGAAACTTCTAACTTGAAATCTCTCATGAAGTCTACGCTTAAAAAATTTCTTAAAAAGGATAATTGTGAGAAGTATGTTTCTACCCTTAGTGAGAGTGACCCCGAAGAAGAAATTTTTTATCCTCCTAAGCGAGAACTTCCCTCTCTTGTGGCTAATAAAAGATAAACATGTTCCACCCATTCCCAAAGCTAATACCAGGCTAACTAGATAGCCACCCAGGTTTGTTAGGAAGGATACATCGAGGAACGTTAGATTTAATCGTCCCGTAGTAAACACTCCCTTTCGTATCTACACTTATACTCATTGCGGTAGAAGAGGTCATCTTAGGAAATTTTTCTATGATCTTAAGCACGTTCCTAGAAAGTCAAAGTACCTGAACACTCCTGTCTCCAAATTCTCCACTCTTCGTTTCACACCCACCTGGGTTAGAAAATCAGATTTAGAGGCATTAAGGATTAGACTTTGTGATATGCGTGTCATTTCACATGGATCTCCACATGTCTCATCTTTCGACTGAGCATGTTCGTCATTTTGTCATACTCTAGTTTGTCCTTGCGATACATTCTTTCTCTAGAGTTATGATGCTTATCCAGTTGTCATTTTTTTAGTATATTTAAAATCACAAATATATTTTTGATTTTTGAGTCTTGAATCTTCATATTTAATATGTCTTATTGGTGTGCTTGGAATCCCATCACTTCATTATACATATGGCTAGGACATTTGGTCATATTTATTGATGCTTTAAATGAGCTTAACCATTGTCATAATAGAGTTGTCTTGAAATTGATATGCTTATGGATTCATCTTTGTATATATGCCATTCTTGCACACATGCACGAGCATATATGAATGTTTGACATCAGATGTATATTTGAGTTTGGTGAGACGTTCTTATCTCAATTTTGTCAGTGCGTAAGTAGTCTTAGGAGGATGTGTGCATGTAAGAACCGTTTACCGTAAGGAATTAAAATTGCAAAATATGATCAGTGCTTAGGGGAAAGGGTTGCGATAGTGTAAAATTGACTCGTCCTTATAGCCACCGTATAAAAAGAGCCCAAGAAAAAGGCAATAGAAAGATAATTATTCCAAAGATTGGGCCATTTAGTTTAGATCACCTCAAAGGAAAGAAAATTTAATTTGTATTATTTATGAGGGTGTTCGGATGGAGAATAAAAACGGGTTTGGACCACAAATCCTAGCGATGAAACATTGCATCATGACGATATTGTTTGTAGAATCGTCAAAATTCTAGATTTGTGTGTATGATGATAGTTATGTTCTTGAATATCATTTATTAATTATCACACATGGCTAAATAATTGTTTGTTGACATATTTCTATCATCTAGAGCATCTTGAACGTGTTGATGTATTAAAATTGTGACTCGTTTGTTGTAGTACACGTACATTCACTCCATGTCCTCATTTGACCACATTAATTACATCTTAGCATGAATTTCTTAAAATTTTTAATTTTGTCTATTTTTTAGATTCCAGTCCAGTCCTGTTTGGTAAAATCTGGGTGTGTAATTTGACATCTCGTTCGAACGAGGTGTCATATGGCGAGAAGCGTCGTTTGAACGATAAAGCTTCTCGTTCGAACGACACCTATTATGATTCGAACGACACTATTTCAGATTTAAAAATTTGTGTCCGTTCAGTTCGTTTGTTTCCTATGCTTGAACCCTGGTTTGCTGCCTTCGTCTCCTACCTATGGCCGACTAAGTTTTTTACCAACCCCCCCCCCCCCCCCCCCCCCCATTTTTGGACTCCATTTTTTACCCCAATCACTTACTTTACACCGATTTTTCACATCTTATTCCATTTTTATGCTTGTTCGTGATTTGGACTCCTATTTGAAGTAAGTTTTTGAACTTTCTCTGTTTCATGGTTTATGTTTTCTTTGGGTACTTTCTATATGTCCCTGTGGTGGTTTCAAAAGAATAAATTGGTCGAACTCTATTTTTTACAAGATGCTTTCAGCTTCCTACTACGATTAATGCATGGGTTCCTGTTCATCATTAAGTTTGAAATTAACATAAAAAAAAATATTCTTTTTGGAATAAATTTTTTTTAGCATCCATTTATACCGATTAATTTATGACACATTTTTTTTATAAATGGGGTGTTCATAATTTATTTCAAGAAAATTCTCATTTTTTAAAAATACCAAATACTAGTCCTTTTTGGCAATATTATTTGCTTATGATTATTGTGTATTGGGCTGTTGTTTGTTAGAGTACCTCGGTGGTTCATATGGATTTGTATGGAGATAGGTTCTAGGCATTAGTTGTGTCTGCGTTCCTTACACAATTTAACCCATTATACTTAGTGTCCAGTCACGCCTCCCAGACGCAAGAGTACTTCTTCTCGTAGGCAAGATGAGACTTTCCTTACATTGCGGGATCATAGCGCTAGGAGCTATAGACAACCATACTCTCTTGTACGTTGGTACACCAGTTTGGACTACGATCATTACTTCCATTTAGGCTTGCATATTCACGCTATTGTTTGGAGAAAGTGTTCTATCTTGATTAGTTTTCTGAGCTTTCTATTCCTACATGGATTCTAGTAGGGTGTGGGATATATTATTCGATGCCCATGGCATGATTTACCCTGACATAGTTAGGGAGTTTTATTATAGGGCCCTTCTCACTCCTGGTGGTTTGCAAACATCTGTCAGGGGTGTACCGATACTTGTCTCTAGCGATCTTATTACTGAGACCCTTCAGTTACCAAGTATACCAGATGTTATTTTTCCTAGGAGTCCCAAGGGCAGTCCTACTGAAGATCAGATTATTCATTTTTGCTGTTGGGAGGTTCCGCCTACTAGGACTACATTATTTCACCGCCAGTTACACACAACCTTTTGCATCCTTAATCATTTTGTATCCTCCTCTATCTATCCTCGAGTCAACCATACTCAGATTGGCTTAGATATAGTTTGTTTCATTTACGCTGTATGTTAGGGGTGGGACATTGATCTTCCATCTCTTTTGTTTCGCGTTATGTCCTCAGTTACCATTATTGGTAGCTCTTTTGTCCGCCTCGTTGTTCCCTATGATCTCCTCGTATCCCGCATTTGCTTCTTGGTTGGAGTTCCTATTTTAGAGGATGATGTTTGCCTTTCTACTCCATCCTACATTGACAATAATACTTTGACTCTATCTAAGAGTCATTTACCTTCTGAGGCGAGAGCGAGACCACCTCCTACTGCCCCATTATTTTTTCGAGAACCATTTACTTCCGCTAAGCCGAGTTTTATACATTTTAGGTCTCATCCTACTACATCTAGTAGACCTGCGGTAAATGAGTTTGATGATTTACAAGCATATGTGACGTCACAGTCACAGATGTAGGAAGCCTTAACGGCTCATTTTGATGCCGAGGCTAGGGATAGGAGTGATTCACGAATGTCTACTTTTTTCGATGACATGAGACGATAGGAGATAGGCAGAGGAGAAGGTTCATCAGTCTTGAGCAACATAGGAACCACATATACTGATTTTGATGATGATGATACTAATGTTGAGGACTAGGATACCAGTTTTTTATATATGTTTTGAGACATTGCATTTGTGTCACTTGATGTATTTTGATATTTATCATGATATGATGTACTCACGGTATTCGATGCTAGTTCTTTTCGTGACTGAATGTATATATTTCATACTGCATTTCTGATATTATTTACTTCCATCATTCTCATATCCATTGTCTCAGTTTATCATTTATGCCCTTTTTCATATGCTAGATTTATCTGTCCCATACTTTGTCCATTCCAGACAAAAAAGGGGAGAAATAGGTTATGTAGGGGGAGTTTTATTCAAAACAATGTTCACAATGAATTGATATATCTCTTCTTTTTTTCGTTTCTCCATACTTCACTTCGGTATATTTTTTTGTGTCTCATGTATGTAGGTATCTATTTTTGAGATTTAGAGATTCACTGCTACATCACATTCAGAGACAGTTCTAGACTTAATGCTGCAGCATCACAGTTTATTTATGTCATGTACTTATAATTCAGATATCTAGAATAGGACATTTAATATAGCCGCAACATTTTTATTTGCGTTTTTTTCCCAGAATAGCCAAAGGGGGAGATTTGTAAGCACAAATTTCTTATATATTGAATTTGTTTATATTTGGCTTAAATACGGACAAAATAAATTGAGTCTAGATCAATAATTAATTCGAGATTGAAGAAGTTTCATATTGAAGCCATGAAGAATAAATCAAGTCAGGGTGAAATTTCACATTTTAATTATTCTGACATCACACAGGTATAGATAATCAAAGGAATCTGTGATTTAGAATGTTGCATAAACAATGCATGATTTAATTTTTTTTATTAATTGGGAATTGAATATTAAAGTTTTCAAAGCGCATTTTAATTATATATGAGATAAATTATTTTTATACAAGGATAATCACGAAAAAATAGAAAAGGGTGTACTGTCGTTCGAACGACATGTAAACTCGTTCGAACGATAGCGCTAGTCGTTAAAATGACAACATTTGTCGCTCGAACGGGATGCCTCAATTTCTGTGTTTCATTTATTTTGGACTCTGGTTTGCCCAGGTACAAATATAACACTACATGGACGTACTTAAGGGAGAGATGTACAGTTTTAAGAATTTCCATTCTGTTTAGTTTCATCCTTTATTTATTAATGATCCTATTATCATAATTCCAAAGGTTTGTGATCTTGAACACATTGTGGAGAAGACTTTTGTTCAACCCTTTGTAAAGAGGATAAAGATACACCGGACTGAGGTCAAATTAGAAGTGCTACGGTGTTTTTTGTTGATGTTAGGATTGCGGTTCTTGTGGAGCAGAAGCGAGTGTTCCATTGCTGACGACATCGACCGACACTTTCGGGTATTCGTATGTCATCTTATTTCGCTGTAATCTGAGTGTAAATCGTTTCTTTACAAAATATAGTGGGAATAAAAGGTTTTTCCCTTCGGGGATTTTTTCCTTAATTTGTTTCTTTTATCGCATGCTTTATTTATTCAATGGGTTAAATTGATTACATGCATGTTTAGGTTTTAAGAAGATAAAATTGGAAATAATTGATTTAATTGGTTTTTACCTAAAGCCCTTATTAAAAGGTCCTCTTCAAATCAAAAAAGATTTTATTTTTGAAATAATTTTTAAAAAGCCAAAAAAAATTTCGTTTTATGAATTTTTTTTAAAAACACAAAAAGTGTTTTGAATTTTCTTACACCATTTGTGGATGAACATTAAAGATAGCCATAGTCCCAACTTCATTTCATATTCCACATGACTGTTTGATAGTGACTTTAGGTGATACATCATTTCATTCATGTGCTTTCCATTATTTGGAGTCTTTGAGATGTGAGTAGTTTTATCTTCTACAAGTTTGGCTTCTTATCTCCTTTATTGCACACAAGCACAGTATTATTTGAGTATTTTACTTGTCTATCACATATTGGCTTGAGTTTTCCATCTCAATTCTATCTATACAATGACTAAAATGCAATAAAACTTGATAAGATAGTAGTGCATGTAAAAAACGTTTACCGTGAGGAATTAATTTCAATAAAATATGATGAGTGAATCATGGGAAACGACTACGATAGTTCAAAATTAACTCGTCGAGAAAGCCATCATTTGAAAAAGAGCCCGAAAAATTAAGTGGCTATAAAATGAAAAATATGATAAATCAAATGGGCCAATAGGTCGTAGTCTCATCACTTCAAACGAAAAATATAATGTTTAATTATTTCTAAGGGAGTTTGGATGGAAAGAAATCAAAAACGGGATTGCACATCCTTGAAAGTCATGAAAAAGTATTTCAAACATTTCGGAAATTATTGGTGTGGAAATCACTTTGAGCTTTTATTTGCTAATTTGATTGAGTCAATTTATTTTAATTCCATAAGTTTTAGACCTAAGGAAGCTGTTGAGTTCAATCATGAGTAATATCCAACATTCAACATGTACATATGTTATGGATGTATGTATTGATTTTCCTGTCGAATCTATTCACAACCCTACATTTTGTCTATCATCAACATGGGTTTTTTAGTGTTCTTTCATTGTGTGATTTTTTGTTGTATATTTTGTAAGGAAAATTTTTAAAAATTCAAAAAGAGAAAGTGGTTTTGCTTGTGATAATCTCCATGTGCATCTATTTATGTTCTTCTTATTTGTTTATTTGGTGACATCATAAAACGGGGGAGAATGAATTATGGGGGAGTTTGTTTGTTCTAAATAATGATTTTCTTGCTCATAATTGATATTTATCTTTGCTTATCATTATATTTCAAATTGTTGCGCATCACGTGTATTTGTGTCTTGCCCCATGTGTGTAGGTATCAAATTTGCGAAATTTGAAGATGTTGATGTTTCTCAAAAAGTCTTGAAGATGTTGTTGTTTGTTTGAAAGCATATCATCCATTTAGTATTACCAGTTTTTGGGTTTAATGGGGATATTAAATTTTATGTCATTAGGTTTTCAATTTGAGGTAACATAATTCAGATTTTTTATGCATGTACCGTCATAGACATAGAGGGAGATTTGTAAGGACGTGTTTTATAAATGTCCGGGTTCGTATCTAGGCTTTTCCGTTTTATGTTAGATCTCAACATGTATGTCGTATACCGCTACAGTCGGCTTGTCTCAACACGGTCATTTCTTGATGGCCTCAATCTAAATTTTGTGTTCCATGTGCCCATCATCATAAATACCGTGCATCATGCTCATTATTTACATCATGGGTTCATAGATATGATTTTTTGGTTCATACGTTATCTCATATAGGAACAGAAAGAAAGTAAAATCTTCACCGATCCGTTTAAGAAGGAAATCAGACCGATTCATTTGTTAATTTTATCATGATTTCTAGTTATGTTAATTTAGGTTGTGATTGTTGAACTCACCATGGACTAGCAAGTTTCTTGTTCTAGCATGAGGGTTTTTATTAGCTTCTATTGGTCAATTATTTTTTTATTTTTCAACTAGAATACTTAATGGAGTATATCACATATGCATCATCACTACACCAAATCCTGCGAATGGTCACGCCGAGTTGGTCACGGCCCAAGTCCGCGACCCATTGGTCGCGGACTTGGGCCGTGACCAAGGCAGTTTTTGGCGTGACCATATTTATTATCACACTAGATCATGGATGCTTTGAAAGTGGTCACGGCCTAAGTCCCTGACCACTGTGGGTCACGGACTTGGGCCGTGACCATCTTGGCGCCAAATTCGCGCCAAAATTCCCTCCAAACTAGTCGCGGATGGGGTCACGGCCCAAGTCCGTGACCAAAGGCATGACGAAGTAAATAACACACACATTAAGGGTCACGACTGAGGGCCGTGACCATTTCTGGGTATGGGTCACGGCTTTAGGCCGTGACCATCCTTCATTCGAGCAGTGGTGGTGATGGTTTGCAGGTTGCGCACTGGGCGTCACGGGTCATGGCTGAGGGCCGTGACCATTTCTTGGTATGGGTCACGGCTTTAGGTCGTGACCATCCCTCATTCGAGCAGTGGTGGTGATGGTTTGCAGGTTGCGCACTGGGGGTCACGGCTCTGGGCCGTGACTAGGTTCAATCGAGCAGCAGTTGAGTTTCATTTAAGGGTCGCGCATGGTGGGTCACGGCGGTTGGCCGTGACCAGGTTCAGTCCTTAAAAAAAAGAATCGCGCCTCCCTCATTTCATTTCTGTCGATCGAGGTCAGTGTCTAAAGCCCTGGGCGATTTGTGCGATTTCCATCCTTGAGATTTCGGCTCAGAAAGGTATTGTGTGTTTATTTGTGCGATTTCCATCCCTCATTTCGATTCTCGTGCATTTCGATTCTCATTGTGTTAGTATATGTGTGTATATGTGTGTGTATGTATAGATTTATGTGTGTGTATGTATAGATTTGTATATATGTGTGTGTATGTATAGATTTATGTTTATATGTGTGTGTGTATGTATAGATTACTGTTTATATGTATGTGTGTATGTGTGTTTATGTGTGTAACTACAAACAAATTGTATTTTATTTCAATAAACCCTAGACATTTTATTTCAATAAACCCTAGACATTGTATTGG
Organism: Sambucus nigra; assembly: GCA_949130495.1. Taxonomy (NCBI): domain Eukaryota; kingdom Viridiplantae; phylum Streptophyta; class Magnoliopsida; order Dipsacales; family Adoxaceae; genus Sambucus; species Sambucus nigra. The sequence goes on along the minus strand of OX422221.1, from coordinate 528,377,305 downwards.
GATTTTTTTTTGACAAAATATTATTCAAAATATAACCCTAGACATTATATTTTTTTTGACAAAATATTATTAAATGGATTCTTAATAAGTAAAAAAAAAAAATTACATCTACCTCGTGGGATTTTATAGGGGGTTATATGCGTGCCATCATACTATATTGGGGGTTATATGCATGTCGTGTTGGATACTATGTTGAATTTATTGAATTGATACTAGTGTCGATAAATGTATATGTTATAAAATTTGTTGGATACTACTTTTCTCAGGAAAAATGAGGCACGGTGATAAATACTGTCAACAAGAGTGGGACAGGTTGCAATTAGACCGCACACATAACTCTTTTATTAGCGTGCGTCATATAGAGGGTACTCATATTTATAGGTACGGAAATAAAAAGATCGAACAATTTAACTACCTTATAAATCATGGATTTGATATCCAGCAAGATTACTTGTTCGATCGTATTCTATTTTCTCTACCAGAAAACTGGGATGACGTTATACAAAATATATTTCACACACATAATCCCGACATAGCCCTGACCTTGGTTACGTTGTTGGAGAAGGCGGAAAAAAAAATCCACCCGTTATGGATACAACTGCGTACAGAGAGCATTGACATAGACTGTGATGTCTCGCGCCACATGCACGTAAAATTGAATCTTGCCAACAAGTTGAGAAATAGGGGATTCCGAGTTCATGTCACTGACATCTACACATCAATCATAGATACCCTTCCTTCTAGTTGGCCACGTGCAAAAATTTATAGGTTCTTAAAAACTAATTCCGGATGGATGGAGATCAGACACATTGAACTTATTCTAAAGTCTTACTTTGAAAAGGTATCTATCTATCTATTTATATATATAAAACTAATTAAGCTTGATTAATTAGTTATAATTTCATATTACTATAATTATTTAGTCACTCATATTTTTTAATTTTTGTAGATAATGTCGAGAGGAAACAACCCTAGGGTACCAACTGTGGATGTGACACCACAACGAGGTTCACCATCTTGTGCAGAACCTGAATTCTCAACACCAATGGCTGAGCAATTCACAACTCCACCAATGGTTCACTCATCACCAAGTCCAACCCCAAGTGCTCCTACACCCCAATCCGGCACTCCCGTTGCTTTAACGCCCCAATCCAACACTCATGATGCCTCCTGCTCAAATGAAAAGAAGCCTATTGGATTCTCCCTTCTCGGGAATAACCCGATGGGTGATAGGAGTGACGTGCTGAACTTTAAAGCCCTGTGTTTGTCGCTGGGAAAAATGAACGTGGGAGTCGGTGGACCAGATAATTGGAACCTTGTGGATCAAGCTGTCAAAGATGACATATATAACCAACTTTGCAAGCATTTCTCATTTCCTGACCGTTCCAAGAATAAGGTTCTATCTCGGGTTGCTGAAGGATTGAGGACATACAGGAGAAACCTTCGGAAGAAACATTTCCTGAAAGAGGCAGCGAGTTCCGATATTTTGGATTTGAAAGAGAAAGTGCCTCCCAATGTTGAAATGCCGGTGGATCAGTGGAATAAGTTTTTGGAGAATGAGGCGAAGGAAAACAAGTTGGTCCAGAGGGAGCAAAACAAAAAAAATAGGGCACAAAAAACTGATATCCATAGGCTGGGATCCAAATCATATGAGGATTTGAAGAATGAATGGGAGAGTAGGACAAAAGATGGTCCAGATGCCGGTAAAAACCCAAATCGATCCAACTTATTCCTTCATGCTCGATGGGACAAAGATAATAAATTCCCCCTGCACTTGGCTAAGACACTGGAATCAATAGAGGCCATCAGCAGTCAATCATATTCGTGCCCTACTGATGACTTTGACCTTGAAAATGATGCCCTGACTAAGACCTTTGGAAAGGACAAAAGGGGGAGGACGAGAGGCGTTGGCTCACATATGCCAAAAACAAAACTTCAACACATTGCACCTCTTGTGGACGAGCTATCTTCGGTCAAGAATTGTATCTCATCCCAAAAGGAGCACCAACAGAAGACCGATGGGGATGTCCATGACATTAAAAATTCCCTGGGATTATTGAATAATCAAATTGGGAAACTTGTGAATCTTATTGAAAGTTATAGGCCCCCAATGCCTCCTCAAGATTTCACACATCCTTCCCCTCCAACATTCCCCTCTCAAATGCCTCATCCTCCAATCACGGGGCTCGGATCATCGTCAACAACTCACGGTGACCATGGCGAAGAGTACTATATCAAGGACATGAGCAATTCGAGGTTTGTTGGCGTGTGCATACTCATCTCCAGGGAAAGGGGGACTCTAGTACATCGTCGACCTTTGGAGAAGGGTGAGGCTAAAATAATGGTCGATGAAATATACAACGGCTGCGGAGATGTACATGTGTACGTTAACAGCGGGGATGGGATGGAATTGAGGAATTATGCAAAATCTTTTATTACTTGGCCACTTTATCTGTTGGCCAAGGTTTAATAATATTTTCTTTCGTTTCAGTTGTAATAATTTTTTTTTGTTTTAGTTGTAAGAATATTGGTTTTGCTTCAGTTGTAAGAATATTGGTTTTGTTTCAATTGTAAGAATATTGGTTTTGTTTCGTATGGAATGATATTTTTTTTGTTTCAGTCGTAAGAATATTCTTTCTGTTTCAGTTGTAATAATATTTTTTAACCTATTACCACAGGACTGAAATTTGAAGATTATTACATGGATTTCCCATAATACAAAGAGTGGATGGGACAGACTAACCGGATATCAATTAATCATGTAAAGGGCATTTATGAATTTGTTAAATATGCTTCCAAAAATCTTAAAAGTGAGAAGATTCCGTGTCCGTGCACTCATTGTATTAACGGAAAATATAAGTCATTGGAAGTTGTTGAGTTGCATTTACTAAAGTGGGGAATCTGTCAAGACTATATAATATGGACATACCATGGTGAAAAAGTTGTACCTTATGTTCCAGAAGAATTACCAGGAGCCGACCGTGTAACGGAACCTCAAGGAGTAGAAGTGGTACATGATTCACCAACACATCGTCCATTGACCGACTTAATTGATGATGCTTACGGACTCCACAACCAACAAAACCACCAACCTATGGATACAAATAATGTGCATTATGACCAAGTAAATGAACAAATTGATGCTGAACTACTAGGAGATCGGGAATACATACGGTTGAAAGCAGATGCGGCTAGACCGTTGTATAAAGATTGCGATGAAGATCACTCGGTATTATATGCAATGATTGGTTTGCATAATTTGAAGAGTCAATTTGGTTTGTCTGGAAACAGCGTAACCGGAATTCTTAAGTGGGTTAAAGAAATTCTCCCAAAAGAGAACATGTTACCAGACAATTATCCTACCATGAAGAAGAGTTTGAAGGGTTTAGGTTTGAAATACAAATCTATTCATGCTTGCAAGTATGATTGCATATTGTACCGGAATGACCACGAAGAGAAGGATGAATGTCCTGTATGCAGTGAGCCTAGATATATGCTTTGTGAGAATGGAAATGACAAACATGCAAAAAATCGCAAGTGCTCGCAAGTCCCACAAAAGGTTTTGAAGTATTTTCCACTTGGGCCACGGTTAAAACGTTTTTTTACTGTACCGTGGATAGCAGAAGCCATGACATGGCATGCTCGATGCGAGGTGGGTGGGAATTTGATGCGTCATCCGGTTGATTCACTCATCTGGCAAATTTCAAATGCACAACACCATGAATTTGCAAAGGAACCACGCAACGTTCGTCTTGCAATCTCAACCGATGGGTTTAACCCTTTCGGTAATTTAAGTACTAGTCAGAGTTATTGGCCAGTTCTTATGGCGCCTTTAAGTCTTCCTCCGACGTTATGCATGAGAAAGGAGTTCACATTGTTATCTATGTTGATACCCGGGCCTAAGGCTCCTAGTGATGATATTGATATATTCTTAGGACCATTAATCGAAGAACTTAAAGAGTTATGGGATAAAGGCGTGACGGCGTTCGATTCTCATAAGGGTGAAGAGTTCACACTTAAAGCAATGGTGATGTGGGCGATCCACGATCTTCCTTCTTATGGGACCTTGTCCGGTTGTAATGTTCATGGTTATTATGGATGTCCCATATGTGGGGAGGAAAAACTGAAGCCTGTTGGTTAAAACATAGTGGTAAGTTGAGTTACACGGGTCATCGTAGATTTCTGCCGACCAGTCACCCTTTTAGGAACGACAAGTCTAACTTTTTGCCTGTCGGTCACGAGCGAAGAACGGCACCTAGTCGACTTTCTGGTCAGCAAATTGAGGAGAAGGCTGTGGCTGCGACTGCGGGGAATAGGTATGTAGGCAAACACCCCCAGTTTGTAAACCTGAAGCGTAAAGCTAGGGAGGATCCGAACGACCCTAGTAAAGCGAAGCCATGGTCCAGGCGATCAATATTTTTTGATTTGCCGTATTGGAAAGATCATCGTGTAAGGCATATAATTGATGTGATGCACACAGAGAAGAATGTTGCAGAACATTTGATAGGAACATGTCTGGGTGGATCTCATTCCAAAGATGGAGAGCATGCCCGCCGAGATCTACAGGATATGAAAATAAAGAAGAGACTGTGGTTAAAAAATGATCCAACGACAGGAAGAATTTCTATCCCCACCCACTGCTTTCACTTTGACTACTAGTGAGAAGAAGATCCTCTTAGACACGTTGTTCAACTTGAAGACTCCAACCGGTTATTCTGGTAATTTACGTAGGGTAGTAAACTACCAAGCAAATGACTTGAAACAGTGCAAGTCTCACGACTGGCACGTAATCATCCAATTAATCCCGTTGTTATTTCGGCATTACTTCTCTGAACACAAAGATCTCCGTCGGGCAATTATGCAAATCAGTTTGTGTTTTACCCTACTTTGTGCAAAAGTGGTAAACAGAAGACACATTAAAGCTGCGAAATCAACTTTAGCCGAGGCAGTTTGTGTGTTAGAGAAATATTTTCCTCCGTCATTCTTCGATATCAGTATCCACCTGCTTGTGCATTTATGCGATGAAGCTTTATTATGTGGTCCCGTGAGGTATCGTTGGATGTATCCTTTTGAGTGCTTGATGAAAACCTTCAAAGATTATGTAAAGAATACACGGTATATTGGAGGGTCAATTGCTGAAGAATACGTAACGGTGGAATCATCGCTATACGCTAGGGAACATATGCCAGAACAAGAGGTGAGGAGGTTTAATCCTCGTGGAGAACGAGTGATAGAGGAACCTGACGAGTTTGAGGACGAATTATCGTTTGGGAACCCTAAAGAGGTGAAACTCACAAACCTACAATACGAGCAAGCAACTCGTCATGTCTTCGAATCGCAAGATGAAGTCCAAGACTGGAGAGAGTGAGTATCTACTGAATTCTTCTTCTTTGATTATATGTATTTTTTATTTTATGATCTAAACTCTATAATTTTTCGGTAGGAAGTACGAGAACGAAATTATCCAAAATCAAAGGAGAAATTGGACGACAACTGACTTTAGGGCATGGGTGTCAAAAGAGGTACTTTTCACATCTTATGTGTGCGGTTATTTATTCATGTGTGGTAAAAGCATGCCCTAATACAAATTCATTAATAAATGCAGCTTCTAAAAAGAGGTGATGTCTCTTCCAGACTTGCACGCCTAGCGAAAGGTCCTAGTTTTCGTGCAAAAGAGTTTAAGAAATTCCGCACCAACGGTTTTGATTTCATTTCATATCCATATGAGGAAAAGCTTTTGACGCAAAACAGTGGAATATCAATTTCTGCCTTGACCACCTGTATCGCTAGCAAAAGTGATAAAAATCCAAAGAATACGGTGCTAACCTATTATGGGATAATTCAACAAATCCTAGAACTTGATTACTTGAATTTCACAGAAACCTTATTCTATTGTGATTGGGTAAAGGTGGAGGATACAACGAATGCTTGCAAAGTTGATCCCGACTCCAAACTTATTATGGTAGATTTATCAAAGCTGAAGACTAAAGACCGCATAGTCGACGAGCCTTTTATTTGTGCCTTTCAGAATGTAAAGAAGGTATTCTACTCGAAGTGCATAAACGATGGCAATTGGTCTATTGTTGTGCATGCACCAAAGGGTATGACTGCTGAAGTAGACGCATTAAAGGCTCCAAAAGACTTCCAGTCAGCTCTTGAGGACAACCCTAACGGCTCCAAAAGAGTTCCACACTTAGGCTTAAAAACATGGCGTTAGAGGGTGAAAACTCAAAACAGCCCCCGAACGGCCCCGTGGGTGGCACCAACACCTCCCACGGGACCAACGTAACTCGTAGGAACTGACCCCGCAGCCGCGGGTGTCCCGGTTTGAGAGTACGACGATAATTTGCTTATTTCCACACTTAGGATTAAAAACATGGCGTTAGAGGGTGAGAACTCGAAACAACCTCCGAACGGCCCCGTGGATGGCACCAACACCTCCCACGGGACAAAAGTAACTCGTAGGAACTGACCCCGCAGCCGCGGGTGTCCCGGTTTGAGAGTACGACGGTAATTTACTTATTTCCACACTTAGGCTTAAAAACATGGCGTTAGAGGGTGAGAACTCGAAATAGCCCCCGAATGGCCCCGTGGATGGCACCAACACCTCCCACGGGACCAACGTAACTCGTAGGAACTGACCCCGCAGCCGCGGGTGTCCCGGTTTGAGAGTACGACGATATTTTGCTTATTTCCACAATTAGGCTTAAAAACATGGCGTTAGAGGGTGAGAACTCGAAACAGCCCCCGAACGGCCCCGTGGGTGGCACCAACACCTCCCACGGGACCAACGTAACTCGTAGGAACTGACCCCGCAGCCGCGGGTGTTCCGGTTTGAGAGTACGACGATAATTTGCTTATTTCCACACTTAGGCTTAAAAACATGGCGTTAGAGGGTGAGAACTCGAAACAGCCCCCGAACGGCCCCATGGGTGGCACCAACACCTCCCATGGGACCAACGTAACTCGTAGGAACTGACCCCGTAGCCGCGGGTGTCCCGGTTTGAGAGTACGACGATAATTTGCTTATTTTCACACTTAGGCTTAAAAACATGGCGTTAGAGGGTGAGAACTCGAAACAGCCCCCGAACGGCCCCGTGGGTGGCACCAACACCTCCCACGGGACCAACGTAACTCATAGGAACTGACCCCACAGCTGCGGGTGTCCCGGTTTGAGAGTACGACGATAATTTGCTTATTTCCACACTTAGGCTTAAAAACATGGCGTTAGAGGGTGAGAACTCGAAACAGCCCCCGAACGGCCCCGTGGGTGGCACCAACACCTCCCACGGGACCAACGTAACTCGTAGGAACTGACCCCGCAGCCGCGGTTGTCCCGGTTTGAGAGTACGACGGTAATTTGCTTATTTCCACACTTAGGCTTAAAAACATGGCGTTAGAGGGTGAGAACTCGAAACAGCCCCCTAACGGCCCCGTGGGTGGCACCAACACCTCCCACGGGACCAACGTAACTCGTAGGAACTGACCCCGCAGCCGCGGGTGTCCCGGTTTGAGAGTACGACGGTAATTTGCTTATTTCCACACTTAGGCTTAAAAACATGGCGTTAGAGGGTGAGAACTCGAAACAACCCCTGAACGGCCCCGTGGGTGGCACCAACACCTCCCACGAGACCAACGTAACTCGTAGAACTGACCCCGCAGCCGCGGGTGTCCCGGTTTGAGAGTACGACGGTAATTTGCTTATTTCGACACTTATGCTTAACATGGCGTTAGAGGGTGAGAACTCGAAACAGCCCCCGAACGGCCCCGTGGGTGGCACCAACACCTCCCACGGGACCAACGTAACTCGTAGGAACTGACCCCGCAGCCGCGGGTGTCCCGGTTTGAGAGTACGACGATAATTTGCTTATTTCCACACTTAGGCTTAAAAACATGGTGTTAGAGGGTGAGAACTCGAAACAGCCCCCGAACGGCCCTGTGGGGGGCACCAACACCTCCCACGGGACCAACGTAACTCGTAGGAACTGACCCCGCAGTCGCGGGTGTCCCGGTTTGAGAGTACGACGATAATTTGCTTATTTCCACACTTAGGCTTAAAAACATGGCGTTAGAGGGTGAGAACTCGAAACAGCCCCCGAACGGCCCCGTGGGTGGCACCAACACCTCCCACGGGACCAACGTAACTCGTAGGAACTGATCCCGCAGCCGCGGGTGTCCCGATTTGAGAGTACGACGGTAATTTGCTTATTTCTACACTTAGGCTTAACATGGCGTTAGAGGGTGAGAACTCGAAACAGCCCCCGAACGGCCCCGTGGCTGGCACCAACACCTCCCACGGGACCAACGTAACTCGTAGGAACTGACCCCGTAGCCGCGGGTGTCCCGGTTTGAGAGTACGACGATAATTTGCTTATTTCCACACTTAGGCTTAAAAACATGGCGTTAGAGGGTGAGAACTCGAAACAGCCCCCTAACGGCCCCGTGGGTGGCACCAACACCTCCCACGGGACCAACGTAACTCGTAGGAACTGACCCCGTAGCCGCGGGTCTCCCGGTTTGAGAGTACGACGATAATTTGCTTATTTCCACACTTAGGCTTAAAAACATGGCGTTAGAGGGTGAGAACTCAAAACAGCCCCCGAACGGCCCCGTGGGTGGCACCAACACCTCCCACGGGACCAACGTAACTCGTAGGAACTGACCCTGCAGCCGCGGGTGTCCCGGTTTGAGAGTACGACGATAATTTGCTTATTTCCACACTTGGGCTTAAAAACATGGCGTTAGAGGGTGAGAACTCGAAGCAGCCCCCGAACGGCCCCGTGGGTGGCACCAACACCTCCCACGGGATCAACGTAACTCGTAGGAACTGACCCCGCAGCCGCGGGTGTCCCGGTTTGAGAGTACGACGGTAATTTGCTTATTTCCACACTTAGGCTTAAAAACATGGCGTTAGAGGGTGAGAACTCGAAACAGCCCCCGAACGGCCCCATGGGTGGCACCAACACCTCCCACGGGACCAACGTAACTCGTAGGAACTGACCCCGCAGCCGCGGGTGTCTCGGTTTGAGAGTACGACGGTAATTTGCTTATTTCTACACTTAGGCTTAACATGGCGTTAGATGGTGAAAACTCGAAACAGCCCCCGAACGGCCCCGTGGGTGGCACCAACACCTCCCACGGGACCAACGTAACTCGTAGGAACTGACCCCGCAGCCGCGGGTGTCCCGGTTTGAGAGTACGACGGTAATTTACTTATTTCCACACTTAGGCTTAAAAACATGGCGTTAGAGGGTGAGAACTTGAAACAGCTCCCGAACAGCCCCATGGGTGGCACCAACACCTCCCACGGGACCAACGTAACTCGTAGGAACTGACCCCGCAGCCGCGGGTGTCCCGGTTTGCTTATTTCTACACTTAATTTTCATATTTCTACTTGGTTACTGATAATTTTAACTCATATATGCAATTTTTCAGCTTGATTAAATTTTTTGTAAAACTGCGTGGTTACTGATATTTTTGTTTTTTGTATCCTATCATTTGTAGGATTTTTGCATGTGGATCAAATGCAGGAGGCAATGGTTTACAACATGATGATTATTTATATGTTGTGGACATTCAGGATAATGTTTTTTTATGTGTTATAGCCGTGCAGGCTTTTATTGTTTAGTTTTATGGCCGTGCGGGCTTTTATAATTTGATTGTTGAATTTTATAGCCGTGCGGGCTTTATAATAAGCAGGTTTTTCATTTACAGGTTTTGGAATGTCAAGAAAATAGAGGAAACTCTGCCCAATTTTTTTTTGGTCTGTGAATTATTAAGACGTGTAATATTTTTAAGTTTGTATATATATTTGTTTATTACCAACATTCTCAATTCGCAATTTGTGATTTTTTTTATTGTTTTGCCTATAATAAATATTTGTAACACCTCGTAGCAACCGACGATGCACTCACAGGACCCCCAATTTTAGGATTGGACAAAAAAAAATACATTTTTTTTAAATTACAGATAAATATGGTCATGGACTTTGTCCATGACCATTTTTATTTTTTTTGTCGCGCTTAAAAATGGTCGCGGCCAAAGTCCGCGACCATTTTTTTTATTTTTTATCATGGTAATGGGTCGCGGACTAGGGCCGCGACCAATTTTTTAAATTTTTTTGTCACGCACATGGGTCGCGGTCAAAGTCCGCGACTAATTTGTCACGGTTGTGGGTCATGGACAAGGGCCGCGACCAATTTTTTTAATTTTTTTTCGTCACGCACATGGGTCGCGGACTTTGGCCGCGACCAATTTGTCACGGTTGTGGGTCATGGACAAGGGCCGCGACCAATTTTTTTAATTTTTTTTCGTCACGTACATGGGTCGCGGACTTTGGCCGCGACCAATTTGTCACGGTTATGAGTCACGGATTAGGGCCGCGACCCGTCACGGCATGTGTCACGGCCAAAGTCCGCGACCATCTGCCGTGACCCTCTCTTGGCCGTGACCATTTTTTGGTCAGGGACTTGGGCCGCGACCCACGAAAATGGTCACGCCAGAAATGGTCACGGCCAAAGTCCGCGACCCACAGTTTTGGTCAGGGATTTTGGCCGTGACCAATCGCCAGTTTTGGTGTAGTGCATGTTTGCAATCTTTCCGATGTAATCCTAAGAATATTTGTTGACACAAAACTCAAATTAAAAATTTATGAGAATTTAGAGGATGACAACTCTAGGTTTTATTAATTTTCAAAATGAGATTAATCTTGAAAATACTTTTCTTTCTATGTAACCATTTATGTCGACTAGTATGTGGCGAGGGAGATAATCTTCAACCTATAATCTTCATTATTGTGTCTTATTCTAGTTTTTTTAATTTTATAGATTAATTATGGTACAAAATGTTTTAAACCAAACGAATACCCAATAATTGTAAAGTTTTTCCCCAAAATTTTAAAGAATTTTTAATTAATTAAATAATTACTTTAAGTTTCAAAATCAATAAATTTCAAATAATTTAACACTCGAATTTTATAGTTATTTACTTGAGAATTAAATTTTTATAATAATAATTTAAGTCATAAAAATTATATGGGCTATAATTATAATTTGAAATTTCATGAAAGTAAACAATATTTTAGAATTCTACTTAAGAGTATGGGTATAATGATAACTATAACATACATGGGGAGAAATCTAGGGTTAAGGGCACAAGAGGAAATTCACAATTAGGAGGAGTTAGCATAAAAATGTTAGGAAATCCAATGAAACTCTAATTCCTATTATAAACACCCAACAACATTCACCAAAATTTTACACCAAAGTATCTTCTAAATTCGCAAGGCTTTGGGAGATATTCTTGATGTACAACTCAATTATTTGTTTCATAATGGCTCCTTCTACACATTGGAGTCTTCTTCTCTCATTGTCTAAATAATAATTTTTGTTGAAATAATATTTTCAATAATTATAAAAATATATAATGATAATTAGGGTTTATCTCATTTAATGGAAAAATTGGGATTTGTGGTAAATGAATGAATAAATCATATTCTTGAGAATTTTGTTTTATTTAAACTAATTTAATTGGGTTGACTCGGGGGGTGTTGTGTTGTATTAGAATTAGGTTGAACTAGTTGAATTGGAATGAGTTAAAGAATTTAATTAGAACATAATGTTCCTACTGAAGTTAGTTAGACTAATTGAACTATGTTAAGAGAAATGTAGTTTTCATTAGAATTGTAATTTACATGAAATTACATGGTAGATTAATATTTTGCATGTTCTTGATTCTTTCATTTCCAAATTCCAAGGTTGAAATTTGTTATGATATTATATTTTGTAATATACCACATTATGAGAATATGCTCATTTGTAATTAACACACAACGGGAATCAATACTAAATTATACTAACATAAAAAATAAATTAATCGTGATAAACCTAACCTAGTCCTAGCAAGTAAATTACTCCAGCGTCATAACTCAATCAAAAATTTCAAGATGAAATTATAATTTTCATTAACAATATTAAACATATGAAAAACTTGAGTACAATTACACAACATTCCACCCAAACATGCACAAAAATAGTCTTATAAACACTTGAAAATAACACAGAAGGTATAATATTTTTGGTTCTGCAAAACTATATTCTCTACAAATTTCTGCCTCTATAGAAGTCTGTTGTAATACCCCGTACTTTTGACTATAATTATTTTTGGGATTAATTAATTAATTAGCGTATTAATTGGAAATTAATCCGGGTTATAAATACTAATAAGATGCGAATTGGTATTTGATTATGTGCATATATGATTATATATGTATCTGGTACTATAAAATTTGTCGTGAGATTTATATACGGCATTTTAAAAATTTTGTTGACGCGCGTGGGACCGCCGCGTCACGGGTATATTATTTTGTTAATAAAGTGAATTTAAAATCTATAATCCATATGGTCGTTTTGAGTGCGCCAACGCGTCCGGAAGGGTCGAGATAGTCAGAAAACACTAGCCGGGGGTATAGTTTGGATCCCGGGGTATTTTTAGGCCATACCGGTAACTTAAAGGGTATTTTAGTAATTTGGTATTTTTGGGTAATTAAAAGTGACGAAAATTGAGAGTTGTAATCTGATAAGGAATTGACCCAACCAACCCTTTATTAACCCCATAAGCTACGTAGGTTATCATTTAGTCTTCCAACTCTCCCAAAGAAAACCCTAGCCACCATAGCCATCTTTGGAAGAAGAAAGCATAGAGAGGAAGGGAAAGAGGAGGAATTCTGCAGAAAATCTGCAGAAAGAGATTACAAATCCAACACCAGATTCAGAAACAATCAAGGCAAGTGATTTATTCCATTTAAATTTCAGAGAATGCTTCTTCCATGTTAGATTATTCAAAAACTTTGTGTGTTCTTGGAAGATAATGAAAAACCCATAAGATTGGAGTTATTAGTTTAAATTTTGGGATATAGGTTGCATGTAGAATGTTACTGGAAGATTATATTAAGAGAATTATCGACTTTTGTTATACCAAAAACGGATTTAAGATGAAGTTTATGAATGTTCTTGAGATAAAATCTGGAAACTAGGTTTTTGATGAAGTTTGACCCATATGTAGCCTTTAGATGTTGAATTAGTGGTTTGTGGACATTAGTAATATTGTAGGATTGTTATATGATATTACTATAACGTTATATTTGAGAATTATACATTAGAAATAAGTTTTGGGACGTTTTCAAATCTGCAGAACGAAGCAGTCCGTAGCCATACCTGTTCGATCGATCGATCGACATTCATCAGTCGATCGATCGACTAGATCGATCGATCGATATTCATAGGTCGATCGATCGACCTTCCCAGAATGAGTAAAATTTTCCTTAATTTGATTTTAATGGCAGAAACCCTCAGAGAATATGTTTGGAGAACTTATGAATACCCTCACCCTTAAGGAAGACCAGTAGGTGTGATTATTATAGTGGACTTTAATTAGAATGCAATTCGGGGAATTATTCTAGGTTATTGAAATTCGTTAGAAAGGTAACGTTTGGGTTAATAGTGCAAAATTGTGTAATTCGATGAAATAAGGTTTAGAGCAGAAGTAAAGACCTTAGGAATAAAGATGTTATATTTGGGAATAATCGGAACCTAATAATCTATTATAGATAGGTTTTAAGGTTAAGGGACTACGACGTGAAACGTGTTGGTAATTTAACTTTATATTAACGGGAGACTTGAAATACATAAGTTTGGAATAATGGTATAATGATGTAGAGTATTACAATTATACTACGGTGATTACTAAGATGCGTGTATACTTAGTATTGATATAGTATTTGTGTGTATGACATACCTACCATACTTGCTATCACGGGAGGTTTGCGTTCGCTTAGGACCCTCTAATCCTTGTGTGCCTACGGGGGGGATATAGACTGGTACCTTGATGAACATAGGTCATAGAAGGACTTATTGTGATATTAATAAGTCTGCATGATCATGGGAGCGTAGGTATGTGCGTGACCCATGTGATGGTGACTGTGTTCGCCTCCACTATTTGTGATTTGTGTTATCTGTACTATTCCTGAGAGATTCGGAATATGTGATCCTCATGTACGTGATGTACCGGGATGGATAGCAGAGTATGTGTGCACCATAGCTTAGATTGCGGGGTGCTTGTATTGTATATTTATGATGTGAATAATATACATTAAATTAATGGAAATCCTCATGTTAATGTTGTAAAAATATTACGGTATTGTTTCAAGATATATAATGAGTTAGCTAATACTTATATCAATGGCATAGTTAGTAACTGAGTTTACGTTAAACCTCTATTTAATTACGAGTGTTGTTATGTTAATTGGAACCGAGTAATATGGGTAGAACCTTTGGCAGTTTAGCTAGTTATGTTGTCAGTTAGCTAGTAATATGGGTCGTTATAGATGGGTACTTACGTTAGGAGTGCACAGTTAGTAGAGTGGTGAGAATTTAATGTGAGTGCACGTCCTAACATGTACTTTGCATTTAATGTTTTAAATGTTTTTAAAGCACTTGCAGGTTTTTAAAATGATTTCCACTTTCGGGCTCTGACCCATTTGCTTTTCAAATCTTTTTCTTGTAAAACCATTTTAGGTGCCCAGCCACAGGGACACCAAGCATAGGATTCTCACTCAGGTGACGAGCTGTAGCTGGTTGTGGAAGCTACAGGGATTTGCATGTAGACGCTTCTATCTTTTGGATTCCAGAGTCACTATCTATCAGTTGTAGGGCATGTTGCCCATTTCTTTAGAGACATCTTTTATATTTCAGTTTTCAGACTTTAGCATGTTTTATTTCAGTTTCGGTTATTCATTTCAGTTCTGGGATTGTAGTGAGGAGTTTTCCTCCAGACTTTATTTACTTTATTGTGATGGTTATTCGTTTTACTTCATTATGGTGAATGGTGTTATCTATTTCTTCATTACACTTGTTGCATGTTAATCAGACTTAAATTAAAATTTGGCAACTTGCTTTTTAAATACTAGGTGGTTAGAAATAATAAAATGTTTTCGACAGTGATGCTATTAACTGAGCCAACTTGGCATTTTGAATTAATTTTATAAAGGAGTAGCTACCCGGTATTTAATTAGTCGGGGTGTCACAGGTGGTATCAGAGCATCAGGTTCTAGTGTCCTTTAGGATCTGTACTGTTATTATGTTTCTGCTACGTTTCTTTGATATAGAGCCCTATATTTTAGGACTGTTGTACTCTTTGTGTGTACGCTTCGTTCTTCAGCTATTTTAAAGTTTATAACTGTAGACTTATAAACTTTGTTCTTATTTCAGATGCCTCCACGACGTGCACGACGAGTTCCCAGGAATGCAATGCCCGAACCCCAGCCCGCTCCAGTTCAGGGCATGTTGAACGCTGCTGAGGTTGCAGCTATAGTATCTCAAGCGGTAAATGCCACGATTGCCGTTATTCAGCAGGCACCACCACCGGCGCCGGTTGCCGCGCCAGTACAGGTTAATGCATTCCCATCTGCTTGGGAGCGTGTACGTGACGCTTTTCAGAAAGCGCATCCGCCAGAGTTTGCAGGAAGCTCAGATGTGGTTATCTCGAGCCAATGGAGGAAGGACATGCAAAGGCACTTGAGGATGCATGAGTGCACTGATGTTCAGAAGCAGGTGCTAGCTACTTTCAAGCTAGTTGGATCTGCGCTACAGTGGTGGGAGTCCATTACCACTGCGGAGGAGAGGGATACCCTCACAATTCAGGAGTTCTGGGTGCGGTTCGACCGCAAGTACTTTCCATCCGCAGTTCATACAGAGATGAGGAGGAAGCTGATGAGTTTGAAGCAGGAGGGCAAGACAGTGGCCGAGTATGAGGCCGAGTTCACTAACCTGTTGAATATCGTTCCAGACGAGATTCCAACAGAGAAGAAGAAGATAGAGAAGTTCACTGATGGGTTGAATTGGAGGATCCGTCAGCATCTGCTAGGGAACCTATCGTTTGCCACGTATTCTGATGTGGTTAACACTGCATTACTACACTGCCAGGACCACCGTTTTCATATGGCCGAGGGCAAGCGATCAGGGGAGTCTAGCCATCAGGGCAGGACTGGAGGACATGGTGCCAGCGGGGCACAATCGGGTCATGGGCAGAGGCAGAATGAGCAGGGCTCCCAGCAGGGGGATAATAAGAGGTTCCGGTCAGGGAACTACAGGCAGGGATAGGGAGGTTTCCGCCAGGGCCATCAGGGTCCAAACGGCCATCTGGGCCAGCAGGGGCAGAATGCACAGCAGTTCCATCAGGGCCAGCAGGGCCAAGGGAGGAATGGTAACGGCCACCAGGGCCGGGAACAGCAGAGGCAGAGGGGAGGGAACTTCCCAGGGAAGTGCTTTACTTGTGGCAAGACTGACCATAAGAAGCAGGATTGCCCTGATAGGGGCAGGGCCCCACAGCAGCAGCAGCAGGGTGCTCGCCAGGAGCCACAGAGGCCTATGTTTCCCGCCGCTCTTCCTGCACCGCCACAGATGGCAGCTTTGCCACCCATTCCAGCAGTCCCAGCTCAGCAGGGGTAGCTACAGTATGGACGTGTCTACAACGTTCACCAGGCTGCAGTTCCACAGGCACCGCCCGCGATCGAGGGTACGTTTCCTATCCATGGCACTATGGGTCGGGTGTTATTTGATACGGGTGCTACACACTGTTTTATTGCTACACACTTCGCGAAAGCTTTAGGATTGTTAGCTATGGCAGAGAGCACAGTGACGTGTGTCGACTCACCATTAGGGAGTGGGTCACTTATTTTCTTTATATGCCGGGGAGTGGGGGTAGAGGTTGGTGGTTTGGTATTGCCTGCGGACATGTTAGTGTTAGACATGCATGTTCACTATGTGATCATCCGTATGGATTGGCTCGTAGCATATAGGGCCATGATTGATTACTTCAGCGGGAGCATTATTTTTGCCATTCCGGGGCAGGAGATGTTTATAGTGGCGATGCCTCGCCCAGAGGGAGGATCGACCACTCATCTATATTACATAGAGGAGGATACCTCTAAGGAGGTTGTGATTCCTTTAGATTCGATCCCGGTTGTCAGGGAGTATTCGGATGTGTTTCAGGAGATACCAGGCTTACCACCCAGTCGAGAGATAGACTTTGTTATAGATTTGCTACCGGGTACGAGACCTATAGCACGTGCACCGTACTGTATGGCTCCGGCTGAAATGCGAGAGTTACGGGATCAGATAGAGCAGCTGTTAGGGCAGGGCTTTATTCGTAGGAGTACCTCACCTTGGGGCGCTCCAGTTTTGTTTGTGAAGAAGAGGGATGGTCCACTTAGATTGTGCGTGGACTACCGAGAGTTGAATAAGGTCACGATACGGAATAAGTATCCGTTGCCTCGAATCGATGACTTATTCGACCAGTTGAGAGGAGCTTCTTTCTTCTCGAAGATTGACTTGAGGTCGGGATACCATCAGTTGCGTATCAGGGAGGAGGATGTCTCGAAGACTGCGTTCTTGTCGAGATATGGTTCTTATGAGTTTCGGGTTATGCCTTTCGGCTTGACCAACGCTCCAGCAGTGTTTATGGACTTGATGAACAGGGTGTTCAGAGATTTCCTCGATCAGTTTGTCATTGTCTTCATTGATGACATTCTGGTCTACTCTCAGACAGAGGAGGAGCACGCCGAGCATTTGAGGCAGGTTTTGCAGACACTTCGTCAGAACGAGTTGTATGCAAAATATGAAAAGTGCGGGTTTTGGCTGAAGGAAGTCCAGTTCTTGGGTCACATCATTTCCGACCAGGGAATATCTGTCGATCCGGGAAAAGTGTCAGCGGTGAGGGAGTGGGGACAGCCCACGACACCAACTGAGATTCGTAGTTTCTTGGGCTTAGCAGGATACTACAGGAGGTTTATTCGGGGTTTCTCGGAGATAGCAGGTCCTTTGACACATCTTACTCGTAAGGGTGTGCCATGTATCTGGAGTGATGCCTGTCAGTTGGCATTCGATGAATTGAAGGACAAATTGACCTCAGCACCAGTGTTAGCATTGCCGAGACCGGGAGTTGAGTATTTGGTTTACACCGATGCGTCTTTGCAAGGGCTTGGAGGCGTTTTGCAGCAGGAGAGACAGGCCATAGCTTATGCTTCCCGTAAGCTTAAGCCTCATGAGAAGAATTACCCCACCCATGATTTGGAGTTGGCGGCAGTGGTATTTGCCTTACGGATTTGGAGGCACTATCTTTTGGGGGAGAAGTTTCAACTATTCACGGACCACAAGTCACTACAGTATCTGTTCACGCAGAAGGAACTGAATATGCGACAGCGTAGGTGGCTTGAATTTGTGAAGGACTACCAGTTCGACATCCAGTACCACCCGGGTAAGGCTAACGTGGTAGCAGACGCGTTGAGCCGTAGGCCAGCAGATGAGGTGGCAGAGGTGTGGAAAGCAAAGTGGAAGGAATTGGGACACCAGGATGCAGTGGCCCGATCTTTCATGTCTGTGATGACCGTTACACCGCAGATTGTTACGAAGGTAGTACGGGCACAGGCTAATGACTTGTTCTGTCAGGAGCAGATAGTTCGATTGCTAGCAGAGGGAGCCGAGTCCTATACCGTTAGCTCAGACGGGGGATTACGCTTCAATGGGAGGTTGGTAGTTCCGGAACGGGAAAAATTGCGGCACGATGTGGTGGCAGAGTCGCACGGATCACGGTTCGCGGTACATCCCGGAGGGGACAAAATGTACCAAGACATGAGACGGCAATATTGGTGGAGCGGTATGAAGAGAGATATCGCTGAGTTTGTCTCGAAATGCGCCACTTGTCAGCTTGTAAAAGTGGACCATCAGAGACCAGCAGGATTGCTACAGCCGTTGGAGGTTCCGGTGTGGATGTGGGAGAGCATATCCATGGATTTTGTCACGGGGTTGCCTACGTCGCAGAGGGGTCACGACTCCGTTTGGGTAATTGTGGATAGGTTGTCCAAGGTCGCTCACTTCTTACCCGTAAGGACTGACTACACTACGGGACAGTATGCCCAGCTTTTCATTTCAGAGATTGTGAGACTTCACGGTGTGCCCCTGAATATCGTGTCTGACAGAGACAAGATATTTGTTTCGAGGTTTTGGGAGAGTTTCCAGAAGGCCATGGGCACGGAATTGCGGTTGAGTACGGCTTATCACCCGCAGACCGATGGGCAGACAGAGCGCACCAACCAGATGTTGGAGGACATGCTACGCATGTGCATTATTGACTTCGGGGGTGGATGGGAGCAGTACCTTCCACTGGTGGAGTTTTCTTACAACAACTCCTATCAGTTCACGATTGGCATGGCTCCGTTTGAGGCATTGTACGGTAGGTCTTGTCGTTCCCCAGCATGTTGGTTGGAGGTGGGGGACAACAAACTACTTGGGCCAGAAGTGATCCGGGATACTTCGGCAAGGATTGAGTTGATTCGGAGTCGCATTCGGGTAGCTCAAGACAGGCAGAAGAGTTATGCTGATGCGAAGAGATTTTTCAGGGAGTTCCAAGTGGGGGACCAGGTTTTGCTCAGGGTTTCTCCGATGAAGGGGATTATGCGATTCGGGAAGAAGGGGAAGTTAGCACCGAGGTATGTGGGGCCGTTTCCTATTATTGAGCGGATCGGACCGGTTGCGTATAGACTTGGACTACCGGAGCACTTGCATCAGATTCACGACGTGTTCCATATTTCCTCGCTGAGGAAATACCTTAGAGATGATTTGGCTCATTCTCATATTTTTGTGGAGGACATCGATCTCCAGCCGGATAGCTCTTACGAGGAGAGGCCGATTGCTATTTTGGACCGAAGCGAGAGGAAACTGCGGTCAAAGATAGTCCCGTTAGTGCGTGTTCAGTGGCGACATCACAATGTCGAGGAGTCCACATGGGAGCGCGAGGATGAGATGCGCGAACGTTATCCAGAACTATTTTTAGCAGGTACTTTCTAGATTCGAATTTCGGGACGAAATTCAGTTATTAGGGGGGAAGTATGTAATACCCCGTACTTTTGACTATAATTATTTTTGGGATTAATTAATTAATTAGCGTATTAATTGGAAATTAATCCGGGTTATAAATACTAATAAGATGCGAATTGGTATTTGATTATGTGCATATATGATTATATATGTATCTGGTACTATAAAATTTGTCGTGAGATTTATATACGGCATTTTAGAAATTTTGTTGAGACGCGTGGGACCGCCGCGTCACGGGTATATTATTTTGTTAATAAAGTGAATTTAAAATCTATAATCCATATGATCGTTTTGAGTGCGCCAACGCGTCCGGAAGGGTCGAGATAGTCAGAAAACACTAGCCGGGGGTATAGTTTGGGTCCCGGGGTATTTTTAGGCCATACCGGTAACTTAAAGGGTATTTTAGTAATTTGGTATTTTTGGGTAATTAAAAGTGACGAAAATTGAGAGTTGTAATCTGATAAGGAATTGACCCAACCAACCCTTTATTAACCCCATAAGCTACGTAGGTTATCATTTAGTCTTCCAACTCTCCCAAAGAAAACCCTAGCCACCATAGCCATCTTTGGAAGAAGAAAGCATAGAGAGGAAGGGAAAGAGGAGGAATTCTGCAGAAAATCTGCAGAAAGAGATTACAAATCCAACACCAGATTCAGAAACAATCAAGGCAAGTGATTTATTCCATTTAAATTTCAGAGAATGCTTCTTCCATGTTAGATTATTCAAAAACTTTGTGTGTTCTTGGAAGATAATGAAAAACCCATAAGATTGGAGTTATTAGTTTAAATTTTGGGATATAGGTTGCATGTAGAATGTTACTGGAAGATTATATTAAGAGAATTATCGACTTTTGTTATACCAAAAACGGATTTAAGATGAAGTTTATGAATGTTCTTGAGATAAAATCTGGAAACTAGGTTTTTGATGAAGTTTGACCCATATGTAGCCTTTAGATGTTGAATTAGTGGTTTGTGGACGTTAGTAATATTGTAGGATTGTTATATGATATTACTATAACGTTATATTTGAGAATTATACGTTAGAAATAAGTTTTGGGACGTTTTCAAATCTGCAGAACGAAGCAGTCTGTAGCCATACCTGGTCGATCGATCGATCGACATTCATCAGTCGATCGATCGACTAGATCGATCGATCGATATTCATAGGTCGATCGATCGACCTTCCCAGAATGAGTAAAATTTTCTTTAATTTGATTTTAATGGCAGAAACCCTCGGAGAATATGTTTAGAGAACTTATGAATACCCTCACCCTTAAGGAAGACCAGTAGGTGTGATTATTATAGTGGACTTTAATTAGAATGCAATTCGGGGAATTATTCTAGGTTATTGAAATTCGTTAGAAAGGTAACGTTTGGGTTAATAGTGCAAAATTGTGTAATTCGATGAAATAAGGTTTAGAGCAGAAGTAAAGACCTTAGGAATAAAGATGTTATATTTGGGAATAATCGGAACCTAATAATCTATTATAGATAGGTTTTAAGGTTAAGGGACTACGACGTGAGACGTGTTGGTAATTTAACTTTATATTAACGGGAGACTTGAATACATAAGTTTGGAATAATGGTATAATGATGTAGAGTATTACAATTATACTACGGTGATTACTAAGATGCGTGTATACTTAGTATTGATATAGTATTTGTGTGTATGACATACCTACCATACTTGCTATCACGGGAGGTTTGCGTTCGCTTAGGACCCTCTAATCCTTGTGTGCCTACGGGGGGGATATAGACTGGTACCTTGATGAACATAGGTCATAGAAGGACTTATTGTGATATTAATAAGTCTGCATGATCATGGGAGCGTAGGTATGTGCGTGACCCATGTGATGGTGACTGTGTTCGCCTCCACTATTTGTGATTTGTGTTATCTGTACTATTCCTGAGAGATTCGGAATATGTGATCCTCATGTACGTGATGTACCGGGATGGATAGCAGAGTATGTGTGCACCATAGCTTAGATTGCGGGGTGCTTGTATTGTATATTTATGATGTGAATAATATACATTAAATTAATGGAAATCCTCATGTTAATGTTGTAAAAATATTACGGTATTGTTTCAAGATATATAATGAGTTAGCTGATACTTATATCAATGGCATAGTTAGTAACTGAGTTTACGTTAAACCTCTATTTAATTACGAGTGTTGTTATGTTAATTGGAACCGAGTAATATGGGTAGAACCTTTGGCAGTTTAGCTAGTTATGTTGTCAGTTAGCTAGTAATATGGGTCGTTATAGATGGGTACTTACGTTAGGAGTGCACAGTTAGTAGAGTGGTGAGAATTTAATGTGAGTGCACGTCCTAACATGTAATTTGCATTTAATGTTTTAAATGTTTTTAAAGCACTTGCAGGTTTTTAAAATGATTTCCACTTTCGGGCTCTGACCCATTTGCTTTTCAAATCTTTTTCTTGTAAAACCATTTTAGGTGCCCAGCCACAGGGACACCAAGCATAGGATTCTCACTCAGGTGACGAGCTGTAGCTGGTTGTGGAAGCTACAGGGATTTGCATGTAGACGCTTCTATCTTTTGGATTCCAGAGTCACTATCTATCAGTTGTAGGGCATGTTGCCCATTTCTTTAGAGACATCTTTTATATTTCAGTTTTCAGACTTTAGCATGTTTTATTTCAGTTTCGGTTATTCATTTCAGTTCTGGGATTGTAGTGAGGAGTTTTCCCCCAGACTTTATTTACTTTATTGTGATGGTTATTCGTTTTACTTCATTATGGTGAATGGTGTTATCTATTTCTTCATTACACTTGTTGCATGTTAATCAGACTTAAATTAAAATTTGGCAACTTGCTTTTTAAATACTAGGTGGTTAGAAATAATAAAATGTTTTCGACAATGATGCTATTAACTGAGCCAACTTGGCATTTTGAATTAATTTTATAAAGGAGTAGCTACCCGGTATTTAATTAGTCGGGGTGTCACATCTGTCTCCTTATTGTGTTCGAAAATAACATCTTATATTATATCCAACACAACTCTATTTAGTGTATCCAAAAACAAATGATAATCTCACAAAAGGAATAAGGCACAAAATAAGACAAAGAGTTATAAAAATGTGGGAAAGAACCATCGAGTAAAATAAAAGGAGACATAAAAAAAGAATAAACATGGAAAAGGAATCACAGATAGAACAAGACTTGAAAAGGGTTGAAAAATAAATAAAAGACAAACTCATTAAAAAGAATGTATGGCAAAAAGAAAAAAGGAATGAGTCTCAACTAAAAGGATTTGGGTAGAAAACAAAACAAAAGGACAAAATGGAATGAGGTCCTTTATTTGGGAAGAAAATTTCGATAAAAGAAAAAAAAGGGGAAGGGGAAATTTGTTTTAAAAACATGATCCAGATTTATGGGTTACTCATGAGTCAACCCGGGCTGACCCGAGCGTTAGGTGTGAAGTGAAATGGGACAACCTACATAATGTTGCTAATCCAGTTTTATTTTAGTTAACATTTTACTTGTTTAGCATGTAATTCCAGTTTTCAGAGAAACTACACATGAGACCCATGGGGAGCACCTCTAAGTCCAACTAAATAGAGTTACTAAGGTAAACGTAAAAGAATTGCTTACCTGTATAACACCCTTAAAATATAAAACTGTTCCCAACCTGCCATAACAAAGTTAGGGTGTGAGCCTATTGATTCATTAATTGCTATTATTATGCTCGTTAAGTAGAAAACCTTCTCTTTATCTTCTAAAAATTTATTTGAGGTATTATTGAGCTTTTAGAGGTGTTACGGTGCATAGTTTGAAGTTTTCTTACGTTCCGATAAAGTCCGGTCAAAGTTCGCACGTTTAAGGGCAATTCGGTAATTTCACACTTCGGGATTTTTGACCAACATATTCACGGAAGTTTTATCTCTCGGGCCAAACATTGCGTGGAAGCAAACGGTTCTCGAATCGAAGTCTGAACGAAGAAAACACATGCCTTTAATCGGGGAAGAATTATAAGTTAATTAATTTATTATATATTATTAATAACAATTTGACTAATTCCCCTTTTGTATTTCTCTTCTAATTTCAATTTACAGGCTTCAAACACAAATGGAGATTTTCGGAGATACCTCAGGCTTGGGGCAATTTTTTGTTTCATCCCGAATTGTAGTGTTTCGTCCGAAATTAGAGTTATGAATTATCCAATTTTGCAAATGGGTCTTGGTTTGGTGTTTTCCACCATTGATGGGTTTTTTAAGAAGTTTCAAGTCCTAGGTTTTGTCATTTTCATGGTGTGTGGATTCACAATAGAGTAACAATTGGAATTTTGGTTTTGCCCTAGACCAAAAAAGGTCTCGATTGGGACAAAATTCGTAGTTGGTCCATTTTAGCAAATGTCGAGGCCTCAATTTTTTGTTCATTTTGCAACCAAGGTCTTGGCCATATCTTTGGGTCGGTGTGTGGTCTTATGTGAGCATGGAGTTCTCGGCTATAACACGAATGTAAGGAATCTAGGTGTTGTGTTGTTCAAACAGAATTATAGCCTAGTAGAGAGGGATGCCAGTACCAGTCGACCGGATGCCAACTCGAGGTCAATTGATTTTTCTATTTTTGCCTTGCGATTTATCCAGTTGCCATTTTAACTATTCACGAGGTCGATCGGTCTTTGCCACGGTCGAACGGTTCCCTATTCCCTTATTTTATCCGACTTGCTGCAATCCCTTCCTTTCCATTTTTATTTTTCTTTTCTTTTTCGTTTGTTTTTTAATAGATACTTAATCCATTTTACATATTTCCTTTTCCTTTTTCTTTATTCTTATGGTAAATTAGTATAAATAGAAGACATATCTCATTTTTAGTTCATATCTCGTAATAATAAATTATTTTTCCTTAGTTAGGGTTTGGGAGGCTAGGGCTTGGAGAGTTTTGAGTGTGCCATTTTCTCCCTCCAAGGGTCTGTCCCAGGTGTGTTATAACACTATCCACTATCTTCTCTATTTATCCAAGCTTCGATTTTAATTTAATTTCTTTGTAGTGTAGATTTACTTTCTTTCTTTATTGCTTTCTTTAAATACATGTCACTTAATCTTCTTTATGGCTAGTTTCATCTAGCTTGTGTTGGATTGAACTCACCTATGGGTTGATTAGTTCCTTTGCTTTGGTAATGTAGTTGATTCGTGCTTGTCTCGATTGGGTTGTCCTTGTTATTACGCCTAGGAGATTTAACGGGGTACATCAGGTATTCTGCGTACTTACGACCTTGTGTGTGTAATTTTCGGGTTATTTGTTAATGACAAAAAATTATTAGACTTTCATGAAAATTTAGGGGTGTGATAACTCTTGATTTAACTCATTGTCGAAACAAGACGCAATCTTGATAGACTCATCGACCCATGTAACCATTTATAGTAATTAACTCTAGGTGCAGGATATCTAGCGCAACCTATAGTTTTCGTTATCTTTGTTAATTTAGTTTAAATACACTCGTGCCTAGTTTATATTTTCTTTCTCTTTAGTTAATAAATTATCTTTTACACTTTTATTGAGAAGTATCAAATCGAGTAAATTCTAGCAACTCGACTCAGTGGATTTTCGATACCCAATCATGGCCTCTATACTCCCTTTGAAGAGTGTAGTCATAAGTTTAGTTTAGTTTTTGTTTTGAGGAGGTAAAACGAAAATAACGATTAGAATTTCGACGCGATGCTATTTTTCACCCTTAATAAAAATGGCGTCGCTGACCAGGAGTTGAATTTTCTTTCTACTTGTATTTTTTGCTAACATTTTTGCAGGACTTTTACATTCGAGCGCTAAGAAATGCTTGAATTTTTCGGCCGCACATGGCTTTGTGGAATTCTCTATCCCGAGCCTTCTTTGGGGTAAGCATGTCTTATTCCAATCCTTTCGATAATCGTAGTGATAATTCTCAAAATCCCCATACCCCTATGACTTTTGGTGAATGTTTAGAGGCCTTACAACTTGCAAATTCTAAAATGACTTTGGGAGAGTATAACGAAAGTCAAATTATGGGTTATGGAAATTTTGGGAATAATTATTCCGATTTTGGGTCGCAAAATCCTTATGATAATAATTTTGAAACTAAATGCATTAGCTTTCAAAATTCTTATGTTAATGATTTTTATTGTAGTTCTGATGTTGACTTTGAAGTTTCACATTTTCAAGTATTCGCACCTCGGCCTATGACTTTCGACGACGGCTTGTGCATGCTTGAGAATGAGAAACTTGAAAATCGTTATTGGGAGCATGAGTTGGATTTATTATTCGAATCCAAAGATGATTTTTCTTTCGAGACTTTTGAAGTTGAGAAATATTTTGAACCAAATGAGGACTTTGTGCCTAGTTTAGAACCAACCATTCTTGACTTGGCCCATTCTATAGTATAGAATGAAGGTGAGGATGAAATGGAGATAGTATCCATTTTCAATGAAATGATTTCTTCTTTGGCCTCCATAGAAGAAATTTTCATTGAATATGATCCTTTCTCCTTCGACATTCAATCTTTGATTGATGATAACTCATCTCTTGAGATTGAATTTCTTTCCTCCCTATCTTTATTCTATATTATCACACCAATCCTAGTACCCAATGAATCGGTTCCAAACCTTAAAACGTTAAACCTTTTCAATGATGAGGAGTACTTTCTCGAGTTTCTTTCCATGAAAGCATATTTTCCCTCATGTTCACCACCTCCCATTCCAATTGTAAAATATTTGGGATAAACTTATGGCTTTTTGGCCCCCATGTGTTTTTGTCTCACGTTTTATCCAAATCTCCTATCCTCCTCCAAACTTTTCAATTGGGTATGGTTCATTTCTTCCGCCTTACACATGGATTCCATTTTTTGAACGATATTACTATTTTTTGGAAGGTATTCTTGAGATGGAGGATCCACCGTGGATCTTCCAAAATCGAATCGTATTTTGGGTGGAACCTTAAAAATATCAACTTCTAGTGTATAGTGTGACACCCCAACTAATTGAATACCGGGTAGATTCTCCTTTATTAAAATTAATACAAAATGTCAAGTTGGTTCAGTTCATAGCATCACTGTCGAAAAACATTTTAACAATTACGAGCCACCTAATATTTAAAAAGTGAGTTGTCAATTTTAATTAAATCCGATTTACATACAACTAAAGTAAATTAAGAAATACTGATACCACAACCACATCACAGTCGCAATAAGATAATAATGTAATAAACTGAATTTGGAGGAATACACCTCACAATAATCCGAATACCGAAATAAACAAAATACAAAGCCTGAACCATTAATTAATTACAACCCAAATTCTATAATAGAACTGAATAAGTAAGATGTCTCTAAAAGAAAAGGGGGCAACATGCACTACAGATGAGTAAATCTGAAGTAGAGTCAAGATAAAAAGTGGAGGCGTCTACTATCGAGGTCTTGTAACTTCCACAGCAGCTACAATACGTCACTGGGATGGAACTCCTATGCTTAGTGTCCTTGTGGCTAAGCACCTAAAAAGGTATTTACAAAAGAAAAAGATTTGAAAGCAAACAGGTCAGAGCCCGAAAACAGTTTAAAATACAGCAAGTGTTCAATATCATTAAATAGTGAATATAAAATACATGATAGTGCGTGCACTCACATGAAATTCTCACCTCTCAACTAAGTGTGCACTCTTATCGTACCCGTACCCGTTCCAGTTATTCCCATATCTAACTAGTCCAATACACAATCTAACATTAATATACGATTACCGATTCAATTCCCGACATCTTAATTTAAACAGAGAGTTGTACTTTTCTTCTTAGTTTTCAAAATTAGTAATACTCGTCACTAGGGATCTTTCCATTTTTTTAACTCTGCAAAAATGTTACTATTATTCACTTACATTTATACATGACAGTTCATTTCAATTAGCAGTATATTATTCACATCATAAACATACAATACTGGAACCCCGAGGCTAAGCTGCAGTGCACACATACTCTGCTATCGAATCCCGGTACGTCACGTACATAAGGACCACGTATTCCGAATCTCTCAGAAATCATTCCGACAAGTAACAAACAAACACAATGGAGGCAAACATAGTTCACATCACATGGGTCACGCACATACCTACGCTCCCATGATCAACAGACTTATTAACTTCTCAATAAGTCCTTCTCTGACCTATATCCTCAAGGTACAAATCTAAATCCCCCCGTAGGCACACAAAGATTAGATGGCGCTGACCGAACACTGACCTCCCGTGATAGCAAGTATGGTAGCTATGTTATACACAATTGACTACATATACCAAGAATTCACACATCTTAGGTATTCCATAATATTAATAGAGGTATATTTCTCGTCTTTATATCGTCATTTAATGTTGTACGTTTACAGGTCCCCTATTAATACACATTAAAGTTGTCAACTCTTCTCACGTCGAAATTTTAGGTACTCGTTTCCTAATGCATAAATGTCATCCGGTTTACTACACAAGTTTTACTCCTCAATGTACTCCAATCTCACAATTATACCCACTAGTCAATAAGGGAAGGTTAGTACTCCATTGAATAAGTCTATGGGAAGTTTGAAATAAAATCAGGCCTAAAAGGCCATTCTGTCAACTCGTTAGAAGTCTCGTTCGAACGAGGTCGTTGGAACGTGTGTCGTTCGAACGAATGGCTTTGAACGAACTACCAACTCATTAGAACAGATACTGTCATCTCGTTAGAAACTCGTTCAAACGACCTGGGCAGGTCTTCTAACGAGATGGAAGAATACGCCCAGAAATTTCCCCAACTCGTTTTTCTTCAATTCCTCTTTTCAAAAATCCATTCTAAGATTATCCCAATTACATTTAATTGTTTGTAAACTATTTTTAGTAACCCTAAATCATTTCTTAACATACTTTTGGGGTCAAATCTTACAAATTAACATGCCAAAATCATAAATCCCCAATTCTTGTCCCAAACCCTATGAACTTGAACCCAGAATTTAATTTCATAAAAAGTCTCCTTATAAATCCATTTTCAGATCATCAAAAGTCATGTTTTGTATATTGAATTCGTCCGTCATCATTCTACATGAAAATTTCTACCCAAAACCACGAGTTTCACAATAATTCCATTGGGTGTTCTTCATCAAAATTTCCATCACATAAACAGTTTTCTACACTACACATGTAGGAAAATTTCATTGCAAATAACGACATCAAAACACTTGCCTTAAATCCGATATTTTGTTCGTTGTTTATGATTAAGGGTGGCTTTCTCTCTTCTTTCCAGTCACAAATCCTTTCCAATTGTGATGATGGGGAGATGGTTTGGTATAGGTCCTCTAGCCTCTCTTCTAACTTCTCTTAAAACTTCCGTAGCCCACTCTCTCACCTTTGGTTGATAATGGACTTAGTGGCTTTCCAAATAATATATAATTAAATTCTAAAATTCGTGGGTTTTAATCCTTTAATTTTTAAAATTACCAAAATAGCCTTCTAGGTTGCCGGTTTGGCCTAAAAATGCCCCGGGACCCAAACTAAACCCCCGACTAGTGTTTTCTGACTATTTCGACCCTTCTGGACACGTTGGCGCACTCAAAATGATCATTCAATTGATAAAAATATAATTCATTTTTTAATTTAAATAATTTCGTTCCTGACGCGACTAACACGCGCATCCAAACTAAATTCCCCAAATCGTCGTATTTCTGACTCGCGACAATTTTAATATTTTCAATACTCATATATTACCATATATACTCAGAAATATTCAATTTTACATCGTAATCAAATACTAACTCACATCTCGCTAGTATTTATATCCGGATTAATTTCCAATTAATTCTCATTTAATTCAATTAATCCCAAATGAAAATTAATAAAATTATGGGGTATTACATACTTCCCCCCTAATAACAGAATTTCGTCCCGAAATTCGGAACTAAAGAGTACCTGGTAAAAATAACTCTGGATAACGCTCGCGCATCTCATCCTCATGCTCCCATGTGGACTCCTCGGCATTACGATTCCGCCACTGAACACGTACTAATGGTACTATCTTTGACCTCATTTTCATCTCACTTTGGTCCAAAATAGCAATCGGCCCCTCCTCGTAGGAACTATCAGGCTGAAGATCAATGTCCTCTAAATCAATGTGAGTATGGGCCAAATCGTCCCTAAGATATTTTCTTAGTGAGGAAATATGGAACACATCATGAATTCTATGCAAGTGCTCTGGTAACCCAAGTCTATACGCAACTGGGCCAATCCTCTCGATGATAGGAAATGGCCCCACGTAACTTGGTGCCAATTTCCCCTTCTTCCTAAAACACATAATCCCCTTCATAGGAGATACTATGAGTAACACCTGGTCTGCCACCTTGAATTCTTTGAAGAACCTCTTGGCATCAGCATAGCTCTTCTGCCGGTCCTGAGCTACCCGAATACGGCTCTGTATCATCTCTATCCTTTTCTAAGTGTCCTGAATCACTTTCGGCCCAAGGAGTTTGTTATCCCCCACTTCTAACCAACATGTTGGGGAACGACAAGGTCTACCATACAATGCCTCAAATGGAGAGATGCCAATGGTGAACTGGTAGGAGTTATGATAAGCAAACTCCACCAGTGTAAGGTACTGCTCCCAACCACCTCCAAAGTCTAAGATGCACATACGCAGCATGTCTTCCAACATTTGATTTGTCCACTCTGTTTTCCCATCAGTCTGCGGGTGATATGCCGTACTCAGCCGCAACTCTATACCCATGGCCTCCTAGAAACTCTCCCAAAATTGTGCAACAAATATCTTGTCTCGGTCAGACATGATATTTAGAGGCGCCCCGTGAAGTCTCACTATCTCCGCAAGAAAAATCTGGGCATATTATTCGGTAGTGTAGTCTGTCCTCACGGTAGAAAATGAGCAACTTTGGTCAACCAATCCACAATTACCCATATGGAGTCGTGACCCCTCTGTGACGTAGGTAACCCCGTGACAAAGTCCATGGATATGCTCTCCCATATCCATATCGGAACCTCTAACGGCTATAGAAGTCCTGTCGGTTTCTGAAGGTCCACCTTTACTAGCTGACAAGTGGCGCATTAGAAACAAAAAAGGTGATATCTCTCTTCTTCCCACTTCACCAGTACTGTCGTCTGATGTCTTGGTACATCTTATCCCCACCAGGGTGTATCGCGAATCGTGAGCCATGTGACTCTGTCATTAGCTCGTGTCGCAAGTCTTCCCCTTCCGAAATAACCAGTCTCCCATTGAAGCATAATCCCCCATCTGAACTAATGGAATAGGACTCGGCTCCTTCTGATAGTAATCGAACTATCTTCTCCTGACAGAACGAGTCATTTGCCTGGGCCTTTATCACTCTCGTAACAATCTGAGGTGTAACAGTCATCACAAACATGAACGATCGGGCCATTGCATCCTGGTGTCCCAACTCCTTCCATTTAGCTTTCCACACCTCGGCCACCTCATCTACTGGCCTACGGCTCAACGCGTCTGCTACCACGTTAGACTTCCCGGGGTGATATTGGATATCAAACTAATAATCCTTTACAAACTCAAGCCACCGACGTTGACGCATATTCAGTTCCTTCTACGTGAAAAGGTATTGTAGAGACTTGTGGTCTGTGAACAACCAAAATTTCTCCCCCAATAGATAGTGTCTCCAAATCCAAAGAGAGAATATGAATTCTACTAACTCCAAGTCGTGGGTGGGGTAATTCTTCTCGTGAGGTTTAAGCTTACGGGAAGCATAAGCTATGGCCTAACTCTCCTGTTGCAGCACAAATCTAAGTCCTTGCAAGGATGCATCGGTGTAGACTAAATACTGAACTCCCGGTCTGGGCAATGCTAACACAGGTGCTGAGGTCAACTTGTCCTTCAACTCATCGAATGCCAACTGATAGGCATCATTCCAGATGAATAGCACACTTTTGCGAGTCAGATGTGTCAAAGGACCGCTATCTTTGAGAAACCCCGAATAAACCTTCTGTAGTATCCTGCTAGGCCCAAGAAACCATGGATCTTAGTCGGTGTCATGGGCTGTCCCCACTCCCTCACCATGGATACCTTCCTCGGATCGACAAATATCCCCCGGTCTGAAATGATATGCCCTAAAAACTGAACCTCCTTCAGCCAAAACCCACATTTTTCGTACTTTGCATAAAGCTCGTTCTGATGTAGCGTTTTTAAAACCTATCTCAAATGTTCCACGTGCTCCTCTTCTATCCGGGAGTAAACCAGAATGTCATTAATAAGGTCAAGCCAAAAGGCATAACCCGAAACTCGTAGGAACCATATCTCGTCAAGAAAGTAGTCTTCGAGACATCCTGTTATGTGATGCGCAACTGATGGTATCCCGATCGCAACTCAATCTTTGAGAAGAAGGAAGCTCCTCTCAGCTGGTCGAATAAGTCATCGATTCAGGGGAATGGATACTTATTCCATATCATGACTTTATTCAACTCCCGGTAATCTATACATAACCTCAACGATCCATCCCTCTTCTTTACGAACAACACATGGGCACCCCACAGTGAAGTACTCCTTCGAATAAACCCTTGACCCAACAAGTTCTCTATCTGATCCCTTAGCTCTCTCATCTCCGCTGGAGCCATACGGTAAGGTGCACGAGCAATTGGCCGAGTGCCCGGCATCAAATCGATAACAAAATCTATCTCTCTATTAGGAGGTAATCCAGGTATATCCTGAAATATGTTAGCAAACTCTCTAATGACTAGAATCGAATCGAGTGGTATCACCAATTCCTTAGAGGTCTCCTCCTCTATATAGTACAAGTGAGTGGACGATCCTCCCTCGGGGCGAGGCATCGCCACAAAAAACATCTCCTGCCTGGGAATGGAAAAAATGATACTCCTACTAAAACAATCAATCATGGCTCGGTACGCAACTAGCCAATCCATACCAACAATCACATCATACTCAGTCATCTCTAATACTAACATATCAGCAGGTAAAGTAAATCTCCCGATCTCTATACCCACACCTCTACAAATAAGGGAAATCACGGAACCTCTACTCAATGGTGAATCTAAGCAAGTAATCATGCTCTTTGCAGTGTCTATTAACCCTAAAGTGCGTGTAAATCTCATGGCAATGAAATAGTGTGTGGCCCCCGTATCAAATAAAATACGCCCCATAGTCCCCTGAATAGAGAACATACCCTCAATAGCAGTTGGATCCTGTGGGACTGCAGCATGCTGGAGTTGGTAAACTCGTCCGTACTGAAGTTGTCCATGCTGGACTGGGACTTCTAGGATGGGTGGCAAAGCTGGCATCTGTGGTGGTGCTGGGAGGGCGGCGGGAAACATAGGTCTCTGGGGCTCATGTCGAGCACCCTACTACTGCTGTTGTGGGGTCCTGTCCCTATCAGGACACTCCTGGCGCTTGTGGCCAATCTTACCACAAATGAAACATTTCCCCGAAAATTTTCCCCTCTCTAACCTTGCTGCCCACGACCCTGGTGGTTGTTGTCATTCCTCCCCTGGCTGTGCTAGCCTTGATGAAACGGCTGTTGTTGGCCATGGTGGCCATACTATCCCTGATGGACGTGTTGTCCCTGCTGGCCCTGACGAAAACCTCCCTGACTATTCCTGAAACCCCCAGATTTGAACCTCTTAAAATCCCCCTGCCGGGAACCCTGATTTCCCTATCTATGCTGACCCTGAGTAGATTGTGCCCCACTGGCACCATTTCCCCTATCCTGCCTTGCTGGTTGGACTCTCCTGATCGCTTACTTTCCAACATGTGGAAGCGGTGGTCCTGGCAGTGAAGTAGTGCTGCATTAACCACATCAGAATAAGTGGCCAACGAGAGATTACCCAACAAGTGATGACTAATCCTCCAAGTCAACCCATCCATAAACTTCTGAATCTTTTTATCCTCGGTCGGAATCTCATCGGGAATAATTTTCAAGAGATTAGTGAATTTGGCCTCATACTTGGCCACGGTCCTCCCCTCCTGCTTGAGGTTCATTAACTTCCTCCTCATTTCGGTGTGAACAGCTGATGGAAAATACTTGCGATCGAACCGCACCCAAAACTCCTGAATAGAAAGAACGTCTCTCTGCTCCGTGGTGGTAATGGACTCCCACCACTGCAACGCTGATCCAACTAGCTTAAAAGTAGCCAGTATCTACTTTTGAACATCCGTGCACTCGTACATCCTTAAGTGACTTTGAATGTCCTTCTTCCACTGACTGGACACAATAACATCGGAGCTACCTGAAAACTCCGGAGGGAGTAATTTTTGAAAAGCATCACAAACACATTCCCAAGCATACGGGAATGCATGGCCCTGAACTGGCGCTACTACCGATGCCTGACGTGGTGCCTGCTGCACAACTGCTAGGGCAACATTTACCACTTGGGCTACAATAGCTGCAACCTCTGCGGCATTCAAAGAGCCCTGAACTGGTACAGGATATGGCTCTAGCTGAGCATCCCTGGGAACTCGTTGTGCATGTCATGGAGGCATCTGAAATGAGAATAAAGTATTATAAGTTAGCAGTTATTATCTCAAAATAGCTGAAGAGCGAAACATACACAAAAGAATACAACAATCCTAAAATATAGGGCTCTACATCAAATAAAACTCAGCGGAAACATAACAAGCCGTACAGATCCTAAGGACACTAGAACCTGATGCTTTGATACCACCTGTGACACCCTGACTAATTAAATACCGGGTAGCTACTCCTTTCTTCAAATTAATACAAAATTTAAAGTTGGTTTAGTTCATAACATCACTGTCGAAAAACATTTTAACAATTACTAGCCACCTAATACTTAAAAAGTGAGTTGTCAATTTTAATTAAATCGGATTTAAGTACAACTAAAGTAAATTAAGAAATACTGATACCACAACCACATCACATTCGCAATAAGATAACAATGTAATAAATTGCATCTGGAGGAATACACCTCACAACAATTCGAATACCGAAATAAACAAAATACAAAGCCTGAACCATTAATTAATTACAACCCAAATTCTAGAATAGAACTGAATAAGTAAGATATCTCTAAAAGAAAAGGGGGCGACATGCCCTACAAATGAGTAAATCTGAAGTAGAGTAAAGATAGAAAGTGGAGGCGTCTACGATCGAGGTCATGTAACTTCCACAGCAGCTACATCACGTCACTGGAATGGAACTACTATGCTTGGTGTCCTTGTGGATGGGCACCTAAAAAGGTTTTTACAAAAAAAATAGATGTCAAAGCAAATGGGTCAAAGCCCAATTGTGAAAACAGTTTAAAATACAGCAAGTGTTCAATATCATTAAACAGTGAATATAAAATACATGATAGTCCGTGCACTCACATGAAATCCTCACCTCTCAACTAAGTGTGCACTCCTATCGTACTCGTACCCGTTCCAGTTATTCACATATCGAACTAGTCCAATACACAATCTAACATTAATATACGATTGCC
This sequence comes from Sambucus nigra, assembly GCA_949130495.1. Taxonomy (NCBI): domain Eukaryota; kingdom Viridiplantae; phylum Streptophyta; class Magnoliopsida; order Dipsacales; family Adoxaceae; genus Sambucus; species Sambucus nigra. Next base: position 528,341,952 of record OX422221.1, on the reverse strand, counting down.
GATTCAATTCCCGACATCTTAATTTAAACAGAGAGTTGTACTTTTCTTCTTAGTTCTCAAAATTGGTAATACTCGTCACTAGGTATCTTTCCATTCTTTTTTTAACTCTACAAAAATGTTGCTATTATTCACTTACATTTATACATGACAGTTCATTTCAATTAGCAGTATATTATTCTCATCATAAATATACAATACTGGCACCCCGAGGCTAAGCTACGGTGCACACATACTCTGCTATCGAATCCTGGTACGTCACGTACATAAGGACCACGTATTCCGAATCTCTCAGGAATCGTTCCGACAAGTAACAAATACACGCAATGGAGGCGAACATAGTTCACATCACATGGGTCACGCACATACCTACACTCCCATGGTCAGCAAACTTATTAACTTCTCAATAAGTCCTTCTCTGACCTATGTCCTCGAGGTACCAATCTAAATCCCCCCCGTAGGCACACTAAGATTAGATGGCCCTCACCGAACACCGATCTCCCATAATAGCAAGTATGGTAGGTATGTTATACACAATTGACTACATATACCAAGCATTCACACATCTTAGGTATTCCATAATATTAATATAGGTATATTTCTCATCTTTATACCGTCATTTAATGTTGTACGTTTACAAGTCCCCTATTAATACACATTAAAGTTGTCAACTCTTCTCACGTAGAAATTTTAGGTACTCGTTTCCTAATGCATAAATGTCATCCGGTTTACTACACAATTCTAAGTTTTACTCCTCAATGTACTCCAATCTCACAATTATACCCACTAGTCAATAAGGGAAGGCTAGTACTCCATTGAATAAGTCTATGGGAAGTTTGAAATAAAATCAGGCCTAAAAGGCCATTTTGTCAACTCGTTAGAAGTCTCGTCGAACGAGTGTCGTTCGAACGAATGTCTTCGAATGAACTACCAACTCATTAGAACGGATATTGTCATCTCGTTAGAAACTCATTCGAATGAGTTCGTTCGAACGACCTGGGCAGGTCTTCAAATGAGATGGCAGAATACGCCCAGAAATTTCCCCAACTCATTTTTCTTCAATTCCTCTTTTCAAAAATCCATTCTAAGATTATCCCAGTTACATTTAATTGTTTGTAAACTATTTTTAGTCACCCTAAATCATTCCTTAACATACTTTTGGGGTCAAATCTTACAAATTAACATACCAAAATCATAAATCCCCAATTCTTGTCCCAAACCCTATGAACTTGAACCCAAAATTTAATTTCATAAAAAGGCTCCTTATAATTCCGTTTTCAGATCATCAAAAGTTATGTTTTGTATATTGAATTCATCCGTCATCATTAGACATGAAAATTCCTACCCAAAACCACAAGTTTCACAATAATTCCATTGGGTGTTCTTCCTCAAAATTTCCAAGACATAAACAGTTTTCTACACTACACATGGAGGAAATATTCATTGCAAATAATGACATCGAAAACTTGCCTTAAATCCGATATTTTGGTTCGTTGTTGATGATTAAGGGTGGCTTTCTCTCTTCTTTTGGGTCACAAATCCTTTCCAATTGTGATAATGGGGAGATGGTTTGGTATAGGTCCTCTAGCCTCTCTTCTAACTTCTCTCAAAACTTTTGTAGCTCACTATCTCACCTTTGGCTGATAATGGACTTAGTGGCTTTCCAAATAATATATAATTAACTTATAAAATTCGTGGGTTTTAATCCGTTAATTTTAAAAATTACCAAAATACCCTTCTAGGTTGCCGGTTTGGCCTAAAAATGCCCCGAGACCCAAACTAAACCCCCGGCTAGTGTTTTCTGACTATTTCGACCCTTTCGAACACGTTGGCGCACTCAAAATAATCATTTGGTTGATAAAAATATATTTCACTTTTTAATTTAAATAATTTAGTTCCTGACGCGACTGACACACGCGTCCAAACTAAATTCCCCAAATTGTCGAATTTCTGACTCGCGACAATTTTAATATTTTCAATACTCATATATTACCATATATACTCAAAAATATTCAATTTTACATCGTAATCAAATACTAACTCACATCTCGCTAGTATTTATATCCGGATTAATTTCTAATTAATTCTCATTTAATTCAATTAATCCCAAATAAAAATCAATAAAATTACGGGGTATTACATATAGTTAGTTAGGAATATAAATCGTAGGCTGTACATAGTTAGTTTATTTTTCTTTTACCTATAGTTAGTGTTTTAAGTTAAGTTTTTGCTATTTCTTTTTGTTATGATTAGTAATAACGTGTTTTGTAGAATCGTTGGGCACGTACTTTCATGAGATCGCTCCATTTTGGGTAATATCACTATTTTTCTGTCTTTAACATGGTTCTTATTGTACATTTAGCACAATGTCAGGTTTTAAGTTTAAGGGATGTTGGATATTCTATCCATTCATGGGTAGTTTCTTTGATTTGAATATATTTTCTTGTAAACAATAAAAAATTTCAAAAATATTTGTTTTTCTTTTTTCTCCTTTGTTGGGCATTTTGCCTTTGTTTCTGATGATAAATTTCACTAAATGCCCGATCCAATACACAACTCAATGATGCATGTTCTCGATTTTATAAGTTACTAGACTTTAGCCGCAAATCATTGATATTATGAATAACTTGATGAATTAAAATTTATCCCATGAGCACATGCACTTTTCTTGCTTTATTGATTTGGTTCAAGATTTTTATAACTCGGTAATCTTTTGTTGCATTGTATTTACTTACACCAAGTGACCTTTGGGATTTTCTTCGTTTGTGAGTTTTATACACTTCTCTTTCCTCTTTGAAAATGTTATTGTCATTGGTAATATCAGTATTCTTTCATTGATCGTTCATTAATTGAGTTCATTTATGAAATGTGTTATTTGACCATGATTTTTCAAAGATTTTTTTGTCTCGAGAATTGCGTAAACTTTAGGAAATAATCATAAGACATCTTTTTATATAACCCATATTATCCTTAACCTTAACCTTAACTTAATGTTGTCCCTCGTTAACCCCTTTGAGCCTAAATATAAACTTTCGTTTCATAACCCAAAATCCCATAACCAAATCCAAATTGGAGTTATATACCATACATATTACCTTCCATACCTTTGTTTAGAATGTTTCTTGGGATTGAATGATGTTATTGTTATGTGGTTGCAATTAAGCATGTGAGGGTGAGAAAATTAGAGAAAGGAAAAAGTGACAAAAAGAGAAAAGAAAGAAAACAAAAGAAAAGTAAGGAAAAGGTGAGAAAAAGAAGAAAATAAAAGAAAGAGAAAGTTGTATATGTTGTATATGTAGTGTTTAATATGCTTTGATTACTCTCTCGATTGTTATATTTAATGCTTGTAAGGAAATCCTTTTCCAATTTTGAAATTTCCTACAATTTTTCATTATCCCGCGTTTTCATGTCCAAACTCTTTGAATTCGTACAAACATCCTTTTATTTCATAACCTATAGCCTAAACCTACATAACAACCCTATAAAGTCCTATGTGATCGTAGGGTGAATTTAATTCAAAAGTTTAAATAGTTTGATAATCTGTGAAAATGCATTTTGCCTCCTTTAATGCGTGATATCCTTCATCGAGATTACGAATTTTCATTTTATATATATAACATTCTACATTTGTGACATGTGCGTGTAACAACCCACGCTTTTGAGCGGCTATTTTATATTATTTTGCCCGATGGGCAAATTATATAAAATAGGGGAAGTTGGAGTAAATATTGTTTCCCGTGATATTAAGGGATAATATTTACTATGTTTTGTCTATTTACCGTATGAGAAGGTAAATGGCATTATATTGTGATATGTTGCGTCGTTATATGTAAAACGACGGTTATGGGTCAATATTTAAATTGTAGTATAATTAATGAAATAAAATAAAATTGGAACATAAAATTTGTACACATTTTCCCGAATGCCAAAATAGGGGGTGCAGTTGTTTTTAGAATAGTCAGGATAGTCGAAATAAGTGTCATGTTGTATTTTTGGGTGTCGGGCACTTTTAACGCATTATGACTCAATCAAGTGGTTACGAGTCATTTTAATGGTGTATTAGAACTTACAAGAGGGAATTTATGTTTTAATACCCGTTTAAGTCTCCCACCCCTTTTTCTTTCTTCATTTGTGATAAAAGCAAAAGGAGAGAGAGAAGAGAGAGCTTGGGAGAAATGGGAGAAAAGAGAGAAAATGGAAGATTGAGGCCGGAAATCGTTGCTATCGGAAGAGGATCTGAGACTACAAACCCCGAGGCAAGTTTCTTACTTGCTAGATATTGATTTAATGTGATAAATTGCATGTTTAGTTATGTTTTGGGAGATTTAAACCATAAATGTGGTTTTGTTGATTTTGATGATTAAACCCTAAATTCTTGGTTTTAATTTGATTTGAGGATAAATTCGTAGTTAGTAATGGTGTAGAAATGATTTGGGTTGAATTGTTGTTGTTGATGTTGGTAAGAATCAAGGGTTTGAGGGATTTGGGGTTCTAGGGTTCAAACAACCCGTAGCCCAACTTAGAAATTCTGCAGGGCCGAATCAATTCTCGCCTAGCGAATCGATTCGGTAAGACGGAAAGTGTCAGGTTTGGGTTGACCAAATCGATTCGGACCATCTGAATCGATTCGGGGTTATGCAGAATGACAGGGTCTTCTTAACCGAATCGATTCGGACCTATCGAATCGATTCGCTTTTGGGACCGAATCGATTCGGGCAGGGCGAATCGATTCGGAATTTCTGCATTTTAGGGATGTTTTTCTAGCTTAGTTTTTAGCCCTTTTCTTTTAGGTTCGAGGTTTAGGAACCTTCCTTTGGGAAGTAATTAAGAGTCCTAGAGGGTTTCTTTGGTTAGACTAATGTCCTAGGATAAAATGGGATGATTGGGCTTACCCCGAGGGCTAGTTGTTTAGGTTAATGTCCATATAAAATAGGGTATTAACCGGAAGGTAAAAATTAGAGATAAAATCCAAAAGTTGAGGGTTTTGGGAGATACTCCTTGAAGGAGGCTTACTTTGAGGGTTTATGAAATTTTATGAACTCTTGGAGACTAGTTTAAGTTTATGGTACTTCGGGTCTTAAACCATTAATAAAATATGACACTAAGAATAAGAAAAATAGATGATAATATGTGGTATTAATGAGTAAGTTCAAATGATTTTGAGAATGTAAAATTGGAAGTTTTTAAAAAGGAAAAAGTGATGGTTTTCATAAATGTTAATTTATGATTACACACCTCCCTAAATCGCTATCACAAGGGAAGTTGCGTATGTGTGGTGAATCCCCCTAGCTAATGAATGTATGGTGGATATAGTCCCTAGGCCATATGGGAATTTATATTACTGCACTGGTTAGGGGATTCTGGGTGTGGTCTTGACTTTCCCGCAAGAAATATGGCTGCTTCCCGACGTTGGTAGGTTCCTAGGTTGTCTTGTATAGATAGACCCTGGAAGATGATAGCCATTTAGGAGCGCGTTTAGTGGGGAAACCCGGAGGGACGGTCTTAGATTATTAAACCAATTCATGGTAATGAATTGGCTTTAATTACATTTCCTGGATAGAAGAAGGGAAATGGGATATATATTACAAAAGTATTTTTATGCTAATAAAAATGACTTTTGATTTACACTTCCTGGATGGAAGAGAGGAAGTGGGATTTTATGAACAAGGTTAAAGCATTTTTATGTTAATAAAACTTGCTTTAAAAATGTATTCTTCCTGGATGGAAGAAAGGAAATAAAATTAGTAAAGAAATTGTATAAATGAGATAAATTGGTAAACATTTGATAAAATGTTGTGCCATTTATATACATTCCTAAAGAAAGAATTAGGAATTATGCTTTTAGATAGTGAATGGAATAAATTAAGTTTTCTTGAGTAGCTGTAGATCATATGCACACACATACATATATATATTGATTTCGGGCTGAGGGTCTAATGGATCTCAACGATCAACCTTGCCTAAATAGTAGTGTATCGGGGGGGTTCCTTGTTTGGATTTCGCTCTGCGAGACACCCCACGTACGAATAGGGCATAGTGTTGAGACTGGGGAGAAGTTATCCCTTAGTACTTTGGGTTAACTAGATCATCTCATGGATATTGATCTAGGTTTCTTTTAGATTGAGAGGTGAGAAATGTATTGTTAATTGCGAGAGAATTACGCACTTGACAGTCATGCATTTTAGTCACATGGGAATCATATCAAGCCGGGCTCTTACCCATTTATATTTCTTTGTTTCTGCATATACTCTTCGTCGTACAGGTGCTCTATCGCATGGACATCCGTATTTGCATTTCCATTCCGGTTGTCATGGAGCTACTACACATTGCGGATGTTGTAGGTTATTTGTTTTAGACGCCTCTATCTATTGTACTCTAGTTATGTTCAGTTTAATCATTTGGGCATGTTGCCCAAGTGTTGCACTCATTTATTATATTGTAAATATTGAAATGTGATACTCGGTGTAATTATTTGTATTGGTCTGTTCACTGACAGCTTATTCGATGATTATTTATTATATTGTCCCTCTTTATTCTTTGGTTTTGATATCCACCGTTTTTACAAATGGGATTGTCTAAGTGTTTTCTTTTACCTACTAAATTTTTTTAAATTGACAATCCGTTTCCTAAAATGATTGGTGGATATCTCATACTTTTATTTTAATCGACAGTGATGCTAAGAATGGACCATCTATGATTCCTGTGATTATTAGAGTATTGGTTTGGCCACCTATTATTTTAGTAGCGGGTTGTCACAGTGCGCGGCCTAGTATCCATTTATATTTACTATTTATTCCCGCATGTCCCGTGTATTACCTCCCATTTCATAGTGATTTCATTTGTTGAGTGTAATGCCCGATGACTATTGAATTATATGCACGCTTTAATGTTTATTATCCAATTTATTTAAGTTTTTCCAAATCATACTTTTCATGTGCGCACTTCCCTCCCATATTTTAATGTTTCAATTTCACGAATTTCATTCTATAATGTTAATAATACGAAATTTTGTGTGTATTCATTCACTATGTTAATAATGTGTGTGAAATCATTTTCGTATTATTTGGCTTGTCGCATGTTGTGTTGGGCATATTTTGAGGAAACCATATGATGTTCATGGGTTTTATCCCTGAAAACCATCACGAGACGACACTCGTCCACTAGGGTAACCTAGATGTTTAACGGCTTATTGCATACGCTAAATGTAATCGCTCACCTGTGAAAGTTGTTGTTATCTCTTTTATCACTTTTGTATACGTCTCATGTTTTGTGATTTTCTTATAGTTCTTCTTGCTTTGAATTTCATTACTAGGGACTAGCAATGTTTAAGTTAGGGGGTGTGATTCGTATCGAATGTTGTACATTTATACCCTCGAAACTTATGCATTTTAGCCTCCTTGGGTACAGTAGTTGCTATTATTATGCTTGTTAATCAGATATCCTCCATTTTATGTGCTAAAACTTTATTTGACGTATTATTGAGATTTTATAGGTGTTACGGTGCTTAGTGTGAAGTTTTGTCGCATTCCGATAAAGTCCCATCAAAGTTCGCACATTTAGGGGCAATTCAGTAATTTCACACTTTAGGATTTTGACCGAAGTACTCACAAAAATTGTATTTCTCGGGTCAAGCTTCACGTGGCCACTAACGGTGCTCGAATAGGAGTCCGAATAAAGAAAACAAGGACCTTTAATCGGGGAAGAATTATAAGTCAATTAATTTATTAAATATTAATACTAACAATTTGAATAATTGCCCTTGTGTCCTTCTCTTATAATTTCTTTTTGCAGGCTTCAAACACAAACGGAAATTTTGGGAGATAACTTGGGTTTGTCTCGAGTTTTTATTTCATCCAAAATTGGAGCCTTTCGTTCGAAATTGTAGCTCTGGTTTTGTTTTGCGCATATCGAAAAGGGTCCTAGATTATCCAATTTCACAAATGGGTATTGGTTTGGTGTTAGCCACCATTGATGGGTTTTTTGAGAAAGTTGCAGGGCCATGGGTTTCGGCATTTTCATGGTGTGTGGCTTAGAAATAGAGTAACAGTTGGAATTTTCATCTTGGTTTGGACAGATTCACAGCTAGTCCATTTCAGCAATTGTCCAGGTCTAGGTTTTTTTTATTGGTTTTTCAACCAAGGTCTTGGCCATATCCTTGGGCCGCACACGAATCCATAGCATGTCTTACGTGAGCATGGTGGTCTCGGCTATAACACAAATGGAAGAAATCTAGGTGTTAGGTTGTTCAAACTGAATTGCAGCGTGGTGGAGAGGGCTGCCGGTAGCCAACTCGCGTCCGATCGGGTTTTTGATTTTTGCTTTGCGAGTTGTCCAATATCCATTTTAACTATTCACGCGATCGACCGGCCCTCGCCGTCGTCGACCGGTCCCCTGTTCCCTTATTTTACGCGACTTGCTGCTATTCCTTTCTTTGCTTTTTCATTTTCTCTTATTTATTAATAGATACTTAATCCCTTTTCTTTATTTCTTTTTCAATTTTCTTTATTTCTATTGTAAGTTAATATAAATAGAAGAGATATCTCATTTTTAGTTCATATCTTATAATAATAGATTGTTATTGCTTAGTTAGGGTTTGGGAGGCTATGGTTGGGAGAGTTTAAAGTGTTCCATTTTCTCCCTCCATGGGTTTGCTTATATAAAGGGGTTTGCCTGTCGCGGTTGTGTAAGAACACTCTCCACTATCTTCTCCATTTATCCAAGCTTCCATTTCTTTATTTCATTGCTTTGCAGTGTAGATTTACTTTATTTCTTTCTTTAAATACATGTCATTTACTATGGTTTCTAGCTAATTTAATCTAGGTTGTGTTGGATTGAACTCACGTATGGGTTGACTATTTGCTTTGCTATGGTGATGAAGTTGATTCGTTCTTGTCTCAATTGGGTTGTCCTTGTTATTACTCCTAAGAGATTTAATGGGGTATATCATGTATGCTCCGTACACTCCAAGAAAAATGAATATTAGGAACGGGAGTATTAGGGACGGCCGTGTCATTTTGTCCCTAATACTATACCAAAAGGGACAGTTTTAATTACCGTCCTTTTTTATAGTAACAAAAGGGATGGTTTTTTAAAAACCGTCCCTTTTGGTATTTCTCAAACTGGACGGTAAGTAAAAACTTCCCTTAAAGCATATACGGATTTTTAGCGCTGATTTTTCCCGGATTATTTTAAGGGACGTAATTTAAAACCGTCCCTTTTGCTATATCAAAAGAGACGGATTGTAAAATCCGTCCCTTTTTCTATATCAAAAGGGACGGTTTTAAATTCCGCCCAGTTAGTTAAAATTATTTTTTTATTTTTCCAAATGAGTATTTGGGATGGATTGTTTTAACGGTCCCTATTAATATACCAAAAAAGTCGGTTTCAGATATTCGTCCCTTTTAGTATAAATTATTTTTTATTTTTTCTAAATGAGCATTTGGGACGGATATCTGAAACCGTCCCTTTTAGTATACCAAATAACACGGTTAAAATATTCGTCCCTATTAATATAGCATAAGGGACAGTTACATCTGACCCTTTTAATGTTTTCCCTAATTATTCCCCCACTTATTCCAAATATTGGCCTAATTCTACGTTTTGGACTCCCGCTCTCTATGTGTGCACTCGCACTCTCTCTCGATCGCTCCGCTCCTCTAACCGTCGTCGCTGCTCCCTACCCCCTTCGCCTCCATGCTGCGCAGCCCTACCCTCCGCCTCTCCCCTACAGAGAAGTACCCCTCCGCCTCTCCCCTACCCTACCCCCGCTCCACCCCTCCGCCTCCTCCTCTCCCCCTTTGCCTCCGCCTCTCCCTTGCGCTAAGGTATTAATCCCTTCTGCAATATATATATATACATATATATATATATATATATATATATATATATACACACACACGTATACACTATCTGTATTGATTTGCTTAGATATTTGTTAGGGATTTACTTAGATTGTTATCATAGTAGTTTAGGAATTTTTTACAGTTTTGTTTAGTGATCTGTTTACATCTTTTAACATACTAGTTAGGGATTTTTATGCATTTAACATCAGTAAGTGTAAACCAGATTTTTAATTATTTATAGCGAACCAGATTTAAAAAATAAAAAAACAAAAATCAGGTTGGATTACCGGATCGGACTACCGGATTGTTAACAAATTCGGATTCATTGCCAATGTACTGATCCATGTCTGACTATTGGATCCCGTCTGAATCCGAAAATGTCAAACGGATTCTAGCTATAAAATTTATAGTTTTTATAATTTTCTAAATCCCATGTGCCAAATGAGAACGAAGGATTTCATTTTTTTTCAGTTTATTGTTGCTTTGTACTCCATCCATGTTTAATTAGAAATTCATGTTTATAACATTGATACGAACACTTTTAGAACATTAACACGAACAAATGATATTCAAATGCAATTTTGTATATATTTATAATCTTTTTTTCAATTTGTAATAGGGGTTCAATAAGATCAATATGGATAAAAGTTGGATCGGAGAAGATAGGACCACAAAGGCGTACGACGATGGAGTTCAAATCTTAATTGATTTTGCATATAGAAATAAGGATATTCTTCTAGCATCAAATGCCCATGTAGTACTTGTGTTAATCGTGTCTATTATAACTCGCAAACTGTGAGGAATCACATAGAGGTGTATGGTTTTGAAAAGAGGTACAAGAATTGGATTTATCATGGGGAATCATTGGGTGATTTTAATATCAACGTAAATAGTTGGAGCGATGGTATGGTTGTTGATGATGTATTAGACGATTTGAACTCGGGGGCAATCATGATTGTAATGGTTCAAGAAGGAAGGGGGATTCCATGGAGAGAGGAAAATATGGGCAATGATGAAGAACCTAACATCGAAGATCATGACGTGCCCGACGCATACCTCCCAGAATATTTTAGACTTTTAAAAGAGGCACAAAGTGAGTTGTATGAGAATTGTCCTAAGGACATTACCGAGTTTCCATTTGTTGTGGAATTATTGCACTTGAAATAACTAAATGGATGGACAAATCTTTCTTTTACGATGTTGATGTTATTCTTGCAGAAGGTGTTCCCGAAAGCCAAGATTCCAAAATCCTTCTATCAAGCTAATAAATTGACAAAAGATTTAGGATTTAAGTATGAAACGTGGGATGCATGTCCTAAGAGTTTTATGTTGTTTTGAAATGAGAGCGAGAATCTTGAGGGTACAAAAGTAGCAGCGAAAAAGGTAAGGTATTTTCCTTTGAAACTGAGATTACAACGATTATATTGGTCATCGAATACTGCTCCACTAATGAAATGGCATGCTGATGAACGAATCGATGATGGCGTCCTTTGCATGGAAGACATTTGATGATCGAAATCCATCTTTTGCGAGTGATTGTCGCAATGTAAGACTTGCACTAGCAACGGATGGATTCAATCCGTTTGGTAATATGAGCATTGCTCACAGTACTTGGCCTATTGTGATAATGATATTAAACTTGCCCCCATGGTTGTGTATGAAACAACCCCACTTAATTTTGTCTGTTCTTATTGACCGACCAAAAGGGCTCGGTGATAAAATTGATGTATATTTACAACCACTAATTGATGAGTTGAAAGATTTATGGGCTAATGGGGTCCGTACTTATGATGAATCAGTGAAACATTTTTTTCCATTACATGCGGCATTGTTATGGACAATTTGCAATTTTCCTGGTTATGCCATGTTATCAGGATGGAGGACAAAAGGTGAATTTGCTTGTCCTTGTTGCAATAAGGACCATCAAGCTATACGATTGAATAACGGAAGTAAGTACTGTTATTGGGGTCATCGTCGATTCTTACCAATGCGATATAAATTTCGAAAAGAAAAAGTTACATTTAATGGCAAGATTGAAATGAGGCCACCACCATTGAAACTAACTGGATCACAAGTTCTGCAATAATTAAATGAACTTGACGTTGTAACTGAATATAAGAAAGAAGACGTGCTGAAAAGAATGATAAGTGACCAAAAGGAAATTGAGCTTGTAAAAAAAATAAAGGTAATATTCTGAAAAAAGACTAAATTGGAAGAAGAAAAGTATCTTTTTGAATTGTAATATTGGGAGCATAATCTGATTCCCCATAATCTTGATGTCATGCATATTGAGAAGAATTTTTTTGACAATATTATTTTTACATTGTTGGTCATCAAAGGGAAAACAAAGGATAATTTAAATGCTCGCAAAGACCTCAAATAGATGAGTATTAGGCGCGTGCTACATCCTCAGTCGCGAGGAGCAAATCAACAGTATGTGGAGATAACAGGGTTTACGATGAGCAACAAAGAGAAAGATATATTCTTGAAAGTGTTGCTGAATCTCAAAGTTCCAGATGGTTATTCTTCGAATATTTCACGATGTGTGCACCCTCAAGAGAGAAGCATTTGGGGACTTAAGATTCATGACAATCACATTCTAATGCATCAACTACTCCCTATGGTTGTACGTACGGTATTGCCAAAGCATGTTGCCGAAGCTTTTATTGAATTAAGTAATTTCTTTGCGATACTATGCTCAAGTGTAAATACTTTAGCTGACTTGGAGAAATTTAAAGACCGTATGGCTCTTACTTTATGCAGTCTAGAGAAGATATTCCCTCCAAGATTTTTTGATGTGATGGAACATTTTCCCATGAATTTGACTGATGAACTATTAATTGTCGGGTCAGTGCTTTATCGTTAAGTGTATCCAATGGAAAGGTATCTAACCAAATTAAAACTCTATGTGTGAAATTGTGCTCATCCTGAGGCCTCAAATGCTAAGTCTGTCCTTTTAGAAGAGTGCATGACCTTTTGCTCGAGGTATTTGGGTGATAACGTGGAAACCAAGTCTAGTCGACCTATTAGAATAGATAACAAAGGTAATGACTCTGGTCGCGCTGTTGGGAAAAAAGTTCAAATTCATCTTGGTGAAGAAACATTGGTTCAAGCTCATCGTTATGTGCTTTTCACCACTGATTTAGTGGCATCGTTCATCGAGTAAGTTAGTTTTTTGCCTTAACAATGTGCACAACTTTGTTACTTGTAGGTTTTGATACATTCATTACAAAATTGACATGTGTGCATTTTTATAGAAAACATCTTGTGTAACTTTCAAAAGAGTATCCTCAACTTTCACAGCACCATATTCAACGCCTTCATAACGAAAAATTCGGCACATGGTTTAAGAATCATGTAAGTCGGTTTATTCCTTGTTAATTTTAATAGTGCTTTAGTATATTTGCTATATAAAATTTTGATTACCTTTTTTGTTGGGCAAACATCAGGTGCGCAGTTTGACAAATAACGCCCAACTACCCAACGAAATTAGAAGTTTGTCTTTAGGCCCTATAAAGTATGCTTTTAGATTCCACTCTTATATTGTTCGTGGTTTTCGATTTCGGAGAAACGCAGTTGATCAACGTAGAAAAACTCAAAATAGTGGAGTGGTTTTAAAAGCTGCACAAATGAATTATTCTAGTCGTAAAGACAAAAATCCTCTTTTAGGGGATGTTACTTTCTATGGACAGGTTACAAGCATCATTGAGATTCGTTACCTTAACGGAATGACATTTGTCTTATTCAAATGCGATTGGATCGATAATCGTATGGTTAAAAATTAGATGAATTTAACTTTACGCTCGTTAACTTCAACTATTTGTTATACAAAGATAACCGAGTTGGTGATGAACCTTTTATCCTAGCATCTCAAGCAGAACAAGTTTGGTATGTAGAAGACCCGTTAGAATGTATCTTGGACGAGGAATGAAGACTTAGATGTCCATGAAGTTGAGCCATTTATCATGAAACAACTAGATGGAGATCAAAATCTATCTTGGATGAGGCAAGGGATAGATGGCTCCATAATTGACACAACCGTTCTTGATGATGACGATGGCACAGAGGAAGAAAGAGATGAAGTTATTGAGGAATGAAGGGATGGTGGTTGAAATGCTTGAACTTTTTTACCTCTATATTACGTTAGTGAGAACATATCAGAATTACAAATTGATGATTGAAATGGATGTTTTATTAAATCTTTGTTCTCCTATTCAGGTCTTGCCTTTTATTTTTTAATATTAATGGTTATGTTAGAAATGTTGTGCTTAAATGTTTTTTGCTTTGTAACAGGAAACAATGCGGTCTTCTGTAAATTTTAATGATAATATTAAGCATAAAAACATGCCATCGATGGGTGAATACGTAAAACAGCCACAAAACGGTCCCGTAAGAGAAACGAACACCTCGCACGGAACCAATGTGACTCGTAGGAACCGGTCGCATAGTCACGGGTCTCCCGGTTCAAATGTACGACGTAAAATTTGCAACAAGCTAGAGTTAAGCATAAAAACACGCCATCAAAGGGTGAATACGTTAAAAAGCCACAAAACGGTCCCGTGAGAGTCACGAACACCTCGCACGGGACCAATGTGACTCGTAGGAACCGACCGCGTAGTCACGGGGATCCCGGTTTTAGTGTACGGCGCAAATTTGCAAAAAGTTAGACTTACGCATAAAAACATGCCATCGAAGGGTGAATACGTAAAATAGCCGCAAAACGGTCCCGTAAGAGTAACGAACACCTCGCACGGGACCAATGTGACTCGTAGGAACCGGTCGCGTAGTCACGGGGCTCTCGATTTTAGTGTACGACGCAAATTTGCAAAAAGTTATATTTAAGCATTAAAAACATGCCATCGATGGGTGAATACGTTAAACAGCAACAAAACGGTCCCGTAAGAGTAACGAACACCTCGCATGGAACCAATGTCACTCGTAGGAACCGGTCGCATAGTCACGGGTCTCCCGATCTGAATGTACATCGTAAATTTGCAAAAAGATAGAATTAAGCATAAAAATGTGCCATCGAGGGGTAAATACATAAAACAGCTAGAAAACGGTCCCATAAGGGTAACAAACACCTCCCACGAGACCAATGTGACTCGTAGGAACCGGCCGCGTAGTCACGGGGCTCCGAATTTTAGTGTACGGCGCAAATTTGCAAAAAGTTAGACTTACGCATAAAAATATGCCATCGAAGGGTGAATACGTAAAACAGCCACAAAATGGTCCCGTAAGATTCATGAACACCTCGCACGGGACCAATGTGCCTCGAAGGTACCGGTCGTGTAGTCACGGGGCTCCTGGATTGAGTGTACGGCACAAATTTACAAAAAGTTAGACTTAAGGATAAAAACAAGCCATCGAAGGGTGAATACATAAACCAACCACAAAATGGTCCCGTAAGAGTAACGAACACCTCACACGGGACCAATGTGACTCGTAAGAACCGGTCGCGTAGTCACGGGGCTCCTGGTTTGAGTGTACGACGCAAATTTGCAAAAAGTTAGACTTAAGCAGAAAAAAATGCCATTGAAGGATGAATACGTAAAATAACCACAAAATAGTCCCGTAAGAGTAACGAACACCTCGAACGGGACCAATGTTACTCCCAGTAACCGACCGCGTAGTCACGGTGCTCCCGGCTTTAGTGTACGACGCGAATTTGCAAAAAACAAGACTTAAGCTTAAAAACATGCCATCGAAGGGTGAATATGCAAAACATCCACAAAACGGTCCCGTAAGAGTAACGAACACCTCGCACGGGACCAATGTGACTCATAGGAATCGGACGCATAGTCACGGGGCTTACGGTTTGAGTGTACAGCGCAAAATTGCAAAAAGTTAGACTTAAGCATAAAAACATGCCATCAATAGGTGAATATGTAAAACAACCACAAAACGGTCCCATAAGAGTAACGAACACCTGGCACGGGACCAATGTGACTCGTAGAAACCGATTGCGTAGTCATGGGGATCCCCATTTTAGTGTATGGCGCAAATTTGCAAAAAGTTTGACTTAAGCATAAAAACATGCCATTGAAGGGTGAATACGTAAAACATTCACAAAATGGTCCCATAAGAGTAACGAACACCTCGCATGGGACAAATGTGACTCCTAGGAATCGGTCGTGTAATCATGGGGCTCCCGATTTTAGTTTACGGCACAAATTTGCAAAAAGTTGGACTTAAGCATAAAAACATGCCATCGAAGGTTGAATACGTAAAACAGACACAAAAAGGTCCTGTAAGAGTAATGAACACCTCGCACGGGACCAATGTGACTCGTAGGAAACGGTCGCGTAGTCACGGGGCTCCCGATTTGAATGTACATCGTAAATTTGCAAAAAGATAAAATTAAGCATAAAAACATGCCATCGAAGGGTGAATACGTAAAACAACCAGAAAACGGTCCCGTAAGGGTAACGAACACCTCCCACAGGACCAATATGACTCGTAGGAACCGGTCGCATAGTCACGGAGCTCCCGGTTTTAGTGTACGACGCAAATTTGCTAAAAGTTAGATTTAAGCATAAAAACATGCCATCGATGGGTGAATACGTAAAACAGCTAAAAAACGGTCCCGTCAGACTAACGAACACCTCGCATGGAACCACTGTGACTCGTAGGAACCGATCGCGTAGTCACGGGGCTCCCGATTTGAATGTACGACGTAAATTTGCAAAAAGATAGAATTAAGCATAAAAATATGCCATCGAAGGGTGAATACGTAAAACAGCCAGAAAACGGTCCCGTAAGGGTAACGAACACCTCTCACTGGACCAATGTGACTCGTAGGAACCGGCCGCGTAGTCACGGGGCTCCGAATTTTAGTGTACGGCGCAAATTTGCAAAAAGTTAGACTTAAGCATAAAAATATGCCATCGAAGGGTGAATATGTAAAACAGCCACAAAATGGTCCCGTAAGATTCATGACACCTCGTACGGGACCAATGTGACTCGTAGGTACCGGTCGTGTAGTCACGGGGCTCCCGGATTGAGTGTACGACACAAATTTGAAAAAAGTTAGACTTAAGGATAAAAACAAGCCATCGAAGGGTGAATACGTAAACCAACCACAAAACGGTTCCGTAAGAGTAACAAACACCTCGCACGGGACCAATGTGACTCGTACGAACCGGTCGTGTAGTCACGGGGCTCCCGGTTTGAGTGTACATCGCAAATTTACAAAAAGTTAGACTTAAGCATAGAAACATGCCATTGCAGGATGAATACGTAAAACAACCACAAAACTAACCCGTAGGAGTAACGAACACCTCGTACGGGACCAATGTTACTCGTAGGAACCGATCGCGTAGTCACGGTGCTCCCGGTTTTAGTGTACAACGCGGATTTGCAAAAAAAAGACTTAAGCTTAAAAACATGCCATCGAAGGGTGAATATGCAAAACAGCCACAAAACGGTCCCGTAAGAGTAACCAACACCTCGAACGGGACCAATGTGACTCGTAGGAATCGGACGCGTAGTCACGGGGCTCCCTATTTGAGTGTACAATGCAAAATTGCAAAAAGTTAGACTTAAGCATAAAAACATGCCATCGATAGGTGAATACGTAAAATAGCCACAAAACAGTCCCATAAGAGTAACGAACACCTGGCACGGGACCAATGTGACTCGTAGGAACCGATCGCGTAGACACGGGGATCCCCATTTTAGTGTATGGCACAAATTTGCAAAAAGTTTTACTTAAGCAAAAAAACATGCCATCGAAGGGTGAATATGTAAAACATCCACAAAACGGTCCCATAAGAGTAACGAACACCTCGCACGGGACAAATGTGACTCGTAGGAATCGGCCGCGTAATCATGGGGCTCCCGATTTTAGTTTACGACGCAAATTTGCAAAAAGTTGGACTTAAGCATAAAATCATGCCATCGAAGGTTGAATACGTAAAACAGTCACAAAATAGTCCTGTAAGAGTAACGAACACCTCGCACGGGACCAATGTGACTCGTACGAATCGGTCGTGTAGTCACGGGGCTCCTGGTTTGAGTGTACGGCGCAAATTTGCAAAAAGTTAGACTTAAGCATAAAAACATGCCATTGAAGGATGAATACGTAAAACAACCACAAAACAGTCCCGTAAGAGTAACGAACACCTCGTACGGGACCAATGTTACTCATAGGAACCGGCCGCGTAGTCACGGTGCTCCCGGTTTTAGTGTACGACGCGGATTTGCAAAAAAAAGACTTAAGCTTAAAAACATGCCATCGAAGGGTGAATAAGCAAAACAGCCACAAAACGGTCCCGTAAGAGTAACGAACACCTCGCACGGGACCAATGTGACTCGTAGGAACCGGCCGTGTAGTCACGGCGCTCCCAGTTTTTGTGTACGGTGCAAATTTGCAAAAAGTCAGATTTAAGCATAAAAACATGGCATCGATGGGTGAATACGTAAAACAGCCACAAAACGGTCCCGTAAGAGTAACGAACACCTCGCAAGGAACCAATGTGACTCGTAGAAACCGGTCGCATAGTCACGGGTCTCCCGGTTCAAATGTACGACGGAAATTTGCAACAAGCTAGAGTTAAGCAGAAAAACACGCCATCAAAGGGTGAATACATAAAACAGCCACAAAACAGTCCCGTAAGAGTCACGAACAGATCGCATGGGACCAATGTGACTCGTAGGAACCGGTCGCGTAGTCACGGGGCTCCGGGTTTGAGTGTACGGCACAAATTTCCAAAAAGTTAGACTTAAGCATAAAAAATGCCATCGAAGGGTGGAAACGTAAAACAGACACAAAACGGTCCCGTAAGAGTAACGAAAACCTCGCACGGGACCAATGTGACTCGCAGGAACCGATCGCGTAGTCACGGGGCTCTCGGTTTTAGTGTACGACTCAAATTTGTAAAAAATTAGATTTAAGCATAAAAACATGCCATCGAAGGGTAAATATGCAAAACAGCCACAAAACGGGCCCGTAATAGTAACGAACACCTCGCACGGGACCAATGTGACTCGTAGGAATCGAACGCGTAGTCACGGGGCTCCCGGTTTGAGTGTACAACGCAAAATTGCAAAAAGTTAGACTTAAGCATAAAAACATGCCATCGAAGGGTGAATACGTAAAACAGCCACAAAACACCCCCGTAAGAGTAACGAACACCTGGCACGGGACTAATGTGACTCGTAGGAACCGATCGCATAGTCACGGGGATCCCCATTTTAGTGTATGGCGCAAATTTGCAAAAAGTTTGACTTAAGCACGAAAACATGCCATCGAAGGGTGAATATGTAAAACATCCACAAAACGGTCCCATAAGAGTAACGAACACCACGCACGGGACAAATGTGACTCGTAGGAATCGGCCGCGTAATCATGGGGCTCCCGATTTTAGTTTACGGCGTAAATTTGCAAAAAGTTGGACTTAAGCATAAAATCATGCCATCGAAGGTTGAATACGTAAAACAGTCACAAAACGGTCCTGTAAGAGTAACGAACACTTCGCACGGGACCAATGTGACTCGTAGGAACCGGCCGCGTAGTCACGGCGCTCCCAGTTTTAGTGTACGGTGCAAATTTTGAAAAAGTCAGATTTAAGCATAAAAATATGGCATCGATGGGTGAATATGTAAAACAGCCACAAAATGGTCCCGTAAGAGTAACGAACACCTCACATGGAACCAATGTGACTCGTAGGAACCGGTCGCATAGTCACGGGGCTCCCGGTTCAAATGTACGACGGAAATTTGCAACAAGCTAGAGTTAAGAAGAAAAACACGCCATCAAAGGGTGAATACGTAAAACAGCCACAAAACAGTCCCGTAAGAGTCACGAACACCTCGCACGGGACCAATGTGATTCCTAGGAACCGGTCGCGTAGTCACGGGGCTCCGGGTTTGAGTGTACGGCACAAATTTCCAAAAAGTTAGACTTAAGCATAAAAACATGCCATCAAAGGGTGAATACGTAAAACAGCCCCAAAATGGTCCTGTAAGATTCATGAACACCTCGCACGGGACCAATGTGACTCGTAGAAACCGGTCATGTAGTCACGGGGCTCCCGGCTTGAGTGTACGGCGCAAATTTGCAAAAAGTTAGACTTAAGCATAAAATAATCCATCGAAGGGTGAATACATAAACCAACAACAAAACGGTCCCGTAAGAGTAACGAACACCTCACACGGGACCAATGTGACTCGTAGGAATCAGACGCGTAGTCACGGGGCTCCCGGTTTGAGTGTACAACGCAAAACTGCAAAAAGTTAGACTTAAGCATAAAAACTTGCCATCGAAGGGTGAATACGTAAAACAGCCACAAAACACTCCCGTAAGAGTAACAAACACCTGGCACGGGACCAATGTGACTCGTAGGAACCGATCGCGTAGTCACGGGGATCACCATTTTAGTGTATAGCGCAAATTTGCAAAAAGTTTGACTTAAGCACGAAAACATGCCATCGAAGGGTGAATATGTAAAACATCCACAAAACGGTACCATAAGAGTAACGAACACCTCGCACGGGACAAATGTGACTCATAGGAATCGGTCGCATAATCATGGGGCTCCCGATTTTAGTTTACGGCGCAAATTTGTAAAAAGTTGGACTTAAGCATAAAATCATGCCATCGAAGGTTGAATACGTAAAACAGTCACAAAACGGTCCTGTAAGAGTAACGAACACCTCGCACGGGACCAATGTGACTCGTACGAACCGGTCGTGTAGTCACGGAGATCCTGGTTTGAGTGTACGGCGCAAATTTGCAAAAAGTTAGACTTAAGCATAAAAACATGCCATTGAAGGATGAATATGTAAAACAACCGCAAAACAGTCCCATAAGAGTAACGAACACCTCGTACGAGACCAATGTCACTCGTAGGAACCGGCCGCGTAGTCTCGGTGCTCCCGGTTTTAGTGTACGACGCGGATTTGCAAAAAATAGACTTAAGCTTAAAAACATGCCATCGAAGGGTGAGTATGCAAAACAGCCACAAAACGGTCCCGTAAGAGTAACGAACACCTCGCACGGGACCAATGTGACTCGTAGGAATCGAACGCGTAGTCACGGGGCTCCCGGTTTTAGTGTACAACGCAAAATTGCAAAAAGTTAGACTTGAGCATAAAAACATGCCATCGACAGGTGAATACGTAAAACAGCAACAAAACAGTCCCATAAGAGTAACGAACACCTGGCACGGGACCAATGTGACTCATAGGAACCGATCGCGTAGTCACGGGGATCCCCATTTTAGTGTATGGCGCAAATTTGCAAAAAGTTTGACTTAAGCAAAAAAAACATGCCATCGAAGGGTGAATATGTAAAACATCCACAAAACGGTCCCATAAGAGTAACGAACACCTCGCACGGGACAAATGTGATTCGTAGGAATCAGCCGCATCATCATGGGGCTCCCGATTTTAGTTTACGGTGCAAATTTGTAAAAAGTTGGACTTAAGCATAAAATCATGCCATCGAAGGTTGAATACGTAAAATAGTGACAAAACGGTCCTGTAAGAGTAACGAACACCTCGCACAAGACCAATGTGACTCGTAGGAACCGGTCGCGTAGTCACGGCGCTCCCAGTTTTAGTGTACGGTGCAAATTTGCAAAAAGTCAGATTTAAGCATAAAAACATGGCATCGATGGGTAAATATGTAAAATAGCCACAAAACGGTCCCGTAAGAGTAACGAACACCTCGCACGGAACCAATGTGACTCGTAGGAACCGGTCGCATAGTCACGGGGCTCCCGATTCAAATGTACGACGTAAATTTCCAACAAGCTAGAGTTAAGCATAAAAACACGCCATCAAAGGGTGAATACGTAAAACAGCCACAAAACAGTCCCGTAAGAGTCACGAACACCTCGCACGGGACCAATGTGACTCGTAGGAACCGGTCGCGTAGTCACGAGGCTCCGGGTTTGAGTGTACGGCGCAAATTTCCAAAAAGTTAGACTTAAGCATAAAAAATGCCATTGAAGGGTGAATACGTAAAACAGACACAAAACGGTCCCGTAAGAGTAACGAAAACCTCGCACAGGACCAATGTGACTCGTAGGAACCGATCGCGTAGTCACGGGGCTCTCGGTTTTAGTGTACGACGCAAATTTGCAAAAATTTAGATTTAAGCATAAAAACATGCCATCAATGGGTGAATACATTAAATAGCCACAAAATGGTCCCGTAAGAGTAACGAACACCTCGCATGGAACCAATGTCACTCGTAGGAACCGGTCGCGTAGTCACGGATCTCCCGATTTGAATGTACGTCGTAAATTTGTAAAAAGATAGAATTAAGCATAAAAATGTGCCATCTAAGGGTGAATACGTAAAACAGCCAGAAAACAGTCCCGTAAGGGTAACGAACACCTCCCATGGGATCAATGTGACTCGTAGGAACCGGCCGCGTTGTCACGGTGCTCCGAATTTTAGTGTACGGCGCAAATTTACAAAAAGTTAGACTTAAGCATAAAAACATGCCATCGAAGGGTGAATACGTAAAATTGCCCCAAAATGGTACTGTAAGATTCATGAACACCTCGCTCGGGACCAATGTGATTCGTAGAAACCGGTCGTGTAGTCACGGTGCTCCCGGATTGAGTGTACGGCGCAAATTTGCAAAAAGTTAGACTTAAGCATAAAACAAGCCATCTTAGGGTGAATACGTAAACCAACAACAAAACGGTCCCGTAAGAGTAACGAACACCTCGCACGGGACAAATGTGACTCATAGGAACCGGTCGCGTAGTCACGGGGCTTCCGATTTGAGTGTACGACACAAATTTGCAAAAAGTTAGACTTAAGAATAAAAACATGCCATCGAAGGGTGAATACGTAAAACAGCCACAAAACAGTCCCGTAAGAGTAACGAACACCTCGTACGGGACCAATGTGACTCGTAGGAACCGACCGCGTAGTCACGGGGCTCCCGATTTTCGTGTACGACACAAATTTGCAAAAGGTTAGACTTAAGCATAAAAACATGCCATCGAAGAGTGAATACGTAAAATAATAACAAAATGGTCCCGTCAGAGTAACGAACACCTCGCATGGAACCACTGTGACTCGTAGGAACCGGTCGCGTAGTCACGGGGCTCCCGATTTGAATGTACGGCGTAAATTTGCAAAAAGATAGAATTAAGCATAAAAAATGCCATCGAAGGGTGAATACATAAAACAGACAGAAAATGGTCTCGTAAGGGTAACGAACACCTCCCACGGGACCAATGTGACTAGTAGGAACCCGCCGCGTAGTCACGGGGCTCCGAATTTTAGTGTACGGTGCAAATTTGCAAAAAGTTAGACTTAAGCATAAAAATATGCCATCGAAGGGTGAATACGTAAAACAACAACAAAACGGTCCCATTAAAGTAACGAACACCTCGCACGGGACCAATGTGACTCGTAGGAACCGACCGCGTAGTCACGGGGCTCCCGGTTTTAGTGTACGGCGCAAATTTGCAAAAAGTTAGACTTAAGCATAAAAACATTCCATCCAAGGGTGAATACATAAAACAGTAACAAAACGGTCCCGTAAGAGTACCGAACACCTCTCACAGGACCAATGTGACTCGTAGGAACCGACCGCGTAGTCACGGGGCTCCCAGTTTTAGTGTACGACGCGGATTTGCAAAAAAAAAGACTTAAGCTTAAAAACATGCCATCGAAGGGTGAATATGCAAAACAGCCACAAAACGGTCCCGTAAGAGTAACGAACACCTCGCACGGGACCAATGTGACTCGTAGGAATCGGACGCGTAGTCACGGGGTTCCCGGTTTAAGTGTACAACGCAAAATTGCAAAAAGTTAGACTTAAGCATAAAAACATGCCATCGATAGGTGAATAGGTAAAATAGCCACAAAACAGTCCCATAAGAGTAACGAACACCTGGCACAGGACCAATGTGACTCGTAGGAACCGATCGCGTAGTCACGGGGATCCCCATTTTAGTGTATGGCGTAAATTTGCAAAAAGTTTGACTTAAGAAAAAAAACATGCCATCGAAGGGTGAATATGTAAAACATCCACAAAACGGTCCCATAAGAGTAACGAACACCTCGCACGGGACAAATGTGACTCGTAGGAATCGGTCGCGTAATCATGGGGCTCCCGATTTTAGTTTACGGCGGAAATTTGTAAAAAGTTGGACTTAAGCATAAAATCATGCCATCGAAGGTTGAATACGTAAAACAGTCCCAAAACGGTCCTGTAAGAGTAACGAACACCTCGCCCGGGACCAATGTGACTCGTAGGAACCGGCCGTGTAGTCACGGCGCTCCCAGTTTTAGTGTACGGTGCAAATTTGCAAAAAGTCACATTTAAGCATAAAAACATGGCATCGATGGGTGAATACGTAAAACAGCCACAAAACGGTACCGTAAGAGTAACGAACACCTCGCACGGAACCAATGTGACTCGTAGGAACCGGTCGCATAGTCACGGGTCTCCCGGTTCAAATGTACGACGTAAATTTGCAACAAGCTAGAGTTAAGCATAAAAACACGACATCGAAGGGTGAATACGTTAAAAAGCCACAAAACGGTCCCGTGAGAGTCACGAACACCTCGCACGGGACCAATGTGACTCGTAGGAACCGATCGCGTAGTCACGGGGCTCCGGGTTTGAGTGTACGGCGCAAATTTCCAAAAAGTTAGACTTAAGCATAAAAATGCCATCGAAGGGTGAATACGTAAAACCGATACAAAACGGTCCCGTAAGAGTAACGAAAACCTCGCACGGGACCAATGTGACTCGTAGGAATCGATCGCGTAGTCACGGGGCTCTCGGTTTTAGTGTACGACGCAAATTTGCAAAAATTTAGATTTAAGCATAAAAACATGCCATCGATGGGTGAATACGTTAAACAGCCACAAAATGGTCCCGTAAGAGTAACGAATACCTCGCATGGAACCAATGTCGCTCGTAGGAACCGGTCGCGTAGTCATGGATCTCCCGATTTTAATGTACGTCGTAAATTTGTAAAAAGATAGAATTAAGCATAAAAATGTGCCATCGAAGGGTGAATACGTAAAACCGCCAGAAAACAGTCCCGTAAGGGTAACGAACACCTCCCACGGGACCAATGTGACTCGTAGGAACCGGCCGCGTAGTCACGGGGCTCCGAATTTTAGTGTACGGCGCAAATTTGCAAAAAGTTAGACTTAAGCATAAAAACATGCCATCGAAGGGTGAATACGTAAAACAGCCCCAAAATGGTCCTGTAAGATTCAAGAACACCTCGCAAAGGACCAATGTGACTCGTAGAAACCGGTCGTGTAGTCACGGGGCTCCCGGATTGAGTGTACGGCGCAAATTTGCAAAAAGAAAGACTTAAGCATAAAACAATCCATCGAAGGGTGAATACGTAAACCAACAACAAAACGGTCCCGTAAGAGTAACGAACACCTCGCACGGGACAAATGTGCCTCATAGGAACCGGTCGCGTAGTCACGGGGCTCCCGGTTTGAGTGTACGACGCAAATTTGCAAAAAGTTAGACTTAAGAACAAAAACATGCCATCGAAGGGTGAATACGTAAAACAGCCACAAAACAGTCTCATAAGAGTAACGAACACCTGGCACGGGACCAATGTGACTCGTAGGAACCGATCGCGTAGTCACGGGGATCCCCATTTTAGTGTATAGCCCAAATTTGCAAAAAGTTTGACTTAAGCAAAAAAACATGCCATCGAAGGGTGAATATGTAAAACATCCACAAAACGGTCCCGTAAGAGTAACGAACACCTGGCACGGGACAAATGTGACTCGTAGGAATCGGTCGCGTAATCATGGGGCTCCCGATTTTAGTTTACGGCGCAAATTTGTAAAAAGTTGGACTTAAGCATAAAATCATGCCATCGAGTGTTGAATACGTAAAACAATCACAAAACGGTCCTGTAAGAGTAACGAACACCTCGCACGGGACCAATGTGACTCGTAGGAACCGGCCGTGTAGTCACGGCGCTCTCAGTTTTAGTGTACGGTGCAAATTTGCAAAAAGTCAGATTTAAGCATAAAAACGTGGCATCGATGGGTGAATACGTAAAACAGCCACAAAACGGTCCCGTAAGAGAAACGAACACCTCGCACGAAACCAATGTGACTCGTAGGAACCGGTCGCATAGTCACGGGTCTCCCGGTTCAAATGTACGACGTAAAATTTGCAACAAGCTAGAGTTAAGCATAAAAACACGCCATCAAAGGGTGAATACGTTAAAAAGCCACAAAACGGTCCCGTGAGAGTCACGAACACCTCGCACGGGACCAATGTGACTCATAGGAACCGATCGCGTAGTCACGGGGCTCCAAGTTTGAGTGTACGGCGCAAATTTCCAAAGAGTTAGACTTAAGCATAAAAATGCCATCGAAGGGCGAATACGTAAAACAGACACAAAACGGTCCCGTAAGAGTAACGAAAACCTCGCACGGGACCAATGTGACTCGTAGGAACCGATCGCGTAGTCACGGCGCTCTCGGTTTTAGTGTACGACGCAAATTTGCAAAAATTTAGATTTAAGCATAATAACATGCCATCGATGGGTGAATACGTAAAACAGCAACAAAACAGTCCCATAAGAGTAACGAACACCTGGCACGGGACCAATGTGACTCATAGGAACCGATCGCGTAGTCACGGGGATCCCCATTTTAGTGTATGGCGCAAATTTGCAAAAAGTTTGACTTAAGCAAAAAAAACATGCCATCGAAGGGTGAATATGTAAAACATCCACAAAACGGTCCCATAAGAGTAACGAACACCTCGCACGGGACAAATGTGATTCGTAGGAATCAGCCGCATCATCATGGGGCTCCCGATTTTAGTTTACGGTGCAAATTTGTAAAAAGTTGGACTTAAGCATAAAATCATGCCATCGAAGGTTGAATACGTAAAATAGTGACAAAACGGTCCTGTAAGAGTAACGAACACCTCGCACAAGACCAATGTGACTCGTAGGAACCGGTCGCGTAGTCACGGCGCTCCCAGTTTTAGTGTACGGTGCAAATTTGCAAAAAGTCAGATTTAAGCATAAAAACATGGCATCGATGGGTGAATATGTAAAATAGCCACAAAACGGTCCCGTAAGAGTAACGAACACCTCGCACGGAACCAATGTGACTCGTAGGAACCGGTCGCATAGTCACGGGGCTCCCGATTCAAATGTACGACGTAAATTTCCAACAAGCTAGAGTTAAGCATAAAAACACGCCATCAAAGGGTGAATACGTAAAACAGCCACAAAACAGTCCCGTAAGAGTCACGAACACCTCGCACGGGACCAATGTGACTCGTAGGAACCGGTCGCGTAGTCACGAGGCTCCGGGTTTGAGTGTACGGCGCAAATTTCCAAAAAGTTAGACTTAAGCATAAAAAATGCCATTGAAGGGTGAATACGTAAAACAGACACAAAACGGTCCCGTAAGAGTAACTAAAACCTCGCACAGGACCAATGTGACTCGTAGGAACCGATCGCGTAGTCACGGGGCTCTCGGTTTTAGTGTACGACGCAAATTTGCAAAAATTTAGATTTGAGCATAAAAACATGCCATCAATGGGTGAATACATTAAACAGCCACAAAATGGTCCCGTAAGAGTAACGAACACCTCGCATGGAACCAATGTCACTCGTAGGAACCGGTCGCGTAGTCACGGATCTCCCGATTTGAATGTACGTCGTAAATTTGTAAAAAGATAGAATTAAGCATAAAAATGTGCCATCTAAGGGTGAATACGTAAAACAGCCAGGAAACAGTCCCGTAAGGGTAACGAACACCTCCCATGGGATCAATGTGACTCGTAGGAACCGGCCGCGTTGTCACGGTGCTCCGAATTTTAGTGTACGGCGCAAATTTACAAAAAGTTAGACTTAAGCATAAAAACATGCCATCGAAGGGTGAATACGTAAAATTGCCCCAAAATGGTACTGTAAGATTCATGAACACCTCGCTCGGGACCAATGTGATTCGTAGAAACCGGTCGTGTAGTCACGGTGCTCCCGGATTGAGTGTACGGCGCAAATTTGCAAAAAGTTAGACTTAAGCATAAAACAAGCCATCTTAGGGTGAATACGTAAACCAACAACAAAACGGTCCCGTAAGAGTAACGAACACCTCGCACGGGACAAATGTGACTCATAGGAACCGGTCGCGTAGTCACGGGGCTTCCGATTTGAGTGTACGACACAAATTTGCAAAAAGTTAGACTTAAGAATAAAAACATGCCATCGAAGGATGAATACGTAAAACAGCCACAAAACAGTCCCGTAAGAGTAACGAACACCTCGTACGGGACCAATGTGACTCGTAGGAACCGACCGCGTAGTCACGGGGCTCCCGATTTTCGTGTACGACACAAATTTGCAAAAGGTTAGACTTAAGCATAAAAACATGCCATCGAAGAGTGAATACGTAAAATAATAACAAAATGGTCCCGTCAGAGTAACGAACACCTCGCATGGAGCCACTGTGACTCGTAGGAACCGGTCGCGTAGTCACGGGGCTCCCGATTTGAATGTACGGCGTAAATTTGCAAAAAGATAGAATTAAGCATAAAAAATGCCATCGAAGGGTGAATACATAAAACAGACAGAAAATGGTCTCGTAAGGGTAACGAACACCTCCCACGGGACCAATGTGACTAGTAGGAACCCGCCGCGTAGTCACGGGGCTCCGAATTTTAGTGTACGGTGCAAATTTGCAAAAAGTTAGACTTAAGCATAAAAATATGCCATCGAAGGGTGAATACGTAAAACAACAACAAAACGGTCCCATTAAAGTAACGAACACCTCGCACGGGACCAATGTGACTCGTAGGAACCGACCGCGTAGTCACGGGGCTCCCGGTTTTAGTGTACGGCGCAAATTTGCAAAAAGTTAGACTTAAGCATAAAAACATTCCATCCAAGGGTGAATACGTAAAACAGTAACAAAACGGTCCCGTAAGAGTACCGAACACCTCTCACAGGACCAATGTGACTCGTAGGAACCGACCGCGTAGTCACGGGGCTCCCAGTTTTAGTGTACGACGCGGATTTGCAAAAAAAAAGACTTAAGCTTAAAAACATGCCATCGAAGGGTGAATATGCAAAACAGCCACAAAACGGTCCCATAAGAGTAACGAACACCTCGCACGGGACCAATGTGACTCGTAGGAATCGGACGAGTAGTCACGGGGTTCCCGGTTTAAGTGTACAACGCAAAATTGCAAAAAGTTAGACTTGAGCATAAAAACATGCCATCGATAGGTGAATAGGTAAAATAGCCACAAAACAGTCCCATAAGAGTAACGAACACCTGGCACAGGACCAATGTTACTCGTAGGAACCGATCGCGTAGTCACGGGGATCCCCATTTTAGTGTATGGCGTAAATTTGCAAAAAGTTTGACTTAAGAAAAAAAACATGCCATCGAAGGGTGAATATGTAAAACATCCACAAAACGGTCCCATAAGAGTAACGAACACCTCGCACGGGACAAATGTGACTCGTAGGAATCGGTCGCGTAATCATGGGGCTCCCGATTTTAGTTTACGGCGCAAATTTGTAAAAAGTTGGACTTAAGCATAAAATCATGCCATGGAAGGTTGAATACGTAAAACAGTCCCAAAACGGTCCTGTAAGAGTAACGAACACCTCGCACGGGACCAATGTGACTCGTAGGAACCGGCCGTGTAGTCACGGCGCTCCCAGTTTTAGTGTACGGTGCAAATTTGCAAAAAGTCACATTTAAGCATAAAAACATGGCATCGATGGGTGAATACGTAAAACAGCCACAAAACGGTACCGTAAGAGTAACGAACACCTCGCACGGAACCAATGTGACTCGTAGGAACCGGTCGCATAGTCACGGGTCTCCCGGTTCAAATGTACGACGTAAATTTGCAACAAGCTAGAGTTAAGCATAAAAACACGACATCGAAGGGTGAATACGTTAAAAAGCCACAAAACGGTCCCGTGAGAGTCACGAACACCTCGCACGGGACCAATGTGACTCGTAGGAACCGATCGCGTAGTCACGGGGCTCCGGGTTTGAGTGTACGGCGCAAATTTCCAAAAAGTTAGACTTAAGCATAAAAATGCCATCGAAGGGTGAATACGTAAAACCGATACAAAACGGTCCCGTAAGAGTAACGAAAACCTCGCACGGGACCAATGTGACTCGTAGGAATCGATCGCGTAGTCACGGGGCTCTCGGTTTTAGTGTACGACGCAAATTTGCAAAAATTTAGATTTAAGCATAAAAACATGCCATCGATGGGTGAATACGTTAAACAGCCACAAAATGGTCCCGTAAGAGTAACGAATACCTCGCATGGAACCAATGTCGCTCGTAGGAACCGGTCGCGTAGTCATGGATATCCCGATTTTAATGTACGTCGTAAATTTGTAAAAAGATAGAATTAAGCATAAAAATGTGCCATCGAAGGGTGAATACGTAAAACCGCCAGAAAACAGTCCCGTAAGGGTAACGAACACCTCCCACGGGACCAATGTGACTCGTAGGAACCGGCCGCGTAGTCACGGGGCTCCGAATTTTAGTGTACGGCGCAAATTTGCAAAAAGTTAGACTTAAGCATAAAAACATGCCATCGAAGGGTGAATACGTAAAACAGCCCCAAAATGGTCCTGTAAGATTCAAGAACACCTCGCAAAGGACCAATGTGACTCGTAGAAACCGGTCGTGTAGTCACGGGGCTCCCGGATTGAGTGTACGGCGCAAATTTGCAAAAAGAAATACTTAAGCATAAAACAATCCATCGAAGGGTGAATACGTAAACCAACAACAAAACGGTCCCGTAAGAGTAACGAACACCTCGCACGGGACAAATGTGCCTCATAGGAACCGGTCGCGTAGTCACGGGGCTCCCGGTTTGAGTGTACGACGCAAATTTGCAAAAAGTTAGACTTAAGAACAAAAACATGCCATCGAAGGGTGAATACGTAAAACAGCCACAAAACAGTCCCAGAAGAGTAACGAACACCTGGCACGGGACCAATGTGACTCGTAGGAACCGATCGCGTAGTCACGGGGATCCCCATTTTAGTGTATAGCCCAAATTTGCAAAAAGTTTGACTTAAGCAAAAAAAATGCCATCGAAGGGTGAATATGTAAAACATCCACAAAACGGTCCCATAAGAGTAACGAACACCTGGCACGGGACAAATGTGACTCGTAGGAATCGGTCGCGTAATCATGGGGCTCCCGATTTTAGTTTACGGCGCAAATTTGTTAAAAGTTGGACTTAAGCATAAAATCATGCCATCGAGTGTTGAATACGTAAAACAATCACAAAACGGTCCTGTAAGAGTAACGAACACCTCGCACGGGACCAATGTGACTCGTAGGAACCGGCCGTGTAGTCACGGCGCTCTCAGTTTTAGTGTACAGTGCAAATTTGCAAAAAGTCAGATTTAAGCATAAAAACGTGGCATCGATGGGTGAATACGTAAAACAGCCACAAAACGGTCCCGTAAGAGAAACGAACACCTCGCACGGAACCAATGTGACTCGTAGGAACCGGTCGCATAGTCACGGGTCTCCCGGTTCAAATGTACGACGTAAAATTTGCAACAAGCTAGAGTTAAGCATAAAAACACGCCATCAAAGGGTGAATACGTTAAAAAGCCACAAAACGGTCCCGTGAGAGTCACGAACACCTCGCACGGGACCAATGTGACTCATAGGAACCGATCGCGTAGTCACGGGGCTCCGAGTTTGAGTGTACGGCGCAAATTTCCAAAGAGTTAGACTTAAGCATAAAAATGCCATCGAAGGGTGAATACGTAAAACAGACACAAAACGGTCCCGTAAGAGTAACGAAAACCTCGCACGGGACCAATGTGACTCGTAGGAACCGATCGCGTAGTCACGGCGCTCTCGGTTTTAGTGTACGACGCAAATTTGCAAAAATTTAGATTTAAGCATAATAACATGCCATCGATGGGTGAATACGTTAAACAGCCACAAAATGGTCCCGTAAGAGTAACGAACACCTCGCATGGAACCAATGTCACTCGTAGGAACCGGTCGCGTAGTCATGGATCTCCCGATTTTAATGTACGTCGTAAATATTTGTAAAAAGATAGAATTAAGCATAAAAATGTGCCATCGAAGGGTGAATACGTAAAACAGCCAGAAAACAGTCCCGTAAGGGTAACGAACACCTCCCACGAGACCAATGTGACTCGTAGGAACTGGCCGCGTAGTCACGAGGCTCCGAATTTTAGTGTACGGCGCAAATTTGCAAAAAGTTAGACTTAAGCATAAAAACATGCCATCAAAGGGTGAATACGTAAAACAGCCCCAAAATGGTCCTGTAAGATTCATGAACACCTCGTACGGGACCAATGTTACTCGTAGAAACCGGTCATGTAGTCACGGGGCTCCCGGATTGAGTGTACGGCGCAAATTTGCAAAAAGTTAGACTTAAGCATAAAACAATCCATCGAAGGGTGAATACATAAACCAACAACAAAACGGTCCCGTAAGAGTAACGAACACCTCGCACGGGACAAATGTGACTCATAGGAACCGGCCGCGTAGTCACGGGGCTCCCGGTTTGAGTGTACGACGCAAATTTGCAAAAAGTTAGACTTAAGAACAAAAACATGCCATCGAAGGGTGAATACGTAAAACAGCCACAAAACAGTCCCATAAGAGTAACGAACACCTGGCACGGGACCAATGTGACTCGTAGGAACCGATCGCGTAGTCACGGGGATCCCCATTTTAGTGTATAGCGCAAATTTGCAAAAAGTTTGACTTAAGCAAAAAAACATGCCATCGAAGGGTGAATATGTAAAACATGCACAAAACGGTCCCATAAGAGTAACGAACACCTGGCACGGGACAAATGTGATTCATAGGAATCGGTCGCGTAATCATGGGGCTCCCGATTTTCGTGTACGACGCAAATTTGCAAAAGGTTAGACTTAATCATAAAAACATGCCATCGAAGAGTGAATACGTAAAACAACAACAAAACGGTCCCGTCAGAGTAACGAACACCTCGCATGGAACCACTGTGACTCGTAGGAACTGGTCGCGTAGTCACGGGGCTCCCGATTTGAATGTACGGCGTAAATTTGCAAAAAGATAGAATTAAGCATAAAAACATGCCATCGAAGGGTGAATACGTAAAACAGCCAAAAAACGATCTCGTAAGGGTAACGAACGCCTCCCACGGGACCAATGTGACTCGTAGGAACCAGCCGCGTAGTCACGGGGCTCCGAATTTTAGTGTACGGCGCAAATTTGCAAAAAGTTAGACTTAAGCATAAAAACATGCCATCGAAGGGTGAATACGTAAAACAACAACAAAACGGTCCCATAAAAGTAACGAACACCTCGCACGGGACCAATGTGACTCGTAGGAACCGACCGCGTAGTCACGGGGCTCCCGGTTTTAGTGTACGGCGCAAATTTGCAAAAAGTTAGACTTAAGCATAAACACATTCCATCCAAGGGTGAATACGTAAAACAGTAACAAAACGGTCCAGTAAGAGTACCGAACACCTCTCACAGGAACAATGTGACTCGTAGGAACCGACCGCGTAGTCACGGGGTTCCCGGTTTTCGTGTACGATGCAAATTTTCAAAAAGTTAGATTTAAGCATAAAAACATGCCATCGATGGGTGAATACGTAAAACAGCCACAAAACGGTCCCGTCAGAGTAACGAACACCTCGCATCGAACCACTGTGACTCGTAGGAACCGGTCGCGTAGTCACGGGGATCCCGATTTGAATGTACGGCGTAAATTTGCAAAAAGATAGAATTAAGCATAAAAACATGCCATTGAAGGGTGTATACGTAAAACAGCCAGAAAACGGCCCCATAAGGGTAACGAACACCTCCCACGGGACAAATGTGACTCGTAGGAACCAGTCGCGTAGTCACGGGGCTCCGAATTTTAGTGTACGGCGCAAATTTGCAAAAAGTTATACTTAAGCATAAAAACATGCCATCGAAGGGTGAATACGTAAAACAGCCACAAAATGGCCCCGTAAGATTCATGAACACCTCGCACGGGACCAATGTGACTCGAAGGTACCGGTCGTGTAGTCACGGGGCTCCCGGATTGAGTGTATGGTGCAAATTTGCAAAAAGTTATACTTAAGGATAAAAACAAGCAATCGATGGGTGAATACGTAAACCAACAACAAAACGGTCCCGTAAGAGTAACGAACACCTCGCACAGGACCAATGTGACTCGTACGAACCGGTCGCGTAGTCACGGGGCTCCTGGTGTGA
Source organism: Sambucus nigra (assembly GCA_949130495.1). NCBI lineage: Eukaryota > Viridiplantae > Streptophyta > Magnoliopsida > Dipsacales > Adoxaceae > Sambucus > Sambucus nigra. Next base: position 528,307,888 of record OX422221.1, on the reverse strand, counting down.
GTGTACGGCGCAAATTTGCAAAAGGTTAGACTTAAGCATAAAAACATGCCATTGAAGGATGAATACGTAAAACAACCACAAAACAGTCCCGTAAGAGTAACGAACACCTCGTACGAGACCAATGTTACTCGTAGGAACCGACCGCGTAGTCACGGTGCTCCCGGTTTTAGTGTACGACGCGGATTTGCAAAAAAAAGATTTAAGCTTAAAAACATGCCATCGAAGGGTGAATATGCAAAACAGCCACAAAACGGTCCCGTAAGAGTAACGAACACCTCGCACGGGACCAATGTGACTCGTAGGAATCGGACGCGTAGTCACGGGGCTCCTGGTTTGAGTGTACAATGCAAAATTGTAAAAAGTTAGCCTTAAGCATAAAAACATTCCATCGATAGGTGAATACGTAAAACAGCCACAAAACGGTCCCATAAGAGTAAGGAACACCTGGCACGGGACCAATGTGACTCGTAGAAACCGATCGCGTAGTCACGGGGATCCCCATTTTAGTGTATGGCGCAAATTTGCAAAAAGTTTGACTTAAGCATAAAAACATGCCATCGAAGGGTGAATATGTAAAACATCCACAAAACGGTCCCATAAGAGTAACGAACACCTGGCACGGGACAAATGTGACTCGTAGGAATCGGTCGCGTAATCATGGGGCTCCCGATTTTAGTTTACGGCGCAAATTTGTAAAAAGTTGGACTTAAGCATAAAATCATGCCATCGAGTGTTGAATACGTAAAACAATCACAAAACGGTCCTGTAAGAGTAACGAACACCTTGCACGGGACCAATGTGACTCGTAGGAACCGGCCGTGTAGTCACGGGGCTCCCGATTTGAATGTACGTCGTAAATTTGCAAAAAGATAGAATTAAGCATAAAAACATGCCATCGAAGGGTGAATACGTAAAACAACCAGAAAACGGTCCCGTAAGGGTAACGAACACCTCCCACGGGACCAATGTGACTCGTAGAAACCGGTCGCGTAGTCATGGGGCTCCCGGTTTTAGTGTACGACGCAAATTTGCAAAAAGCTAGATTTAAGCATAAAAACATGCCATCGATGGGTGAATACGTAAAACAGCCACAAAACGGTCCCGTCAGAGTAACGAACACCCCGCATGGAACCACTGTGACTCGTAGGAACCGATCGCGTAGTCACGGGGCTCCCGATTTGAATGTACGGCGTAAATTTGCAAAAAGATAGAATTAAGCATTAAAACATGCCATCGAAGGGTGAATACGTAAAACAGCCAGAAAACGGTCCCATAAGGGCAACGAACACCTCCCACGGGACCAATGTGACTCGTAGGAACCCGCCGCGTAGTCATGGGGATCCGAATTTTAGTGTACGGCGTAAATTTTCAAAAAGTTAGACTTGAGCATAAAAACATGCCATCGAAGGGTGAATACGTAAAACAACCAAAAAATGGTCCCGTAAGATTCATGACACCTCGCACGGGACCAACGTGACTCGTAGGTACCGGTCGTGTTGTCACGGGGCTCCCGGAATGAGTGTACGGCACAAATTTGCAAAAAGTTAGACTTAAGGATAAAAAGAAGCCATCGAAGGGTGAATACATAAACCAACCACAAAATGGTCCCGTAAGAGTAACGAACACCTCGCACGGGACCAATGTGACTCGTACGAACCGGTCGTGTAGTCACGGGGCTCCTGGTTTGAGTGTACGGCGCAAATATGCAAAAAGTTAGATTTAAGCATAAAAACATGCCATCGATGGGTGAATACATAAAACAGCCACAAAACGGTCCCGTCAGAGTAACGAACACCTCGGATGGAACCACTGTGACTCGTAGGAACCGGTCGCGTAGTCACGGGGATCCCGATTTGAATGTACGGCGTAAATTTGCAAAAAGATAGAATTAAGCATAAAAACATGCCATCGAAGGGTGAATACGTAAAACATCCAGAAAATGGTCCCGTAAGGCTAACGAACACCTCCCACGGGACCAATGTGACTCGTAGAAACCGGTCGCGTAGTCACGGGGCTCCGAATTTTAGTGTACGGCGCAAATTTGTAAAAAGTTAGACTTAAGCATAAAAACATGCCATCGAAGGGTGAAAACGTAAAATAGCCACAAAATGGTCCCGTAAGATTCATGACACCTTGCACGGGACCAACGTGACTCGTAGGTACCGGTCGTGTTGTCACGGGGCTCCCGGAATGAGTGTACGGCAGAATTTTGCAAAAAGTTAGACTTAACGATAAAAACAAGCCATCGAAGGGTGAATACGTAAACCAACCACAAAACGGTCCCGTAAGAGTAACGAACACCTCGCACGGGACCAATGTGACTCGTACGAACCGTTCGTGTAGTCACGGGGCTCCTGGTTTGAGTGTACGGCGCAAATTTGCAAAAAGTTAGATTTAAGCATAAAAACATGCCATTGAAGGATGAATACGTAAAACAACCTCAAAACAGTCCCGTAAGAGTAACGAACACCTCGCATCGGACCAATGTTACTCGTAGGAACCGACCGCGTAGTCACGGTGCTCCCAGCTTTAGTGTACGACGCGAATTTGCAAAAAAAAGACTTAAGCTTAAAAACATGCCATCGAAGGGTGAATATGCAAAACATCCACAAAACGGTCTCGTAAGAGTAACGAACACCTCGCACGGGACCAATGTGACTCCTAGGAATCGGACCCATAGTCACGGGGCTCCCGGTTTGAGTGTACAACACAAAATTTCAAAAAGTTAGACTTAAGCATAAAAACATGCCATCGATAGGTGAATACGTAAAACAACCACAAAACGGTCCCATAAGAGTAACGAACACCTGGCACAGGACCAATGTGACTCGTAGAAACCGATCGCGTAGTCACGGGGATCCCCATTTTAGTGTATGGCGCAAATTTGCAAAAACTTTGGCTTAAGCATAAACACATGCCATCGAAGGGTGAATACGTAAAACATCCACAAAATGGTCCCATAAGAGTAACGAACACCCCGCACGGGACAAATGTGATTCCTAGGAATCGGCCGCGTAATCATGGGCCTCCCGATTTTAGTTTACGGCGCAAATTTGCAAAAAGTTGGACTTAAGCATAAAAACATGCCATCGAAGGTTGAATAGGTAAAACAGCCACAAAAAGGTCATGTAAGAGTAGTGAACACCTCGCACGGGACCAATGTGACTCGTAGGAACCGGTCACGTAGTCACGGGGCTCCCGATTTGAATGTACGTCGTAAATTTGCAAAAAGATAGAATTAAGCATAAAAGCATGCCATCGAAGGGTGAATACGTAAAATAGCCAGAAAACGGTCTCGTAAGGGTAACGAACACCTCCCACGGGACCAATGTGACTCGTAGGAACCGGTCGCGTAGTCACGGGGCTCCCGGTTTTAGTGTACGACGCAAATTTGCAAAAAGTTAGATTTAAGCATAAAAACATGCCATCGATGGGTGAATACGTAAAACAGCCACAAAACGGTCCCGTCAGAGTAACGAACACCTCGCATGGAACCACTGTGACTCGTAGGAACCGGTCGCGTAGTCACGGGGCTCCCGATTTGAATGTACGGCGTAAATTTGCAAAAAGGTAGAATTAAGCATAAAAACATGCCATCGAAGGGTGAATACGTAAAACAGCTAGAAAACGGTCCCATAAGGGTAACGAACACCTCCCACGGGACCACTGTGACTCGTAGGAACCGGCCGCGTAGTCACGGGGCTCCGAATTTTAGTGTACGGCGCAAATTTGTAAAAAGTTAGACTTAAGCATAAAAACATGCCATCGAAGGGTGAATACGTAAAACCATGACACTCGCGAGATTTAAGGAGCATATTGTGTAAAACCCCATACCTCAAACCATGATGAGAAACCAACGATCACATCCTCAAGATCAACACAAAAGATCTACAAAATCTCCTCCAAGAACCTCCAACAAAATAGCCCCAAGAACACCTCTAATCTAAGGTTGGAACTCAAAAATCTCAAGGGCCAATGTGTATATAAAAAGAAGAGGAATATAAAATATATTTGCTGCCAAAATTTGGGACAAAAGTATGTTAAAAAGGTTGCCCACGACTTTCTTTTCTAATGCAAAGAAATGAAAAGTTGGAATCCAAAAGACTCCTTTAAATAAGGCAAAGAAATGAAAAGTTGGAAGTCAAAACAACTCTTGAAAATTACTTAATGTTCGCCGACTTAGAATTCCAAGAGTTAAATATATTAAAAATCATTTTAAAATCCGTTTTAACTCCGTTTTCGAAACCGTTTGAAATTCTCGCCTTAAAAATAATAACCATCATATTTGAGCAATAAAAATAATTTTATCAAAAACTTTATTTTCCTCCATTTTCCAGAAATTAATTAAAATAGCCCAAAATTACGCGGGTTGTTACACTTCCCCACTAACAATGGAATTTCGCCCTCGAAATTCGCCGAATGCCTAACTCTCAAAAATCAGGCCACTACACTAACTCCAAAAATAAATCACGTCTCCCAAAAATAAATTTCTCACCTCTAATCTCAAAACTTATCACGAATATCACCTAAAATTTTCTATCTCCAAAAATTGTTAACCACGCAATGAACCCAAAACCCAAGCCACGAGGGTTGCCGTATACCTAAGCTCTGATACCATTTGTAACACCCCGCCCGGGGAGAGAGAACGGAGCGCTAATGCGATAAAATAAATCCAAATCCACAAGTGACAAGTGACAAGGTATAGAGAATCTAAATAAACCCACAATAATATAAATCCACTAATCTCAATCTCTTCAATTACAGCAAGTCTCTCGAATTAAAATTACAACTATCTAACTCGAATAAAAATACAAATCTCCAAAGCTCTATACATCTAAACAATACATTTTTTTCCCAAACAATCCTCTCTAAAATCAATCTCCATACCGCCCCAAAATCCGCGCTAACCTGCCACTAAAAGAAAATATGGGGAAGTACACAATACGACAGGAAAGATGCTCAACAATTATATTAAAGATGAACAAAGCGTAACAACACGAGTACGAATATTCAAATCAAAATGCAAATCTCAAAGAATTTATCAATATAATTTCTCAATAACACTTTAACCGGGTCACCAAGCCTCACCACATCCGTATATGCTTTATCAAGCCATAGCCCGAGAAATAAGAATTTTGGCGGGTGCCCAACATCCGTGCCATATTAAAATCTCATGACAACGTGCTCATCAACAATATAATGATACCACACGATTCAAAATAATTTCAACAATTATTTTCCAGATTTTAATGAATTTAATAATTCAAATATGAGTTCAATTAACAAGAATTCAAAGAGAATGACACTCGCGAGATTTAGGGAGCATATTGTGTAAAACCCCATACCTCAAACCATGATGAGAAACCAACGATCACATCCTCAAGATCAACACAAAAGATCTACAAAATCTCCTCCAAGAACCTCCAACAAAATAGCCCCAAGAACACCTCTAATCTAAGGTTGGAACTCACAAATCTCAAGGGCTAATGTGTATATAAAAAGAAGAGGAATATAAAATATATTTGCTGTCAAAATTGGTGCCAAAAGTAGGTTAAAAGGGTTGCCCATGACTTCCTTTTATAATGAAAAGAAATGAAGAGTTGGAATCCAAAAGACTCGTTTAAATAAGGAAAATAAATGAAGAGTTGGAAGTCAAAACAACTCTTGAAAATTACTTAATGTTCGCCGACTTAGAATTCCAAGAGTTAAATATATTAAAAATCATTTTAAAATCCGTTTTAACTCCGTTTTCGAAACCGTTTGAAATTCTCTCTTTAAAAATAATAACCAACATATTTGCGCAATAAAAATAACTTTATCAAAAACTTTATTTTCCTCCATTTTCCAGAAATTAATTAAAATAGCCCAAAATTACGCGGGTTGTTACAACTAACAGAAGTCTGAGGAACCAAAGGAGGAAGCGTCTACTGTAATGACCTGTAACTCCCACACAAGCTGCAGCACGTGCGGTCAAATGAATCTACACCTGAAGCCCCTGTGGCTGAGCACCTGCAATATATATATATATATATATATATATATACAAGAGAAAAGAGAATGACAGGAAACGGGTCAGAGCCCGAGTGTAAAATAGTTTTTAAAATAGTTTAGCAAGTATTTAAAATGCTTACTGACTAATATAACCACCATGTTAGTACGCGACACTCTCTTGAGAATTCTCACCTCTCACCTGCAGCCACTGTTCTAAAAAATCCGCCTAGGCTTAAGGCTTGGGAGAAATGCCCCGCCTTAAGTTTTTCACGCCTTATTCTTGGTAAAACCCTTAAGGCGCACTTTTTTCTAAAAATAACAATGCTTTAGTGAAAGGATATCGCCTTTTAAAGATTTTTTTTACTAAACGGACCATTATCTCTTCCAAAATAATTAAATTGTAATTTAATTCGCATATATTCAGACATGTTATTATGATATGTACAATTTTAGTATTTTAGTAGCCTTGTTATGGTTAAAAAATATTAAAATATACTAAGAAGGCCTAAATGCCTTTTTACGCCTCAGGCCCGCCTAGGCTTCTAAGGCTTAAGGCTTGGCCTCCACGTCTCGATCACGTCCCGCGTTTTTTAGAACCTTGCCTGCAACACGTCCGGTCAAAAGAATCTACACCTGACGCCCCTGTGGTTGAGCACCTGTAATATATATATATATATATATATATATATATATATATATATATATATATATATATATATATATATATATATATATATACAAGAGAAAAGAGAATGACAGGAAATGGGTCAGAGCTCGAGTGTAAAATAGTTTTTAAAATAGTTTAGCAAGTATTTAAAATGTTTATATGCTAATATAACCACCACGTTAGTACGCGATACTCTCTTGAGAATTCTCACCTATCACCTAGTGTGCACGCCTATCGTACTACTAAATGCCTCATAAGTCTATCTAACTTATCTCCCAGTGATTTTTATTCCGAGTAGTCACAAGGCTATGATATTTAGTTTAGGGATCAATCTCTTCATGATTACTTACGTTATATAAAATATCTCAGTAACGTTATAAAGTTCCCGAATACTTACAATAAAATTTTGGAGCATTTATTCAATCCTCAACTACTTATACGCACAGTAGAAAATTTACATATATAAGTATATATATATATATATATATATATATATCAATCACTCATTTAATACATATATACTATCGGCACCCCACTTAGACTCTATGGTGATGGCATACTTTGCTATCAAGTCCCCTTATCACTCGTACTCAGGGAAATACTAGTTCGGAATCACTCTCGAACTGTATTAACACAATACACACAAACTGGAGGCGAAGCATAGTTCTAAGTGACTAAAAGGTCAGCACCTACCCCTCACGTCTCTTAGGACCGTCTGACTATCATTCTCAGATAGCCTGTACCAAGGAATTCTATTTCTAGGGTACAATTCAATATCCCCCATAAAGGTCCCATCGAGATAAGACTGTCCCGACGCAATAACCTCCGTAATAACAAGTAGCACGGGTATGATTATACACAAACATAATATAAATATATACGTATTCACTCGGTCATATATATATAAATATTCTCATTTTTCAATTTGGTACGCCCATGGCCCATATTAATATTTAAACTATACTTAATACAATTTTTACCCCAATCTTTACGTATAAAGAACTCATCTCATTTATTCTTAATTATAATCATATTGTAATTAATTTTCGTCCCTCGAAGTATTATCTCTTCCTAAAGATTAATACAGTAGGTACACCCTCTCTAACATATTGGTCTAAGTCATTCACGAATCTCTCAATTTTGTAGTTGACGTACGCACGATTTTCAATATGTGTCAACCCCCGTAAACCACTATTACATCCCATATAACATCTCCTTCAATGAAATCTACCTAGACCCTACTGGTCCTCTTCATGGACCATTATTCTCTTTAAATGATATTTAAGGGTTCCCGCATATTTCATCCGAATTAAACAAAAAGAGGAAAAATATGTAGTTTCCAAGAGGGATCAATCGATTGAGGAAAGGGGTCGATCGATCGATTGATCAAGCAGTTCTTGCCCAGAAACTGTTAATCCGACCTTTACAATTTCTTTTTCCATATTTCTCACTTCTAAACCATTACAATTTCATAGGTAATCCTCTACATATGTTGAGATTTCCAGAATATATTTATTTCCTCTAAAGCATGTGATTTAAATTCCCTAAATCATCAATTTCTTCCATAAAACGTATATTTATCAATCATATTCTAACATGGGAGAAATATTAACTACAAAAATAGCAAGATAGATACTTGCCTCAGATATGAAGGTCTGATTCTCAAGTGTTGATGGGTATGGTTGCGTCCCTCGTGTCCCGATCTACGCATTGGTGGTGAAAGATGGCAAGGGTGGTGTAGGTAGGGTGGTTCTCCACTTTAGAGTCCTCTCCCTTCCTTAGCCTCTTTGCAAATCTACCAATTCTAATGCTCGAAGACTCTAACTCCCATCAGATATATCCCTTTAATTTTCATCCATAATTAAGCCTTAAAAAGGAAAATTACTAAAATGTCCTCCCGGGTTACCGATTAGGCCTAAAAATGTTCCGAGACCCAAACTAAACCCATGGGTACACTTTTCTGACTATCTCGACCCTTTCGAATACGTTGGCGCACTCGAAATGACTATACGGGCGACTTATAATTTATTCACTTTTTATAATAATAATATAGTCCCGACACGACACACGCACGTCCCGACTTAATTTCCATAATTGTCATAATATTCACTCATGACAATATTAAAAAATTCAATCTCATATATTACTTTACTCATATAGTTATATTCAACAAATTTCCAATAATTACTATCTCTCGTCACGCTAGTAAATATTTAAAATAAAATTCTGAATTAATATTAAATTAATAACTCAATAAAATTTAATAAATCCCCAATTTTAAAAGCCATCAAAATACGGGGTATTACATACTTCCCCCCTAATAACGGAATTTTATCTCAAAATTTGAAAAATAAGGCATACCTGATGGAAATAGATCTATATGCTTTTCGTGCATATCTGTCTCGCGCTCCCAAGTGGACTCCTCCACATAATGATACTCCCACTGGACCGTACAAGTGGAACTACCTTCTACCTCAATTTCCTCTCGCTATGGTCTATGATAGCCACTGGTCTCTCCTCATAAGAACTGTCGGGCTGTAAGTCAATCTCCTCTATCGCGATGTTGGTATGGGCCATATCATCCCGAAGGTATCATCTCAACGACGAGATGTGGATTACATCGTGAATACGATGCAAGTGCTCTGGAAACCCCAATCTGTATGCCACCGATCCTATCCTCTCGATAATAGGAAATGGTCCCACGTACCTCGGAGCCAATTTCCCTTTCATCCCGAATCTCATTACTCCTTTCATAGGAGACACACGCAGTAATACTTGGTCCCCCACGCTAAAGTCTCAAAAAGATCGCTTTGCATCCACGTAGCTCTTCTGTCGATCCTGGGCTCCCGAATGCGACTCCTGATAAGCTCAATCCTAGCTGAAGTCTCCTGAATCACCTCTGGCCTGAGCAACTTGTTATCCCCCACCTCTAACCAACAAGAGGGAGAATGATAAGGCCTGCCATACAATGCCTCAAATAGAGCCATGCCGATCGTGAACTGATAGGAGTTATTATAAGCGAACTCCACTAGTGGAAGATACGACTCCCAACCTCCTCTAAAATCAAGGACACACATGCATAGCATATCCTCCATCATCTGATTGGTACGCTCTGTTTATCTATCTGTCTGTGGGTGATAAGCAAAACTCAATCTCAACTATGTACCCATGGCCTCTTAAAAGCTCTTCCAAAAGCGCGACACGAAAATCTTGTCTCTATCAGATACAATATCTAGGGGCACCCCATGTAGCCTAACTATCTCGGTAATAAATAATTGTGCATACTGGTCAGTGGTGTAGTTTGTTCATACTAGCAGAAAATGAGCTACCTTGGTCAACCTATCCACTATAACCCATATGGAATCGTGACCCCACTGTGAAGTAGGCAACCTAGTAATGAAGTCCATGGAAATACTTTCCCAGTTCCACATAGGTATCTATAACGACTGAAGTAACCCTAGAGGTCTCTGGTGGTACACATTTACCATCTGACAGGTAGAACATTTGGACACCAACTCTGCAATGTCCTTCTTCATCCCACTCCACCAGTACTACTTCCTCATATCCTGATACATCTTATCTCCCCCAGAATGTACTACAAATCTAGACCTGCGTGACTGTGTCATCACTGCATGACATAAGTCTTCTCCCTCTGAGACCACTAATCTCCCATTAAACCTTAAACCCCCATTAGAGTTCACTAAGTATAACTAAGCACCCTCAGCTAAGAGCCATACAATCTTCTCCTGGCAAAACATATTCGTTGCTTGTGTCTATATCACCCTCGTAAAAATATCGGGTGTGACTGACATAACAAATATAAAGGAACGGCATATTACGTCCTGGTGACCCAACTCTTTCCACTTTGCTCTTCATACTTCCATTACGTCACCTGCCGGTCTATGGCTTAACGCATCAGCAACTACATTAGCCTTCCCCGAATGGTACTGTATTTCGAACTGGTAGTCTTTCACAAATTCCATCCACCTGCGCTGACGCATGATCAACTCCCGCTGAGTGAATAAGTATTGCAGTGACTTGTGGTCTATGAACAAGCAAAACTTCTCCCCCAACAAGTAATGTCTCTAAATCCTCAATGCAAATACGACTGATGCTAGCTCCAAGTCGTTGGTGAGGTAATTCCTTTCGTAAGGATTAAGCTTGCAGGAGGAAAAAGCTATAGCCCGCTCCTCCTGCTGAAGTACTCCCCCTAGTCCCCGTAAAGAGGCATCAGTGTACACCAGGTACTCCACTCCTGGCCTATGCAAAGCAAGAACTGGCGTCGAAGTCAACTTATCTTTCATCTCATCAAAAGCCAATTGACAAGCATCATCCCATACATACGGTACTCCCTTGCGAGTCAGATTCATCAACATACCTGCTATCCTCAAAAATCCTCGAATGAACTGTCTGTAGTACCCGATTAAGCCCAAGAAGCTACGCACCTCTATCGGTGTCATGGGTTGTCCCCACTCTCTCACTGCCAACACTTTGCTCAAATCAACCGATATCCCCAATTTCGACACAACATGCCCCAAAAACTGTACCTCCCATAACCAAAATCCACACTTCTCATACTTAGCATACAGTTGGTGCTCTCGTAGAGTCTGAAAAACCTACCTCAAGCGCTCGGCATGCTCCTCCTCAGTCTGTGAGTAAATTAGGTTGTCATATACGAAGATGATGACAAACTGATCCAAGAACTCTCTGAACACTCAATTTATTAAATCCATGAATACAGTTGGAGCATTTGTCAGCCCAAACGGCATGACTTTGAACTCATAAGACCCATATCTCGTCAAGAAAGCAGTCTTCGACATATCCTTCTCCTTAATCCTTAGATTATGGTATCCCGATCTCAAGTCTATTTTTAAAAATAAGGTTTCTCCTCTCAGCTGGTTGAACAGGATATCGATTCGAGGCAATAGATATTTATTCTGTATCATGACCTTGTTTAACTCCCGATAATCCACACATAACCTCTGTGAACCATCTATCTTCTTTACAAACAACACCGGAGCGCCCCAAGGCGAGGTGGTCGTATGAATGAAGACCTGTCCCAACAAGTGTTCTATCTGATCCCGTAACTCCCTCATCTCTATTAGATCCATAAGGTACGATGCACGTGTTATCGGTCGAGTTCCCGGTATCTAGTCCATGATAAAATCTATCTCTCGACTAGGGGGTAGGCCCGGTATCTCCTGGAATACATTCGAATACTCACGAATAACTAGAATCAAATTTAGGGGAATCACAACCTCCTTAGAGGTATCCTCCTCTATGTAATACAAATGGGTAGAAGATCCTCCCTCTAGGCGAGGCATCTCCACCAAAAACATCTCCGGACCCGAAATGGCAAAGATAATACTCCTACCGAAATAATCTATCATAGATCTGTATGCAGCGAGCCAATCCATGTCAATAATGGCGTCGTGCTCATGCATATCTAAAACTAGCATGTCCGTAGGTAAAATCAAGCTACCAATCTATATATCTACACCCCAACATATAAAGAAAATCAAGGACTCATTCCCCAATGGTGAGTCTACGCATGTCACTATACTCTCTGTCGTGTCTAATAGCCCTAAGTCCCGTGCAAAGTGAGTAGCTATAAAATAGTGCGATGCCCCAGTATCAAATAAAACTCGACCTAGAGTGCCATGGATAGGAAACGTACCCTCAATCGTAGGTGGTGCCTGAGGTGCTGCAGCCTGGTGGACGTTATAGACACGTCTATACTACAATTGCCCCTGTTGGACTGCGGCTATTGGGATGGCTGGTAGGGCTGGCATCTGAGCTGGCGCTGGGAGGGCGGCTAGAAGGAGTGGCCTATGTGGCTCATTACGGGTACCCTGTTGCTGTGGGGCCCTATCCCCTCTGGAAAATCCTGACGCTTATGGACATTCTTGCCACATTCGAAACACCTTCCCCTGAAGTTTCCTCCCCTCTGACCCTGCTGACTACGGCCCTGTTGGCCATTACCACCCCATTATTGGCCCTGCTAAAAGTGTTGATGGTCATGTTGGTGACGGTGTTGGCCCTGCTGACTGGACTGGCCCTGTCTATAGCCCCTAAATCCCTTCTTGGAATCACCTCATCAGAATCGCTTGGCAGGGTCCCCTCGAAGGAAACTCTCCTCACTGTGACGGGTATACCCTTGGGTTGCTGGTGCCCCACCAGTACTATTTCCCCCTATCCGGGACTGCTGATGGAAGTAGTGATCCTGACAGTGCAACAGAGCGGCGATAAGTACGTCGATGTAAGTACCCAACGATAGATTACCTATGAGGTGCTGATGAATCCTCCAGGCTAATCCATCTAAAAATAGCAAGATCTTCTTCTCCTTAGTGGGTGCCTCATCCGGCACTATAGTGAGAAGTCTCATGAACTCCTCCTCAAACTCAGCAACGGTCATACTCTCCTGCTTAAGATTCAGTAACATCCGCCTCATCTCAGTCTGCACGGCGGATGGGAAATATTTACGGTCAAACTGCGCCCAAAACGATTGAATCGAAATGATGTCCCTCTACTCCAAGGTGGTGGTGGACTCCCACCACTACAAAGTGGCCCCCACTAGCTTGAAGAAAGCTAGTAACTGTCTATGCACGTCAATGCACTCATACATGCTCAGATGCCTCTGGATATCTTTCTTCCATTGTCTTGCGATCACGATGTTCGAACTACCCGAGAACTCTGAGGGATGCGTCTTCTGAAAGGTATCCCTGGCCCGCTCCCATGTAGTGGGAAGCTACATTGGTACCGGTGCTGCTGCCTGAACTTCGGGTGGAGCCTGCTGTACCACCACTAATTTGGCATTCACCGCCTGAGAAATAATGGAGTCTACTTCAGTTTCATTCATCTTTCCCTAAATCGGAGTTGTTGTCTGCTCGGGCTGAGCATTCCTATCTCGGGGTGTGAATCTCAGAGGCATCAGAAATGAGAAGGAAGTTTATTAGTCTATATTTATTATCAAATATCAAATAGCTGAAGATGTAAGCGTAAACACAAGAATACAACAGTCCTAAAAATAGGTCTATATATCAAAGATGTTAAGCTGGAAGCGAAATAAGCCGTACAGATCCTCAAGGACACTATTACCTGATTCTCTATTACCACCTGTGACACCCCGCCTAATTAAGTACCGGGTGACCATTCATTTATTAAATTAAAATCAAGGTGAACGGTTGGTTCATTCTTAGAATCATCATCGCAAAATAAATATTTCCAATTTAAACACTCTAAATAATTAAATTAAGTGACAAAACAATTTAAATCCTCATTTATTTAATTCCATTATAAAAATTGATACAACGCATATATTACGTATTTCATCCCTCGAACCTACGCATTTTAGCCCCCTCGGGTATCTTATTCCCTATATTTATGCTCGTTAATTAGACAACCTCGGATTTCTACGTTAACATGTTTTGCAGGGGCTAATTGAGCTTTTATAGGTTTTTGGATCTATGTATGAAGTTTGGATGCATTCCGCTCGATTTTCGTACGCGATCGCACGTTCAAGGGCATTTTAGTCTTTTCACAGCTTGGGCACCTGGCCCAACATCTACACGGAAGTTATAGCCCTCCTCGCAAGATGCTTGATCGATCGATCGATCGATCAAAAGGATCAATTGATCGATCCTTCTCGACAGTGGACAGATTTGTTCATGATCGATCGATCGACAGTTTGGGTCGATCGATCGATCCCCTATTTCCAGGATATATTTTGCCATTTTCTTTTCTTTTCTCTTTTCTTTTCTATTTCTTTTCCCACTTACTATATAAAGGATTTTTGTTGTAATAATCAGATATGAAGCTTTATGATAGATTTTATCTTAGAATAGCTTAGGGTTTGGGGGATTTGAAGAGTTCTTATTTGATTCTTCTTGGTTTGACACCCAATTGGGTTGTAAGTTGCACTATTCATCTTCCTCTCCATTAATATAGTTATTTTCCATTAATTCTTGCTTTGATAATTAGATTTACATGCTTTGATAATTATATTAACATGTTTTCTTTAATCTCTTTCTAGTGTAAATTTACCTCGTTTATTTATCGCTTTCCATTTACCGCGTTTTTAACATGCTTTCTAGCTAATTTAAATTAGGTTGTGTTTGAATGGACCTCACTCGAGTTGATGCGTTTCTTTGCTTTGGTGATGGTGTTTACGGGTCTATTTTGGGTGCGTTGTCCTAGTTATTGCGCCTAGGAGATTTGATAGGGCATATCATGTATGTCTCGTGCTTAGAACCTTTCGTGCGCAATTTTCGCGGAATTTGTTGACGCCAAAATCTTATTTGGATTTTATGCGGATTTAGGGGCGTGACAACCCTTGGTTGAATTAACTGTCAAAATGAGACGCATTCTAAATAACTCGTCGACCCATGTATCCATTTTATACAAATTAACTCGGGTGAGGGATATTCGACGCAACCTGTAGTTTTACTCGCTTTGTTAATCTAGTTTCAATACCCTTGCCTAGAATAAAAATTTTCCTTTTATGCATATTTTCCCTTTTAGTTTGTAATCACCTTTTACACTTTTATTTCTGGAATATTAAATTAATTGAATTCTAGCATCTCGTCCCTGTGGATTTTTCATACCCGACTTACCATTGTTCTTACCTCACAAGTGTAGTCGTAATTTAGGTTTGTTTGTATTATTGGGGTGAAACTAAAACAACGACCGTGCACCTTACACGCGCACACATTTTGCACTCGATCAAAATGGCGCAGTTGTCAGGGACTAGTTTGTTTTAGACTTTATTTGAATTAGTAT
Source organism: Sambucus nigra (assembly GCA_949130495.1). NCBI lineage: Eukaryota > Viridiplantae > Streptophyta > Magnoliopsida > Dipsacales > Adoxaceae > Sambucus > Sambucus nigra. The sequence goes on along the minus strand of OX422221.1, from coordinate 528,292,452 downwards.
TTCATAGTATTTTCTTTCTATTTGTATTATTTGCTAACGTTTTTGCTGGACTTCAACATTTGAGCACTTAGAAACGCTCGAATTTTTCCCGCGCGTACTTACTTTATGAAATCCTCCATTTCGAGCCATTTTTGGGGTAAGCAATCCTTATTCTAATTCTTTCGGTAATCATTGTTATAATTCTCAAAATGCTCGTAATCCTATAACTTTCGGTGAATACTTAGAATCCCAAAGTATAACAAATTCAAATTTGACTTTGGACGAATATAACTAAAGTCAAAATTTAGGTTATTGGAATGTTGATGATGATGATAATGATTTTGGGCCTTTACCTCCTTATAATAGGAATTTTGAAATGAATTCAAATAGTTTTCAAAATTCCTATAATAATGAGTTTTTGTTTAAGTCCGATGGTAATTTTCAAAGTTCCCATTTTCAAGCATCCGCACCTCGACCTTTGACATTCAATGAGGGCTTGCGTATGTATGAGGACGAAAAAATTGAAAATCGTTATCAGGAAGAAAATCATTTATGGGAACATGAATTGGATTTATTATTTGAATCCGACGACAATTTTGCTTCCGAGACTTTTGAAATCGAGGAATGTTTTTAACCAAATAAGGTACTTATGCCTACTTTGGAACAAACCATTCTAGACTTTGCCCATTGCATAATATATATTGAAAGTGAGGATGAAAATGACGTAATATCTATTTACAATGAAATGATTTCTTCTTTGGCCCCCAAAGAAGAACATTTCATTGAAAATGATATTATTTCCTTCGAAACTCAATCATCATGCAATAATGATTCATCTCATGAGTTTGAATTTCTGTCATCCCCATTTTTATTCTCTATTATCACACCTTCACAAGTACCCGATGATTCGGTTTCAAACTTTAATGTTTTAAACCTTTTCGCCAATGAGGATTACTTGCTCGAGTCGCCTTCCACGATCGCATTCGTGCCTTCGTGTGCCCCGCCTCCCATTCCAATTTCAAAATCATTGGGAGGATATTCATCTTTTCTCTTTCCTCGCATGTTTTTTTCACCCGTTCAATCCAAACCCCCTATCGTCCCTCCAAAACATTTAATTGGCGATGGTTCCTTTCTTACACCTTACACATACCTTCCGTTGTTCAAACGGAGGGCATGCTTGTATGTGAGGGTACACCGATTATCCTCCAAAGTCAAATCGTTTTCACGGTGGACCCTCATCTATTTAGACTTCTAGTGTATAGTTAGTGTGAAGCCTAAATAGTAGGTTGTATATAGTTAGGTTTTTATTCTTTCTTCCTTTTTATTTTATTCTAGTGTACTTAGTTAACTTTTTATTATTTGTTTTTGTTATGCTCGGTACTAACTTATTTTGTAGATTCTTTGGACTTGTTCTTACGGAGATCGCTCCATTTTGGGTAATATCGCTCTTTTCCTCTCTTAACTTGGTTCTTAATTTACATTGAGGACAATGTCAGGTTTTAAGTTAGGGGGTGTGGGATATTCTATCCATTCATTGGTAGTGTCCATGTTTTTGCTCACATCTTAGCTACTTAGTATGCTTTTCTTAGAAAAATTCAAAATTTTCAAAATGATATTTGTAAGGACATTTTTGGCCATTATCAATTTGTATGTCGTACGCCGTTACACCGTTGAAGAAATTCAAGATCGCATCTACATCAACGGATCCGAATATCAAAGCGTCTTCAACATCATAGCCTCTGCGAGAATGAACTTGGTAAAATTTTGTTTTTACGTTCCTTAAAGTTCATATTTAGTATTGGAAAATTTTTATAAAATGTTTTTTATAAAAATAAGAAGTAAGTTTTTCCAATCAAAATGAGGCTTTTAAAAGTTTTTTATTTTTCTGAGAAATCCGGACCGTGTAACACCCCGCCCGCCCGGGGAGAGAGAACGGAGTGCTAATGCGATAAAATAAATCCAAATCCACAAGTAACAAGGTATAGAGCATCTAAAAAATCCCACAATAATATAAATCCACTAATCTCAATCTCTTCAATTACAACAAGTCTCTCGAATAAATACAACTATCTAACTCAAAAATAAAATACAAATCTCCAAAGCTCTATACATTAAAATAATACAAATCTTTCCCAAACAATACTCGCTAAAATCAATCTCCATAGCCCCCAAAAATTCGCGCTAACCTGCCACTAAAAGAAAATATGGGGAAGTACGCAATACGATAAGAAAGATGCTCAACAATTATATTAACGATGAACAAAGCGTAACAACACGAGTACGAATATTCAAATCGAAATGCAAATCTCAAAGCATTTATCAATATAATTTCTCAACAACACTTTAACCGGGTCACCAGGCCTCACCACATCCGTATATGCTTTATCAAGCCATAGCCCGGGAAACAGGAATTTTGGCGGGTGCCCAACATCCGTGCCATATTAAAATCTCATGACAACGTGCTCATCAACAATATAATAATACCACATGAATCAAAATAATTTCAACAATTATTTTCCAGATTTCAATGAATTTAATAATTCAAATATGAGTTCAATTAACAAGAATTCAAAGAGAATGACACTCGCGAGATTTAAGGAGCATATTGTGTAAAACCCCATACCTCAAACCATGATGAGAAACCAACGATCACATCCTCAAGATCAACACAAAAGATCTACAAAATCTCCTCCAAGAACCTCCAACAAAATAGCCCCAAGAACACCTTTAATCTAAGGTTGGAACTCACAAATCTCAAGGGCTAATGTGTATATAAAAAGAAGAGGAATAGAAAATATATTTGCTGTCAAAATTGGTGCCAAAAGTAGGTTAAAAGGGTTGCCCATGACTTCCTTTTATAATGAAAAGAAATGAAGAGTTGGAATCCAAAAGACTCGTTTAAATAAGGAAAATAAATGAAGAGTTGGAAGTCAAAACAACTCCAAGAGTTAAAAACATTTTAAAATCATTTTAAAATCGGTTTTAACTCCGTTTTCGAAACCGTTTGAAATTCTCGCCTTTAAAAATAATATTCAACATATTTGAGCAATAAAAATAATTTTATCAAAAATTTATTTTCCTCCATTTTCCAGAAATTAATTAAAATAGCCCAAAATTACACGGGTTGTTACACTTCCCCACTAACAGTGGAATTTCGCCCTCGAAATTCGCCGAATGCCTAACTCTCAAAATCAGGCAAACAATCTCCAAAAATAATCTCGTCTCCAAAAATAATTTCTCACCTCTAATCTTGAAACTTATCACGAATATCACCTAAAATTTGGTATCTCCAAAAATTGTTAACCACGCAATGAACCCAAAACCCAAGCCCCGAGGGTTGCCGTATACCTAATCTCTGATACCATTTGTAACACCCCGCCTGCCCGGGGACAGCGAACGGAGTGCTAATGCGATAAAATAAATCCAAATCCACAAGTAACAAGGTATAGAGCATCTAAAAAATCCCACAATAATATAAATCCACTAATCTCAATCTCTTCAATTACAACAAGTCTCTCGAATAAATACAACTATCTAACTCGAAAATAAAATACAAATCTCCAAAGCTCTATACATCAAAATAATACAAATTTTTCCCAAACAATCCTCGCTAAAATCAATCTCCATAGCCCCCCAAAATTCGCGCTAACCTGCCACTAAAAGAAAATATGGGGAAATACACAATACGACAAGAAAGATGCTCAACAATTATATTAACGATGAACAAAGCGTAACAACATGAGTACGAATATTCAAATCGAAATGCAAATCTCAAAGCATTTATCAATATAATTTCTCAACAACACTTTAACCGCGTCACCAGGCCTCACCACATCCGTATATGCTTTATCAAGCCATAGCCCAGGAAACAGGAATTTTGGCGGGTGCCCAACATCCGTGCCATATTAAAATCTCATGACAACGTGCTCATCAACAATATAATAATACCACATGAATCAAAATAATTTCAACAATTATTTTCCAGATTTCAATGAATTTAACAATTCAAATATGAGTTCAATTAACAAGAATTCAAAGAGAATGACACTCGCGAGATTTAAGGAGCATATTGTGTAAAACCCCATACCTCAAACCATGATGAGAAACCAACGATCACATCCTCAAGATCAACACAAAAGATCTACAAAATCTCCTCCAAGAACCTCCAACAAAATAGCCCCAAGAACACCTCTAATCTAAGGTCGGAACTCACAAATCTCAAGGGCTAATGTGTATATAAAAAGAAGAGGAATATAAAATATATTTGCTGTCAAAATTTGTGCCAAAAGTAGGTTAAAAGGGTTGCCCATGATTTCCTTTTATAATGAAAATAAATGAAGAGTTGGAATCCAAAAGACTCCTTTAAATAAGGAAAATAAATGAAGAGTTGGAAGTCAAAACAACTCCAAGAGTTAAAAACATTTAAAAATCATTTTAAAATCCGTTTTAACTCCGTTTTCGAAACCGTTTGAAATTATCGCCTTTAAAAATAATATTCAACATATTTGAGAAATAAAAATAATTTTATCAAAAACTTTATTTTCCTCCATTTTCCAGAAATTAATTAAAATATCCCAAAATTACGCGGGTTGTTACAGACCGGTCCGCCTATATACCGGACCGATCCGCCACCGGACTGGTCCGCCCCTCTACCCGAACCGATCCGCTTGTTGCTGATCCAGTATACCCCGGATCGAATGCAAATCAATGGAGCCATATTTTAAAAGAAACGATCCGGTCATCCGGACCGATCCGCCCCCAAGCCGGACCGGTCCGCCTGGGATATACTCGAGCAATTTCGTGTGTTTTTTACCAACCATCTTATATTTCTTATATATATTACTATTCCGATGGTATATTTTTTCAAGTCTTTGAGAAAACGTTTTTAAGAGATAAAACACAACAAGACTTCGTTTTTTGATGTGCCAAACATCTTTTTGATTCACACACAAAAATCCCAATTACTTTTGTGAATCTTTTGGAATCCTAGAACATAAGCTTTGACATTGTTCAACCCTTGTGGAGAAGTCGTTCTCTTCTTTATTGCAGCCCTCCTAGAAAAGGAAAATTCCAGCCGACACACTTGTGGAGAAGCCGTTTCTCTTCTTCATTGCAGCCCTCCTGGAAAGGGATACTTCCAGCCGCCGACTACAGAATCCGATACCTGAGGGTAATTCTTAGTCACTGTATTTTCATTGTAATCCGAAATTCTATGTTACAATATTATAATGAAAATAAAAGGTTTTGCCCCTTTGGGGGATTTTTCCGGAAATTGTTTGCTTTTATCCTGCATGCTATATTTTATTTGATAATTCATCTAGATGCATGTCTTAGGGTTTAACTAAAAGTTGGGATTAATTAAAATTGGTTTTTATTTGAGAAGTCGCAATATTTTCGCTGTAGCTACTCTCTCAATTTTCTTTCTTTTTTCTCCTTTTTTGGGCATTTTGCCGTTGTTTTCGATGATAAATTTCAATAATTGCCCGATCCAATAGACAACTCGATGATGCATGTTCTTGATTTTAGAAGTTATTAGACTTTAGTCTCGATTATAGATATTATGAATAACTTCATGAATTAAACTTTAATCCCATGAGAACATGTACTTTTATCATTCGATTGATTTGGTTTAAGATTTTTATAACTCGGTAATCTTTTATCGCATTGTATATACTTACACCGAGTAATCTTTGTACCTTTCGTCGTTTCTGAGTGTTACACACTATTCTTTTCTCATTGAAAACGTTGAATTTGTCGGTAATCTCACTATTCTTTCATTTGATCGTTCATTAATTGAGTTCACACTTGAAATGTGTTAATTGATCACGATTTTCATATATTCTTTTGACTCGAGAATTGCGTAAAGTTTATGAAATGATCATAGGCATTCCTTGTTATGTCACCCATATTAGCCTTGACCTCACCTTATATGTTTACCCTCGTTAACCCCTTTGAGCCTAAATATTAGCCTTTCGTTTCTTAACCCCATTCCTATAACCAACTCTACTTTGGAGTTTTAGCCCACACATACACCTTCCATACCTTTGTTTGGAATGTTACTTGGGATTAAATGATGTTGTTATGATGTCGGTTGCAATTTAGGCATATGAGAGTGTGATAAGTAAAAGAAAAAGTGAAAAAATTGATGAAAAAGAGAAAGAAAAAAAGCAAAAAGAAAACAAAATAAAAACATGAGAAAAAGAAGAAAATAAAAGAAAGAGAAAGTTATAAATGTTGTGTATAGTGTTCAATAAGATTTTATTACTCTCCCCGATGATATATTCAATGCCTTTTATGGAACTTGTTTTCCAATTTTGGAATTGCCCACATTTTTCCATTATCCCAAGTTTTCATTTCCGAACACTTTGAATCCGTACATACATTTCTTCATTTCGTACCCTAGCCTAACCTACATTATAACCCTATGAAAGTCCTATATGATCTTAGGTTGACGTAATTTAAAAGTCATAATAGTTTTGATAATACATTTCGCCTCTTTTAATGCGCGGTATCTTTCATTGAGATAACAGTTTTTCATTTTTTATATAGCGTTCTTCATTTGTGACATGTGTGCGTCCTAGTTTCCATTTACATTTACTCTTTATGCCCGCATGTTCCATGTGTTACCTCCCTGTTTCGAGTGAATTTGCTTGATGAGCGTAATGCCCATGAGAATTGAATGTATGCTTGCTTTATTTAGTATCCGGTTTATTTAAGTTTTTTGCCAAATCACACTTTTCACGTGTTCTCTCCCCCTCCCATATTTTAAGGTTTCAATTCTATAAGGTGCATTTTTTACTTTCAATGATTTGGACTTTTGTTTGAATTCATTCAATGTGCTAATAATGCGTATGAAATCCTTTCTGCCATTTTTGGGCTTGTCGCATGTTGGTTTGGGCATATTTTGAGGAAACCATGTGATTTTTGTGGGTATCATCCCTGAAAACCCTCACGAGACGACACTCGTCCACTAGGGGGACTTAGGTGTTTAATGGCTTATTGCATATGCTAAATGCAATCGAATCGCCCGCGAAAGTGGCCTTTTCATTTTATACCATACTTTTGTACTATCTCCTGCTTTTGGTTTGCTTGTAGTTCTTGTTGCATCCTATTTCATTTCTAAGGACAAGCAATGTGTAAGTTGGGGGGTGTGATACGACGCAAATATTACATATTTCATCTCTCGAACCTACGCATTTTAGCGCCCTCGGGTATCTTATTCCCTATATTTATGCTCGTTAACCAGAAAACCTCATATTTCTATGTTAACATGTTTTGTAGGGGCTAATTGAGCTTTTATAGGTATTTGGATGCTAAGTGTGAAGTTCGGACACATTTCGCTCGATTTCTGTACGCGATCACATGTTCAAGGGAATTTTAGTCTTCTCATAGCTTAGGAACCTAGCCCAACATCACGAAAGTTGTAGCCCTCCTCGTAAGTTTTGCGTGGCCGCGAACGGTGAGTGATTCCGATTCAGAATGAAGAAGTTACGGCGATTTCAGCGGACGGGAAATGCAATCAAGCAAAAACAGCAATGCAGTGTGCTGATACCTGCTGGATCGATCGATCGATCCTTTTGATCGATCGATCGATCGATCCCCTGTTTTCAGGGGATATTTTTCCATTTTCTTTTCTTTTCTCTTTTCTTTTCTATTTCTTTTCCCACTTACTATATAAAGCATTTTTGTTGTAATAATCATATATGAAGCTTTAGGATAGATTTTATCTTAGAATATCTTAGGGTTTGGGGGATTTGAAGAGTTCTTCTTTGATTCTTCTTGGTTTGACACCCAATTGGGTTGTAAGTTGCACTATTCATCTTCCTCTCCATTAATATAGTTATTTTCCATTAATTCTTGCTTTGATAATTAGATTTACATGCTTTGATAATTATATTAACATGTTTTCTTTAATCTCTTTCTAGTGTAAATTTACCTCGTTAATTTACCGCTTTCCATTTACCGCGTTTTTAACATGCTTTCTAGCTAATTTAAATTAGGTTATGTTTGAATGGAACTCACTCGAGTTGACGCGTTGCTTTGCTTTGGTGATGGTGTTTACGGGTCTATTTCGGGTGCGTTGTCCTAGTTATTGCGCCTAAGAGATTTGATGGGGAATATCATGTATGTCCAGTGCTTACAACCTTTCGTGCGCAATTTTCGGGGTATTTGTTGATGCCAAACTCTTATTTGGATTTTATGCGGATTTAGGGGCGTGACAACCCTTGGTTGAATTAACTGTCAAAACGAGACGCATTCTAAATAACTCGTCGACCCATGTATCCATTTTATACAAATTAACTCGGGTGAGGGATATTCGACACAACCTACAGTTTTACTCGCTTTGTTAATCTAGTTTCAATACCCTTGCCTAGAATAAAAAATTTCCTTTTATGCATATTTTCCTTTTTAGTTTGTAATCACCTTTTACACTTTTATTTCTGGAATATTAAATCAATTGAATTCTAGCATCTTGTCCCTGTGGAATTTTGATACCCGACTTACCGATGTGCTTGCCTCGCAAGTGTAGTCATAATTTAGGTTTGTTTGTATTATCGCGGTGAAACTAAAACAACGACCGTGCACCTTACACGCGCATGCATTTCGCACTCGATCAAAATGGTGTCGTTGCCGGGGACTTATTTTAGACTTTATTTGATTTAGTATTTCATAGTATTTTCTTTCTATTTGTATTATTTGCTAACTTTTTTGCAGGAATTCTACATTTGAGCACTTAGAAATGCTCGATTTTTTCCCACGCGCACTTACTTTGTGGAATTCAGCCATTTCGAGCCATTTTTGGGGTAAGCATGTCTTATTCCAATTCTTTCAGTATTCGTCGTTATAATTCTCAAAATGTCCGTAATCCTATGACTTTCGGTGAATACTTAGAATCCCAAAGTATAACAAATTCAAATATGACTTTGGGTGAGTATAACGAACGTAGGGGTGTTCGCGGTCCGGTCCGGTTCGGTTTTGAGGTTTTTTTTGGACCGGACCAACTTAGTCGGTCCTCTAAAAATGTGGACCGAGACCGGACCGATAATGTCGGTTAATCGACCCTACTCTGTTCGGCTTTTTATAGGGTCGGTCCGCTCTAACCCGTCGGTCCTCACATTGATAAATTACATAATTTATAATAATGAAAATATACCCGACTTTATTTTTTACAAACATTCAAAACTAAAGAATATCAAAATTTGCAAATAAAACAAACCTAGTATTGATCAAACTGTAATTTAAACTAATCAAATATTGAAATACGTACTTTCATTATTTATCTATCTTATATATATAATATATATACAAATATATATGTAAAAATATATTATTTTAATACCCCGTATTTTTATGCTATATTAATTTGGGGATTTATTAAATTTAATGTGAGTTAATTATTTAATAAAAATCCGGAAATTAATTATGTTATAATTATTAACGTGACGAGAGTTAGTAATTATGGGAAACTTGTTGAATATTACTAATGAGCAAAGTAATATATAATATTGGTTCTATTAAATGTCACGAGTGAATAGAATGACAATTATGGAAATTTAAGTCGGGACGCGCCTGTGTCGCGTCGGGAATAAATATTGATAAATAAAAGTGAATATTTTATAAGTCGTTCATATGGTCGTTTTGAGTGCGCCAACGCGTCCAGAAGGGTCGAGATAGTCAGAAATATGTACCCGGGGGTTTGGTTTGGGTCTCGGGGCGTTTTTAGGCCTAATTAGTACCCCGGGAGGGCGTTTTGGACATTTCACAATTATGGGTAATTAAACCCACGAAATTATTAGGGTTATATCAGATGCCTAAGGTTGTCTTCTAGGGTTAGAACAACCAAAGGCGAGTGACGGCCATAGGAGAGGGAAGAAGAGAGCTTCCAAGGCAATCCAAGGCCCAAAAGTCATCCGTTTGCACCACCACCACCACCAACGCGTAGATCGCGTAACGGGCTATGCAACCACACCAAAATCATCTGCAAATCAGAACACCAAAAATCCCAGGAAAGTGTTTATCTTTCTTATTTCGTTGATGCATCTTTCATATTAGTGTAGGAATGATTAGGATGAGTTTTATGGAAGAAAACCTAAGATTTGAGATAGGAATCACATGTAGTTATGGTTTAAATGATAATTCTGGAAACCCTTGCCATGTAGAGGAATTTACCCACGAAATTATGATGTTTATAAGAAGAAATTTCTAGAAAAACAGATTGGAACCATGATTTAGAGATTTCTAGGGTTCTTGAATATTTAAATGAATTATGACATGATTAATCCATGTTTAGTGACGTAAATTGACATGTTTTACATAGGAAATGTATGATATCATGTTAGGATATTAGTAGTACAAATTTTGAGACGTTTGGGACTGTAAAATATGGATATGGTGTAAGTTAGAAGATGAAACCCGTAACTACAATTCTGCAGATTTTGCAGACCTGCTTGATCGATCGATCGAGCCCAGAGCTTCGATCGATCGAAGGTTCGCTCGATCGAGCCCCAGACCTCGATCGATCGACCCCTCCTGGCAGACTCATGTTTCCCCTTATTAATTAGTTGAAACTCAATTTAATGTGAAACAATTCTTGGGCATCCTTAATAAAATGTTTTGGGAGATATGGAGGACCAGTAGGACATATGAATAACTTTGGGATTCTTAATATGAGAAGAGAATTGTACTTGTGGGATAATTACTTAAGGGTTGATGAATTTATGAATTAACGGGAGAGTTGCGTAAGAGAGTTACGTTGGAACATAGAAAGGACCCTTACTGAATTTTATACTTGGGAGGATAGAGTACATGAATGTTACGTATTCAGATGAGAAAACCCTTCGAGTTAAAGTTAGAAACGAACTCTTATACGTAATACTAATAATGTGAAAATTAAGGATAAATGTTGTAATTATGGGTGATGAGAGGAACCTATATTAATATGATAAAAGTGGTATATTTATATGATTGTGTATGCATATATTATATACATGTGAAAACCATGCCCGCGCTACTTGCTATCCCTGAGGTTACCGCGCTGGGACGATCTTATCTTGTGTTTCCTTATGGGGTATATTGATTCGTACCCTAGGAGATAGATATCCTTGGTACAGGCTATCGAATCGATAGTTCAGACGGTCCTAAGAGACGTGAGGGTATGTACTGACCTCTTAGAGACTTGGAATCTATGCTTCGCCTCAATCTTGTTTGTGTTTATATGTTGATACAATTCGAGAGTGATTCCGATCTTGTATTTCCCTTAGTGTGATCGATACGGGGATTGGATAGTAGAGTATGCCCACACCATAGTTTTATTTGGGGTGCTGATATAATATATATATATAGTATATGAGTAGTTAATATATATATATATATATATGAAATTCTGAAATCTGGAACTGCCTACTGTGATTTGATATGTAGGACATGGTTGATGACTCAAATTTTAAATACTTGTTTTGAGAAAGTATAATATGACACTGGAAAACTTTATTGATTTATAAAGTTAAAATGAGAACTTTGATTACTAATTGAAATATTCTTTTCAAATAATGGAATCATTAAATTTTGAATCCTGCGAATAATCTAAGATAAGTTAAACTATTGGGAAAGGATAGCGTGATATATGATGAGTTGGACCACTGGGAAGGTTAGTACGATAGGTGTGCACATTAGAAGAGAGGTGAGAATTTCTCAAGAGAGTGTCGCACTAATATGTTGTTGCATTGGCCTGTATCAATTTAAATACTTGCTAAACAATTTCTAAATCATACACACTATCGGGCTCTGACCCGTTTTTCTCTTTTCCTCTCTCTCTTGTATATATATGTATATATTACAGGTGCCCAGCCACAGGGGCGTCTTGCTTAGGATCCCTTGAAAGGAACGTGCTGCAGCTTAGGTGGGAGTTGCAGGCCACGTGCATAGACGACTTCGTTTACTTGATTCCACATCTATCATTCTCATTTATTGGTCATGTGTCGCCCTTTCCACTATTTATCTGTTATGTTGGGACATTTGTATTTCAGTTATTTCTAGTACTGTTACTTTGGGATTTATTCAGCATGTATGTTTTAAATTTAGTTTTAAATGTTGGGATTTGGATGTTGAATGTTTAAAGTAATTAGATTATGTTCTAGGATAATTTTTGTATGAATCTTACTTATTGAAAATGTGGTTAATAATTAAATAAATAAGTTTTTCTTTAAAAATACAATGTGGTTAGAAAGGTTAAAAATGGTTTTGACACTTAGCTTAATTAATTAGGGTGTTAATTTGGAAAAGTTTATTTTTACGACAGTGATGCTAAGAATGAACCAACTGTTCACCTTGATTTTAATTTAATAAAGGAGTGATCGCCCGGTATTTAATTAGGCGGGGTGTCACAGGTGGTATCAGAGCATCAGGTTCTAGTGTCCTTTAGGATCTGTGCGGCTTATTATGCTTTCAGCGTTGCTTTCTTTGATATAGAGCCCTAATACTAGGAATGTTATGTTCATCTCTATACATTGGGAATTCGTGCTTCTGCGATTTGTTTATTTGAATGATGAACTCATCCAAATTTATTTAAATTTTCAGATGGATCGTCAAGAAGAACTAACTAAGGCGGTTAGGGGAGTTAACGAGGAAGATCGACTTACACTCAGGTATCTCCAGAAAGAATATCAATCGCCGAGTTAGCAGGTATTGTGGCACAGGCAGTTACCACTGCAGTCTTACAGTATCAAGAACGCAGCACGCAGCTTAAGGGGGGCAAAAGATCTAGAGAGTATAGTCAGTCTGTTATGACTGGAAATAACAAGTGTGTGAAGATGCAAAAATCGCAACAACAATCTCTTCAAGGCCGTAAAAACCACAAAGGTTACAAATTGTGTAGAGAGACCCAAAAGCGTCAGGGTCAACAAAGTCGGGGGCCGAGTGAAGTCACGAAGAGGTGTTTTAAATGCGGTATTGACGGTAATGAACATCGAACTTGCCCGGATCAGTCTGGAAAGGAACTTCAACCCAACCAGAGAGAACTTTCAGGACTCTGCTATAAATGTGTACAGCCGGGTCACATGTGGAGGGATTGTCCTCACCCTGACAAAGTTTTTTCACAAGTTTCCCATCAAGGCCAGCAAGACCAGGGAAAAAGCGAGACTAGTCAACAAAGTAATGAAGTGAAGAAGTTTCGAGGGAGGTGCTTCCAATGTGGCAGAAATGGCCATAGGCGTCAGGATTGCCGAGAGAAGAATGGGGCCCCACGACAGGAATGTGCTGGTAATAAACCACAGAAACCAGCTCCACCACCTTTTCCAACAGCCTCAGTTCAGCAGAGACAGCTACAGTGCGGACGTATCTATAACTTCCCCCAGGCAACGGCTTCGCAGGCACCACCCGCGATTGAGGGTATGTTTTCTATCCATGGAACTTTGGGTCGAATTATGTTTGCTACTGGGGCAACGCATTGTTTTATATCTACATATTATGCGAAGACCTTAGGGTTATTAACCACAGTAGAGAGCACTGTAACGTATGTAGACTCACCACTGGGGAAGGGGTCACTTTTCTTTATATGCCGGGGGAGTGGGGGTAGAGATTGGTAGCTTGGTATTACCTGCAGACATGTTAGTCTTAGATGTGCATGAGCATGATATTATTATCGGTATGGATTGGCTCGCAGCTTATAGAGCCATGATTGATTGCTTCGGTGGGAGCATTATTTTTTCCATTTCGGGGCAAGAGATGTTTGTAGTGGCGATGCCTCGCCCAGAGGGAAGTTCGACCGCTCATTTGTATTATATAGAGGAGGATACCTCTAAGGAGGTTGTGATTCCGTTAGACTCGATTCCAGTTGTTCGAGAGTATTCCGATGTGTTTCAGGAAATACCAGGCCTACCCCCCAGTCGAGAGATAGACTTTGTTATAGATTTATTGCCAGATACTAGACCTATAGCACGCGCACCATACCGTATGACTCCGGCGAAGATGCGAGAGTTACGAGATTAGATAGAGCAGCTGTTAGGTCAGGGCTTCATTTGCAGGAGTACCTCACCTTGGGGCGCTCTAGTTCTGTTTGTGAAGAAGAGAGATGGTTCACTGAGGTTGTGTGTGGACTACCGGGAGTTGAACAAGGTCACGATACGGAATAAGTATTCGTTGCCTCAAATCGATGATCTGTTCGACCAACTGAGGGGAGCAACTTTCTTTTCGAAGATAGATCTGAGGTCGGGGCACCACCAGCTACGTATTAGAGAGTATGATGTTTCAAAGACTGCCTTCTTCATGAGATATGGGTCTTACAAGTTCAAAGTGATGCCATTTGGTCTCACAAATGCTCCAGTCGTATTCATGGACTTATGAACTGAGTATTCAGAAAGTTCTTGGATCAGTTTGTCATCGTCTTTATAGATGACATTTTGATATATTCACACTCCGAGGAGGAGCACGCCGAGCATTTGAGGCGGGTTCTTCAGACTCTACGAGAGCATCAGTTGTATGCTAAGTACGAGAAGTGTGGATTCTGGTTGCGAGAAATACAGTTCTTGGGCCATGTTGTTTCTGAGCAGGGGATTGCAGTTGACCCGAGTAAAGTGTCAGCGGTGAGGGAATGGGGACAGCCCACGACCGACGGAAGTGCGTAGTTTCTTGGGGTTAGCCGGATACTACAGGAGATTCATTCGGGGATTCTCCAAAATAGTGGGTCCATTGATGAATCTGACTCGCAAGGGGGTACCATATGTTTTGGATGACGCTTGTCAGTTGGCTTACGAAGAGCTGAAAGACAAGCTTACTTCAGCACCAGTTCTTGCTTTACCGAAGCCGGGTGTGGAGTACCTAGTTTACACCGATGCCTCTTTACGGGGACTTGGGGGAGTACTTCAGCAGGAGGAGAAGGCTATAGCTTTTGCCTCCTGCAAGCTTAAGCCGCATGAGAAGAATTACCCCACCCACGACCTGGAGTTAGCAGCGGTCGTTTTTGCATTGAGGATATGGAGGCACTACTTATTGGGGGAGAAATTCCGTTTGTTCACAGACCACAAGTCACTGCAGTACCTATTCACTCAGCGAGAGCTGAATATGCGACAGCGCAGATGGTTAGAGTTTGTGAAGGACTATCAGTTTGACATACAGTATCATCCGGGGAAAGCCAACGTAGTTGCTGATGCGTTGAGCCGTAGACCGGTAAACGAGGTAGCGAACGTCTGGAAATCAAAGTGGAAGGAGTTAGGCCACCAGGACGCAGTAGCCCGTTCCTTCATATCTGTTATAACAGTTACACCCGAGATTGTTATGAGGGTAATACAGGCCCAAACCACAGACCTGTTTTGCCAGGAGCAGATTGTACGACTCTTAGCTGAGGGTGCTGAGTCCTACTCTGTTAGTTCTGATGGGGGTTTGAGGTTTAATGGGAGATTGGTGGTTCCAGAAGGAGAAGAATTACGTCATGCAGTGATGACCCAGTCTCACGGGTCCCGATTTGCAGTACATCCTGGAGGAGATAAGATGTACCAGGATATGAGGAGGTAATACTGGTGGAGTGGGATGAAGAAGGACATTGCTGAGTTCGTGTCCAAGTGTTCTACCTGCCAGCTGGTGAAGGTGGACCATCAGAAACCGTCAGGATTGCTTCAGCCATTGGAAGTAACCGCGTGGAAGTGGGAGAGTATTTCCATGGATTTTATTACAGGGTTGCCTACATCACAGAGGGGCCACGATTCTATATGGGTGATTGTAAACCGTTTGACCAAGGTGGCTCATTTTCTGCAGGAGCGAACAGACTATACCACAGGTCAGTATGCTCAGTTGTTCATTGCTGAGGTTGTCAGATTACATGGGGTGCCCCTGAATATTGTGTCAGATAGAGACAAGATTTTCGTGTCACGTTTCTGGGAAAGCTTTCAGGAGGCTATGGGTACTGAGTTGAGGTTGAGTTCAGCTTATCACCCATAGACAGATGAACAGACAGAGCGTACTAATCAGATGTTAGAGGATATGCTACGCATGTGTGTTCTTGATTTTGGAGGAGGTTGGGAGCTACATCTTCCACTGGTAGAGTTTGCTCATAATAACTCTTATCAATTTACGATTGGTATGGCTCCATTTGAGGCTTTATATGGCAGGCCTTGTCGTTCTCCAACTTGTTGGCTCGAGGTGGGGGATAACAAGTTGTTAGGACCGGAGGTGATTCAGGAAACCTCCGCGAGGATTGAGATGATCAGGAGTCGCATTCGAGTAGCCCAGGACAGGCAGAAGAGCTACGCCGATGCGAAACGGTTCTTCCGGGAGTTTAATGTGGGGGACCAAGTGTTACTGCGTGTATCTCCTATGAAAGGAGTGATGAGGTTAGGGAAGAAGGGGAAATTGGCCCCGAGGTACGTGGGACCATTTCCCATCATCGAGAGGATTGGGCCGGTAGCATACAGATTGGGACTACCAGAACATTTACATCGCATTCACGATGTATTCCACATCTCGTCGTTGAGACGGTATCTTCAGAATGTTATGGCCCATACTCACATTACGATAGATGAGATAGACTTATAGCCTGACAGCTCTTACGAGGAGAGACCGGTGGCTATCCTAGACTATAGTGAGAGGAGATTGAGGTCGAATATAGTTCCACTTGTGCGAGTTCAGTGGGAGCATCATAATATGGAGGAATCCACTTGGGAGCGCGAGGCCGATATGCGCGAGAGATATCCAGATTTGTTCTTACCAGGTATGTCTTGTTTTCCGAATTTCGGGACGAAATTCCGTTATTAGGGGGGAAGTATGTAATACCCCGTATTTTTATGCTATATTAATTTGGGGATTTATTAAATTTAATGTGAGTTAATTATTTAATAAAAATCCGGAAATTAATTATGTTATAATTATTAACGTGACGAGAGTTAGTAATTATGGGAAACTTGTTGAATATTACTAATGAGCAAAGTAATATATAATATTGGTTCTATTAAATGTCACGAGTGAATAGAATGACAATTATGAAAATTTAAGTCGGGACGCGCCTGTGTCGCGTCGGGAATAAATATTGATAAATAAAAGTGAATATTTTATAAATCGTTCGTATGGTCGTTTTGAGTACGCCAACGCGTCCGGAAGGGTCGAGATAGTCATAAATATGTACCCGGGGGTTTGGTTTGGGTCTCGAGACGTTTTTAGGCCTAATTAGTACCCCGGGATGGCATTTTGGACATTTCACAATTATGGGTAATTAAACCCACGAAATTCTTAGGGTTATATCAGATGCCTAAGGTTGTCTTCTAGGGTTAGAACAACCAATGGCAAGTGACGGCCATAGGAGAGGGAAGAAGAGAGCTTCCAAGGCAATCCAAGGCCCAAAAGTAATTCGTTTGCACCACCACCACCACCAACGCGTAGATCGCGTAACGGGCTACGCAACCACATCAAAATCATCTGCAAATCAGAACACCAAAAATCCCAGGCAAGTGTTTATCTTGCTTATTTCGTTGATGCATCTTTCATATTAATGTAGGAATGATTAGGATGAGTTTTATGGAAGAAAATCTAAGATTTGAGATAGGAATCACATGTAGTTATGGTTTAAATGATAATTCTGGAACCCCTTGCCATGTAGAGGAATTTACCCACGAAATTATGATGTTTATAAGAAGAAATTTCTGGAAAAACAGATTGGAACCATGATTTAGATATTTCTAGGGTTCTTGAATGTTTAAATGAATTATGGCATGATTAATCCATGTTTAGTGACGTAAATTGACATGCTTTACGTAGGAAATGTATGATATCCTGTTAGGATGTTAGTAGTACAAATTTTGAGACGTTTGGGATTGTAAAATATGAATTTGGTGTAAGTTAGAAGATGAAACCCGTAACTGCAATTCTGCAGATTTCGCAGACCTGCTTGATCGATCGATCGAGCTCAGAGCTTCGATCGATCGACCCCTCCTGGCAGACTCATGTTTCCCTTATTAATTAGTTGTGGTGAGGCCTGGTGACCCGGTTAAAGTGTTGTTGAGAAATTATATTGATAAATGCTTTGAGATTTGCATTTTGATTTGAATATTCGTATTCGTATTTTTACGTTCTATTCGTTGCTAATCCGTATTTGTTGAGCGTAATTCCTGTCGTATTGTGTACTTCCCCATATTTTCTTTTAGTGGCAGGTTTTTGGGAGATATGGAGGACCAGTAGGACATATGAATAACTTTGGGATTCTTAATATGAGATGAGAATTGTACTTATGGGATAATTACTTAAGGGTTGATGAATTTATGAATTAACGGGAGAGTTGCGTAAGAGAGTTACGTTGGAACATAGAAAGGACCCTTGCTGAATTTTATACTTGGGAGGATAGAGTCCATGCATGTTACGTATTCAGATGAGAAATCCCTTCGAGTTAAAGTTAGAAACGAACTCTTATACGTAATACTAATAATGTGAAAATTAAGGATAAATGTTGTAATTATGGGTGATGAGAGGAACCTATATTAATATGATAAAAGTGGTATATTTATATGATTGTGTATGCATATATTATATACATGTGAAAACCATGCCCGCGCTACTTGCTATCCCTGAGGTTACCGTGCTGGGACGATCTTATCCTGTGTTGCCTTATGGGGGATATTGATTCGTACCCTAGGAGATAGATATCCTTGGTACAGGCTATCGAATCGATAGTTCAGACGGTCCTAAGAGACGTGAGGGTATGTACTGACCTCTTAGAGACCTGGAATCTATGATTCGCCTCAATCTTGTTTGTGTTTATATGTTGATACAGTTCGAGAGTGATTCCGATCTTGTATTTCCCTTAGTGTGATCGATACGGGGATTGGAT
Source organism: Sambucus nigra (assembly GCA_949130495.1). NCBI lineage: Eukaryota > Viridiplantae > Streptophyta > Magnoliopsida > Dipsacales > Adoxaceae > Sambucus > Sambucus nigra. The sequence continues at coordinate 528,273,668 of OX422221.1, read as the reverse complement.
AGTAGAGTATGCCCACACCATAGTTTTATTTGTGGTGCTGATATAATATATATATATATATATATATATGAAATTCTGAAATCTGGAACTGCCTACTGTGATTTGATATGTAGGACATGGTTGATGACTCAAATTTTAAATACTTGTTTTGAGAAAGTATAATATGACACTGGAAAACTTTATTGATTTATAAAGTTAAAATGAGAACTTTGATTACTAATTGAAATATTCTTTTCAAATAATGGAATCGTTAAATTTTGAATCCTGCGAATAATCTAAGATAAGTTAAACTATTGGGAAAGGATAGCGTGATATATGATGAGTTGGACCACTGGGAAGGTTAGTGCGATAGGTGTGCACATTAGAAGAGATGTGAGAATTTCTCAAGAGAGTGTCGCACTAATATGTTATTGCATTGGCCTGTATCAATTTAAATACTTGCTAAACAATTTCTAAATCATACACACTATCGGGCTCTGACCCGTTTTTCTCTTTTCCTCTCTCTCTTGTATATATATGTATATATTATAGGTGCCCAGCCACAGGGGCGTCTTGCTTAGGATCCCTTGAAAGGAACGTGTTGCAGCTTACGTGGGAGTTGCAGGCCACTTGCATAGATGACTTCGTTTACTTGATTCCACATCTATCATTCTCATTTATTGGGCATGTGTCGCCCTTTCCACTATTTATCTGTTATGTTGGGACATTTGTATTTCAGTTATTTCTAGTACTGTTACTTTGGGATTTATTCAGCATGTATGTTTTACATTTAGTTTTAAATGTTGGAATTTGGATGTTGAATATTTAAAGTAATTGGATTATCTTCCAGGATAATTGTTGTATGAATCTTACTTATTGAAAATGTGGCTAATAATTAAATAAATAAGTTTTTCTTTAAAAATACAATGTGGTTAGAAAGTTTAAAAATGGTTTTGACACTTAGCTTAATTAATTAGGGTGTTAATTTGGAAAAGTTTATTTTTACGACAGTGATGCTAAGAATGAACCAACTGTTCACCTTGATTTTAATTTAATAAAGGAGTGATCGCCCGGTATTTAATTAGGCGGGGTGTCACAATTATTTTGTGTAGAGTCGGTCCGGGTTGGTCCTAATAGGGTTTTTAAAACTATAATTCGTCAACCGGACCAACTAGATCGGTCCTCTAAAAAAATAAATCGAGATCGGACCGATTAAGAAAAAAGACCGAAAAAAAGAGTCTGTTCGGTTCGCTCCATCGGTTCGGTCAGTTTTTTTAACACCCCTAAACGAAAGTCAAAATTTAGCTTATTGGAATTTTGATGATGATGATAATGATTTTGGGCCTTTACCTCCTTATAATAGAAATTTTGAAATGAATTCGAATAGTTTTCAAAATTCCTATATTAATGAGTTTTCGTTTAAGTCCGATGGTAAATTTCAAAGTTCCCATTTTCATGCATCCGCACCTCGACCTATGACATTCGGTGAGGGCTTGCGTATGTATGAGAATGAGAAAATTGAAAATCGTTATCGGGAAGAAAATCGTTTGTGAGAACATGAATTGGATTTATTATTTGAATCCGACGACGATTTTGCTTCCGAGACTTTTGAAGTCGAGGAATGTTTTGAACCAAATGAGGTACTTGTGCCTACTTTGGAACAAACCATTATAGACTTTGCCCATTGCATAATAGATATTGAAAGTGAGGATGAAAATGACGTAATATCTATTTGCAATGAAATGATTTCTTCTTTGGCCCCTAAAGAAGAACATTTCATTAAAAATGATATTATTTCCTTCGAAACTCAATCTTCATGTGATGACGATTCATCTCATGAGTTTGAATTTCTTTCATCCCCATTTTTATTCTCTATTATCACACCGTACAAGTACCCGATGATTCGGTTTCAAACTTTAATGTTTTAAACCTTTTCGGCGATGAGGAGTACTTGCTCGAGTCACCTTCCACGATCATATTCGTGCCTTCGTGTGCCCCGCCTCCCATTCCAATTTCAAAATCGTTGGGAGGATATTCGTCTTTTCTCGATCCCCACATGTTTTTGTCACCCGTTCAATCCAAACCCTCTATCGTCCCTCCAAAACTTTTAATTGGTGATGGTTCCTTTCTTATGCCTTACACATGCCTTCCATTGTTCAAACGGAATTCATATTTTTCGGAGGGCATGCTTGTATGTGAGGGTACACTGGTTATCCTCCAAAGTCAAATCGTTTCCATGGTGGACCCTCAACTATTTAGACTTCTAGTGTATAGTTAGTGTGAAGCCTAAATAGTAGGTTGTATATAGTTAGGTTTTTATTATTTCTTTCTTTTTATTTTAGTCTAGTGTAATTAGTTAACTTTTTGTTATTTGTTTTTGCTATTCTAGGTACCAACTTCTTTTGTAGATTCTTTGGACTTGTTCTTACGGAGATCGCTCCATTTTGGGTAATATCGTTCTTTTCCTCTCTTAACTTGGTTCTTAATTTACATTGAGGACAATGTCAGGTTTTAAGTTAGGGGGTGTGGGATATTCTATCCATTCATTGGTAATGTCCATGTTTTTGCTCACATGTTAGTTACTTAGTATGCTTTTCTTAGAAAAATTCAAAAATTTTAAAAAGATTTTCTTTCTTTTTTCTCCTTTTTTGGGCATTTTCCCTTTGTTTTCGATGATAAATTTAAATAATTGCCCGATCTAATAGACAACTCAATGGTGCATGTTCTCGATTTTAGAAGTTATTAGACTTTAGTCTCGATTATTTATATTATTAATAACTTCATGAATTAAACTTTAATCCCATGAGCACATGCACTTTTATCGTTCTATTGATTTGGTTTAAGATTTTTATACCGGTAATCTTTTATTGCATTGTATATACTTACACCGAGTAAGCTTTGTACCTTTCGTCATTTGTGAGTGTTATACACTATTCTTTTCTCATTGAAAACGTTGAATTCGTCGGTAATCTCACTATTCTTTCATTTGATCGTTCATTAATTGATCATGATTTTCATATATTATTTTGACTCGAGAACTGCATAAAGTTTGTGAAATGATCATAGGCATTCCTTGTTATGTCACCCATATTAGCCTTGACCTCACCTTATATGTTTACCCTCGTTAACCTCTTTGAGCCTAAATATTAGCCTCTCGTTTCATAACCCCATTCCCATAACCAACTCTACATTGGAGTTTTAGCCCATACATACACCTTCCATACCTTTGTTTCGATTGTTACTTGGGATTAAATGATGTTGTTATGATGTCGGTTGCAATTTAGGCACATGAGAGTGTGATAAGTAAAAGAAAAAGTGAAAAAATTGATGAAAAAGAGAAAGCAAAAAAGCAAAAGAAAACAAAATAAAAACATGAGCAAAAGAAAACAAAATAAAACACGAGCAAAAGAAGAAAAGAAAAGAAAGTGAAAGTTATAAATGTTTTGTATAGTGTTCAAGAATCTTTGATTACTCTCCCCGATGATATATTCAATGCCTTTTATTGAACTTGTTTTCCAATTTTGGAATTTCTAACATTTTTCCATTATCCCGAGTTTTCATGATCGATCGATCGATGGGTTGGGTCAATCGATCGATCCCCTGTTTCCAGGAGATATTTTCCATTTTGTTTTCTTTTTCTCTTTTCTTTTCCCACTTACTATATAAAGCATTTTTGTTATAATAATCAGATATGAAGCTTTAGGATAGATTTTATCTTAGAATAGCTTAGGGTTTGGGGGATTTGAAGAGTTCTTCTTTGATTCTTCTTGATTCTTCTTTGATTCTTCTTCCTCTCCATTAATATAGTTGTTTTCCATTAATTCTTGCTTCGATAATTAGATTTACATGCTTTGATAATTAGATTCACATGCTTTCTTTAATCACTTTCTAATGTAGATTTATCGTGTTTATTTACCGCTCTCCATTTACCGCGTTTTTAACATGCTTTCTAGCTAATTTAAATTAGGTTGTGTTTGAGTGGAACTCACTCGAGTTGACGCGTTTCTTTGCTTTGGTGATGCTGTTTATGGGTCTATTTCGGGTGCGTTTTCCTAGTTATTGCGCCTAGGATATTTGATGGGGCATATCATGTATGTCCCATGCATACGACCTTTCGTCCGCAATTTCTGGGGTATTTATTGACGCCAAAATCTTATTAGGCTTTTATACGAATTTAGGGGCGTGACAACCCTTGATTCAATTAACTGTCGAAACGAGACGCATTCTAAATAACTTATCGACCCATGTATCCATTTTATACAAATTAACTCGGGTGAGGGATATTCGACGCAACCTATAGTTTTACTCACTTTGTAAATCTAGTTTAAATACCCTTGCCTAGAATAAACATTTCCCTTTTATGCATCTTTTCCTTTTTAGTTTGTAATCACCTTTACACTTTTATTTCTGGAATATTAAATCAATTGAATTCTAGCATCGCGTCCCTGTGGATATTCGTTACCCGACTTACCGTTGTGCTTGCCTTGCAAGTGTAGTCGTAATTTAGGTTTGTTTGTATTATCGCGATGAAACTAAAACAACGATTGTATCCTTACACGAACACACCTTTCACGCGTTAAGAAAAAATCCTTTAAATATAAACAAATTTGAATAATGCAAATGATAAAGATACCAATCATCCAACGAACCCTGCCAACTAGATTACTCAAAACCAAATGATTAACCACAACCCACAGATAAAGTGGGAGATAAAATAATCCCAAATGAAAACAGAGTACTAAAATGGTAAAAGTATATGCAATCCCTATCAAGTCTAAATAAGAGTCTGGCAATAGGCGGCACATGCCCTAACTAAAAGAACTAAACAGGAGTCTGAGGAACAAAAGGAGGAAGCGTCTACTGCAATGACCTGCAACTCCCACACAAGCTGCAGCACATCCGGTCAAATGAATCTACACCTGACGCCCGCACCTATAATATATACATACATACACACACACACACATATATATATATATATATATATATAAGAGAAAAGAGAATGACAGGAAACGGGTCAGAGCCCGAGTGTAAAATAATTTTTAAAATAGTTTAGCAAATATTTAAAATGCGTGTCGGCTAATATAACCACCATGTTAGTACGCGACACTCTCTTGAAAATTCTCACCTCTCATCTAGTATGCACGCCTACCGTACTACTAAATGCCTCATAAGTCTATCTAACTTATCTCCCAATGATTTTTATTTCGAGTAGTCACAAGGCTATGATATTTAGTTTAGGGATCAATCTCTTCATGATTACTGACATTACTTAATATATATCTCAGTACCGTTATAAAGTTCCCGAATACTTACTATAAAATTTTAGAGCATTTATTCAATCCTTAACTACTTATACGCACAGTAGAAGATTTACATATATATATATATATCAATCACTCATATAATATATATACTATTGGCACCCCACATAAACTCTATGGTGATGACATACTTTGCTATCAAGTCCCCATATCACTCGTACTAAGGGAAATACTAGTTCGGAATCACTCTCGAACTGTATTAACACAATACACACAAAATGGAGGCGAAGCATAGTTTCAAGTCACTAAGAGGTCAGCACCTGCCCTTCACGTCTCTTAGGATCGTCTGACTATCATTCTCAGATAGACTGTACCAAGGAATCTTATGTTCTAGGGTACAAGTCAATATCCCCCATAAAGGTCCTATCGAGATAGGATTGTCCCGACGCGACAACCTCCGAAATAGCAAGTAGCGCGGGTATGATTATACACAAACATAATATAAATATATACGTATGCACTCGGTCATATATATATATATATTCTCATTTTCCAATTTGGTTCGCCCATGACCCATATTAATATTTAAACCGTACTTAATACAAATTTTACCCCAATATTTACTTATAAAGAACTCATCTCATTTATTCTTAATTATAATCATATCGTAATTACTTCTCATCCCTCGAGGTATTCTCTCTTCCTAAATATCAATACAGTAGGTACACCCTCTCTAACATACTGGTCTAAGTCATTCACGAATCTCTCAATTCCGTAGTTGACGTACGCACGATTTTCAATATGTGTCAACCCCCGTTAACCCACTATTACATCCCATATAACATCTCCTTCAATGGAATCTACCTAGACCGTATTGGTCCTCTTTATGGCCCATTATTCTCTTTAAATGATATTTAAGGGTTCCCACGTATTTTATCCGAATTAAACAAAAAGAGGAAAAACATATAGTTTCCAAGAAGGATCTATCGATCGAGGAAAGGGGTCGATCGATCAACACTCTTGGGTCGATTGATCGATCAAGTAGTTCTTGCCCAAAAACTGTTAATCCGACCTACGAATTTCATCCAAGAAAATTCTACGAAACACCATTAATGATTCCCAAACTCCCAAACAAGTTTACTATTGATTAAATACACCTATATACATTATTTCCTACGTGAAGCATGTACGAATTCATCAACGGTATTGAATTAAAGGGAAAATTCATCATATATATCAAGAACCCTAGTTTCATTAAAATTTCCAAATCTTCTAATTCTTTTTCCAGATTTCTCACTTCTAAACCATTACAATTTCGTGGGTAATCCTCTACATATGTTGAGATTTCCAGAATATATTTATTTTCTCTAAAGCATGTGATTTAAATTCCCTAAATCATCAATTTCTTCCATAAAACGTATATTTATCAATCCTATTCTAACATGGGAGAAATATTAACTAGAAAAATAGCAATATAGATACTTGCCTCAGATATGAAGGTCTGATTCTCAAGTGTTTATGGGTATGGTTGCGTCCCTCGTGTCCCTATCTGCGCGTTGGTGGTGAAAGATGGCAAGGGTGGTGTAAGTAGGGTAGTTCTCCCCTTTAGAGTCTTCTCCCTTCTTTAGCCTCTCTCCAACTCTACCAATTCTAATCTTCGAAGACTCTAACTCCCATCAGATATATCCCTTTAATTTTCGTCCATAATTAAGCCTTAAAAGGAAAAATTACTAAAATGCCCTCCCTGGTTACCAGTTAAGCCTAAAAACGTCCCGATACCCAAACTAAAACCCTCGGCTAAACTTTCCTGACTATATCGATCCTTCCGGACACGTTGGTGCACTCGAAATGACCATTCGGACGACTTATAGTTTATTCACTTTTTATAATTATAATATAGTCCTGACACAACACAGGCGCGTCCCGACTTAATTTTCATAATTTTCACAATATTCACTCATGACAATATTAATAAATTCAATCTCACATATTACTTTACTCATCTAGTAATATTCAACAAATTATCAATAATTACTAACTCTCGTCACGCTAGTAAATATTTAAAATAAAATTTTGGATTAATATTAAATTAATAACTCAATTAAATTTAATAAATCCTCAATTTTGAAACCATAAAAATATGGTGTATTACACAACAATCCTAAACATAGGGTACTATATCAAAGAAAGCTACGCTGGAAGCATAATAAGCCGCACAAATCTTAAAGGATACTAGAACCTGAAGATCTGATACCACCTGTGACACCTCAACTAATTAAATACCGGGTAACTACTCCGTTATTAAATCAATACAGAATCTCAAGTTGGTTCAGTCTTAGTATCGCTGTCGAAAACATTTAGTTGATTACTAGCCACCTAATATTTAAAATAGCGAGATGCCAAATTTTATTAATTAAGTTAACAATTAACCAAGTAATTAAATCATCAACTATCATTCGCATAAACAATCTCATATGAATAACCAATAAAATGAAATAAACTGAGTCTGGAGTAAACACTCCAATAATAATAATACCAGAGTAAATAAAATCCCAATACAAGAGTCTGAATAAATAAACCAATATCTGAAATAATGAAAGTCTATATCCACAACCTCTAAATAAGAATGGGCAACATGCCCTAACTGATACGAATGACTCTGAAGGAACCAAGGATAAATGTGGAGGCTGTAAGGACACAAATTTTCAATTGAGTCCTTTGTAGTTTTGGCTAAATTGTGGACAAAAACGTTTGAGTCATAGGATAGAGTTATTGACCATCCTTCAAGCCTAAGACCTTCTAAAGTTGAAGACGTAGCGGCCAAATTGATAAAGCTTCATCAAATGCCGTGTTTGTAGTGCCTCGTTTCTACGTCGTCAACATGGTTCCATTGCTCCTAAGGTATGAATGAATTTGAATATATATATAGGAGCTTGGAACAATTTTATATTGGGTGAATTTTATTTTAAACTATTGTTTATTTTTCAGAAAGTCTTTATTAAAACTTTAAAATAAAGTATATAAAGTTTCCGGGCTAAAACTCAATTTTTCAGCTTTCTGGAAGTTCATTAGAAGTTGTCATTCGAATGAGTTTTTCGTTCGAACGAGAATGTCCTTCGAACAAAAATTTCGTTCGAAAGAGGTTTGCCAACGAGTTCCCCAATTGGCCACTGGAATGTCGTTCGAATTATCATTCGAATGAGATTGTGAGTTCGAACGAGAATTCCAACGAGATTTCTAACGAGTTAATTTTTTAATACACTGGAACTTCATTATAAAGCTCGTTCGAATGAGACTTCATTCAAAACGAAAATCTCGTTCGAACGAGTTTTGGCGGAAACAGTTAATTGGCAGTTTTTGAGCAATTTTTTCCCACTTTCCCACTTCTTTTCCCACTAAATTTTTACCTGATTAATTAAGTGCGAAATCAACTTTTTCTTTTCAACTTTTTTGCATCTTTCCATCTCCAAGAGAGAGTTTGAAAGCTTCAATTTACAAAGAAAAAGTTCATGTTTTGAGTGTCTAATTTTTCAATAAAAAATCATTTAACACTTTAGTTTTCACCCATATTGTTTATTCCAAGTTTCAATATATATACATCTTGCTTGGAGTGTTTTGGCACCGAGTTTTAATCTGCCGTTTGAAGAGTTCGTTTGGGTTTCCTTCTAAATCCCTCAAAGAAGAAGAAGTTTATTTTGCTGCGGCATTCTCACATGGTGAAAGGCACCTTGTGTGGTCAACGGTGAACCTATTGTCTCATTGGTGGATTCCAAGATTTCGATGGAGCTCCGAGGTTGTCGACTAGGCGGAGGTGTTTACAAGAAGACGCGTCAATGCTTAAAAGGGGTCGAGTCGAGGAAGTAAGTCATCTGTCTTGTAATTGTAAAACCATACTTAGTGGACTTAAGGCTAGGGTATTCCGAGATGTTTTCCCGTTGTGGGTTTTTCCTCGTACATCGCGGCGTAGTGATTCATTGTTTATTTTATCTTTTGCAATACTCACCTAGAACGCGTGCTTAGGTAAAAAGATAAAATTTAATTTTAATCACTACTTGTTTAATTTGGTGCTAAATAAATATTGGGTAATGTGTAGTTAATTCAAGTCATTAATTTAATTTGTTAAAATTGGTTTGGCCTAATTTGGTAAAATTAAAAAATATGACTTAGGTAAATTTCTAGGACTTGGGTTAATTAATTGTGTTTAAGTGAAATTAACGTAAGTGTGTGTTTAACTTAATTTCACGTGATTGAATTTTAATTTGAGAAAAATTAAAATTTGTTAATTTGTTTAAATTGAACCATCTCCGCTTTCGCATATCTTCAAAAAGGAAATTATCTTTTTGTACTCAAGATCTTTAAAAATTGGGGGCCTAATATTCCATCAAGTGGTATCAGAACGTTGATTGTGAAAACCTACCCCGCTTTGAAATTGGTATCAGAGCTTTGATTCAGAAAAGCTATCCGCCTTCAAATTGGTATCAGAGCCAGAGCGCTAATTTATCGCGTCAAAGATCCGTTTTTTATCTTTTATGATTTTGGTGCTCCTTATATTTTTAGGTGGTTCATTTTTTTACTCACTCTCATTTTATTTTGTATCTCTTGTTGGGACGTCTTAATGATAATTTATCCATTTCTAATGATAATGAAGTTTTTGCTATTCGAGAGGAATTTAATGAGCTTAATAAGTGTAATGAAAAATTAAGAGAATTACATTTGAGATTTGCAAAAAGAATCAAATTTCTTGAAAATGAAAATTCTTGTTTTAAAACTAAAGTTGAGTTTTTGCAAATCTCCCTATCTCAAAAAGATATTTTTCGTGAAAAGTTCATGGACATGAATCACAATCTTAATATTTTATAAATGTCCAAGAAAGAGAGTGATTGTCGAGAAAAGACTCTTAGGGACAAGTCTGCTAACATTGAGGGGGAGCGTGACAACCTTCTAGGAGTTACTGAAAATTTAAAGAAGAAGTCCCGTAAATTTGAGGAGTCTAATTTATTACTTGAGTCCAATATTTTAAGAATAAAAAATGACTTACAAGACTCGAGTAGTAGTAATGGTTCTAGCTCATCTAGTTTAAATACTTTCGTTGCTAAAGCTAAAACTATTGTTTGTTTAAGAGGGTCAACTTTATCCAAAGACTTTAGAAAAGGTCATACCTTAGGTATCATTCCTCGTGTTTTCACATGCTTGCATTGTGATAGGAAAGGTCACCTTAGGTCATTTTGTTTTGATCTTAAAAGAAGTCCTAGGAAGTCTATGTCTAGCATTTCATTAGTTTCCAAATCCCATCACTTTAAATATACATCTATATGGGTTCGAAAATCATTTTTAGACGCGCTACATATTAGATTTATTGATTCTCATTTGCTTTCACATGAAACCTCCCTTGCTAAATTCAAAGGTTGAATGTGTTATTTTTATTTGCATACTCTAGCTTTTTGTGCTTCATATTATATATCGTTGCTAGGTGTATGCATGTTTAGTCATTTTTTAGTCATTGCTTTATTTCATATCTCATACTAGAAATCATGACTTGTTTATCTTTTGTATTTTATTATTTCACTTTAATTTGCATTATAATGAAAAATACAAAAAGATTTTTGTTTATCATTTGTGTTTTACCCTTTTCGTAATTCATGCTTAATGAAAAATACAAATGATTTTTGTGTGACTTTTGCTGCGGCATTCTCACATGGTGAAAGGCACCTTGTGTGGTCGACGGTGTACCTATTGTCTCATTGGTGGATTCCAAGATTTCGGTGGAGCTCCGAGGTTGTCGACTAGGCGGAGGTGTTTACAAGAAGACGTGTCAAGGCTTGAAAGGGGTCTAGTCGAGGAAGTAAGTCATCTGTCTTGTAATTGTAAAACCATACTTAGTGGATTAAGGCTAGGGTCGTCCGAGGTTTTTTCCCATTGTGGGTTTTTCCTCGTACATCGCGGCGTAGTGATTCATTGTTTATTTTATCGTTTGCAACACTCACCTAGAACGCATGCTTAGGTAAAAAGATAAAATTTGGTTTTAATCACTACTTGTTTAATTTGGTGCTAAATAAATATTAGGTAATGCGTAGTTAATTCAAGTCATTAATTTAATTTGTTAAAATTGGTTTGGCCTCATTTGGTAAAATTGAAAAATATGACTTAGGCAAATTTCTAGGACTTTAGTTAATTAATTGTGTTTACGTGAAATTAACATAAGTGTGTGTTTAACTTAATTTCACGTGATTGAATTTTAATTTGAGAAAAATTAAAATTTGTTAATTTGTTTAAATTGAACCATCTCCGCTTTCGTATATCTTCAAAAAGGAAATTATCTTTTTGTAGTCAAGATCTTTAAAAATTGGGAGCCTAATATTCCATCAAGTGGTATCAGAACATTAATTGTGAAAACCTACCCCGCTTTCAAATTGGTATCAGAGTTGATTCAGAAAATCTATCCGCCTTCAGAGGCGTCTAATACCGAGATCCTGTAGCTTCCACAGCAGCTACAGCACATCATCAGAATAGACTCCTATGCTTGGCGTCCCTGTGGCTGGGTACCTAAAAGTTTTTACAAAAAGAGATAGATTTGAAAGCAAACGGGTCAGAGCCCGAGGTGAAAATATTTTAAAAACAGCAAGTGTTTAAATCACAATTTTAAACAACACATATATTAAACATGTTAGTCACGTGCCCCCACCTGAGATCCTCACCCCTCAACTATTGTGCACGCCTAACGCATCCTCTAAATTCGATCCTAGTTATGCCACTATCTAACTAGTCTGTACTAACTCCTGCTTTCATATTCTTACATAGGGTATCTACTCGTATTACCCAAACAAGTCATATTTATATCCATTTTCACATTCATTAAATTACTTATCTCAAGTGTTACTTAAATTCTCACATTCTTAGCCCATTCAAATATTTTAGTTATTCACATCCACTAAGAAACAACGAACTAGTCACAAGTACATATATAAATCACTCTCAGTACATATATATACATATATGGCACCCCTAGGCTAAGTTGCGGTGCACGCATACTCTGCTATCAAATCCATGTACATCACGTATGTAAGGATCACGTGTTCTGAATCATTCAGAAACTGTCTCAATACAAATCACACATATTGGAGGCGAATATAGTTCACATACCCATGGGTCACACACATACCTACGCTCCCATGGTCAGCTGACTTATCAACTAACCAATCAGTCATTCACAGTCCTATGTCCTTAAGGTACCAATCTAAATCCCTCCGAATGCACACAAAGATAAGATGGTCCTTTTTTCAAAAATTAACCTCCCGTGATTGCAAGTATGATAGGTATGTCATACACACAATAATTCAGATACTAAGTAATCACACAACTTAGATAATCATCATATTTATATAGGTATACACCAGCCCTATATCTTAAGTCTCGTATGTATTATAGTATCATCCCAAATATTCCACGTAATATGTTTAGCGCTACAACTCTCGTTGTATAAGTCTGAATACTAAAACCTACCTTATAAGGTTACTAAGTCACCCACTAGTCTCTAAGGTTATCTCAGTAATTCAAAGTCCCTATTTTACTGTTTCTAACCTTAAGTTATAATTCACCCAAATTTTAATTCCAATTTAAAAAAATTCTAATGGTATCTCACTCGGCAAATACTCGTAAGTATCCCATTCAATCCCAATTGTTATAACATTTTCCGGGCATAAACTACAATCCTACTGAACTTACCCACATTCCACAACATTTTTGTTAAATCCCCTAAGAGTTCTTACAAACTTGGGATTTTTCAAACCATAAAGGGGAACAATCTACAAAAATCAGGAGGGGTTGATCGATCAAGGAAAATGGTCGATCAATCGATTAGTCGATCGATCGACATTCTTGAGTCGATCGATCGATCGATCAGGTATTTGCCCATAATTCCTGTAACAATTACGGGTTCTTTATAATTTACACCCCAAATCCTCCATTACAACGTCCCGATCTCCCAAGTAAGTTTACTAATCATTAAACCTACATATCTACACAAGTTTTAACGTTCAAGAATCGTCAAACTATCATAGAACATCGTTTTCTTGGATCAAAAGTCATGAATTTCACTACAACCCCAATACTTCACTATTTCTTCCATAATGGTCGTAGTCCTCAATTAAATTTCATGATTCTTAACCCTTAATTTATAATTTCACTCATCAAACATTTTTAGAAGAACCACTACAGGCAAACCTACCCAAAATCAATTATTAAGTCTCCAAATTCATATTTTGCCATTATTCATAAATTGACATCAAACCTAAACTATCATGTAAAGTATATGCCATAAATTATTTCAAGATAAATCACTTGCCTCTGATTAGAAGTTTAGGATCTTTTGATGACGATAATGGTTGGTCCTCCCTCTCTTTCCGGTCACAAATCCGACGATGATGGTGGTGTATGGTGGTTATTTGGCCTTGGAACTCTCTTGAAAACCCTCCTTTCTTCTCACGTTGTTCTCTCTCGTGTTTAACAGTTAATTGACCTAATAACCCTAAGGGTTTGCTGAAATACCAAATCTAATTTTTGTAGGTTACTATTCACCAAAAATAGAAATGACTAATATACCCCCTCGGGTTGCCGGTTAGGCTTAAAAAATGCTCCGAGACCCAAACTAAACCCCCAACTAGTGTTTTTTGACTATCTCGACCCTTTCGGACACGTTGGAGCACTCAAAATGATCATACAAATGACAAAAAAATAAATACTTTTAAATTCATTAAATTGGGTCTTGACACGACTGACACGCACATCCCAACTTAATTACCGAAACTGTCGTATTGTCAACTCATGACAATTTTAATAACTTCAATATCACATATTACCATAATCACTCAGTAATATTCAACATTATCATCATAATCAAATACTAACTCTCGTCACACTAGTTATTTAAATCCGATTTAATTTTTAATTAATTATCCCAAATTAATTTAATTAATCCCATAATTAAAAGCAATTTCATTTAATTAATCTTGATAAGCATCCAAAACTGTACAATTTATACCCCGAATAGATGTATTTTAGTTGTTAATTCTCGACAATACGAGTCTTATGTTCTTAAATGTTTATTTTGTAGGCCGAATGTACGTTGCGGTGTTCAAATTCGTATTTCAACGCCATTGTGCATTTTATGGAGCTAATACCCTTGTCTCGTACCCTAGCCTACCCTAAACTTGTCCCTAAACCATCACCCAAGCCCCGTGTGTGTTGGTTTGATCCCTTTTATTTTTTTTTAATTTTTTTAATTTTTATTTAGTGTCGTTTTATTTTTAAAATTTTATTTTATAATTATTTAGAATTTGTAGGTTTTATTTACTATTTTTATATTTTATTTTATCTTTATTTTTTATTAGTTTTATTTTATTAGAATTAGTTTTTTTTAGGATTTCATTTATTTTTAGATTTATTAGATTTTATTTTTTTAGGCCTTTAGTTTTTAGTCTTATAGATTTCTATTTTTATTTTTATTTCTTTTTAGATTTATCTTTTTTTATTTTTGTGTCTTTTATTTTATAGGATTTTATATTTTTAAGTATTTATTAATTAATTTTTTTAGTTATTAGTTTTTACTCTTAGTTTTTATTTTAGTTGTGTTTAGTTTTTTTTAGAGTTTGTTTAGTGTGTCGTGTCTTTTTTATTTTACTTTTTATTTTTTTTAGTTTAGTTTAATTTTTAATTTAGATTAATTTTAATTTTAGTTAGTTAGTATTATTTTTAAGAGTCCAACTTAAACACACACTCCCTACACCTAACACACATTAACCCACTTATACCCCCTCACCTTCACCCAACTTACCATACACCCTCATGTGCACATCCTTATTTTCCCAATTTAACCCCTTAGCTCTATTTGCATATAAAATAAGACTTCAAGGCCATTTGAAGATCATCTAGAGCTTTTATATAGGAATTTTAGAGAGAGAATTGTAGAGAAAATTATCCTTTGTAAATAGTTTTATTTTATTCTTTTTATTTTTTTAGATATTTGTGAGAAATTAATTGTTGAGTGATTCAAATGAGTGTTTGTATGTAATTGAATATTGTGGAAAGCTCATTTTGAATGGATGTTGCTCAATTTCAATGGAGGATTAGAATCCAATTTTGCAAATCAAGGAGACTTGTTTGAAGATTTGTCCTCTTACCCTTCTATTTTATTTGTTTATGCCTTTGATTATTAATTTGTCCTATTTTATACCATGTTAGGCTAAAACCCCTTTCAAGGGGTGGGGTAAAAAGCTTATTTGATGTTATTTTATTTTTATTAGTTTAATTACTTGAAAAGTCCATTTGAATGTTAATTTTGATCCATCACCCTTAAATTTACGCCTCGAGAGAGGGTAAATGATTTTCGAGAGAAAATCGAAATTCTAGTGATAATACCCATTTTAGATTCGAACTAGAGATAGGGGTTTCTTAAGTGGGGTATTATCACTTGAATTTCAACTCTAAATTTATTTTATAAGATTGACATAAATTCTAATTGATCTATCCTAGCGGGTGATTAATTAAAAGGAGTGAATCTATGTTTCTAGAGTTGTGGGGTGTTAATTTTAACTTTCTAAAAGATTACTATTCTAATTACACTTGCAACGAGAGTTGATTTGTAATTTTAATATTAATTTGGGAGAATTCAAATAATTAAATTAATTAATTAGAGTAACTAAAATTTGTGGTGTAATCCCACTCCATGATTGTTCTCACAATTATTTACCTCACTTTATCTTTTATTTTAGTATTAGACTTTATTTTTCATTTTAATCATTTTCTAGTTAGTTATTATCATATTACATTTAGTTTAGTTTAGTTTAAATCTCATCTCACCCTATTGCTTTAATATTGAAAAAGCTAAAAAAAATTAGAAAAGTGAAAAAGCACAAAAAGAAAATAAATAGTGAATTACAATTGAATTTGTCTCTAGCTTACTCCCCAGAAAGTGGATTGACTCTCTTACTTACCTCTGTACTTTATATTGTTAAATTTTGTAGGTACATAAGGTTTTGATTAGAAGGACTTTTCAAGCAACGACAAATACACGCAAAAGTCTTTCTATCAAATGGCGTCGTTGCCATTCTTGGGATTGTGAAGCTCGGAGCGGATTTCATATTGTAATTCATTCATTTTTTGCACTTTATTATTTTTAGTACCATTTTCGCATTTTATTAGAAGGATTGTATTAGGACTTTTTTATTATTTGGCTTGTATTGCGGTGCATAGGACACCATTTATTTTCCATTTAAAGTTGTAATAATTCAAGTCAAGCGTGATAGGGAAACCGGACAAGGTAGAGAGATGGCGTCCAAAGGCGAGGATTTAGAAGCCTCTCTACCTTGGGTCGGTAGGACTCCCGGGGATGACTGAGATAGGTGTGTTCTCCCCCCGGTCGACTCAACATTTTCTGCACCCCACGGCCTAAAAATCGTGGGAGGTACATTTCTAAACACTCGCGCCTCTCCTGTTAGCGAGTCAATTATTTTGTGTGCTCTTGTGTGCTCTTGTGTGATTCTATTCTCGCATTTTTTTTGAATGGTGTGATGAATTAAATTACTAAGACCTACACCCGGTCACTCACGAGAAGGGATTTCATCACTCGACTCACTCGCTTACCCATTGTGTGCTACCCTAGCCATCACTAAATTTAAAATCAATCAACTAGGTAGCCCACTAGGAGAATATTTTTGCAAAGGCGATCACTAAGAATTCCATGATTTTTTATCACCCGTGGACTTAATTAAAATTTGACTACCCCTTCACTAAATTTAAAGATAAAAATTGGCTATGTGCTAGTTAGGATTTCTCCTTGACTTGTGTGTGTGTCCAATTTATTTTTCGGTAGTCGGATTTTAGTTAGTTCGTCCAATTCCAGAGTCCATATTTTTTTTCCCCACCTTTTCTTCCAAAAAAATCAAAAAATATTTTCTTTCTTTATTTTTACAAAAAAATCCAAAAATATTTTCTTTCTTTCATTTTAGAAAATCCAAAAATATTTTCTGTCCATTATTTTTAGAAAATCCCAAAAATATTTTCTTTCCTTTTGAAAAAATTCCAAAAAATCAAAAAAATATATTTCTCTCCACATGGCCGAGGAACGTCCTTTACAGGACTACTTTGGTCATTTTCCATTGACACGTGTGAGAGTGATCCCAAGCGATCTCTTTATGATATTCTTCATGATTTCACCTCTCTCACGAGTATTGTTGGTACTCTTGACCCATCCATGCACGCACCACCCATTCCATCACCCTTAGTGTCAAGTGTCGACGTATCTCCTCCCTTGTTGTGCACCCACTGTTCTTATGCCGATCACATGTCCCTTGAGTGCCCTTACATGTCATATCCATCTAAACCCACCACGGACCATGTGTATCCATATGACACTGTTTCGGAACCCACCTCGGCCTATTATCCTGATACAACCCATCCCGAGTTGTGTGAGTACCCGAACTATTTATGGAGGCCTGATCACCCTTCCATGCTATACAAATCCCAACCAGATGTTGTGGATCCTCACACGTTCCAACAACCGTCATGGCAACGTTGTGCACTTACTCACGATCAGTCCCCTCATTACGCACCCACTGAATTTCAACCAATTGTCCATCACGAAAGCGGTCCTTTCGTGTATGATGTACTTTGCCCCACCCCACACACTTCATATGAGTATTCTCTATATAGTCCCGCTTATAGCGAGTTGTGTCGACCTCACCCACAACCACCACCCGTCACTCCACCAACACCTTCATCCACATCCACTCTTGAAACCCTCTTGCAAAAGTTCATACTTGAGCAAGAGCAAGCAATTCAAACTCAAGCTCTCCAAAGGCTTGAACAACGGTTAAATGAATTGGACTGTGCGAGAGAGTCGGATATTTCCATGGCCCCACCCATCGTTACCACTGAGTGTGATGATGATGTGTCCTCTTGTGACACGAAATTTGAGTGTGACCAACCCTACCACCCTGAGAATCTCAAAGTTGAGACCATCCCATGGTCCGGGTCCCAAGTCGACAATTGTGTTGACTTACCGTTCGATAGTGAGCCTGATCAAATCCCACCATGTCCATATGAACCCCACATTGCAGTTCCCACTCCCGTTATATCCAAAAATATGCCCGAGCTTTTACCTTATGCCCCAATTGTGTGTGTCTCTGACATGCCCATTTATCCTAGGTTCGCTCCGGCTACGAGTGCTCACCAATTTCCCGAGATAGAATCCGTGATAGTTCCTAACTATCCGGATATGTATGATGTCCCACCATGCATGGCTCCCATTGAGCCCGATATTTTTAGTGATTCTTCTATCTCCGATCTTGGTGCCTCGTTTTACCCACCCACCCCATTTACCGATGCTACTCTTATGGAGAAGTTGACCACTCCATCTTTAGAAACCACACTACCTTTTGAGTATTTATTTACTCCTTCCAATGAGTGTGTGTCTCCCACTCTTGAGTTGGATCATCTTCCTCCACCATTTATCCCACCCGCTCCACCGTTTATCCCACCCGGCCCATCCATTATCCTTTCCACCCCACCACCTGGTTTGAATCTTGATTTTGCACATTTCAAGTTTCCACCTACATTTTTAGATCCTAACCTGAAACCATCCTCCATCTACGAGAGTATTTGTGGTGCTACTCTCCACCGTGACACCGAGCTTGTTCCTCTATGTCCGCCACTCTCTTGTTGTGTTGATTTTTCTTCTCAACAGCTCCCTGGTGTGTCACGGCGCGACCATTACCATCGCCCATTCATAGAACGGTCGTGTGATTTTTATGAGCCTCACCCCATTCCTATTGCCAAACCATTTTGCCTCCCTCACCAATTAGAGCACCATTCTTATAGGGCCCTAGTTGCCCTCACCTTCCGGCTCAATAAGGCCCGTGATCGATGTTTCATCACCCATGCCTTCCTCACCCTTACCCTAATACCCACCCACCCATGGTCCACCGATGCTTTGCATCGTGTGATGCACTTTGCCATACAAGTGCATTGACCCCTTTAGCCTCTATCCAACAAGACTGACGCTTCAGTCTTGTTTGGGGGTGATTCTCATCACCCAAATTTTCTGTCGCCCCGTGTTTTCATAGATCTTATCTTTAGGGTGAGAATGGTTCGGTCTGGCTGAAGACATTAAACTTAGCGCTACCGGGAGGCAGCCTGTATTTCTTGTACTAGTCTCATCCTGTTTGGGGGTGGTGTTTCACATCACCCGATGTTTTCTCATGCTTATAGACTTGTACACCTTTTTTTCTCTTATCATTTATTCAGGTTTATTCTTGGCTACATTTGTCCAGTTCATTAGCGGTTCATTCTGGTAATCTCTTTCCTACCTTTCGCTCTCAATTTTAAAAATCATTTTACCTAACATCGTGGACGATGTTCCTTTTTGTTTGGGGGTGGGGAATTTTATTAAAATCGTGCCTCTTTTGGAAAATTTTGAGTTTTAAACCTGATTTTTAAAATTTCGTGCAGTTTCTTTCATCTCACTCATTGATGTGAATTTTCAATCATCCATCTTTCTAAGTCTAGGAATCAAGCTAGAGAATTTTTTTCTAATAGCTTATGTAATACATAACAAGGCATTTTGCACCATGAATTTCTAAACTCAACAAAATTTGCGCACTTATCACGTCATTACGTTTAGAGTTGAGGAGTACTACAATTCTAAAGAGAACCTTAAGGATCACTAGTAGAGACTTTAGCCCGTGAGATTTCTGCCTTTCACCATTTCAGAGAGTTTTACGCAATCTCCGAGTCACAAGTTGATTCAACTTCTTTTGGGTCCGCACTTAAATTGTTGTATGATCTCATTATTCTTTACTAAATTTTTGGCTTGACCACTGAGAATGACATCTTTTTCGAGTTGTAAGAAACGCGTGTCTTGAAATTTGTCCCGATCACTAGGATTTTCATCCATACACCTACCACTTTTCCCCATATCATATTCCCATTACTTTTCCATATTTCATATACATTCCCCACACCATCCATTTATCATTCCACTCATATATCATACTTCATTTTCAAAATAAAAGAGTGTTGATTCTAAATGTTAAATGTCTTCAGTGTTGGTTTGAAAAGTGAGAGAAAAAGAGGAAAAAAAAAGAAGAGAAAAACAGGAAAATAGAAGAAAAAAAATAGAGAAAAAGAAAAGAAAAATCGAAAAAAAAAAGAGAAAAAAGAGAGAAAAGAAAAGAAAGAGAGTTTGTAGTTAGTTGTAAAATAAAGACATTTTGAGCGTAAAGTGTATACACTCTTCTATCGCATATTCATCCATTTCACATCGCATTTTCATCACTCATTCATCTCACCCATCCTATCCTAGCCCTCATCTCATCATTCTCATCCCATTTCATTTCCCCCTCACCCATATACATCCATATTTTCCCTAGGTGTTCGGGCAAATGAAAGTCGACGTAGTGAATAACTCGACGTTCTCACTATAGTGATTAGCATTTCTTTCATGAGATCACTTTTCTTTCTAATTGTTCGTTCTTTCTTATGCGTGTGTGAGACGTTTGAACTTGATTACATTTACTCACCTCCTCACACACAAGAGCGATACACTAACCCATATCTCGAGAGTTCGTTTGAGAGAGCTATATCTAGTGAGATTTGAAGTTGAAGCGTTGATTCCAACAAGGCAATCTTGGAATTACTCTTATGATACTCGATCCGTTTTGACTGATTCACACTACACACGTTGAGTTCTACAAAGGATGTGCCTTGAGTATTTATCTAGCTTAATCATTTTACACATTCTATCTTATATTTCTGAAAATATTTTCTCTCATGATGGATTGTGCGATTATTCTATGTCTAATAAGAGATTGACTGCCCTTCAATAAATTTTTGCAAATAAGAATTTTGTGGGTATATTCGCTGCAAACCCTCACGAGACACAACTCATCCTGTAGGGCAACCTATAGGTTTAAAGGCTTGTTGCACACGTTAAGTGCAATCGCAAGTGCCCGCGAAAGTGGTACACTTTTGATTTCTTATCTTTCTCTTTCTCTCTATCTTATTGCTCGAGGACTAGCAGCGCTCTGTTTGGGGGTGGTGTGATAAGTACCCAAAACTGTACAATTTATACCCCGAATAGATGTATTTTAGTTGCTAATTCTCGGCAATACGGGTCTTATGTGCTTAAATATTTATTTTGTAGGCCGAATGTACGTTGCGATGTTCAAACGCGTATTTTAAGGCAATTGTGCATTTTATGGAGCTAATACCCTTGTCTCGTACCCTAGCCTACCCTAAACTTGTCCCTAAACCGTCACCCAAGCCCCGTGTGTGTTGGTTTAATCCTTTTTTATTTTATTTTAATTTTTTTAGATTTTTATTTAGTGTCGTTTTATTTTTTAGATTTTATTTTAGAATTATTTAGAATTTGTAGGTTTTATTTACTATTTTTATATTTTATTTTTATCTTTATTTTTTATTAGTTTTATTTTATTAGAATTAGTTTTTTTTTAGGATTTCATTTATTTTTAGATTTATTAGATTTTATTTTTTTTAGGCTTTTAGTTTTTAGTCTTATTGATTTCTATTTTTATTTTTATTTCTTTTTAGATTTATCTTTTTTTATTTTTGTGTCTTTTATTTTATAGGATTTTATATTTTTAAGTAGTTATTAATTAATTTTTTTAGTTATTAGTTTTTATTCTTAGTTCTTATTTTAGTTGTGTTTAGTTTTTTTTAGAGTTTGTTTAGTGTGTCGTGTCGTGTCTTTTTTATTTTACTTTTTTTTTAGTTTAGTTTAATTTTTAATTTAGATTAATTTTAATTTTAGTTAGTTAGTATTATTTTTAAGAGTCCAACTTAAACACACACTCCCTACACCTAACACACATTAACCCACTTATACCCCCTCACCTTCACCCAACTTACCATACACCCTCACCCACCAAATTCCCCCCCACTTCATCTTCAACCTCAAACCTTCTCTCTCACCCATCATCAAAAGCCACATCCACCATTACCAAAATAAAACCTCCATCTCCAATCACCTCCACTCACATCATCAAACCAACCCCACCCCTTATACCTCCGACCTGCCACCTCCTCGATTCGACCCCATCCGCTGCCAGCCAACACCCCTACCCGGAGCCCTGGCGTGTCGCCCCTGCCAAACTCCGGCTGAAAACCAGCCCGTCGTCGGCGTCCTTTCAACCCCCACTCCCTTAAACCGTTTCCCTCCGACGCCGGCAAACCCCGATGGCACCAACCCGACCTCATCGCCGCTTGCTACGAACTCGACTCCCACCAGTGCCCCTAACCCGCCGTTCCTCCCTCGTCCTCACCAATCCAAAAACCTCCGGCCAACAGCTCGCCAGAACCCCACCGCTGGCAGCCATCCAAACCCGGCAACCAACTCCGATCTCTCTCTCTCTCTCTCTCTCTATCCTATATACAACTCCATCTCTCATACTCGAAACCATTTTCATATACCCACCTTCCAAACCTCACCATTCCAAACCCGATCCATACCTCCATACCCATTTTAGCCTACTCAAACCAAGAAGACCCATTTTTCAAATACCCAACTTCTCCCAAGACCAAAAACGTGACCTGCCAAATTCCAAGCCAAGACCAAACTCTAAAAACCCATGTGCCATAAAATCATTTAACCCCTTTTCCTATTCTACCCCCAACTAACCCTTATTCCCTTTTTTCCCAAACTACCCCCATGTGCACACAAATCAGATTTTTTTCCCTCACCCATATATCCTCATACCTCACACCTCTCATGTGCACATCCTTATTTTCCCAATTTAACCCCTTAGCTCCATTTTCATATAAAAGAAGACCTCAAGGCCATTTGAAGATCATCTAGAGCTTTTAGATAGGAATTTTAGAGAGAGAATTGTAGAGAAAATTATCCTTTGTAAATAGTTTTATTTTATTCTTTTTATTTTTTTAGATATTTGTGAGAAATTAATTGTTGAGTGATTCAAATGAGTGTTTGTATGTAATTGAATATTGTGGCAAGCTCATTTTGAATGGATGTTGCTCAATTTCAATGGAGGATTAGAGTCTAATTTTGCAAATCAAGGAGACTTGTTTGAAGATTTGTCCTCTTACCCTTCTATTTTATTTGTTTATGCCTTTGATTATTAATTTGTCATATCTTATACCATGTTAGGCTAAAACCCCTTTCAAGGGGTAGGGTAAAACCCTTATTTGATGTTATTTTATTTTTATTAGTTTAATTACTTGAAAAGTCCTTTTGAATGTTAATTTTGATCCCTCACCCTTAAATTTACGCCTCGAGAGAGGGTAAATAATTTTCGAGAGAAAATCAAAATTCTAGTGATAATACCCATTTTAGATTCGAACTAGAGATAGGGGTTTCTTAAGTGGGGTATTATCACTTGAATTTCAACTCTAAATTTTATAAGATTGACATAAATTCTAATTGATCTATCCTAACGGGTGATTAATTAAAAGGAGTGTGAATCTATGTTTCTAGAGTTGTAGGGTGTTAATTTTAACTTTCTAAAAGATTACTATTATAATTACACTTGCAACGAGAGTTGATTTGTAATTTTAATATTAATTTGGAAGAATTCAAATAATTAAATTAATTAATTAGAATAACTAAAATTTGTGGTGTAATCCCACTCCTTGATTGTTCTCACAATTATTTACCTCACTTTATCTTTTATTTTAGTATTAGACTTTATTTTTCATTTTAGTCATTTTCTAGTTAGTTATTATCATATTACATTTAGTTTAGTTTAGTTTAAATCTCATCTCACCCTATTGCTTTAATATTGAAAAAGCTAAAAAAAATTAGAAAAGTGAAAAAGCACAAAAAGAAACTAAATAGTGAATTACAATTGAATTTGTCTCTAGCTTACTCCCTAAAAAGTGGATTGACTCACTTACTTACCTCTATACTTTAGATTGCTAAATTTTGTAGGTACAAAAGGTTTTGATTAGAAGGACTTTTCAAGCAACGACAAATACACGCAAAAGTCTTTCTATCAAATCTCATAATTGAAATCCATAAAAATATGGGGTATTACAGGAAGTCCATGCTAGTGGCATAACAAGTGAACATAATAGTAAATTGTCCTTAAATGTTTAAAAATTATCAACAAGGGACCTAAGTGTAAATTCCCTTTTGATTTATTTGTATGATAATTTAATTGGACATTGTAGGTTTTATATATTTTATTTGATAAAATATTAATTAGGTTTTAGTGCGTACATTTTCTCCATGATGAAAACACAATAAAAAATATTAATTCAAACTTTTTTGACAAAAGAAAAAACTAAAATCGGGCTTGCCCAAAATTGTGGCCGAAGCCCCTAATATTTATGAGCCGAGTTCGCGCTTAAGTGAAAAAAATTAGTTCGGACCAAGCGCAGATTTGAGAGTAAATAAAATAGTTCACGCCGAACCTGAGTAATCCCAAATTCAACTCACCTAGCCTAGTTATGTCTTTAGATGGGTGTTTATCAATAAAAAAGCAAAATAAAATAAAAATGCTTTTTTATTAATGACATCCGAGAGGTGCCCGCGAGGGTCACCCAGAAGTCCAAAAACCATCGCAAGTGTCAGCGCCGCCGCAAGTGTTGGCGCCACTTCAAGTGCCAGCGCCGCTTCAAGTGCCTGCGCCGCTGCAAGTGTCAGCGCCGCTGCAAGTGTCTACGCTGCTGCAAGTGTCTACGCCGCTGCAAGGGTCAGCGCCGCTTCAAGTGCCAGCGCCGCTGCAAGTGTCAGCGCCGCCGTAATCTTTCGCGCCGCTGCAAGGGTCAGCGCCGTTTCAAGTGCCAGTTCCGCTGCAAGTATCTGCGCCATTGCAAGGGTCAGCACCGCTGCAAGTGCCGGCGCCACTTCAAGTGCCAGCGCCGCTTCAAGTTGTAACACCCCGTATTTTTGGTACATTTAATTTAATTAATTCGGAGATTTTAAATTACTTAGTGTGTTGTAATTTAATGAATTAATTAGAACATAAATATATATAAATATTAATCTGGGATTGAATGGTTAATATTTAGGGAAAACTTATTTACTAAGCGAATAGTAATAATGTAATTATGTCGTCTAGAGTATTAATGACGAGGTATGTACTTATCGCATCCGAAAGTCGGTATAGACAGTATTAGGTGGGGGATAAGTATTTTTAGAAATTAACTCGGATGCAAATTCTGAGGGTACAGTTGAGTCCGGATGGGCCGAGATAGTCGGAAAAGTGTACCCGGGGGTAGTAAACAGGTCACGGTACGTTTTTAGACATAGTCGGGCCCACTCGGGGACATTTGGGTCACTTGGGCTTGGCCCATTAGTCAAAAAACGGGATTAAGTTAATTAATCTAATAAAAAGAAATAAGGGGGTGGCTGAACTTAATTAGAGAAAGCAAATTAAGGGTTAGGAAATCCTAACAGCAGCCAAAGCCAAATTGGGGATCAAAGAGAAGCCATCAAAGGTCATCTTCAACCTTGGGATTTAGCTCCAATTCAGACTCTACGAACCTTGAGGCAAGTGGATAACTTGCAATAGCATTAAATCTGTTTTCGATTCATATTCATGTGTAGTGATTATGTAGAAATCCGTTTTTGGGTGTTAATGGAATGAATATGGGATTTTGAAAACTACAATTCTGATTTACGAAACTTGGGTGATGATTCTTGTAAAATATGATAATGGTGAGTTATTGCATATCTGATAAAATGTTATCTGCATATTTGGAAACGAATCTGATGATGAAATTTGGGGTATAAATGGACCTAGGGTTTATGATGAAACTTTCCCCAAATCTAGAAACTGGAGTAAATGGACGAATTATTTATGTTGAGGAATATTTTGGAGATCCCTAATGAGTTTCCTAATATGTACAAATGCTAAAAGAGACTTAGTTTCAATGTAGAAGGAAATTAGGGTTTGCAGATTTTCGCCCATGGCTGTCCGTCTTCGCGAAGAAGACGAGTACCTGTTCGATCGATCGATCGACGCCATGAAGTCGATCGATCGACGGTCGGCAGACACGGACAGTTCGCCCAGTTTATTTATATAGGATGAGATTTATATAAAAAGTTGTTATGCAATTAATTATTGTTGAGAAATTAATGCATGGGGTATACCAAATTAAATGTGAGTGAATTAATTAGGAGATGGGAAGGGAAATTTGGATGACACGTCAAAATTGGTTGAGTGACATCGAGGTAAATTATATTACGTAGTAATGGACTAAGAAATTTAGGGTCGGGATTTAGACTCGGGTGAGGTTAATTCGGGCTATGAGATTTAGTCCAATTAAATGGTGAGGGAAACATTAAAAGTAACTGAATTTATTAATGTGCTATTATTAATAATTCGAGTTGGGTAATAACCTCATAATAAAAATGGAATAGGCTTGTGTCACGGGTTAGTACACGGTGTAGCTGGAGCATTTTTATGTATGTATATGTATATACAGTGTGTGATAGTATATATATATAGTGTATGCCTTAATATCAGTGGTTAGATATTATTATACTCTAGTGCTATAGGGGGAGGTTACGCGCAGTGGATGAATCCCCTAGCTTGAGGAGTAGGGCGAGTAGATTCCCAGGTCATAGCGTCCGTTGCAGGGGGTGAGGGGCATCTCACTTTCCGGGAAGGAATATGACCGCCTCCAATCGTATACTAAACCAAGTTAGTGAGCGATTCTAACTTGGATAACTAGGATATGTGAATATACCTAGTGTACTAGCACTTTAGAGAAATTATACCCGGGGAGTACTTTTACTCGGGTGGATATTAGTGGTTTATGTATTCCAGTATGTGTGTGAATGCTGCAATAAATTCTAAGTATATAATTAGGTGATTATTATATACGGGCTAAATAAATACAAGCATGTGTTGTTGTATATGTATAACGAGTGGAGTAGTTATATGAATTAAAAAGGGAAATGACTTAATTAAGTTGATGTTACTAATGACTTAAAAATCATAATCACATTTTTACTCAGGTTAGAGTAGGGGAGGAGTATAAGGAGACTTTAATAATTATCTAGTCATGAGATAGATAACTAGGTGATAATTAAAGCGTTAGTGGTGCACATTAGAGGAGGGGCAAGGAAGTTCTCAAGAGAGTGCGACACTAACTAAAATATGAAGAGCATGCATATTTATTATTACTGCAAGTTAATCATTTGCTAAATGTTTTCAAATGTTTTGGGTACTAACCCTTGCTATAAAAATTTTTTAAAAACCTTTTAGGTGTCCAGCCACAGGGACGCCAGACTTGACTTAATTCCAGGAACTCCGTTGCTGCAGCATATGTGGATGTTGCGGGACCTTTGATAGACGCCTCTTCCTTTCATTTATAATGTAGAGAC
Organism: Sambucus nigra; assembly: GCA_949130495.1. Taxonomy (NCBI): domain Eukaryota; kingdom Viridiplantae; phylum Streptophyta; class Magnoliopsida; order Dipsacales; family Adoxaceae; genus Sambucus; species Sambucus nigra. Next base: position 528,246,062 of record OX422221.1, on the reverse strand, counting down.
TCATTATTATTTATTCGAGCATGTCGCCCACTTTTCATTTATTTGTTTCTTAGATTGTTGGGATTCTATTCTTGTCTTTATGGGATTTATTATTTGGACCGATGGTTTATTCGGTTAATTATTTTTACTTGTGGAATGATTAGTTCAATTATCTGTGATGGTTATATTGCTTTATTTTCCGCATGGGTTTTAGTTTAATTAATGAAAGATAAAAATTGACACCAGTCTATTTTTCTCACTTAGGTGGTTAGTAATTTAATAAAACGACAGTGATGCTAAGAATGGACCAAATGAGAAACCTGTTCTAACTTGATTTAGGACTGATCACCCGGGATTAATTAGGCGGGGTGTCACAGATGGTATCAGAGCATCAGGTTCTAGAGTCCTTAGGATCTGTACGGCTTTCTACGTTTCAGCGTAGCGGTCGGTTGTTGTAGAGCCCTATTATTTGGACTGTTGATTATATTTTCCTCTTGTGAGATATCGTATTCCTGCTATTAATTTTTGTATAAATTGTGTACTTATACAATTCAATCTATTTCAGATGCCGCCAAAGAGACAGAGAGCGGAGAGGGCTGAGGCTAGAGATGAGGTGAGGGAGGCTCGACAGGAGCCACAGGTACCGCCACCACCACCACCGCCCGAGTTGATTTCCACCACTCAGGTGGCAGTGATAGTGGCCCAAGCGGTCGAGACAGCGATGCGAGCTATGGCAGCTCATTTCCCACAGCCCCAGGCACCGCCTCCATTGGCTCCAGCAGTTCAGGCTCCAGTGGGGCCACCATCTTGGCAGCGAGTGAGGGAGACCTTTCAGAAGGGTCACCCACCTGAGTTTCGAGGTAGCACCAATGTGGTTGAGGCTTGTGACTGGAAGAAGAACATTCAGCGCCATCTGCGCATGTTAGAGGGTACAGAGGTGCAGAAACAAATGCTGGCTACCTTTCGTCTGTCAGGGGCAGCCTTACAGTGGTGGGAGTCCGTAACCACCACTGAGGAGCGGGATTTGATGCCGATTTCTGAATTCTGGGTGCGGTTTGACCGCAAGTACTTCCCTCCAGCAGTAGAGTCTGAGATGAGGAAGAAATTCAGCGAGTTGGTACAGGGTGACAGGTCAGTGGCAGAATATGAGGAGGAGTTCACCCGTTTGGCAAACTTTGTGCCAAACGAGGTGAGCAATGAGGAGCGGAAGAAGTCCAAGTTCATGGATGGTCTGTCTTGGAGAATCAGGCAGCACTTGATTGGAAACCCGGCATTTGTGACCTATACAGATGTCGTTAATGCCGCACTTATACATTGTCAGGATCATCGTTTCCACACTAAGGGGAACAAGAAGGCAGGTGAGCCGAGCCAGCAGGGCAAGGCGGTCACTAGTAGTGAGACGAGTGGCACACAGCAGCAGGTCATCATTCAGCAAGGGAATCAGGCTAAGAAGTTTAAGCCTGGTGGGTTCCGACCGGGAGGACAGGGGTTCAGACAGGGGCAACCAGGCCCTAATCAGCAACAGCAGGTTCCTCAGGGCCGTCAGGGCCAAGGAAACAACGGGGTAGGCCAACCAGGCCAGCAACGTCAGGGCCAGCAGGGCCAACGGCAGGGTGACGACCAGAAACGCTGTTTCTCCTGTGGACAGCCAGGACACTTCAAGAGGGTGTGCCCGCAGAGGGGCAGAGGCCAGCAGCAGGGTGCCCAGCAAGGGCAACAGGGTCAGATACCACCAGCAGCACCAGCACCACCCGCCCCACAGCAGCAGGGGCAGATACACTACGGGCGTGTGTATAATGTTCGGGATGTTCCCAATCCTCCAGCACAACAGGCGCTGCCCGCGATCGAGGGTACGTTCTCTATCCATGGCACTATGGATCGGGTATTGTTTGATACGGGAGCCACTCATTGCTTTATAGCTACACATTTTGCGAAGGCTTTAGGGTTGTTAGCCACCGCAGAGAGCACTGTTACGTGTGTCGACTCACCGTTGGGAAATGGGTCGCTTATATTCTTTATATGTCGGAGAGTAGGAGTGGAGATTGGCGGTTTAGTTTTACCTGCGGACATGTTGGTACTAGATATGCATGTTCATGACGTGATCATCGGTATGGATTGGCTCGCTGACTATAGAGCCATGATTGATTGCTTCGGTGGGAGCCTTATCTTCGCCATTCCGGGACAGGAGATGTTTGTTGTGACGATGCCTCGCCCAGAGGGAGGCTCGACCACTCATCTATACTACATTGAGGAAGAAACCTCGCAGGAAGTGGCAGTTCCTTTAAACTCTATCCCTGTAGTGAGGGACTTTGAGGATGTATTCCAGGAGATACCAGGATTACCACCCAGCAGAGAAATCGAATTTGTTATAGACTTGGCACCGGGAACGAGGCCTATTGCTCGGGCACCTTACCGAATGGCCCCTTCAGAAATGCGGGAATTGAGGGAGCAGATTCAGCAATTACTGGGTCAGGGTTTTATTCGGCGGAGTACATCACCGTGGGGTGCGCCGGTGTTGTTTGTGAAGAAGCGAGATGGGTCACTCCGATTGTGCGTGGATTATAGGGAGTTGAACAAGGTGACGATACGGAATAAGTATCCGTGGCCTCGGATTGATGATTTATTTGACCAACTGAGAGGGGCGTCTTACTTCTCCAAAGTCGACTTGAGGTCAGGGTATCATCAACTGCGTATCCGAGAAGAGGATGTTCCTAAGACCGCTTTCTTGTCGCGGTATGGATCGTATGAGTTCAGGGTGATGCCCTTCGGGCTCACTAATGCACCAACAGTGTTCATAGACCTCATGAACAGGGTTTTCAGGGAGTACCTAGATCAGTTTGTCATCGTGTTCATTGATGACATCCTAATCTACTCGCGTACCGAGGAGGAGCACGCAGAGCATCTGCGCCTAGTTTTGCAGACACTGAGGGATCATCAGCTCTATGCCAAATTCGGGAAGTGTGGATTCTGGCTACGGGAGGTACAGTTCCTTGGTCACGTCGTGTCAGATCAGGGTATTGCAGTGGATCCGGATAAGGTGTCGGCGGTGAGGGAGTGGGGACAGCCCACGACACCGACCGAGGTGCGCAGTTTTCTGGGATTGGTCGGTTACTACAGACGATTCATTAAAGGATTCTCTAAGATTGCAGGACCTTTGACGAATCTGACTCGGAAAGGGGTGCCTTTCAAGTGGGATGATAGTTGTCAATTAGCGTTCGACGAGCTAAAGGACAAGTTGACATCTGCACCAGTGCTGGCATTGCCAAAGGGAGGGCTAGAGTATCGGGTTTACACAGACGCATCCTTACGGGGTCTTGGGGGTGTGCTCCAGCAGGAGGAAAGGGCTATAGCTTATGCTTCCAGGAAGCTAAAGCCCCACGAGAGGAATTACCCCACTCACGACCTAGAGTTGGCAGCGGTCGTTTTTGCTTTGAGGATATGGAGGCATTATCTTCTAGGAGAGCAGTTTACTCTATTCACGGATCACAAGTCACTTCAGTATCTCTTCACGCAGAAGGATCTGAATATGAGACAAAGGCGGTGGCTAGAATTCGTGAAGGACTACCAGTTTGATATCCAGTATCATCCTGGTAAGGCCAATGTAGTAGCAGACGCATTGAGCAGAAGAACGACTGGAGAAATATCGGAGGTATGGAAAGCGAAGTGGAGAGAGCTTCAATATGAAGATGACGTAGCAAAGGCTTGCATGTCGGCTTTGTCCATCACACCCGAGATCATTATGCGGGTTGTGAAGGCTCAGGCAGAGGATCAGAATTGCCGGGATAGGGTGGGCCAGTTGTTAGCTGAGGGAGCGGAAGGTTACTCGATTAGCTCAGAAGGAGGCCTACGTTTTAATGGGAGGTTAATGGTGCCAGAGGATGAGGATTTAAAGCACGCAGTTATGACAGAATCCCATGGTTCGAAATTTGCAGTACATCCCGGTGGGGATAAAATGTACCAAGATATGAGGAGGCAGTATTGGTGGGCAGGGATGAAACGGGACATAGCGGAGTTTGTTTCGAAGTGTGCCACGTGTCAGCTTGTGAAAGTTGACCACCAGAGGCCATCAGGGATGCTACAGCCGTTAGAAATTCCCGTGTGGAAGTGGGAGAGCATCTCCATGGACTTCATCACAGGGTTACCGGTATCGCAGAAGGGTCACGACTCCATATGGGTTATTGTGGATCGGTTGACTAAGGTAGCCCACTTTTTGCCGGTACGCACAGACTTTGAGACGATGCGTTATGCACAGCTATTCATAGCAGAGATTGTTAAGCTGCATGGAGTGCCAATAAATATCATATCCGACCGAGACAAAATCTTTGTTGCCCACTTTTGGCAGAGCTTTCAGGAGGCAATGGGCACGGAGTTACGCTTGAGTACAGCGTATCACCCACAGACTGACGGACAGACTGAGAGAGTTAATCAGATGCTGGAAGACATGCTCAGAATGTGCATTTTGGACTTCGGGGGAGGATGGGAGAAATATCTTCCTTTGGTAGAGTTTGCGTATAACAACTCTTACCAATTCACAATTGGGATGGCACCGTTTGAGGCACTATACGGGAGACCTTGTCGTTCACCCGCTTGTTGGTTAGAGGTGGGGGACAACAAACTCTTGGGGCCGGAGATTGTCCAGGAAACATCTGCCAAGATAGAGTTGATTCGAGGAAGGATTCGAATAGCTCAGGACAGGCAGAAGAGTTATGCTGATGCTTCTCGAAGACATGTGGAGCTAGAAGTTGGGGACCAGGTTTTAGTCCGGGTATCCCCTATGAAAGGGGTGATGATGTTCGGAAAGAAGGGTAAGTTAGCACCGCGATACGTAGGACCTTTCCCTATTATTGAGAGGGTGGGACCGGTGGCGTATAAGCTTGGATTACCAGATCATCTTCAGCGGATACACGATGTATTCCATGTGACATCGCTGAAGAAATATCGAAGGAGCGAGAGAGCCTTTTGGCATATTCCACTCGAGGAGATCGACTTACAGCCAGACATCTCGTATGAGGAAAGGCCGGTAGCAATTCTGGATCATAGTGAGCGAAAATTACGATCAAAGGTTGTTCCATTGGTTAGAGTACAGTGGGGTCATCACAATGTTGACGAGTCTACCTGGGAGCGAGAGGAAGATATGCGGGAACAATATCCAGAACTTTTCAACGCAGGTACGATCTAATTTCGGGGACGAAATTCCTTTATAAGGGGGGGAGTATGTAACACCCCGTATTTTTGGTACATTTAATTTAATTAATTCGGAGATTTTAAATTACTTAGTGTGTTGTAATTTAATGAATTAATTAGAACATAAATATATATATAAATATTAATCTGGGATTGAATGGTTAATATTTAGGGAAAACTTATTTACTAAGCGAATAGTAATAATGTAATTATGTCGTCTAGAGTATTAATGACGAGGTATGTACTTATCGCATCCGAAAGTCGGTATAGACTGTATTAGGTGGGGGATAAGTATTTTTAGAAATTAACTCGGATGCAAATTCTGAGGGTACAGTTCAGTCCGGATGGGCCGAGATAGTCGGAAAAGTGTACCCGGGGGTAGTAAACAGGTCACGGGACGTTTTTAGACATAGCCGGGCCCACTCGGGGACATTTGGGTCACTTGGGCTTGGCCCATTAGTCAAAAAACGGGATTAAGTTAATTAATCTAATAAAAAGAAATAAGGGGGTGGCTGAACTTAATTAGAGAAAGCAAATTAAGGGTTAGGAAACCCTAACAGCAGCCAAAGCCAAATTGGGGATCAAAGAGAAGCCATCAAAGGTCATCTTCAACCTTGGGATTTAGCTCCAATTCAGACTCTACGAACCTTGAGGCAAGTGGATAACTTGCAATAGCATTAAATCTGTTTTCGATTCATATTCATGTGTAGTGATTATGTAGAAATCCGTTTTTGGGTGTTAATGGAATGAATATGGGATTTTGAAAACTACAATTCTGATTTACGAAACTTGGGTGATGATTCTTGTAAAATATGATAATGGTGAGTTATTGCATATCTGATAAAATGTTATCTGCATATTTGGAAACGAATCTGATGATGAAATTTGGGGTATAAATGGACCTAGGGTTTATGATGAAACTTTCCCCAAATCTAGAAACTGGAGTAAATGGACGAATTATTTATGTTGAGGAATATTTTGGAGATCCCTAATGAGTTTCCTAATATGTACAAATGCTAAAAGAGACTTAGTTTCAGTGTAGAAGGAAATTAGGGTTTGCAGATTTTCGCCCATGGCTGTCCGTCTTCGCGAAGAAGACGAGTACATGTTCGATCGATCGATCGACGCCATGAAGTCGATCGATCGACGGTCGGCAGACACGGACAGTTCGCCCAGTTTATTTATATAGGATGAGATTTATATAAAAAGTTGTTATGCAATTAATTATTGTTGAGAAATTAATGCATGGGGTATACCAAATTAAATGTGAGTGAATTAATTAGGAGATGGGAAGGGAAATTTGGATGACACGTCAAAATTGGTTGAGTGACATCGAGGTAAATTATATTACGTAGTAATGGACTAAGAAATTTAGGGTCGGGATTTAGACTCGGGTGAGGTTAATTCGGGCTATGAGATTTAGTCCAATTAAATGGTGAGGGAAACATTAAAAGTAACTGAATTTATTAATGTGCTATTATTAATAATTCGAGTTGGGTAATAACCTCATAATAAAAATGGAATAGGCTTGTGTCACGGGTTAGTACACGGTGTAGCTGGAGCATTTTTATGTATGTATATGTATATACAGTGTGTGATAGTATATATATATAGTGTATGCCTTAATATCAGTGGTTAGATATTATTATACTCTAGTGCTATAGGGGGAGGTTACGCGCAGTGGATGAATCCCCTAGCTTGAGGAGTAGGGCGAGTAGATTCCCAGGTCATAGCGTCCGTTGCAGGGGGTGAGGGGCATCTCACTTTCCGGGAAGGAATATGACCGCCTCCAATCGTATACTAAACCAAGTTAGTGAGCGATTCTAACTTGGATAACTAGGATATGTGAATATACCTAGTGTACTAGCACTTTAGAGAAATTATACCCGGGGAGTACTTTTACTCGGGTGGATATTAGTGGTTTATGTATTCCAGTATGTGTGTGAATGCTGCAATAAATTCTAAGTATATAATTAGGGAATTATTATATACGGGCTAAATAAATAAATACCTGTTCGATCGATCGATCGACGCCATGAAGTCGATCGATCGACGGTCGGCAGACACGGACAGTTCGCCCAGTTTATTTATATAGGATGAGATTTATATAAAAAGTTGTTATGCAATTAATTATTGTTGAGAAATTAATGCATGGGGTATACCAAATTAAATGTGAGTGAATTAATTAGGAGATGGGAAGGGAAATTTGGATGACACGTCAAAATTGGTTGAGTGACATCGAGGTAAATTATATTACGTAGTAATGGACTAAGAAATTTAGGGTCGGGATTTAGACTCGGGTGAGGTTAATTCGGGCTATGAGATTTAGCCCAATTAAATGGTGAGGGCAACATTAAAAGTAACTGAATTTATTAATGTGCTATTATTAATAATTCGAGTAGGGTAATAACCTCATAATAAAAATGGAATAGGCTTGTGTCACGGGTTAGTACACGGTGTAGCTGGAGCATTTTTATGTATGTATATGTATATACGGTGTGTGATAGTATATATATATAGTGTATGCCTTAATATCAGTGGTTAGATATTATTATACTCTAGTGCTATAGGGGGAGGTTACGCGCAGTGGATGAATCCCCTAGCTTGAGGAGTAGGGCGAGTAGATTCCCAGGTCATAGCGTCCGTTGCAGGGGGTGAGGGGCATCTCACTTTCCGGGAAGGAATATGACCGCCTCCAATCGTATACTAAACCAAGTTAGTGAGCGATTCTAACTTGGATAACTAGGATATGTGAATATACCTAGTGTACTAGCACTTTAGAGAAATTATACCCGGGGAGTACTTTTACTCGGGTGGATATTAGTGGTTTATGTATTCCAGTATGTGTGTGAATGCTGCAATAAATTCTAAGTATATAATTAGGTGATTATTATATACGGGCTAAATAAATACAAGCATGTGTTGTTGTATATGTATAACGAGTGGAGTAGTTATATGAATTAAAAAGGGAAATGACTTAATTAAGTTGATGTTACTAATGACTTAAAAATCATAATCACATTTTTACTCAGGTTAGAGTAGGGGAGGAGTATAAGGAGACTTTAATAATTATCTAGTCATGAGATAGATAACTAGGTGATAATTAAAGCGTTAGTGGTGCACATTAGAGGAGGGGCAAGGAAGTTCTCAAGAGAGTGCGACACTAACTAAAATATGAAGAGCATGCATATTTATTATTACTGCAAGTTAATCATTTGCTAAATGTTTTCAAATGTTTTGGGTACTAACCCTTGCTATAAAAATTTTTTAAAAACCTTTTAGGTGTCCAGCCACAGCGACGCCAGACTTGACTTAATTCCAGGAACTCCGTTGCTGCATCATATGTGGATGTTGCGGGACCTTTGATAGACGCCTCTTCCTTTCATTTATAATGTAGAGACTCATTATTATTTATTCGAGCATGTCGCCCACTTTCCATTTATTTGTTTCTTAGATTGTTGGGATTCTATTCTTGTCTTTATGGGATTTATTATTTGGACCGATGGTTTATTCGGTTAATTATTTTTACTTGTGGAATGATTAGTTCAATTATCTGTGATGGTTATATTGCTTTATTTTCCGCATGGGTTTTAGTTTAATTAATGAAAGATAAAAATTGACACCAGTCTATTTTTCTCACTTAGGTGGTTAGTAATTTAATAAAACGACAGTGATGCTAAGAATGGACCAAATGAGAAACCTGTTCTAACTTGATTTAGGACTGATCACCCGGGATTAATTAGGCGGGGTGTCACACAAGTGTCTGCGCCGCTGCAAGTGTCAGCTCCGCTGCAAGTGTCTACGCCGCTACAAGGGTCAGCACCGCTGCAAGTGTCAGCGCCGCTGCAAGTGTCGACGTCGTTTCAAGTACCAGCGCCGCTGCAAGTGTCCGCACCGCCGCAAGGGTCGGCGCCGCTTCAAGTGCCAGCGTCGCTTCAAGTGTCTGCGCCATTGCAAGTGTCCGCGCCGCCACAAGGGTCGGCTCCGCTTCAAGTGCCAGCGCCGCTGCAAGTGTCTGCGCCATTGCAAGGGTCAGCGCTGCCGCAAGTGTCGGCGCCGCTTCAAGTGCCAGCGCCGTTTCAAGTGTCTGCGCCGTTGCAAGTGTCAGCGCCGCTGCAAGTGTCTACGCCGCTTCAAGGGTCAGCGCCGACACAATCTTCCGCGCCGCTGCAAGGGTCAGCGCCGTTTCAAGTGCTAGCGTCGCTGCAAGTGTCCGCGCCGCTGCAGGTGTCGGCACCGCTTCAAGTACCAGCGCCGCTGCAAGTGTCAGCGCCCCTGCAAGTGTCCGCGCCGCTGCATGGGTCGACGCCGCTTCAAGTACCAGCGCCCCTGTAAGTGTCAGCGTCGCTGCAAGGGTCGGCGCCGCTACAAGTGTCTGCGTCGCTCCAAGTGTCAGCGTCGCTACAAGCATCAGCGCCGCTGCAAGGGTCTGCGCCGCTTCAAGCGTCAGTGCCACTACAATGTCTGAGTCACTACAACAATAACGTTCGAGAGGTGCCCGTGAGGGTCACCACATAAATCCAAAATTAAGAAGTACCGCTGCAAGGGTCAGCGCCGCTGCAATGGTCACTGCAGTAATGACAGTAGAGAGAGTCAGCGTCACTGCAAGGCTCGGTGCCACTGCAAGGGTCACTGCGGAAATGTTATTCGAGAGGTGCTGCTACAAGGGTTTCGATAAAAACTCATATTGAGGGAGTAGCTATCACGAACAACTCCTCATCATGAACATCAGTCTCTAAATGAACAACAGCACTAACACTTTACTTTCTTGTACAGGTTGCCTAGTCGAGCAAGCAGGGCTCGAACAGGCGCGTTGGGACCTCTTGAGAGTTTTGGCTTGGCGGCTGAGGGACAAGGTATGTTGAGCAGGCTCAACCACTTAACACTATAAGATTGAGAGAATACTAGTAGGAAGACCCAGAAGTCACTCGAGACTACACACACTGCACACTTGGTCACAAGTCAAGTGAGCAGCCAAAGAGCTGGCTACTCACAAGAAATAAACTCTTTACAAGAAAATGACTTTTCCAGAAGAGGGGGTCCTCAAGGTCCCTCTCAAGAAAAATAACGTTTTTTAGAGGAAAGGAGTCCTTAAGGTCTCCTCTCTCAAGATTTGCAAAATTGCACCACAAGTTACCGTTTCAAAAGATAATTACCAAATCTGATATTTTGTCTCCGTTAGGGGACATATGTGCTTTTTGACCTTTGGTCGGCGCCAGGTGGCGCCTGCAGAGGGGACAGGCAGGCTGCCACAGGTAGGGACAAATGGTACACTTCAGACATTGTTCCCCACCAACTCTCTCAATTTTGGCGCCCAAAAATGCCACTCACCCCTAACGCCCCAGTATAAATAGACCTCTGGGCAAGGTCAAGAGAGAGATAATATAGAAATTGCACTGTTACTCTGCTAAAATATCACCAGACCTACCTAGTATTATCTCCCTGCTCATTCTCTTAGTGCTGAGTGCCTTGTTCCTTCACTCCCCACTGACAGCCATCACTCTCAGGTGTTTCCCTTGGGAAAATTACTAGTTTTGCTGTGAAAGTTCATCTTCTTGCAAGTAGTGAGTTGAAGCTTAAGTTCCATTGTTACCAGAAGGAGAAGTTTTCTTCAGAAGTTGCACCAGGAGACCTTGCAGGCAGCGTCCATTGGAGTGGGTCACGCCTCACCCTTTCCAGTTATTCATAGACCCCAGTCTCACTACCCTCCTACATTTGGCGACTCCGCTGGGGAGGTATCCTCACTTCCATGGACAAAGAAGGTTTCAATGTCTCTAAGCAGTTGGTTTTTGAGGACATTCCATCTGGTAATGGAGCTCACAGTGACCAGACTACTCAGGAAGAAGTGGTGGTGATTGGAGCCAAGGCGCCAGCGCCTCAGGGAGGGCAGACCAGTTCGCCGGCAGTGGCTCCAAGGGCAGGTATGAATCTTATGCAATGTTTTTTGACTTTTTAAAGCAAAACAACGTGGATCTATCGAGCTTGGGTCAAGGTTGTGTGACACCTGTTGCTGCCCCTTCGGGAGGGATAGCCACTCCTATTACGATTCCGGCAGAGACGATTCCGTCTCGGAAGGCGGCGCCGGAGCAGGTCCTGGAGCCAACAGGTTCTCCAGTTGCTAAAATCACGTGTTTGGAGGAGTCACCCTCTAAGGCTGTTACTATGGAAGAAATGAGGAAGCTCCTCTCCTCCTCTCAAAGAGAGGGTTCCCACCTATACGAGGAGTTACAAGACCCCTATCCACAAGAAGTAAGTGAGAAGCCATACCCTGAGGGGTATATTCCACCAAAATTTATCAAGTTTGGCGGTAAGGGGGAGAACCCTAGGGAGCACGTGAAAAGGTTCGTCGAGTACCTGGGAGTACATGGTGACAAGAACCTGAGGTTAAGGGAGTTATCTAAGACTCTCACTGGGAAGGCTTATACATGGTATTCCCACTTAGCGCCTAACAGCGTCCCTACTTGGGAAGAGATGCACAGGCAGTTCCTCCAGAAGTTTTTTATAGCGGAGGATGAATTTACACTGAGGCACCTGGCGCAAGAGGTCCAGAAGCCAGGAGAAGAGTTGATGCACTACATCAAGCGATTTCGTGAGAGGGCCTTAGATGTCCACGAGGACGTGGCGGAGGCCAGGTTGCTACAGATATGTGTGGAAGGACTCTTAGAAGAGTACAAGCTGCACTTGATCAACGAAACTAGAGATGGAAATTTCAGAGAATTCACCAGGGCAGCCAGCAACATAGCTATGATAATCAAACCAAGAGCCCCGAGTTGGAGGACGCAAGTTCCACTGACTCTTGGGAGGTTTCAAGTTTCGAGGAGGCAAGCGATTAACTATGTGGACGGGAGTAACAAAGGGAAGAATGGAGGCTCCGGGGCCAAGACTGACAGTCCCGGTAACAAGAGAAAATTTGGGGAAGATGCTCCGCCGCCACTACCGTGCAGCGTAGCTGAGGCTATGGATTGTTACCGCACCTTAGTGCGAGAAGGCGTAGCAGGACCTCCCCACCTAAAAGGAGAAACCCCCACTGTAGCTGACAAAGCCAACCCAAAGTACTGCGAATTGCACCAACGAGTGCAGCACTCTACCAAGGATTGTTAATACTTGCGAAGGATCATTGGTGAGCAGATGGCCAACGGTACCTTGCAGATACCCCCTGCGGACGTTAACGAGAACCCACTTCCTGCGCATCACTTTGGCACCGACAACATGGTAGTTGCCTACGACGAAGAAGCTACAAGAAGTCTTATGAAGCGGGAGAGTGGCGAGCAGTTATGTGAGGAGTTAGAAAATCTATCACTGAGCAGACTTGAGCTAGAAAGAAAGAAAGAAAGAAAGAAAGAGGAGTGGTTCTTCACTCCGGAACATGAAAATGGAAGTGGGGAAGTTGAGGAAGTCCCTCTCTCAGAAGGTGAGGTAGACGTCATCCTCGCTCTAGACGAGGGAGGGACCTCTGAAGCGGAGTATGTTTAGTGCCCAGACGTACGAGGTAGACTTAGATTCTGAATGTGAGGACATAGCGAGGAGCCCCAAGTTCAAGTGGTTTTTGGACCAGATAGGGGTGAAGTACGACACGAGGGTGTCAATCACGAGGAAAGTCTTGGAGGCAGTGCAGCAGCGAGGAGACCCTTCGCTAAATTGGCAGGGGCCAATCGGAAGGATGATTAAGAAGTATACCTCTGAAGTGGTGTTTTCAGAAGCAGATAGGGTGGTGCCCTACTTCCACAACCCCCCGTTATACGTCACAGCTATAATTAATGGAGTCTCATTTCCCAAGGCGTTGATGGATGGAGGAGCATCCATTAACATCATGCCCATCAGTACATTATATGAAACAGGAATTGACCAGGAGAAGGTGGTTCCGGTACCGCTAGTAATTTTCGGATTCGACAACGCTGGGATGCAGTCTATCGGATACATGAATGTGGGAATTAAGTTGGGAAATTTCACCTCCCACATCAAATTTCATGTTATTAACGCTAACACCGGCTACCAATTACTCATTGGAAGGGTATGGATGCACACTCATGGCGTAGTGCCTTCCACCTACCATCAATGCGCGAAGGAAAACATTAGAGGTACAAAGATAATGATCAAGGCCACGCAGAGACCCTTCGCCGTTGAGGAGGCCCACCTGGTAGATGCTGCCTTCTACACCGATTTAGACGAGGAAAGAAAGTTCTCTACAAGAAAACTAGTAGGAATCAAAGTAGCTGAGGGAAGGGTCCCGCAGAAGAAATCCGTTCATGACCGTCTAGGGGAGAGGATAATCCCCCATATGGCAAAAGGCAAGAGGAAAGCAGAGGAGGTAGCTAGACCCCCTCGAACTTGCAAGAAAGTGGTCTTGCCCGATGGAAAAATCATCTACCGTTTATAACGGTCTGCGCGGGCGGTGTTCTGGGACGAGAGCATCGACCCGACGCCCGAGTGTTTTATTGTTGATGAATCCCATATTGTTGAGCATGTTGAGGAACCAGAAGAAGCGCCAGAGTGCATGCAAGACGGACCCAGGGAGCAGCTGCAGGAATTAGAGGAAATCAAGTTGGGGTTAGAAGAGGGCGAGAGTAGACCCATTCTAATCTCCAAGTGCCTGGAACCGAAGCAGAAGGAAGAGCTCATTGAGCTACTTAAGGAGTTCACTGATGTATTTGCTTGGAAGTACACGGAGATGCCAGGAATAGACGCATAAGTGAGCTCTCATAGATTGAACATCCTTCCCAATGCCCTTTCGGTAAGGCAAGCCACACACACATATAAAGCAGACCTTGATTTGAAAATAAAAGCTGAGGTGGAGAAGTTGTTAGCGGCAGGGTTCATCAAGCCTATTTAGCACCCCATATGGCTGTCCAGCATAGTGCCAGTGGCAAAGAAAGACAAGACCTAAATCAGAATCTGTGTAGATTTTTGTGACTTGAACAGGGCGTGTCCTAAGGATGAATTCCCACTACCCAGCATAGACAGCTTAGTGGATGCCACCGCGGGACATGAGATGTATAGCTTCATGGACGGGTATGTTGGCTATAACCAGATTAAAATGGACCCCGTCGACGCAGAGAAGACTGCCTTCCGCACACCGTTAGGGAACTTTCACTATACAGTCATGCCCTTCGGATTGAAGAACGCTGGAGCCACATACCAGCGGACCATGATGGCAATTTTTCATGACTTATTTCATGATATACTAGAATTCTATGTGGATGATCTGGTGGTGAAGTCTAAGAAAGAAAACAAGCATATTCAGGATCTCAGGAGAGTATTCGAAAGGTGTCGTCGGTATAAGATGAGAATGAACCCCTCAAAGTGTGCCTTTGGGGTTACTGCAGGGAAATTCTTAGGTTTTGTGGTAAATAGACAAGGGGTGCAAGTGGATGCAGAGAAGATGAAAGCCATCGTGATGATGCCACCGCCCAAGAGTTAGAGACAACTTAAGAGCTTCCTGGGAAAGGTATCCTACCTGCGGAGGTTTATACCTGCGTTGGCGGAAGTAACTTATCCGTCCGCACCTCTACTAAAAGACAAAGCCAAGTGGGTTTGGGGAGAGAGGCAAGAGAGTGCATTCGAGAAGATTAAAGGAATCCTAGCCTCTCCCTCCACGATGATTCCCCCCGAAGCCGGAGCGCCGCTGCTACTCTACCTTACTTCTACAGAGAGGTCGATAGGGGCCCTCTTGGCGCAAGAGAAGGAAGGAGTAGAAAAGACGGTCTACTACCTGTCGAGAGTAATATCCGGAACAGAATCGAGGTACACCAGCGTTGAGAGGCACTGTCTGGCGCTGGTATTTGTAACCCAGAAGTTGAGACACTATCTTCTAGCCTTCACCATTCACATAGTCACCAAGTGTGATCCCATCAAGCACCTCCTCGCGCGGACTATACTCGTGGGACGAGCAGCAAGGTGGTTTTTGATCTTGTCAGAATACGATCTGAAATGCGTAGTGCCTAAAGCCATTAAAAGCCAGGCAGTGGCAGATCTGCTGCCCACTTCTCGAGTGGGGTTTTCGAACCACCTAGTGAAGAACTGCCCAGAGAAAGTTTCCAAGCATGCATGGCGAAGGAGGTGAAGAAGTTGTTTATGGAGTTTGATGGTTCCAGTGCTCAAGGAACGGGTGGAGCCGTCGTCATACTGTCAGATGGGAAGGAGAAGATTACCCTCTCTTTCAAGTTAGATTTTAAATGCTCAAATAATGAAGCTGAGTACGAAGCCCTCATTTTAGAGATGTTGGAAGCACTCAGAAGAGGGATCAGGGTACTGTGTATATGAGGGGACTCCAATCTGGTAGTAAGGCAGGTCAATGAAGAGTTTTCCCTTAAACATGCCAACTTAGCGTCGTACAAACACATCATCCAAAGACTGTTGGGACAGTTCTTAGAAGTAACTGTGGAGAGGCAGGCGCGAATGATGAACAGACACCCTGACGCGCTCGCCACCATAGCACAAAAGTTGGACATGGAGGAGTCAGAAGCAACCATCACAGTGAGGCGGAGAACGGTACCCACCACCGTAAAGTCCTTATTCCCAAGTAACGAGCCGGAAGATTGGAGGCGTCTGGTAGAGAAGCAACTTGAAACCAGGGAAGGGACAATGAAAATATTAGAGTTAGCCAACTATCATGTGCTGCAGGGAACTCTCTACTTCAAGAGTCCTGGAGGATTTCTGGCAAGGTGCGTAGGGGAGCAAGAAGCCAAGGAGAGGTTAATAGAAATGCACCAGAAGCACTAAAGAGATACGGATATCCCCCTTTACAGACGACAGCAATAAAGTGGGTATTATTGGCCCGCCATGAGCATAGAAGTGGCCCGCTTGCAATAAAGTTGTTTAAAGTGCCAAGCTAATTTTGACCAGCCGACGGAGGCTAACTTCGTGGAAGCCTTCGAAGATTGGAGACAACCGTACCTAGCATATCTAAAAGATGGGGAGCTGCCCGCCGAGAGAGCGGATGAAATTTACCTTAGAAAAAGAATAGCCCGTTTCTACTTGGTCAAAGGAGAGTTATATAGGAAAGGGTACAATGAGAAAGCGCTAAGGTACGTAGCCAAAGAGGAAGTGGAAAGGGTGCTGAAAGAAGCTCATGAGCCCTCCCACATGGGAGGCGCCAAGTTGTATGGTCAACTGATGACGTTGGGATACTACTGGCCGACCATGGAGGCTGACTCCATTGGATATGTGAAAAAGTGTAGAGCATGCCAGGTGCATGGAAACATGGTGCACACTCCCTCCGTCAGTCTACAAAGCTTGGCAACCCCTATCCCTTCCACACATGGGCGTTCGACCTGGTGGGAAAGATCGCCCCAGCATCTCACGGCAAGGCTTTTATCATTGTGGCTACAGAATTATACACTAAATGGGCGGAGGCCATTCCTTTAAGGAGAGTCACCGCCCAAGTGGTAACCCAGTTTATAAAGGAGTATATCATATGTAGGTTCGGTATACCCAAAGTGATCCTAACGGATAATGGGAAGCAATTTGTATGCAAAGAGATGACCCTTCTCACGGACAAGTATAAGATTGTGTATAATAGATCAACCATATCCTACCCCAAGGGCAATGGCCAATCAGAAGCTACTAATAAGACCCTGATAAATATTTTGAAGAAAATGCTAGAAGACATGCCGGGAGCATGGGATGAGAAGTTGCCTATGGTGTTATGGGCCTACCGTACTTCGAAAAGAAAGTCAACAGGGTTCACTCCCTTCTTTTTGGTATATGGGACCGAAGCCGCCCTACCATTGGAACTGGCGGTACCTTTAGCCATAATTTCTCTTAGCAATGGGCTCATCCCAGACCCAAGGCATGTGCAACTGGAGGCGCTGGACGAGCACAGAGACAAGGCGAGAGAGAATTTCAAAGTCTACACTCAGCAACTGTCCAGGGCCTACGAAAACTTGGTTAAGCCTAGAGAATTCCAGGTGGGAGATTTAGTCCTGCGAGCATCAACTCACCATCTCCGTAGCATGTCGGCATCAAAATTCAAACCTAACTGGGAAGGCCCTTTTGTTGTCAGAGGAGTGGGGAAGTCGGGCTACTGCCAAATATCAGAACCAGAGAGTGATTGCCTCCAGTCCATCAACTGTAAGTGGCTGAAGAGGTATTATGCTTAGTAACAGCTAACAAGTTTTGTTTGTGTTTTCAATGTCTGTAATGGATTTCGAGGATTGCTCCTATACCAGAAAAGTTTTTTGTAAATTTTTTTTAAGAGCAACACTACACTGTAAACAACACACAAAGGTAAATAAATGAAATAGCAACACTTTTGATCATCATTGACATTTGCTTTGCTTGCTCATTTATACATACATATACACTCCTTATTAAGTTAGAAAAGAGTACAAAAAAAAGCTCAGGAACTTTGCTCACTACACTTGGGAGGTAAGTCCATCCTAAGAGAAAGTATACTGAGCAAAGTCCCCCAGACATAAATTAATACAGTTTTTTATAATAAAATCAGGCTTTCGGAAAGGGGCAGGGGTCACCCTCCTCTCCAACCTAGCCTCTACGACTATAAGCAGTAATATGCAGGAATACCCCCACAGACAGGAGGGGCAACCCAAGAAAGTCACATGCCAACACCTCACAGCTACAAGAGGTGCATTTTCAAAAAATATATACAATATGATAATACATAACTTTTCATATCAATGCAAATACCCCGCAGTATATGGGGTAGCCACCAGTAGAGCAAGTCATATAAAACGAACACCCACAGTATAAAGGGAGAACAAAGGAAAAAGAAAGTGCAGAAGAAACAAAGTGTCTCATACAGGAATGATAAGTGATGTACACATAGAATTCTGAGCATTACAAAGCAAGAAGTAGCCTATCTGCTAGAAACCACAAAAAATAAATCATCACGCGCGATGGCGCCAGCATATGACGGACCAGCCTCCCGCAGAAACTCTTCCTCCAACCTGACGAATTTAGCCTCATCCTCCTCATCGCCAGACTCGAGTCTGGAATGCTTCACCTGCAGTAGGGCGATCTGATTTCGGATCCTCGTAGCCTCAGCGTGTCTTTGCTCAACCCTAGACTGTCGGGAAGTGTGAAACCTCACTATCTTTCGAAAAGGAACACTCAGAAAGGGGCGAACCCCTGCGTCAAGCCAATCCAAACGAAAATGATAGAACTGCTGTAAGTCGCGGAGAGCATCCAAGAATAGAAAAATAGAAGAGCTAGTCAGCTTAGCAGGGGAGGTAGTCAAGAACTCATGAACATGGCTGGCAAGAGCCCTCAGGTTGAAGGTCGTAAGACTGTTAACTTGGAGTATACTCTGAGAAGTGAACGTCTCGGGATGGTGCTCCAAGATGAGATCCAAGAGCTGACGCTCATGTACCCTGAAGCGGCCTGGTAACTCCTCACGCCATAGCCTACTAGAAATAGTCGCAGCATCCTCTGCTTCATCATCGCCATCGGAGTGGCGAGACCCCGCCTCAGAAGGAAGGAAAGAAGACTCCCCACCAGAATCAGTGTCACCGACCAAAGGAGTGAACTCAGAACTATGATCTCCCTCCACAGTCGCCCCACTACCAGTCTCCACAGTCATCGGAGTACCCTCATGCACCTGGAAACAATGAGACAAGGGTGAAATGAGAATGCTTGCACGGTATACGCAAGAAGAAAAAGAGGGGAATAGTAAAAAGAGGGGGTATGCTAGCTTAATACCTCTCTCGCAGTTGCCCCACTGCCAGACTCCACAGTCATCGGAGTACTCTCATGCACCTGGAAACAATGAGACAAGGGTGAAATAAGAATGCTTGCACAGTATACGCAAGAAGAGAAGAGGGGAATAGTAAAAAGAGAGGGTATGCCAGTCTAATACCTCTCTCGCAGTTGCCCCACTGCCAGACTCCACAGTCAACGGAGTACTTTCATACACCTGGAAACAATAAAACAAAGGGGAAATGAGAACGCTTGCACAGTACACGCAAGAAGAAAAGAAGGGAAATAGTAAAAAGAGAGTATGCTAGTTTAATACCTCTCTCGCAGCCATCTCATTCTCTAACTCCACAAGTATTGGAGCAACTTCATCCGTCTCCTTAGTCATCAGAGCGACCTCGCTCACCTGGAGACAATGCAACAAAGGTGAAGAGGGGAATGCTTGCGCAATTTAAATAAAATAATAGAGACATAAGAATGACACGAGAGAAGTAGATACTCTTATACACGGTACCTGAATAACGCCCTCTGTAACGGTCATAGAAGGAGGAGCAGGGGCTCCCATAGGGGAAACAACACTGATCGATGCTCCAAAAAGGGGTTGTCTCAGTGACCAGTGAAGAAGCTACCTCAACCTCAGGAACTTCCGGAAGAACAATCTCAACGACGGAGGGCGCGAGGGGTAGGCGAGGCTACGAGTGACAAGAAAGGGCGAGAGGTAACAAATCAGTTATTCCATGAATGATGAATACTTCAATTAAAAAAAAAAGAGGGAGAGGGAAACTCCTAAAAAAGCACCGCAGAGACACCTACCTGAAGGGGCACGATAACAGGACAACCTGGCCCATGTATAGAGGCTGCTGAAGAGACAGTAGCAGGAGCCGCACTCGAAACAGCGCCAATGGATAACTGCGACAAAGTAAAAGAGGGCTACGATAAGTACAGGCTGGATAGATAAGAAATATAGAACCGAGAAAATAAGAGAGTACCTGAACCCCATCCAAAGGGGAAGCGCGAAAAAGGACGGTCGGTGCAGTATGGGTTGTGCTGACAGCCTGCAAAGAATGAAAGTATGTTATTCATCGCATGATCGAGGAGAAAGAGATTCCATGCTTCAGCGGAAAGGCCTGACCTGAAGCGTAGGCTCGCTGGTTGAAGCCACAGTAAATATCGAGCCACGAGAGATCGCCTGAACCAAAGGCCTACCGTCCATAGATACACGGACCCTAGGGATAGAAATTCTCCCTGAAGAGGATAAACCCGGGGCGGTAACGCCAGGCAAGGGAGGAGCCCCTCCCTGAGAAGAAAGTTCAAGAGCCATTAGGACTCCTATTAAAAAAGAAACAAATATTCAAAAGTAAAAATGCGTACCTCAGATGAAGAGGCCTCCAAGGGCTCAGCTACAGAAGTGCCCACCGCCGAGACAAGAGAAGATGAGGTGACAACGCCAAAAGACACAACCCTCTACGCATTATAAATGGGTAAATAACAGGAAGAAATAAAAGAGAAAATGGCACAATGAAAGTTTTGAGAATAACGAGGCATACCTGAGGAGAAGGGGAAGCCACAAGGGTGGTCTTGGTGACGGTAAAGTGCACAGATGAAAGCTGTGGGGAAATGACAGTGTACACAACCAAAAGGTAGTTAGAAGACGAATAAATTACAACATATGGTAAAAGAATTAAGGAGACAGCAAACCTCTCTAAAAAGGCCTCGGGAAGAAATGAGCATGGAGTTCCTCTCCCGCTGAAAGGGTGTCGGTCATAGTGGGGGAAGAGGAGAACTACTTGTCTCTACGAGAATGACCTGCACAAATATGACAGAATGCTTTAATTAACAAATAAAAAAATAGTGAGGGGAAGAAATAAAATCATATGCAAAAAAAAGATAGACAAGTAAAGGGGGAACGCTTATAGTAGCAGGGCGCGTAGTCTGGCTATAAGGGAGATGGGTGGGGCTAACCCCCCCAGGAGAATGGGATGCCTCATCATCACTAGAAGACTCTCTGGAGACTGATAACAAAGCATAAGTGTCAGTAGTACTTTCGCTATGGAAACCCAGGCCGCCCATATCACCCGAAGAAGAACTATGGTCGTCATAGGAAGGGGTGCTTCCATAATCAACTAGTTCCTCTTCCAATGAAGGGGAGGGAGATAAAGAAACTCCGAGAGAACTAGTTCCACTAAGTAAAGAATGTCGTGATAAAAGAATAGACGCGACTCGCACCTCCTGGGAAGCAAGGCTCGGTGAGGAGTAGCCTTTCCCTCTCACTACTTGGGAAGCCTCCCCCGCCCCAAGATTGCCAGTATCAGACTCTTGATCCGCTGTAGAGGAAGCAACCATGCCAGCGGCACCTCCTTTCTTTTTCTTCGCAGCCCGGGTCCTCACAGGAGAAGAAGGAGGAGAAGCAGTAGTAGCAGGAACAAAATTGGATACATCGGCGTCAGGGTGTTTCCTTTTGCTCGTAGTGGAGATGCTCGCTTTCCCTCTGCTTTTTGGTTGGATTCTAGACTTCACAGGGGGAAGTTCAGTCGGTGGAGACGGAAGTGACTCGTCATTGAGAGGTTTCACTAAAATGGGAATGGCCTGCTCCAAGGGTGGCGTGGAGGTGGTGCTGAGAAACCAAGGATCTTTTTGCATCCGCCTGACCAAAAACTGAGCTCTGGTGTATTTAATGGGATTAGTCTCATGAGGGGGGCCAACTACACATTCTTGGATAAGATTGACCTGCTGCTGCCAAAGAAGGAACCAAGACGAAGTAAATGAAGGATGATAATCGCAGGGAGGCACATAGAGGCCACCCAAACCACTGACCCTATGGAATAATCCCTGAAGAGTAAAGCTAGCACACGCCTCTGAAAATTCCTCGGAATAATTGCTGTAGGTAGGAAGAGGAGGGGTGTGAACGCCCTGATCATAGCCGAACTGTCGTCTTGCCCTCTCGGAATGATAAGATTCAGCACGCGGACCTAACTCGGTCCAAGAAGGGAGGTGACATGGTAAGAGCATCGTCACCACATTAATATGAGGACACGTGGAAACCGACCCCACTGCTGAAGGGCAATAGAAGGTCCCGCCATCGCCAGGGAAAGAAAGCCAGCTGAAAGTTCCCCCAGGGCGCCTGGTATAAGGCCGACAGTGCATCCAGTCTTAAAATCCCTCTCTAAAACTCCGGAGGCCTTTAAACAACCTCTATTCGCCATACTGGAAACTGAAACTCCTTAATATCATCAATCAACATTCCCAGAGATTTCTTGGGAGTTCTCTTATGCCACCGGAGAAGTCTCGCAGCGTCACTATGACAAGCGTGAGCCCCTGAAGTAAAGTGGGGGAAATGCTCAAACAAAAAGGCCATCAAGAGAGGGGCATTGGCATGATTAGCAACGTCATACCGACCGCAAGACCTCTCTACATCTATGTGTGCTCGGTCCATCCAGGTGTAAAGAGAACCTAAGGTCAGGGCAACCATGGGTACCGACCTACCGCGAGACAATCGT
Source organism: Sambucus nigra (assembly GCA_949130495.1). Classification (NCBI taxonomy): domain Eukaryota; kingdom Viridiplantae; phylum Streptophyta; class Magnoliopsida; order Dipsacales; family Adoxaceae; genus Sambucus; species Sambucus nigra. The sequence goes on along the minus strand of OX422221.1, from coordinate 528,223,752 downwards.
ACAGCTAATCTAAAAAGAAGTTCGCGAGGACAGTCTTCGAGCTTACCTGGTAGAAGGAACCGAGTCGGAAATGTAGCAAGGAAAACGGCTAAATGTGCAGGAGGGTGGAGCTTAGGACCATCCTGGGATCTGGGGGCTGCACGTGAAGTCTCCCCCTTCTGCAACTGCTCAAAGTCTCTGAACCAGTATCTTTGCCATTTCGCAAAGGAATGCTTGGAATGACCAGTTATATTTATGGCCACATACCTCGAGCACTCTCCGAGAGCTGACCGTAACTCCCCCACCATCTCCTGCTCTAGGGAGTCCTCGCAGTCATAAAAAAGACATGTTGCCCAAAGAAAAGAAGGGCGTACAATTCACATACATCTTCTAGGGTAAGGGTAAATTCCCCCCCCCCCCCAGCCTGTGACAACGGTGTGAGACTCCATACTCCACCGAGATAATAAAAGATTGAGCGAAGAACCATGCTTAAATATCGTGCAGGACTTCAGGCTGCTGACAGCGGTAAAGAGTCCCACCTCCCTAAGAATAGCCACATAATCAGGAACGCTCAGAACATGATCAACCCAGCTGGCCCACTCCTCTGTGGGTCCACCCGGGGTTTTAACTTCAACATTGGAATAAGGAAAGTCACCACGGTCAACTCGGACTCGGAGAACGGAATCCGGAGAAATAGTAGGGAGGTCAGTAGACTCACTTAACCCCACATGAGAACGTTCGAGAACAGCACCCGAAAATTTTTCCCCAAAATCAGAAAGTGAAGTCATGAAACTGTCAGCTGGACCAAAAAAAGGAGCGCGACGATAAATACCAAAGTCTCGCCCTTGGCGAATGTGCATATAGTACTTCCATGCCTGAGAAGAGGATGGCGTAGCTGATGAACCACCAAGAGCCATTGGCTCAAGAAAAGAACTCATCCTAGTAGAGACTCCGAGCGAGGGACCCTGGATGTCCCCTGTCGCAAAAAAAAGAAGTGGAAGTGGTAGCCCCCGCAAGAATCATGGGCGTCGAGACACCCGAGGTCGAGATACCCCCATCAGCACAGACATGTGTCGAGACCCCCCTTGTAACAACGAGGGACCCGTAGACGCGAGGCCGGGTCGCGAGACCCCCGGTCGCTGACGAGAGGTCATCATACTGTCATGGGCCAAAACCCCTTCTTCAGAAAAAATCATGGGCGTCGAGACATCCAGGGTCGAGATACCCCCGTCAGCACCAACATACGCCGAGACACCCCCAACCATAGACCGACTCGGCGAAGTATTCCTAGTATTTACGCCAGCGCACGATGAGCCACTGCCAACGCCGTGATGTATCGAGATACCTATAGAAGAGACATCGTCACGCGAGGAACCTCTAGAAAAACTCATCACGGGCGAGAGACCCTCATGTGTAAAAACAACAGGCGAGGAATCCTGGGGCGCGGACTCCAAGCACGAGAAGTCTTGAATGGGGTGATACAAGTCTCGCTGAAAGACATTAACGGCGCGAGGTCTTGAATGGGGCGAGAGACCCTCGGATGGAGGGTCCACTCACGAGGAACCCTCGTCGGCAGCTGTCTCAACAAAAAAATTCAAACCCACGCCCGGATTGGACAAGACACCCTGTTCCCTGTGCAGAACGCAGTCGGTCGAGACACCCCCCACCGTCAACAGAGGCTCGATCGAGATACCCCTTCCTACGGAGGAACCCTTGTCGGTAGCTGTCTCAACCAAAAAACTCAACCCCACGCTCGAGACACCCCCCGCCGTCAGCGGAGCCTCGGTCGAGATACCCCTTCCTATGGAGGAACCTTTGCCGGCAACTGTCTCAACCAAAAAACTTAACCCCACGCTCGAGACACCCCCCGCCGTCAACGGAGCCTCGGTCGAGACGCCCCTTCCTACGGAAGAACCCAAACAAAAATCCGTATACGCCAAGTGGAAGGGCGAGGAACCCACGAGGGTTCTTGACCCAAAATCCGAAGAGGTGGGTATCGCGGATGAAGCGTCGACGCCACTGGTCGGATGAGACCAGGGGTCACCGACGACAGCAATACCGGCGATTGGAGCGTTCGGAACAGACGAGGAAGAAGGCATAGAGTTTAGAGCCATGGGTGCTTTAGGGGTGTTTACATTTGAAGAAGCATTTGTTGTGTTAGAATCCATGAATGAGAGGTTGGGGTATTGAAAGAAAAAAGCTAAAGCAAAATGGGAGGCTAGGGTGTTTTAAAAATCCCTTTCTCTCACTCTCTCTCACTACAAATCCAAAGGTGTCTTATGTTTTTTGAAGAAGATGAAGGAGCCCAAGAAAAGGGGCTTATGTTTTTTGCATCAAAATGGGAAAACGTGCAGGAAGGCAAAAAGGTGATGACTTTTTTTTCCCAAATGACGAGATGCCAGTTCCCACACTGACGCGTTGGTTCTCAAATTTTTTTTTTTAACCTCGGATAAAGGGACATCGCAGTTAATGATCCTAAGGTCCCTCAGAATATATATATATATATATATATATATATATATATATATGTATGTCTATATAATTGTTGAAATCAGATTTATAGCGTACAAAGTTTTTTTAGTCTACCCAACCAAAAAATCTTTGCACGAGGGGCTAATGTAGATGGGTGTCTATCAATAAAAAAGCAAAATAAAATAAAAATGTTTTTTTTATTAATGACATCCGAGAGGTGCCCGCGAGGGTCACCCAGAAGTTCAAAAGCCATCGCAAGTGTCAGCGTCGCCGCAAGTGTCGGCGCCACTTCAAGTGCCAGCGCCGCTTCAAGTGCTTGCGCCGCTGCAAGTGTCAGCGCCACTGCAAGTGTCTACGCCGCTGCAAGGGTCAGTGCCGCTGCAAGTGTCCGCGCCGTCGTAAGGGTCGACGCCGTTTCAAGTGCCAGCGCCGCTGCAAGTATCTACGCCATTGCAAGGGTCAGCGCCACTGCAAGTGTCGGCGCCACTTCAAGTGCCAGCGCCGCTTCAAGTGTCGGCGTCGCTGCAAGTGTCAGCGCCGCTGCAAGTGTCTACGCCGCTGCAAGGGTCAGCGCCGCTTCAAGTGCCAGCGCCGCTGCAAGTGTCAGCGCCGCCGCAATCTTCCGCGCCGCTGCAAGTGTCGGCACCGTTTCAAGTACCAGCGCCGCTGCAAGTGCCAGCGCCGCTGCAAGTGTCCGCACCGCCGCAAGGGTCGGCGCCGCTTCAAGTGCCAGCGCCGCTGCAAGTGTCCGCACCGCCGCAAGGGTCGGCGCCGCTTCAAGTGCCAGCGCCGCTGCAAGTGTCCGCGCCGCCGCAAGGGTCAGCGCCGCTTCAAGTGCCAGCGCCGCTGCAAGTGTCTGAGCCATTGCAAGGGTCAGCGCTGCCGCAAGTGTCGGCGCCGCTTCAAGTGCCAGCGCCGTTTCAAGTGTCTCACTACACCAAAATGGGCAAATTGTCACCTTTCAGCCGGCCAGCCTTATCAAGGTCATTGACCGTGACAAAAAAACACGCGTTTTATGTCACGGTCATTGACCTTGACACGACCGTGACAACGACTTGTCACGGTCAATGACCGTGACAAGACCGTGACAAACTTATTTGTCACGGTCTTGTCACGGTCATTGACACAAGACCGTGATAATTCTTGTCACGGTCAATGACCTTGACACGACCGTGACAACTTTTCCAGTAAAAACCCTTTCCCCCTTCTTTTTTCCCTCCCACCGTTCCCTCCCTCTCTCTCTCTCTCAGGTCCAATTTCTCTCTCTCTCTCTCTTCCATTTATATATATATTTGTTTGTATATTTATGTGTGTATGTGTATATATATATGTGTGTGTGTATGTGTGTGCGTGTGTGGGGGGTGGGGCGGGATGGGGCAGGGTGGGGGAGGGGGTGGTGGAGGGGGGCAGGGGGTGGGGCAGGGTGGGGGAGGGGGCGGTGGAGGGGGCAGGGGGTGGGGTGGGGTGCGGTGTGTGTGGTGGTGTGTTTTGGGGGAGGGGGTGGTGGAGGGGGGCAGGGGGTGGGGTAGGGTGGGGTGTGTGTGTGTGTGTGGTGGTGTGTGGTGGGGGAGGGAGTGGTGGAGGGGGGCAGGGGGTGGGGCGGAGTGGGGCAGGGGGTGGTGGAGGGGGCAGGGCGTGGGGGTGGGGTGGGGTGCGGTGTGTGTGTGTGTGGTGGTGTGTTTTGGGGGAAGGGGGGAGGGGGTGGTGGAGGGGGGCAGGGGGTTGGGTAGGGTGGGGTGTGTGTGTGTGTGGTGGTGTGTGGTGGGGGAGGGGGTGGTGGAGGGGGGCAGAGGGTGGGGTGGGGTGGGGTGTGTGTGTGTGGTGTGTTTTGGGGGAGGGGGTGGTGGAGGGGGTTGGGTAGGGTGGGGTGTGTGTGTGTGTGTGGTGGTGTGTGGTGGGGGAGGGGGTGGTGGAGGGGGGCAGGGGGTGGGGTGGGGCAGGGTGGGGGAGGGGGTGGTGGAGGGGGGCAGGGGGTGGGGTGGGGTGGGGTGTGTGTGTGTCCGTAGGTGCGTAGGTGTGGGTGGGGTGTGTGTGTGTTCGTAGGTGCGTAGGTGTGCGTGTGTGTGTGGTGGGGTGGGCACACCTACGCACACACGCACACCCCACCCACACCTACGCACCTACGGACACACACACACCCCACCCCACCCCACCCCCTGCCCCCCTCCACCACCCCCTCCCCCACCCTGCCCCACCCTGGATGTCCCCTGTCGCAAAAAAAAGAAGTGGAAGTGGTAGCCCCCGCAAGAATCATGGGCGTCGAGACACCCGAGGTCGAGATACCCCCATCAGCACAGACATGTGTCGAGACCCCCCTTGTAACAACGAGGGACCCGTAGACGCGAGGCCGGGTCGCGAGACCCCCGGTCGCTGACGAGAGGTCATCATACTGTCATGGGCCAAAACCCCTTCTTCAGAAAAAATCATGGGCGTCGAGACATCCAGGGTCGAGATACCCCCGTCAGCACCAACATACGCCGAGACACCCCCAACCATAGACCGACTCGGCGAAGTATTCCTAGTATTTACGCCAGCGCACGATGAGCCACTGCCAACGCCGTGATGTATCGAGATACCTATAGAAGAGACATCGTCACGCGAGGAACCTCTAGAAAAACTCATCACGGGCGAGAGACCCTCATGTGTGAAAACAACAGGCGAGGAATCCTGGGGCGCGGACTCCAAGCACGAGAAGTCTTGAATGGGGTGATACAAGTCTCGCTGAAAGACATTAACGGCGCGAGGTCTTGAATGGGGCGAGAGACCCTCGGATGGAGGGTCCACTCACGAGGAACCCTCGTCGGCAGCTGTCTCAACAAAAAAATTCAAACCCACGCCCGGATTGGACAAGACACCCTGTTCCCTGTGCAGAACGCAGTCGGTCGAGACACCCCCCACCGTCAACAGAGGCTCGATCGAGATACCCCTTCCTACGGAGGAACCCTTGTCGGTAGCTGTCTCAACCAAAAAACTCAACCCCACGCTCGAGACACCCCCCGCCGTCAGCGGAGCCTCGGTCGAGATACCCCTTCCTATGGAGGAACCTTTGCCGGCAACTGTCTCAACCAAAAAACTTAACCCCACGCTCGAGACACCCCCCGCCGTCAACGGAGCCTCGGTCGAGACGCCCCTTCCTACGGAAGAACCCAAACAAAAATCCGTATACGCCAAGTGGAAGGGCGAGGAACCCACGAGGGTTCTTGACCCAAAATCCGAAGAGGTGGGTATCGCGGATGAAGCGTCGACGCCACTGGTCGGATGAGACCAGGGGTCACCGACGACAGCAATACCGGCGATTGGAGCGTTCGGAACAGACGAGGAAGAAGGCATAGAGTTTAGAGCCATGGGTGCTTTAGGGGTGTTTACATTTGAAGAAGCATTTGTTGTGTTAGAATCCATGAATGAGAGGTTGGGGTATTGAAAGAAAAAAGCTAAAGCAAAATGGGAGGCTAGGGTGTTTTAAAAATCCCTTTCTCTCACTCTCTCTCACTACAAATCCAAAGGTGTCTTATGTTTTTTGAAGAAGATGAAGGAGCCCAAGAAAAGGGGCTTATGTTTTTTGCATCAAAATGGGAAAACGTGCAGGAAGGCAAAAAGGTGATGACTTTTTTTTCCCAAATGACGAGATGCCAGTTCCCACACTGACGCGTTGGTTCTCAAATTTTTTTTTTTAACCTCGGATAAAGGGACATCGCAGTTAATGATCCTAAGGTCCCTCAGAATATATATATATATATATATATATATATATATATATATATATATATATGTATGTCTATATAATTGTTGAAATCAGATTTATAGCGTACAAAGTTTTTTTAGTCTACCCAACCAAAAAATCTTTGCACGAGGGGCTAATGTAGATGGGTGTCTATCAATAAAAAAGCAAAATAAAATAAAAATGTTTTTTTTATTAATGACATCCGAGAGGTGCCCGCGAGGGTCACCCAGAAGTTCAAAAGCCATCGCAAGTGTCAGCGTCGCCGCAAGTGTCGGCGCCACTTCAAGTGCCAGCGCCGCTTCAAGTGCTTGCGCCGCTGCAAGTGTCAGCGCCACTGCAAGTGTCTACGCCGCTGCAAGGGTCAGTGCCGCTGCAAGTGTCCGCGCCGTCGTAAGGGTCGACGCCGTTTCAAGTGCCAGCGCCGCTGCAAGTATCTACGCCATTGCAAGGGTCAGCGCCACTGCAAGTGTCGGCGCCACTTCAAGTGCCAGCGCCGCTTCAAGTGTCGGCGTCGCTGCAAGTGTCAGCGCCGCTGCAAGTGTCTACGCCGCTGCAAGGGTCAGCGCCGCTTCAAGTGCCAGCGCCGCTGCAAGTGTCAGCGCCGCCGCAATCTTCCGCGCCGCTGCAAGTGTCGGCACCGTTTCAAGTACCAGCGCCGCTGCAAGTGCCAGCGCCGCTGCAAGTGTCCGCACCGCCGCAAGGGTCGGCGCCGCTTCAAGTGCCAGCGCCGCTGCAAGTGTCCGCACCGCCGCAAGGGTCGGCGCCGCTTCAAGTGCCAGCGCCGCTGCAAGTGTCCGCGCCGCCGCAAGGGTCAGCGCCGCTTCAAGTGCCAGCGCCGCTGCAAGTGTCTGAGCCATTGCAAGGGTCAGCGCTGCCGCAAGTGTCGGCGCCGCTTCAAGTGCCAGCGCCGTTTCAAGTGTCTCACTACACCAAAATGGGCAAATTGTCACCTTTCAGCCGGCCAGCCTTATCAAGGTCATTGACCGTGACAAAAAAACACGCGTTTTATGTCACGGTCATTGACCTTGACACGACCGTGACAACGACTTGTCACGGTCAATGACCGTGACAAGACCGTGACAAACTTATTTGTCACGGTCTTGTCACGGTCATTGACACAAGACCGTGATAATTCTTGTCACGGTCAATGACCTTGACACGACCGTGACAACTTTTCCAGTAAAAACCCTTTCCCCCTTCTTTTTTCCCTCCCACCGTTCCCTCCCTCTCTCTCTCTCTCAGGTCCAATTTCTCTCTCTCTCTCTCTTCCATTTATATATATATTTGTTTGTATATTTATGTGTGTATGTGTATATATATATGTGTGTGTGTATGTGTGTGCGTGTGTGGGGGGTGGGGCGGGATGGGGCAGGGTGGGGGAGGGGGTGGTGGAGGGGGGCAGGGGGTGGGGCAGGGTGGGGGAGGGGGCGGTGGAGGGGGCAGGGGGTGGGGTGGGGTGCGGTGTGTGTGGTGGTGTGTTTTGGGGGAGGGGGTGGTGGAGGGGGGCAGGGGGTGGGGTAGGGTGGGGTGTGTGTGTGTGTGTGTGGTGGTGTGTGGTGGGGGAGGGAGTGGTGGAGGGGGGCAGGGGGTGGGGCGGAGTGGGGCAGGGGGTGGTGGAGGGGGCAGGGCGTGGGGGTGGGGTGGGGTGCGGTGTGTGTGTGTGTGGTGGTGTGTTTTGGGGGAAGGGGGGAGGGGGTGGTGGAGGGGGGCAGGGGGTTGGGTAGGGTGGGGTGTGTGTGTGTGTGGTGGTGTGTGGTGGGGGAGGGGGTGGTGGAGGGGGGCAGAGGGTGGGGTGGGGTGGGGTGTGTGTGTGTGGTGTGTTTTGGGGGAGGGGGTGGTGGAGGGGGTTGGGTAGGGTGGGGTGTGTGTGTGTGTGTGGTGGTGTGTGGTGGGGGAGGGGGTGGTGGAGGGGGGCAGGGGGTGGGGTGGGGCAGGGTGGGGGAGGGGGTGGTGGAGGGGGGCAGGGGGTGGGGTGGGGTGGGGTGTGTGTGTGTCCGTAGGTGCGTAGGTGTGGGTGGGGTGTGTGTGTGTTCGTAGGTGCGTAGGTGTGCGTGTGTGTGTGGTGGGGTGGGCACACCTACGCACACACGCACACCTACGCCACACACACACGCACACCTACGCACCTACGGACACACACACACCCCACCCACACCTACGCACCTACGGACACACACACACCCCACCCCACCCCACCCTCTGCCCCCCTCCACCACCATTGTGTGAATAGGTATGAGATCATAATTTGGAGGAATTCACGTCCAAGAAATAATTTGGATTCCCTTTAGGGTCTTATGTCTTGAATTAATCTGAGGGGGTGGGGGTGGGGGTGGGTGGGGTTTTGAATATTATTTACATTCAAAATAAATAATTGATAATAGTTGGATAATAATTGGATAATAATTGTTTTTATACCTATAGAACAGCTTAGATAGTGTGTGTGTGTGTGTGTATGTGGTCAATACATGAATTTATTTTTGTATTTGAATTATCCCATGAATTTATTTTTGTATTTGAATTATCCCATGAATTTATTTTTGTATTTGAATTAACCCATTATATGAAACATACTTGAAATTAAATATAGTGGGCATAGATACTAGCATTCTAGTTCTTATGCGTACGCATTCATTAACCCTTAGACCCGTTCGAGAGTCATTACCCCTGTAATGAGATCTCTCGAATTGTCCCGTTTGGACAGTTTGAGACTGTATAATTTTTGTATAATATTCTTATTGGCTTAAAGTTGTTACTTTTGGAGGAAGTTCTGCAGTCGTATCTTAATGTTCTCTGGGTACATACTAGATTGACAAGTGTGACTGTTATTTTAATTGACCAATTGAAATAACACTCACACCTGCCAATCTACGTCGTGTACTTGGAGAACTAAGGGGATATGCTGTCGAATTTTTTTCAAATCGTAACAATGTGCATGAGCTGTTAAGTATATTACAGAAAAATGCATTCTTGAATGGGATAGGACCGCATACCCTTTAATAGGATAATTAAATGATGGGATAATTAAAAAAAACATACTATAAATCTAAGTTTTGTTTACCTTTAATAGGTGTTTAGTTGTGGTAGCTGTGATGGGATATCCGAAATACAAAGAGTGGATGGGTGAGACTAATAGAATGGGGGATGTGTTTCGCAGAGGTGCTAACGAATTTGTGAAATATGCAAAGAGATGTCGTAATGATGAAGAGTTTTCGTGTCCGTGTGCTAGGTGTAAGAATGGTAAGGTGTTTGAGTGGAAAACAGTTGAACTACATTTGTTAAGATCGGGTATGCAAGATAGTTATCGATTTTGGAGTTTTCACGGGGAATTGAAAGTTCCTTTTGTCCCTGACCAACCTTCACAACATCCTTCAACAAGTAGAATAGATGAAGAAGGGGACGACGTAGATCATAATATGTTAGAGGATTTAGTTGATGATGCGTACGGAGTTTATGAAGCTGAGGAGAATGAGGTTACTGATGATGTAGAAGATTCAAGTGCTCGTGAAGATAACACGATAAAACTTGACGATGACTACCAAAGTTTAAAATTTAAGGCGACCCAACCGTTATACTCTGGCTGTGAGAAAGATCAAACAACTTTACATGCCATGGTTGGTTTGCACAGTTTGAAGACGCAGTACGGTTTGTCTGGCAATAGCGTGACGAGAATTCTGAAATGGGTGAAGGGCTTATTACCCAAGGTGAATACACTTCCAAATAGCTATCCTGTTATGAAGAATAGTTTGAAAGGTTTGGGAATGAAGTATAAATCGATTCATGCTTGTGTGTATGACTGCATACTATACCGAAAGGAGTATGAAAATCTCGATCGTTGTCCGGTATACGATGAACCTAGATATGTCCAATCTACTAGTAAGGAAGGCACAAGCTCAAAAGTGCCTAAAAAAGTATTGAAATATTTTCCCGTTGGGCCTAGATTAAAGCGATTTTTCACAGTACCATGGATTGCAGAGGCAATGACTTGGCATGCTAGGGCAGAAGTAGGGGGTAATATCATGCGTCATCCTATTGATTCTACTGCCTGGCGGAGGATGAATTATGAGTATCCCGATTTTGCTCGAGAACAACGCAACATTCGTTTGGCTATATCAACAGATGGTTTCAATCCATTTGGAAATCTAAGCACCAATCAGAGTGTATGGCCAGTGATCCTAGCCCCACTCAACCTCCCTCCTTCACAGTGTATGAGACCTGAATTTTCGATGATGGCTTTATTGATACCTGGGCCAAAGGCACCAAGTGAAGACATTGATATCTACCTGGCTCCTTTGGTAGAAGAATTAAATGAGTTGTGGGAAGATGGTGTGCAATCATTTGACTCTTTTAGAAAAGAAGAGTTTACGCTGAAAGCTATGTTGATGTGGGCAATTCATGATTTTCCAGCTTATGGGACATTATCCGGATGTGTAGTACATGGTTATTTGGGGTGTCCTATTTGTGGAGAGGAGACTGAATCTCTTCGTCTATCCTCCAGCTTAAAAAATGTATACCATTGCCACAGGAGGTTTTTACCCCCAGCTCATAGTTTCAGATTTGAGAAAGCTTCCAATTTTTTATTGGGCGGAGTTGAACATAGGCTACCGCCGAGACAACTTTCGGGTTCAGAAATTGAAAGTAAATCTTCTAAATGTGGCCCAAATATGCCAGGTAAGAATCCCAAATTTAAGAATGTCAATCATAAGAAGACCCCAACTGGGAATGAAACTGAGATAAGAAAGGCATGGTCTCGGAGGTCAATTTTATTTGACTTGCCTTATTGGAAGAAAAACCCGGTGCGCCATGTATTAGATGTGATGCATGCAGAGAAGAACTTCGTTGAACATATTGTGGGTACTTGCCTTGGGGGGAGTCATTCGAAGGATGGAGAAAATGCACGAAAAGACCTTAAAACGTTAAAACTTAAACCACAACTATGGTTGAAAGAAGATAGTAGGGGAAGGACAATAATTCCCCCTGGTGCGTTTACTTTGACGAGTGAGGAAAGGAAGGTGCTTCTAGACACAATATATAATTTGAAGGGCCCATCTACTTTTTCGTCCAACTTGCAAAGGATTGTGAATTATGCTACTCATGATTTACATAAGTGTAAGTCCCACGATTGGCATGTGATCATGCAATTGGTTCCTCTATTGTTTAAGCACTGTTTCTCCAAGCACATGGATTTGCGTAGGGCTATTATGCAAATTAGTATTACCTTCTCCCTCTTGTGTGAGAAGGTAGTGAATCGAGAACACATAGTGGCCGCAAAATTGGCTGTGAACGAAGCGATTTGTGTATTAGAGAAGTACTTTCCCCCAGCATTCTTTGACATAAGTGTTCACTTGTTGGTACACCTATGCGACGAGGCACTTCTTTGTGGTCCAGTTAGATATCGGTGGATGTATCCGTTTGAAAGATTGATGAAAGTTTTTAAAGATTACGTCAAGAATACGCGATATATTGCAGGATCAATTGCAGAGGAATACATCACCGTGGAGTCATCAATATATACTCGGGAACATATGACTGACTCTACCAGCGTTGATGACACTGATGAATTCCTCGATGATGGTGGTAATGTGATGGGAAAACGAGTGAAATTAACGAGTTTGCAACATGAACAAGTAGCTCGTTATCTATTTGACACACATGAAGATGTCGAAGAATGGAAAAAGTAAGTTTCGAATATTATAATGTTTAACATTATTTTAGATTATTTTATACATGATTAATTTTGTAATATGCAGTAAATATGAAGCCTGTGAGAACAATAAAAGACGAAAAACAGTGGTACAATCAGACAGCGAATTTAGGCTATGGTTGACACAAGAGGTAATTACAATGAAAACAGTCGTTATATAACGTTACATTACACTCAAATTTTACCACTAATATAATTAATTTATCTATATTCTCAGCTCCTAAAGATGGGTGATGCGACATCAAGGCTTGCTCGTCTAGCCACTGGACCCTTGTTCGTGGCACAAGAGTACAAAAAATATCGATTGAACGGTTACATTTTCGGCGCTAAAGTGTACGAGGAAAGTACAAATGTACAGAACTCGGGAATTTCATACAAGGCTCTTACTTTATTTCGAGCGAGCGCAAAAGATAAAAACCTCGTTGAAGCTGAAATGACTTACTATGGTGTAATCCAAAATATATTTGAATTGGATTATATAAGCTTCAAAGAGGTTGTATTTTACTGTGAATGGGTAAGAGTTGAGGATAAAAATGCTTCTAAAGTTGATCCTGTCACCAATTTGATCATGGTTGACTTGTCCAAGTTGAAGAGCAACGACCACGTGAGCGATGAGCCGTTTGTTTGTGCATTTCAAAAGGTTAAGCAAGTGTTTTACTCGGAGTATATCAACAACGAGCCGTGGTCAATTGTCCAACACGCGCCAAGGCGTCTAAATAGTAGTGTGGATGACTTGGCTGCTCCTACCGAATATCAATCCATTTTTTATGATAACCCGAATTTGAAACAATTTTTCAATTTGTAATAATTATTTCAATTTGTACCGAAACATCCATTTTTAATGCTTTTACTTGATCTGCACTTTATCATTTTCACTCTTGTGTAGTGTGCGTGTGTGGAGAGGAGATTAATACATAAATATTCCAACTACATCTAAGTTTTGTTTATACTAATCCATGAATATACGCTTCTTACCTTTAATAGGTGATTAGTACATAGTTATTTGGGGTGTCCTATTTGTGGAGAGGAGACTGAATCTCTTCGTCTATCCGAACACTAAGAAATGCCATAATCCTATGGAGCGATGCTCTGCAAATTCCTCCCAACCGTTATGTAGCCAAACATCACCGGTTGAAGTTGTCAATTCCACTTTCCATACCCCACCACTTTCCATACCCCATTCAAAGGTGGAGTTGACAACTTCAACTGCTGATTTTTGGCTACACAACGGTTGGAAGGAATTTGCAACGCATACCTCCATAGGATTATGGTATTTCTTAGTGTTTAGATATGAAGAGAATTATAATTGACACGATTGCCCGGGGTACATTAGTTGGAAGGAGGTGCCATATGAGCTCAAGTTAGCTGTTTGAGTGACACTACAGGTAATGTATTTATATTTATATGTCAATTTCGATTTCGATTTCAATTACAATTTATATTTATCTATATTTGAGGGGCGGATACTAATTTTACTTTATTTCAATTCAGGGGACAGGGAGTGGCCCTAAGGGTAGGCCACATATGCTCTATACTTATGTCGCTATTCGGACGAGAAGGGAAGGATAAGGAGGTGTTCCCGAGCGTCGCGGTACAAAATCTCTTTTCCATGCAAATAGTTTGTAGATTTGAGATAAAATGATGGTGGTGATGTTTCTTTTTAAATAGTTTCTTATTTGAATATATATTTGCATTATCTTTAGTTTGTTCGGATATATGATGTGTGGAACAGGTACAACGTTGCTATAACAGGTACAAATATACTGCTGGGCAGTGGCAGTGGCCATACTGCCCAGCAGTTTTTTTTTAATTCTGCCCAGAATTGTCACGGTCATTGACCGTGACACGTCCGTGATAAAATTGACACGGGCGTGTCACGGCAAATGACCATGACAAATTTTTTAAAAAGGGTCACGGCTTTGTCACGGTCATTGACCGTGACAAACGTGTCACGGTCATTGGCCTTGACACGATCGTGACACGACCGTGACAAAAAAAGTTGTCTCGCCTCGAAATGTCACGGTCATTGACCTTGACAAGGTGAATTTGTCAAGGTCAATGACCTTGACAAATGGGCAGATTTGGTGTGGTGTCTGCGCCGCTGCAAGTGTCTACGCCGCTGCAAGGGTCAGCGCCGCTTCAAGTGCCAGCGCCGCTGCAAGTGTCAGCGCCGCCGCAATCTTTCGCGCCGCTGCAAGGGTCAGCGCCGTTTCAAGTGCCAGTGTCGCTGCAAGTGTTAGCGCCGCTGCAGGTGTCGGCGCCACTTCAAGTACCAGCGCCGCTGCAAGCGTCAGTGCCACTACAAGTGTCCGCGCCGCTGCAAGGGTCGGCGCCGCTTCAAGTACCAGCTCCCCTGCAAGTGTCAGCGCCGCTGCAAGGGTCGGCGCCGCTACAAGTGTCCGCGCCGCTCCAAGTGCCAGCGTCGCTGCAAGGGTCAGCGCCGCTGCAAGCGACAGCGCCACTACAATGTCTGAGTCACTACAGCAATAACGTTCGAGAGGTGCCCGCGAGGGTCACCACAGAAATCCAAAATTAAGAAGTACCACTGCAAGGGTCAGCGCCGCTGCAAGGGTCACTGCAGTAATGACAGTCGAGAGAGTCAGCGTCACTGCAAGGCTCGGCGCCACTGCAAGGGTCACTGCGAAAATGTTATACGAGAGGTGCTGCTACAAGGGTTTCGACAAAAACTCATATTGAGGGAGTAGCTATCACGAACAACTCCTCATCATGAAACATCAGTCTCTAAATGAACAACAACACTAACACTTTACTTTCTTGTACAGGTTGCCTAGTCGAGCAAGCAAGGCTCGAAGAGGCGCGTTGGGACCTCCTGGGAGTTTTGGCTTGGCGGCTGAGGGACAAGGTATGTTGAGCAAGCTCAACCACTTAGCACTATAGGATTGAGAGAATACTAGTAGGAAGACTCATAAGTCACTCGAGACTACACACACTGCACACTTGGTCACAAGTCAAGTGAGCAGCCAAAGAGCTGGCTACTCACAAGAAATAAACTCTTTACAAGAAAATGACTTTTCCAGAAGAGGGGGTCCTCAAGGTCCCTCTCAAGAAAAACAACGTTTTTTTAGAGGAAATGAGTCCTTAAGGTCTCCTCTCTCAAGATTTGCAAAATTGCACCACAAGTTACCGTTTCAAAAGATAATTACCAAATCTGATATTTTGTCTCCGTTAGGGGACATATGTGCTTTTTGACATTTGGTCGGCGCCAGGTGGCGCCTGCAGAGGGGACAGACAGGCTGCCACAGGTAGGGACAAATGGTACACTTCAGACATTGTTCCCCACCAACTCTCTCAATTTTGGAGGCCAAAAATGCCACTTACCCCTAATGCCCCAGTATAAATAGACCTCTGGGCAAGGTCAAGAAAGAGACAATATAGAAATTGCACTGTTACTCTGCTAAAATATCACCAGACCTACCTAGTATTCTCTCTCTGCTCATTCTCTTAGTGCTGAGTGCCTTGTTCCTTCACTCCCCACTGACAGCCATCACTCTCAGGTGTTTCCCTTGAGAAAATTACTATTTTTGCTGTGAAAGTTCATCTTCTTGCAGGGAGTGAGTTGAAGCTTGAGTTCCATTGTTACCAGAAGGAGAAGTTTTCTTCAGAAGTTGCACCAGGAGACCTTGAAGACCTTGCAGGCAGCGTCCATCGGAGTGGGTCACGCCTCACCCTTTTCAGTTATTCATAGACCCCAGTCTCTCTACCCTCCTACAATGTCTAATTACGACTTTATTAAAAAGGAAATGGACAACTCACACTTAGGTCCATTGTTGACAATTTTTAAACATTTAAGAATAATTTGCTATTAGGTTCATTTGTTATGCTATTAGCGTGGACTTCTACAAAGAAGAGAATGAGTGGCCCTAAGTATTTAAATTTTATCAAAATTCAGTTAGGTATTGTTTGTTTTAAGTCTGAATCTAAACCATTTATACTTTAGAGGTACTAAATAGTATTTTTTTAAAATGATTAAGACGCTAACGACTATTTTTGTCTCTGAATGATTAAGAGGTAAATGAATATCTGAAATCTGAATTAGTCTAAATACACCAATTCAGATGCCCTTTCAGACATAAAACAAAATCAATTTAAATACATCCATTCAGATGTCCATTCAGTTTATTTTTATGTCCATTCAGACAAAAAAATAAATAAGATTTCAGATTCAGACTTCAGATTCAAATGAAAAAACAAACGCAACCTTAATATTTAAAAATTATTTATGAGGAACATAAGAGTATTTTCATAAAAAAAAAAAAAAGAAAAGAAAAAGCCTCTTTCGAGATTAATCAAAAGTAATAGCTTAGGAGAAATAACATGCTAAGACTTTTTTAATCCGGTTTCACCTAAAGGCCACTATTCTCTCTTGTTCATTTTTTATTTTTATCTGAAAGCTCTCAACTGATCTCAGGTCGATCTCACGCTTCTCTTCATAATCGACGATCCCATCTCCTTGGTAAGTTTCAATTTTCTCCAATTCAACTTTAATTTTATAGCACTCTTTTTTCGTTGGGGTATTTTAATTAAGGCTTCTATTTCTCTACGCTTTGGAAATTGGGGTTTTTAGGATTCTGATCTGTTTTCAGCTTAATTCATTTTAATTGCATTACTATGAATAAATAAAACTCTGTTTACTTACTTTATTTGATCTCATTCTTTCTGTTCATTTATAAATGTTTGGGTTTTTTTGACCCTATTTAGATTTACCCCCTGAGGGTTGTGATTTTGTATTTTAAGTCTGATTTTCAACTTCTAAGGGTATGTGTAAATGTGCTATTATCACAGAGGGGTTATGATTGTTTAGAGGGCATATACCAAATAGTCCATTGTTATTTTGTTTCAAAAAGTTCCGCATCACATAAAAACACTAAAAAAAAAGAGGAGAAAGGAGCTCCAGTGAGGGTCGTCGAAGCTCTGGTGGGTCAGGGGTGCCTAAGATAATATTAATTAAATGGGTGTTTGGAGGATTTTTTGGAACAAAATAAAAATGCTTGGACTAAATGTGTATCAAAAAATATTTGAGGGACTCTTTTGATAATGGATTCTTGGTATTTACCCCAGAAGTTAATAAATTAGATTTACCTCCCCGGGGAGATAAAACATTAATATGGGTAATGATTGTTTAAATTTAATGTGAAATTCATTTGTTCGCATGGGGTAAGTTTTTTGAACTAATAGGGTATGTGTGTGGGTGTTAAGTCTAATTTTGAACTTTTAAGGGGTATGTCTTAATTCGCTTTTTGTACATGGGGTCAGTCTTTAAAAAGCCTAAATTAAACCTAAATAAATTTTAATTTAATTATTTTGCGTTTGTTTTAAACTACATTACTGCGAATAAAACTCTGTGTACTTACTTTATTTGATTTGAATCTTTCTTTTCATTGATAAATGTTTGGTGTTTTTTTGACTTAACCCATGTGATAATAGCTTAGTTCAATTTACCCCTGGGTTGTTATAAGTTTGTATTTTAAGTCTAATTTTCAACTTCTATGGGGTACTTGTAAATATGGTATTATATAGCACATTTAGACATGTCCCTATAAGTTAACAAATTAAAATTAGACTAAATCTGTATTTGAGGGAATTTGAGGGACTTTTTGGAACAAAATAAAAAGGTTTGGACTAAATCTGTATTAAAAAATGTTTGAGGGACTTTTTGATAATTGATCCTAGAGGTGGCAAATTGTCACATGACCCGATAACACGACTTTTTAGCGGGTTTGGGTGATGCCTTAATGAATACGAGTGCTTGACTGACAGGTGAACCCGCTGAACACGACAACTTAACGAATCGGGTTTGGGTTTAGCTAAGGCACGACTTGAAACGATCCAAACACGATGCGAACCCGATAAGACACGACACAGTACGCACGAAAGGCTTAACGGGTCTGGTTTGGGTAGAGGTGATTTTGACACGAACCCGATTAGCCCGACACGAAATCAACACGATACGATCCATTGCCATTCCTAATTGATCCTAATTTTAATTTAATTATTTTGCATTTGTTTTAAACTACATCACTAATAATAAAACTCTGTTTACTTATTTTATTTGATCTCATTCTTTCTTTTCATTGATAAATGTTTTTTTTTTGTCTCTATTTAGATTCTCCCCTTGAGGGTTATGATTTTGTATTTTAAGTATAATTTTCAACTTCTAGGGGTATGTGTAATTGTGCTATTATCACAGAGGGGTTATGATTGTTTAAGTTTACCGTAGAAGTTGAAACATAAATATGGGTTATGATTATGTGTTTTAAGATTGTTTAAATTTAACGTGAAATTCATTTGTTCGCGTGGGGTAATGTTTTTTGAACTTGTAGGGTATGTTTGTGGGTGTTAAAGTCTAATTTTGAACTTTTAGGGGGTATGTCTAAATTCACTTTTTGTACACGGGGTCAGTCTTAAAAAAGCCTAAATTAAACATAAATTAATTTTAATGTAATTATTTTTCATTTGTTTTAAACTACATTACTATGAATAAAACTCTGTGTACTTTATTTGATTTGAATCTTTCTTTTCATTGACAAATATTTTTTTTTTTTTGACTTAACCCATCTGGTAATAGGTTATCTAGATTTACCCCTGGGGGTTATGATTTTGTATTTTAAGTCTAATTTTCAACTTCCGTGGATACGTGTAAATGTGCTATTATCTAGCACATTTAGACATGCCCCTAGAAGTTAATAAATTAGATTTTACCCTTGGTGAGATAAAACATAAACGTGGGTGTTGATGTAAAAAATTAGATCACTCTAATTATTCAATCACAGATAAATAAATGAGACACAGAATTTTAAAGTGGTTCAGCCTTATAAGAATGGCCTACGTCCACTGTTGTGTTATTGCTGAGTGTTTAGGAATTCTCGATTACAAGTTCTCTCAAGAAATTCCGGTCTGGATTCGGGGTCCGGGGTCCTTTACAATGAGGATTGTACAATGTATTTATAGCCTTGAGGCTGTAAAGTGAAAGGGTAATACATTAAATGATGTACATATGAAAGGGTAATACATTCAATGCCCCTTAAGCGTGTGCGTCTGAATGATAAGCATTTAATGAACAGTCAAACTGTTGGTTATCCAGCTATTAATGTTTTGTTCGAGGTGCAGCTCGGACCGTCTGAGTTACTCGGACCGCCTAAGCTTCTCGGTACTCAAGAGTTCCTCGGAGAGGTCTTGTTCCTCGGAGCGTGTTCCTCGGGGAAGCAGTGTTCCTCGGGGAAATAGTCTTCCTCGTTGTAGTCTTGTTACTCGGAGCGCATTGGTTCCTCGGAAGTGTTTGTTGTTGCCATGTAGATCGCCACGTGTCTTCATTTAATTGGGCCATGTCAGCAGATTAAATTTGGTATCAACAGAAGCCCCCAATGTTTCATAGTTCGAAATTTGAGGAGTATGGAACATTCTTTCTTGAAATATGGTAGCTTTAAATGGTCTTCCTGATTTTTAGGAGTGTTTCCCTTGTATTTATTTCTCCTTCCAAATTCGTAGAATCAGGCTTTTTGAATTTTTATGACCGCCTCGATCTCCGCGTATTTTTTGTCCTTTTAGTCGCCGGTAGCGTAATCGTTTCTTTTTGTAATCATTACTTTTTCCTTTTCCCAAGGCAAGGTATTTAAGTGTCACAGACAATCCCATCGTCTTCTACTTTTCCAAATTTGTATCTTCGAATTTTTCATAGTCTCTTTCTCTCCTGTGTATTCATCTTCTTCCATCGTTCGTTGTCAACAGCTTCACTCTTTTTCTGTAAGATCCTCTTCCTTCTTCTTCATTTCCTTTATTCACCATGGTTTACCCTGTTGAATCTCTTGATAAATTTCCCTCTGATTTTTCCATTCCCTCCTGGGTTGTTTTGGAAGAGCTTTCTGAGCCTTCTGATTATTTTCGTTTGGCTGAGGGACATTGGTTCCCCAGTCTCTTTATTGCTGAGTGTGGATTTTCTTTTCCACCAAACTCCTTGTGTCTGGAATTTTGTCAGTACTTTGACGTTTTTCCTGCAAGAATAGCCCCCAACACATTGAGAATAGTTAATGGGGTGCATAGATTAAATCAAATCCATGGAACTCGCATAGGAATTCCTGAGATCATGTATTGCTATAGATGGGCAGTTAATGATAACATTTTTTATTTAAAAACTAGATTTTTAAATAGGGCCTTAGTAGTCAATCTCCCTGATGCCAATAGGGATTATTTTGAGCACGGGGTTGTCATAAAAAATTGGCAACATGCTCCTTTATCAGGAGATGAAGTTTATCAGGGTCCCAGATGCCCTCCCTATGGCAATGGGATAGGTTATTCTTATTTCATTTTTTTTATTTTAAAATTATGCTTCCTTTATGTTTGATAAAATGTGTCACTGATGGCAATGTTTATTTATTTGCAGTTGACAGTAAAAGAAAGTGTCCAAAGGAAGCAGACGTGAATATAAGACATCTGAAACTTATCTGGAGTCTGCATCAATCTGTTGCCGACGAGCATATCAGGTCGGCTTCATATCTGCTGCAATACAAGAGCTACACCACTTCTTTCACTGCTCGTCCGGTGATAAGTGAATCAGAGCCAGTACCAGCTTCCACCAGCTCCTCGCCTGAATCTCACGTCCCTTTAAGCGAAAGGATGAAGAGAAGAAGACCTCCCACTTTGTTCGAGAAACCTGCCTCTGGTTCTGGAGAGGCAAAAAGAAGTAAGGTTGATGTCCCAGGGGAGGGGACAAAGAAGAATGATGCACCTTCCTCGGCTGATGTTGTGAAGGTTGCCGAGAAGCCCGCAGTGGCTCCGAGCAGGTCTGCTGCTCCTGGAGAGGTGATTCTAATATCACCGACCAAGGGTTCTTCCTTGGTTGAATCCGTTTCTGTTCCTCCGAGGACGCTGAAGAAGAGCTCCTCGGTCAATTTGGCTGACACCATCACTCAGCCCCCAGCTACTGGAACTGGGGTTCCAACTTTTGTTCCCCCGAGCTCTGCCATGAGCTCGGTAAAGTCCTGGATCATTCCCGAGGTCCAAGGTACTGAAGAAAAACTTACTCGGGACATGGTCACTTCGTTAGCTGCTCGCCATCTTGCTTCTGTAAGTCTTCTTACTTTGAACTTTTCATATTTCCTTTGTCATTTCTGTTTCTGACTTGCTTTCTTTTTACTTTCACAGTTGACGAGCTGCTTTAATATAATTCTGAAGAAGGATGAAGCAATTAAAGCTTCATGCTCCTCGTCCAGTGTGGAGGGAGCTCTGGAGGAAGCTATCAAGTCTTTGGACGATTCTCGCCAGACATATGCTACTGACAAGGCTGTCTGGGAGAAGAAGCTTGCCTCCACCGAGCAGGAAAAAGCTCGAGCTGTTGATGTCTCCAAGGAGTTGGAGAAGAGAATAAAGGAGTTAGAAGGGAAAAATAAAGAGCTTGACGAGAAGCTCAAGAATACTGGAGAGCTAGAGAAGAAGCTCAAGGTTGCTGAAGAGGAATTAGCTCAACTTCGGGATGTAGGTCGGCAGAAGGAGGAGATTGAAAATAAATTGAAATCTGCTGATAACCTGCTGTCTGAGAAGCTTTCCTCGGAGAAGTTGAAGAGGAAGATGGCTGTGAAGAAGTCCTTCAGCGCTGGCTGGGACAAGGGGTGGAACAAGGGGTTGGCTGCCATGATGTCACAAGTTGAATATGGCAGCCTAAAATATTTTAGAGATGGATGGGTTGCAGCTCTCCAGGAGATGAAGGTTGATGAATCTTCTGAGCTCTTCCAGCAACACATTCCTGGTCCCCCTCCCACTCCTGAAGATGAAGAAGAGGACGAAGCTGCCTCTGAAGAATCTTCAATGGTGATGGGAGATCATCCCTCTGCCATCCAGCCTGCTGCAGAGGAACCTCAGCAAATTGTTACTTCTTCCGAGCAACTGCTGCCCGAACAACTTTCTATTCCTTCCGAGCAACCTACTTCCTCGTCCCAGTCTCCCGAGAAGGTTTTGGGAGACAAGGAAAAGGTGTAGAGTTGTTCGGGTTTCTCTTTATCTTTTTCTTTTGTCAAATGTAACCCAGAACTGGTAACTCTGTACTTTATGATCTAATAAAACTTGGACTTTTTTGCATACTGTTGTCTATCTTCTATTCATACTCTGCTTGTACTTCTTATTGATTGTTGCTTTTTCTTTCTCTTCTAGTTTCTGGCCAGGATGGAATTGTTATCTGCCCATTATACAAAGCTGCTGCGACAATGTAATGAATACTTTAAGGCTAGTCACACAGACCTGAGTGCAGCACAAGTTGTAGACATCCTCGGCCAAGATGCTTCAGAACAGGCAGTTGAAGCATATCAATATCTGAAGTGTCTACTTGATCGAGCAGTGGCCAATAATGTGGCCTATTATGATATGATCGAGGATCTCCAAGGCACCCTCGAAGACCTTCAACTACATTACAAAGAATCAACTGCCCTGTTGCATGAGAGTTACGAGAAGTAAAAGCTGATCATTGCCGACAAGGGCTACGAGAAGCTTTTTGCTGGGTATGATGTGAGGGAGAGAACTCTGAAGGGTGAGGTCGAGGAGTGCGGACAAATTGCCGAGTTGTTAGAGCAAGAGAACAACAACTTGCAGAAAGAGCTATCACAGTTGAAGTCTGCAGCCTCTTCTTCAGAAGCCTTAATCCCAGTGACCGATGAGGGATTCTCGTTCTTAGAGGTCGAGAACGCCAACTTGAGGGATGAGTTGGAAACCTTAAAGAGAGCTGGCCCCTCTACATCAACTCGTGGACGAGCAAGAGCAGCTCGGATTCCTGTCGAGGAACAGAGGACTCAGTCTGCATTAGAAAACCAGGCCTTCCAGTTGATGGCGAAGAATCAGGCTTTGGCTGAAATGTCAAAGCAGATCAGGGACTTGGAAGAGCAGCTCTCTGAGCAGAAATCTACCTTGGAGAACAAAGAGCTCTTCGTAAAAATTCTCCACGAGCAGCTGGACAGACTAACATATCAGTTCCACAAACAGCCCAGGGAGTTCTGGATGGCTGGATACAACGAGGCGCTTTACCATTTGGACGATCGTATCCAGAATGCCAATAATGAGGGCTACAAGCAGGGCTGGTTGAATGCCCTAGGTGTGCTGCAACTCGAACAGGGTCATTACCTGTGAGACTACCATGATCCCGGGCTGCTCGACTTACCTGTGCCACCGTACAATTGGATATGAGTTGGATCCCTGCACGGGCCATTCCTCGGAGCTTGATTTCAAAGTATCTCGGTGACTACAATCTCCATTCAAAAGCCGAGATATCTCGTCCCGAGCATCTCCTAGATCGACCATCCGTGATGAATGTCAGGATGTTGAAGGATCTCAACTTTATAAATTCTCCTCTGGCTTTAAATGATCCGCCTGCTGGCGAGGAACCTGTGTCAAAAGCAGAGGGGAAACGACCAGTAGAATATAAATTTTGATGTAGTAGTTAGTATACATTTCAATATCAATGTAACTTTTATTTCATTATCAATGTAATTTATTTTGAATTCAATGAAAGACTTTCATTTTTGTTTGCAAATCTTAATTGCTATTGTCTTGTAAAACACTTTATATTTGTGCATGCATATCTGTTAAAAAGATAACACTATTGTGTAGTTTGTCGATCAACTTATTGTTGAATAGCTTGAATTTATGGTAGTCATATGGCAAAAACAATATTTTGTTTCTCGACCAACTTAGTAATAATTACGAGTATCAAAAGTGTTTAAAATGTTTCCGACCAACCAAGGTCGTTAAATTATACTTGTCGACCAACTACAGTTAGTGAGCTTTTATCCCCGACCAGCCATAGTTAGTAGATTTTTTCATTTTCATAATATGTGTTCGACCAACCAAGGTTGGTAAATTTTCCTCGTCGACCAACTACAGTTAGTGGGTTTTTATCCCCGACCAGCTATACTTGGTAGATTTTTTCATTTTCATAAAATGTGTCCGACTAACCAAGGTCGGTAAATTTTCCTCGTCGACCAACTACAGTTAGTGGGTTTTTATCCTCGACCAGCTATAGTTAGTATTTTTGGAATAGTTGTAGCTCCCGACCAACCTTAGTTGGCATTTTCAAGAATATATTTACTTCCTAACTAACATAAATTGGCACATAGTTTTAAGAATACTTTTTTTTTTTATTTCCCGAGGAACATATAGTTTTAAAAGTTTTACTTCCCGGAGGAATACAAGTAGCTTTACTTCCCGGAGGAATACAGGTAGCTTTACTTCCCGGAGGAATATTGGTAGCTTTACTTCCCGGAGGAATATAGGTTTCTCGACCAACCTTAGTTGGTATTTTCGAGAAAAAATTTGAGTAGCCTGAGCTTTGCCGAGTTTTGCCCCGAGTAGTGTATAGCACTATTCCCCGAAAAACTTTCAATAAAAAGAAAGAATTCGGCAGAATATCTTCATTTTATTCATCACTGATAATATTTGCGCAGGTGCTCTGCATTCCAGGCATTCTTAAACTCCTCGCCTTCTAAAGTTGCTATTCGATAAGTTCCTGGTCGAACAACTTCTGTAACTCGGTATGGTCCATGCCAGTTTGCCTCCAGCTTATTGTGCTTTTGAATTACTTTCTTCAGCACATAATCTCCTTCTTTCAGGTCGCACTTCTTCACCCTTTTGTTGTAGAACAAAGCTGTTCGCTGCTGGTAAGCAGCATTTCTAATGGCTGCTTCTTCTCTAACTTCCTCGAGCATGTCTAAATCCAATCTTCTCATTAAGTCGCTGACAGGGGAATTGAAATTTAGTACCCTGTGTGCTGGGAGGCCCAACTCGGCAGGTATAACAGCTTCACTTCCAAACGCTAGCATATATGGTGATTCTCTAGTTGCTACTCGGGGAGTAGTTCGGTAAGCCCAAAGTACTGACTGTAACTCGTTGATCCAGTTTGCTTTTGCATCATCCAATCTTTTCTTCAAACCATTCAGCAGCGTTCTGTTTGTCACTTCAGTTTGTCCATTGCTTTGAGGATGGCCTGGTGCTGAGTGGACCTTCAAATTATTTGACTGATGACAATAGGCAGCGAACTCCTTGTTATCAAATTGTGTTCCATGGTCAGTGATGAAAGCATGAGGAAGACCATATCGACAAATGATGTTCTTCCAAACAAATTGGTACACCTTCTCGTACGTCATGTCAATGAGTGGCTCAGCTTCTACCCACTTAGTAAAATAATCCACTGCGACGACGAGGTATTTGAACCTTCCTCTGGTCGTTGGCAGTGGCCCAACCAAATCAATTCCCCACATGGCAAATGGCCAAGGGGAAGTTATGGGTGTCAATAATTCTTGTGGAGTTCTTCGGATGAAGAAAAAGCGCTGGCACTTGTCACACTTCTTGGCATAGGCTATACAATCAGCTCTCATCGTCGGCCAGTAGTATCCCTGCGTCATCACCCTTTGCAAAAGCGTCCGACCTGCTACATGGGCTCCACAGGACCCTTCATGGATCTCTTCAATCAATTCTTTCACCTCGGAGGGATGTACACATCTCTGCAAACCTGCCATAATTCCTCGTCTATACAGAATACCGTTAGTTAATACATACCGAGCAGATTTAAACTTCAATTTCTTGGCTGCGAGCTTGTCAATTGGTAATTCTCCCTCTTCAATATATGCCCTGATGGGATCCATCCAAGATGGTCCTAAATCAAGGGTAATAAAGTTCATCGTCAGATCTTCATCTATACTCCGACCAGCTAACACTTCAATTGGGATTGTTCGTCGTAGCTCGGTGCGAGTAGCTGATGCTAGTCGAGCTAGGGCGTCTGCTCTCACATTCTCCATCCTTGGTATTCTAATCAGCTGAATAGCGGCAAATTCTGACACCAGCTCCTTTGCCTTTGCATGATATCTGATCATTAATTCTCCTCTAACTGCATATACTCCCAACATTTGATTTACGATCAATTGAGAATCACTGAAAACAATGACCTGCTGCGCCTCCATAATTTTTGCCAAACTAAGTCCTGCAATCATGGCCTCATACTCAGCCTCATTGTTGGAAGCTTTGAATTGGAAACGCAGGGCGTATTCCATGTCGACCTCGTCCGGAGTGCTCAAAACTATCCTCGCGCCACATCCTGTAGTGCAAGATGAACCATCTACATATAGCCTCCATATAGGTAACTCGTCTTCAAATTTCTGCTTTGTCAGAGTTCCTCGGTGAAATGTTTGCTGCTTCCTTTCATCCTCCCCGGATATTTCTTTCTCTTTGTCGATCATCTCTTCTTGCCCTTTTACCAATCGGAATTGGCCTGAGCTCGAATTTGATGATCTTGTAACATCCACTTGCCCTTTTACCAATCGGAGTTGGTCTGAGCTTGTGTTTGTTGATCCTGTAACATCCACAGGTTGATCAGCGAGCAACTTTTGCTGCCCGGGGGTATCAGGAGGATAGGTGAACTCTGCTATAAAATCTGCCACAGCTTGCCCTTTTAATGATGATCTGGGTTCATAAACTATATCATATTCGCCGAGTTCTATTGCCCAATACATCAATCTCCCTGATTTTTCTGGTTTATGAAGGGCTTGCCTCAATGGCATATCGGTATATACTACTATGGTATGAGCTTGGAAGTATGGCCTCATTCTCCTACTCGCTTCAATCAACGCCAGTGCTAACTTTTCTAGCCTTGGATATCTAATCTCTGCTCCTCGGAAGGCCTTGTGTAGTAAATTGGTTTTTGCACTCCATTCTCCACTCCGATCAACGCCGAGCTAACTGCATTCTCGGACACTGCAAGGTACAAATACAATTTTTCTCCCATCACCGGCCTGAACAACAGTGGAGGTGCTCCCAAGTATTTCTTCAAGTCTTGAAAAGCTTTCTCACATTCATCATTCCACTCAAAAGTCTTTCTGAGTGTTTTGAAGAATGGGAGACATCTATCAGTTGCTCGTGACACAAATCTGTTGAGTGCTGCTACTCGTCCTGTGAGACTCTGTACTTCCTTCTTCGTCGTTGGAGATTGCAGCCCTAATAGAGCTTTGATCTTTTCAGGATTTGCTTCAATGCCTCGTTGATTGACAATGCACTCGAGAAACATGCCTTCTCGTACTCCAAATATGCACTTCGTCGGGTTCAACTTCATTTGATATTTATCCAGTTGATCAAAAGTCTGACTTAAGTCAACTAGATGATCGGCAGCTTTCTTGCTCTTTGTCAGCATATCGTCAACATAGACTTCCATATTGCAACTGATTTGTTCAGCAAAGACTTTGTTCATCAGCCGCTGATATGTCGCACCTGCATTTTTCAAACCAAAAGGCATAACATTATAACAATAAGTTCCCCTAGGGGTAATGAAAGAAGTACTTTCCCTGTCTTCAGGTTTCATTTTGATATGATTGTAACCAGAATAAGCATCCATGAAGCTCAGCAACTCGTGTCCCGAGGTAGCATCCACCAGTTGATCAATTCGGGGTAATGGAAAGTGATCTTTTGGGCATGCTTTGTTGAGGTCGGTGAAGTCTACACACATCCTCCATTTGTTGTTCTTCTTTACCATCACCACGTTGGCCAACCAATTTGGATATTTAACATCTTCAATGAAGCAAGCTTTCTGGAGCTTCTCGACTTCCTCCTGTATAGCTTGATTCTTCTCGGGACTGAATTCTCTTCTTCTTTGCTTCACAGGCTTGATCTCCTTATTCACATTGAGCTCGTGACATAAGAAATTTGGGTCTATCCTAGGCATATCTTCATGACTCCACGCAAAAGTTTGTCTTCTGCTTCTAAGGAAAGTTATCAATTCCTGTTTTAATGAGGCTTCCAACGACGAACCTACTTGAGTAGTTCGCTCAGGGTGTTCGTCGTCCAGAATGATGTTTTCAGTAGCTTCCACCACTTGACCCTTCACGAGTTGCGACTCATCTCTAGGATCCAATGCTTCAATCTCTGCACCTTCATCCACTTGATAGGTAGTAGTCTTTTTCCTTGATTCTTCCAGTTCCTCTTGCTCGGCGGATGAATAATAGCATTCCCGGGCTACTTTCTGATCACCTTTCACAACTCCTACTCCAAAATTTGTTGGAAATTTTAAGCACTGATGCACTGTAGATGGCACAGCCTCGAACTTCTTCAATCCTACTCTTCCCATGATGATATTGTATGATGATTGAACATTCTTATCCATCACGAAAAAGCGTATTCTTTCTGTCCGACAAGCAGGCCACGTACCGATGAATATATCCAACTTGATCGTCCCAAGTGGAAATACTTTCTCGCTAGCAGAACCGATGAGGGGTCTATGATAAGGCTCCAGTTGAGATAGCTTTAGATTTAAACTATCAAAGCACGAGTAGAACATGATGTCTGCCGAGCTACCATTGTCGACCAGTACTCTTGAAATCATAACCTCCTTCATCCTCATTTTGATCACCAATGGGTCATCATGAGGATACAAAACTCCTGCGAGGTCATTCTTTGAGAAACCAATGACCAATTTCTCTTTGTTCACCTTTCTCGGGCGATCCTCCTCAGCTAGATTTATTCGCTGAATGTACGAGCAAGCTTGGGCCTCACCGAGGTAAGCTTTTCTCTCTGCAGTAAAGTCTCCTCCTCCCGCATCTCCACCTGTTATAACATTACAGTCAAATGACCCAAAGCGTATTGAAAATACCTCTCTTTCTGGCTGCCTTGGTCTCTTGGGAAGATCGGGGTCGTCTTCTGGATCAACTTCATGGTTTCTTTTCTTGTTCTCCTCTGCCCGACGAGGAGATCTAGATCTCTCTCTTGCTCTGTCGTTGTTTCATCTTTTGTTTCCATGATCAACATACTTTGACAGCTTTCCTCGTCGGATGAGTGTTTCAATCTCATTCTGAAGAGCTATGCAGTTCTTGGTCATATGACCATGATCTTTATGAAATTCGCAATACTTCGCCTTATTCCTCTTGTCAGGGTCTGCCTTCATTTTCTCTGGCCAGTTTAGTTCCTCGTTGTTCTTGATTTCTTCTAGAACATGGTTGATATCCTTCTTCAAAGGAGTATAATTATCATATTTCTTCATTACATCCCATACCGACCTACTTTTTGAATGTTTGTCATTACCATTGTTCTTATGCTCTTTCTTCTTAGCTTTATCACCTTCCACCTTGGTTTCTTTGGCATCCATATTCTTTTTCGCAGTCATAGCCTCCTCGGCATTCATAATCTTGGATGCTTTTCCCATCAGGTCCGACATGGTTCTAGGTGGATCTTTGGCCAAAGTGTAGTACAACTTGTTCGGCAGTAGTCCACTCATCAAGGCAGTAATAGCTGTCTTCTCCTCATAATCAATGACTTCCAGTTTCTCGTTATTAAAACGAGTTATATAATCTCTTGTACTCTCACCAGCCTTTTGTCTAACACTTAACAAATGTGCTACTCGTTTAACTGGCTTTGCCCCAAAGCAGAAATTCCCAATGAATAACTCGGCCAGTTGAAGAAAAATTGAGATCTTACCCCGAGGAAGATTATTATACCATATTTGAGCAGATCCGGTAAGAGTTCCCGAGAATGCTCTGCATCTCATCTCGTCTGGAACATCATAGATGTCGGCGGCAGCTTGATATTGTTCTATATGAAGGACAGGATCAGTCTTTCCATCATATTTGGGAGTCACAACAGGTGCTTTGAACTTTGATGGTGTTGGAAAATCTACAATAGCCTGGACAAAAGGTGTTTCTCGAACAAAGGTTCGTTGTAGAGGATTCTTGGCCTTAGCCATTTCTCCTAATCTATCCTCCAGCCTCTGAATAGAGCCTTTCCATGCATCATTCCCTTCCTCGGGCCTATTGGTTCGAGCAGCTGATCGCGTTGAAGTGGCTTCCTGAGATCTATCTTGACGAGCAGCTGGTCGCTCATAGGATCTATCTTGACGAGCAACTGGTCGTGACTGGGCAGATCCTTCCCTTAAATTTGATGGTCGTCGAAAACTCCTCGATACGACTTTAGGAGGACTTCTATTCCTTCCAAGTCCTAATCGATCAAAAGGTGATACCCTGCTTAACCTCTCTAGCGCACTAATCCTTTCTAGAGAGAGAGTGACACGTTGTTCAGTATCTGTGGCTCGCACTGACGAAGTTCGTCCAGGTTGATAAGAGAAATCTTCAGACTCCTCATTGCGATATGAATTGGTATGCCTAGTACGTGAGGATGGTGCACGGGTATTTCTTTGAATGCTTCGTATTCCTGAATGGGATGGTGCACCGCCATGGAGTGTTTGGATGAGTTGTCGCATTGTTTCTTGCATGACGGTCTGGCCCTGAGCCAGATTTGTCATAATTCCAGCCAGATCTGGAATATTTGGCGGAGCAGATGGATTTGGAGGGGTTCCAGCGTTTCGATTGGTGGATTCCGGAATATCAGCCATTTGTAATGGATTGTTTTTGGTGAGAAAACGATATTACCAGTCGTTCCCATAGACGGCGCCAATCTGTTGGTGTAAAAAATTAGATCACTCTAATTATTCAATCACAGATAAATAAATGAGACAAAGAATTTTAAAGTGGTTCAGCCTTATAAGAATGGCCTACGTCTACTGTTGTGTTATTGCTGAGTGTTTAGGAATTCTCGATTACAAGTTCTCTCAAGAAATTCCGGTCTGGATTCGGGGTCCGGGGTCCTTTACAATGAGGATTGTACAATGTATTTATAGCCTTGAGGCTGTAAAGTGAAAGGGTAATACATTAAATGATGTACATATGAAAGGGTAATACATTCAATGCCCCCTAAGCGTGTGCGTCTGAATGATAAGCATTCAATGAACAGTCAAACTGTTGGTTATCCAGCTATTAATGTTTTGTTCGAGGGGCAGCTCGGACCGCCTGAGTTACTCGGACCGCCTAAGCTTCTCGGTACTCAAGAGTTCCTCGGAGAGGTCTTGTTCCTCGGAGCGTGTGAGTTCCTCGGGGAAGCAGTGTTCCTCGGTGAAATAGTCTTCCTCGTTGTAGTCTTGTTCCTCGGAGCGCATGGGTTCCTCGGAAGTGTTTGTTGTTGCCATGTAGATGGCCACGTGTCTTCATTTAATTGGGCCATGTCAGCAGATTAAATTTGGTATCAACAGTGGGTTATGGTTATGTGTTTTATGATGTTTAAATTGAAATTCATTTGTTCACATGGAGTAAGTTTAATTTTGAACTTTTAGGGTATGTTTAAATGTTCTATTATCACTCTCGTGGGGTTGGGGTGGGTGGGTGGGTGGGGAGGTCTAAATTTTGAACTTCTAGGGGGTATGTCTAAATTGTTTATTTAACAAGAGGTAAGTCTCAAAAATCTTAAATATGGGGTATAATATAATTATTTTGCATTTGTTTCAGCTTAATTCTTAATTTAATTATTTTGCATTTGTTTTATACTACATTACTATGAACGGAACTCTGTTTACTTTGAATCTTTGTTTTCATTAATTAATGTTTGTATCTATAACCATTTGGGCATAACCCCTATAAGTTCAAAAATTGGATTTTCCCCTGCAGACGTAAATATGGGTTATAATTATGTGTTTTTTGATTGTTTAAAAAAGTGAAATTCATTTGTTCACATGGGAGTAAGTCTAATTTTTGAAATTCTAAGGGTATGTGGACAATAATAGCACCATTTGCATACCCCTAGAAGTGAATAAATTAGATTTATCCCCCGTGGACATAAATATGGGTTACAATTATGTGTTTTGTGATGGTTGAAAGTGAAATTCATTTGTTCACAGGGGTGGTAAGTCTAATTTTTGAAATTCTAGGGGTATGTGGACAATAATAGCACTATATACATACCCCTATAAGTTAATAAATTAGATATAGCCCCGTGGACGTAAATATGGGTTACAATTATGTGTTTTGTAATGGTTGAAAGTGTTATGTGTTTTGTAATGGTTGAATGTGTCTAAATGTGCTATTATCACGGAGTGGTTAGTCTAAAATTTGAACTTGTAGGGGTTTTCTAAATTGGCGGTATGCCTAAATGTACTTTTATCACGGGATTAGTCCAAAAATTCCCTAAATATGCGTTATAATATTAAGTCTTCTGATCTGTTTCAGCTGAATTCGTAATCTAATTATTTTGCATTTGTTTTCAACTGAATCACTATGAATAAAGCTATGCTTACTTTCTTTGATTTGAATCTTTGTTTTTATAGACCCTAGAAGTTCAAAAATTAGATTTACCTCCTTGCGGACATAAATATAAGTTATGATTTTGTGTTTTATGATTGTTTAAAGTGAAACTCATTTGTTCACACAGCGGGTAAGAGTGAAAATCCCGAGATGTTTAAACTTCATTTGTTTATCTTATTCGAATTGTTTGTTGGTCAGCTTAGTCAACAAGT
The DNA here is from genome assembly GCA_949130495.1 of Sambucus nigra. NCBI lineage: Eukaryota > Viridiplantae > Streptophyta > Magnoliopsida > Dipsacales > Adoxaceae > Sambucus > Sambucus nigra. The sequence goes on along the minus strand of OX422221.1, from coordinate 528,191,571 downwards.
TCACAATCATCACTTATAAGGTATAACTCAATACTTGTTTATTTAGTTCAAAATTTTGCCTATTTTTGTTTTATGTTTTTCTCAATTCTGAATTTCTGATGTTAGATTTTGGTCTTTTTTTTACGGGTAATTTAGAGAAAAGTCAACAAAACTTTTATTTCATGAAAGTGAGTGAAGAATAATGTGCTAGTTCCACCCTTCTACACTATCAGAAGGGCAGCTTTTATGATCTAAATTTGATAAATTTTATACCAATCATAATTATTCATGACTATCAAGAGTGTATATATATATATATATCATATGAAAAAAATGAAGGTCTTTGTTTGATAGCTAGTCAAATCAGGAATCTTTGGGATTTGCCATCTTTTTGGCATGTCTAATAGTCTTTATATGCCTTGGAAATTTTTTCGAACTTACACTGAAGTACCACTAGTTAATGCATATTTTGATGATATGTCATGGCAATTTTTTTGGCGGGTTGGGATAGGAATTTTTTCTAAGCCATAGGTTTATATCACTCACCCACTTGTGAAAGCTCATCTCGAGTTTTGGGGGATTGTAGCACCGAAGAAAAACAACCAACAATGGTTCCCCCCACATTGGAGGGAAGTCCTTGAAAATGGCTCACATACAAGCTAGCAACAACCCAAGTGTAGGATGCCCAAGATTCAAACCAAGTTGAGTGTATCTAAATTCTCCCAATGAAGACTATCAAACCAACTCATTGGCAGGGGCCTATGATGTCACAGCTGGGCCGAAACACACATCAATGTTTTTAGCTCTGAAAGTCGGTTAGACTGAATTTAAAAGAATCCTAAACCGGATCAACGTATGTGTTCCCATCATGAACCAGTGAAATGCAATTCAATCCTCCTCGATGAACCCCTCAGTTAACTTCGCACCCATAAAACAAAATATGATCTCGCATCTTGGAAGCAAGTATGAGTCACCTAACAAATCTAAGCTAAAACATTTCGATGCTGAACCAACCTTGGCTTCTCCGGAGATGGGATAGAATTCGTTGATATAAAAAACTTGCACATTGTGTCATTACCCAACAATTCTCAATGAAGATGTCGAAGAATTCCCGAATAAAGTATTGAATGGGCGCCGCCTCATCAGCTAGCTAGAACGCCAGTTGGACAATAGAATAGGAGCAACGATCATGATCAACCATAAGGGGATAATGGAAGGCTCCCCTAAAGGCTAATGTATGCGAAGTATAGCCAAACTCTCCTCGTGCTCTTGAGCTCAAGCGTCACACTCAACCTTAAACTCTGCAATGAACCGAGCGTAGTACGTGACACACCTCATATAGGGCGGCGAAAATAACATCCACATAAATGGTGGGCCTTAGGATGTCGTGACGAATAGTGGTCCTTTTGGAGGCGTGCAACGACATGGTGGATATCCCACTGCATTACCAGATAGGTCTCTACCATTGATACATTGTTAGAATTCTCTTTCACGAGCTTGAATTTGCCGTGAGCTAGATCGTTAATCTCCTTATCCATGTATCCCTTGGTTAGAATAGGATGTTTAGGAGTAACAAGGGTTGGTTCGGGGTGTCAGAGAGCTGATGAAGATTGAGGTAGGAGATTTGGGGGGCTAAATGTAAATTTGAAAATTTGAGGGGAGAGGCTTGTTATTAGGTTGAGAGGAGGAAGGGGTTGTGTTTTTTTTGAAAAAAAGTTGGTTCTCAAAGTTATTGGGGGTGGGGTTTGTAAATACAAATATCAGTGTTAGAGTAGGAGTTAGGTTTTAAAAGAGGGGTGGAACATAAATAACTTTGAAAAAGAGGGGCAAAAATCATACATCTCATAGGGCTTGGATATCGACAAAGGGACTAGTCGCCGAGGCTCCCGGTTGTATCGCTAACCCTTCGGCAAAGGTCGTACCGCTCCGAAGCAATCTCTTGGTGTCGGAGACGATGGCGGAGACTGGAGGTTAAATCCGAGATCAAGGGAAGGGTATCCTTAGGATTCAAAGTGGGAGTTCTTGGACTAGTTGTTGTTGGACCACCGGTGACAACAAGTGTTGCCTACATTTGTGAGACGCTGGACACGGGTTTTGGATGTCGGCTAGGATTGTGGTTGGTCAGATTTGATGATGTTATGACGAATTTTAGGGTTTGAAGGATTGGGGTTGTTAGGAATGGCGATTGGAATTTGGAGGGGGATTTGGGTTGTGGATTGGGATAACAGAGGACCATCCTAGTGGTGGTGGCGACGAGCTTTACTACACTCGCTGGACGCTAAAGAGCCCTCCAATACCAACAGAGGTTCCATCTGACCGTGGACGGCAAAGTGACATCTGTATGAATAGTCTGATGGTGTTTCCTGCGAGCTTAACCCATGCCTCTTAGAATAACAATGCGGCGAGATCACATCAGGATTGAATTAATGTGATTCTCGGAAGCGTTAAATTTGTTTTGATAATCTCTTTTTTGTTACGAGTGTTGTACACAAAAATTTTTGAACACCAGCGCAAGATTGTACTAAATTTTAACAAATGAAACCAGAAATTTTGACATCCCGAATCACAGAACCTAGTTTAAAAAAAGCTCAAATCGATTATTAAATATATCAAATTAGATCTTGATAGATACCATAGTAGCAGTAAGAATTGAAGGTCTCTTCTGACACGTGAAAAATTTAGCTGATTAACATATATAGAAGTAGCAGCAACTGTAAACCAATAGATTGAGTGTGCGCTAATCAGATCGCGAGGAAAAGATGAACCTTTTTAACGATTGAGTGCCCTCACAGAGGTGGCACAGAACAGAGTTGTGGCATTTAGCCTTTCGAAATTAGTAGTTAATTTTAAAAGAACAAGTTATATAATTAAGAACCGTTTCTGCCAATGACTAATTGATTTTTTGTCGTCTTTAGGCTGGGGGAACCGGATTTGGTTTTTGGGGGAGGGGGCACTAGGTAGATTTGACAACAGGGCAGGTTTAGCCATGACCTAACCAGCGTTTCCAAAAAAAATGCCCCAATCCCCTGTAACTGAGCCGCAAGAAGTTTATTTAATAAGCCCTGAGACCGTTTAAAATTGAATTCTACAAACCCGTCCCCCCCCCCCTCCTGCCCCGTTTGTGGCTCACGGGTTAGATGGGGGGCGCGTTACAACTATTATATTCTCTCTCCTTATTTTTCTTATTTGTTTGTAGCCTCCAAACCTCTTTTCAGAATGGTTTCTTTAATCACTGTTAAAAACAACATTTTAGAATTTTGTTAATTGGAGAAAACAAAAGATTTTTGGTTTGATAAGCTTTTGTGTCGCCTTGGTATTACCACGGACATGTGGTCGTCGAGCCTGAAGAGAGGTTACATGACTATAACGACACACTTTGTTGATGAACGTTGGTGTTTGAGAAATATGCTAAGAGGCCCCAACAATTACGAGAAGAAATGCATGGGTTGTAACCCACTCCACCCGGTTTTACAGGCATGTGTGCCCCAAATGAGGCTGGGACGGGATTGGAGGTTTCAATTTCAAACAGGTTAGGGTTTGGCTAAACCTTATCCATTGCTATCCCTACCTGGTGCCCCATCCCCAAAAATAACCAAACGTGGTCCTACCCAGATTTTTGAAAATGTTTTTTGCTAATCATTGGAAGAAAACACTTCTTGATTACTAAGTTTGTTCTTTAAAAATTAATTATACTACTGTTAAAAAGCCAAATGCCACGTCTCAGTTGTCACAAAACAGTGATCGTCAAAAGGTTCATCTTTTCCTTTTGATCTGATTTTCACACACTCAATCTATTGATTTACGCCCTGAAAATTACATCACTTCAAGGATGTTGCTAATCTTATATATGTAAATCGAACAAGAGTCCGAAACGATATTCAGTAATTATCTTAATTTAGTGTGACATCTATCAAGATCGATTTTGATACATTTGAGAATCGATTTGAGCTTTAGTTAAGACAGATCTAGTGATTAGGGCCTTCAAAGATTTTGATTCATTTGTCAAAATTTTGTAGAATTCTAGAATTTGATCTACACCAGTTGGATAGCCGGCCCTCTGATGAGGGTAGTGCCTGACATCGACAACTGGATCGGAGGTTGGGGCCGGGTTTGATTAGGTTTGGAGAGCAGGTTTGATGGAGGCAAGGCTGTGGGTGTGCTCGGATTGCTCATTGGACCACTCCTTATGACGACAAGGGTTGTCGGCCTTTGTGCGACGCTGGCCACAGTTGTCGAACGCTGGCAAGGGTTGGAGCTGTGGTCAGATTTGACGAGGGGTTAATGAATTCTAGGGTTTTTAAGGGGTGGGGTTGTAAGGAATGGCGATCTAAGGGATTTGGGTTCACAATAAAGGGGAAGCGTCCTTGTGGCGGCGGCAGCGGCGGCGAGCCCTATCAAACGTTGGGGAGAGACTTTTGACATTGGCGAAGGCTGGAGATGGATAAATTTAGGACTGTAGCAGTTGTTACTTGCTGGGGCAAGGGTGCCTCACCGACATGGGTGAGATAAAAGCCTCTTGACCATGGGAGGCAGAGGTAACATTTGGAGGAGTGGTCCAACGGTGGTTCCTCCGAGCCTTACCCATACCTCTTACGGCAACAATGCCGACCATATAAGGAACGAACTTCGCTCTGATACGAATTAATATGATTTGGGGAAGCGCTAAACTAAACTCCCTATTAACTTAGAAATAAAGAGACCCTCATCTCATCTAATTCTCAAAATATATAGTAACTGAATACATTATCCCAAATGGGGTGTACACACTATGTAGGGGTGAGTGAAGGTTTTTGAGATAACTGTTCTAACCATATTGGAAATATTATAGCATCTATATTATGTCCTGGGTAACATCATTAAAGAATGGCCTTATGACACAGTTGGGTCTCTTGAATATTTTTATTTACGAAAAATACTAAAGTTAGCCTAACTTCCCTCATCAATTACTAATGCAAAAAGAAAAAAAATATAGAAGGTAGAATACTAGAGAACTAAAAATAAAAATATAACTATTATCTTCTTCTGGTTCACATCAGTTAACGTGAGACCTGCATGGATTATCGGGATTGTATTTGTAATTTTTTGAAGAGCATTGAGATCTAAGAAGAATTAATAGAACTTGGAGTGGCAACATGACTTCCCTGCCCTCTCTAGTGGCCCCTGTTTAAAGCTAATTGTGGATTTCAGGGCACATTGCATTATTTCATTGGAATTGAGCTGACTTATTGAACTTTCCAAATTCATTGAATTGCGCTTTCAAATCTTGGGTCCACTAATTAGGCACTTCCTCCTATAACGTGCTTTCTAGTCTTTGTGAACAATTGATATGTTAATTACTATTATTTCTTCGTGAAATGTGGAGCATTCCCATCCCAAAGTTGACGAAAATTAAAGGATAAAACTCACAATTCTTACCTAAGCTTTCTCCCCTCACTATTGAAAGAGAGTCGAGGTTTCTAGATCATTACTGACACATAAGAGGCCAAAAAATCTGCAATGGTGTAACAATATTAGGCCAATTAATATGTCGTCCTTTAGAATTTTTACCTTGATTTAGAATGTATGGACATCTTTGCTTTTGTTGATTATTTGATAATTGGAATGCTTGGGTAGTTATGTGACATTTGAATTTACTTCATTTTTTTCATATGAATTGTTAGATATATATTTTATATACTGCTTATTATAGTTGTGTATTATTTTGCTTTATATTATATTTATCGTATTTAGTTCATAAAAGCTGCTCTTGCAAAAGTAACCTACTTATATTTGCTGGAGTCTCCTATTCACAGAACTATCTCCTCTCGTTTCCTCACTCCCTTTTTAATAAGTAATAATCAGTATTCCCTTCAGTTTTGATCTACTTAACAAGCCAAACTTCTGTGTTTGTCTGCCATGCATAATTGCCGATGGCTTACTCGTTTCTGCTCAATTTTACTGGACAACCTCTTTTATTCAGGAATATGACCCCAACCCAGCACAAATAGGGTAATGCTGTTTTCCCATAACCCTATCATACATCATATCACATTCATATTCAATTTCGATTCGGAAAAAAATTAACTTTGACTTCACTTAGATTTAGTTTCTTCCTTTAACGTACTCCCTCCCTCCCATATTAAGAACTCACGTTTACATTTTTAGGAAACTTCACTTTTGACTTGAACAATGGCTAGCTTTTAAACTTACTTGAATGTCATGGATTTTGTTATAATTTGGGACGTAAAAAAAAAAGGAAAGTAGGACTCCCAATCTGGGAGGGAGTAAGAAATTTATTTACCCATGAACTTTCCTTTTGGTATACAAGTTGGGTAATTTTTCTGTTTCCTTCGGAGGTGTGAATTCATAACCATCTAGTGAAGTGGAGATTTGTTTTTTGGACTACCAGAGTGTAAATTCGGGTATTTAAGTTGTTTCTTTAAACATTGAGTGGTGGATTGTTGACATGTCTTGCAAGAATAAAAGGTGCATATGGAAATATAACATTTTAGCCGAATAGGGTTAATAAGAAGTGATAATTATTGCCTTTATCAGCTAAATCTTGTTTCTTAACTTTAATGGGAAGCAAGTAAAGATTGCTTTTTGTATTATATAGATTGGAAAAATTGTTTTTTAAAACTAAATTGAAGACGAATAAGATGCAATGACTATATACGAAAGACATTCTGGAATGTCATTTTAATGCCCATATGCGGTCTAAGGTACTTAGCTTATAAACCTTGTGATCAGGGCCAGTTTAGTGAGATAACTGATCAATAAATATGTTATAGTTTAAAGTCACATAATTTCTCTCACTTTATTTCTTTAAGATTTGTTTGGATTTTCATTTCTGAATTTTTTTGGTAAACTAACTTGTATATTCATTTTTTGGTTGATTTGATCAGGTTGCTTTATTAGCGTGGGAGATGGTTGTATGATTCATAGATATCACCCAAACTGCATTATATTATAACTGTGGAAGTTATGGGGTGCCTAAATCAACTGTCTGAAGTCGAAGCATTTGCTCGAGAACCCAATGGTTGTTCCAATAGGACATCCAGAGGTTCTTTTGCATTTATGGTGAATTCAGAAATAGGTGCAGTTTTGTCTGTTATGAGGAGAAACGTGCGGTGGGGATTTCGTTATATGGCCGACGATGATCAGCTTGAGCACTCGCTCATCCATTCTTTTAAGGAATTACGGAGAAAAATATTCTCATGGCAACATCAGTGGCACACTATCGATCCAGTTGTTTACCTCCAGCCATTTTTGGATGTCATTCAATCTGATGAAACTGGTGCGCCAATCACCGGAGTCGCCTTATCATCCGTGTACAAAATCTTAACCCTAGATATACTTGATTTAGATACAGTCAATGTGGTTGATGCTTTGCATCTGATAGTTGATGCTGTGACGAGTTGTCGGTTTGAGGTGACCGATCCCGCCTCTGAAGAAGTGGTGCTGATGAAGATACTTCAGCTTCTTTTGGCGTGCATGAGGAATAAAGCATCAGTTAAGTTGAGTAACCAACATGTATGCAACATAGTCAACACCTGCTTTCGTGTAGTCCATCAAGCAAGCTCTAAAGGCGAGCTGTTGCAGAGGATAGCACGCCACACGATGCATGAGTTGATTAGGCATATCTTTTCATATTTGTCTGATATTGATATTGACAACACAGGACAAGCATTTACTCAGGGAGACAGATCCCACGTCAGCAAAGAGGTGTGTGTTTATGGCACCGTGTCAATTTTTTTTGGCACTGGGTCCCTTATTCTGCACATGACCTACCTTTATCTGAACTTGCATGTTTGGTTGTCATCTCATATAGTAATTAGTAATTATAGCTAATTAAAGGGAAGGTTCCTTTGTAGATATTCTTATTTTTTTTTCTTTTGTATTTCACACTAGGTGCAAAAGTTAAGTTAATATACATTTGACCCCTGACTTTTTGATGATACTGTTTCCGAATATTTTATGTTGTTCTTTAAGTATTTGTGACAGTTTGGGTGTTACAGTTATATTATTGACAACTTTGGCACATGAAGTGAAATTGATGTATATTGATGACTATTCTAGTTGGGGCATGAGTATTTTAATCTTTTTAGGGTCTTTACTGTGACACCCCGCCTAATAAAATACCGGGCGATCACTCCTATATCAAATTAAAACAGGAGTCTCATATGGATCATTCTTAGCATCATTGTCGAAAATCCATTTAATTACTAAAAACCTATTACGCTGGCGTCAACATTTTACTTAACTATTTTTAACAACTACAAAATTAAAACATCCATATAGTTTTGCGTAAATGAAACTGAAATGAAATAAAATAACCGAACACTCGGTCAAAATATACACAACCATATCGAATGCTGCTAGAAGAATAACTAAATGCATTTGGGCCATTGGCCCGAATATTTATACAGTACCTCCTAACTAGAGTACAAGAATGAAAGCGGCTATCGAGAACCTGCATGCATCCACAGCTGCTGCAGCTGACGTCTGACTCGAAAGAAGTGTCATCCAGGAATCCCTGTGTCTGGACACCTATATATATATATATATATATATATATATATATATATATATATATATATAGCAAGAAAGGAAAAGTAGATAAACGGGTCAGAGCCCGAGTTTTGAAAATATTTAGCAAGTGCATAAATGCCTTATTTTTAGAAAAAGGTTTTATCTCATATTTAAATTGGTATCGCACTCCCATGAGATACTCCTCACCTCTCTTCTAATAGTGCACTCCCAGCGCATCCCTCTAAACATCCTAGTCAAGCTACCCTGCTAAACTAGTCTATCACCCAACTACTATCAACCCTAGATAGTCCAAGTACTAAGGGCTAAACTTCTCCCCAGTCTCAACACTGTGCCATGTTCGTGCGTGGGGTGTCTCGCAGAGCGAAATCCAAACAAGGAACCCCCCCGATACACTACTACGCGGCAAGGTCGATCGTCGAGATCCGCCAGTCCCTCAGTAATATATATCTATATATAGATACACCATATAATAAATCTCAATATTAGAGCACTAAGGATTAAACTTCTCCCCAGTCTCAACACATTGCCATATTCGTGCGTGGGGTGTCTCGCAAAGCGAAATCCAAACAAGGAACCCCCCGATACACTACTATGCGGCAAGGTCGATTGTCGGGATCCATTAGACCCTCGGTACTCGATTTATCCATATATATATATATATATATATTCATATTACAATATACATCCGGATCTATCTCCCGGAATGAGAATTCATTTTCATTTTTATCTCAAAACTTTCCATTTCGCTTCTTATATCCAGGAAATGTATATAAAAGCCAATTCATTATCATGAATTGCTTTAACATATCATATAACTTTTTAGAAGCCAGTTTTATTATCATAAAAATGCTTTTCCGTTTTATATGCTCCCATTTCCCTTCTTCCATCCAGGAAATGCAATTGAAGCCAAATCATTTATCCCATTTCCATTCTTCCATCCAGGAAATGTAATTAAAGCCAATTTATTATCATAAATTGCTTTAACAAATCATATAACGCGTTTTAAGACCGCCCGTCCGGGTGTCCCCACTGTGCGTGTCCCTAAATGGCTATCATCTTCCAAGGCCTATCATCAAGACAACCTGGGATCCTACAATGCAAGACGTCGGGAAGCGACCATATGCCTACGGGATAGTCATGACCACACCCAGAATCACCTAACCAGCGCAGAAACATACAATAATCGCTCATATGGCCTAGGACTATATCCACCCTGCATTCATTAGCCAGGGGGCTTCACCATACGCACGCAACATATTTTATTATTTATGAAAAATCATTTATCTTTCCATTTTGAAAAGATTCATTTTTACATTTTCAAAAGTCATTTACACCATATCATATATACTTTAATCACATAGTATATATATACCATATATTCCTCCTCGAATATATATAAATGGCCATATTTGCCAAACCATCTAACGATGACCAATAATCCCAAAGTATTTTCTTACTTGGATAAATACTAAATACCTTAATCCCATCTAAGGATTTATTGGATATCTCCAATTATAACACTCCATACTAAGTGAATATGTATATCTATATTCCCAAATTATCCTAATTATCTCATAGGATACACTCAACAGTAATCGGTATAATTATGCTTTCTATACGGAGAATTATATAGGCCTAAATGCCTACTAAAAACATCCTAGGGATTTATCTATCCCGAACAACATAAATTTAGTGGGTTATGGATTTTATTTCCATGAACCCAAGGACTGTATATCGTCCACATAATCACCTAGAGGTCCCCACCCTAACTTAGGGACCCTAAACCTTCAAATTCTACAATCATTCTATTTTCCTCGAAAATATAGTTTAAGGGTTATACATTTAAAACCCTCACTTAACCCTCCTAAATTCCTTTAGTTAGAGGACCATATAGTCCTAAAAGGTCCCTCATTTTAACCCATAATTAACCTCGAATTAATTAGAATTGGAATTCGTTGTGACACCCCGACTAATTAAATACCGGGTAGCTACTCCTTTATTAAATTAATTCAAAATGCCAAGTTGGCTCAGTTAATAGCATCACTGTCGAAAACATTTTTATTATTTACTAACCACCTAGTATTTAAAAAGTAAGTGCCAAATTTTAATTAAAGTCCGATTAACATGCAACAAGTGTAATGAAGAAATAACTAACACCATTCACCATAATGAAGTAAAACGAATAACCATCACATAAAGTAAATAAAGTCTGGAGGAAAACTCCTCACTACAATCTCACAACTGAAAAAGTAAACCGAATACTGAATCGATACATGCCAAAGTCTGAAAACTGTAAATAGAAAAATGTCTAATAGAAATGGGCAACATGCCCTACAACTGATAGATAAGAACTCTGGAATCCAAAAGATAGAAGCGTCTACAAGCAAATCCCTGTAGCTTCCACAAACAGCTACAGCTCGTCACCTGAATGAGTATCCTATGCTTGGTGTCCTTGTGGCTGGGCACCTAAAAATGGTTTTACAAAGAAAAAGAGATTTGAAAAGCAAACGGGTCAGAGCCCGAATGTGGAGTTATATTTTAAAACCTGCAAGTGCTTTAAAAACATTTAAAACATTAAATGCAAAGTACATGTTAGGACGTGCACTCACATTATATTCTCACCTCTCGTCTAACTGTGCACTCCTAACGCAAATACCCATCTATAACGATATAAACCACTAGCTAAGTGACAACATATCTAGCTAGACTGCCAAAGGTCCTACCCTTATTACTCGGTTCTATTAACATTATAACGCTCGTAATTAAATAGGGGTTTAACGTAAACTCAGATGCCCATTATGTAATATATTTCACTATCAGCTAACCCGTATGTTTTTCTCGAAACAATACCGTAATACATATTCACAACATTAACATGAGGATTCCCATTAATTAAATGTATATTATTCGCATCATAAATATACAATACAAGCACCCCGAGAACTAAGCTGTGGTGCACACATACTCTGCTATCCATCCCGGTACATCACGTACATAAGGATCACATATTCCGAATCTCTCAGGAATAGTTCAGATAACACAAATCACAAATAGTGGAGGCGAACACAGTCACATCACATGGGTCACGCACATACCTACGCTCCCACGATCAGCGGACTTATTAATATCTCAATAAGTCTTTCTATGACCTATGTTCATCGAGGTAACCAGTCTAAATCCGAGCAACACAAGGATTAGAGGGCCCTAAGCGAACGCAAACCTCTCGTGATAGCAAGTATGGTAGGTATGTTATACACATAATTCATATACCAATACTAAGTAAACACACGTCTTAGTAATCAATGTAGTTTAATCGTAGTACATATCGCATTCTCGTACTAACTTATAATTATCACAATATATACGATTCCGGTTTGTAGTTATACGCGCCATAATACATTCTCACGTCGTAGTAGACACTCACGTCTCAACCCAAACCGTCCATTTAATATAACTCTCGTATATAATTTCCTTCTCATAAATACCCAAATGTCCCAATTCTATCATTACAACATCAACGGAATGATATCTATATCCTCGAACCAGTTTACGGGACTCCAAAAATCAAAACAGTCCAAAAAGGACCAAACTGTCAACTCGTTAGAAGTCTCGTTCGAACGAGGCTGTTCGAAAGAGATTGGACTGTCAGCTCGTTAGAAGTCTCGTTCGAACGAGGCTGTTCGAACGAGATCCCAGTTCGTTCGAACGAACTGTTCCTTCTAACGATATCTCGTTCGAACGAGATATCGAACGAAATCCCTTCTCGTTAGCAGCGACTGGTCAACTCGTTAGAAGCTCGTTCGAACGACCTGGGTAGGGGCTTTTAACGAGCTACCAGATTCGGCCCAGATTTTTCCCCAATTCGTTTTTCATCCATTTTAACACCTCAAATCTTCTAAACTAAGTCCCAACAATCGTTTAAAGGTCTATAATCAATACTAAACATATATAGTCACATTCTAACATGTTTTTAAGGGATCAATCCATCCTAACATCAATTAAATTTACAAATTTCTACACTTTTTCCCAATATCTCAAGAACATGAACCCTAACTTTATATCATCATCAAATCCCAGAATTTAATTCGTTTTAATTTCTTCTAATCACAGTTATTATGAGGGAAATCATCTACCTAACATTCTACATGTAATTCTCTTCAAAATTCTTAAGTTCTAAACTCCAACTACATGGGTTTTCATTCAATCTTTCAAGAACAATCAAAATTCTTCAATTTCTAACATGGAAAAGACATTCTCTGAATTTAGATGGAATAAAGTCACTTGCCTTGGTTTGATTTCTGATTTTGGTGTAGGTTTGATGAAGTTTTTCTGCAGAATTTCCTCTCTCCAAGCTCCTTCTCCAAAGGTGGCTAGGGTTTGATTTGGGGAACTTAGAAAACCTAAATGATAACCTACGTAGCCTTCTAGGTTAATATGGTTTGGTTAATGGGCTTAGTGGGTTTAATCCACATCAGATTTACATCTCTAATTTTCGTCACTTTTAATTCCTCAAAATGTGAAATTACCAAAATACCCTTTAAGTTGCCGGTATGGCCTAAAAATACCCTAGGACCCAAACTATACCCCCGGCTAGTGTTTTCTGACTATCTCGACCCTTCCGGACGCGTTGGCGCACTCAAAACGACCATACGGACTATAGATTTTAAATTCATTTATATAATCAAAATATTATACCATGACGCGGCGGTCACACGCGTCTCAACAAAATTTCCAAATTGCCGTATATAAATCTCACGACAAATTTCATAATTCCAAATTCATATATAATCATATATGCACATAATCAAATACCAACTCGCATCTCGTTAGTATTTTTAACCCGGATTAATTTCCAATTAATACGCATTTAATTAATTAATCCCAAAAATAAATATAGCCAAAAGTACGGGGTATTACATTCGTCCCATCCAATTCACCCTAAGAAAATTGCCTACTTTCAGCAGGGGTCGATGGATCGACCCATGGCCGTCGATCGATCGATGGCCTCGATCGATCGATCCCCCATGATCGATCGATCGATCATGGCGGGCAGCTTCTTCTCCGAGAAACTGTTTCGGCCATTAAAGATTCTCCCAAGCTTTTTAACTCCGCATCCAACGTCCTACAATCTCAACCAACAACTAATACACATATAATAAGGGTTCGAAACATCCCAGAACCCGAAACCAACAAAAATTTAGATTAAATCCTAAATTCCTCAAATTGAAACATTATTGGGGTTTATTTGTTTTAACTCCCGAAAACCCGTTTTATCCACGAAAACCCAACCCAAAATCTTTAGGGTTTGTTTATACCAACAATGATATGAGATATTTATGCTCAAAAATAAATAAAGCAAGTAAACACTTGCCTCGTGGATATAATCCGACGATTCCGAGTCGAATCCGACGGAGTTTGGCCCGAAATCTCCATTTTCTCCTCCTCTTTCTTCATCCTCTCTCTCTTCTCTCTCTTTTCTTTCTTTCTTTCTCTTTTCTCCCTCTCCCCCTCTTTATATAGTGAGAAAATGGTTATACCCCTTAAAACCCAAAAACGACTCGTTTACTCAATTACGAGCCCGTTTAACTCCAAAATTCCACGAAACTCAATTTCGACAATCGGACACTCCTTTCCGACTATCTCGGACATTCCGAGACTCACGGCGCAGTCGAAATTCCCATCCGAGGTACTTGACCGCAAATCACTATTCTAACCCATATAACTTAATGCGGGTTTTCCAATCAAAATCTTATCTTTTTGTCGCTTTACTCAACTGCGACATATAATTAAAATACTCCAATTCGTTTACTTAATCCCAAAAGTAAATACATCACCCATCGAAAATCATCTAATCCTCGAAAATCCCAAAAATCACTATTTCGAGAAATTCTCCAAAATTCCAATTTATACTCAATTATGGAATTTAATTGTCTCCAAAAGGACGGGTTGTTACATTTACTTGGTTTTCAAGCTAGGGGTTATTTTGTCTTTTGTTTATTTTGTTCTTTTTAGTCATTTAGCTTTTAGGGCTATCTTGACTAGAAAGCTAACCTCACCCTATAAATAAGGCCTTTGGCCTCATTTGTATTCACAACTTGACTTCTAGAAATGAAGAATTAGATCGAGTCTCCTATATTATTATTGTTGTTATTGTGTAGTGTAATTAATACACTTCTACTACCTACTACACACCAAATTGGTCAAATTGGTATCAGAGCGATGTTTGCTCTTGGTGTGTCTTGATATTAAGTGGCGTACGAAGCTCAGTACGAATATGGCTTTGACTCGGAACAATCGTTCGATTGAGAGGGTGTCTTGGCCGGTAAATATTCCCGTGGCAGTTGAGTTTGTAATCGAAACCGTCAAATCGATTAATTATCTGATGAAGAATTGTTACGACGAATGAACCTCAATCCAAGGGCGAGGAGGAGCCGCTATGGAAGAGCACCACCTCGGGTCACAACCCCAAATTTTCTACCACCATACAAGATTACAAACAAAAAGTTAAAGAATGGCTTCAACCAACTTCCAAACTTAGATCTGTTGCAAACATCCAAACCATAATAAAAACCATTCGAAACCCTAGATCTGAAAATTTCAGATATGAAATTCCCTCCACAATCCCTAGATTTGGGCTCCCAAAACTCAAATCTAAACCCACACCTCTGCAAAACCCACCAATCAACAAAAATAACCTGTGTCCACCCTTCCCGGTCTGACCTGACGACACCTGACCTGACCGCCACCTTCCGAAGCTTCAACAGACATTTTCCATTCCCCCGACCCCAATCGGTTCAGTTTCTAGCCAACTTTGAAGTCGCGACCCTTTCCTCCGGCGCAAACAAGCCCTTCCGACCACCTTACATTGCCGCACGACCCATCTCGGATCAAATCTGGATGGACAATAACCTCGCTGGCACCTGGCGAGGTATCCCATTCGACGGAAACCTCAAATGACCCTAGCGGAGACATCCACCAGTCATTGTGCAAGGGATATCCAAAAAAAACTCCCCGCGATCGTCATTTCTCTACCTTCCGATCACCGGTCTGACCCCGTGACGTGGTCGACTCCCAACGAAGGTCGCTTGCCTGAAATCAGTTCCGGCAGAGCCGATGGACCCATTGGATGTCAAGACAACAGTCATTAGTTGTGGCATGGCAACTGGGGTTTATGTAACAACAGTCATTAGCTTCAAGGGCTCATTTGGTTATGTTTTCAGAAAACTGGATTTAAAAATTGTTTCTAAATGCAGTTTTTTGTGTTTATAAATATTGATGTGTGTTTGGTGAATTTTTATTTTAAATTTAGTTTTCTCAAAAATTTAAAACTAACACACAAAATTGGTAAACATGTGTATATATAGTATACATATATGCGTATATATAATGTATATATAAACACACATATACATAATACTAGCATACATACATGGTTCATAAATGTATATGTATATACATTCATGAATAGATGTATAAATATATCATGTACAGGTATGTTTAATGAGGTATGTTGGAGAGTTTGATTGCATATGCATATATATATATATATATATATACATATGGAAACATACATACATACATACATAATACAAATAAATACATACATACATATATTTATGTATGTATATAATATAATATTGTATGTAAAATCTACAATAAAATTATATACATATATGAATTGATAATATTATTTAAAACATATTTACTACATATATATTTTATATAATTACGTACATGTATCATGTATAAAATAATATTATCATGTATAAAACTACTTACAAGTATCATGCATGTATTGATAATATTATTTAACGCATAGATCTCGGTATACTATATAATTAAATAATACATACATTTACATAATTTTGTGTACATGTATATATATAATTTTATTTATTATAATTACGCACATATTAATGTATTGTATATGTATGTTTTATATTAATGTATGTTTTATATTAAGGTATATATACATAAAAATATAGAGAACGAACGATTCTGAGTTAAAAAAAAGAAAATATAATTTAGAAAACAACCTTTTGTTGTTTTTTTAGAAAACAGGATTATAACCCAAATATTATAATTTGGTATTTAAAAACAGTTTTGCCAAATGCAGATTCTTGCTATAATTGTATTTAAACACAAATTACAATATTATAATTCATAACCAAACATGCCCTAAATGTTTTGGGCCAGGGTTTCATTTGGGCCTTGTCATTAATAGTTGGAGACAAGGGGGCTGTGTGACTCTCTTTTAAAGAGGGATGAATTGGAAAATTTGGGCACAAAGCTTATGACAACACCATTTAAACCCATGCCCTTCTTGACAATTGATTTTATTGGGGTTGAGAAATTTGTGCAGCTCCCAAATTCTGAAGTGTTAAAAATATTTTATTTGGGCCCCAAAATTTTCAGAACAATTCTTTTTCATCCCCAATAAAAGATAAAAAAATTATTTTCAAATATTTGTTTGTTTTGGCATGGACGTTGGCAATTTTTCCCCCACGCTCGAGGATGAGCTTTTTTGAAGGAGGGGAGAGTGATGTATATTGATAGCACCTGGCGCAAGGAGGTGGAACTGAAGGAAATTTAAATTTTTAATTGTATTTTATTTTAATTTTATTAATATAATAAATGAATATACCTTTGGAATATTCTAGTTAGGCTATTTTAGTATTTTAGTCTTTTAGGGTTTTTACTTGGACTATTTTAGGACTAGCTTGACTAGCTAGCTAACCTCACCCTATAAATAAGGCCCTTGCCCCTCATTTTTATTCACAACTTGACTTCTATATGTTGTTGTGGGTGTTAAAGTTATATTATTGACAACTTTGGCACTTGAAGTGAAATAAGGACAGAAAATGGAGGTTAAAATTCAAATCACCCCATTCTTAATTGAGAGAAGTTCGTTTTTTTTTGTATTTCACTTTGGCTGCGTAAGTTTGCTTAATATACATTTGACCCCTAGAAGCTCACAAATACCCTTTTTTATGATGCTCTATTAGGATCTTTTATGTTTCTTTTTGAGTATTTGTGATATTTTATTTGGGATGTGTGGGAATGTGGATTAAGGACAAATATTCTTATATTTCTGTATTTCACTTTGGGTGCAAAAGTTTAGTTTATATACATTTGTACCCCAAAAGCTCGTACATACTTTTTTATGATGCTTTCGTGGGATCTTTTAGGTCGCTTTTTGAGTATTTGTGACATTTTGGGGGCTTAAAGGTATATTGCTGATAACTTTGGCACCTAAAGTGAAACAAGGCCAAACAAATGCGGCCGAACTTCAAATCGCTCATTCTTAAATGATTGAATTTCACTTTTTTTTCCTTCATGAAAAAGCCCTGCGATGAGATGAACTTTTAGGTACTTCTGGATGTGTTCTAGATACTTGACTGAAATCACAAATACCTTGCACCTAATCTGATACTATATGGACTTCATCCTCTGAGTTAAATGTACGTGGAACTTTTTTTCCGTTACTGAAATCACAAATACCTTGCACCTAATCTGATACTATATGGACCTCATCCTCTGAGCTAAATGTATGTGGAACTTTTTTTCCAGTTTTTTTACATCTTCAGGGACCATATTGTGAATGATGCTAGTAATTAGTAGGCGAATTCAATTAGAATCCTGGATAGGAATTAATGAGGTCACTGATGACTCTTCAATGGTAAAAACGTAGATGAACGGTCTTGATTATTGAGCTGAATGGTGATGCAAAAGGAGGAGCTCTGCATCATCATATTATGAATGCTTTTGAAGTAGCATCCAGTTTGTCATCATCTTTTTAAGCTTATTTTTTAATTTTGTCTGATTTTTGCAGGTTGGCGTGCTGGATGAGGATCACAGTTTTAGGGGCAAACTACAAAACAATGGCTATGTTGGTTCAGATTCTGATGGTAAACCTCCTGTTGAAGTTGATTCAGTTGTTTCTACAGATACATCTGAAGACAAAACGGACCAAAATATAACCGAAGTTGGTCAGGTAAAGGAGGTCGCTGAAAATGGTGAACATCTTATGATGGAGCCCTATGGGGTTCAGTGCATGGTTGAAATATTTCACTTCCTGTGTTCTCTTTTGAATGTCATAGATGACGTAGGAATTGGTCCCAGATCAAACCCTATAGCATACGATGAAGATGTCCCTCTATTCGCATTAGGTTTAATCAATTCGGCCATTGAATTGGGTGGACCCGCTTTTGGCCACCACCTTAAATTGTTGGCATTAATACAGAACGAACTGTTCCGTTACTTGATGCAGTTTGGTCTGTCGATGAGTCCCCTAATCCTTTCCACTGTATGTAGCATCGTTCTCAATCTGTATCACCATATGCGTACAAAACTAAAGCTACAGCTCGAAGCTTTCTTCTCTCGTGTGCTCTTGAGAATCGCACAAAGCAAGCACGGGGCCTCATATCAACAGCAGGAGGTTGCTATGGAGACACTAGTTGACCTCTGTAGACAACAGACGTTTATTGCTGAGATGTATGCCAACTTCGACTGTGACATATCATGCAGCAATGTGTTTGAAGATCTCGCGAATCTTTTGTCTAAAAGTGCGTTTCCAGTGAATAGCCCTCTATCTGCAATGAACATTCTTGCTCTTGATGGTTTGATTGCCATGATTGAGGGCATGGCTGAGAGGATAGGTAATGAGATGCCTGTTTCTGAGCGGGCCCCGTTAAATCTTAAAAGTTATGAATCTTTCTGGACGGAAAAATGTGAGAACTATGAAAACCCTAGTCTTTGGGTCCCGTTTGCCCATAAGATGAAGCACATCAAGAGAAATCTGATGATTGGAGCTGATCACTTTAACCGAGATAGCAAGAAAGGCATGGAGTTTCTCCAGGGAATAAATATGTTGCCCGATGAACTGAACCCCCAAAGTGTGGCATGCTTTCTCAGGTACACAACCGGGTTAGATAAGAATCTCGTCGGAGATCTTCTGGGAAATCACGACGAGTTCTATATTCAAGTGCTTCAGGAATTTGCTCGGACGTTTGATTTTCGGGACATGAATTTGGATACTGCATTGCGTGTTTTTCTAGAAACTTTCAGACTGCCTGGAGAAGCACAGAAGATACAGAGGGTCCTCGAGGCATTTGCGGAGAGATATTATGAGCAATCACCTCATATTTTGGTCAACAAAGATGCCGCTCTTCTCTTGTCGTATTCTCTTATATTGCTCAACACAGATCAGCACAATGCTCAGGTGAAGAAGAAGATGACTGAAGAAGATTTTATTCGTAACAATCGGGACATTAACGGAGGGAACAATCTCCCTCGAGAATACCTGTCGGAGCTTTACCACTCCATCCATGAGAACGAGATCCGAATGACCCCAGATCAAGGTTCTGGTTCTTCAGTGATGACATCGAGCCTTTGGATCGGACTAATGCACAGATCAAAACAGGCTGCCCCTTACATCGTCTGTGATTCTAGAGAGAACCTCAACTACGATATGTTTGCTATCTTGTCGGGTCCCACTATTGCGGCTCTCTCTGTTGTTTTCGATCATGTGGAGCATGAAGATGTTTTACAAACATGTGTCGATAGTTTCATAGCCGTCGCTAAAATTGCAGCGTGCTATCATCTTGATGATGTACTGAATGATTTGGTCGTCTCTCTGTGTAAATTCACGAACCTCTTGCAATCCCTATCTGTTGAAGAATCTATCCTTGCTTTTGGGGAAAACAGTAAAGCTCGGATGGCAACTGTAGCAGTCTTCACCATAGCAAACAGGTACGGTGATCATATCCGTTCTGGTTGGAAAAACGTTTTGGATTGCATTCTAAGCTTGCACAAGCTAGGTCTTCTTCCTGTTCGTTTGGCCAATGATGCAACTGATGATTTGGACCCCCCTTCTGAACATGACCGAGGGAGATCCACTACGGGGAGCACACCAGCACCGGTCAAGCCATCTTTGATTACTCGGAAATCATCGAGTCTGATGGGTCGGTTCAGCCAACTCTTATACCTTGATACAGAAGAGCCCGCTCCACAACCCTCCGAAGAGCAGCTTGCAGCCCATCAGTTATCTCTCCAAACAGTTGAGAATTGCCACATTGATAATATCTTCACAGAAAGCAAGTTTCTTCAAGCCGAGTCGCTATCAGAGCTCGCTCGGGCCCTCGTGTTAGCTGCGGGGAGATCAAGTAAGGGAAATTACTATCAGGAATACGAAGACACCGGTGTTTTTTGCCTTGAGTTGCTGATTGCAGTTACACTAAATAATCGGGACAGGATAATGCTTCTTTGGCCTGGCGTTTATGAGCACATAGCCGATGTTGTTCAGTCAGCCGTAATGCCTTGCACTTTAGTAGAGAAGGCCGTCTTTGGGCTTCTTCGGATATGCCAGCGTCTTCTTCCTTACAAAGAAAACCTAACGGATGAGCTTCTCAAGTCTCTACAACTAGTACTGAAACTCGACGCTCGGGTTGCTGACGCGTACTGTGAAAACATCACTCAGGAAGTTATGCGCCTCGTGAAAGCAAACGCGATGCAGATACGATCCCACGCAGGTTGGCGCACGATAACCTCCCTGCTCTCCATCACAGCCCGACACCCCGAGGCGTCCGAGACGGGATTCGAGACACTAGAGTTCATAATGTCCGATGGGGCCCACCTGTCGCCGGCGAATTACGTGCTCTGTGTGAACGCGGCAAGACAGTTTGCTGAGTCCCGAGTCGGCCACGTTGATCAGTCCGTTAAATCTTTGGATTTAATGGCGGGTTCCGCAATTTGCCTCGTGAGGTGGTCTCACGAAACTGAGGAAGAAGCTGTTGGGGAAGAGGCTGCCATGAAAATGTATCAGGATATAGGAGAGATGTGGCTGAGGTTAACACAGGGGATGAAGAGAGTTTGTGTGGACCAGAGGGAAGAGGTGAGGAATCACGCGATCTTGATGTTACAGAGGTCTTTGACGGGAATGGACGGAACCCACCTCCCGAACGAGCTGTGGTTGCAGTGTTTCGATCTCGTGATTTTCGCGTTACTTGATGACCTGTTGGAAATCGCGCAGGAGAGCTCCCCCAAGGAATACCGTAACATGGAAACATCGCTGGTTTTATGCCTTAAACTGTTATCGAAAGTCTTCTTACAGTCACTGCAGGATCTATCACAGTCAACATCCTTTGACAAACTATGGTTAGGGGTTCTTAGCTGTATGGAGAGATATATGAAGGTGAAATTCAGAGGCAAACGGTGCGAAAAAATCCATGAGTTAGTCCCGGAGCTCCTAAAGAACACGTTGCTTGTCATGAAGGCAAAAGGGGTCCTCTTGCCAACTGATGGCGAAGACAGCTTGTGGCAACTCACTTGGTTGCATGTTAAAAATATCGTCCCGTCTTTGCAGTTACAAGTCTTCCCTGACAATGAATTGGAGCAGTTGCAGACGCAAAAACAAATTAAAACAGATGAGAATGTTTTGGTTCCATCAGGTGAGACGATGTCCACAACCACGACCTGAAAATAATTTTCGGATTCGGGGGTTTTATCAGAATAATTCGTTTGCCGAAAGAGTTGCAGCCATTTTTAATTATTGGATTATTTTGAAAATTTGGTCTTGGTTTCATGGAAATCATATTCTTTCTGGCGTGCGATGTTATGGTCTCCTACGAACCACGAAAAGAGTGGTTCTACCCGGCATTTGAGGCCCGCAGAGAGTTTATATAGCTTCTTAAATTTTGTACTGCCTTAATCTGTCTATGTGCAAAAACTAAAATTACAACCATTCTCTTTGTACAAATACTGTGTTTACATTGTGATATACAACAGTCCAGCTTATTTGGAGATTTCTGGCCTGGGGTAGGAAGTTGCTTTGATTGGCTGAGATGGTTATTGCCAAGTATGGATTCTTTTGTACCTGGCTGTAATTCGTATTTGATCATTTTTTTTCGCGTTTTGTTTTGACGAGATTGCTAAAAATTTGTAGTAAATAGTGTGCAATGGGACATAATACATTGATGTATTTGGTGCTTTTGTGCACCTTCTAGAAACAATTTATTGCCCAAATTACACAAAAATAAGGAATTTTTGGCATTTTGCCGTATATTTTTACGGCCATTAAAAATACTAGGACACGCAAAGTAAAAGGCATGGATTAAATGTGTATTGAAAAATATTTGAGGGACTTTTTGGTATTTGATCCTATTTTAAAGCTCCGTGCTAGCGGCAACCGTCGCCGGAGCTCCGGTGGCCAGCCGATCTCCGGCAGTCTCACCGGATCTCCAATGGTGGTAGTGCTAGAGCTTTGATGAGGGTCGCCGAAGTTCCGATGAGGGCTGTCGGAGCTCCAACCGTGGGAGGGGTGGGGGGGTTGGGGGTAAATAGGTTTGTGTGTTCTTGTTTTGAGTGTTTTTATATGGCGATAGACTTTTTGGAATAAAAATAAAAGATTTGAATTAATTATGTATTAATATTTGTTAAAGTAACTAAATGGGTTAAAACCTGTAGTTTTATTAATCTTATTTTAGAGACAGTCGGAATGAATGTTAGTATGTTCACAATACAAAACAATCAATAACAATTTTAACACCACAAAACAATCTTGAAAGCACCGCTGCTACATGGCACTAGAAATATGCAACGAGATGTTTATTCTAATTATACGACATTTGAAAATTAAAAAACAAGAACCGAACTGAATTTGAAGGGAGGGAATACAACTTAGAAACATAAACTAAAACACTAAACATAAACCTTCTTGGCTGCTGCCACCTTTCATTCACAAATTCATATAGATATAGATGGGGTGAGTAGACATAAATTTGGGTATAATTAGAATATGGTTTCTTAAGTAGACATAAAATCAACAATATATAGCCTCTAGGCATATGCAGGGGTAAGGCTAAACAAACCCTACTCCATTTATCTCGAAAGGCTAACCAAGTGAAACACTGGGGCCATGGGTCATGAAAAAGGTTGACCCCATCCTCCACTATGTACGGCTAATGAACTCCTCGCTTTAGTCCGTTCATTCTTTTCCTTCTCTGGGTCGATAATACCAGTGGTAGTAATGTCCCAGAGCTTGACGACCGACCCGATGCGCCGATCGATAAAGTCATAAAGGACATGAAACGTAATTCGTCAGGGGCATTACCACAACAAAAAAAATCGACTATTGGCAGTTCAAGTGAAAGTTTCTTATACTAGTCCCACTAAGATGGCGGGGAAATTGACTTCCGAGATAGGCTACCCCCCCCAGTACATCGCATTGGCAGGATCCTGGCGCACTGTTTTTATTTTATTTTTTATTTATATCATATTATGAAATTGACCACCCTTTACAAATATTTTCTTACCTAATATCATAGGATGGACGAGCACAAAATCTATATCTTTATATACTATAAAATGCTAAACAAGAATTAAATACTCCTCTTCATACAGAGTGTCCACGTGAAACTCTAATTTTATGAGAATTTCCTCTCTCCCCTCTCTACTAATTTTCTAGGCACGCACATAACCTTTCATATTTTCCTTACCTTTACGGTTGCCAACGGTACATCAACAGTCCACAAGTTACCTTATCTCTCCTCAATTATAACAAAACTCTTTATCTCTACTCCATTAAACAAGAATTAAATACTCCTCTTCATACAGAGTGTCCACGTGGAACTCTAATTTTATGAGAATTTCCTCTCTCTACTAATTTTCTAGGCAGTCAATATTAACGCACATAACCTTTCATATTTCCCTTGCCTTTACGGTTGCCAACGGTACATCAACAGTCCACAAGTTAACTTATCTCTCATCAATTATAACAAAACTCTTTATCTCTACTCCATTAAACAAGAATTAAATACTCCTCTTCATACAGAGTGTCCACGTGGAACTCTAATTTTATGAGAATTTTCTCTCTCCTCTCTCTACTAATTTTCTAGGCAGTCAATATTAACGCACATAACCTTTCATATTTCCCTTGCCTTTACGGTTGCCAACGGTACATCAACAGTCCATAAGTTACCTTATCTCTCCTCAATTATAACAAAACTCTTTATCTCTACTCCATTATAAAAAACGAGACAACTCATATGCTCCCCAAACCCCTAAACCCTTATCTCCCAAAACTCCCAAAACTCACCTAACTTTCATCCCTTCCAAGTGGTTGGAGTTTCTTCCTCACATCGGAAGTTGATTTGTAAATTTTGAGTTGTTCCTTTTTTAATGGGTTGCTCACTTTTTATATTTTTTCAGTGCCCTGTGAAATTTCCGGTGCTCAAATTTTCGCATTTGTTAATTTGATCCGATTATGCTCACTTTAGCCTATCATATGTAACATGTGTTTATTTACATGTGAGAGTTTTAATATTTTTGGGTAGGATTGAAGCTTGAATTCTAGATATGGTGCTGTAGAAATTGAATATTTTGATGAATAAAATTGTTTATGGAATGATCTTGTTGATTATCAATACCATACATGGCCATGTCATATAAAATATATATTCAAATAAATTTATAATTATGTTGTGGACATTTGGTAATACACTACAGTATTTTTTTATTTCGTTGTGTGATCATGAATCGTATAGCATTACTATGTTTTCTTGGGATATGTAGTTATATTTGTTTTACATGTTTTGTAATCACAAATACTCTGGAGTTTTCAATCGAGTTCCTATTTTAATTTACCATATTTTACAAGTTTACAATTTCTAAGGTCTGTTTCCTACTCTGGCGTATAAACCGTGCATCGCGCGGGTTTCCAACTAGTTATAAATATAAAACGAAAGCTGCACATTAATTCTCAAAGGCATATAGGTTGTCCACGTGGCACACTCTCTTCCTTCATTCTATTTCTTTTAGAAGGTAGAAAACTCATTAATGCACTTAATTCTACTAGAGCTCCAGCTAGCCAACCCAATAGAATCTAATTCTTAGTTTGCGAGTCTCTTTCTCTTCTCTCTCTATATTCCACCCTAAACACTTTATCTCCCCTGTCCTTTCATAACATTTTGTCCATTTAATTATTTCATCCATAGCACATAAGGCAAAGAGTTGAAATATTTGGATTCCATTTTTAGAATTCCAAAGATTTCTAACATTATTTTGCAATCTTTTATGTCTCAGAAGAAGTTGAAATATATTCAAAACTGCAAAATTTCAAAACCTTAGACCCCAATTTAGAACCCGAGTGTAAATAAACCAACTCCTTTTTGTCTAAATTTGTTGTTCTGATGTGAGTATTTATCATCTCCATAAAATGTATTTATCTTGAAAAAGGGATTTATTATATTATGTTGCATATTTTTAGAATTAAAAATTTAATTATAAGTTATTTAGAATGAATTCCAAAATGGAGAATTATTTTATTTTTTGAATTAGAATCCTTCATGTTAGACGATAAATTATTGTTACATGTATATATCTTTGTACATGTTTCTATGTACAAATCTCTATGGATATTTCAGCAATTAGCTGATTTATGCTTCCGTTTGTATAGAGGATGATGAGTTTATTGATATATCTAATTCATTATTGCTTTGATGATTTTTCAGGCGTGCCCCGTACAATCTTTTATGGTCAGATGTGTCCTGTATAATCTTTTACTTATATGTATGATGTGTTTTATATTTTTGGTTCCTGTAATATTTTATGTGAAACTGATGATTGTAATTTTTTACGATATGTGTACAAATTCTTTTAAATTAATTTATCTCTATTATTTTAATAAAATATATTATTTTGTCTCCACAAATTTGGAAGACTTTGTATGAGTCATATGTGTTTAAATTTTCTAAAACATCTCTATAATGTTTATCTATATTTTGATTAACATTTCTCTAGAATTTTGGTCAAATATGTATGCATTTGAGTTCTAGTTTTAGTTTTTTTCACCTACATGTGAGCATTTTCTTTGGTTTACTTTTTGAAGGTACTATTTTGTCCTATTTATCTTGCTCTTTTGTCAAGTGACACTTCTGATTCCGTGAAACCCTCAGTCGGGGGTCAAGGGGATGCAACTCTGTAATCTTGAGAGATACACTAAGAAGAAAAATATTAATCTCTCCATGGACGTAGGCAATTTGTCGAACCATGTATATTGTATGTTGTATGTGTGATTGATTTACTTTCTTGGGATAATTTATTGTGATTATTTTTGCACTCACAATTGGCTCCCTCTGTGGGAAACAATTCTCTTTTCCTACAAAAGTAATTACTGAAAGAAAGTGCTTCAATGTCTCACCATAGCAGCAACCTACCTCAGGTAGGTGATGTATAGGATAACCCAGTTCCACCTAGGGTTAGGTCTCATATTCTTTAGGAGCCATAAATCCAAGGTTTTTCCAAGAGAGACTACCTTTTGAAGAGAGCCGCCTAGATCTACGCAGATCTCCATATTGGTCGACGCCTATGAAGACGGGCTTTTATATCAAGAGGATGCCACACACCTCCAGATGGAAAAAATGCTCGCCTTCAGAGGCAACTAGAAAGAATTGAGAGGGATCTCCACGACAATAATCATAAGAGTCGTGAAAGGATTCCTGGTCCTCAGGCGAGCAACACTCCTAGTCGAGGGAAGAGCTCCAGGTGAGACTTGGATAGATCGGAACGTGGCCGACCAGAGAGACGCCATAGAGATGATGAACATCGAGACTTAGGAAGTTTGGTCTGAAGAGAAATGGATCAACACCAAGCCCATTGAGGGGATAGGTCCACGAAAGAGCTGTCTATAAAAGCTCTTAACACATAGACAATATCCCCTTTCTTAAGGGTGATTGAGGATGAAGAGACCCTAAAGAATTTCATAGTCCCCAGGTTTAAAATCTATGATTATAAGACTGATCCCATAGAACACATCAGGAAGTACAGGTGGGCTATGGCCCTATGGACCCATAACGATTCTCTTTTGTGTTGCATATTCCTTTATACCTTACATGACGTAGTGTAAAAAGTGTTGTGTGGTATCAATTAAATTTATTTATTTGAACACTTATTTAATTAGGTGTCTAAATTTGATCAAATAAAATTCAATTTTAGATCATCCCCTAAACATGCATCTAAGTGTCATAAATCATTCAAACCATGCATGTGAAACAAATAGGACAAATTTAGAAAAAATCCCTTTCGGGTAAAAACCTTTTTTAACACTTTGAAAAGTTTACAAGACCATTGACTTACATACAACCTCATAATCGCTCACAAGTGTAATACACAGTGTCTTCGTCAAACCTTCAAAGCTACGAGAAACAGCGAAATAACCTCTAGGTGTCGGTTCATCGTCTTTGGCTCGTCCACACGCAGAATAATTATGCTCGGTATCCACCGATCAGATATGGAGATGCCTTCTCCACAGAGGTTAAACTACAATAAAGTATGCTTTGGGTTCCACAAAACAACTCACACAAAAGGTATTGGGATTTTGAATTGTAAAACAAAAGTTGAACCCTTTAAAAATTATTGGAGAATAAACCAAAACACTCAAAACGTATTCTGTTTAAAAACAGTGTTTCTCCACGCGAAATTTAGAAGCCTGACACCCTTATATATATTAAAACTCAAGGCGATAATGTGTCGGCTTAAAACATCTCTCGTTCGAACGACATGCGACGTCGTTCGAGCGAACCTCCATCTCGTTCGAACGAGATGTGAGGTCGTTTGAACGACAGTCACTGATTCCCTTAAAAAAGGCTTTTAAGATTTTAAATAACTTGGAATCCTCAATTCTTAAAACTGTTCACGGGATCAGGAGATATTTATCCAAAACTTTTATGATAAAATATTTTTGAAAAATAAAAACTATTTATTAAAAATTCCAAAAATCATTTTAACTTTTATAAGAAATATCCCAACACTTTTAATGCGAAATCTAAATGAAACTTAAACACATTTTGCCAAATTCATCCTTATTGGGCTTGAATGTTGAAGTCTATTTAAAATTTGGATTCGTCTTTGTAGATGTAATTTTCTCAATTCTTCAACGACTTGAAGCAACTTGTAGCGGTATATGACATACTAAATTGTGAGGAAAAATGTCCTTAAAAATCTCCCCCTATGTCTATGCCGGTACAAAATAAAAATATCCAAATTATCAAAATCAAATGACCTATACAAATCTACCCTCCCATAAACTCAAACGTGGAAAGATAAACTATCAAGTCTTCAAACTTTGCAAACGATGCTTCAACAATCAACTCTTCAAAACTCCAAGATTTTCTCATCAGGGTGTGCAACATAATGTTCTTCAATTGTACCTACACACATGAGACAAAGCAAAAACCTCGTGACGTATCGAGTTTGAAATGATATAAACATAAACATGTAAGCATAATCAAATCTTCCCCCATACTTAAACTCCCCCATAAAATCATATAATCATAATTCGTTCTCCCCCTTTTTATTTGTTTGAAATAGACAAGGAAAAGAATAAATCACATAAAGAAAATCGTGGTGTCATGAAAAACCAGGCAACCAAACTATTTTTGAATATTTCAATTTTTTATACAAAGAAAAAAAAATGACGTTACAAAAATCACACACCATGAATTTACACTAAGACAACCAAATCGTGGAAACGAAATGAATGGGTGTGAACAAATTCAATAGGAAAATCAACTCAATCATATCATATGTGCTAGATGCATAAGTGTACTCCTAACGAATGAACATAAAAAAATAGTCCTTAGGTGTAGAATTGTTGAATTTAGATGACGTCATCTTAATCATATCAACAAATCAAAGTATAAATGATTTCCACTCCAATAACGTCCAAAGTTATGTAATGATTTTTCAAGGATGTGCAAACCGTAGGAAATTCTAGCCAAACTCCCTCATTAAAAGATCATGCTTTTTATTTTTCTTATGAGGTGATGAAACAAAAAAAATTATTGGCCCATTTTTGGCATAATTTTAAACCTCATTGGACCTCGGATAATTTTATATTCCTCACTTTTTTAGGTCCATTTAAACGGTGGCTTAATCATAAAGGATAAATAAATACCTTTCGTGGCCCTTCCCCATTTTTCAAAACAAAATCACATAATCTCATAAACGGTTTATAACATGCACTAATTTTTGTCAAGTTTTATCGCATTTGGTTCGTTGTATAGACATAATTGAGATGGAAACACTCAACCAACATGTGATAGACAAGCACAAAATTCAAAAAAATCCGTGCATGTGTGCAATAAAGGACAAATAGAGTCAATCATGTAGGTTGTAATACTTTATCATCTCAAAGACTCCAAGCTTTTGTAAAGCACTTGAATGACACAATATATTGTCTCAAGAACACTATAAAATAGTCACATGGATATGGCATGAAGTTGTGACTTGGTCATCCTAAATGTTCACTCATATAAGGTGCAAACAAAATACAAACTCTTTTTGGATTTTTCAAAATTTTTCCAAACCGAAAATCTTTTTGTTTTTTTAACACTGTTCAGAAATAACCTAGCAGTACCAACAACATATAACAGGAAGAAACAGGGGACTACAAATAGAATTCCAGGGGCCGTTCGAATGAGATGCCATGTCGTTCAAACGACAGGTGATCTCGCGAGATGCAATCTCGTTAGAATGAGAAAACACAAATTTTCCAGATTATTCAGAATATCATGCAGTTGTGTCCAGTGGAAAAAATCATAAAAACAGTTCATGGAAAGGGTAAACAGGTCCTAAATAGTACTAAACATAAGAAAAGCAAACAACAAATGCTAATAAAATACAAAAAAATGGTACGTACTAGCAATAGGCAAAGATGACGTCATGTAAATCACCCTATGTTAGCAAACATGTCTAGACCTCAACCGGGAAGTGTGGTGGAGTTTTCCAAAGACGGTGATATCTTTTGAAACAACTCCATCAAATCATGAGAAGTATTGACCAAAAACTTTAATTTATCTCGAATATGTGCAAACTCTCTATCATTATGTGCAAGCAAATCATCTTGGGTGGGTGCATGTGTGTGAATATGAGTAGGAGTAAAGCGTGACACATAACCCAATTTAAAGAAAAACTCCCTAAGGCGTCCTCTCTTTTTGAAATGGGAGCAAACATAAACCAGCCTAGGTACACCTTTCTCAAAAACTTTAGGACGTGCTCTCCTAACAGGTACGGGACGCCTAGGTGGCTTAGGTCGAGTCACAAAAGTGGGAACCGGCTCGGGTGCAATAATAGAACTGGATACACCTTCATGACCTTTTCTTAAATTCTCACCACCCAAAACAGGATTGAGAACCATCTTTTCAACTTTCTTAAATGCGTTATCTAAAGGCACTTTGACCTCCCGGAAACATTCGAGATCACTCTCGAGTTGGGATACACGTGTCATCAGACTATACATTGTGTCGGTCAAATCACACTTTTTCCTCCTAAAAACTTCTCTCTCTCCAAATATAAAACCCGACGACCTAAATATCTATTATATTTCTTCATTTTCAAGGTCTCGGTGTACAAATCCCTAAAATCTTTTTGGAGATCACTTTCATCTCCACTCTCAAACTTGCTCTCATTTTCACTAGAAACACCCGACTCATCACCATTGCTCTCATGGACACTATCATCGTGGGACAAAGTGGGTGTGATCACATGACTTGAAAAAGCTACACACATCCCATGTGCTAAACCTTTATTGGACTCATCTCCCTCACTACACTAAGTGTGGCGGGCATAGCAGTTTCTTTGCCCTTTCTCCTTATTCTGGTAGGACACTCTTTAGCTATGTGCCATTTACCCTCACACTGATCTCATCCTCCTTATCACTTTCTTTGGCCTCCTCTTCCTTTTTATTTTTATCAAAAGATCTCTTTTTATTGTAAGAATTTTCTTTAAACATTTTGAGAAACTTTTTAAAATTTTTTGCAAGTAAGGCCATGTCAAAATCAGACTCGTCCTCAGACTAGGACTCACAAAAACTTACTTTCCTTTTCTTATCCCTCTTCCTTGAAACATACTCACTCAATCACGACTGTGACCTAAGTGAAATCCCTTTATATTTGGGTTTGATAGTTTGAGGAAATATATCTAACTCGTAAGTCTGAAGATCACCTACCAACTCTTCTAACTTAAGTGTGCTCAAATTTCCCATCGAGTGTAAAACAACAACTTTCGGAACAAAACGTTTTGGAAGAGATCTCAAAATCTTTTTCACAACCCACGTGTTATAAATTACCTCACCCAAATTAAAACAAGTGTTGAAAATGTCTGACAAATGCGCGTAAAACTCATCAAAAGTCTCGGACTCTAACATAGTAATGGTCTGAAATTGGGTGGCTAGGTTTTGCAATTTTGACTCTTTAACAGCAGTTGTACCTTCATGTGTCAATTTTAAAACAACCCACGCCTCTTTAGACGTGGTGCACATCATAATACGTCAGAATTCGTCGGGAGTCACGGCTCCAGCAATGGTACTTAAACCACGGGAATTAAAGTTAGACAATTTATAATCGTCCTCAGTCTAGTTTGACATAGGTTTTAAAGAGGTGACATTATCGACAGTCACGGTGGGAGGAGTCCAACCATTTTCAACCAACAAACAAAATCGCTCGTCTATGGCTTTTAAAACAGATTTCATGCGAGCTTTCGAATAGACATAATTATCTCCATCAAAGATGGGCACCTGATTATATAAGTGACCCATTGAAAAATCTTGTGATTTTTAAACAAAATCAATACCACACA
The DNA here is from genome assembly GCA_949130495.1 of Sambucus nigra. NCBI lineage: Eukaryota > Viridiplantae > Streptophyta > Magnoliopsida > Dipsacales > Adoxaceae > Sambucus > Sambucus nigra. The sequence continues at coordinate 528,159,429 of OX422221.1, read as the reverse complement.
AGTTTGCGAAAAAATAGGAATATGCGATAAATTAGCATAACCTGCTCTGATGCCAATTTGTAAAAAGTGCTGTGTGATATCAATTAAATTTATTTATTTGAACACTTATTTAATTAGGTGTCTAAATTTGATCAAATCAAATTCAATTTTAGATCAGCCCCTAAATATGATCTAAGTGTCATAAATCATTCAAACCATGCATGTGTAACAAAGACAACAAATTCAGGAAAAAAGCCCTTTCGAGTAAAAACCTTTTTTAACACTTTGAAAAGTTTTCAAGACCATTGACTTACATACAACTTGATAATTGCTCACAAGTGTAATTCACGGTGTCTTTGTGTAATACCCATAATTTTAAATAATTTTAATTCGGCATAATTAGGATTAATTGTTAACTAATTTAAATTAATACTGATATAAATTTTATTCACGAATAAAGTATTAGGTGAATAATGTGAATATTACTTAGTGAATTTAAAGTAATATATGATTGTGACTTTACTTACGATTATAACTTATTAAAATTGTCGCAAGAGATAAATACGTCAATTTTGGGATGCGCGTGTGAGTCTTGTCGTGATTGAAAGTAAAATATTTATATGTCATATAAATGGTCATTTTGACTACGCCAAAGTGTCCGAAAGGGTCTTTATAGTCGAAAAAGTCTACTAGGGTGTTTGTTTTAGGTCTCGGGTCACTTTGGAACCCAATAGACATCTCGGAGGGGACTTTTCGTAATTTCATTTGGAAGGTGAACAGTACCCACGAAAATATATTAGTTCTTTATAAGCCTAAGGTCATTAGCATACATCTGCATTCTACTAAAATCATTAGATTGAGAGACCTTGAGGAGAGTGAGAGTTATCTTTGGAAGAGAAGAGTCACCCCTAGAAAACGTAAGGACAAGGCCATCCACCACCACCAAGGCTATCAGAATCTGGCTGGAGAAGGGGAACACCACCAAGAACAATCATCATCAAAGGTTCATACCTACATAGTAGAGGCAAGTGGATTAATCTTTTCAATTATAGTATGTATTATGTTCATATTAGGATAGTTGCAAAATGCTGCATTTTTACATGTATAAAATTAATAGTTTGGAATAAGTAATATGTGGAATTCATCTGAGATGATCATATAGTAATAACCTACGAAATAAAAATCATTTGATGAGGATAATATGGACTTATTAGTTTGTTTTATGATGGAAATGATAATATGGTAGTTTTCTGGGAAATGATGAGAATTGACATTTTAATTAAATCTTTTGGAGGAGGAAGATTGTTTTACTAATGGAAATTGTTTACATATGTTGCCATATCATGTAGGTAGATTTATAAGAAGTTTGAGACTTTAAAACATATGATTTGAGGATTAAAAATGGTGAGACTCGTAGGCTAGCTTTGCAGAATCACCCATACCTGCTGGATCGATCGATCGACTCAAGAATATCGATCGATCGACCCCTTACCTTCGATCGATCGACCCCTCCTGTAATTGGAGATATTTCTTTATTGGAAGGATTGAATAAATGTTATCTTGTATAATTCTTTTATGATGATTAATTGGATATTTTCGGACTTAGGATACATCAGTAGGGTGATAGATAGAACCCGAAAAAATAATAATTTATGGAATAAAGGAATGGGAATAATGGGTTTAAAATCGAAGTAGTGAATACCGAAGAATAAACCCAAATGGAAATAATTAAATTTGTAGATTGTGATGATGTAGACCAGTAAGATTAAGACTTATGCCTAGTGAAATATTAAGAGTAATAATTAATATCTTTTGAGTGTGGAAGAAAAGGCTCACAATATAAGTAAAGTCATAATCTAAGAGATACGTAGGATATTTGAGGTATAAATATACTACATGAGAGAATTATTATGGGTTGGGCGTATACCCTATTGATATAAATATAGTATGACAAATGGCTATATTATATTTTAAATATGTGTATAACATACCTACGCTGCTTGTTATCAGGGTGGGGGTTTCGCTTTGTGCACGATCTTATCTCGATTGGACCCATTTTTGGGGGATTTAGATTCGTACACTGAGCATAGGAACTTGGTACGTTCTATCATGATAAATGATAGTTTCGACAGTTGAATGGGAGCGTAGTTTTGTGTGTGACCCATTTAACTAAGGAATATGCTCGCCTCCAATATTTGTGTTATGTGATTTATGGTTCCGGAGAGCCGTCAAACCAATTGTCCGTTATGATAGTGATTGATGCATTAGGACATGATAGCCAAGTATGCAAGCACCTTAGTTGTGTCTGATAGGTACCGTATTAGTATATATAATAGTGTGATATTTATTTATATACTATGATGTGATCTACTGTGCGAATTAGTAGATAAAAATGAATATTAAAAATATAAATTAAATTAAGTAAACGTATACTTAATTTTAAATGTCAAATTATTCATGGAGAAAAATTAATATATCTATTTAAGTGAAATATAACATAGGAAATACGAGAAAAGGAGAAGAGATAGGGTAATTATTCATGAACCTTAATTATGAAGTTAATAAGGTACGTTAGGCGTGCACCCTAGATAAGAGGTGAGATTCTCAAGTGAGAACCGAAAAACTAAAAGAATATGATACCGTCTTAATTTGTAAATATTAAGCACTTGCTATTTTTTAAATATTTTTACGCTCGGGCTCTGACCCGTTTACTTGAATATATATATATATATATTACCAGGTGCCCAACATCAGGGATGCCCGACTTAGAGGATGGATATTTGACATGTTCTGGAGATGCAACTTTGGATTAGACCTACTCAGTCCATTGATTACTATATTCTTAGTTCTTGGTTCTTTTAGGGCATGTTGCCCAAGACTCTGTTATCCTATTTCATTTCTGAGTATTGGATTGGTTTTATATTAATGCGCTTTGTATTATTTTGGATGGTGTGGTGATATTCTATTAAACTGAGATGTTTATTTCAGCCAGTTTATATTCGTGATTTTAATTCAGTTATGGTGCGGTATTTGATTATTGTTTTCTATTTTAATAAAGTATATAAAAATGAAAAGTTTTGACAGTTAGCTTATTTAACTACTAGGTGAGTTAATAAAAAAATTATTTTTCGACAGTGATGCTAAGAATGAACCAACTGGATATTCTGATTTAATTTAATAAAGGACCGATCACCCGGTATTTTATTAGGTGGGGTGTCACAGGTGGTAACGGAGCATCAGGTTCTAGTATCCTTAGGATCTGTATGGCTTGTTATGTTTTCTGCTTAGTGTCGTTTGATATAGAGCCCTATTATTAGGATTGTTGTATTCATATATGCGCATTTACGACTTCAGCTACTCAGATAATAGTTTATTTATATATTGATATCCCTCCCTTATTTCAGATACCTCCTCGACGTGCATGACGGGCCCCAGAGCGGCACAATGAGCCCCACAACTCGCTTCAGCCCAAGGTACTATGAATGCAATATAAGTTACTGACATTGTTGCTCAGGCCTTTAATGCTGCTTTAGCGGTTGTCCAACAAGCACAACCACCTGCACAAGTAGTTCCACCAGTACCCGTGCCAACTTTTCCCACTGCATGGGAGCGTGTCAAGGATGCCTTCCAAAAGGCTCATCCACCAGAATTTAAGGGGGGTTCCGATGTTGTGATTGCTAGCTAATGGAAGAAAGATAACCAACATCACCTCCGTATGTTCGAATGCACAAAAGTTAATAAGCATCTTTTAGCGACATCTAAGATGGTTGGAGAAGCTCTTCAGTGGTGGGAGTCCACTACTACAGTTGAGGAGAGGGATACTATGCCAATTCAGGATTTCTGGGTGCGATTTGATCAAAAATACTTTCCTTCTACTGTCTTGATCGAGATGAGGAGGAAACTGTTAGATCTCATTCAAGGGAAAAAATTCATTGCAGAATATGAAGAGGAATTTACTATACTGATAGATTTAGTGACAGCTGAGGTACCCACTGAAGAGAAAAAGATCCAAATGTTCAGAGACGGTCTGTCATGGAGGATTCGCCAGCATTTATTGGGCAATTTTTCTCTACAAACATATACCAATGTGTTGAATGCAACTTTACTTCATTACCAGGACCATCGTTTTCATAAGGGAAGTAAGCGAGGGCTTGAGTCCAGTCAACAAGGCTGAACTGGGGGAAATAATAGCAGTGGATCATCTTCAGCCGAGGGGAAACAGAAATAGAGTGATAAGAATTCGTAACAGGGGGATTATGCAAAATGACTAAGATCAGGAGGTTTTCATTTTTAGACAGGGTTGTAATAGTCAGGGCCACTAGGGTCATTAAGGGAAGCAGGGCTATTAGGGTCATCACAGGCAGCAGGGCCACCAGGTCCAACAACATTTTTACCAGGGATAATAGGGCCAAGGTAGAGGCGGAAATGGTCAATAAGGACAAGGTCAACAAGGTCATAATGGGGGATAATTTTCCAGTAGATGTTTTACTTGTGGCAAGATGGGTCACCGGAGTTAGGATTGTTCGGATAAGGGCAAAGCACCTCAGCAGGAGCTATAGAGACCTATATTTCCAGCTGCCCTTCCAGCACCAGTACAAGTACTAGCCTTACCTGATCCCACCACCCCACCACAATAGGGGCAGTTATAATAAGGGCATGTGTGCAACGTCCAGTAGGCAACAGCTCAATAGCCACCGCTTGCCATTGAGGGTATGTTATCTATTTCTGGGGCTATGGGACATATTTTGTTTGATACTAGGTCTTCACATTCGTTCATAGACACTAGGTTTGCATGGGGCACAGGATTGTTAGACACAACCAGCAGTATGATTACTTATGTAGACTCACTGATGGGTAATGGGACGCCTATTTTCTTTATATGCCAGTTTGTAAGTATAGAAATTAGGAGTCTGTTCTTACCAGCTAATATGCTTGTGTTAGACTTGTCCACTTATGATGCTATCATTGGGATGGATTGGCTTGTTGCTTATAGAGCCATGATTACTTTCTTTGGTAGGAGTATTATATTCTCTATCCCAGGACAAGAGATGTTTATAGTGGTGATGCCTCGCCCCGAGGGAGGATCAACCACACATGTGAATTACATGGAGGAGGAGACCTCTACGGGAGTTATAATTTCCCTTGATTTGATCCCCATCATTAGGGTGTTCGCAGATGTGTTTCAAGACATACTAGGGTTACCGTCAAGTAAAGATATTAAATTTGTAATTAACTTGGCACTGGGCACTTGACCGATAGCCCATGATCCTTATTATATGGATTTGACAGAGATGAGGGAGTTGAGAGATCAGATTGAGCAGATATTGGGATAGGGTTTAATCCATCGGAGTACCTCACCTTGGAGTGCCCCAGTCCTGCTTGTGAAGAAGAAGGATGGATCCCTACATTTGTGTGTGGATTATCGAGAACTTAATAAAGTTACGATTCGGAATAAGTATCCATTATCCCACATTAATGACTTGTTTGATCAGCTGAGGGGAGCTGTATATTTCTTAAAGATAAACTTAAGGTTCGGTTATCACCAATTACGGATCAGGGAACATGATGTATCGAAGACTGATTTTCTGATGCGATATGGATCTTATGAATTCCTGGTTATTCCTTTTGGGTTAACTAATGCACCAGCTATATTCATGGACTTGATGAATAGAGTATTCACAGAGTTCGTAGACCAATTTGTCATTATTTTTATCGATGATATCCTGGTTTAATCTCTTACAAAGGAAGAGCATGCCGAGCACTTGCAAAGGATCCTGCAGACACTAAGGGAGCATCAGTTGTATGCTAAGTTTGAGAAGTGTGGATTTTGGATCCGAGAGGTGCAGTTTCTGGGTCATATAGTGTTAGAAAGGGGTGCTACCGTGGATCCTAGCAAGGTCTCAACGGTGAGGGAGTGGGGACAAACCCACGACACCGACTGAAGTTTTCAGTTTCTTGGGACTAGATGGTTACTACAAACGGTTCATTAGGGGTTTTTCAAATATTGCGGGTTCGATGACCAACCTCACCCGTAAGAGGGTACCGTTTATTTGGGATGATGCGTGCCAATTAGCTTTTGATGAATTGAAGGATAAGTTAACTTCAACACCCGTACTTTCACTGCCCAGGTCAGGAGTGGAGTACCTAGTACACACTAACACATCATTACAGGGATTTGGTGGGGTATTACAACAAGAAGAAAAAGCCACAGGAAATTCTTCGCGAGTATGCAAAAAGATACTAGGAAGTGTTCAATGAAATAGACTCAGAGCAAGTTTTCATAGCATCCTTTAAGATCAGTCTCCCGACCTCCTCCATACTGCACCAGCCCCTTATAAAAAAGGAGGCTAGCACCATTGATGACCTTATGGTGCGCATTGAGAAATACACTAAGGTTGAGGATGTGATTCCCACTATTCATGCTAAAAATGGCCATGTTAAGGCAAAAAAGGGAGGCAACAAGGACAACAGTCCCAAGAAGGGTAACAAGAAAGAGGGCAAGAATGGTTCCAAGAATGGGGGAAAGCTTAATCCTTTGAAAGACTTCCAGGCTATCAACAAAGTCTTCAAGGAACCAATCTACAAGATACTAAGAAAGATCAAGGATCAGTAAATTATGAAATGGACCAAGAAGATGGGTGGTGACCCAACAAAGAGGAACAACGCGTTGCGATGGGCTTTCTACAAATAAGGTGGCCACCGAATAGAAAATAACAAAGCATTAAAATCTCACTTAGAGGAGATGGACCAAGCTAGGTATCTCGACGAGTATATAGATTAGAAAGATGAAAAGGTCACAACCAATGACGACCAAAAGCCATATAACATCCTAGATGATGTTATGGGATAGGAATTCACAGTAATTCATGGAGCATCCGACTTGAAGAAGATCTAAAGGAACGCTATTCGGATGGAGCTAAAAAGGATCACGACCATTATGGAAGCATTCCATATTGACCCCACTAAAGGCCAGACTTCCAAGTGACGGATACCAGAGGATGTCGACTACAACAAACACATCGTCTTCAATAAGAAAAAATTGGTTGGGGTAAGGAAACCACACCATGACGCACTCATAATCACGCCGAAGATTGTGAACTAAGATGTTGATAGCTTTCTCGTGGATCAAGGGATATTGTTTGAGGTGATGTACCTAGAGCTCTTCCAAAAATTAAAGCTCAACTTAGCCGATATCAAAGAGGTAGCAATTTTACTAGCCAATTTCGTGGGAAAGATGACGATGCCGTTAGGTAATATTACAAGAAATACGCAATAGTTTATGGTCGACGTGAAAAAATTATTCTATCTTCCTCCTTCGCCTATCTTAAGGGTTGGGGTCATATTTATCGTCACTATCATGATTCGCCAGGAAGTCATTGACCAGTTGATAGGGGATGGCATCCGAGGGAACCTAATCCACGTCTTTTGTAAAGGGAGGTCAGCGATATGTTGTACAATCCACTTGGCACATGTACCATAATTGGGACTCATTCGGTGCTTTGAGCACCTTGAGGGCATTCCACCACCCGTGATTATATGCCACATCTTAGGCTTCTTGTAATTGTATTGGGTAATCCTTCCATCCTTCATCATAGCCTGTCAACCAGACAGTTCAAGGGCCTATTCTGAATAATTACTGGAGCTTTTTCACATCACATTATATCCCAATAATAATCATGTTAATCCTTTGAAGATTTTCCTCTGACTCAGAGAGTTTCTTATTCAAAGCATCATTTTTAGACTAGACCAAGGCCCCAACCTCACCTACATCCTTGCTCTTCGCAAGTTGGGCCTTCGAGTTGGCTATCTCCTTTTGTATTACGGATCTCACATCCTGTAAGTCTTGAAGGTCTTCCTTCAATTTCGCGACTATGGTGGAATGGTCCTTATATGCTTCAGTTCTCGCCTTCAATGCTCTACAAGCCTTCAAGAACACTCGGCGAGCCTGCTCGCTTGCATCTCATTGAGAAACTTATCAATGTTTCTATAAGTGGAAGTCTCATTGGCAATAAGCTCTAAATGAACAGAGCAAACAAGAAATAATGGAAGAAAACTAATTAAAGGAAAGTGTCATCTTCCATTAACAAAAAAAGATAGGCAACGCCATTATAACCATGGAAAATAAAGAAGTACAATGTTTGAACAAGAAAAGAAAAGAAAGAACCTAAGTCAACTATCTTCACTCCTTCACCTGCTCAGATAGCTCCGGAGCTTTCTCTTAGGTCGCAGCCTTCTCAGCTTGATCAAAGGCCTTATCGACTGGTCAACGCCTTTCTCAACCTAGTCGGCAGGGTAGATGGTCGTAGTCCCTTTTTTGATGACTGGATGAGTACCCGACTAATGCCTTTCAAAGATATCCGACTCAAGAGGGACCCCAACTTCAATCAAGGTCTTATCCTAACCTTTTTTAAAGCTCAGCTTCCAAGCGTAAGAAATCTGGACTTTTGCATCATTAAATTCCGCACTCATGCCTTGTGCAAAGCTGGCCTCTTTGACTTTGGGGATCTCATTGGTCAACTTCACAACATCTATCGCGAGCTTCTCCTTATCTACGATCAAAAGGCTATTAGCTGTCTTTAGTGTGGGCATTTCCTCAATGGTGGTCTTCCTCTCCTCATCATACACCTTCTATGAATTAACTAGGGTTTTATCAGACTTTTTCAAGTCCTATAACGACTCTTCATTCATCTTGGAATGGTCGACCCGACCATCCATAAGAGTAATAAACTCTGCCATAAGCTGTCGTATAAAAAAAGAAGTAAATAAGGGGAAGCATCATATTTCAAAATAATAAGAAAAAGGAAGAAATAAGATGCTTATAGAAGCAAGTGTGTTCAAGGATAGCTAGCTGAAACCCAACATTATCCCACGTTCGTGATCCCCAGTGAGCACTGCCCCCAGTAGGTTAGGGGTAAGAGAAGGATTAGAGGCCACACTGTTGTCCTTCGGGGAATCATCAAGAGAAGCCAAGACATTTCTCCTCTTTAGTGACTATATGACCCTCCTCTTCTCCTCTTCTTCTCTTATTTTTTCCTTTTCTTTCCTTCTCTCTCCTTTTTCTCTCCTTCTCCTTTTTCTCCTTGGCCAATGTTCTAGGGCCACCAATTTTAGTGGAATCCTCTTTTGGCTTCTTCAGGGCCTTGACCCTAGCAGAAAGGAGAACTTCATCCTCCTCATAACCATTAGCCAACCATAGTTTCCTCTTAGGGGGAGCCATTCGATCTTACCCTTCTTCCTCTTAGGAACAAGGCTCAATAACCACTGGCTCGAAATCAAAAGCAGTAACCTCATTCGAAAGAATTATCTCTGGGATATCGTCCATCGGGCGAGAAACAAAGCTTGTGTTGGTGTTGGTATACTCAAGTAGATAGGTAGCTGATGAGGATATTCACTTTCAAGAAGTTTGTCGTTAACTCTTCGAACTTTTAAAATATCGGCAACCATGACATGATGGAGAGATGACTCCTTATTTTTATCACGAGATGCACAAAAATAAGGAAGACACAAATTAGAAAGAAAGGCAGGAAAGAGAAATAAATGATCAGTAATTTAAAAATAAAAATAAATGTCAACCTATGTGGTCTTCCCCCCAGGCAGGGCACAAAGGCCCTTTGTGTCTTTTACCCTTATGAAGGGGCAGATGCTGCCAGTTCTTGGCAATAAAACCCTGATCTCAGTATCCCTTATTGAAATCATGGAGGTTCACCACCAAAATTCTATTGGCCTTCCTCACCATCAAGTAAAAGAGACCATCAGATGTGTGTGACCTAATGCAATAAAACCTAGTTTATGGGATCCCTAGGTTGGTCCCATGAATCTCATTGATCTTTCATACCATTGACTATCTCCAGGTATTAGGGGCACACTGAGTAGTAACAACTTCAAAATAATTAAAAATTCTAAAAATAATTGGTTTGGGGGAACATCAAACCCCTTTGGACAACTGCAAGGGTGTGAATCCAGTGCCCCTCATCTATGTCCCTGACATCTCTGGGCATGGGGGAATAGTCAATTTCTACCCAAGAAGGAATGGATTACATTTTTCTGAACTCCTCACCACTTTTTCCTTGAAGAGTTGCCATTTATGAAATAAATTCAAACAAAAAATAGCAGGGAAGAAAACTGTGAATGAAGGAAGCAAGAAAAAGGGGCTTACAAAAAAAAATAACATGAAGACGCTCTGAAGGAACAAAAAGCGTAAAGGAAGAACATAAAAGATTTGTGAAGAAAAAAACTTAGAAATACAAGATGATGGTTTGAAGTGGAAGATCTTTGTTTGAAACCTTATGCATAATCATTACAATTCACGAAAAGGATTTTTGGTGCTTCAGATCATTGGTCAGACCATCGTGCCCCCACCATTTTAGGGTTATTATAGATCTTCCATGCCAACCTTTATCGAATGAGCGTATCCTCAACACTTCAAGGGTATTACCACTGTTCTGAAAAAACCCGCCTAGGCTCCGCCTAGGCTTGAGGGTTGGGAGAAATGCTCTGCCTTAAGGTTTTGATGCCATAAGCTTGGTAAAACCCTTAAGGTGCAGTTTTTCTCTAAAAGCAACAATGCTTTAGTGAAACGATATCGCCTTTTAAAGATTTTTTTACAAACCGGACCATTATCTCATCCAAAATAATCAAATAGTATTTTAATTTGCAAATATTCAGACGTATTTTTATAATATGTAGAATTTTAGTATTTTAATAGCCTTGTTATGGTTAAAAAATATTAAAAAGGCCTAAGCGCCTTTTCACGCCTAAGGCCCGTCTAGGCTTCTAAGGCTTAAGGCTTGGCCTCCACACCTCGATCACGCCCCGCGTTTTTTATGACCTTGGGTATTATAAAACTTCCATGCCGGTCTCAATGACCATGGGTCTTGGGTCTATGATGAGCTTAAAATATATTAGCCCAACAAGTCTTAGCCCAGAGATTTTTAGGGCAATTGTGGGGGATAAAATTATTCACTAGGCTTGTCCAAGTAGCCCACTACGAGACAGGTACTGTCCGACCAAACTTAAATAGCCAATTTCACCTGTGTATTTAACATGTGCTTTATACATTACGATAAGCTCAAATCGGTTACCAATAATCTCGAAGAGATATTCAGGGACACTTTAGGAGCTATAGTTAAGCATGATGAGTTACGTGCACAATTCAACCTCTTGAACATTACTATAAATGTAAACCCTCACCCCAGGGTCAAGGGGATGCAACTCTATAATCTTGAGAGATATACTAATAAGAAAAACAGTAACCTCTCCATGGACGTAGGCAATTTTCCGAACCACGTATATTATGCGTTGTGCGTGTGATTGAATTACTTTCTTCGTTTACATGCTTTCTTGAAATTATTTATTATGATTATATTTGCACTCACAGTTGCTCATTATTTTAATGTGCCAAGTTGACAAAATAATACTTTTGACATCATTAACGAAGTCAAATGATCTCATGCATGATTGACCAAGTTAATGTGATATATCACCTACTACCCTAAAGATATACTCAACTTTGAAATTATTCTTATGGAGTATCCATTACTTCTAATAAACTCCCTTGATGGAACTATGAATGGAGTTGGTATTATGAGTTTCTTTGTAGGAGACAGCATGAAATCTATAGGGAAGGACTCATCTTTTCATATATTTTCTTGTATTTTTCTTACGTATCACTCTTTTTATTAATTTAATACTTTTGGAATCTATAATCTAAAATTTGAACCTAGAATTCTAGAATAAAGAATAATTGGAATTTTGAATTTACCCTTATATTTTGAATTTCATTAAGAGTACATCATTATCACTCCACACATATAATGGAACCAACTTATTGAGAAGTTCAAATTTATTTACTTTAGCTCTATAAAAAATGGTGTTCGCATAACAACTATCGGATTTTAACATGTTAAGTTATTATTCATACCATCAGAATAATCATCAGCTACTCGTTATAGTTTGAGATAAACTTACATGACTTCTCATAAACTCCAACTCATCAAATTAATAAAAAATGATGGATATCAGTTATTGTGAGCTCACAAGATACTAAACTCATATATCAATTTCTTAAAATTATCAATTAATCATCTAAAGCTCTACTTAAAAATCGGTACTTTGAAAAAAATATTATAACATCAAGTTGACCATCTATATAAGTCTCACCCAATAATAAATAATATTTGGGCTGACAATTTTAGAAATGATGCACAACCCAAAATTAACATGACAATTCAAATTTGTATCTTTCTCATGTCGTGTTCGCATTACAATTATGACCCATGTTAAGTTTTGTTATAATGTTGTGTGTTATTTATGTTTCTACTCATTTTTTTGTGTATTATGATGTTTAATTGGGTGTTTTAAATAAGTCACATTCTTGTTATGTGAAAATCAAGATTTCACATTGTGCTTGTCATGTCGTGTCACACTAAAACATGACCCAAAATCATGAATCTATAGATAATGTCCATGATCATTGAGAAGATTTATGTACATATCCTTTGAGTTCATAACCTTTAATCCTAATGTCATCAAATAATTATACCTCGATGATCGACAATAAGCACAATCCTAGGGTTAAATAATCAGACATTCATGATTGGATAATGGTGTACCTATAATCTGATATACAGTAAAATCATTAATTATTTTCTTATATTCTTCAAGAACATAAGAATATTTTCTCACATTGTTCAAAATCATATACCCGTACTGAACACATTCATGTTTAGATAATGATGCACCATCAAGCAAACTACTACAAAATCATTAGTTATTTCCTCATATTCTCCAAGATAATAGCCATACCCTTACTCTCATATTTTACATGATCACATCACATAATATATTCTATAATACTTTATAAGATTGTATACCTATTCTTGGATATTCCATAAAATTATATACATGACTAAGAATACTCTTCAAATACACACACACACACACACACACACACACACACACACACACACACACATATAGATTGATAGATAGATAGATAGAGAGCATAGTTGCGAAATCATGAATCGAAAACCTTATGAATCATGAATCGGATAGTAAGAATAGGTTTAAATGTAAACAATGTAGTAAATAATATATAAATGCATTGATAACAAATTAAATATGTAATAAAATATATTATGAACTAAAACCAATTATAGGACATGACTAGTTTGATAAAAAAAAATTCACTTTATAATAAAGGGGGAAATATATCATTAGCTATTAGATTCTTTTATCTTAGATATAATATAAACTTATAAAGATCCATTTTACATAGCCTCAACGTTAAAAGAAAATTTGATAGAATCCATGTAAATACACACGCAAATTTCCCAAAGGACGTAATTCAAATTTTGATTAAAAAATCATAAAATAAAAAGTACATATTGTACAATAAAGGATAATTATGATATCAAAAGTAATAAAATTAAATAGTTTAGGTTTAGGTTGTTATTATTTTAATGAATTCTCAAAACTACCATAGTTAATAACTCAGAGCACCGACCATCTTTTCATTATATTTTAACAAAAAGTATCATTGCCAAACTAAAATAAAATATAAATCTAAGTTTATATACATACATCAAAAGTTATGCATATGTATCTTCTTGATTCTAGTGATGGTAGATCTCTTTTTAATAGACCAATACTAAAATTAAATGGAATTTTGACTTCTATTTGATATAAATGTTAGTGGAACTTTAAAAGATAATCCCCAAACATTTAAAATTTTAGCACTTTCCATGGCTAACTTATAATGAAAATGAAATACAATTACTTAAAAGTATCCATTACCATATCAAATAAAACCCACACAGTAATTTTAGGCTCTATTGATACAATGTTTGTAGAAGTTATGACTGTATAATTAGTAATTACTCTTGTTGACTAATGAGAAAAATAAAATAAAATAAATATTAATGTTTTGAGATAATTTACCATGCACATATTAAAATCAGCAGCAAAAGAATCATCATCGTTCTTACTCAAGCATACCTTGTTTGGAAAAAGGGTAATGAATGCCAATAACTTTTGGATGGATTTTGTTAAATGCAATCAACACGATGACGATCACCAAACAACATAATATATACAAAGAATTTAACATATATTACTTAAATTGATAGTACATATATATTACATATACAATCTTTAATAAATACTATGATAGAGGCCGTCCCTTGTTGGTACTAAATGGGAGAGTTCTTCCTTATCATCCACCTTTCGATATTGAGTAGACTGATTTCATAGCTAGGAATATGAAAATTCAAGTAAATCAAAGTCACTTAATAAAAAAGTTATATCAAATATATAACAATAATATTGTCTCAGAAGACTGAACCTAAAGGTTGGAGAAAGAGTTTGGTCCATAATGGGTCACTTCAATTTCATACAAATGTAATAAAAGAAACATTTGTTTTATACCAATATGACCAATCATAAAAGTATTAGACCAAAACTCAAATTATGAAACCATTATAAAAAAATAGCTTCAAAATTGATAGCAATATCTTACCTTATTAAAGTCACCAGACATCAAAATAGTGCAGAGTATTGCCTCTTCCCTAAAAAAGCTTATGAAACTCGCTTATGGAGGCAGTTCAGAATTTAGGCCAAGTTGGAATCCACTCGCTTGCTACGATAAACAACCAGATAGTCCTAAAAAACATGATATTGTATGTAGAGTTAGGTTAAGAGAGGAATACAAAAAAATGGATCAAATATCTTATGAATTAGAAGTGAGAGAAGGGACATTTAAGGATAAATAGGTAGAAGCGTAAAAGATTCTAGGATTATTTAATGGGTGTGGAGACACACACACAGAGAGAGAGGAAGATATAAAGGCGACTTGGAGGAGAGGAAGAGATAAAAGTGTTGTTTGTGATAAAAAAAGTCATGTGGTTCAAGATGATGGGAAATTGAAAAAGTAAGGAGAAGTCATTTTGTTTGGGTTGTGTTTTGTGAGGTAAATGATCATTCTTTGGGTTTTAAATATTTGTGGCCACATGGATAAACTCAAATAGTATTAACATTAACTATCTACCCAACATTTGCTAAGAATTTTATAACATTACAAGGATTTTATAATATTATAAAGATTTCTTAAAAATATAGCGAACAAAATGAACTTCCACTAGTATTAATTAGATAAATATTTATTTTCTTTAACATTTTCAATTCCATTTCATCATCATCAAAACAATAATTTCATCATAACTGCATTCTTTTGCTATCATTTACCTTGGTACAATGATACAAGTAAGATCATTATCTTTGTTGTTGCTATTTATCTTAAACATTTTAGATATGTTAACACAATAAGATTCATAAGATATTATCATAGAAAATGGGATTATATAGATCTTTACACTACACGTTTAACGCTTAAAAAAGACAATGAAGAGAAACCCTTGTTAAGCCCTTACCTATTTCTCTCAAAAGCCTTTGGATCTAAGACGATAAGAAGAAGGATAGGTAGTAAAAGAAAATATAAGAGATTCAAGGTAGAAAAATAAAAAAAGAAGAGATCGAACGTAGGAAAAGAAAAAAAGAAGAAATTGATGCAGGTTAAAAATGGAAAAATAGATCGACACAGATAGAAAAGAGAAAAATCGCTACCGCAATCCTTCGATGTTAGGATTTTTGAACCTTTATGTTTGGTTTTAATTTTTTTCCTTTTGTTTTTATTAATAAAAACGTGTTGTGAGAGGCTTCTTTTAATCATCATCATCATCCTTGCCTTAATCCGATCACATGGGGTTTGCCACATGGATTCTCTTTTTCCATTCTAATATATTACATGAAATATTATCATTTAAGTTTAATTTCTTAATATCT
Organism: Sambucus nigra; assembly: GCA_949130495.1. Lineage (NCBI taxonomy): Eukaryota > Viridiplantae > Streptophyta > Magnoliopsida > Dipsacales > Adoxaceae > Sambucus > Sambucus nigra. Next base: position 528,143,613 of record OX422221.1, on the reverse strand, counting down.
CTCCTAATAATTTCCTCCCACGATAGCTTAGGGCGCCCTCTTTTTCTTTTACCATCTATATTACTCTTGTTACAGGCATATCTACTGGTCTACGTAACACATGTCCATTCCACCTAAGTCTACTTAATCTTAATTTATCATTAATGGGAGCGACTCCTAACTTTTCTCTCATATACTGGTTTTTAATTTTGTCCTTTATAGTAATTCCTATCATCCATTGGAGCATCCTCATCACACTAACATGGAGACTTAGGAGACTCCGATTATTTTGACCCCTCCGATTCTCTCCTCGATTCTAATCTCTTTGTATATGAATCAATCGAATCATACGATTCGAATCTTAAATTGTACAACTATGAGAGAGAGAGAGAGAGAGAGAGAGAGAGAGTAACAAAGAGGATAGGAGATGGTTTAAAAAAATTAATGAGAATAATTTGCAAGTAGGAGAAAGAAGACTGACACACCTCCAACACATTGGAAAAGAATGTTACTCAATTTGGCTTCCCTATTCGAAACGAGAAATACTAATTAAGGGTATACATATAAATACTGAATTTGGTAACATAACTTACCAGTATCTAAGAATAATTTCAAAATACCATTGAAACTAAATATTTCTTACGTATTTAAGGGAAGGCTTCAGTTAGCACAAGGTCAAGGATACATCCCCAAATTTTGTGGGGCATGGCAGATAAAGGGACAAGTATTGAGACAAAACTCTAATCATGTTTAGCAGTAAGTAATTGAGCTTCTATAGACTAAAGAACAAATATATATGGCAACATACCAACAAAGAATAATAATATAACGTTTACAGACTAATAAAACACTATACCACATCTCTCATTTTCCTATTAAAATCAAACTGAAATACACACATTAGGATAGGAATATAAACTTCACTAATACGTTGCATATTATGTTCCTAGTAGGGGAAGAGTGTGAGAATCCTATTAATCTATAAAATTTGATAATAACGCCATTTCTGTTAACAAATCCAATGCACAATGTTCCAATAGCAACTTTATACAAGTCACTGCAAATAATTGTAACAAATTTATTATACATAATAATAGTTTTCTAACAAGAATATATCATATCACCACTTGAGAGTATAACATGCTTTAGATATTGTGTTCCATGGGAAGTTAAATACCTCTACATTAAAATTTAATGGAGTGTTCTAGCCATGGAACACCACATTAGCCAAACTTGACATTATCCCAAAAATAAATGAAAGGTAAAATTAAGACAAATTAAAAAGGTTTAATACTAAAAAAAGAAAAACAAAAGATTAGTAAACTCAGAATTGTTTTGAAATCACCAACATCCTTGATGTAAGAAAAATCTCGAGAAACTAAGCAACTAATTACTCAATCACATACAATGAACACTTCAACCTTCTTTTATCCGACTCCATTCCTAAAACATCATCTATAAAGTCTGAAAGGTCAAGTGGGGAGGCCAAATGCTAAATACTTTTAGTGTTATATTCAATCCAGGAAAAAGAATTAAAAATCACCCATAAAAAGGTGATTCATGGAGAAAGAGAGTATCTCAGCCTCACCTGGGTAGAAATAAAGAATATTCTGCTTTTGACTTCCCTTCAACATCACTTAAAAAACTGCATCACTATTCCAATTTTAAATTCTTGCAGTATGAATAGACAAGCACATACAAAAATACAATCAAGAGGACAACCATATATTAAAAGTCGACCTGGGCAGCAAAGCAATCGAAAGAATTGTACATGGGATGCATCAAATGGTGTTTGTCCTATTTTTCTATTTTTAGAAGTACCCACCTCCACACATTTTCCATTTATTGTTGAAGGTAAAAATTAAGGCATATATATTATGGAAATTTGATCAGGATGATTAGGATGTGTTCCACTTATGCAGTAACATGGTATTAATTATAAGTTAATCAATTACCTAGACAATTAATAATAAAGTCCAATTTGATAAGAATACAAAGATAAACTTGACATCTCATTATGGCTCTAGAAATGCTTTTAGTAAATAAATGGCACACGAGATATCCTAGACAACCCATGGTAACCCCTCTCTCTTACCACTCGTGTCTATCTTTATTAATCTCTTTTTGAGACCTCCATCAATGTGTCTTGGCTTTTGAATCGTGGACCATTGAATATGTAATAACAGTTAATTTTCTTGAAATGAAAACACAAAATTAGATTGTCCATGGTAGATGTCAACAGTGCATGGCTATGTCTTGATATCCCTTTTATTGTTCTTACCATTGTTACATAAAACATTCGACCCACCATTAATGGAGACCCATTAAAAATATGTTTTATACACCTATGGATGTCGACATTTGCAAGGCATGCTACTGTTTTCCAAATACTCAATGGTGCAGTATTTATTAAAAAGGACTATTTAAAAAAAGAAATGAAAATAACCTTTTCTTGTAGAAACTATTGGGCCTAGCTGTGGTAGTTGAACACCGACATAGAGTAATGTTGGGAAATGAGTTATGCATTGGTTGATTGTGAAGTCAACTCAAAGTCTAAGCATAATTAGCATCCATGTGAGTCACACTATCTCTCTGTGAGGGTGGGATTTGATATTTCATCCCATGATCGTTGAGAGAACAGTGGATCGCTAAGGGTGTGGCCGAAAAGAATGGGGAAAAGGGGTCCAACATTAATTTATTTTAGTAATTATTACTTAAGGAGTATTTTAAGTTGTTTTTAATTCATTGTTCATTTTTTATTCCAGCTTCCTAACTAGTTTAAATTCCTAGTTTTCTTTACCTAGGGCTTAGCCAAGTAGAATATTAAAATAGGCCTAGGCCTAATTATTTTTTGAGATAGTCGAGAGAAGATTTGGATAGATTTTTTGTGTGCTTTTGATATAGTCTTTTGTTGTGTTTGTGTGCTTATAACACAGATAACGTATCACTGCAAGGCCATGTTTTGAGTTGCTAGGGGGAATCTCTTAGAAGGGGAGATTTTAAGATCATATTCTTTGGGATGGGTCAATGGGCACACTATCAATGTTTGGCCTACCATTACTAAGAACCAATTTTTATTTTAAATGGCACGTCTACTCCCGTTTACATCAGAATCACTTTGTAATTGAAGTATACTACCTATTTATAAGACTGTACATTACAAAATAATTCCACGATATTAGTGGGAGTAAATCTCTTAGGACAATATATAATTTGAATCACATCGTGGTATATTACATCTGATCTTATATATAGGTGTGAGATTGGTCGTGTCATGTCCATCTCATGTCAAAGGGTTCTTTTCTCCGGTGGAGAAATTTGACCCTATTTGACTTGGACATCATAGCAAATATAGTTATGGATCTTTATTAGTTGGAGTTGACATGATATTCTAGTATAGAAATCAATATGGAGGATTGACATAGGCCAACCTTTTGAGTCCAACTAATAAAAGCGAAAAAAATTGTTAACTCACACAATTTTCTTAATGAAGTGTCTGCCTATGAATGGTTGATGGTAAAGTGTATTTTCTCTATTTTGGATATGTAAGCCAACATTTGGACGTTTAAGAGGTAATTGGACTTTATGCTCAAGTTCCATCTTATTGGTTTCCCCTCACTTAGTTTGGCGCTCTCAATTTTGAGTACCATGGTATGACCAATATACTTTTATTAAGAAGATTCTTGTCCCAATTAGGCATGGCAGTCAATGACGAGGAAGATTCACTTTAATGTTTTGGTAGCACATTAATTTTGCGCAAAAAGAGATCAAATTTTAATATAATTATTTCGTAGTAAAATTACGCATAAATAATCATTGTCTAACAGCATATCTAGTACTTTAAAAATTGATCTCAAGATTAATCTCATTGCCAAAATTTCCACTTTTGGATGGATTATAGTACCTTATATAGGTTGATATATTTTGGAAAGATTGGATTATGTCACCACCCAACTTCATCGCTTATTCACCACACCGATCGCATAGCGAGCAAGATGAGCAAAGGCACTTATACATAGTTGTGAAATCACAAATATACAATTTGTGAATCATGAACCTGCAATTGTATCGTGAATACAAGTTGTCAAAAAGATAATAAAATAATAAATGATCAAGCAACACTTCAATGAATCAAATAAAGAATATCATAATTTAAAGCCAGTAATAAGACATGATTGCATAATCTAATGGTTGATGCTTGCTCCCCTGAAAAAAATACATGGACCCAAATATCATTGCAATCTATTACAATAATAATTACAATTATTTTATATTATAATAAACTATATTATTCAAAATGTTGGTGATTCTGAATAATAATGTTGAATAGACAAACATTCAAGATTGGGCACAATCTAAAAGACACAAAGAAAATAGAAGAAAACATTGAACAAAATATATTTTTATTACTAAAGAAGAGTTCATAAGGATCTGACAATGCAACCCTCCTCCTTTATCCGGGCTTGGGATCGGCAGTGTAAAAAAAATATAAGAAGTTGAGCACGACACAGGCAGAGTTTTTACTAAAGAAGAGTCAATTATAAAAAGGAGTGAATAAAATTTGCGCTTACAACTTGTAAATTTTCCCCCCAAAACAAAAATGGTGCATAAATAGAAGGAAAAACGAAGCAAAATTGAAGCTAACCGATCCAACCAACAACAAAAAATCATTCAAAATAGTTTCTGATGTTAAAAAATTATAGCCGCTAAGTTAAACCAATGCTCCAAACTTCAAAGCCTTGAATGCTTACCACAAATCTTCAAGGAATTCAAAATATAAAATTTTGATCACTAGAAAGATCTTTGGTATTAGAGTTTTACAATAGAGTTCAATGTAAGGTAAAAAGATGTTTGGTTGGAAGAAACTAAACCAAAAACAACGAAGCATGTCCAATACTCTAATAATAAATTGACATGTTGATTTATGTGAAGTTTAAACTTATTTATAATCATGAGTAGTATATAATCTTTGAGTGAAAATAATCATAATTAATGAATTTTAGAAAGAAATTTAAGGAAAATCATGCAAATGTCATACACACAACATATAAATATACGTGGTTCGACAAATTGCCTACGTCCACTGAGAGGTCACTTGATTTTTATTAGTTTCTCTCAAAGTATAAAAAATTACATACCCCTTGGCCCTGGAGTATGGGATGTATTTATAGTTGTTCAAAACTATAGTGGTTTAATTGTTTAATGACCTCCCTTGGATTGCTATTGGCTCGTGTGGTAATTTCCTGAATATCTCATCCGAGATTTTAGGTAACTGATGTGAGCTTATTCAAATGATAACAAATTTATAATTATCCACATGAAAAATGCTTGTATTAATCCTTCTTATTAGTAGACCGGGCCAAGCGTGCTTCAAGCGTCATTGGACTTTGTCGGACAGGCCTGAGTTGGGTCCAACTATGGTTTGGTCCCCACAATTATCCCTAAAATTCGTGGCAAAAAATATTGGCCTAGAGGATTTTATTTTTACTGAAGACCCACTCTTTTGAGACATTTCAAATAAATTTGAACCGGAAGGCAAAACTTGTAAATAGGTTGGAACTACAGGGGTACGCTCGTCCCCAGGAGAACTAAAGATCCAAAAATTGCTTCGATTATAGTTCTTTATGATTGAGCACATTTCTTAAACAATTTTTTGTTCCCATACTCATTCCAAACCATCCTTCTCTCTCTCTCTCTCTCTCTTTTCTGTTAGCCAGAGCTCCTTCCATTCTCATTCGTTTAACTTTTAAGTTTCTTCTTCATCTTATTTGTCATTATTTGTCTTGATAGCTTTCTTACCCATCTCTATTTTCTTCAGTTGTCATAATTTATTTTTCTGAGAATGGAAAACACACTTTATAGAAAAAATGTAGATGATTTTAGGAAAACTTATTCTATTCCATCCCGAGTCACAATTGACTGTGCCCCCATGCCCATAAATTTTATGACCATTGAAAGGGGACATTGGATTCACACCCCTACTATGGTCCAGGGGGATTGACTTTTCTCCCAAACCATTTTTTCTTGGAATTTTGTGAGTTCTTCCGGGTGGTCCTAGGTCAATGTTCTCCCAATACACGACGTATCGTTAATGGGGTAAATAGGATAAACAAGATATATGGGACCAACCTTGGTATCCTAGAGATCAAGTATTGTTACACTTGGTCTCATACCAAAGATGATCTTCTTTACTTGGAATGCGAGTAAGGCCAACAGAGTGTTGGTCGTGAACCTCCCTGATTCTAATAATGGATATTGGGATTAGGGGTTTATTGCTAGAAATTAGCAACATCCACCGCACCCTGAGGGCAAAGAATACAATGGGTTTCTTTGCCCAGACTGGGGTGAGGGTGGAGGTGAAATAGCATAATGCTCACTTCTCTTTTGATTTTTTGATTTATCATTTTTCTGTATTACTGCTAATAATTCCTTTCATTGTGTCTTTGATCAGCTCACAGGAAGAACAAGGAGCCTTCCCCCAACAACATCAATGGTACTAATTTATTGAAGGCTTGGAGGTTGAGGGAATACCTTCCTAATTGTGAACACCTACGATCAACTTCTTTCCTCTTGGAATATACCAACACTACCGAAGAATTTATTTCTCGCCCACTAGACGACATCCCTGAGCTTTCTATTCTCGATGAGTAAGTCTCTTATTCATTAAAGTCCCTTGATGTCAATTCCATATTCCTACATGAATAGGATTCCATGGATCTTCCCAGAGAAAGGGTTCTTCTGATAGAAGATGATGATGATGTCCCCCTTTCCTCCAAAGCTAAGTCCCAAAAGTGGATTGAACCTGAATCCCCCAAAGTTTGTAGCAGAATTTTGGTCATCAAAGATAAGGAGAAGAAGAAGGAGGAAAAAAATAATAAGGCCCCTATAGTCCCTCCTTCTTCTAAGAGAAGTGATGTTCTTCCCTCCGTCAGAGATCTTCCAAGGACATGTCTCTGGCGAAAGATCCATCCGTGGACCATGATCTTCTGGGGGATGGCATTCTTAGTGTTGATCACGAGCAACTAAAGATGCTGGAACCTTACTAGATTACTGTTTGCACTTCCCAAACTCTGTCCATGGTAAGTGATACGTCATGAATATTACATATTTGCACCCTTTTCTTTGTGCATTCTAGAACTTTTACGTTCTTAATGCCTATATTTATGCTCGTTAACTAGACAAACTTGGATTTGGACATATATGTTATGCAAGAGTTAATTGTGATTTTGTAGGTATTAGAACGTTAAAAGTGAGGATTGGTTGAATTTCAGAGAATTCTGTCACCGGATGCTACTTCAATGGTATTTTAGTCAATTCACACTCCATCTCTAACTCATGGAATTTCCATGGATACATGGTTCGTTGAGTTAGTATCGCGTGGCCTCAAATGGCACATCGTTTTGAGTTCGTACGAAGAAGTTATGGCCATTTCCGTATTCAACCTTTTCTCCCATGTGAAGACGAATCAAGGCCTCGACCGCGCCTAGGGGTCCGGTTGACCGTAGTTTGGGATTTTACTTTGTAAGCTTTCCAGTGGGCTTTTCCCAAAAGACCGGTCGATCGGTGGTCCCGGATATTTGGTAGCTTGATTTTTTTTCTTTTTCCCCTTTTTTCTTTTGTAACTTACTACATAAACCAATTTTGGTTTCTATTTTGAGCAGTCTCTATTTTGGTCTTAGATTTTAGGGTTTTGTAAGGGAGCTTTGGCCTTATTACATTTTCCATTTCTTTGTAATCTTTTCTTGTACTATTCATCTTCTTCCTTAATATATTTGTTGTTTATGCTTTATTTCCATTATTGTCATCAATTTCCCTTGCCTAGATTAACTTGTATTTCATTTATTTATTGCTTTGTTAATTAGGTTTACTTGCTTTATTTCAACACATGTAATTTACCATGCTTTCTAGCTAGTTTAGTCTAGGTTGTTTTGGATTGAACTCACCTATAGGTTGACGGGTTGCTTTGCTTTGTTAATGGAGTTTACGGGTATATTTTGAGTGGGTTGTCCTAGTTATTAATCCTAGGAGATTTAACGCGGTATATCATGTATGCTCCGTAGTTACGACCTTGCGTGTGTAATTTCCAGGATATTTGTTGATGCCTAAATCATATTAGTTTTTTTATGCGAATTAGGGGTGTGACAACTCTTGATTTAATTAATTGATGAAATGAGACACAATCGTAATAACTCGTCGACCCATGTAACCATTTTATACTAATTAACTCTAGGTGAGGGATATCTGACGCAACCTATAATTTTTATTCTCTTTGTTAATTTAGTTTTAAATACACTCGCTTAGTTTAATCTTTTCCCTTTTGGCATCTTTCCCTTTTTGTTTATAATTATCTTTTACACTTTATTTTAGAAGTATTAAACCAATTAAATTCTAGCAACTTGTCTTTGGGGATTCGATACCTGGACTGGCCGCTATACTCCCTTAAAAGAATGTATTCATAGTTTAGGTTTTTGTATAGAGTTGGTGAGCCGAATATAATAGAACGAACGGCGTCGGTGACACGACATCGCGGCAAAACCCTGTCTATCAAATGGCGCCGTTGGCAGGGACTTGATGTTTTAGAATTTATTTAATTTAGTATTTAGTAGTATTTTTTTTGTATTTGTATTTTTTGCCTAACATTTTTATAGGACTTCTACATTTGAGCACCAAGAACCGCTTGAATTTTTTGTGCGCACATCACTTTGTAGAATTCTCCACTTCGAGCCATATTTGGGCTAAGCATGTCTTCTTCCAATCCTTTCGATAATCATTATGATAATTCTCAAAATCCACGTAAACCTACGACTTTTGGTCAATACTTAGATTCCCAAAACTTGGGCGAGTATTACAAAAGTCAAGCTTTGGAGTGCATGTATTTTGAGGAGGATGATAACGATTTTGGGCCTCTAATTCTTTATAATAGGAATTTTGAAACAAATTGCAACAACTTTCAAAATTCTTATAATAATGATTTTGAGTATAGTCCTGACAATAATTTTAAAAGTTCTCATTTTCAAGAATCCGCGCCTCGGCCTATGACTTTCGGCGAGGGTTTGCGCATGCTTGAAAATGAGAAAATTGAAAATCGTTATTGGGAAGAAAATTGTTTTTGGGAGGATGAGTTGGATTTATTATTTGAATTCGACGACGATTTTTCTTCCGAGACTTTTGAAGTTGAGGAATGTTTTGAACCAAATGAGTATTTTTTGCCTACTTTGGAACAAACCATTCTTGACTTGGACCATGGTTTAATAGAAAATGAAAGTGAGGATGAAATGGATGTAGTATCCATTTGCAATGAAATGATTTCGTTCTTGGATCCCAAAGAAGAAAGTTTCATTGAAAATGATCCTATCTCCTTCGAAATTCCAACTTTGAGTGATGATAACTCATCTCTTGAGTTTGAATTTCTTTCCTCTACCTTTTCATTCTCCGTTATACACCATCACAAGTACCCAATGAATAGGTACCAAACTTTAAAACGTTCAATCCTTTCACCAACGAGGAGTACTTGCTCGAGTGGCTTTCCATGAAGGCATCTTTGCCTCCTTGTGCGCCCCCTCCCATTACAATTTCAAAATCCTTAGGAGATAATTCAATTTTTCTTTCCCCCATATGTATTTGTCACCCATCTTATCAAAACCCCCCATCCTCCCTCCAAAAATGTTAATTGGGGATGGTTCCTTTCTTACGCCTTACAGATGCCTTCCGTTGTTCAAACGGAATTCCTATTTTTCGGGAGGCATGCATGAAAGGGAGGGTCCACTGTTGATCCTCCAAAGTCAAATTATATTTTGGGTGGACCCTAAAAAATTTAAGCTTCTAGTGTATAGTTAGTTAGGAGTCTAAATTGTAGGTTGTAAATAGTTAGTTGTTATTTCCGTTATTTTTCTTCTTTATTCTTACTTATAGTCTAGTGTAATTAGTTAAATTTTTATTCTTTATTTTTGTTATGCTTTGGTACTAACATGTTTTGTAGAATCAATGGACTTATTCTTTCATGAGATCGCTCATTTTTGGGTAATATCGCTCTTTTCCTCTCTTTAACTTGGTTCTTAATTAACATTGAGGACAATGTTAGGTTTTAAGTTGGGGGTGTAGGATATTCTATCCATTCATTGGTAGTTTATTTGATTTGATTATATGTTCTTCCCAAGCATGCTTTTCTTGTAAAAATTGAAAATTTTCAAAAATATTTTTGTTCTTTTTTCTCCTTTGTTGGGCATTTTGCCTTTGTTTTCAATGATAAATTTTAATAATTTCTGGATCCAATAGTCAACTCAATGATGCTTGTTCTGGATTTTAGAAGTTATTAGACTTTAGTCCTCAATCATTGATATTATGAATAACTTCATGAATTAAACTTTATCCCATGAGCACATGCACTTTCCCTCGATATTATTTTGTTGCATTGTATATACTTACACCGAGTAAGCTTTGTACCTTTTGTCATTTGTGAGTGTTATACACTTTTCTTTCCTGATTGAAAATGTTGAATTCGCTGGTAATCTCATTATTCTTTCATTTATTGAGTTTAAATCTTGAAATGTGTTAGTTGAGAATGATTTTCAAAGTTTATTTTGACTCGAGAATTGCGTAAACTTTATGAAATGATCATAATCCATCTTTGTTTTATCGTCCATATTTTCCATTATCATGAGTTGTCATCCCTGAACACTTTGAATCCGTACATATTTACTTTGTTTCGTACCCTTAGCCTGACATACATTACAACCCTATACAAGTCCTATGTGATATTAGGATGCATTTAATTTAAAAGTTGAAATAGTTTTGATAATCTGTGAAAATACATTTCACCTCCTTTAATGAGCGATATTTTTCATTGAGATTACAGTTTTTTATTTTCTATATAGCGTTCTTAGTTTGTGACATGCGTGCGACCTAGTTTCCATTTACATTTACTCTTTATGCCCGCATGTTTCGTGTGTTAACTCCTTGTTTCGAGTGAATTCACTTGATGAGTGTAATGCCCATGAGGATTGAATATATGCTTGCTTTTATGTTTATCCGGTTTATATATGTTTTTTGCCAAATCATACTTTGCATGTGCTCTCTCCCCTCTCACTTTTTAAAGTTTAAATTTAACGAAGTTCATTCTATAATGTTAATAATATGGACTCTTGTGTGAATTCATTCACTGTGCTAATAATGTGTATACAATCTTGTTCGTATTGTTGGGCTTGTCGCATGTTGATTGGGCATATTTTGACGAAACTTTTTGATGTTTGTGGGTTTCATCCCTAAAAACCCTCACGAGACGACACTCGTCCACTAGGGTAACCTGTGGGTTTAATGACTTATTTCATATGCTAAATGCAATCGTGTTCCCTACGAAAGTGGCTTTTATATTTCGATGCATATATACGTTTTGTATCACCTTCTGTGGACTGATTTTGTTTGTTTTATTACTAGGGACTAGCAATGTCTTAGTTAGGGGGTGTGATACGTCAAGAATATTGCATATTTGCGCCCCTTTTCTTTGTGCATTTTAGCACTTTTACTTTCTTAATGCCTATATTTATGCTTGTTAACCATACAACCTCGAATTTGGACATATATATGTTATGCAGGGGTTAATTGTGCTTCTGTAGGTATTAGAACGCTAAAATTAAGGATTGATTGAATTTACTTCAAGGGCATTTTAGTCAATTCACACTCCATCTTTGGCTCATGGAATTTCCATGGATGCGTAGTTCGTTGAGTTAGCATCGCGTGGGTGTAAATGAAACGTCGTTTCGAGTTCGAACGAAGAAGTTATGGCCATTTTCGTATTCAACCTTTTCTCCCATGTGAAGACCAATCAAGGCTGGAAAACAGAGTACCGGTCGACCGCGCCCAGGGGGCCGGTATATTGTAGTTTGGTACTTTGCCTTGCAAACTTTCCGGTGGGCTTTCCTCGAAGGACTGGTCGACCGGTCCCTTACCCCCGATCGACTGGTGGTCCCAGATATTTGGTTACTTGATTTTTTTCCTTTCCTTTTCCTTTTTTTCTTTTGTAAATTACTATATAGACCAATTTTGGTTTCAATTTTGAAAGTTATCCACTTTGGTCTTAGATTTTAGGGTTTTGTAAGGGAGCTTTGGCCCTACTCCATTTTCCATTTCTTTGTAAGCTTTTCTTGTACTATTTATCTTTTTCCTAAATATATTTGTTGTTTATGCTTTATTTCCATTATTGTCCTTAATTTCCCTTGCCTAGATTAACTTGTATTTCATTTATTTATTGCTTTGTTAATTAGGTTTACTTTCTTTCTTTCAATACATGTCATTTACCATGCTTTCTAGCTAGTTTAGTCTAGGTTGTTTTGGATTGAACTCACCTATAGGTTGATGGGTTACTTTGCTTTGGTGATGGAATTTACAGGTCTATTTCGAGTGGGTTGTCCTAGTTATTACGCCTAGGAGATTTAACGTGGTATATCATGTATGCTCTGTATTTATGACCTTGTGTGTGAAATTTCCAGGATATTTGTTGACGCCAAAATCATATTAGTTTTTTATGAGAATTTAGGGGCGTGACAACTCTTGATTTAATTAATTGACAAAACGACCCATGTAACCATTTTATACTAATTAGCTCTAGGTGAGGGATATCTGATGCAACCTATAGTTTTTATTCTCTTTGTTAATTTAGTTTTAAATACACTCGCCTATTTTAATCTTTTCCCTTTTTGAATCTTTTCCTTTTTGTTTATAATTATCTTTTACACTTTTATTTTAGAAGTATTAAACCAATTAAATTCTAGAAACTTGGATTTGTGGATTCGATACCCAGACTGGCCGCTATACTCCCTTAAAAGAGTGTAGTCATAGTTTAGGTTTATGTATAGAGTTGGCGAGCTGAATATAATATAATGACCGGCATCAGTGACTCGACACCGTGGAGAAACCCTGTCTATCAGTAAGAATCTTTACCTTAGTTCGTTTTCATATTAGTGTGCACATGTGTTGTTGTGAATGGTTTTTACTTTTCTTTGTATCTTGGTTTTGTAGTTCATGGCAGAGTTTACCAGTCTCTTGGATGGTTGCTCAGACTAGGCCAAGATTAATGATGAACTGAGCGAGGTCCTTAGGAAGTCCCAGGAAGCCATGACCAGGGAACAGGAGGCCAATGAGAGAGAAAATAAGGCCATCATTGAGGCCATGGCCTCACTGAATACTGAGAATTCTTGATTGGCCACTATGGTTACTGATTTCCCTACGGCTAAGGAGGCCAACTTTTTTAAGGGCTGGACAGAGGACTATACTAACGTCAAGCTCCAGCTGGCCTATATCTGAATGGCGAGCTTCAACAAGGGATGGGATCAAGTCCTGGTTAAGGTTGAGGTTCCTGTTGAGTCGCAGCTCTTCAGTGAGCATCACCTTCCCCCCCCCCCCCTCCCAGGTCAATGAGGAAGCCTGCACCAGTGAATCAATCGATCAATACATGTGGCGATAAAGGGGAAGGAAGATGAGGCTTAGAAGCAAGTGAAGGAATGATGCCGTCAATTTTTAGGATTTTTGTTTGTACAATGTACCTTCCCCCCTTTTTTATTGTTGAACTATAATGGCTCATCCCATTCTGTTTATAAATTAATAAAAGAATTAATTTATTTTCATAATCTATTTGCACTTTCTTTGATTGTTACCCTCTGAATCTTTGATCAATTTTTGTGTTTGTTTTGCTGCCGTTGCTTATTGATGAGGAGATTCACTCATTTTCTATCAATTTAGATAGTTTTCTAAAGTAGGATGCAAACGATCATGTGCACCAAGTGTTCATGAATGATTATAAGGCCTTAAAAAGGAGGACCAAGACTTATAAGAACCAGTCCACCTTGGTCGCCAAGCTCAAAGATGACCTTAAAAACTTGGAAGATGTGAGCTCCTCTATGCAGGAGGAGATAAATAAGTTGCAGGTTCATCTCATTAAGTCAAAATATATGGGGGAGGTTAGTTCTCTTCTTCAATCTGAAAATGATGATCAGAAGAAGAAGCTCGCAGAGTCTGAAAAGAAAGTTCATAGGGGCAATGTCATAGTCATGGGACTTAACCGTGACATGAAAAATCTTCAATATCTTTTCAGAATAGGCCCCAGAGCTGCCTGTAATACCCCGTATTTTGTATGCTTTCCAAATTTGGGGATTTATTAAATTTAATGTGAGTTATTAATTTAATATAAATCCGGAAATTAATTATTTTTAATAATTACTAAGTGATGTGAGTTAGTAAGTATGGGAAACTTGTTGAATATTACTAATGATCAAAGTAATATATGATATTGGTTCTATTAAATGTCACGAGTGAATAAAATGACAATTTTGGAAATTTAAGTCGGGACGCGCCTGTGTCATGTCGGGACTAAATATTGATTAATAAAAGTGAATAAATTATAAGTTGCTCGAATGGTCGTTTTGAGTGCGCCAAAGTGTCCGGAAGGGTCGAGATAGTCAGAAAAGTGTACTCGGGGCTGTAGTTTGGGTCTCGGGGCATTTTTAGGCTTAATTAGTACCCCGGGAGGGCATTTTGGACATTTTGTAATTTTGGGTAATTAAACCGACGAATTTGCAAGGGTTATATCAGATGCCTAAGGTTGTCTTCTAAGGATAACACAACCAAAAACAAGTGACGGCCATTGGAGAAGGAAGGTGAGAGCTTGCCAAGGTGTTTTAGGCCGAAAACTCCTCCGTTTGCGCCGTCGTCGCCGCCAAATGATAGATCACGTCGCAAGGATCATACCCACACTGACTTCAGCACAAATCAGAGACCAAAAATTTCCAAGCAAGTATTTATCTTGTTTAATTTCGTTAATGCTTCATTAATGTTAGTTTAGGGTTGATTAGGATGAGTTCTATGAAAGAAAACCCATGTTGGAGATTAGAAAATTGCATGTTTTAGTGATATAGATGATAATCTGGAAATCCCCTTCATATGTAGAGGTTTAACCACGGATTTATGATGAATTAGAAGTAGAATTTCTAGAAAAAGAATGATTAGAACAAAGATAAAGAAATTTTTAGGGTTCATGAGAATTGTATAAATTTTGGCACTTTAATCCTTGATTCTTGATGAAAACTCACATGCCTTACATTGAATATTGTCCATTTAGGTTTAGAAAGTTTGTGGTATGAATTTATAGGAGTTTGGGAGTTAAAAATTTGGATTTGGATGATGTTGGATGATAGAACCCGTAACTGGTTTTTTGCAGAATTCGCCATACCTGCTTGATCGATCGATCGATCATAGAGCATCGATCGATCGATGGTTCGATCGATCGAACACCTGCCCTCGATCGATCGACCCCTCCTGGCAGACTTATATTTCCCCTTATAAATAGTTGAATTCAATTTAAATGAGAAATAATATTTGGACATCCTTATTAAAATATTTTGGGAGGTAAAGAAGACCAGTAGGACTTATGAAAAATATGAAACCTTTAATGTAAGATGAGATTCACATTTTCGGGGATGTTTACATATAAGGGACGATGGAACTATGTATTAAAGAAGGAGATGCGTAAGATAGTTACGTTGGAAAATAAATGAGTACCTACCGAAATTACACTTGGGAGTGCAGAAATTCACGAGTGTCACTTGATAAGTTGGAATAATCCCACAAATTAAGATAAGAGGCAAACGTTATACGTGATAACTAAATAACGGGTAATAAGGACAAATGCCATAATTATGGGTTATGAGATGTACCTAAATTTGATATGGTAATAGTAGTATATTTATATGATTGTGTTTATGCATATACTATATACGTGTGAAAATCATGCCCGCGCTACTTGCTATCCCTGAGGTTACCGCGCTGGGACAGTCTTATCTCGATGGGACCTTTATGGGGGATATTGACTCGTACCCTAGAAGATAGAAATCCTTCGGTACAGGCTATCGAATCGATAGTTCAGACGGTCCTAATAGACGTGAGGGGATGTGCTGACCTCTTAGAGACCTGGAATCTATGCTTCGCCTCAATATTGTTTGTGTTTGTGTTAATACAGTTCGAGTGTGATTCCGAACTTGTATTTCCCTTAGTACGAGTGATACAGGGACATGATAGCAGAGTATACCCGCACCGTAATTATTATGTGGGGTGCTGTTAGAATATATATATTATATTAGTGTTTAATATGTATATTTAATTCTGGAATTTGGGAACTACCTACTGTGTTTATGGTAAGTAAGAAATGAATAATTATTTCAATATGCGAATAAGTGTGTGAAAAGTTTTATATATTGCTCAGAGACTTTATTAGTAAATCAGGTTAAATAAGAACTTTGTTGTTAAATGAAATTAACCTCTTAAACAGTTGAATTTGTCAGTTTAAATCTTACGAGTAACCTAAGATAAGATAAGATAAGTTAAACCGTTGGAAAGATTAGTGCGATAGGCGTGCACATTAGAAGAGAGGTGAGAATTTCTCAAGGGAGTGTCGCACTAATATGTTGTTGCATTGGCCAGTGAACATTTTAAATACTTGCTAAAAAAATTTTAAATCATTTTTACAATCGGGCTCTGACCCGTTTCCATTTTCTTTTCTCTCTTGTATATATATATGTATGTATTACAGGTGCCCAGCCACAGGGGTGTCTTGCATAGGATCCCTTGGAAGGAACGCGCTGCAATTTAGGTGGGAGTTTCAGGCCTCTTTCTTAGATGGCTTTATTTCTTGATTCCACTTCTAGAATTTATTTTATCCAGTTGGGCATGTGTAGCCCTTTTCCATTATTCAGTTGTTTATCGGATATTGTGATTCGTTTATTTCCAGTATTTACACTTTGGGATTATTATTGTCAGGATGTTTTTCATTTAATTATTAAATGTTGGACTCAATTAGTGAATTTTTGATCATTTGGATTATATGTTACATGTCAGTTGTTGTGTGGTTCTTTAATTGTGAATTATGTAAAGTTTTAAATGTTGGTTTATAAAAAAAATTTTGGAAAGAAATGTCTAAAAATGGTTTTGACACTTACCTTAATTATTTAGGGTGTTTAAATTGGAAAAGTTATTTTTACGACAATGATGCTAAGAAAGAACCAACTGTTCGCCTTGATTTTAATTTAATAAAGGAGTGATCGCCCGGTATTTAATTAGGCGGGGTGTCACAGGTGGTATCAGAGCATCAGGTTCTAGTGTCCATAGGATCTGTACGCCTTATTTCGTTTCCAGCTTAGCGTCTTTGAATTAGATCCCTAACACTAGGAATGTTGTATTCATCTGTATGCGTTGGAAATTCGTGCTTCTGCGATTTGTCGATGTGAATGTTGAACTTTCAGATTAAATTTTTAATTTTCAGATGGCCCGTCGGGACGAACAAGCTAAGGCCTTTAGGGAAGTTAATGAGCAAGGACAACTCACACCTTAGTTGTCTCCGAAAAGGGTACCAATCGCCGAATTTGTGGGCATTGTGGCACAAGCAGTTACCACTGCAGTCTTACAGTACCACGAACGTAGCATGTAGCTTAGAGGAGGCAAAAGACCTAGAGAGGTTGATCAAATTCATGTGACTAAAGAAGACAATTGTGCGAAAGAACCGAAATTGCGACAACAAACCACTCAAGACCGAGACAGTTCCAGAGGTAGCAAAATTTTTATAAAGGGCCAAAAGCATCAGGGCCAACAAAGTTGGGGTCAGAATGAAGTCACAAAGAAGTGTTTCAAATGTGGAATGGATGGTCATAAACGTCAATCTTTTCCAAATCAGACTGGGGAGAAACCACAACCCGACCAACGAGAAATTTCAGGACTCTGCTATAAATGTGTGCGATCGGGTCACAAGTGGAGGGATTGTCCTCAACCTGACATCGTTTTTCCACAAATTTCTCAGCAAGGCCAGCAAAACCAAGGAGAAAGTGAGACTAGTCAACAACGTAGTAAAGTGAGACAGTTTTGAGGGAGGTGCTTCCAATGTGGTAGGAATGGCCATAGGTGTCAGGATTGCCCAGAGAGGAATAAAGCCCGAAGGCAGCAGGGCGTCGATAATAAACCATAGAAGCCAGCTCCACCGGCCATTCCAGAACCCTCAGTGCAGAAGAGGCAATAACAGTATGGACTTGTCTATAACGACCACCAAATAGCAACACCTCAGGCCCCAACCGAGATAAAAGGTACGTCCTCTATACCCGGTGCTATGGGTTGAGTTTTATTTGATACTGGGGCGACGCACTGTTTTATAGCTACCCATTTTGCGAAGGCCTTAGGGTTATTAGCCACAGCAGAGAGCACTGTGACGTGTGTAGACTCACCACTGGGAAATGGATCGCTAATTTTCTTTATATGCCGGGGTGTGGGGGTAGATATTGGTAGCTTGGTATTACCAGAACACATGTTAGTCTTAGATATGCATGAACACGATGTTATTATCGGTATGGATTGTCTCGCATCTTACAGAGCCATGATAGATTATTTTGGTGGGAGTATTATCTTTTCCATTCCGGGACAAGAGATGTTTGTAGTGGCGATGCCTTGCCCAGAGGGAGGCTTCAACGCTCATTTGTATTACATAGAGGAGGATACCTCTAAGGAGGTTGTGATTCCCTTAGACTCGATCCCAGTTGTTCGTGAGTATTCCGATGTATTTCAGGAGATACCAGGCCTACCCCCCAGTCGAGAGGTAGACTTTGTCATAGATTCATTACTGGATACTCGACCTATAGCACGCGCTCCATACCTTATGGCTCCGACAGAGATACGAGAGTTACGAGATCAAATAGAGTAGCTATTAGGTCAGGGCTTCATTTGTAGGAGTACCTCACCTTGGGGAGCACCAGTTTTGTTTGTGAAAAAGATAGATGGTTCACTGAGGCTATGTGTGGACTACCGGTAGCTGAACAAGGTCACGATACGGAACAAGTATCCATTGACTCGAATCGATGATCTGTTCGACTAGCTGAGGGGAGCAACTTTATTTTCGAAGATAGATCTGAGGTTAGGGTACCATCAGCTATGTATTAGGGAGCAGGATGTTTCAAAGACTGCTTTCTTGACGAGATATGGGTCCTATGAGTTCAGAGTGATGCCATTTGGACTCATAAATGCTCCAGCCGTATTCATGGACTTGATGAACCTAGTTTTCAGAGAGTTCTTGGATCAGTTTGTCATTGTCTTCATAGATGACATTCTAATATATTCACACTCCAAGGAGGAGCATGTCGAGCACTTGAGACAGGTTCTTTAGACTCTACGAGAGCATCATCTGTATGCTAAGTACGAGAAGTGGGGGTTCTGGTTGCGAGAAGTACAATTCTTGGGGCATATTGTTTTTGCACAGGGGATAGCAGTCGACCCGAGTAAAGTGTCAGCGGTGAGGGAGTGGGGACAACCCACGACATCGATAGAATTAAGTAGTTTCTTAGGATTACTACAGGAAATTCATTTGTGGGTTCTCCAAAATAGCAGGCCCATTGTCGAACCTAACTCGCAAGGGGGTGCCATATGTTTGGGACAATGCTTGTCAATTGTCTTTCGACGAGCTGAAAGACAAGCTTACTTCAGCACCGGTCCTTGCTTTACCTAAGCTGGGTGTGGAGTACCTAGTTTACACCGATGCTTCTTTACGGGGACTTAGGGGAGTACTTCAGTAGGAGGAGAAGGAAATAGCTTTTGCCTCTCGCAAGCTTAAGTCGCACGAGAAGAACTACCCCACACACGACCTAGAGTTAGCAGCAGTCGTATTTGCGTTGAGGATATGGAGGCACTATTTACTGGGGGAGAAATTTCGCTTATTCACAGACCACAAGTCACTACAGTACCTATTCACTCAACGAGAGCTGAATATGCATCAGCGCAGGTGGTTAGAGTTTGTGAAGGACTATCAGTTCGATATACAGTACCATCCGGGGAAGGCCAACATAGATGCTGATGCATTGAGCCGTAGACCAGTAGACGATGTAGCAAATGTTTGGAAAGTAAAGTGGAAAGAGTTGGGTCACTAGGATGCAGTAGCCCGTTCCTTCATATCTGTCATGAAAGTGACACCCAAAATTGTTACGAGGGTGATACAGGCACAGACCGCAGACCCATTTTGCTAGGAGCAGATTGTACGACTTTTAGCTGAGGGTACTTAGTCCTATTCTGTTAGTTCTGATGGGGGTTTGAGGTTTAATGGGAGATTGGTGGTCCCAGAAGGAGCAGATTTACATCATACAGTGATGACCCAGTCTCACGGGTCCCGATTCGCAGTACATCCCGGGGGAGATAAAATGTATTTGGATATGAGGCGGCAATACTGGTGGAGTGGGATGAAAAAGGACATTGCTGAGTTCGTGTCCAAGTGTTCTACCTGCCAGCTGGTAAAGGTGGACCATCAGAAACCATCAGGGCTGCTTCAGCCATTGGAAATACCCACGTGGAAGTGGGAGAGTATTTCTATGGATTTTATTACTGGGTTGCCTACATCACAACGGGGCCACGACTCCATCTGGGTGATTGTGGACCGTTTGACCAAGGTGGCTCATTTTTTGCCAGTGCGGACAGACTATACCACGGGTCAGTATGCTCAGTTGTTCATTGCTGAGATTGTCAGATTACATGGGGTGCCCCTGAATATTGTGTCAGATAGAGACAAGATTTTTGTGTCGCGTTTTTGGGAGAGCTTTCAGGATGGTATGGGTACTGAGTTGAGGTTCAGTTCAGCTTATCACCCACAGACAGATGGACAAATAGAGCGTACTAATTAGATGTTAGAGGATATGCTATGCATGTGTGTCCTTGACTTTGGAGGAGGTTGAGAGCCACATCTTCCACTGGTAGAGTTCACTTATAATAACTCTTATCAGTTCACGATTGGCATGGCTCCATTCGAGGATTTGTATGGCAGGCCTTGTCGTTCCCCAACATGTTGGCTAGAGGTGGGGGATAACAAGTTGCTCGGACCAGAGGTGATTCAGGAAACCTCCGTGAGGATTGAGATTATCAGGAGTTTCATTCGAGTAGCCCAGGACAGGCAGAAAAGCTACGCCGATGCGAAATGGTTCTTTCGAGAGTTTAATGTGGTGGACCAAGTATTACTACGTGTATCTCCTATGAAGGGAGTGATGAGGTTCGGGAAGAAAGGGATATTGGCCCCGAGATACGTGGGACCATTTCCTAATATTGAGAGGGTTGGGCCGGTAGTATACAGATTGGGACTTCCAGAGCATCTACATCGCATTCACGATGTATTTCACATCTCGTCGTTGAGACGATACCTTCGGGATGGCATGAATCACACCCACATCGCGATAGAAGAGATAGACTTAAAGCCTGATAGCTCTTACGAGGAGAGACCATTGGCTATCCTAGACCATAGCGAGATGAGATTGAGGTCGAAGGTAGTTCCACTTGTACGAGTCCAGTGGGAACATCATAATGTGGAGGAATCCACCTGGGAGCGCGAGGCAGATATGCGCGAGAGATACCCATATTTATTCTTACCAGGTATGCCTTATTTTCTGAATTACGGGACGAAATTCCGTTATTAGGGGGGAAGTATGTAATACCCTGTATTTTTAGGCTTTCTAAATTTGGGGATTTATTAAATTTAATGTGAGTTATTAATCTAATATAAATTCAAAAATTAATTATTTTTAATAATTACTAACATGATGTGAGTTAGTAAGTATGAGAAACTTGTTGAATATTACTAATGATCAAAGTAATATATGATATTGGTTCTATTAAATGTCACGAGTGAATAAAATGACAATTTTGGAAATTTAAGTCGGGACGCGCCTGTGTCGTGTCGAGACTAAAAATTGATTAATAAAAGTGAATAAATTATAAGTTGCTCGTATGGTCGTTTTGAGTGCGCCAAAGTGTCCGGAAGGGTCAAGATAGTCAGAAAAGTGTACCCGGGGGTTGAGTTTGGATCTCAGGGCGTTTTTAGGCTTAATTAGTACCTCGGGAGGGCATTTTGGACATTTTGTAATTTTGGGTAATTAAACCCACGAATTTTCAAGTAAGGTTTTCTTCTAGGTTAAACACAACCAAAAACAAGTGACGACCATTGGAGAAGGAAGGAGAGAGCTTGCCAAAATGTTCTAGGCTGAAAACTCCTCCGTTTGCGCCGTCGTCGCCCCCAAACGATAGATCACGTCGCAAGGATCATACCCACACTGATTTCAGCACAAATCAGAGACCAAAAATTCCCAGGCAAGTATTTATCTTACTTAATTTCGTTAATGCTTCATTCATGTTAGTTTAGGGTTGATTTGGATGAGTTCTATGAAAGAAAACCCATGTTGGAGATTAGAAAATTGCATGTTTTAGTGATATAGATGATAATCTGGAAATACCCTTCATATGTAGAGGTTTAACCACAAATTTATGATTAATTAGAAGTAGAATTTCTGGAAAAAGAATGATTAGAACAAAGATAAAGAAATTTTTAGGGTTCATGAGAATTGTATAAATTTTGGCACTTTAATCCTTGATTCTTGATGAAAACTCACATGCCTTACGTTGAATATTTTCCATTTAGGTTTAGAATGTTTGTGGTATGAATTCTAGGAGTTTGAGAGTTAAAAATTTGGATTTGGATGATGTTGGATGATAGAACCCGTAACTGGTTTTCTGTAGAATTCGCCATACCTGCTTGATCGATCGATCGATCATAGAGCATCGATCGATCGGTAGTTCGATCGATCGAACACCTACCCTCGATCGATCGACCCCTCCTGGCAGACTTATATTTCCCCTTCTAAATAGTTGAATTCAATTTAAATGAGAAATAATATTTGGACGTCCTTATTAAAATATTTTGGGAGGTAAAGAAGACCAGTAGGACTTATGAAAAATATGAAACCTTTAATGTAAGATGAGATTCACATTTTCGGGGATGTTTACATATAAGGAACGATGGAACTATGTATTAAAGAAGGAGATGCGTAAGATAGTTACGTTGGAAAATAAATGAGTACCTACCGAAATTACACTTGGGAGTACAGAAATTCACGAGTGTCACTTGATAAGTTGGAATAATCCCACAAATTAAGATAAGAGGCCAACGTTATACGTGATAACTAAATAACGGGTAATAAGGACAAATGCCATAATTATGGGTTATGAGATGTACCTAAATTTGATATGGTAATAGTAGTATATTTATATGATTGCGTTTATGCATATACTATATACGTGTGAAAATCATGCCCGCGCTACTTGCTATCCCTGAGGTTACCGCGCTGGGACAGTCTTATCTCGATGGGACCTTTATGGGGGATATTGACTCGTACCCTAGAAGATAGAAATCCTTCGATACAGGCTATCGAATCGATAGTTCAGACGGTCCTAATAGACGTGAGGGGATGTGCTGACCTCTTAGAGACCTGGAATCTATGCTTCGCCTCAATATTGTTTGTGTTTGTGTTAATACAGTTCGAGTGTGATTCCGAACTTGTATTTCCCTTAGTACGAGTGATACAGGGACATGATAGCAGAGTATACCCACACCGTAATTATTATGTGGGGTGCTGTTAGAATATATATATTATATTAGTGTTTAATATGTATATTTAATTCTGGAATTTGGGAACTACCTACTGTGTTTATGGTAAGTAAGAAATGAATAATTATTTCAATATGCGAATAAGTGTGTGAAAAGTTTTATATATTGCTCAGAGACTTTATTAGTAAATCAGGTTAAATAAGAACTTTGTTGTTAAATGAAATTAACCTCTTAAACAGTTGAATTTGTCAGTTTAAATCTTACGAGTAACCTAAGATAAGATAAGATAAGTTAAACCGTTGGAAAGATTAGTGCGATAGGCGTGCACATTAGAAGAGAGGTGAGAATTTCTCAAGGGAGTGTCGCACTAATATGTTGTTGCATTGGCCAGTGAACATTTTAAATACTTGCTAAAAAAATTTTAAATCATTTTTACAATCGGGCTCTGACCCGTTTCCATTTTCTTTTCTCTCTTGTATATATATATGTATGTATTAGAGGTTCCCAGCCACAGGGGCATCTTGCATAGGATCCCTTGGAAGGAACGCGCTGTAGCTTAGGTGGGAGTTGCAGGCCTCTTGCTTAGACGACCTCATTTCTTGATTCCACTTTTAGCATTTATTTTATCCAGTTGGGGATGTGTCGCCCTTTTCCATTATTCAGTTGTTTATCGGATATTGTGATTCGTTTATTTCCAGTATTTACACTTTGGAATTATTATTGTGAGGATGTTTTTCATTTAAGTATTAAATGTTGGACTCAATTAGTGAATGTTTGATCATTTGGATTATATGTTATAGGTTAGTTGTTGTGTGGTTCTTTAATTGTGAATTATGTAAAGTTTTAAATGTTGGTTTATAAAAAAAATTTTGGAAAGAAATGTCCGAAAATGGTTTTGACACTTAGCTTAATTATTTAGGGTGTTTAAATTGGAAAAGTTATTTTTACGACAGTGATGCTAAGAATGAACCAACTGTTCGCCTTGATTTTAATTTAATAAAGGAGTGATCACCCGGTATTTAATTAGGCTGGGTGTCACACTGCCTCTATAGTCTATGATGAGGGATGACAAGATTCCCCTGTTAGTTTATAGGAAGCTCAATATTTGGCTACAAGCATGGTTGGCTGAATGCCCTCAAGGTTGTCATAGAAATCACGAATTTCCGTCTCTAGTATATTAACCACTTTGAGTGTCCATTTTACCAATGAACGCCCTTTGGACGAGATAAGAGATGGGTCCTTTTGCACTCCATTCCCATCCAACTTGTTGAGAGATACTTAGAAAGTCATGATAGCGATGATGAATACTGGCATGATCCTAATGATAGTCCTAAAAATCCGATCGAGAAGTTTTTTACAAGCTGACCATAAACTGTTGTAACAATTTTTGTACTATGTGTAATAATCTTGTAACTGGTATCTTTTATTATCAGGCATTTGTCAAAAATTTAAATTAATACCAATCTTTATGCATTTTTCCATTCCTTTATGATAAGCATGTGCTATATCTGTCTATCTTACCCTTTAAGTTGTGTCATCACAATTCATTAGGCCTACAAGAGAGAATGGTAAAATTGCACATGGTCTATGGCCACTCCACCCATTCAAGATTTTATCCAACCAAACAGTGTTAGTTTACTGCCCAGGGATCCCCATAGGGATTAAAATTGCTAGGGAAAGTTGTGAGTCTGCATGTGTTTATTATAACAAGGATTTGAGGAGTTTAATCATTAATTATAATAAGCCAAATTGCCATTGTAATTAAATTAAATTTGATCATCACTTTTAAAGATTAATGCCAATTTGGAGCCTATTACTTTGGAAATAATGTAAATAAATTGAATAACTAAGAGTTTGAGGGAGTGGAAGAAAGGCCTTTATGCATAACTAAAATAATAAATTGCGAGCAATATGAGTTTTAAAATGAAAATTTTCAAAAACTAAATGCTGAAAGATAAAACTAAAAATATAACTTCTTGAGATTGGTCACATTCCATGCTCTTGGTATCTCTTTGCCCTCCATTATTTCTAAGTGATAGGCTCTTTGTAGATCATCTTTGATTATTTTTAATTGTCCCTCACAGTTAGGTCCTAGCTAACCATCTAACGGTCTTACGGCGCTGTCGATAACCTTTATAAGGACATAATCACCTACTTGGACCTTCGTTGGATTAACCCCTTTGTTTTATTACTTTGAAATTGATATTTATATGAGTCCAACTTGATTATGGCTTGGTCTCTTTATTCTTCGGTCAGGTCAAGTTCAGCGTAAAGGGCATCGTCATTCAGCCCTTGATTAGGAACTTATGTTCTCATGATCGAGAGACCATCTTCGAGTGGAATCACAAATTCCATTCCGTATATGAGGGCGAAGGGCGTTTCCCCGATTGGCCTTCTTGGCGTAGTGTAATACACCTAGATGATATAAGGAATCTCATCCACCCAAGTGCCTTTTGCCTTTTTCTACCTCTTCTTTAGTCCATAGAGCATCATTTTGTTAAAGGACTCAGCCTGGACATTGCATTGGGGACACGCCACTGAACTGAAGGGCTGCTTCGCTCCATCTCATCACAGAAACTTCGAAAAGGAACACTTTCAAATTGTTTTCCATTATCAGTTATGATGGCCCTTGGTGCCCCAAATAGAGTTATGATGTTCCTACAGATGAATCTTATCATGCTTGCATCTTCGATGTTCGTCAGTGGTTCTGCCTCGATCTACTTTGTGAAATAGTCCATGTCAACCAACAAGTATTTCCATTTCCCTAGCACAGTAGGTAGTGGTCCCATGATATCCAACACCCATTTTGAAAATGGCCATGGACTGGTTAATGGCCTCAGGTCGTAGGTCGATTAATGGACCATGGGAGAGAATTTTTTCCACTTTTTTCACTTGTGAACATAAACACTTGCATCTTTATGCATATGTGACTACCACGAGTCTTCTTTGATTAATCATAATGCTAGGGACCTTCCTCCAGCATGGCTTCCACAAATCCCATCATAAAGTTCTTAAATAACTTACTCGACGTCCTTTGGGTGTACACATTCGAGTTAGGGACATGTGAAGGATCTCCCATAAAGTTTGCCCCTATGGTTTAGGTAAAAACAAATAACTTTCACTCTAACTTGATGGACCAATTTCTTATCGGTCGGTAGTCTTTCATTCTGCAAGTATGCAATGATTGGGTTGACCCATCTGCGACCCTTCTCAAGGTAGAGAACATGGTCAGGGATCATCATTTTGTCAATACTAGGCTTAGAGAGTAATTCCACTTCGATTGTTCTCCTAAGACTGGAGTCTACTTCCGATCTTAGGGTTAATAGAGTGTCAACATGATTGTTATGCCCTTGGGGTAATCGTTGCACGTGGACTTCCCCGAATTTCATCATCAGCTTGCACATCACCACGAGGTGGGCTGCCATCCTATCATCATTTGCATTGAAGTCCCCATTGACTTGGTTGGACACTAGTTTGGAGTCATTCTAAACTTTTAACTGACTTGGCCTCAACGAATGGGCTTTATAGAGGCCAACTATAAGTGCTTCGTACTCGGACTTATTATTAGAGACTTCAAAGCCCAATCCGATCCCCTTTTAGATTGGTGCATCTTTCAAAGTTATGAGGACAATTGCTACTCCTTCAGAATTGGAGGTACCATTAACATATAACATCCATCTCTTTGCCTAACTCTACTTATGGATTTGTGATTGCTCGACCACCTATTGGTCTGTCGAACCATCACTTGTAAATTTTATAATAAAGTCGACCAATATTTGCCCCTTGATCCCCATCCTTAGCATAAAGTGAATGTCAAACCTTCTAAGTTCTACTGACTATTTTGACATTCTCTCGAACATGTCGGCTCTTAGAATGACAACATTGAGGGGGAAAAGTAATGAATGTGATGGAGTGGGCTTCAAACTAATGCTTAAGCTTTTGGGAAGCAATAACCAATGCATAAGCCAGTTATTCCAATGACAAGTAGAGCTACTCGGCATCGAGGAGAATTTTATTGGCATAGTAAATATGAAACTGGTTTGCCTCCTTCTGGCAGACCAATGTCGAGCTAATCGCGTGGATTGAAACCTCAAGGTAGAGTTAAATGGATTCCCTTGATCTAGAATTTTTAGGAACAGGGGTTTTCTTAGGTAGGACTTGAGTTCTTAGAGGTTAATTACGCACTCTCCATTCCAGGTGAGGTCGGTGTCCTTTTTGAGTAGCTAAAAAAATGGTCGACAATGCTTAAACAATTTTGAAATGAAGCGATTGAGCGCTCCTAGCATCCCAGTGAGCTTTTGGATTTTACACAATGTCTTCGGCGTATGGACATTATTGATAGCCTCTATTTGATAAGGATTGTCCTATATTCCTCTTTGATTGACTAGATAACCCATAAACTTCCCTGACTGGACCCCGAATGAGCATTTTCTTGCATTGAGGTTCATCCGATAGTGCCTGAGGTTTTCAAAGGTGTTGGCTAGGTGTTCTAAATAGTCATTCTTATTCTTTCTCTTGACGAGCATGTCGTTAATGTACACTTCCAATGTTTCCCCTATTTGGTTTTGAACATCTTTGTGCCCAGTCTTTGGTACGTTTCTCTAGCATTCTTAAGCCTGAAAGTCATGAACTTATTACAGTACAAGCCTAATGGTGTTATTAATGAGGTTTTGTCTTGGTCGGGGGAGAACATAAGAATCCGATGGTACCCCGAGTAAGCGTTTAGGAGACTCATGCATTCATTGACTGCAGTGGTGTCGACCAATTGATCTATCTTTGACAGGGGAAACTGTCTTTAGGATAAGCTCTATTGAGTTTGGTGAAGTATTAACAGACTATCTAGCTGCCATTGCTTTTTCAAACTATGTCTCAGTTGGAGAGCCACTTCAGGAATTGAAATTCTCTAATGGACCTTTGCTCCATAAGTTTCTCGAACTCCTTTTCTACTACCTTTGCCTTTTCTAGAGCTATTTGATGAGCCTTTTGTATGATCGGTTTGAATGATGGATCCTAATGGAGATAATGACACACGATCATAGGATCAATCCTTGCATATCGTATAGCTCCTGGGAAAATACTTTTAAGTTGAATTTTAGAAAGGTAACCATCTCCCTTTTCTCATGGTTGATTAACATTATTATGATTAACATTTTCCTTTCTGACTAGGTTCTATAAAAACAATCTCCTCAGGGTTTCAATGACCTAGTCAGCGGGGTGGATCATGGTGTCTTTTAGTCCTATTCGATCGTGCCGTAGTTATTATTTTGACTGAGTTTCACCATCCCTAGACGTCTCCGAAAGAGTCTCTTTCTATTTTTTCTTCTCCTGATTGGTCCTAATAATGGTGATGTAACATTTATGAGCAATGGCTTGGTCGCCTATTATCTCCATTATGCCTCGATATGTGATACACTTGAGCTTTTGGTGGTAAGTTGAAGGTACAACTCTCATGGCATGAAGCCAACCCCTCCCGATAATTGTGTGATAGAGAGAATTAATATCCACCACCAAAAACTCAACGAGCTTTGAAATATTCCCTACCCTCACTGGTAGGATCAACTTACCCAATGGCATGGTCATTTTTCCTAAAAAGCTAACTAGAGGGACATTCTCTTCCTTAAGATATTACATCCTAAGCTTGAGCTTATTGAAGAGATCCAAGTACATCACCTCCGAAGATCTCCCCTGGTCTACTAGTAACTTATCCACATCCCAGTTTGCCATTATGAGAGTGATTACCAACGCATTGTGCTACGGGGTTCTTACCCCAACAATCCTCCTCTATGAAGATAATATCTTATTGGAGTCGATGTCCTCTGGTCATCGACGCTTACGAGACTAGCTTATCCATCTAAACAACATTTCCTTAGATCTTCTTGATGTCAGATGCCCCATGTATCACCGCAAAGTCATGTCCTATATCATCATACAGGATGTTATCCTATTTTTGGTCTCCATTAATTAAAACCTTATCTAACTTCTTCTCTATGTATTTATACAAATGCCTAGCCTGGGCTAACTCCTCAGGTGGAATTTTAGTGCCTAGCAGTTTTTATTCTTGTGCCCGTCTTCTTTGTGGAACACATACCGAAGCATGTTATTCCTCTTGGTTAAATCCCCTCCCATCTTCTTTGGACACTTGAGGAACTGTTGATCTTTCTGAAATTCTTATAGATCGGTTCCTTAAAATTATGTTGATGGATTGAAAATATTTGGATGAATCCTCTTTGCCCCCGTTCTTAGCACTGTTTTGCTTCTTGTTTCCCTTCTTTGGATTGTTCTCTTTGTCACCCCTTTGATTTTGCAAGACCAGTTCCTGCCTGGCTGGTTTGGACCACATTACCTTGGCATACTTTTCAATACACAACAGGAGATCGTCAATGGTGTCAGCCTCTTTTTTGGTGAGAGACTGGCATAGCATGTAAGTAGGGATAAACCGATTTTGAAAGACGCCATATCAACTTGCTCTAAAAAGTCTTCCACTTCATTTAACACTTCCTAATAATGCTTGGCGTAATCCTGCAGAGTCCCTTGTGGCTTCTTCCTCATTGTGAGTAATGAGTCCATCCTTTTTGAGTGCGAGCTGGTAACTATGAAGCGAGTAGTGATGGACTCAGTGAGGACCTTGAAGCTCTTAATAGATATGTGAGGCATCCTCTGAAAACCACTTCCAGGGAATGTCTCCCAAGCTAAAAGGGAAAATAGGACACATCAGAGCATCATTATGACTCCATAAATTCATGGCCTGCCTATACTGCCGAACATGATCTATAGGGCAAGTCTTGCCATCGTAGATTTTGAACCTGGGGGTTACAAAATCCCTTGGGGGTTCCTCTTCCTCAATAGATCTTGAGAAAGGATACTTCATCTGGGTAATTAGATCTCTCCTTACTAGATCTTTTGTAGACCTTGATCCTCGATGAAATGAGAATTATCTCTCCATTCTTTCCATCCATTGCTGGAGACGAGAATTCTTTTCAATCTAGAGGCCAGTTGCCTCCTCCGGCTGTTGATGTCTTTCTTCGTATACATCGACCAACCGTGAGATCTGGGTAGATCTAGGCTACCCGTGTCTCTCCTTGAAAGGATGTTGCTCTACTTGAAACATTGGATTTCCATTTAGACGGACCTTAGATCTAACCCTCAGTGGAGCTAAGTCAACTCGCACATCTCCAGGTTGGGGTGGACTATTTGGTTGGTAAGAAATCATGACTATTATTTTTTAGGGATTGCTTTCATAGAAAGGAAGTTGATTTTTCATAGACGGTGCCAATTGTGAGTGAAAATAATCACGATTAATGAATTTTATAAATCTATTAAATGGAAAGCAGACAAATGTCACAGAAAAACATACAAATATATGTGGTTTGAAAAATTGCCTCTATCCACGGAGAGGTCACTTAATTTTTATTAGTTTTTCTCAAAGTATGAAAATTACATCCCTCTTGTCCCTGGGATGTGGGTTGTATTGATAGTTTTTTAAAATTATAATGGTTTAATTATTCAAGGAACTCCCTTGGATTGGTATTGTCTCATGTGGTGATTCCATGAATATCTCATCCGAGATTTTGGGTAACCGATGTGATCTTGTTGAAATCCTAACTATTTTGTAATTATCCATGTGAAAATGTTTGTATTAATCCTTATTATTAGTAGACTAGGCCAGGCAGGCTTCAAGCGCTAATGGGTTTGTCGGAAAGGACTGAGTTAGGTCCAACTATGGTTTGGTTCCCACAGAATCCATACAGAATAGAAAATCTTCTTACAATATTGTGGATGGTAATACAATTTTCAATACTCCAAATTTGTCTGTGACGTTGTTAGTGCTCCGTAATAGGGATCAAATCCAAACATATAAAATAAATAGGTAGTATATTATTTAAATTCTATTTTAGTTATATATATAAAAAATTAAGATATAAACATAATATATTTTCTATTAATAATTTATCCTTCATGCACTCTTGTGTTTTTGAGAATTTTGAGATATTTTTAATGGATTTTGATCAGAAAAGATGGTCTGGGACACACATGCCAAGGCCCAACATTGGGGAGTCCAAATGGCACAAGGCTGAAGTCTTTAAAAGTTACCCTAAATAGACTCAACTTCCTCAATTCAACTACCACTAACAAAACTTGGCCTAAATAGGCTCAGCTTCCTCAACACAAATACCACCACCATGGCTCAGCTAGAAAATGGATTGACAACATTACTTTACAAGGTAAACTGAGATTTGTCCGACATCATTCAAAAATCCCAAACTAGGTCTGTCAATGGGTAGGGTCTAGGCCTGGACCTAATTCCAACTTGAAACTCATAATAGGGTCTGAGCATACTTTTTTGAATTTGAGATCCGAAAACCTAAAGACCTATTTGTTACATGGTAGGATCTAAATTCTATAAAAATCTGGACCCGAAGACCTGACCTATCTTGTACATTATTATTGTTTAAATATATATAGACCGTCTCAGGTACAGACCTCTTATGGTGCGGACTCCATGCAAACTATTTTTTTAAAACAGTAAAAAAATGAATTTTTTGATGAAAGTTCATGGATATGATCTCCAAAGCGAGGATATCATCTATAAATTTTTCATTCAAAAATTCAATCATAAATTTGGAAAGATGATCATCAAAAGTTTCAACGGTCGAAACTGTATATTAACACCATTGTTTTCATATCACCTCATCTCACCCACTTTTTTGATTGAGTTTTTTTGGAGATTTTCTCCTCACTAAGAAGATCATATCCATGAAGCTTTTTCAAAAAATTCATTCTTTTACCATTTTGAAAATTTTTATATGTACCAACACATGTAAGATAAGGAGTCCTTGCAAGAGGCTTTTCAACAACATCACTTTAACACCTTAGTGGATTTTCTGATCAGTTACTCGGACTAGATCTGAGGTATTTAATGGGTTTGGATCCAGAACTACATAAAAAGGACCCGTCGAATATTCAGGTAGGACCCGATTTGATAAAATATTAACAGCTCAAATATAATTTTACTTGTATCTGACCCATTGATAGGCGTATCCCAAACTATGAGTTGGCCTCAACACAAGACTCATATGAATCCACGACTCGGAT
Source organism: Sambucus nigra (assembly GCA_949130495.1). Lineage (NCBI taxonomy): Eukaryota > Viridiplantae > Streptophyta > Magnoliopsida > Dipsacales > Adoxaceae > Sambucus > Sambucus nigra. The sequence goes on along the minus strand of OX422221.1, from coordinate 528,111,107 downwards.
TACACCTTCATTAAACATAATCAAGGTTTGATTGCCCATCTTTCATATTTTGCAAACTCAATATTTCAAAAAAGATCTCTTAAGACCTATACAAGAAAATGGCTCGGCTTAAGCAAAGTCGTTGATCTAGATGGCTCTCGACCTATACAAAAGGACTATCTTAAGGATTCGTCTAAAATATTTTTAGAGAAGGTAGAATGTCAAGCCCCTTGAAGATTCAAATAGAATATTTAGGTCACTCTTATAAGATTTAGATACAATATTTGGAATCATAAGGGATTACTCGCTCAAGGAATACATAGATCAGCTAAAGGATATAAAGGGACTTGTTGAGTCGTCCAAAGTGTCATAAGGCCCAAATTTACCCTCAACTAATGAAGATAGATTAAGTTTGTGTTTATTTTTTTATCCGAATCTAATTTACCCCTGAATGTATTTAGATCGACTCTGATTTTAGATTCATAATTATGATATAACTTTAACTCTTAATCATTCACAGGCAAATATAGTCATTAACCTCTTAATCATTTAAAAAATAAACACTATTTGTTTAGTCTGAATGGCTCAGATTCATACTTAAGAGGTAAAATCAAACTCCACCTAAGTATTCGAGTTACCCGCTAGACTCCCTCGATCATCATTAGTTCGGCATGAATATTAGGATATCCCATATAGTAGTTGGATAAAGAGGGTTTGACTTTGACTTCTATCAAGACATGTCTAATTTTTGGACGGAGGAAAGGGTTCAACTTGAATATTTTGACGATCAATTTTACCCTCATCCATTGCATTTGTGGAGCCTCGCTTAGCCCTCAACAACCAGTAGATTCGTCTTAAGTATTTCTAAAGGCCCTTCCACTATGAGTGGGTCGACCAAAAAATTTGAAGGACCTACAAGACTCTTGACTAATTCAACTAGAATACTCATTCAACTATCGACCGTATTTGCTTTGGCCTATTGATTCGAATAAAATATATATTTTATTAAAAATTTTACTCTACATTAATGCAATTCCACGCTCGTTATAAATTCACATTTTGAATTCATTTATTGTATAATCCTAAATAACCATTCATAATCAATTGTACAGAGTTTATTTAAGTAATTATAGGGTTTACGATGTTAATGGTGAAGTCTGGAAGAAATTTCGGCAAGAAACAATTTCTTACGACCCTCCAGGTATAAATAGTAAATTTTGAAATTCAGTTTCGAACTCGGACTATTCATGGAAGTTATAGGTCTCGAATCAAGGAATGCCTACATTCAAACGAGGTGCCAATCTGATCTCAAACGAAAAAATTATGATTATTAAATGTTTAAAATAAAAAGAAAGTCAAAGCCCTGGGTCAAACCCAAAGTCAAACTTCGTGAACCGACATAGTTGAAATATTATTTACCTTGAAATTTGGGACACGTCGGTTCTTACAATGCATTGATCGGAGGTCGTATAAAGAATTTACAAATTTTGGGGTTTGAATTAAGGGTTCTATATTAATGAGGCATTATTATTAATGAATGTATGTATGGTTTGATGGTTAAAGGAAGGAAGTAAAAGGGGAGAGGTCCTGGGTTCGAATCTCACTCTAACTCTATATCTTTTTTAACAAAGCAGATTAATAGAATAAAAAGGCTATAACTATTGTTGTGGTGGTGGTGGTGGTGGTGGGGGGGGGGGGGGGGTCGAACCTGAGTCTACCCCATCCTTCCTTCCTATGTTAACCACCAGACCAAATACTCATTTGTTAAATATATAGCACCCATAATTCAACCTAGTTTCTTTCCCCATCTTTTTTCACTCACTCCCTCTCCCACTTTCTTCTTTCATTCCCCCATTTATTATTCTTCTCCCATGATATTTTCATCAACCATCACATGATATCATATAATAATTCCTTTACCCATCCATCATTTTTATTATTTTATTAAACCACCTAATATAATTATATTTTCTACTCTTAAACTAATTTTTTCAACCTGTAAATAGGGCCATTTGGAGACACAATTAGACTCAATTTTAGAGTAAGAAACTCTCTTTTACATTTAATAGTTGTTTTGAAGCTATTAAATTAGCATTTTTTGAGAGATTTATGAGGTTGGAATATGAATATTGAGTGGCACATTCAAATATTCAAACTAAATTCTTCTCATTTTTCTTCAAGTAAATGTTATTATTTTTATGGCTTTCTCTCATACACTTTTTTATTTAATTTTTTGAACATGATTTCCAATTAATTAAATTATGTTGAGATTAATGAACTCACATTGGGTATAAAGTTTCTTCGCTATGGTATGATGAAATAAACTGGTTTTGATGGGTTGATTATTTCTGAAATTACACCTAGGGATCTTAATGGGGGTATATCATGTATACACCATATTTTCTACCTTCCATGTGTAATTTTGAAAATATTTTTGATGCCAAACACTCATTTTAACTTTTATGCAAAATTAGGGGAGTGACATTATGAGTTTAAATAATTGTTGGAATGAGTATTTAAAATATATCTAATCATGTAACCATTTATGTTATGTATTATGAGATTAGGGATCTAAGTCTCAACCTTTAGTTTTCTTACTTATCAATTAAGTTAGTGTAAATACTTGCCTAGGTTAATTGTAGTATAAAATATTTCAAAATATAAAATTTATCTTTCACATTTTGTTGAGATCTGTTAAATTTTAAATGACATTCTTTGTGTATTCGATACCCGAACTCGCCACTATATACACGTCGATCGATTTTCACCCTGTCATAATGGAGCCATTGCTGGGGAGTGTTTTGTTTCAAAATTTAATTTATTTATTGACTTTAACATTCTATATATGGGGTCACAAGTATTTAGTCCTACTTTTAAATATTCATTTTTATCCACTCCTGTAATAACCCCTATTTTCCCATGTAAAGGCTGGCCAGACACGATACGCCGAAGATAGGGATTTCTTGTCAATTAATACCATTCTTAGCACCATAGTAAATATAAATAAATTATTTTCTCAAAACTTCGGCATTTATAAATGAAGAAAACATACACAATGATTCAAAAATCCACACCACTATAATAAAAATAATAAAATCTAGCTAACATGATAAATCCCAACTGACATGAAATAAAAAAGTGTCAGGCTTACGCCTTTACAAAATTTCCAAATAATAAAAGACTGAATCTGAAAAGAACCTATGCTAGAAGGAGAATAAATATGAATCTTGAGAGTAAACTATATCGCGTAACTTCCAGAGCACAATTTAGTTGTCCCTATCTAGGAGCAACGGGGGAGGGGGGGGGGGGGGGGCATTTAAATCTGGGTCAGTGCCCAAGGTGTGGAAGAATTAACTTGAATAAAATATGAATGTAATTATACAGTCGATGCACAATAAATATTCCCCCCTTTTGACACTCACGTTCATATGACACCTCACCCCTCAACTAAGCGAAACATCATTCGCACCCCAAAAAAACCCCCCATAAATTTATGACATTTACTAAATTTTAGGGGAAATACCTTCCAAATTGATTTAATAAAATGTAATCCCTACATTTTTAAAATTTACCCGCTTACATTAAGTATGTTCTCCCCTTTTTATCAAGTATAAACATAAACATTTATTATGCATTATAGGATAAAATAATAATCAACGTGCATATCCTTAGACAATTAAACTTATTTCCACAATATCGGGGTAATTAATAATATATGTCCTTCCATTATGTGACACACAAGGGCATGTAACCTTGGTGTCATGATCGTGCTCTATTGGCAAGTCATAAGGAATACTAAGATCCAAACCAGTCAGTCCGAAGGAATCTTAACATCCTAAACGGACACCACAAAATACACATATGTTGGGGGCGGTCCCTACGAAGGATGCCTATATACGGCCCATACCTAGAGGTGATATAAGAACGGTAAATGCCACTCCTACCTCTCAAGGGTGGAGCCTATACGTAGTACCTATGTACCTACACAATGTTAAGCCCACCTGTGTTGACGTGTGGTCACTAGCCCGAACGCGTGAACCCCCAAGCCGATAGGAAATTCCATTGGTAAGTCCACACACAATATTATATAATACATATTATTTTTCCTATAATATGTAAGTAATTATTTTTTGAATTACTATAAGATTCCAAACCTAATCCCATACCACCAGTCATCCAACACTTAAATCATCATATAAATAATTACTTAACCATTTAGTCATAGGTAACCATCATTTATTAGGATATGGGTAAAATTTCGTTCCACACTCTAATTATCCCAACATTTACATTTTGTCCCAAATAAATTTCAACATGACCAATGATATCCCATTGTTAATCCCCAGAACTGAATTAAGTTTAAGGAGTTTATACACATTACGTTGTAATATTCAACATCAACTTCCGCTATATTAGCCATACAATTAAGCCCCAAACTTTACTCATCCGAACCGGTCCGGTCTATAGGGATCGGTTCGGTTTGCCCTTTATAGAATGTTTTCACCACATGAGATCGGTTCATTTTATTTCCCATTAGTTTGGTTCGTTCTTTACAGAACATTTGACCTGTACCAGATCGGTTCATTTTAGTGCCTATCGGTTCGATTTGGTCTTTAGAGCAAAATCGATCTACACCTGATCGATTCTTTTTCCTCCCAATGGATTCGGTTTGGGTTCTGGGATTCTAACCCAAAATATTCAGATTTTGGTTCCTAATTTCTGGAAATAATATCTACATGAAATTAGTCCTCTACATGCATATCATTATAAATTTTGAATTAAAATTCCTTAACATATGGGTATTTAACTATAAGATTCAAATCTAATAAACCCCAGTTTCCATAAATTTAAAGGGGATACAAATTCTGCATTGAGAAATATATTATATAATAAGTTATGCAAGAAATTCTTGCTTGGAATAAGTAGTGGATAACCCTTGAAAGCTACTGGTCTCCCTCTTGTTCTTCCTCTTTTCTTCTTGGGTGTTTCTTAATCCTCTCTCCCATGGCTGCTGTTAAGATTTGATTAGTGTGGTAATGGGGAAGTGGTTTACCCCCACAAAAACCCTCATTAATTGTTAAATCCTAATTTGGGTTATGGGCGCAACTTTTGGACCCCTAAATGAGCCTGAATCCATGATCTAATTAGTGCAAAACTTTCCCAACCCATATGTTATTGACCCAAGGCCATTTTAAAGGTTTAAATCACTTAAAAGAGTATATATAAGTCCTAAAACATGCTCAGAATTATTTATTGTTAGATTATTACTTTTTATTTGTATCGCACATGTATTTTATATTTTCCTTTAATTATACGCAAATGACATATTCATGCACAAAAGTGAATCATGCACACAATCACAACTAAATAACAAGTTCCCACTTAACTTATTCGAATAAAAAAATATTTATGTAGATTAATTTCCAAAATTAATTATTTATCCAAAAGCTATAATTTTTTTCTACTAATTATTTAAGAGAGAAGAATGCAGGGTATTACATTCTTCCCCCTAACAACGGGATTCCGTCCTCGAAATCAAGAAAGTACGTACCTATTTATAATTGTTTTGGATACTTTGCACGCATGTCTTCCTCTCTCTCTCAAGTCGTCTCGTCCTCCTGGTGGTGCCCCCACTGCACCCAAACTAAAGGAACAATCCTGGACCGTAGTCGGCGCTCCCGTCAATCCAAAATTGCTACCAGTCTTTCCTAATAAGTAGCATCTAGATATTGCTCAATCTCGTCGACAAAGATGTGATGGTATGCCACCTCATCCCTAAGGAATTTTCGCAACGAAGATATATGAAAGATATCATGCATACGTTGTAAGTGTTTCAGTAATCCCAACCGGTATGCTACGGGCCCCATTCTCTCCCAAATAGGGAACGAACCCATATATAGAGGTGCCAACTTTCCCTTCTTCTCTAATCTCATCACCCCTTTTAGGGGAGACACTTTAATCAACCCCTGGTGTCCAACATCGAAGTCTAAGTATCTCCTTCCCGCATTCATATAGGTCTTCTGCCTATCTTGTGCAATAAATATCGTGGCCTGAATCATCTCTACCTTCTCTGAGGTATCCTGAATGATGTCCGTCCCTAGAAATTTGTTCTCCCCACTTCTAAACAGCATGAGGGTGAATGAAAAGGCCTACCGTAGAGTGACTCAAACGGTGCCATCCCTATAGTGAACTGGTAGCTTTTGTTGTAGGCGAACTCCACCAATGACAAATATTTCTCCTAACTTCCTTTAAAGTCCAAAATACACATACGCAACATGTCCTCCAGCATCAGGTTCACCCTCTCCATCTGCCCATCGGTCTGAGGATGATACGAAGTGTTCAGTCTCGACTCTGCCCCCAAGTCTTGCTAGAAACTCCTCTAAAAGTGGGATAGAAACATCGTGTCCCTATCTGACACTATGTTAAGCGACACCCCATATAGCTTAATGATTTTTGCAATAAAGAGTTTGGCATACTGCTCTGAGGTAAATTCTATATGGACTGATAAGAATTGAGCAACCTTTGTCAATCTATCAAAATCACCCAGATCGAATCAAGCCCCCTCTGTGAAGTAGGTATTCCCATAATAAAGTCTATATATATTTGATTTCTCATTTCCACACTGCGGGACGCTGATGATCCACCTTCACCAGCTAACAAGTAGCACATCTGGAAATGCACTTAGCTATATCTCTCTTCATGCTGATTGACCAGTATTGACGGCACATATCTTGGTACATCTTATCCCCACTGAGATGCATTGTGCATAATCCATGAAGCTCTGACATAACGGATTGTCTCAACTCTGCATCATCCGGAACAACCATTTTCCCCGGGAACCTCAAACCTCCATTAGACCATATAGCAAAATTCTCCACCCCCTCATCTTGAAATTGCCTCACCCGTTCGTGACAGAGATGGCCTATGCCTATACCTTCACCACCCGTATAATGATCTCAGAGGTGATGGTGATGACTGACATAAGCGCTCGGGTCAACTGATCATCTCTAAGAAGTGACTTCCACTTCGCCTGCCACACCACTGCTAACTCCAGAAATGGCTTATGACTCAGCGCATCTGCTATGAAATTCTCTTTCCCAAGATGGTACTGAATGTCTAACTGGTAGTCCTTTACAAACTCGAGCCACCTCCGCTATCGCATGTTCATCTCTCTCTGTGTGAACAAATACTGTAAACTCTTGTGATGTGTCAGAATCTAAAACTTCCCCCCCAGAAGGTAGTGTACCCACACTCGTAAGGTAAAAACCACAGCTGCCAAATCCAAGCCATGGGTGGGGTAATGTCCCTCTTGATACTTATGGTTTCAGGAAGCATAAGCTATCAGCCTCTCCTCCTGCATCAGAACCCCTCCAAGTCCCCTCAGTGATGCATCAGTATAAACCCTGTAGTCAACTATCATCCGAGGTAATGCTAGAACTGGTGTTGTAGTCAATCTCGTCTTTAGCTCGTCAAATGCCTACTGGAACACCTCATCCCACCAAAAAGGTATCTCCTTCCTCGTCAAATTCGTTAGGGTTTGGGATATCTTTAAGAACCCATGAATGAGTCGACGGTAGTACCCGACCAATCCCAAGAAGCTGCGCACCTCGATGGGGGTAGTGGGTTGTCTCCACTCTATCATGGCAAAAAATTTTCTCGGGTCCACAGATATCCATCGCTCGAAAACAATGTTACCCAAGAACTGTACTTCCCTCAGCTAGAATCTGCATTTCTCAAACTTCGTATAGAACTGGTGATCTCTAAGTGTCTCTAAGACCACCCATAGATGTTTTGCGTGCTCCTATGTAGTCCAAGAATATATCAAAATATCATCTATGAATACTATAAAGAATCGGTCCAAAAAGTCCCTGAAGACTCGATTCATCAGATCCATAAACACCTCCGGTTCATTGGTTAGAATGAATGGCATCACCAAAAACTCGTACGACCCATAACGAGTGAGAAAGGATGTCTTTGAGACGTCCTTCTCCTGGACTCTCAACTGGTGGTATCCCGACCTCGAGATAATTTTCAAAAGTAAGCAACACCCCTCAACTGATCAAACAAATCATCAATGCACAAAAACGGGTATTTATTTCGAATCGTGACTTTGTTCAACTCTCTGTAGTCGACACAAAGCCGCAGGGATCCATCCCTCTTCTTGACGAACAACACAAGAGCACCCCAGGGTGAGGTACTCCTCTTAATGAACCCCTACCCTAAAAACTTCTCAATTTTCTCTCTTAGCTCTCTTATCTCTGATGGAGCCATCCTATACGGAGCGCGGGCAATAGGCCTGGTGCCTAAAATTAGATCTATCAAAAAATTGATCTCCCAACTCGGTGGTAACCCCAGAATCTTCCTTAAAACATATGAAAAATCCCTAACCATGGGAATGAAATATAGAGTCACCAAAACCTTTAAAGAGGTATCCTCCTTGATATAATATATATGTGTGCTCGACCCACCCCCAGGGTGAGGCATTACAACTAGATACATCTCCTGTCCCAAAATATCAAAGATGATGGGCATCTAGAAGGAATCCATGCATGCCCTATACATGACTAACAAGTCCATCCACAGAATGACATCATACTCATGCATATCTATCACTAGTAGGTCCGCCAGAAAATTAAGTCGACTTATCTATATGTCGATGCCCCAACATACTAACCGCACTGGTACCCCTCTACCCATCGATAAATCTATGTTCAAGACTACATTTGTGGCAAGGTCTATCATACATGAGTCCCGTGTGAACCCTGGTGCCAACAAAAGATTGCGATGCACCTGTGTCAAATAGTATACGACCAACATGATAAAAAATGGGAAACATACCCTCAACTGCCTATGGAGGTGTGAGTCCATATGCTGCTGCTACATGGTAAACCTGACCATATTGCAGTGGGCGTTTCCCCTGAGGTGGGGCGACAGGTGCTGTAGCGACTGGTGCAGCGGCTCCCTGAGTTAGAATGGGTGGGCATTGTCCCTGAGGTGCTTTCTGCCCCCTGAAACCTCCTTGCCCCTGAGAGGCCTGATTTCCTTATGGAAAAAATCTTAAATAATGACCCCTCTCACCCTACTGGCCCCTGAACTGATGGCCCTGATGGCCCCTATGTTGATGGCCTTGACCTGCCTAACCCTGGACCTGCATGTCATCTGTACCCCTGAATCGCTTACTCTTATCGGTGGGTGGAGTGTCCCTGTGCTGCTGGTCCCCAGACCCACTACTCCCACTCGCCTGTGACACCCCGCCTAATTAAATACCGGGCGATCACTCCTTTATTAAATTAAAATCAAGGTGAACAGTTGGATCATTCTTAGCATCACTGTCGTTCCAATTTAAACACCCTAATTAATTAAGCTAAAAGTCAAAACCATTTTTAACATTCCTTTCAAGCTTTATTTATTTATTTTATTAAACAATCAATCCAATAATTTAACATTCAACAACTGGCTACTAACAATAAAACTTAAAGTAAACCATCCAGAATATAATAAATCCCAAAGTGACAATACTAGAAATAGATGAAGTACAATATCCAAATAACAACAGAAAAATGGAAAGGGCGACACATGCCCCAATAATGAACATGCTAGGAGTAGAATCAAATGGATGAAGTCGTCTAAACAACAGGCCTGCAACTCCCACCTAAGCTGCAGCGCGTTCTTGCCAAAGGACCCTATGCAAGACGCCCCTATGGCTGGGCACCTGTAATATATACATATGTATATATATATATATATATATATATATATACAAGAGAGAAAGAGAAATGGAAACGGGTCATAGCCCGATAGTGTATATGATTTAAAAATTCGTTTAGCAAGTATTTAAATTGATTAAAGGCTAATGCAACAACATATTAATGCGACACTCTCTTGAGAAATTCTCACCTCTCTTCTAATGTGCACACCTATCGCACTAACCTTCCCAATGGTCTATCTCATCATATACCACACTATCTTTCCCCAATGATTTAACTTATCTTAGGTTATTCGCAGGATTTACAACTGAACAACACAAGTATTTAAAATGTAAGATTTCAATTTGTAACCAAGGTTCTCCTTTTAACTTTATTAATCAATAAAGTTTTCCAGTGTCATATTATACTTTCTCAAGACAATTATTTATAATTTGAGTCATCAACCATGTCCTACATATCAAATCACAATAGGCAGTTCCAGATTTCAGAATTTTATATATATATTAACTACTCGTATAATATATATATCATAACAGCACCCCACATAAAAACTATGGTACGAGCATACTCTGCTATCCAATCCCTGTATCAATCGTACTAAAGGGAATACAAGTTCGGAATCACTCTCGAACTGTATAAATACATACACAAACAATATTGAGGCGAAGCATAGTTTCCAAGTCCTAGAGGTCAGTACATACCCTCACGTCTCTTAGGACCGTGACTACCGATTCGATAGCCTGTACCTAGGATTCCTATCTTCTAGGGTACGAGTCAATATCCCCCATAAGGCACACGAGATAAGATCGTCCCAGCGCGGTAACCTCAGGGATAGCAAGTAGCGCGGGCATGATTTTCACAAGTATATAATATATGCATACACAATCATATAAATATACCACTTTTATTATATCAATTTAGGTTTATCAAATAACCCACATTCACAACATTTATCCTTATTTTCCCATTATTATATATCAAGTATAATGGTTCGTTTCTAACTTTAATTCGAAGGGTTTTTCCAACTTACTACGTGATTGGACATAAATATTGTATATTTATTCCCCTAATTTCAGTGCATTTGTGAACCCAAGTGATGTAACCTATATGGATTTGATGCACATTTATTCTACTAATCTTCGTTGGCAAGTATTTCGTGTTTCTTGCTTCTCTTATTGGTTTTACAGGTTAATTATGCAAGCAACGAAAAAGAGTTAATGAGACAATGAAAGAAAAGCTAAGAAGGCAAGTTCAAGGGCATTTTGTTAATTCTGTAGCTAGATCCTGAAGGAGGAGTCAACAAGAAAGTTGAAGAGCTCGGAACAACGAGAACACTGGAAGAAACGGCACCCAAATCCGAGCTACGGTTGATGAGTTATGACCCGTTGAAGTTGAAGAAAAATCCAAGGAAGAAAGGAAAGAAAAAAAGAAAAAAATTCTAAGTATTGAATGGAAGAAAAAGCACCCCAGACCAGCAAACATTCGCGAACCCAGGAGCGAACCGGTTCGGGGTACATGCGAACCGGTTCGGGGGGCCTGATGCGCAAATTTGCCTCCTTTATTCTTATTGTCTCTAAGGTTTCCTTCTTATACACCATCAAAATTTCGTGGTTAAATCCTCTACATCACAAAAGGTTTCCAGAATATCATTTAAGTCATCACTACATGCAATTTCCTATCTCAAATTGGGTTTTTCTTCCATACAATTCATCCTAATCATTCCTAAACCAATATGAAAGATGCATCAACGAAATAAGCAAGATAAACACTTGCCTGGGATTTTCAGAAATCTGGTTTGGTGTTGACTTTGGTGTGGTTGCGTTCCCCGTCTCGCGATCTACGCGTTGGCGGCGGCGGCGGTGTAAACGGATGAGTTTTGAGTCTTGGAATGCCTTGAGAGCTCTCTCCTCTCCTCTCCAATGTACATTCTAGTGTTTTGAGTTATCTAACCCTAGGAGATAACCTAAACATCTGATATAACCCGTTTAATTTTCGTGGGTTTAATTACCCAAAAATACAAAATGACTAAAATGGCCTCCCGGGATACTAATTAGGCCTAAAAATGCCCCGAGACCCAAATCAAACCCCCGGGTATACTTTTCTGACTATCTCGACCCTTCCGGACGCGTTGGCGCACTCAAAATGACCATACAAACAACCTATAAAATATTCACTTTTATTAATCCACATTTAGTCCCGACACGACACAGGCGCGTCCCGACTTAAATTTCCACAATTGTCATTTTATTCACACGTGACAATATTATAAAAATAAATCTCATATATTACTATACTCATCCAGTAATATGCAACAAATAATATATTCCCAATAATTATTAACTCTTGCCACGCTAGTAAATATTTAAAACAACATTTCGGATTAAAATTAAATTAATTTATCTCAATTAAATTTAATAAATCCTTAAATTTAAAAGCCATGAAAATACGGGGTATTACATCGCCTTACCCTGCTGGCTATATGCCTCTCCTCCATGGCGCTTTTCCCTTTTTTTCTTAAAAAATGCTCTCTAATCTTAGCAATGAAGGAGTGAAACATTAACCATCTGGTTGTACATCACAAAGGTTAGATTTCCCAAAAGATCCTTCCTAATATGCCAAGCTGACTCCTTGATAAAATGGTCCATCCTCATTTGCTCTATCCGAACATCCTCCTTTGCAAATAACGAGAGAGCGGTGAACTCCTCCTCATACTTTGCGACTGTACATCCCTCCTGCTTCAGATTCATAAACCTAGTCCTCATCTCGGAATGAATAGCTAGGGGAAAGTATTTCCCCTCAAAATTTTCCCAGAATTGGTCTATCGTGAGGCTGTCCCTCTCCTCAGCTGTTGTCACTGCCTCCCACCACTGAAGGGTGACTCCCACCAATGTAAATGATGCAAACATAAGTTTCTGAATGGGCGTGCACTCCACCATCCTCAAGTGCCTCTTAATGTCTTTCTTCCAATGAATAGAAATAAGAATGTCAGACTCTCCTCCAAACTCTAGAAGCTGGCCTTTAACAAAACCTCCCTCGCGTGGTCCCATGCGTATCTCGGCGCCTGTGCTGGGATAGCCACTTGCTATGGTCGTTGTTGTGGTGCCTGAGGAAGTGGAAAATGCTGTAGAATGTGTAATACCACGTAAATTTTGGAATAAAATAAATATTTAATAAGGATTAAATTAATTCAACGAAATTAATTAATCTGGGATTACGAGTTATTAAACTCAATATTAATTATAAAGTTTAGAATTTGACTTTAATGATTTGGAATAAATCAAATAGGATTAATTTTTTTTATATAAAAGGGTATTTAGGTGTGTCATGACACACTTAAATATATTTTTGGGATAAAATATTCGGGATACACTTTGAGAGGTATTACGGGCTCATTTGGGTATTTTAGACCCTTTAGAATTGGTCCTGGGGTATATGTATATGAGTTGGGTAGTTATCGAGCTAGTTAGATTTTGTATTTGGGCTCATTTGGGGTTCCATAGTTGGGGCCTAAAGCCCAACTCTTGAATTAAGAATAATATAAGATTTGGAGGGAAGAGAAATAAACCCCCCACTGCTATTAAAACCTAACCCTAGCAGCCCTACTTCAAGAGAGAGAGGAACAATGATTTATGAGGAGGAAGAGCACCCTAGGAGGAGGAAAGAGGCTTCTCTACACAATTCTTGGCAAGGTATAAAAGGATGTTGTTAATTATAGGACTTAAACTTTGATGTAGATCTCCTAATGAATGATACTTATTGTGCATTAAATCTGATTGGGATTTGTAAAATGTTCAAATAGTACAATTATTTAAACGGGTATTAATTTTTAGTGTTGGATCTATAGATTTTGGATTTAAAAGTTGGGATTTACGTACTATTTTTGGGTTAAAAAGGGGTCTGGGAAGCACATAATTTGAGGAAGGCAGAGGTTGGAAAAGACGGAGGCTCATATGAACGACAGTACAACTTATCTAAACGAGATTGTATATCATTTGAACGAGATGGTTATCTCATTCGAATGACCATGGATTTGGACATGGAGATAGATCTTTTGGTTACGAATGCATGGCCTCCAGTTTCGTATTTTTCAGATTTATTTTGAATTAGTTATGATTTTATCACTAAAGGGTGTCCAAAACTGAAATCATTTGCGAGAAATCAAATCTGGATTACTTAGGGATGTCTGTATGTGAGTGTAGGGATTTAAAATGTTTTAAGGAACATTATTTCTACCTTATAATTTTATGGAAAGGAATTCAGGGTATGTATTTAGAGTGTTTAGGATGAACAACACTCGAAAAGATATGAACGAATAGAAATGGAAATTTCGGATGAAATTGGAATACGGGACCAATGAGTGAGTTTGAGAATTTTGGTTGAGTGTCACCCTTTTAATAAATTAATTAAGGTATGATTAGTTAAATTTCGAGTTAGGAAAATTGACTCAGGTATTAAGGGCTAGTGCTACGGGAGTTAGGCACGGGGTAGTCGATTTAATTTATTATATAAAATAAATTATCTAACCATAGGAGATAACCTAAACATCTGATATAACCCCTTTAATTTTCGTGGGTTTAATTACCCAAAAATACAAAATGACTAAAATGCCCTCCCGGGGTACTAATTAGGCCTAAAAACGCCCCGAGACCCAAATCAAACTCCCGAGTATACTTTTCTGACTATCTCGACCCTTCCGGACGTGTTGGCGCACTCAAAACGACCATACGAACAACCTATAAAATATTCACTTTTATTAATCCACATTTAGTCCCGACACGACACAGGCGCGTCCCGACTTAAATTTCCACAATTGTCATTTTATTCACACGTGACAATATTATAAAAATAAATCTCATATTTTACTATACTCATCCAGTAATATGCAACAAATAATATATTCCCATTAATTACTAACTCTTGTCACGCTAGTAAATATTTAAAACAACATTTCGGATTAAAATTAAATTAATTTATCTCAATTAAATTTAATAAATCCTTAAATTTAAAATCCATGAAAATACGGGATATTACAATGCTCTGTATGGCAAAGTTTTTATGAGACGTGATAATAGTGGACCTGATTATAATGGGTATACCTTTGGAGACTTACAAATGACCAAGTGATTTACAGAGTAAATACGTGCAGATAATGTCTTACCTAGATTGTGGAGATTGCGATATCGGGCATGGTAGGGCGGTTGACTCTAACGAAGTTTGGTATAACTCTTATAACGGGATAAGTGGTTAGTTTGAAAAATAGTAAATTTTGAAATTTTTTGGATTATCACAAATGGTTATTTTTAATTTCCTTTGCCTTGGGACAATGGATCGCAATGACTGACAAAGCTGTACAATAGTGTATCGGGAGATTTGTTGTTTGGATTTCTCTTGCGAGACGTCCCACGCACGAAATTGGCAAAAGTCGGGAGTTGAGGGAAGTCGGAGATTAAGATGGTTATTTTATGTACGTATGTGGTGGTATGCTTGTAGTATGTATTAGATGTATATGTGGCATTCATATTTTTTAATGGTACATGTGTGCATGTATGTAATGTGAAATATATGGTCACCTCAGTGATGTCATGATATGCATAGATGAGCCTTTTCATTTATCTCATAGTATATGAGTATGGACTAATTGGGTATAAATATAATTTCATCGGAGCAAATAATATATGACTTTAGGCTACCTTGAATTCGGAGTACGGAATTCCGTTGTAGGGGGAGAATGTAATACCCCGTATATTTTAAAATAAAGATTTATTAAGGATTAAATTAATTCTGTGAAACTAATTAATCCAGGATTACAAGTAATTAAACTCAATATTATTTATAAAGTTTAGAATTTGACTTTAATGATTTGGAATAAATCAAATAGGATTTTTTTTAATATAAAAAGGTATTTGGGTGTGTCACGACATAATTAAATATATTTTTGGGATGAAATATTTAGGATGCACTTTGAGAGTTATTACGGGCTCGTTTGGGTATTTTAGACCTTAGAAATAGTCCCGGGTATATGTATATGAGTTGGGTAGTTATCGAACTAGTTAGATTTTGTATTTGGGCTTATTTGGGGGTCTAAAGTTGGGGCCTAAAGCCCAACTCGGGAATTGGAAATAATATAAGATTTGAGGGAAGATAATTAAACCCCCCACTCCTATCAAAACCTAACCATATCAACCCAACTTTAAGAGAGAGAGGAATGAAGGCTTATGAGGAGCAAGAGCAACCTAGGAGGAGGAAAGAGTCTTCTCTACACAATTCCTGGCAAGGATTCTCTTGCCATATTTATTCAATTTGTGCTATTTTCATATGAATGTTAACTCCAAGTTTAGATTTAAGGTTGGATCATGTTTTGAGATTTCTGGAATTTGATTATATTGGAATTGATAATGAATATCTCATATAGAGGGCTGTCTTATATGTAGAATTTATTGCATAAATTAGGTATCAACAAATCTGAATATCGGTGTTAAATTCCATAGCTTTTTATAGTTATTTCTGAATAATTGACTAAGCAATGTATAGAAGGACGTTGTTAATTAGAGTACGTAAACTTTGATGTGGATCTCGTAATGAATGATCCTCCTTGTGAATTAAATCTGATTAGGATTTATAAATTGTTCAAATAGTACTACTGATTCGTATCAAATATTGTATATTTTCACCCATTATCTTTATGCATTCTAGCGCTTTTACGATCCTAAATGCCTATATTTATGCTCATTAACTAGACAACCTTGGAGTTGGATATATACATACTTTGTAGGGGTTATTTGTGCTTTTGTAGGTATTGGAACGCTAAAAGTGAGGTTCGGTTGCATTTCGGAGAAGTTCCATCGCTGGACGCTACTTCAAGAGCATTTTAGTCAAATTCACAGTTCTTATTCGGCTCTTGGAAATTCCACTTATGCGTAGTTCATTGAGTTAGCATCGCGTGGCCGCAAACGGTTCGTCATTTGGAGTTCGGACGAAGAAGCTATTCTCGTTTCCGTAATGGACCTTTTCCCCCTCATCATGGACCAAATGCAGCCTGAAAACAGAGTACCGGTCGACCGCGTCCCTGGGACCGGTCGACCGAGGTTTCAACTTTTGCCGTGGGAAGGAGACAGTATGCTTTTGCCTAAGGGGCTGATCGAACGCGCCCCTGCGACCGGTCGACCAATAGTGCCAGATATTTTGGGCTGTTTCCTCTTTCTTTCCTTTTTCCCTTTCTTTTTCCCACTTACTATATAAACCCATTTTTGGTTTTAATTCAGATATACTTAGTTAGAATAGATTATAAAGAGTGGTAGTTAGGGTTTGGGTGGTTTTGGATGGTTCTTCTTCATTTATACTTGGTTTGACACCCCATTTGTGGTGTAAGTTGACTATTCATCATCCTCTCCATTTAATTTAAGTTGTATTTCCTTTGTTTCCATTGTTGTATTATAATTTACAAGCTTTCGAATTTAGGTTTTCTTGCTTTATTTACATGCTTTCTAGTGTAGGTTTACCGCATTTATTTACCTCTTTCCATTTATCTCGTTTTTAACATGCTTTCTAGGTAATTTAAGTTAGGTTGTGTTTGAATTGAACTCACTCGAGTTGACGCGTTGCTTTTCTTTGGTGATGGAGTTTATGGGTCTATTTCGGGTGCGTTGTCCTAGTTATTACGCCTAGGAGATTTGACGGGGCATATCATGTATGTCACGTGCTTATGACCTTTCGCCCCTAATTTCCGGGATATTTGTTGACGCCAAAATCTTATTAGGCTTTTATGATGATTGAGGGTGTAACAACCCTTGATTTAATTAACTATCGAAACGAGACGCATTTGTAATAACTCGTCGACCCATGTAACCATTTTATACTAATTAACTCGGGTGAGGGATATTGGACGCAACCTATAGTTTTACTCGCTTTCTTAATCTAGTTTCAACACATTGCCTAGATTAACTTTTCCTTTTAGTTTGTAATCATCTTTTACACTTTTATTTTAGGAGTATTAAATCACATAAATTCTAACAACTTGTCCCTGTGGATTTTCGATACCCGACTTACCGCTATACTCACCCGTTGAGTGTAGTCGTAATTTAGGTTTTTGTATAGTTCAGGTGAGCCGAACACAAAACGACCGGCGCGTAGGTGACTCTCGCGCTGCGGCAAAACCCTGTCTATCAAATGTCGCCGTTGCCGGGGACTAGTTTGTTTTAGACTTTATTTGATTTAACATTTCATAGTATTTTCTTTCTATTTGTATTATTTGCTAACTTTTAGCAGGACTTCCACATTTGAGCACTTAAAAACGCTCGAATTTTTCCCGCGCGCACTTACTTTGTGAAATCCGCCACTTCGAGCCATTTTTGGGGTAAGCATGTCTTATTCCAATTCTTTCGGTAATCCTTGTCATAATTCTCAAAATTCTCGCAAACCTATGACTTTCGGTGAATACTTTGAATCCCAAAGTATAACAAATTCAAATATGACTTTGGGCGAGTATAACGAAAGTCAAAACTTAGGTTATTGGAATTTTGATGATGATGATAATGATTTTGGGCCTTTACCTCCTTATAATAGGAATTTTGAAACGAATTCGAATAGTTTTCAAAATTCCTATAATAATGAGTTTTCGTTTAAGTCCGATGGTAATTTTCAAAGTTCCCATTTTCACGGATCCGCACCTCGACCTATGACATTCGGTGAGGGTTTGCGTATGTATGAAAATGAGAAACTTGAAAATCGTTATCGGGAAGAAAATCATTCGTGGGAACATGAGTTGGATTTATTATTTGAGTCCGACGATGATTTTGCTTCCGAGACTTTCGAGGTCGACGAATGTGTTGAACCAAATGAGGTACTTGTGCCTACTTTGGAACAAGCCATTCTAGACTTTGCCCATTGCGTAATAAATATTGAAAGTGAGGATGATAATGACGTAATATCTATTTGCAATGAAATGATTTCTTCTTTGGCCCCCAAAGAAGAACATTTCATTGAAAATGATATTATTTCATTCGAAACTCAAACTTCATGCGATGATGATTCATCTCATGAGTTTGAATTTCTTTCATCCCCATTTTCATTCTCTATTATCCCACCATCACAAGTACCTGATGATTCGGTTTCAAACTTTAATGTTTTAAATCCTATCGCCGATGAGGAGTACTTGCTCGAGTTTCCCTCCATGATCGCATCTTTGCCTTTGTGTGCGCCGCCTCCCATTCCAACTTCAAAATACTTGGGAGGATATTCGGCTTTTCTCGGTCCCCACTTGTTTTTGTCACCCGTGCAATCCAAACCCCCCATCATCCCACCAAAACTTTTAATTGGAGATGGTTCATTTCTTCCGCCTTACACATGCTTTCCGTTGTTAAAACGGAATTCATATTTTTCAGAAGGCATGCTTGTATGTGAGGGTACACCGGTTATCCTCCAAAGTCAAATCATTCTTATGGTGGACCCTCAGCTATTTAGACTTCTAGTGTACAGTTAGTGTGAAGTCTAAATAGTAGGTTGTATATAGTTAGCTTTTTATTTTTTCTTTCCTTTTTAATTTAGTCTAGTGTAATTAGTTAACTCTTTGTTATTTGTTTTTGCTATGCTCGATACTAACTTGTTTTGTAGATTATTTGGACTTGTTCATATGGGGATCGCTCCAAGTTTGGGTAATATCACTATTTTCCTCTATTTGACTTGGTTCTTAATTAACATTGAGGACAATGTCAAGTTTTAAGTTAGGGGGTGTGGGATATTCTATCCATTTCTTATTTTAGTCCATGTTTTTGCTCACATGTTAGTTACTTAGTATGCTTTTCTTAGAAAAATTCAAAAATTTCAAAAAGATTTTCTTTATTTTTTCTCCTTTTTTGGGCATTTTGCCTTTGTTTCCGATGATAAATTTCAATAATTGCCCGATCCAATAGACAGCCCAATGATGCATGTTCTCGATTTTAGAAGTTATTAGACTTTAGTCTCGATTATTGATATTATGAATAACATCATGAATTAAACTTTAATCCCATGAGCACATGCACTTTTATTGTTATATTGATTTGGTTTAAGATTTTTATAACTCGGTAATCTTTTGTTGCATTGTATATACTTACACCGAGTAAGCTTTGTACCTTTCGTCGTTTGTGAGTGTATACGCTATTCTTTTCTCATTGAAAACGTTGATTTCGTTGGTAATCTCTCTATTCTTTCATTTGATCGTTCATTAATTGAGTTCATACTTGAATTGTGTTACTTGATCATGATTTTCATATATTGTTTTGACTCGAGAATTGCATAAACTTTGTGAAATGATAATAGGCCCTCTTTGTTATATCACCCATATTAGCCTTGACCTCACCCTTATATGTTTACCCTCGTTAACCCCGTTGAGCCTAAATATAGCCTTTCGTTTCATAACCCCCTTCCCATAATGAACTCTAAATTGGAGTTATATACCATATATACACTTTCCATACCTTTGTTTGGAATGTTACTTGGGATTGAATGATGTTGTTATGATGCCGGTTGCAATTTAGTCATATGAGAGTTTGATAAGTAAAGAAAAGAAAATAGTGAAAAAAGTGAAGAAAAAGAGAAAGCAAAAAGCAAAAGAAAACAAAAGAGAAAATGAGAAAAAGAAGAAAAGAAAAAGAAAGAGAAAGTTGTCAATGTTGTGTATAGTGTTCAATAAGCTTTGATTACTCTCCCCGATGATATATGTAATGCCGTTTTGGAACTTATTTTCTAATTTTGATATTGCCCGCATTATCCCATTATCCTGAGTTTTCATTCCGAACACTTTGAATCCGTACATATATTCCTTCGTTTTGTACCTTAGCCATACCTACATTATAACCCTATTAAAGTCCTATGTGATCTTAGGTTGATGTAATTTAAAAGCCATAATAGTTGTGATAATCTGTGAAAATGCATTTCGCCTCTTTTAGTGAGTGGTATCCTTTCATTGAGATTACAGTTTTTCAGTTTATACATAGCGTTCTTCTTTCGTGACATGTGTGCGGCCTAGTTTCCATTTACATTTATTCCTAATGCCCGCATGTTCCGTGTGTTACCTCCCTGTTTCGAGTGAATTCTCTTGATGAGCGTAATGCCCGTGAGGATTGAATATATGCTTGC
Organism: Sambucus nigra; assembly: GCA_949130495.1. Taxonomy (NCBI): domain Eukaryota; kingdom Viridiplantae; phylum Streptophyta; class Magnoliopsida; order Dipsacales; family Adoxaceae; genus Sambucus; species Sambucus nigra. The sequence continues at coordinate 528,090,306 of OX422221.1, read as the reverse complement.
TTTAATGCTTATCCGGTTTATTTAAGTTTTTGCCAAATCACACTTTGCATGTGCTCACTCCTCTCCCACATTTTAAGGTTTCAATTCTATGAGGTGCATTCTATAATGTTAATGATTTGGACTTTTGTTTGAATTCATTAACTTTGATAATAATGCGTATGAAATCTTTTTTGCTTTTGTTGGGCTTGTCGCATGTTGGGTTGGGCATATTTTGAGGAAACCATGTTATGTTTGTGGGTATCATCCCTGAAAACCCTCACGAGATGACACTCGTCCACTAGGGTAACCTAGGGGTTTAACGGCTTATTGCATATGCTAAATGCAATCGTGCTCCCTACGAAAGTGGCATTTATATTTTGATGCATATATACGTCTTGTACCGCCCTCTGTGGTTTGGTTTTCTTTGTTTCATTACTAGGGACTAGAAATGTTTAAGTTAGGGGGTGTGATTCGTATCAAATATTGTATATTTTCACCCATTATCTTTATGCATTCTAGCGCTTTTACGATCCTAAATGCCTATATTTATGCTCATTAACCAGACAACCTTGGAGTTGGATATATACATGCTTTGTAGGGGTTATTTGTGCTTTTGTAGGTATTGGAACGCTAAAAGTGAGGTTCGGTTGCATTTTGGAGAAGTTCCATCGCTGGACGCTACTTCAAGGGCATTTTAGTCAAATTCACATTTCTTATTCGGCTCTTGGAAATTCCACGGATGCGTAGTTCATTGAGTTAGCATCGCGTGGCCGCAAACGGTGCGTCGTTTAGAGTTCGGACGAAGAAGCTAGGCTCGTTTCCGTAATGGACCTTTTCCCCCTCATCATGGACCAAATGCAGCCTGAAAACAGAGTACCGGTCGACCGCGTCCCTGGGACCGGTCGATCGCGGTTTCAACTTTTGCCGTGGTAAGGAGACAGTATGCTTTTGCCTAAGGGGCCGGTCGAACGCCAGATATTTTGGGCTGTTTCCTCTTTCTTTCCTTTTTCCCTTTATTTTTCCCACTTACTATATAAACCCATTTTTGGTTTTAATTCAGATATACTTAGTTAGAATAGATTATAGAGAGTGGTAGTTAGGGTTTGGGTGGTTTTGGATGGTTCTTCTTCATTTATACTTGGTTTGACACCCCATTTGTGGTGTAAGTTGACTATTCATCATCCTCTCCATTTAATTTAAGTTGTATTTCCTTTGTTTCCATTGTTGTAGTATAATTTACAAGCTTTCTAATTTAGGTTTTCTTGCTTTATTTACATGCTTTGATTTACACGCTTTCTAGTATAGATTTACCTCATTTATTTACCGCTTTCCATTTATCACATTTTTAACATGCTTTCTAGGTAATTTAAATTAGGTTGTGTTTGAATTGAACTCACTCGAGTTGACGCGTTGCTTTGCTTTGGTGATGGAGTTTACGGGTCTATTTCGGGTTCATTGTCCTAGTTATTACGCCTAGGAGATTTGATGGGGCATATCATGTATGTCACGTGCTTACGACCTTTCGCCCGTAATTTCCGGGATATTTGTTGACGCCAAAATCTTATTAGGCTTTTATGATGATTGAGGGTGTAGCAATCCTTGATTTAATTAACTATCGAAACGAGACGCATTTGTAATAACTCGTCGACCCTTGTAACCATTTTATACTAATTAACTCGGGTGAGGGATATTCGATGCAACCTATAGTTTTACTCGCTTTCATAATCTAGTTTCAACACATTGCCTAGATTAACTTTTCCTTTTAGTTTGTAATCATCTTTTACACTTTTATTTTAGGAGTATTAAATCACATAAATTCTAAGAACTTGTCCCTGTGGATTTTCTATACCCGACTTACCGCTATACTCACCCGTTGAGTGTAGTCGTAATTTAGGTTTTTGTATAGTTCAGGTGAGCCGAACACAAAACGACTGGCGCGTAGGTGACTCTCGCGCTGCGGAAAAACCCTATCTATCAACTATTCTTTAAATGGGTATTAATTGTTAGTGTTGGATCCAAATATTTTGAGTTTAAAAGTTGGGATTTGCATACTATTTCTGGGTTAAAATGGGGTCTGGGAAGCAGAGAATTTGAGGAAGGTGGGTGGAAAATACGATGGGTCATTTGGACGACAGTACAACTCGTTTAAACGAGATTGTATCTCCTTTTAACGAGATGCTTATCTCATTCAAATGACCATGGCTTTGGACATGAACATAGATCTGTTCGTTACGAACATGTGGCAAGCAGTTTGTATTTTTTGATTTGTTATGAATTAGTTGTGATTTTATCACTAAAGGGTGTCCCAAACTAAAATCCTTTGTGAGGGATGTCCATATTTGAGTGTAGGAATCTGAAAAATATTAAGGAACATTATTTCTACCTTGTAATTTGATGGAAGGAATTCAGGGTATGGATTTAGAGTGTTTAGGATGAAAAGCACTCGAAAAGATATGGATGAATTCAAATGGAAATTTTGGATGAAATTGGAATACAGGTCCAAGGAGTGAGTTCGAGCATTTTGGTTGAATGTCACCCGTTTAATAAATTAATTAAGGTATGGTTAATTAAATTTTGAGTAGGGAAAATTGATTCAGGTATTAAGGGCTAGTGCTACGGGAGTTAGGCATGGGGTAGTCGATTTAATTTATTATATAAAATAAATTATCAAGTATCGAATGTTATAAAAGGGTGTTTGACATAATTATGGGTTTTTGTGCAATATATTTTGAAGGTTTAAGATATGGAACGAATGAGTGATTCCGGGAGTGGTAGTTGGGTAATACTACTAAATTATATTAGAGGATTCCTTATATATGTAGATATAATCATTTTTCCAATGATTAGTTAACTCCTTATATATGTACATATAAACCTTATTAAGAAGGTATCAAGAAGTGTATAATTATCAATAGTCTAGAATGATTAAAGTGTTAGTTAGGGGGACAACATGCTAAAATTATTAAGAATATGTGGGTAAGGTTAGTTTGAGAATAACTATACCTATAATATTTTGAAAAGGGTAATTTGGGAAATAACCATGCCTAGGCATTTAAAGAGTAATAAATTCTGAAACAAGTGTGATCTAAGTCCAAAGAGGATTTAATGAGACTTAATATTTAGTTGGGAAATAGTCGTAGGATAACGACTTAAAATGAGTTATGGAATAGTGGAATAAATGCTATGGTTAAGCCAAGAAGGCTATAATTTATATGGATTGGGATATCTTTGGATTAAAGTAGTTATAGAGTAACTACTTATACATATAATATGGGAATAATAATATTATTATATTATATTGCGTGTGGACATACTAGTGGATCGTCTTATCGGTTTGGGGGTTCGCGCGTCGGGCCGATACCACACGTCGGCACATATGGGCTTGACTATGTGTGGGCCATATAGGTAATACGTGGAGGATACACCCACTAGAGGTAGGGTTGGCGCTGACCGTTCCTATATTACTGCTGGGTATGGTCTAGGGACTGCCCCCAACTTGTGTGTGTTTTATGGTGTTCGCTTAGGATAAGGGATTCCTCCGAACTTTGCCAATAGAGCACGAACGAGACACCAAAGGTAGATGCCCTTGTGTGTTAAATACATATACGAACATACATATATTTACCCATTTACCCATTATGGTATCCCTTACGAGGGAATATTTCCTTTTTGTCTAAAGATGTAGACATTGTTTAATGATGATGAAAATGGGATAATAAAATGACGTGGATAATTAAGGACAAAGATGAGTCTTAATGAATAATGTCGTACACAATTATTAATAAGAATAATAATTGGATAGTCTAAGGGAGTAGACAAATATTAAATATAATGAGAAATGGTGTAACCAATTATTAAATGAGAATAATAATTTGGTAATCTAAGAAAAATGAAACTTATAGTCGAATGGGGTAGATGACAGAAAATATGAATTTAATCATTAAATGATTTGAAGAACTAGACGAGGGTCACTTATGCAATGTAAGTAACTGCACTTAGTTTATGTATATTGAGAATTTTATATTATGAAATCTATTCGGGGATAGGGGTGTCATACGCGAGGAACCGCTTGTAGTAAGTGCATAATGGAAATGGTTTATTCTTTACTTGGATGGTTAAATAGTGGAAGTTAGAAATGATATTCATTTTGGGAGATGAGTAGGACTACTTCTAGATGAGAGGTGAGGTACTTGTTACGTGTGAGCGTCGATGCGGAGACGTGAAGTATGAGATAGTAATAAATTTCATATTTATCAGTGAAGAATCATTGCACACCTCGGGCTCTGACCCAAATTATACATGATTTTCCCCGTAGGTATTCTTAATGACAAGTCAAGCAGGCTTGACGATGGATCAGGCTTTCAGTTGCATTGGATGTAGTGGATTCTGCTCCATTGGCTCTAGTATAGATTGTGGTTCAATTTTTTTGTCATTTTATTTCATTATGGTCCTAAGCTCAAGTGTTTATTTATGTTAGGTGTATTTGGTTTTACATTATGGACATTGTATCATTATCCAGTTTCTATTATTTATGTAAAAGAAATTGTATTCAGTGTTTTTTATTCATGGTGTATTTTATTATAAAAGGAAATATGTTTTTCTTCCTTAAGTACTGAGAATGGTATAAATTGTTGATAAGCCCCATCTTCAGCTTATCGTGCCTAGCCAGCCTTTACGTGAGAAAATGGGTTTTGTTACAACATGTCCTCCATCACTGTGGATACTGCTTTAGACACTATAGTGTCTATCTCTACTGTGGTAATCAATTATGGGGCCTGTGAGACCCGTGGAGCCTGTGTTGGCTGAGGTGAGTTCGGGAGAGCCTCCTCCTCCTCTACTGTGGAACTACCCTACCGGGTCTGCCCCTACGTCCGTTTTCCATCTGAAAGCAAATAAGGTTCGAATCAGTATTAATCACATGAATACAATGAGTCCTAACTATAGTCTCTGAATCAAATTACGTAATGCAGAACATAATGAGCGTAAACACAGATCCTAAGGACACTAGAACCGTGATCTGATACCAACTGTAACAACCCCTAGTTTCTCACGTAAAGGCTGGCCAGACATGATACGTCGAAGTTAGGGCTTACTTATCAATGAATACAATTCTTAGCACCATAGTAAATATAAATAAATTATTTTCCCAAAACTTCGGCATTTATAAATGAATAACACATACATAATGATTCAAAATCCACACCACCATAATATAAATAATAAAATCGAGCTAACATGATAAATCCCAACTGACATGAAATAAAAGAGTGTCGGGATTATGCCCTTACAAATTTTCCAAATAATAAAAGACTGAATCTGAAAACAGCCTATGCTAGAAGGAGAATAAATCTGAATCTAGAGAGTAAACGAGATTGGAGAAAGGCCACAGCACAATCTAACTATCCATGTCTAGGAGTACCGGGGGGGGGGGGGGGGACATTTAAATATGGGTCAGAGCCCGAGGTGTGCAAGAATTAACTTGAATAAAATATGAATGTAATTATACAGTCGACGCACAATAAATATTGCCCCTTTTTGACACTCACATGCTATAACACCTCGTCCCTCAACTAAGCGAAACATCATTCGCACCCCAAAACAACCCGAAAACCATAAATTTATGACATTTACTAAATTTAGGGGAAATACCTTCTAAATTGATTTAATTAAATGTAACCCCTTCATTATTAAAATTTACCCGCTTACATTAAATATGGTCTTCCCTTTTTATCAAGTGTAAGCATAAATATCTATTATGCATTATAGGATAAAATAATAATCAGTGTCCATACCTTTAGACAATTAAACTTATTTCCACAATATCTAGGTAATTAATAATATATGTCCTTTCATATATGTGACACACAAGGGCATCTACCATTGGTGTCATATTTGTGCTCTATCGGCAAGTCAAAAGGAATCCTAACATCCAAGTCGGACAGTCCGAAGGAATCCTGGCATCCTAAATGGACACCACAAAACACACATATGTTGGAGGCGATCCCTACGCAGGATACTTGTATACGGTCCATACCTAGAGGTGATACAGTAACGGTCAACGCCACTCCTACCTCTCGAGGGTGGAGCCTCTACGTAGTACCTATGTGGCTTCACAACGTTAAGCCCACCTGTGTCGATGTGCGGTCACTGGCCCGAACGTTTGAACCCCCGAGCCGATAGGAAAGTCTGCACACAATATTATATAATACATATTATTTTTCCTATAATATGTAAGGTAATTATTTTTTGAATTACTATAAGATTCCAAACCTAATCCCATACCACCAGTCATCCAACACTTAAATCATCATATAAATAATTACTTAACCATTTAGTCATAGGTAACCATTATTTATTAGGATATGGGTAAAATTTCGTTCCACACTCTAATTATCCCAACATTTACATTTTGTCCCAAATAAATTTCAACATGACCAATGATATCCCATAGTTAATCCCCAGAACTGAATTAAGTTTAAGGAGTTTATACACATTACGTTGTAATATTCAACATCAACTTCCGCTATATTAGCCATACAATTAAGCCCCAAACTTTACTTAGCTGAACCGGTCTGGTCTATAGGGATCGGTTCGGTTTGCCCTTTACAGAAACCACATCAGATTGGTTCATTTTATTTTCCATCAGTTCGATTCGTTCTTTACAGAACATTTAACCTGTACCAGATCGGTTCATTTTAGTGCCTATCGGTTCAATTTGGTCTTTACAGCAAAATCGATCTACACCTGATCGATTCTAATTCCTCCCTATGGATTCGGTTTGGGTTGCGAGATTCTAACCCCAAATATTCAGATTTTAGTTCCTAATTTCTGGAAATAATATCTACATGAAATTAGTCCTCTACATGCATATCGTTATAAATTTCGGATTTAAATTCCTTCACATATGGGTATTTAACTATAAGATTCAAATCTAATACACCCCAGTTTCGATAAATTTAAAGAGGATACAAATTCTGTATTGAGAAATATATTATATACATAAGTTATACAAGAAATTCTTTCTTGGAATAAGTAAATAGAACCCTTGAAAGCTACTGGTTTTCTCTTGTTCTTCCTCTTTTCTTCTTGTGAGTTTTTAACTCCTCTCTCCCATGGCTACTGTTAATGATTGATTAGTGTGGTAATGGGGAAGTAGTTTACCCCCACTAAACCCCTTATTAAGTGTTAAATCCCGAGTTGGGTTATGGGCCCAACTTTTGGACCCTTAAATGAGCCCAAATCCTTAATCTAATTAGTGCAAAATTTTCCTTAGACATATGTTATTGACCCAAGGACATTTTTAAAGGTTTAAACCACTTAAAGGACTATATTGTGACACCCCACTTAAAATAATAACGGGTGGCCAGCCTTATACTATAATTAATCAGGAGTCTCAAGTGGATCATTCTCAGCGTCTACTGGCGATACTAAAATAACATAGCTGACTACCCAATACTATAAAAAGCGGGGGCCAAACAATTTAAAACATACAATGAAATAACCAAACAACAACATATATAACTACTAAACATGATAAAATGCACACACGTGCTAAGATAAAAGAGAATAGTTATATAGTACCAGAATTATACAAAAGGAAATACCCGAATATGCTGTCGGGTCACAGACAATACAACAATCTGAAAAGAAATATAAAAGTGCTACATACACAAAACTCGATATACAAACTGGATCCTCAACTAGATTTACAAAAGATAGGAAACGTCTATAACAAAATTCCGCAACAGTTTGCAACTGCTACAGCTCCACGCATACACTGGGTGGAAAACATCATTGGCGTCCTTGCAAAGGAACACCTAAAATAATACAATATATATAGCAAGAAAACATCATTGGCGTCATTGGCGTCCTTGCAAAGGAAAATATAAATGGGTCAGAGCCCGAGGTGTGAATTTTTTTAGCAAGTGCATTAAAATGCATAATAACTATAAATGCACTATAACATGATTAAAGTGGAGTCGCACTCTCCTGGAAATCCAACTCACCCTCAACTAGAGCGCTCACCTAAATGTATGCACATGATCCTCAAATAACTACCCAACTCTTTCTAGGGACAATTCAGTATAACCTACACCCAAATCCACACTTACGTAATCCATCATCTAAAACAAATCCATAAACTTACTATTCTAACTTACCCCACGCGTGCATCTAAAATTATACTAACTTATAAATATACATACACATATCTCTTACTAGAAATTAACGGATTCTAGTTATAAACTTACACAAGTTATTAGCATCAAAATGCTAAGGACTAAACTTCTCCCAACTCTCAACATTGCATTGCGTTTCGTGCGTGGGACGTCTCGCAAAGCAAAATCCAAAGAAGGAACCCCCCGATACACTACTCCTTGACAATTTTGATCGTAGAGATTCATTATGCCCTCAATGCACAACGCATATAACATTAACTACTCAGTTAAAATATTTCTCCAGTTTATTCTTATAAAGCATTGTATTGCTATAACATATAAATCTGAGTACTAAGGACTAAACTTCTCCCCACTCCCAGCATTGCACTGCATTTCGTGCGTGGGATGTCTCGCAAAGTGAAATCCAAACAAGGAACCCCCCCCAATACACTACTCCTTCACAATGTTGGTCGTTTAGATCCATTACGCCCTCGGTACCCCACACATAACTACGAATACATATAAGGAGCAATAATCCCTAATCACATAAATAAGATAATGCCCTGAACCTTTTTGGGGTCTATAACATTACTCTAGTTATAAAGCCTAATTATACAACCCTAACAATCAAGTACACATAACACACTTAGCGTACATATAATTATCCCCAAATCCAATCACTTATGGATATAAAATACTTCACAATGCTATCATCTTCCAGGAATTACTCACTTTATCCCGGGTTACCATATATCGAATTATTATCACACCGCCATGGTAATAAAAACAAATCACAATGTATAGGAAATGGTCATAGTTTTGAAACTGAAAGTGATAACGAATCATACCCAAAATGATATCACACAATAAATAATGGATGACTATGACCTGGGGACTATACGCACCCTGCTCCTCAAGCCAGGGGCCTCACCCACATCGCGCAACTTTTCATGGTAGCACTAGAGGGTATGCCCACACAATAGGTATATATATATATATAAAATCACATAATATATATACAAACCACCACACAAGGTATTTACATCACGCCATATAGGTATACATACTCTATTACACCCATATCTAAAAGACGGGAATTCATTTATAAGTATATAACTCTCGTTATACTAACTGTTGCTAACTCGCATACCTTAACATTATTTCATATGCCGACCCTTCACTTTAAACGTACTCATACGTCGCACTTATGAGTATGAATGTCTCCCAATACAATCAACATTAAGGATACCATTTGTATCCGAACGCACACCGATTAACAATAATTTTCTCCAATCCAGATTATGGTTCAATTGATCATACGAACCATAAACGTTATCACATTTGTGATTTTTAATCCAAAAGTCTAATGTCGCTAAGCGTATCCCGCCTCTCTCTTATAGACCCGCAATGATATTCAAATCGAAATCTCAATAATAGTGGGATTTGCAACTAGGCTATATAATCCTCAATTTATTTTCTCTCAAAATAACTCAAGACGACCCCATCATTTCATTATAAAGGAAACTCCCTAAAAGTACCCAAAACATACTTCTCGTAACATAAATAAAGGTTTCATATCGATAAACCCAAACGAAACGGAACGAAACTCACTCTAGAAAAAGCTTGCAAAACAGCCCTGTTTTCGAATTGATTCGACCCACCGAATCGATTCGCCCCTAAATGCGAATCGATTCGGTCCAAAGGACCTGGGAGCCTATCTTAGGCCGAATATATTCGGCTTTGGGTTCGAATCGATTTGGTCACTCAGACATAAAAACCTGCAACATTCTGAATCAATTCGGAAAGGGGTCCAAATCGATTCGGCCTCTTCAGAAGCTATGAAAATGGCTATTTTTCTCCAAAATCCAAAATTCCAAAAGTCATATTTAACATCTTCTAACCATTTCTCTTTAGACCAAACATATTTCTAACATCAGAACTCATTATATTTCTACCCAAAAAGTTTTAAAACCTTAAATCCATATATCCACACCTCAGATACAAGATTTAACCCAAAATCCATAATTTAAATCCACAAATCATGAAATAAATGATGCACAACAATTATTTAGCGAGTTTAATCACTTGCCTCAAAGTTGTAGAGTCTGAATCTTCCTCAAAATCGTGTAATAGCCGGAATCCCCAAGCTTTTCTCCTTTCTCTTCTTCATTTCCTCTTCTCTCTCTCTACGGATTTCTCTCAATCTCTCAAATGAGATTGTTATCTCACGGAGGATTTTTAAGCCTTATCTCCAAAATACCCAACTTTAAATGATAATACACACTTTAAATGACTCGGTTACTTCAATTCAAGTCAAAGGAACTAAAAATATTCCAAAACCCAAATAAGACCCAAGTATAGTCATTTGGACTATCTCGACCCATCCGAGATCAACCGCACACTCAGAATCATCATTCGAAATACATTCTAACTTCCTTAAATGTTAACCTCAATTGCCAAATATAGAATTCTCCAATTTAAATAAATCTTATTTCTCCCAAAATAATTTAATTATCAGTCCTAAAATCACAGGGTATTACATATATATAAGTCCCAAAACATGCTCCAAATTATATATGGTAAGATTATAACTTTTTTTGTGTCACACATGAATTCTATAATTTCCTTCAATTATACGCAAATGACATATTCATGCACAAAAGTGAATCATGCACACAAGCACAACAAAATAACAAGTTCCAACTTATCTTATTCGAAGAAAAAGTAATATTTATTTAGATTAATTTCCAAAATTAACCATTTATTCGAAAATTTAATTTTTTTCTACTAGTTATTTAAGAGAGAAAAATGCGGGGTATTACAACTCCCATGTTGTATTAATATGATGGTCCCGTTGTAAGAAATATGGGATAAATTTCATTCTCTGCGGAAAGGAAGATAAGCAGTTATAAGGTGATTTTGGGAAGTTATGGGACTTAATACAATTTAAAAAATACGTGGGATAGTAGCCTACAGAAGTTTGGGCACGAGTCTAAATCCAAAAAACTATATATATATATTCTTTTGTCCTGACCATGCACAATTGAGCTTCAAGTACTATGAATCTCTCAGCCGCATACAACTTTTTTGAAAATTTCATCTAAGAAGAACTCTAGGTAATTATGACTTATCCCAGTATTTTCAGTGATTTCAATGGTATTATGGGCACACATTTTTATCATAAAATTGAAATTTTCATTTTCCTAATAACCTATGACTTTTGGCAAATACTTGCAAAATGGAAAAAAATTCAAAATTGCAAAATTATCTTAGGGGAGTATTTACATAAGCATTAAACTAGCCTGGGACATATGAAAATTATTCTATTGATAAAATTCTCAAAATTATTATTATAATGATATTAATAACTATCGTGGTAATTATTATCCAAAATATTAGGACAATAATTATTAAAATTTTTATTTTAATAAGATTGAAAATAGTTACGATAATACTTTTCTTTTTAGTGAAGTTGCTCTACTACCAAATTCATTTGGTGCGTATTTGAAATTTTTTAGAAATGAAGAACTTGATAATTATTATGGTGAAGAAGATTATTATTGGAAAATAAGAATTAGATGCTTTATTTGAGTCTAATAATAATTTCCTCTTAATAACTTAGAAGAAAAACAATGTTTTAAACTAAGTGAAAAATTGAAAAACTTCTACTCTAGAACAAACCATTATTCATCTCACCCAATTGATAATGGAGACTGAAAATGTCAAGGATATAATTCAACCCACAATTAATAATAATAAGTCTATTGAAGCTAAATATCTTTTATCACCATTTTCATTCACCATAATTGAACAATTATAAGTACCACAATAATTAAATGAAAGTCTTAAGGGCTTTGACCCGATTCTTATCAACGAATGATTTTTTGAAATAATTTTCATGATGAACTTTCCACTTGAGCATGCCCCGCCTCCCATTCCATTTGAAAAATCTTTGAGAGAAAATTTTATTTTTTTTGGAATCGAATTTTACTTGTCCCTCAATATATCCAATCCACCCATCACCCAAAAATATATTATTCGAAAAATTGTGATAGTTCATTTTTTAGTCTAAGTCATGCTCCCGTTTCATAAACGAAACTCCTATTTTTCAGTATGCTTGAAAAATTATTGAAGTCCACCGTTACTCCAACAAAGTCAAGAAGTTGTTTTGGGTGGACACCTAAAAATTCTGTCTCCTAGTTTATGGTAAATTATAAGATGTCTTTTTTATTTTGTATGTATTTTATTAAAAAAATCAATAAAAATATATATTTGTTATTGTTTGTTACTATCGTGTTTTGCAGTAGTACTGAATGTGATATTTGAGGATCTCCTCGTATTGAACAATATATCTCTATCACTTAAATTGAATTCTTAAAGTACATTGACGACTAACGTTTTAGTTAGGTGATTGTATTATAAAGTATTTGCACACATCATGTTCATTTTCATTTATTAAAAAAATTAAAAATAAAAAAAAATTCTTTAAGTAATTATTTATGGAAGTTTCTCGGTGAAACCAACTCTAATAATTTAATTTAAAAAAATATTTAAAAAAATTTATTTATTAGGCCTTTTTTCTAAAATTTTATATCTTAGATTTTACTCTCTGAGTTATCTCATTCTTTTAATAAAAAAACATTAAAGTTATCTAAGGTTTAACCTGTTTAAATAGCTGCTTAGTTTATTTACCATTATTATTATGCTTTATTAATTTGTATGATTCATGTATTGACACTTTATGCACATCCCGAATTATACTTGCGCAATTGTTAAAAGCTAAATGACTCGTTAAATTTAAAAATGCATAGGTATACCTATCATGTGAGCCTTTTATTTTCGTCCCTATTTTGAGTGATGTATACATATATTCATTTAAAAAATGTTTTAATCCATTGGTACTATCAATATTCTTGTTTTGACTATGGACTAAATAATGGTGATATGATCTTTTTCGAAAAAAATTCAAAAATTATGTTTAACCTAATTTTTGATCAATGGTAGTTCATTTATTTCACCATTACCTTGAAAATTGATTAAAAAAGAAATGCAAAGTGAAATAGGGACTAAACAAAAATAAAGGAAGAAAAGAAAATAGATAAAAGAAAAGATACATAAAAATAAAGGAATTCAAATACTTTTCAAAAGTTTTTCCTTTCTTTAAAAATACAAAATCATTTTAAAATGTTTCCTGTTAATATCCCTTAATACATTTTCTATCCTAAAAAGTTAATATGAATTTAGATATTAAAATGATCATAAGGTTAATATGAATTTAGATATTAAAATATATTATATCTTCACATTCTTTAGAAAATAATATCCAACCATGAGATTACGTTTTACCATTTTATATATGAACATCTTACATCACTGACATGTACAAGGATTTGTTTCCAATTATGTTTACTTTTTATGCCTACATGCATGAGTGACTTAGAACAATTTAGAGTGTTTTCATTTTTTGAGTGTAATGCTCAACGATAATCGAACTGTTGCTCTTAGTTATAAATATCAGGTCATTAAGTATTGAAAATAATATTTCTTATAAATTTTGTGATGCAGACTATTCACTCAGCCAATATATATACATATTATGAATTTTTTTAATATAGTAGTTATAGTAAATAAATTATTGGATAAATCTGCTAATGATTACTATTTACTCGTTAAAATCTAAGATTATGAAAAAGGATTTTTGATTAAAAATGAGTAATTATATTAAGATAAACATGATGTTTGTAAGTATCATCACTATAAACTCTCACAAGAAAACAATCGTCCACTAAGGTAACTGAAAGTTTAACGGCTTGTTGCATAAGCGAAATGCAACCGTACATCCCCTCAAAGTTGATCTCAATTATTTTTTAATAATTTTTCTATAAAATTGTAAAATTTAACACGAATAAATCCTTTACTATGTCACTAGGGACTAAAAATACATTAGTCAGGGGATGTGGTTCGCTTTAAATCATGTATTTTATAATCCGTTTTACTATACATTAATTCAATCTTACGATTGTTAAACTCACATTTTTTACTCATTTACTGTATAAACTTAAATATTCATCGTTAATTGCTTGTGGAAGGTTTATTTGAGTATTTACAGTGTTTACGATACTAATGGTGAAATTTGAAAGCAATTTCGACAAGAAAGAGTCACCTATGCATCTTTACGGGCAAAATAGTAAATTTAGGTGACCAATTTCGAACTCAAATTATTCATGAAAGTTGTAGGCCTATAATTAATGAACATCTAAGTTCAAATGGTGTGCCAATATGATCTCAAATGATAAAATTATGACCGTAAAAAGTTTGAAATTGAACGAACATCAAAGTCAGAGTCAAAGCCTCAGGCCAAACCCAAAGTCAAACCCAATGTCAAATCTCATGACCCAAATGCGATTGAAATATTATTGGTCTCAAAATGTTAGTCACGTCGATTCTTGTAGTGCATTGATCGGAGGTCGTATGAAGAAGTTACAAGTTTTATTTAAAGGTCATATATTAATGGGGCCAGTATTATTAATGAATGCATGACTAGTATGATGGGTAAAGGAAAGAAGTAAAAAGGGAGAGTCCCTAGGTTTGAATCTCACCCTAGCCCCATATCTTTTTAACAAACAGAATAAACAGATTTAAAAGCTGTAACTGCTGCTTGGGAGACTCGCTCAAGTCACCCCCACCCTTCATTCCTAAGTTAGTCAGTAGACAAAACACTCATTGATTAAACATATAGCACCCAAAAATATATAACCCATAATTTAACCTAGTTTCTTTTCCCATTTTTTTCCACTCACTCTCTCTCACATATTCTTCTTTCTTTCTACCCATATTTATTCTTCTCTAATGATATATCCATCAACCATCACTTGCCCTCATATAACGATTATTTCTCCCATCACCACCTTTTTATCATTTAATTAAATGACTCATTATTATGTAATTCAATTTTTTACCCCTAAACTAATTTTTTCAATCTATAAATAGGTCCATTGGGAGACACATTTTTTACATCCAATCTTCTTAGAGTTAAACTCAATTTTAGGTTAGGAAACTCTCTCTTAGTTTTAGTAGTTGTTTTAAATATTGATTACTTTTGCATTTTTTGAGATGTTTACAAGGTTGTAATATAAATATGAGTTACACATTCAAATATTCAATCTAAATTCTTCTCATTTTTTAAGTAAGTTTATTATTTTTACCACTTTCTCTCATACACTGTTTTATTTAATTATTAAACATGATTTCCAGTTAATTTAATTAAGATTAATGAACTCATCGTGGATATATAGTTGCTTCGCTATGGTGTGATGGAATAAAGTTGCTTTAACGGGTTTATTATTTCTCAAATTAAACCTACGGTCACGTATGCATCATATTTGCAACCTTGCATGTAAAATTTTAGGAATATTGTTGACGCCAAACTCGTATTTGAACTTTTATGGAAATTAAGGGAGTGACGAGTTTAAATAATTATTTAAATGAGTAATAATCATATTTGAAATATGTCTAACCATGTAGCCATTTATAATATGTATTCTGAGGTTAAGTATTTGATTCTCAACTTATAGTTTTCTTACTCGTCAATTAAGTTAGTTTTAATAGTTGAATTGATTAATTATCGAATAAAATGTTTTAAAACCCAAAAATCATGAGTTAAATTTTAAATGACTATTATGATGTAAAATTTGTAATGCGATAATTATTTATCCTAGCTGAATGATATCAATAATAAACTACAATAGATATAAAAGAAAATGATTTGAACAGGGGAGAGAGGAGAGAGAACAAAAGAGACAAGAGTTTTAACGTGGTTCAGCCTAAAGAGTTGCCTATTACCTGGGATGCAAAGTTACTTTTTATTAGGGCTAAGTACAGGCTGTCAAATATTTCTCTACGGTTAAGCGTATGCCATTTCCTATATAGTCCCAATGGAGGGACATAGTGGGCTATTTATAATAGGGGTAAGAAGAAGAAGAGGCAGAGTGCCTTTATATTACTAAAAAAACTCATATAAGCAAAAAATCTCAAATATCCTTGATCGTGAGACATAATTATCACTATAAACAAGAAACATAATTCATAGTGGTTAATATTGACATAGAAGAAGTAAGTGGATTGGTCAAGTAGCTGAATTCTAAAGAAAAATCATTATTGATGATCCATGACCATATACGCCAGGTAGTTACACCTTTTTACATTCTTGATGATAACGAGTTATGAGCTAGCCTAAGGGTTGAACCACGTGTATTTACAAAAGAGACTGTAAATATTATCACTTAAGCTGAGGCATTATTCCTAGTTGATGGTGGGGCTTCCTGATGAAGGTCGGACATACTACCGACTAGTGGGGAACGTTCGACCGACTGCAATAATTTCTTGTTGATAATGCTTATTTGAATATAGTATGATGACAAGTGTTAAAATTTCATTGGTCCATGTCATACTAATACAATAAGAGCCCCAATACTTCCTTCTTGATTGGAGCTAGCAGTGGATGGAGAGTGAAGGGATGGAATACTAACCACTATGTGTTGGTCAGTTTCATAAAAGTTTGGTTAAAAACCTTTCATGGTGGTTTTGTCATGTTATGGTGATCGGTCGCCGAACGATTTCTAAAAGTTTGCATTTTTCGATTTAGTTTCTTTGAGGTAGTGGGGATTTTATAAATAAGGAAAAAAGCGCAAAGCATCCGTGGGTATGCTGGTAATAACATTCATTGGGTAATGAACCACCATCAAATATGAAATATCAGGTACATTTAATCATACCCATTGTGTGCAACTTGAGAGATGTCATTGAGCCTATAAAGCATCATTTCCCTTATTCGATCACTTCATCCTAAATTTCAAAATCCCTTTCTTCTCTTCGAAGTATTTTTTTCCATTTATGAGATTTGTATCCCTTTACTGTGTTTTCACTATAAGAATTTCTCCTTCTTTTAATTTTTTTGGTATTTTATTGCTGAAAATATGGTATTTATTGTAAATGAGATTTCGTTAAATCTTTTTAGGTACACTCAAAAAATCCCATCGTGGGTAAAGACTGAATTATTAACTGGTCACTGCGACCTTTGTGATATAGAAGAGGGCCAATGGAAATCCACCATATTTATTGCCAAATGTGGGGTTAATTTCCCCCAACCATTTAATTTTGTCAATATTTTGATGTAGTCCCTGCCCAAGTTACCCAAACGAATTGGAGGGTCATTAATGGGGTTTAACACATTAATTATTACCTTAATAATAAGCAATACATGAAAAATATCTAAATAAAAGAGTTGATGTATTGTTATAGCACGATAGCACAAATGAAAACATTTATTATTTAAAGGTGAGATAGACTAATAGATCTCTGATAGTGAATTTACCTAATTCCAATAAAGATTATTAGGATCATGGAATAATTGTAAAGGATTGGTTGTTTGCCTATCTTTCTGAAGGTGAGGTGTTCAGTTGTTCCAGGTGTCCATGAGAGGGTCAAGGCCTAGGTCGAAATATGCAAACATAGCTTGGATATATTTCTTATTGACCTAATTCATTTAGCTTATAACTAATTGTATATTTCTATTTTTTATTTTGTAGAGAAAAACAAGAAGAGGATATCCCTCATTTCTGAAGTTAATTTTTTCGACTTAGAGATCATTTGGTCTATTCAACAGAGAATTGGTACCAAAGATCATACTCGCTCGGCATCCGTCCTGTTTGACTACCGTAGTTTCATTATTTCCTTTATTTCCAGAACAATTGAGGAGATACAAATAACCACCATTACCTCAGACGACCCTACTTCCTCCTCTTCAGGTTCAAGTTCCGAGTCTTCTAACGCGACGCAAAATATATGTGCTACATGTGTACCTACGACTCAAGTGCAAGCCGGTCGCTCAAGCAATTCCTGATAAGTCAAGGTCAAATCCTCGGGGAATAGGATGATAAACGTTTTGATGATGATAAGGTAGGCTTCTAGGTATAGACTCTTGAAAGAAAAGAACAAGTGATTTGATTTTTGGGAAAATTTCTAATTAACTAAGAAAATTTAACTAGCAAGTGTAATTAAATTTAAGAAATTAAGAAACTAGAAATTTGATTTTTTTGAAAAATATTTAGAAAAAGTGAGTCAGGATTTAAATGTCTTTGCATCTCCCTAGAGGGCTTTAAATCCTCCTCTAAGTGGATTTTTTGGGTACAAATCAAGGGACTTATACCCTTTAAATTCGCGATGGATCAACCAAAAGCATATTTGTGCTTCCTCAAAATGGTCATAAGCTTCCCTTATTGCTCTTTATTTAGGCTCGAGGATACAACAATGAGATGTCTCATTCTCTCCAAAAAAGCGTATTTGACATTGAAAGGAGGCTTCTTCAATTAGAGTTTTAGAAATTTAACGTTAAAGGGAACCATGTATGATTCCCTTAATGGTAATTCCTTGAACTGGGAGACCCAACTATCATCTCTCACATATTTTTTGCTCTCAACCTCATCCAATAATTATGTAATATCCCTCACCTCTTGGTCAAAATCGGTGTACACACTCTCACTCTCACTCACCATCATTAAGAACGCCTCAAGTAAATCCCTAAAGTGATTGCCCTCAAATTGTTCGTGTATTACATTCTCGATAAGATTTGACTCTTGTGTGACACCCTGCCTAATAAGATACCGGGAGATCACTCCAATAGTAAATTAAAACAGGAGTCTCATATGGATCATTCTTAGCATCACTGTCGAAAATCCATTTAATTACTAATAACCTATTAGGCCGGTGTCAAAATTTTAACGTTACTACACTTTTTACCAACTGTAAATAAAACATCCACACAGTTTTGAGGAAATAAAACTGAAATGAAATAAAATAACCGAACACTCGGTCGAAATATACAACCATATCGAATGATGTGCTAAAAGGATAAATAAATGTAGTTGGACCATTGGCCCGAATGTTTATACAATATACCTCCTATCTAGATTACAAGAATGGAAGCGGCTATAAAAAACCTGCACGCATGCACAGCTGCTGCAGCTGACGTCTGACTCGAAAGAAGTGCCATCCAGGCATCCCTGTGTCTGGACACCTATATATATATATATATATATATATAATATAGAAAGAGAGGAAAAGTAGATAAACGGGTCAGAGCCCGAGTTTTGAAAATATTTAGCAAGTGCATAAATGCCTTATTTTTAGAAAAAGGTTTTATCTCATATTTAAATTTGGTATCGCACTTCCGTGAGATACCCCTCACCTCTCCACTAACAGTGCACTCCTAGCGCATCCCTCTAAACATCCTAGTCAAGCTATCCTGCTAAACTAGTCTATCACCAATCCACTATCAACCCTAGATAGTCTAAGTAATGTACTAAGGGCTAAACTTCACCCCAGTCTCAATGCTATGCCATGTTCATGCGTGGGGTGTCTCGCAAAGCGAAATCCAAACAAGGAACCCCCCCGATACACTACTACGCAGCACGCTCGATCGTCGAGATCCGCCAGTCCCTCAGTACAGAAAGATATATATATATATATATATATATATATATATATATATATATATATATATACCATAATAATTAATAATATAAGAGAACTAAGGATTAAACTTCTCCCCAGTCTCAACACATTGCCATATTCGTGCGTGGGGTGTCTCGCGAAGAGAAATCCAAACAAGGAACCCCCCGATACACTACTATGAGGCAAGGTATATCATCGGGATCCATTAGACCCTCGGTACTCAATTCATCCATATATACATATACATATTTTACCATAACCATCCAGATCTATCTCCCGGAATGAGAATCCATATACAAAGTATTTATCAATACTTTCATTTTTATCTCAAAACCTTCCATTTCCATTCTCATATCCAGGAAATGTATTTAAAAGACAATTCGTTATCATCAATTGCTTTAACAAATCATATACCTTTTTAAAAGCCAATTTTATTATCATAAAAATGCTTTTCCATTTCAAAATATCCCATTTCCCTTTTTATATTCAGGAAATGTATTCAAAGCCATTTTCATTATCATAAAAATGCTTTGATCATATCATATGCTTCCACGTCCCTTCTTCCATCTGGGAGGTGTTACCGAAGCCAAAACATTTATCCCATTTCCCTTCTTCCATCCAGGAAATGTAAATTAAAGCCAATTTATTATCATAAATTGCTTTAACATATAACGCGTTCTAAGACCGCCCGTCCGGGTTTCCCCACTGTGCGCGCCACTAAATGGATATCATCTTCCAGGGCCTATCATCTAGACAACCTGGGATCCTACATTACAAGACGTCGGGAAGCGGCCATATGCCTGGGGGATAGTCAAGCCCACACCCGGAATCTCCTAACCAGCGCAAAAAAAATACAACAAAAGCTCATATGGCCTATAGGACTATATCCACCCTACATTCATTAGCCAGGGGGCTTCACCATACGCACGCAACTTCCCTTATGATAGTGATTCAGAAAATCATTTATCTTTCCATTTTGAAAACATTCATATTTTATTTTTAAAATCATTTACATCATATCATATATGCTTTAATCATATAGTATATACCTATACCGTATATTCATCCTCGAATATATATAAATGGCCATATTTGCCAACTACATCTAACGATGACCATTAATCCCAAAGATTCTTTCAAAGAATCATAATCATGCATTCATATAAGCATGATACTAAACCCAAAGTATTTCCTTACTTTGATTACTAATAATTACCTTAATCAACTCTTAAGGATTTGTTGGATATCTCCAATTATAATAATTCACTCTAAGTGAATATACACATATATATGTATATATTCCCAAATCCACAAGTCCCTTAGGACATAACCCTCTATAATACTTTAATTTAGAAGGCCCTTAAACTTTAATCTCAAAGACGAGAAGTAATAATAATCTCCAAAATATTAGGCTATAAACAGGGCACCGGTCGACCGATCCTGGGCTCCCGGTCGACCGCGGGTTGTAAATAAGCCTACAAAACAAAGTAGTAGGCCCTTTCTCCTTGAAGCGGTAGACCGACCATAAGGGGCGCGGTCGACCGGTCACACCAAGTCCCCAAAACTAAATTCCTCAAATCCATTTTCCAACAACCCAAATTCAATATCGGGGTTTCTAAACTACCCCAAAAATTATCCCGAACATCTACGCAATTAATTCTAGCCGTAATTTTTCCAATTTTCGATTTGATTTCCGAATTGATGATTTCAACCCGAAGCTGCCATCTTATAAAGATCATATCAAATCGTAGAATAATAAAAAAAATACGCGGTTGGCGCCCACGCGACCGTATCGAAAAGATCTACAACTTTCGTATTTTGGCCGAGAGATAAATCAATTCTTTTCGTAGCCAAAATGTCCCCCTAAAGTCACGGGTTACTATTCATCGTCTTCTCCGAGACGATTTCGGCCATTAAAGCTCCTCCCAAGCTTTTCTCGCCTCACCCAACATCCTACAACCTCAACCAACTACAAATACACATATATTAAGGGTTCTAAACACCTTAGAACCCAAAACCACCAATTAATTTAGGTTAAAACCTAAGTTCTACAAATTGAAATATTATTGGGGTTTAATTGTTTTAACTCCCCAAGACCCATTTTATCCATGATAACCCACCCCAAAACCTTTAGGATTTGTTTATACCAAACTACGGTATGATATATTTATGCAAAAAGATAAATAAAGCAAGTAAACACTTGCCTCGTGGATAAAATCCTACGACCACTAGTCGAATCCGGCGGAGTTTGGCCCGAATCTCCATTTTCTCCTCCTCTTTCTCCTTCCTCTCTCTCTTCTCTCTCTTTTCTTTCTTTCTCTCTCTCTTTCTTCTTTTCTTTCCCTTTCTCCCTATTTAAATAAGAAGAAAAGGGTTATACCCCTTAAAACCCAAAAACGACTCGTTTACCCAATTACGAGTTACTTTTACCTCTAAAATTACCCGAAACTCATTTTCGACAATCGAACACTCTTTTCCGACTATCTCGGACATTCCGAGACTCACGGCGCAGTCAAAATTCCCATCCGAGGTACTTGACCACAAATCACTATTCCAACCCAAAATAAATAAATGCGAGTTTTCCAATTAAAAATCTTACCTCGTGTCGCTTTACTCAACGACGACATGTAATTAAAATATTTTGACCTATATAGTCTAAAAAATAATCACAACATCCTTCGAAAATCATTTAATGCTCGAAAATCTCAAAAATTACTATTTTAGGAAATTGCCCAAATTGCTAGTTTATATTTAATTATGGAATTTAATTGTCTCCAAAAGGGCGGGTTGTTACATCTTGTAACTCATCATCATTGATATACATAAGTGAAATCTCATCCTAGATGACACTCAGCCCATTACCATGACCTATGCCTAGTGTCCTCCAGAATCATCTATATATGGGCCCACAACACATAGGCCCATATCAACAAGTCTTGACCTCTGAGAGCTTAGCCTCATAACAGTTATTGTTACACATGAAGGTTTACTCTACAATCCATGCTACCTCTATGTCTTAACTTTGACATGTGTCGACCTCGTACTGAACCGACAGTCTGAGACCTTCATGAGTTTCCTAAGACGATCTTTATAGTCTCGTAGTTATTTACCTGAAATATCACCTGACAATCACGACTTGTTCGAGACCAACGAAACTAACTTTAATACCTCATATGGAACACATGACTGGTGTATCACCAGTCCATGTGGTCTATGCAGTTATACCAGATTTCTAACCCATGTGAGGGAATATTTAATCATTATGACATACTTGTGTAGAGGATAGGTGGAACTCATCTAGTGTATGGCTCATCTTGTGCACACCAGGTGCATGGTTAGGGGTCATAATGCGCAACCCCAATAATATATATACAAACTTAATCTTCCTTACCAGGGATGGAGAAATTTTTAACCTAGTAGAAGCTCTGTCCATTTTTAATCTTAGAGAAAAATCTTGAGCGATTGTAAAACATGGCCTTCAGCGCTCAATAGTAATATAGCACTCTCACCACCTTGAACAATCGAGTAGGCTCAAGCCAAACCACTTATATCTCTATTTTTTATGTCTCTCTCATCCCCTTGTATACATGCATATTTCTCTATGATTATCTCCATTGTTAACTTAGCTAGACCTTGAGCTGCATATACATTTGAGGTGGTGATTATCTACATCATCATTTTTGGCATCATTGGTGGGAAGATATTTCTTCTTCCTCTTCATTTTCTTAGCTTAGACCTCACTCTTTGCCTCTAGTGGCGATTCATACTCACCATTGTTGGACCTTTATCACCATCGAAAGAGCTTAGGTGGGATTTCTTCAGCTTCCTTGTGCTCCCAGCTCTTTTTAGCCTTTGTTACTTTTAAAATCTCTCTACTTGGGAGTAGATCTCATTGGATATGACATATAATTTGTCTCCCCATGCAGGCCCAAGATCCAGCCAACTACCATCTCAGTCAAAAACGGTTGATGTGGTAGTGGCGCTGCGATCCTTGGTGTCTAGCCAATAGAAGATACAAGAGCAGTTCATGGAATTTAGCCAAAGATTTTTGGGAAGATCTCCCAGTGATCCAATGATGAAGATCATTACTCCGACTTCCAAAGAAATAGTGGATTCGATGACAGGCGGACCACCCCCTACCCAACTAAAGGAAGTTTAACGCCACTAGTGCTAGAGAGATATTGTTGATCTGAGGCGTCTCCTCCTAGGAAAACAAGTTCGGGACTATCTAGAAGACCAAGTATGTGAAGAATAGGAGTATTGGGAGACATAAGAGGTTTACAGTGACATAATTCACCAAGGCCCGACCTATCAAGGAAAAAGTGCTCGATCAATACGTAAAGGCCAAGCAAGGGTCTCGAATTTTAATAGACTCAGCGAGGGGTTGGCCTTTGATTGTATCGGCCCAGAGGAGATGAACGGGAGTGATACTCTCATTCTCACAACATTACTGCAATAAGATTAAATGTTAGAGGTTGTGGCAACTAAACCAAGCAAAGTCAAGATAGGAAGAGCAGAGAGAAGTTAACAGCCGACAGATGACTGTAGGGAGAGAGCCAACACCTGTTGTAGTTAGGATGGAAGGAAGTGAGGATAATGTCGTTGCTAAATACAAGCCTTGGAATAGCTCCATTCAGAGGTTAAAAGACAATATCGACACTTGCTTAAGAGCCAATACCTCAACCGTGGAGGTTACATGGAAGGGTATCCTTTCGTCGTGACGATCATAAGTTACCCTATTCCTGTAAAGTTTAAGCCTCCTATTGTGAGTCCTAAGTATGATAGGAGTTCAAACCCAGTACATCACATAGAGATGTATGAGTTAATGGTCGATATTTACTCCACCACTGATTAGATGAGGTGCAAGGCATTTTCTAGCACTCTCACAGGTGCTTCTCATATGTGGCACATAGCCTTGCCAAAAAAGTCCATTGAAAACTTCAAGTAGTTAATAAAAAAGTTTGTACATAATTTCTACTTCGGCATGACCAAAAAGGGTAACTCATCTCTTGAATGTGAAACAAGGCAAGAATGAAACTTTGAGGGACTACATTTATCAATTCAAAAAAGAAAAACTAGAGTTGGAGGATTGTGATGACAGTATCACCATGATAACCCTTATTAGCGGACTACAGCCACAAAAAATCCTCTAGAAACTCTCTGAAGATCCTTCAAAAACCATAAATATATTCCTGGACTCGACCGAGATGATTATGAATGTGGAGGAGGGAATGGATCCCAATAGGGGAGAAACTAAGGAGTCCGGTGGAAATAAGTCCAACCAGTCAAAGGATAAGAAAGGAAAGAAGAGGTCGGCTAAAGATAAATTTGCCAAGTACACTTTTCTGATGGTGAGCCTTAAATTTATTCTCAATGAGATTAAAAATGATAAACCACTTTGATGGATATAAAATATCAATTCCCCTACGCATAAGAGTATAAGAGCGAATGCTGCGAGTTTCACTAGGACCATAGGCTTACATCCGACAAATGCTTTACCCTGAAGGATGATGTAGAAAAATTGCTAAAATAGGGTAAACTCAGGAAGTATATAAACAAGAGTGGTAACAAAGATGATTCGAGAAAAATCACAATGGAAGGAAGGATGACAAAATGATATGAGAAGTCCAATCTAACGATGATGATTTTAATGATAGCTGGGAAGTTGGCCTCGACCTTCCAATAAAAATACATGATCCAAAAGGTCAGTTGTATATGATCTCGTTTGATGTTAAGATGATCTGCATACGATTGGAAGGTGGAAAAATAGAGCCGTCCGACTGAAAATCACATGTGGATGAAGCCAAAATAGCATCGAAATGGATGGATGTGAATTCAGCCGAGGTCGATCCAAAACTAGGGAAGCTGAAGAGGGTGGATATGGACACTCTAGTCGTCTGCTTTTCCAGACTTAACTTTAAGGGAATCTTGGCTACGCGGTACAAACCTTTAGTCACGAGTACAAGGGTATATGGGTATGATGTTTCCATAATTATTGTTAATGGTCGGAGTTTAGTAGACTTGATATTCTGAAATTATTTCAAAGGGTTGACATTGAGAAAGAAAAGATTCATCCCTTTTCACCAGCCGCTGACCAGCTTCAGCAGAGAGGAACTTCACCCCTTAGTTGTATTTTAGATGGACGTGTGCATGGAAACCTGGACGAGGTGCCTAACCAAGAATTTAGTTTCTTTGTCATGGATGAGCACGCATTCTTGGCCTATATTATAATTTGGGGAAGAGTAACCCTAAAGGAGTTCAAGGTTGTACCTTCTACAATTCACCAAATGGTAAAATTATCAACTATTTATGGAGAAGGGAAAGTACAGGGTGACCAAGTGGATACTGGAGAATGCTACTTTGCCTCGATCGAGGAAAGGGATGCCCATAATAAAGCAACCATTACATAAAATATTGACACTCCCAACCCGAGAGATGAGAAAGAGATAAAAAAGGGTGAACTAATCAAAGAAGTAGAATTCATCATCCTCGATGAGGATGAGTAAAAAAAATCATCCAAATCGGTTCATCCCTAAAAGTAGAGATCAATTAGGAATTAGTAAAGCTTCTAAGAATAAGGAGGAGTATTTTTTCCTGGATCCATGAAAATATCATGGGGATAGACCCCAAAATTTTCTATCATCGGCTCAATATTGATGAGAACATAAACCCAGTGAAGCAGAGGAGAAGAACTTATGCAAAGGACCGATATGAGGTCATTCAAGATGAAGTTAAAAAGCTCCAGGCAGTTGAGTTCATTTGTGAAGTTCAATATCCCAATTGGCTATCCAACGTTGTTATTGTGCCCAAGGCCAATGGGAAGTGGAGGATGCGTTTCAACATCACAAACTTAAACAAAGCTTGTTCTAAAAATAGTTTTCCCTTGCCCCTAATCAACCAAATGGTTTATGCTATTACCGAACATCAGATGATGAGTTTTATGAGTTTTCGCTTGTCCTACACGCTGATACATGTTTCCAGGAAAATGAAGCCGTACTTTTAAGCCCATATGATGGTGGTGCTTACCAACACTCTTTTTAGGCAATTCATTCATAAACTTGAGAAATTGGGTTAGTTAATGGATTAGTCAATTGAGCTAGGGAAGTTTGACATCATCTATAAGCCCAAATACAAAATCAAAGGGAAAAATTTAGTAGACTTTATGTCTGAGTTTACATGGGTTGAAGCCGATATTGAAGCTATTGAAGAAATGGAGGCACTAGTAGCAATGCCAAAAAAAGTTTTGGCAGACCCCATACCGATCGATGTTGTGAAAGGAAACACAAATAGATATTGAGTATGCCATGAGATTCAACTTCAAGCCAACGAACAATGAGTTAGATTACAAGGCCCTACTGGTAGGTCTTTCTCTTGCCAAAGCATTGAACACCGGCTAGATGATTGCTCATAATGATTCACAATTGGTCGTCAACTAAATTTTGGGAATTTATGAGGCCAATGATAAGAAGATGGATAGATACTTGTCTAGAATAAATAATATGATGGTAAACTTAAAAGTAGTTAAGATTATGAGGGTTTCTAGGCTTGAAAATAGCTAAGATGACGCTCTGGATGGACTTGCATCAGCTACAAGAACCGAAATAAAAAAATTCATTACTGTTGAGATCCTACATAGGCTGAACATTGAAGAAGATTGCAATGGCCTTGTGTTTCAGTTAAACCTAAATTTAGGGGAATTGTGGATGGATCCATTGATAACGTACAATTTAGATGGTGAGATCCTAGAGTCTAGGGCTGAGAGGAATAAACTCTGATATTAAGCTGCGAAGTTCGCTCTCATCACTGAAGTGCTCTATAAGAAAGGGTTTTTGCTATCAAAGGTAGATTTTGTCTTACGAGATATCAATGAAGGTTATTGCGCAAGTCATATAGGTAGCCGACCAATTGCTAAGAGGATCATCACCCAGGGTTATTTTTGGTCGACATTTGACAAGGACGTAACCGAGTATGTGAAGAAATATGATAAATGTTAAAGATTTTTCTAGCATTCCTCACTAACCTCTTCAGCCTTCGTCATCCATCACTGCGCTTTGGCCATTTAGAGTTTGGGGGATTTACCTGGTGGGTCCTCTTCCTAAGGCAGTGTGCGATTACCAATATCTATAAGTGTCCATAAACTATTTCTGAAAATGGGTAGAAGCTGAAGCAATGATTTCCATGACAGAGGTTAAAACTTTCAAGTTCATCTATGGAATATCACATACCAATATGGTTTGCCTAATAACTTAATATCGAATAATGGCGAACAATTCAAGAACTAGTTGCTGGAAGCCTACTATAAGAAGGTCAACATAAAATAGTTTTTCTCTGCTCCGAGCTGACCACAAGCCAACAGACAGACTGAGGTCACTAACCAAATGATACTTGATGGGATTAAAAAGAAGTTGGAACATGCCAAATGTCTATGGACGGAAGAATTGCATGAGATCCTGTGGGCTTACAGGATGACTGAGAGGATGTCGATGGCTGACACACCATTCATACTGGCATACGCGTCCTAGGTAGTTATCCTTATTGAGACTAGACTTCCCAGCCAAAGTGTTCAAACTTATGACACGAATGTAGAAGAAAGAAGGATAGATCTAGATGTAATCAAATAAAGGTGAGAGGATGTAGTAGTTCGACAGTCTGCATACCAATAGAGAGATGTCTTATTTTATAACAAAAGGGTCAAGGCTAGGATGATAGACATGGGTGACATGGTTTTGAAGAAGATCTAGGAAAATCCAAACAAGCTCCATCCAAATTGGCAAGGACCATACAGGGTGACTGAAGAGGCCATCTCAGACACCTTGAGGTTGGAAAACTTGGAGGGCGAACCCTTTTCCAACCTATGGAATGCCGACCATTTGAAAAGATACTAACTGTAATATCCCGTCCTAGAAAATAAGTATTTAATGATAATCCAAATATTATATTCAAAGAAAAATTTGAGGAATATATATATATATAAGGGGATTACGCTAAATAATACGAAAAGTGGCGCATTACGAAAAGTAATTAAGGAGAAAAATCCCCACGTCACATAGTTCTCTTGGATGTGTGTTTAAGTTCTAATAATCCAAGTAAGTATGTTGGTTAAGTTTGACGCGAAAATACCAAGGAATGATTGTAACACGGCCATGGTTAATAATGCAGTAATTTAGGCGGTACGTGACGCGCATGATAGGTAACTTTGCGCGATTTTTGTAAGATGCATCACGGTCCCAAATATCGAAATGACCACTTTTATAGGGTCCAAAAAAAAAAAATACCATGGGGTCAAAATTCAAAAAATAAATAAAAAATATTTTTCGTCAACAAATAAAAGTGTTCAGAAAATTATGAAAATCTGTAGATTGGCTTAAAATTTAATTTTGAGCAACTTTAGCTTCTTCGATGTCTTCTGAAAAAATCATTTAGACCCATTTTAGGTGGATTTTTGTAAGCACGCATCGCGTAGGATGCGAACCTGCTCGAATTGTTTAGGACAATCTGTAAGTCAAAAAAAAAATTCCGACCATATATTTAGACTCGTAAAAAAAATTATGTTTTGCACGAAGGTCCCGATTCTTGCGCGCCTTATATAGGACAATTCAGGAGGATAAACGACTATTGCAAATAAGACTTTTAGCTAAAAAAACAAGGAATATGAATCTCAAGTTAAAAGTTTAAAAAAAAATATTTTTAGAGAGAGAAAGTGACTCAAATAAGCATTTTATGGGTGTTTTGGGGCATTTTTTCAAATGGGTTTTTTGGGTCACATTTTGGTGCATTGTGTTGTCACTTTCCTACCTTGGTTTGGAGGTATTGGTAAGTGTTTTACATATTTTTTAACACACGAACAATTGTTATTTGGGTCATAAGTTGAAGACTTCCCAAAATAGCTTAGAAGAGAGAGAGGTTCCCATCAGATTTATCATCACTCTCTCTCCTGTTGAACTCCCTTAAACCATTAAACATCCCAAAAATTCGTAGTTACCCTTGAGACACCCCAAAACCACCATGAAAGCACCATTTTATAGCATAGAAACACCTCATTTCACCATGTGTAACCATAGGAAGGATATTAGGTTGTTAAAGATGTTATTCTTGGATGTTGGTTGAGGTTTATAGAAGCTTGGAGATGGATTTTTGGAGAAGAAGAATGATTAGTTCATGGATATTGAAGTTTTATTTGGGATCTTGATTAATGGGTTATTGTGACTCCCTTTAGGGCACCTTTGGAGGTGGGGGAGCCACCTACCTTCCCTACCATTTTTTGAAGACCATTTTAAGGTGAAAAATACTTATCTCTTACTAAGTTAAGTTGATGATGATATTAGTATTAATACTTTGCATCTTGTTGATATTAGGAATGTAGAAATAGCCATCCATGATTAAAGATTGAATACTACATGATTTCAAAATATAGTTTAGAAGAAAATAGGATTTTCTATCTTTGAAATGGGTCTTGTAGTAAACCTATGTTTAACTTGATTTTTCTACATATTTATAGCTTAAAATATGTTGATTAAGGTTTTAAATGTACTAATAGGCTTATTAGTATAAATCTTATTATTTTCTACGAAAATGGGCACTTAAATGAATGATTGAATGGGTTTTTAAAAATGGATAATTTCCAGCCCACGATTAACAAACATTTTATGAAATAAAATGTTTTAAACTCATGTTTTAAGGTGAATAAATGATTTCTTTGATGTGAAGAACATTTGGTATGTATGTGACCTTTTTTTATGAGATTACTATTGTGATTTTAATGTTGATGAATCATTATGAAATGAGAAAATGGATTTTCATTTATAAAGTGTACAATCTAGTTTGTTAAACTAAGTTTTGGGGTTAAAAGTATAAATATGTGAAAGTGTAGTCTTCTTATAAACTTTGGGTGAAAATATAAATAATGAAAGTGTAGAAGACTAAGTGTGAATAAAATGACTAAGTATGGATCTTTATATAAAAAGTCATAATTAAAGTGTGTAACACTAAGTCATAATATGAAAAATGTCGAGCACATTGGCAAGATAATGATATTGGATGATGTTGTGTTAAATAATTAAGCACGGCTATGCTATCCTTAGTGGTGAAAGATCCCAAACCAACTGCAGTTTAGTTGACGCTCGGTGCCCGATGGTGAAATTCCGTGAAACCGTGGGTGTGCGTGTGTTATGACGGGTGTGTGCATCGGCGGAATCCCTAAAGAAAAATCTAAGTAATGAATTGATTATTCATGAAATAGGCATAAATGAATGACATTAGTTCATGGATTTACTATTGCAAGAATAATGCATTAAATGTTTGATATTCATGTGGAAACATGGGATGGTTTAATAAGATGATATAATGATGTTTAAGCTACCTATTGAGGTTTGAACCATAATTAACACAAGCATGTGTTATGTATAGTTTTCAAATGAAAATAAGTATTTTTCTAAACACGGTGCCTGTACATTGAAAGAAAGTCTTAAGTAATGATTAATAACTCGACGTGAGTTAATGAACGTTGGGTGATAAACGTTTGAAAGTAAATGAAAGATTTTTCTCAACAATAGATAATTGTTTAACTGTGTGTGTTAATGGGAAGGAATGCTAGTTTTTAAGCATAATGATACAAAATGATTCTTTGTAAAGATAAGGAGAATAAACGGGTTAAATGAAATATTTGGAATAAAATTGTTTAATACATTGGGATACGTATTTTTAAAGGTATATATGTAGATACATACGTACTTTCACATGCATGTAGAATAGCGTGTGAGTATTCTAAGCATTCTGCTCACATCCCTCCATTTGTTACGACATGTTGTACACTGTTTCGTACTTTGAGAGTGTTATATAGGTAAGTAATTATTTACATTTACGATTAGTGGCTCCGTTTACTTAGACTTGGGAGAAGTTCCCTTGGGTCCTAACATGTAGTTGATGAAAATTGGAATCACATGCTAATAAGATTAATATTAAATAATAATAAAACTGTACTAGAAACATTATTTAAGTTGTTTCACCGAACTTAAAATTAACGTATGAACGAGATTGGATTGATTTCTTATTAACCCTTAAATTCGAGTCGGGGCGTTATAACTTGGTATCGAAGATTTAGGTTTAGGTTTCTTTCGGGTGTGACATGGTGAGGTCGGTAGTGGATATTTCTATGTCATTGTTGGTTGGATTCGATCACGCTTGGCTGGTGATGGTTTCGATTCGTAACTTGATGGTAAAGTTGAGGTCTTGAACACGTTGTGCCATTCTCTTTGAGTTAGTGATCGGCTAAGTTAGTATCCATTCTTATTCCACTACATTTGTTCTGGTCATGTTATCTAGCAAGTATCGGTTTTGGTGTAGGCCGTTACGTGGTGTCACCTTAGGCTTGTGTGAGATGTATCATGTGGAAGTTTGATGATTAGAAAGTCTTAATGATTTCAGTTGCATCTTAGATAGTATGCTTATGGTTTCATCTACGGGATTATGTGACTAAGTAGCGTGACTTGTGAATAAATAATTCTATGAAAATTAGAATGCCTAAGTGGCTTGATTATGATTTCGGTTTAAATAATCATATCGATCTGGGGTAATTTAAGAACGAATCTATATATAGTCTTTGGACTTAATGTTAGAAATGGTTGTATAGAGTTATGGTTTTAGAAAAATGAAGTGGTATTGAGGAATGGGATCTCTTGTGGCATCAAAAGTATTGTCCCTAAGTTTTATAGGTAGTACCCGATGCCCCGTATCCTACTAAAAGTTTATAGTTGTGATAACTTGTGATCTAGAAACTGAGTGTGATGGCTATGTAGTGAGAGAAGTTAGTTGTCTTAGCTGAGTGTTCAATAAGGTTAAGTTATATGCTGTGATGAGTTTGACATCGGGTTATAGTTATGGACATGCATGTGAATCCGTACTTATAATGCCTTAGGGGATATGTACTATCGATTAGCTAATGACTTATTAGTACAAGTGATAGACACTCCTTAGTAGTGGTGAACTTTAGATTGCGCTTCATGTATTACGATAACAAGGATGTCTCTCTTTGAACTTTGGGGATTTCTTATGATGTCAAGGACATAGATTTACAGTTGGTGTAACAAGTAGTAATTGGGTAAGTGTTTGGCCCTTGAAAAAAATTTAACGGTCATGATCAGTTGTTATACTTGGTAGGATTTTGTCGTGAGCACTAATACTCTAGAATGTGCATGATCGTTATAGATGATTGAATTGGTGTCCTTTCCAGGGAGCATTGGGAATATTTTTTAATGGATGCGCAGGCTGTTGATGTTTGTAGTACGATTTAGTCGTATCATTTTGTGGAAATATTTAGGAGTTAGCTCCATGTTTTATTGATAAGCTTGTGTCAAGGTGTGGCCCTTGTGGATGATATTGACAATAGGTTGATACATGTTAGGTTTTATACTAGGAAAATTTAGAACATGATGACGTTCATTCTGATTTTAGAGATAGATTTCGGTGTGGAGTGTTAGGCTTAATTATAGAACCTACATGGGCTACCTGTGTGGATGATATGACTCTAGTGAGGAGAATCATTAGGTATTAGGCATGGAAAATGCTTGAAAAATTGAGCTGTCATTGTAACTAGTCCGATAGCTATCATTTTTATATGGTTGCTTAAACATCAGCTTATTATTGTGAATACAATGCATCAAAGGCAGAGTGTAATCACAAGCACTATGTTCAGGACACCATTTAATGGTGATAAGATAAGAAAATGCAGAAATAACAGTTTATCACAAAATGGAGAACACACAACCAACGCATGATCGTATATACCAACATAGAGTATATATCAACAAAGAGATACAAAATTATTAAGTTTTATTAAGTATTATGAATATTAAAAAATATGAGAATTATTCAAACTGTTTATTACATTAGATAGGGTATGAGGCCACATAAGGCCACCCAATTGAAAATAAAGATCAAGCTGTAACACCCCGCTAATAATAATAACGGGTGGCCAACCCTATACTACATTAAATCAGGAGTTTCAGATGGTCCAGTCTCAACATCAACTTCCGATACTATATAATATAGGACCAACGAACCGATAACATATAAGCGAGATGTTAAAATTAAATAAAATATGCAACAGACAACAAACCAACACTATAACATTTATAATAAAGGAAAGAAAGATGCATGAAAGAACTATGATAAATGAAATGCTAGAATAAAAAGAAATAAGTAACTACACAAAGGAGTAGATCCGAATAAGCTGTCGGGTCACAGCCAATACAATAACTGAAATGGAATAAATATACACATCTATAAATATATCTGGGGTATATACCCGATATATAACAAGAATCCTACCTAGATTTTTAAAGAAGTAGGAAGCGACTACAAGCAAAGTCCCGCAACAGTTCGCATCTATCACGGCTCCCAAGACTCTGGATAGAAGGTCATCCGGCATCCACGCGGTAGGACACCTGTAGTATTATACATATATATAGGCAGGAGAGAAAAGTAAACGGGTCAGAGCCCGAGTTGTGAAAAATATTTAGCAAGTGTGTTAACCGTGCATAATAAATATTGATGCACTTATTTCATAATTAAAGTGGAATCTCACTCTCGTGAAAGCCCAACTCACCTCTCATCTAACGGCGCGCACCTATTCTCGTCCTCAAATTTTAGTTAAATTAACCCAAGTATAAGGACAACCTAACTTAACATAGGCCCCTCCTATTCCCATGAGATTGCCTTCCTAACTTAACCCAAGAATCCACTCTTTCTAAACCCACTTAAGTATTTTTACAAACATATATGCCATATTAGGCTTATTGGATTCCGGTTTATAATTTAACCAATTATAAATCTTAATAAGCTACCCATATACATATGGGTTGAAACATATGATTAAAATTCTAAATAATAGGCATACAGAGTTATTATTGACAAAGCTTCTCTCCAATTTCAATGCAGCGCTACGTTTCGTGCGTGGGGTGTCTCGCAAAGAGAAATCCAAACAAGGAACCACTCCGTTACACTACTCCTTGTCAACGTCGATACTAGAGATCCATTATGCCACACATAATTAGTTGACAAAACTTTTCTCTAATCTCAACACTGCACTGCATTTCGTGCGTGGGGTGTCTCGCAAAGCAAAATCCAAATAAGGAACCACCCCGTTACACTACTCCTTGACAATGTTGATCCTAGAGATCCATAATGCCATACATACTATATTATACTACTACAACTACTACTAAATTTTAGACTACAATATGAAAACAACTAAAAACTCCAATAATATCCTTGGGATGATCTAACCGAAAAATTCCTTAAATGCGATACATCAACCCCCATCAATCTAGTACACCATAATCATCCAAGATGTACTCCACAAAGATTCCATATCCTTTCATCTATAGGATATCTAAATATGTATATATAGGCATTTTATTCTAACCATATATATATATACCATCATCCATACCCATGACCAAGTGTACATATCATACCTGATGTATAATGGACATTCACATAATACACCCGGCTATATATATCGCCGATAAAACTGCACCATGCTATCATCTTCCCAGTGCCCGGCTCACGTAGCAACTGGGACAACCATGGTGGGTCTCAAGGACACCCATCTCATGGTAACTCACACACACGACGCCCCGGGAAGTGGTCATAGCTCCAAACCGGCAATGAGACGAAACATACCCACCACGTCTCATCCCAAAAATATAAATCATATAATATGACATGGGATGACTATGACCTGGGGAATATCCACACCCTGCTCTATATACCAGGATGCTCACCCTCTGCGTGGAAACTTCCCAATGATAGCATGAGCGGGGTATGCTTAACCACATAAGTATATATATCATTTGCATGCACAATATATTCACATCCATATGATCCCGTCATATGATCAAACATTAAACCATCACATAAGGTTTAAATATCCATATCATGTATATCCACAACATAAATATATCCATATATTCATATCCATACAGATATATATACACATATTCTCATATCCATATATATATATATATACAAACTAATTCTCGTTCGTAAATATAAGATATATAAACTCGGCTATAAGTATACATAATTCTCAATATACAAGTCGTCACCACAAACTCATGTAAATTTACCTCGATGTGTGAATACAATCCTTCCCTTGAAGCATATTCATCCATTTTCCTATGATGAATAGTCTCCCCAAAACACATACATATGTATCCAAACCTTAGGGTTATCACCCATAGTTTAGTGTAGGTAACAATCACTACACATTCTATATATCTCCAAAAGGACATTCATGCCTCCAATACCAATTTTGACTATTGATCTATACATATATAACTAATAGTCCATAAACCTCAACTTAACCCAACTTTATTTCAAGTATTGGAATCCCATATAAGGTTTAATATTTCTAATGAACTCTAAATCTTATTACATTAATAACTTCTTCCTTAAGTCTATACTCCTCAAGGATGCACGACATCTTCTCTCGTTGGTCCTCAATCATATCTAAACTCACTTAGGACCTCAAGTTAGAACTCCCGTCCCCACTAAGATCCCCCATTATACCTAAGTGTATCCATTATTAATACACGTATAGGAAAAAGATACTATCCCTATTCCATTTATAACCATTTCATGATAATTTGCCTCTATCATGATAAAACAATCAACCAATCACTTAAGTCCTATATTCCTATCATTACTAAAAGAGGCATCCCCTCCTCCAAAATCAATTTAACATAGGCCCGTAAGCCCCTATTCGACCTGGGGCACTATTCCCTAGATCTAATATCATAACCCTCCATAATAAGCCCATTAAGAAAGCCCCCAAGAATAAAACTCCAAAAGAAAAGGGGTAAAAGAATTTCCCATTCCTGGGTTAAAAATAGGGGACCGGTCGACCGGTCCCAGACCCCCGATCGACCGCGGGTCCAAATTTTGCCTACGAAGAAATGCATTAGGCTTTTCCTGTGAGGTGCAATCGACCGGTCCCTAGACCGCGGTCAACCGGCCATAGAAGATATCCTGGCCGATTTCCATTTCTCAATAAAACCCACGAAATTAAAACCCTAAAATTTCTATTCTAACCTCCAAATCTTTATCACAACATGGTTCTAAGCCAATAAATCAACTCCAAAGTGATTCCAACCATTTCTACACCATTAAACCCATATTTAAACATTGATTTCAAGATTTAACCCAAAATTTTAGGTTCTGATATTAATACCCAAAAATCCATTCTTTAACCCACAAATTATGAAATAAAATACACAAATGACTTATTTAGCAAGATTAAACACTTGCCTCGATTTTGTAGAGGTTGGATCATCCTCGATGTCGCGGTTGGGACGAAAATCTCCAAGCTTTCTTCCTCTCTCTCTTCCTTTCCTCTTCTTTTCTTTCTTCTTTTCTATTTCTCTCTTTCTCTCAAATGAGAAGGCTTCATCCGTAAGCCTCTTAAGCCTTTAAAAACATAAACCCAATTTTAAATGTTAATACACACTTTAAATGACTCGTTTACTCCAATTCGAGTCAAACTAACTTAAAAATATTCCGGAGCTGAAATGAAACCCAATGACAGTCATTTTGACTACCTCTACCCTTTCGGGATCGATGGTACCCTCAAAATCATCATCTGGAATACTTTGAAATATTCTCTATTTTTGGGTCTAAATTCCCAAATTTTAAAATTCTCCAATTTAATTAAATTTTATTTTCCCAAAAATTTAATTTCTGAGTCTAAAAAATCATGGGGTGTTACAATCTTCCCCCCTTACAAAAATTTCGCCCCCGAAATTTAAGATATGCCTAGGACCTCAATCTCATCTAGTCCTTACATCAACTCTCAGGATTACTATACCGATCCTTTCTAGTTCTCACGTCGAACCGTATAGTTTTTAAAGAAAACTAACTACCTGGGGCGCCCATACACCCCGTGCTCGAGCTTCACTCGTAGAATTGTAATCAGGCTCCATTAGCCTCATATCGAAATATAACTATTACCAATATAATATTTATAACAACATATTAAATATAATAAATTTTGAAAATTCCCAATGGTTGAGCTCTCCTCAATTCCTGACGCTAGTCACCTTCGTGCGGGGGAGGTCTCGCAAGCGAAATCCAAACAAGGAACCCTCCCAATACACTACTGTGTAGCAAGGTCGGGGATTGAGATTAGTTGAACCAGGTTTAAGGTTTTATAAAAAGATTTTCATATTTTAGATGTTTCCTGAAGGCCTATGTAACAATATAACATAAATCAATTTCGCGTCTTTCGGCACGCCAAAAAAACACCTTATGTTTAGGACGTAAGGCCTCAACAAATACAAGACTCTAACCAATACCTAGTCCTCTACTAGCACAACCACGGGTTAAATTCTTCGCTCAACAATGAATCTACCCAACTTTGAACCTCTCAGCTATACAAATCCCTTGCGTTGCATCAAAGCGTTTGCCACAAGGTAAGTCCTCCCCTTATTGGATTTCTACAATTTCACCCCCGTACCTATCCATAAGACAATATTATTACTACCGCTACTCAACAAACTTCGACATTCCGCACTTCCAAAATCTAATATTATAACTATCGACTATCTCCTCACGAGACGATTCATTTTCTCAAAAGATGCCATACAAAGGCCATACTTTCTCACTCCTTCCTCCAAGGAAATTCTGTATACCCTAACGGTGTAGCGGCTACTCCTCATCATACCTTGCACGCGATGTTCTCAATATCGCACAAAGCATGACCCAAACCCAAAGAAAGGTATTCTACCTTATACTTCCATAATCCAATTGTTTTACTTTATCCTTGAATCTCGATTTAAAGTCCTCTACTCCTTCCAGGACAATCGTTATTCCTAAACCTATTTCTCCACAAGATAAACATCTTCCCCAAAATCCATCCTAACCATTTTGAAGGACGAAACACGATTGCAACTATCAAAAACTCCCTCAGTCCTACGCAACGATCATGAGTCTCCAATTTCTTACTCCCTCTTCCCAGAAGGCAATACTCTCGCTGTTGGGACAACTCCATACACCTCACGTCAGGAAAAGTCACCAACACCAGGTTTCCTAACAAAGGTTGACGGGTTTCTCAATCTAAACCTCCCAAGGACTACACTATATACCTCTCCTAAGACTTACCTTACTAAGTCCAAGATTCGCCATTCAAGTAAATTTTCCCTTCTTACTCAACCATCGATAAATCACTTTGAACCACTGCTAGGAATCTCCTCAATATCTCCACCGAAATCGGGACCAACAAATACCCCCGATTAGAGCGTACCCAAAATATGCTATGGGTATTGTACATCTAATCCTGTCCTTTCCTAGACGACATAATCTAGGTGACGTCTGAAGCGAGAGCAACTGTTATCAGAACGTCGATAAAGTGAATACACTTCACAGAAGAAAATAATCGCAGTGAACATAACAGTCCTAATAGTAGGGGTTTATATCAAGAACGTTAATGGAAGAATGCAGAAAACTCGTACAGATCCTAAAGACTCTAGAACTTGATGCTCTGATACCATCTGTAACACCCCGCTAATAATAATAATGGGTGGCCAACCCTATACTACATTAAATCAGGAGTTTCAGATGGTCCAGTCTCAACATCAACTGCCGATACTATATAATATAGGGCCAACGACCCGATAACATATAAGCGAGATGTTAAAATTAAATAAAATATGCAATAGACAACAAACCAACACTATAACATTTATAATAAAGGAAAGAAAGATGCATGAAAGAACTATGATAAATGAAATGCTAGAATAAAAAGAAATAAGTAACTACACAAAGGAGTAAACCCGAATAAGCTGTCGGGTCACAACCAATACAATAACTGAAATGGAATAAATATACACATCTATAAATATATCTGGGGTATATACCCGATATATAACAAGAATCCTACCTAGATTTTTAAAGAAGTAGGAAGCGACTACAAGCAAAGTCCCGCAACAGTTAGCATCTATCACGGCTGCCAAGACTCTGGATAGAAGGTCATCCGGCATCCACGCGGTAGGACACCTATAGTATTATACATATATATAGGCAGGAGAGAAAAGTAAAAGGGTCAGAGCCCGAGTTGTGAAAAATATTTAGCAAGTGTGTTAACCGTGCATAATAAATATTGATGCACTTATTTCATAATTAAAGTGGAATCTTGTGAAAGCCCAACTCACCTCTCATCTAACGGCGCGCACCTATTCGCGTCCTCAAATTTTAGTTAAATTAACCCAAGTATAAGGACAACCTAACTTAACATAGGCCCCTCCTATTCCCACGAGATTGCCTTCCTAACTTAACCCAAGAATCCACTCTTTCTAAACCCACTTAAGTATTTTTACAAACATATATGCCATATTAGGCTTACTGGATTCCGGTTTATAATTTAACCAATTATAAATCTTAATAAGCTACCCATATACATATGGGTTGAAACATATGATTAAAATTCTAAATAATAGGCATATAGAGTTATTATTGACAAAGCTTCTCTCCAATTTCAATGCAGCGCTACGTTTCGTGCGTGGGGTGTCTCGCAAAGAGAAATCCAAACAAGGAACCACTCCGTTACACTACTCCTTGTCAACGTCGATACTAGAGATCCATCATGCCAAATATAATTATTTGAGAAGACTTTTCTCTAATCTCAACACTGCACTGTGTTTCGTGCGTGGGGTGTCTCGCAAAGCGATATCCAAACAAGGAACCACCCCATTACACTACTCCTTGACAATGTCGATCCTAGAGATCCATAATGCCATACATACCATATTATACTACTACAACTACTACTAAATTTTAGACTACAATATGAAAACAACTAAAAACTCCAATAATATCCTTGGGATGATGTAACTGAAATATTACTTAAATGCGATACATCAACCCCCATCAATCTAGTACACCATAATCATCCAAGATGTACTCCACAAAGATTCCATATCCTTTCATCTATAGGATATATAAATATATATATATATATATATATAGGCATTTTATTCTAACCATATATATATATATATATATATATATATATATATATATATATATATATATATATATACCCATGACCAAGTGTACATATCATATCTGATGTACAATGGACATGCACATAATACACCCGGCTATATATATCGCCGATAAAACTGCACCATGCTATCATCTTCCCCGTGCCCGACTCACGTAGCAACTGGGGAACACCATGGTGGGGCTCAACGACACCCATCTCGTCGTAATTCACACACACGACGTCCTGGGAAGAGGTCATAGCTCCAAACCGACAATGAGACGAAACATACCCACCACGTCTCATCCCAAAAATATAAATCATATAATATGACATGGGATGACTATGACCTGGGGAATATCCACACCCTGCTCTATATACCAGGATGCTCACCCTCTGCGTGGAAACTTCCCAATGATAGCATGAGCGGGGTATGCTTAACCACATAAGTATATATATCGTTTACATGCACAATATATACACATCCATATGATCCCATCATATGATCAAACATTAAACCATTACATAAGGTTTAAATATCCATATCATGTATATCCACAACATAAATATATCCATATATTCATATCCATACAGATATATATACACATATTCTCATATCCATATATCTATATATACAAACTAATTCTCGTTTGTAAATATAAGATACATAAACTCGGCTATAAGTATACATAATCCTCAATATACAAGCCGTCACCACAAACTCATTTAAATTTACCTAGATGTCTGAATACAATCCTTCCCTTGAAGCATATTCATCCATTTTCCTATGATGAATAGTCTCCCAAAAACACATACATATGCATCCAAACCTTAGGGTTATCATCCATAGTTTAGTGTAGGTAACAATCACTACACATTCTATATATCTCCAAAAGGACATTCATGCCTCCAATACCAATTTTGACTATTGATCTATACATATATAACTAATAGTCCATAAACCTCAACTTAACCCAACTTTATTTCAAGTATTGGAATCCCATATAAGGTTTAATAGTTCTAATGAACTCTAAATCTTATTACATTCATAACTTCTTCCTTAAGTCTATACTCCTCAAGGATGCTCGACATCTTCTCTCGTCGGTCCTCAATATTATCTATACTCACTTAGGACCTCAAGTTAGAACTCCCGTCCCCACTGAGATCCCCCACTATAGCTAAGGGTATCCATTATTAATACACGTATAGGCAAAAAAGACTATCTCTATTACATTTATAACCATTTCATGATAATTTGCCTTTATCATGATAAAACAATCAGCCAATCACTTAAGTCCTATATTCCTTTCATTACTAAAAGAGGCATCCCCTCCTCTAAAATCAATTTAACATAGGCCCGCAAGCCCCAATTCGACCTAGGGCACTATTCCCTAGATCTAATATCATAACCCTCTATAATAAGCCCATTAAGAAAGCCCCCAAGAATAAAACCCCAAAAGAAAAGGGGTAAAAGAATTTCCCATTCTTGGGTTAAAAACAGGGGACCTGTCGACCGGTCCCAGAACCCCGGTCGACCGCGGGTCCAAATTTTGCCTACGAAGAAATGCAGTAGGCTTTTCCTTCGAGGCGCGATCGATCGGTCCCCAGACAGTGGTCGACCGGCCATACAAGACATCCTGGCCGATTTCCATTTCTCAACAAAACCCACGAAATTAAAACCCTAAAATTTTTATTCTAACCTCCAAATCTTTATCACAACATGGTTCTAAGCCAATAAATCAATCCCAAAGTGATTCCAACCATTTCTACACCATTAAACCCATATTTAAACATTGATTTCAAGATTTAACCCAAAATTTTAGGTTTTGATATTAATACCCAAAAATCCATTCTTTAACCCACAAATTATGAAATAAAATACACAAATGACTTATTTATCAATATTAAACACTTGCCTCAATTTTGTAGAGGTTGGATCATCCTCGATGTCACGGTTGGGCCGAAAATCTCCAAGCTTTCTTCCTCTCTCTCTCTTCCTTTCCTCTTCTTTTCTTTCTTCTTTTCTATTTCTCTCTTTCTCTCAAATGAGAAGGCTTAATCCGTAAGCCTCTTAAGCCTTTAAAAAATAAACCCAATGTTAATACACACTTTAAATGACTCGTTTACTCCAATTCGAGTCAAACTGACTTAAAAACATTCCGGAGCCGAAATAAAACCCAATGACAGTCATTTTGACTACCTCGACCCTTTCGGGATCGATGGTACCCTCAAAATCATCATCCGAAATACTTTGAAATATTCTCTATTTTTGGGCCTAAATTCCCAAATTTTAAAATTCTCCAATTTAATTAAATTTTATTTTCCCAAAAATTTAATTTCTCAGTCTCAAAAATCATGGGGTGTTACACAAGCTTCCTTTTCCTTCTCGACCTCATTGTGGACGATAGCAACTACAGGGGACTTTGTTTGAACTTCATCTTCCACTCCTGATATTGGAAGGCATAACCAAAAAATTATTCATACGCTTTGAAGGCTTCATTAGCCTTTCTGACAGCTTCCTTAGTCTTGACCTGTTGCTTCTTTTGGAGAGCTTCAATATCAGCATTATGGACCTTCTTATGAAATGAAAATTCATCTGTCTTCTTCTTCTATAGCTTCTAATTTCTCGCTTATGGCTCAACTCAGCATCTTCAAACTCCTTCCGCAATGATTTTTTGGCCTTAATGGCCTCATTTGCCTACTAGAGCATGATAAGGTTTTCGTGAACCCATTGGTTCACTTGGTGAAGAGAAATCAGAGATTGTAAAATAATGAAAGAAAAATTTAGTAAAAGGTGAAATAACACTTGAAAATAATGAAGAGCAACTTAAAATATTATTACCTGGGTGGCCTTATGAAGGGTAAAGTCCCTTAGCTGAGACGGGTCCATGGCTTAAAGAAATTTTTTATCAGGGTCGACCAGTATGGAACCGACAAATTCCTTAGATATCTTTTTGTCACTGATTAGAAAGTCAGTGGATATTGGAAATTGAGACAACTGTGAAGTAAATGAAACATCACTTGATATTGGAATATCATGGTTGGTGGCG
Source organism: Sambucus nigra (assembly GCA_949130495.1). Taxonomy (NCBI): domain Eukaryota; kingdom Viridiplantae; phylum Streptophyta; class Magnoliopsida; order Dipsacales; family Adoxaceae; genus Sambucus; species Sambucus nigra. The sequence continues at coordinate 528,046,576 of OX422221.1, read as the reverse complement.
GCCTTAGACGATTTGTACTTCTTATTTTTCTTTGGTGGTGGTTGGGGGGGGGGGGACCAATATTGACACCCTAGACTTTCTCTTTCCTCTTCTTGCCTCCATCATCCTGGCTGGGCTCACCCATTGTTGTCTTATTGGACGAGGCTGAGGGGGTTGGCTTCTTAGCAGTGATTTTGTTGAGCATATTGGATAAGATTGGGGCATCCATCTTTCAAATCTCATTCAGAGTGTCGGATGGACGACCTGTAAAAAAAGACATTGATTAATATCGATGTGTAAATGCAAGATGATAGTACGGGTGTAAAAATTACTAACCTACACAGCTCAGTGAGGGGTCAAACCCCAAACCGGTTTTTTCTAAAAAGTCAGGGGTCATCAACTATTAGAACTCGATGAAGCCTTCCTCTTTACCATTAGTCCGTATATGATCTCTTTTTATTGGCCATCTATACTTAGGCCGGGATCAAGCCTGGCTGCCAAAGATCTATTTCCCCACTTTTAGAGAACCATTGGTTTATTGGCACTGCATGGAGCGTCAGTGTCGAAATACCAAGCCCCCGACACAAAGAAGTATCGGGGCTTCCAATAATTGTTCGAAGTCTGATTTACAATTGAGACCTTTTTATCGAACTTTATTTCTATGAGGTGGAAGTAACCGGGCTGAGCCTTGGTTGTGGACACAATGTAACATGCCCCAATCAGTATCATAAAAAGTTTTCCATAATTCGATAAAGCCAAGAATAATTCTCGAGGCATTAGGGGATAGCTGAGCTGGGGGGGGGGGGGAGTCCCATGATATCAAGAAGGGTTCTGACACCAGGTTGAATTTGGCATTATAAAGTCAACCCTAAACATCTATTCATAGACCACTACCTCACCCTCTCAGTTTTCACAGACTCTCTCAATGTCGGATGGGACTCTTATGTTAATGGAAGATTTTATCCCATAGATATGCCTATATAAAAGAAGATCTGTCTCTCGGATAGTGCCGCGAAAGGTTGAAACATAGGATGTGTTAAGTGGTTCCTCATCCTCCTCCTCATCCTCCTCCTCCTCCTCAACATTAATGGTAGGAACGTCACTTAGGAGTCTTGTTGAGAACTCCACGCTAGTCATGGATGATAAAGGAACAACCATGTGTGTGTGTGTGTGTGGAGGCAACCTCAAATCTTGGCTCATCATTGTCTGAGGCCTCTTGGGGGATTTTTTCCATTGCTGGACTTGGTAGTATCGTTATAACATAGATGAGATCTTGGAACATGCATAGCCTTATCGAAAGAGTCTATATTCTCGGACTCCATAGATGTAGAGGGACTATAACTCTCAGACGAAGACTTAGACTGTGATCCCTATGAAGAGGTGTTAGACATTGTGTCACTACTGATGTTAATAACACCAGTCTTGATCCAAGATGGATATTTTATAAGTGGGGGAGGATGTACTACAGGAAAATGAGTTAATTGAATTGGAAGTCTAGATTCGACCTTGGCTCTATGTTTAACCTCAGCCTCAGCTTTGCGTATCTCCCGAAGTATCCCCCCAGAGTATGGGTATTGTTCACTTAATTCGTATAACCTACTGTACATTTAAACTATAACGAGTTTAACCTAAGTTGACTAAATGATCAAAGTGGAATTATAATAATTTTTACCACTTAACATATCAAGAACTACTATGAAGGTCACCAGATAATATGATCGGAGGGTCACTGGAAAATCAAACCTTCGATAATTAAGGCAACCTATCTTCAAAAACTACCCTCTCATAACTCTCTACAACAAAGAATAACTCTCACAGTGACTAAAAAACCCTAGAACAAGCACGGATGGTCACCAAAAAAATGAAAGGTTGCCAAAAATAATCAAAACCAAAGAGAAATAGAAGAATATGAAATGAATGAAATAAAATCAGAGAAAGGGGGTTACCTGAATGAGAGAGGAAGACTTTGGAATGAGAAAGGAATGTATGACTCGCCTTAAAAGGGTTAATTTGAAGACAGAGAATGGAGGAAAAGGGTTTGTTGCAGAAAGATTGAGAATAGGAAAAGTTCAGAGAAGAAAGAGAAGGTTTTTAGACTTCGGGTATTTAAATGGCACAATCATTACATGCAGTTTGCGAGGCAGGCATCATTAGGGAATAGGCCCCTAAATAGGCTTGCTGCCGCCATATCATGGCCAACACACCAAGCCACATGCTCATTGAAAGATTTCCAATCAAGGGCATTTGAATGACATATATGCCTCACACATGAAACGGATAGTCATGGACTTTTTATGACCCATTGATGTGTCCAAAGTGGTTTCTGGCACTGGGGGGGGGGGGGCATCCTCATGGGGTTCAGGCAATTATACCACTCATCCTTCCATTAACATTGAAGACTAAGGTCTGGGGGTGATTAATATACATATGTGTAACCTTTTCCTGTGCAAGACTCAACCCAACACCATGACCTCTGCGTAGTGTCTGTCAGACTCATCTACATATGGACCCACAACATAGAGGCCCCCATCAACCAATCTCGGCCTCCGAGACCTCAAACTAATAATAGTTTAAGTTACACACAAAGGTTTATTCTGTGGTCCAAGATGCCTCTATGTCTCGGCTCTGCCATGTGTCAGCCTCATACTGAACCGACATGACGAGACCTTCATGAATTTTGTATGACAATCTTTACGCTCTCAGAGTTATTTACATGGAAGACCGCCTCACAGTCTCAAATTTTCTGAGTCCAACAAAGATGACTTTAGCACCTCATATGAAACACGCGACTGGCGCATCATCAGTCCACGTGGACCATGCATTTATAACATATTTCTAACCCACACGAGGGAATATTTCATCATCATGACATACTTGGGTAGAGGACATGTGGCACTCTTCTAGTGGATGGATCATCTCATGCACAACAGGTGCATGCTTGGGCAGCACATTGATGAAAAACACTTACTAAGTTATTTTAACAACTATTAAAAAAGTCAAATGAGTGTCGAACTAATTTTGGAAGAAATTCTTGTAAAATTCTTGAACAAAGCACAAGATGTGTTAAAAACAATTTGATTTGAACAAATTACTCAAGAATTTTAAAATAGTTTTTTAGTTTAAAACCTAAGTCTATGCAGCAGATTGTAGTAATGGAAGACCAAATAACACACACATGAGACAAGTATTTTTACGTGGTAAAACCCACCCAAATTGGGGAAACAATCAAGGAGGTCGCTACACCTCAAAATAAAAAAACCACTAAAATAATTTTAGGTTACAATCATTCAACATATCATACAAAATAGACCTATTCTATGTTCAGAAATATACCCACACTCCTCGGTTATTTTCTAACTTATTTAAGGCTCTGAAGTTGTCCTTTCTCCGTTCTTTAGCTTTGCTCTCTTTTCCCTTTAGCTTTACGTCGACTTAAAAGTCAGAACCTCTTAACCAGCAACACTAACAGTTGAACAAATCCTACAAATATACAATAGATAAGAATGAGATGTATATTTTAACAAATCAGAATAATAGAATTAATATTTTCTCAAAAATAGTTTTAAGATTTGGTTCCTTATATGGATATTTCAAAACAGAGATCCTAAGAAATTATTTATACACAAATTTTTTGAAGTGAAAAATTTATCAGATCTAAACTATGAAAGTCATAAATTCTGTTTTGATAAAAAAACTAGATTTTGGATAAAACAAAAAATAAGTATGATATAAATAGTATCCAACGCAAAAGAATGATTTCTTACTAAAAGAAATCACAACAACCTAAGATTCTGAGTGATTATGTATCACATAATCAGATCTACAAGTTTTTAATTAGAAATGAGATCTGAAATCGTGTGTTGTTGCAAGAGAGGTATAAACTAAGAGTATATTTGAAATCAGAAACCCTAGCTCTCAAACCAATTTTTCTGAAAATGATTTTCAAGAGTTTTTATATGAAATTCTATTTCTCTCTTATTTTCCCTCTCCTCTCTATCTTATTTTCTCTTTTTTCTCATACTTCCTACACTTCTAAAATGTTGAGACGAATGCTCCTTTTATAGGATGGTTGGAAGGATCTGAATTGATGAATCAAATCATGGGTTAAGATTAAATGACCGTTCGAAGTTTAAATACAAGGGATTATAATGCACTGCATAAATGCTAACTTTAATTTGTTAAAATCGTATGCATTGGGATCTTAAATAAACGCATGCAGACCTTATGTTATTTTTTATCTAACGGTTGAAAGTAAGGCTTGTGAATGTGGGAGACAAAAAATGCATAATCAATCAATGATGTACAACCACGTGCCAGCCTCACATTCGAAGATAAATGCGTGGTTTTGATCTTTTTATAATATCAGTTTCACCCATAAAATTATGTAGCGGTTTTGGATTCTACCCAACACAAGTTTTAGGAACTTTTTAGTATATGAAATTAAACTCCAAACATTTAAAAACCTAATTTTAATTCTTTAAAAATATATTTTAAATGTTTAAAAATTCCTAAAAATGTTTTAAAATTCCCAAAAATTCCTAATCAGTGTAGAAAGTTATTTTTATTCCAAATTAACACACACCAGTCACGTATGAATTGAAATATGAAAATGTGTAATCATAGGGTGTTTTGTATATTGGTTTTCTACTTGATGACTTTTGATCTTTTCTAATGTAGTTGCACTTGAAGTTGTAAGGAAGTAAGAGGAGTGACTCAATTTCATCTTCTTTCCAAACTAGTTAAGCTCCTATATAGTATAGACTCAAGTGAGTCAACAATATAGTGTGCTTCAATTTCCCCCTTCGAAAATGAGAGACACAACCTCATTTGAGTCGTCTTGGACTCGTAAGGATAAAAAGTAAAAAAAAACATATACTGATACAAAAGTTCTATCTACCCAATTTCCTAGAAATTAAAAGGAAATAGCTCATCTATAAATATATTAGTCCCCTAAATATGTCTGATGTTTTTTGATTCCTAAAAAATAAAACAATTAGCTCATGGCAAAGATCAAGAATTAGAATATAATTTTGATAATATATACGCAAATGGACTCAATATCTCCCCAATTTTGTCTCAAATGGACAAAGGGTGAAAAACACTCAATAAAGAATATGTCAAGTTTGTAAATATTAATCTATCAACCTCAAATATATAACGGGTCACCTCAAGGGTCTCCTACGTAAAAAAGGAATATGAGGTGTTTTTTTGTCATTTTTAAACGACCGTGCCCTTTATCCTTAAAGACCAATTATAAGCATGAAAATAATTGAATGATATAGTAATAGGATAGAAATATAATCAAGAATAATCATACCAATGGATTTTATTAATTAATTAAATCATAAATTATCCTAAGGTTTAGTGAATAAATCAGCTAGTTGATGTTCATTGGGTAAATAGTTTATCTCAAATTCTTTATTCTTAACTAATTCACATATAAAATGATGTCTTATCTTAATATGACTAGTACATGAATGTTGAGAATGATTCATAGAGATATTTATCGTACTTTGATTATTGCAATATGGATTTATTTTTCTTCATTAATGCCATAATCACTAAGCATTTGCTTAATCCACATTAATTGAGCGCAACAACTTTTGGCTGCTATATATTCTGATTTTGCTGTGGAAAGTGACGTGAAATTTATTGTGATTATGATTCTTTAGTGTATCATATACCTAGGTTTATTTTCCCTTTAACATATTTAATTATTCGTTTAACACATAAAATGTGACATTCCTTAGGATTATTTTGGTAATGAGAACAAAAAAACATATCATACATGATATCAGGATGAGAGGCTGTTAGGTACAATAAGCTCCTATAATACTTCTATATAGAGTAGGACCTACAGGTTTTCCATGCTCATCTTTGGATAGTTTTTTGGAAGTACTCATGGGAGTTCTAACAACCTTGGCATTATCTAGACATAATTTTTTCACTAACTCTATTGAATACTTAGACTGCGATATCAATAACCCATCATCTTCTTGCTTGACTTGAATTCATAAGAAATATCAAAAATCACCCATAAGCGACATTTGGAATTCCCCGTGCATAATTTTTGAAAAATCTTTAACCTCAGACAGGGAAGTAGAACCAAATATAATGTCATCAACACAAACATGAGCTATTTAGACCTATTTGTTAAAATGTTTAACAAATAATGTATGGTCATTTCCTCCAAGTTAAAAACCTTTATTGATTAGAAAGGTCGATAGGCATTCGTACCAGGCCCTAGGGGATTACTTTAAACCTTATAATACCTTTTTCAATCTATACACATATTTTGGGTAATGAGGATCAATAAATTCTTTCGGATGTTCAACGTAGGTCTCCTCTATCAAAATACCATTTAAAAAGGCAGATTTTACATCCATATGATAAAGTGTACATTATAAGTGATAAGATATCGCCGAGCTTAAGTGAACAGATCAAGGTGAGTGATCGGGGCAAAGGTCTACTTGAAATCTATTCCTTAAGCTTGAGAGTAGCCCTGGACATCTAATCTAGCTTTATTTTTACTATCATCCTAGATTCATATGTTTTATTTTTAAAAATCCAATGAGTGCCAATAACACTTTTATTTTTTGGCCTAGGCATGAGATAATACACGTCATGACTTTTAAATTGGACAAGCTCTTCCTGCATAGCACCTGAGTCATTAAGTGCTTCATTTACATTCTTTGGTTCTACTAGACAAACAAAGTATGTTAAATGAGCAACATTACGTAATTGAGATCTTGTACGCAATGGTTCATCAAGGTTACTAATAATATTATCTATGGTATGATCTTTAGAAACCTAGTTAGGCACTTCAGGGGTCTCAGTTGGTAAAGGACCAACTATCTCTAGAGAGTCATAGGTAAATTTTGTTCAGACTCATCCATTATAATTAGCCCTTGATCTTTAATCTTGACATTAGTGTCACTTACTATCACATTTATCGATTCCATGATTACTTAAATACGCAAATTATAAATGCAATAAGCCCTATTGTTAGGGGAGTAACCCAAAAATATGGCTTTATCTCCACGGATTTCAAACTTATACAGGTGTTCTCTATCTTTGCACACATAACAAGTACTCCCAAAAGTTCAAAAATATTTTAAATTGGGATTTTTGCCATACCGAAGTTCAAAGGATGTTTGTTTGGTATTTTTCTAAGGTAACCTTGGTAGATAATATGACACGCTATTTGAACTGCCTCAACCAAAAAATATTTTGGCAAGTTCTCAGCATGTATCATTACCCTGGCCATTTCTTGGATTGTGCAATTTTTATGCTCGACAACATCATTTTATTGGGGGTGTTTTAGGTGCATTGAACTCATGATGATTACCACTATAGTACAATATTCTGTTATGCCCAGGTCCTTAAATTCACCTCCTCTATTTCTTCTTATTCGATTAACTTGGGTGTCTTTTTCATTCTCGATCCATAAAAGAGTCTTAAAAAATTCTTGATATGTGTCGGACATTTTTTTTATAATGCCACCCAAGTGAATGTAATACCCCATATTTTTTAATGATTTAAATAATTATGGGATTAATTATTATTGTGGGATTAATTGAACTAAAGTGTGAGAATTTAATTGTTAATTAATCCGAATTCAAATAAATATTAACTAACGTGACAAGGGTTAATACCTATTGATTGACTATTACTGTGTGATATGTAATGTGGAACTATACACTTTGATAAATTATCAATAATAAGAAATACAACAGTTTAGTAAATTAAGTCAGATGCACGTGTGAGTCATGTCGGGACTAATTTAATGGAATAAAAAGATTAATTATTTTTAGTAACTTGTATGGTCATTTCGAGTGTGCCGTTGAGTCCGAAAGGGTCGAGATAGTCAGAATAGTATTCCCGAGTGTTTAGTTTGGGTCTCGAGGAAATTTTAGGCCCAATCGGTGTCCCGAGAGGGCATTTTGGTAAATTGTATTTTTGGGGTTAATTAATGGAAGAAAATTAGGAAGCCTTATTATCCCTTAGGTAGTCACAGTTAGGGGTTCATCTGTGAAAGAAAAGAAAGAGTCCCAGAGGAAGAAGGAGAAGAGGTTTCTAGGAGTTCTAAGGCCAAACTTAGTCATCATTCACCAAAAAACACCATCAATGCATAGATCGAATGCACCTATACCCATTTCAAAAGACGAATCAAACCTTCATAATCAAGAAAGTGTTTATTACTTGCTTTCATTTAGCAATAATCATATTCATGCTAGTATAGGGATGATATAAACATGTATTGATCATAATAGTGATGAAAATTGGAGATTTAGGTCGTATGATTTGAATATGAGATTAATTAGATTGAACCCTTCATGTATGTAGAATAGAAATAACATTTTGATGAACTTATGTGAATAACGAATCTGGAAATCATGTGTTCTTGAATAAGAATTTGAAGAACTAGGGTTTTAGTAATTAATTTGGGGATTTCATATTTCTTTGATGATTTGTAATGATTTAATGATTTTAGGATGTTAGAATCCATGTGTAATTGTTAGGATTCGATTTGGGACCGATTGAGTGGAGTTTGGAATGATAATTTAGAAGTTTTAGGGTTGAAAAAAGGTGAAAAACGGAGTTGTCAAAGGTTGAAGACGAGACAACGTAGATCGCGTTTGGTCGCACGAAAGAAGCCGTTCGAGCGAGACCTGTATCTGACGCGTAGTCATTCGAGTGTGAAGGGTATATCGTGCAAAGATGGGTCAAGAGACACGTGTTATCATTCGAGCAAGAATCCATTATGGTTCGAGTGACATTCTAATTTTTAGTGAAATTACTATTTTACCCCTAATTAAGTAAATAATGAATTTGAGTGATGAAAGGCAGTGTTCGATGATCCCTGAATAGTGCAAAATTATTGGGGATGTTTAAGTGTAGTAAATTGAACAGTTAGGAAGGTGAATAAATCGTGGAAATTTGAGAGAGAGAATACTTGAAATACTTATATTAAAAATGGTAATGAGAGAGATGCCATTGAGTGAAAAATATGTTTGGGTTGGGTGTATACCTAATGAATATTAATAGGATGTGTCGATACCTATTACATGTTTGATATATTATGTGTATGACATACCTTGTTTCTTTCTATCACGGGAGGTTGTGCAGAGACAGTCTTATCCTGGGTGACCTTCGAGGGGATATTTGACTTGTATCTCATGACATAGGACTGTGAAGACTTATTTATGAGTTGATAAGTCAACTTACGATGGGAGCATAGGTATGTGAGTGACCCATAGGTATGTTAAATATGTTCACCTCCACTATGTGTGTTTTGTGTATATGGTTCGTGGGAGACTTATGAGCCGATAGTCCTTATTGGAGTACGAGATGTACCGAGACATGATAGTAGAGTATGCAATGCACTACAGGTTTAGCCTTGGGGTGCTATATTAGTATATGTGTGTATATATATATACTTGTGTTATTCCTATTGTGAGATAATCGTAGGTAATCAAGATAGTAAATTCTTAAATCACGACAATTGAGAATACTTATCTTAGTGTGATAACAATTAATCGAGTTAATAATTAATGAAATTAATAATGTGGCAAGTTAGGAATCACGGGTTACTATCACGAGGAGCATAGGTCTTTACCTAGTTAGAAGTGTTACAGATGGCCAGGGTGTATTAGTTGTACGTTAGACGTGCACATTAGCTTAGAGGTGAGAATCTCATGTGAGAGTTATAACTAACATGCATTTGATACTTACTTTACTACAAATTTTAAATACTTGCTAAAACAAATATTTTACACCTCGAGCTCTGACCCGTTTCTTGCATCTCTTTTCTCTCTTGCTATATGTATGTGTAATATCAGGTGCTCCGCCACAGGGACACCAGACTTAGAGATTTGGATTGCTTGGTGTGCTGCAGCTGTTGTGGAAGCTGTAGGTCTTTGCAATAGACGCCTCTATCATTTCACTCAGTTATAGATAGACTATCCATTTAGGGCATGTATCACCCATTCCTTAACATTTTATCAGAGATTGTATTCGGTTTATTTTCCTTTCACTTAAGTTAGATTTATTGTTACTATGGTTCTTGGTTTAGCATTTTGAACTGGAATGTTTTATCCAACCTTATTTATTTCAGTATGTTATTCAGATTCAGTATTTATATTAATTAGTTGTGGTGGATGGATTATATTTACATTTTGCGATTAATAATTGAATGATTGTTTTTTAGAGGAAAATATTTTGACACTAGCTTAATTAATTATTAGGTGGTTAATATGGTTGTTATGTTTTTGACAGTGATGCTAAGAATAAACCAGCAGAACATTCTGTTTTAAATTTTAAAAAGGACTGATCACCCAATATTTAATTGGGCGGGGTGCCACAGGTGGTATCAGAGAATCAGGTTCTAGTGTCCTTTAGGATCTGTGCGGATTATTATGCTTCTTGCGTAGCTTTCCTTGATATAGAGCCCTATGTTTAGGATTGTTGATTTCTTTGGTAAGGTTTTGTTCTCCTGCTATAATGTATATGATAGTGAATCCTATTTGCATCGGGGTGTGTTCTTGTGCCAAACAATGCAGTATGTCGTGCAATTTGGGTGGACAGCAGGATGCAAAGCTCACTTGACATTATAAAGTATATTCAAGAATGATGAACGTAGTGGAGGTCACCCCTATTATGGCACAGAAGGCCAGAATGGTAAGGACGGTTAAGGCACAACTTATGACTTCCAGGAACCACTATCGTAAAAAGTGGGGTCAAATTCGACTCACCCAACAAGGTTGAATTGGAAGAGAGTCGGACGAAGAATTGAAGAAAACCAGCAGTGGAAATTCTAGAAATGCGGAAATGGCGTGTGTTAGCCAACGAAAGTAAAATATCCAAAGGCTTGGGAATATGTTGGAGTATGGCTAATAGGGAGTGAAAATTTGGGGTAAAATTTTTCCTTGGCTCGTAAGAGTAGAGTTATAATGGTGAGAGGCAACCACCACACTTAAAAGTGGAATGTTTTGTTGAGAGAAGGCGCATACATATGGTTTGACCATAAGTTCCTTCATCAGATGTTCAGGATAAGATGGGACGTTGTTCTGAACTAACGCAAGAGGGTTGGACAGTGGTCACTTTGTGAAAATAAATTTAATTAATTAGCGAAGCTTACACCGAATGAAGTAGGTGCAATGGAGAAGAAGACATTAAAGGGGAAAATTAACTTACAAGAAGAATTATTATCACTTCTGGGGAATTCTGTTGGAACGGTCGATGCAGATGGTAATAATGTCGATATGCAGGTAAACGCTTCCCTGTGAGGGGAGCTACAAGAATCAAAGAATATAGATAGAGTAAGACTGGGGAAAACGGTGTTGGTTAAGCATCATAAGGGGGAAGTCCATCAGGGGGACCCATTTAAATGATTTGAATAGCTGAATTGTTTATCGAGTGATGGTAATTTCATTAAGAGTTATTGAAGTCAGTAGCATGTTCCTTAGGTCCATCAAATCTAAGGGAACAACAAAGGTATCCATTAGAGTCGAGACTACCAACGTCCAATAGGAAAACCCTAACATGGTCAGTCATTTTGTGGGGAGTGAATACCGTGCGTTATAATTTATCCCGAGGAAAGTATAGGGATAAGGGTATGGTGCCTATCAAGGGCAATAGTTATTGAAATTTTCATTTTGGTACGAATATGTGTGTTAAGTTCAGGAACCATTTGAGCAGCCAGGGCGATTGGCAAGATAGAAGTATGAGTTATATCCTTAGATGATGTTGCGTGGTGTATGTGTAAGGAATGAATTACTACATTTTTATTTTTGTATTCGCATGAGAGTCTAGTTTAGTGAGTATATCAATAATGTTATTATTTATGTGAATATTTTCCTGGTCTAGTGGGGTTACATTTAGTGTGATCCACGGAGGATGAATGGGTGTGTCGCTAGTGGTACATACCTTATTGAAATTATCTTTTTAGTGCTTTGTTATATGAGTATGATATTATCCTAATTATGATTTTTATAATATTCTTAAACCGATAGTGTGCGGATATTACAAGTCTATCGGGGTTACTACCTTGGTGTAGAATGTTTTGTTTTGGCGAGGCCTCATCTGCGAGAGGGACAGGCTCGCGTTTATATATTTGAATATACGTATATATGTATGGTTGTGACTTTGAAAATTATAATGGTCTTGGATATTTGTTCTCGGTATGCGTAGGGACTTTATTAATATAAATCGAAGTGTATTTGGTTTACTGTTTAGCGAAAAGATTTATTTGGTTATTATAATTAACGCTCAGGATGTGATAATAAGAAGAGTGCATTGTTATATCACCCTTTAGGGATGTGGAAGTTCATACTCATATTTGTATGTCTGAAGATGGGATTTTGAGAGCCCGAATTATATTTGCATAATGTTTATCGAATGTGATTACCATCAATGTTAACAGATAGTGTCTCTTGGAGGAAGTTTCTTATTTAAGAATTTGTGAAAGGAGATGCAACTTTATTGTCAAGAGACGAGAATATATGGGTACATATTGTGGACTGAAGGCCTAACGGATTCAGATGATTGACAGTGCTGGGAAGTATTGTATCGGGGTTCCTTGTTTGGATTTTGCTTTGCGAGACATCCCATGCATGAAACTTAGTGTAAGGTTGGTAGTAAGGATATGTTTGGCCATTCGTCTATGATTTGGGTACCTCTATCGTTATGGAAGTATGTAGTTATAACTGGATTTTAAAAGGGTAAATTACGATTTAAGGCCTATAGAGCCAGTTGTTAGTGAGGACATACTGATAATTTTGTTTTATTTTGATGGGTTCAAGGATGAAACGATGTTTAGGAGGATTTAGAATTTCAAATTCAGGGGTAATTGAGACCCCCAAGTGGTATAGCCATGTTGCAAATGCAGGGGCAGTAAAGAGTTTGGAGTAGTTATGAAGCGTATGTTATGTTTAAACCCGTATGCATGGGTTATAAGGGGTTCAAGCACCCTAGTTTGCTAATGTGATAATCACCGGAAGAAGAGACATAGAGATGGGTGAAATTTATGATTGTAAAGCAGATATTACAAATAGTAGTGGCAGAATGGATTAAGCTTCATGAGAAGGACAACAATCTATAGATTCATGTGAAATCAGAGTAGCACGTCCGAACTTGGTGGAAAGGCAACGGGCACCATTTAAAAAGGGGGTATCCCTTGAGAAGACAAATATTTAACTATTATGGACAAACTTGGAGCGGAGTTCCACCCAATGGAATGTTGAGGGTGTCTTAAGCGTAAATAGAGTGAGATTGTCAATAAGGTATAAAGAGTCTGGATGTGCACAACGTGATAAAAAGGTGCACAAGTCAGAATTTTTGGTATATGCCGAGGGAAGAAGGGGGTTAGTAAGTATCACTTAACAGGAAGAATTATACGTGAAAGTCGGTGTTGAAAGGGGTATAGTAAGTAGTAGATCAGTTGGGGTAAGATGATCAACCAGATAATTTTGTATCAAACCGACGATTCCAGTGATGGAAGAGTCAAGTTGGTAAATTCCTTTGAGGGGTTGCCAACTTATAGATAAGTAATGATTTCCTTCAAATGTGTGGAACGAGTTGTCAAGAAGGAAATATATTGTTATATCCTCGAGTGACTTATATTATTAGATAGTGACCGCACCGATATGTGGCCTTACCCATTATTAATCCGAACTAGGATAAGATAATCGAAACCCACCTTCAATATGGGGTATAAGGAAGTAGTGAAAAAAGTTTCATTTTGAGAAAGTTGTATCACCTATAGCCCGAGTAATAGGCGTAAGGTAATCGACGACTTATGGAACTGTATGAGAGTAATTTTGGATTCATTGCGTCATTGTGATTATTTCATTTCTAATAGGAAAGTTGTGAGAAAGCACCCATACCTATTTGTAGTGGACGAGGTTCTTATTGAGGTTTGTGTGGATAAACCTTACTATCCTCCCTCTGGATGCTTAGAGGTGAGCGAATTATCAGAGTTTTCGTTCAGTCTGAAGTTGGAGTTCGATGACTATAATGGGTTAACTAGCAATTGTTTGAAGTGGCTTTCCCTTGTGTAAAAATCAAAACGCTGGGAACATATATTAAAAGAACGAACAAAAGTAGTTTGATGTTTCATGGTTGCTCCCAGGAGGGGAGTTTTCTGTTTAATAAAACGCGGGAGTTGATACGAAGTGAGGTGCGAACTCACAACAATATTAAGTTAATACGGCCAATGATGTATGGGCTATTCTTATTCGAATGTTGACTAGTAAGAGCACAACGTGAGGTGCATTTATTGAGGTGTAACCTTATAACATATAAAGTGTCAAGGGTGTTCAACAAGCTTGTTTTGAAGCGAGGGTAGTAACGATTGAACCTTTCTCTGTATTTTGTTTTGAGTACTGGAGGAAACCTAATTTTTCCAGGTATGCCTACTTTTCTGAATTTCGGGATGAAATTTCGTTATTAGGGGGGGAGTATGTAATACCCCATATTTTTTAATGATTTAAATAATTATGGGATTAATTATTATTGTGGGATTAATTGAATTAAAATCTGAAAATTTAATTGTTAATTAATCCGGATTCAAATAAATATTAACTAACGTTCCAAGGGTTAATACTTATTGATTGACTATTACTGTGTGATATATAATATGGAACTATACACTTCGATAAATTGTCAAGAATAACAAATACAACAGTTTAGTAAATTAAGTCAGACACATGTCATGACTAATTTAATGGAATAAAAAGATTAATTATTTTTAGTAACTCGTATGGTCATTTCGAGTGCTCCGTTGAGTTCGAAAGGGTCAAGATAGTCAGAATAGTATTCCCAAGTGTTTAGTTTGGGTCCCGGGGCAATTTTAGGCCTAACCGGTGTCCCGAGAGGGCATTTTGGTAAATTGTATTTTTCGGGTTAATTAATGGACGAAAATTAGGAAGCCTTATTATCCCTTACATAGTCATAGTTAAGTTTTCATCCGTGAAAGAAAAGAAAGAGTCCTAGAGGAAGAAGGAGAAGAGGTTTCTTGGAGTTCTAAGGCCAAACTCAGTCATCCTTCACCAAAACCACCATCAATGCGTAGATCGGAACAAGGAGAACGCACCTATACCAGTTTCAAAAGACGAATCAAACCTTCATAATCAGGCAAGTGTTTATTACTTGCTTTTATTTAGCAATAACCATATTCATGTTAGTATAAGGATGATATAAACATGTATTGATAATAATAGTGATGAAAAGTGGAGATTTAGGATGTATGATTTGAATCTGAGATTAATTAGATTGAACCCTTCATGTATGTAGAATAGAAATCATGTTTTGATGAACTTATATGAAGAACGAATCTGTAAATCATGTGTTCTTGAATAAGAATTTGAAGAACTAGGGTTTTAGTAATTAATTTGGGGATTTCATATTTCTTTGATGATTTGTAATGATTTAAAGATTTTAGGATGTTAGAATCCATGTGTAATTGTTAGGATTCGATTTGGGACTGATTGAGTGGAGTTTGGGATAATAATTTAGAAGTTTTAGGGTTGAAAAATGGTGAAAAACGGAGTTGTCAAAGGTTGAAGACAAGACAACGCAAGTCATGCGTGGTCGCGCAAAAGAAGTCATTCGAGCGAGACCTGTTTCTCGCCCATAGTTGTTCGAGCGAGAAGGGTATGTCGCGCGAAGCTGGATCAAGCAACACGTGTTATCGTTCGAGCAAGAATCCATTCTGGTTCGAGCACTATTATGATTTTTAGTGAAATTACTATTTTACCCCTAATTAAGTAAATAACGAATTTGAGTGATGAAAGGCAGTGTTCGATGATCCATGAATAGTGCAGAATTATTGGGGATGTTTAAGTGTAGTAAATTGAACAATTAGGAAGGTGAAGAAATCATGGAAATTCGAGAGAGATAATACTTGAAATACTTATATTAAAAATGGTAATGAGAGAAATGTCATTAAGTGGGAAAAATACATTTGGGTTGGGTGTATACCTAATGAATATTAATAGTATGTGTGGATGACTATTACATGTTTGATATATTTTGTGTATGGCATACCTAGGTGCTTGCTATTGCGGGAGGTTGTGCAGAGACAGTCTTATCCTGGGTGACCTTCGGGGGATATTTGACTTGTATCTCTGGACATAAGACTGTGAAGACTTATTTATGAGTTGATAAGTCAGCTGACTATGGGAGCATATGTATGTGAGTGACCCATAGGTATGTGAACTATGTTCGCCTCCACTATGTGTGTTTTGTGTATATGGTTCATGGGAGACTTTCAAGCCGATAGTCCTTATTGGAGTACGAGATGTACTAGGACATGATAGCAGAGTATGCAATGCATTATAGGTTTAGCCTTGGGGTGCTGTATTGGTATATGTATACTTGTGTTATTCCTACTGTGAGATAATCGTTGGTAATCAATATAGTAAATTCTTAAATCATGACAACTCAGAATACTTAACTTAGTGTGATAACACTTAATCGAATTAATAATCAATGAAATTAATATTGTGGGAAGCTGGAAATCATGAGTTACTATCACGAGGAGCATAAGTCTTTACCTAGTTAGAAGTGTTACAAACGACCAAGGTGGATTAGTTGTATGTTAGGCGTGCACATGGACATTAGCTGAGAGGTGAGAATCTCAAGTGAGAGTTCGAACTAACATGCATTTGATACTTGCTTTATTACATATTTTAAATACTTTCTAAAACAAATAGTTTACACCCCTGGCTCTGACCCGTTTCTTGCATATATTTTCTCTCTTCCTATCTATATGTGTTATATAAGGTGCTCATCCACAGGGACATAAGACTTAGATATTTGTATTGCTTGGCATGCTGCAGATGTTGTGGAAGCTGTAGGTATTTGCATTAGATGCCTCTATCATTTCACACAGTTCTAGATTGACTATCCATTTAGGGCATTTGTCGTGCATTCCTTAGACATTTTATCAGAGATTGTATTCGGTCTATTTTCCTTGCACTTCAGTTGGATTTATTGTTACTATGGTTCTTGGTTTAGAGTTTTGAACTTGAATTTTCTTATCCAGCCTTATTTATTTCAGTATGTGATTCAGATTCAGGATTTACATTAATTAGTTATGGTGGATGGATTATATTTACATTCTTGGATTAATAATTGAATGATTGTTTCGTTTACAGGAAAATATTTTAACACTAGCTTAATTAATTATTAGGCGGTTAATAAGGTTATTATGTTTTCGACAGTGATGCTAATAATGAACCAACCAAATATTATGTTTTAAATTTTATAAAGGACTGATCACCCGATATTTAATTGGGAGGGGTGTCACAGTGAATCGAGTAAAATCATCCACAATGACTAAAATGAAGCTATTACCACAGAGGCTAATAGTTCAAGAGGAACCCATAAGATCCATGTGGATTAGCTCTGGATATTTTGTTGTTAAGGTGTCTTTAACTTTCTTGTGAGCAGATTTAACTATTTTTACTTCCTAACACGATCCACAAACAACATTTGAATTTGGTTTTATTTTTAATAATCCTCTAACTATATCTAGAGATTTCAATTTCACAAGATTATCTAGTCTGGCTAAATTACAAGTCTCATTACCCAAATTTACTGTGTAGAAGTTATTTGTGGTTCTGTGACTTGTAAGTATCCAATCAACATTCTCATTTAAAATTTTATAATTAGTTTTTGAGAATGTGTCTGTGTGGTTGGCGTCTCAAAATTGTGATATGGTTAACATACGACCTTTAAGACCTTTCACTAATAGGACATCTTTGAGAATGGGGATTCAGTAATACCCCTTACTTCGTATATTTATATTTTTATATTAAATTATCGGGTACGTGTGATTTGATATAATTGAGAATTAAAATGAAAACTTAAAATAAATATTGATTTGGGTAGAATAGTTAATATTTATGCAAATTTTACTTTTACTAGTGTGATATGGTAAATATTACCTTATTTCATTCAATTACGTCGTATGTGTGTACTAGCGACGAGAATCGGCTATTCCTCAATCGTGGCTTATTTGAGTGAGTTATATGAGGTTGGGAGATTATTTTTATATTCGGAGTCTCAGATGACAATTTGGAGCTCACAGTTGATTCCAAAAGGGCTGAGAAAGTCTAAATGACTCCCTGGGGGTTTTATTTGAGTTTTAGGGTATTTTTAGTTAGTTTGAATCGAATTGGGGTATAAGAGTCATTTTATGTGTATTATCATTTAAAGTTGGGATTAATAGTAATATGAGTTATTAGACTTAATAGAAAGTAACTACTCTCATTTTTAGAGAAAACTCATTTGAGAGAAAATCATAGGAAGAAGGGAAAGAGAAGAGAAAACCTTATAGCTTTGGAAATCTTGAGCAAATCCTTGACTTTGAGGAAGAATCAGACCCTACATCTTTGAGGCAAGTGATTAAACTTGCTAAATGTTTACGTGTGTGATTTATTTCATAATTTATGGATAAATTATGGCAGTATTGGGCATATAAGATAAACCCTAGATCTTTGTGTTGAAGCCTAGGATTTGATGTGTGTATATGGGTTTAAAGGTGTAAAAATGGTTGGGATCATACTTTGGATGATCTATGATGTTAAAATTTTGTAGATATGAGGTTCTTTTCTTTTGAGATGTAGGAAAAATTTCGTAGGAGTAAAATTCTGAACAGGCCGAATCGGTCCATTTTAGCCCCAAACGGGTCTGTTTTTGAAGGTTATCGGTTCGGTCCGGTCATAACAAGTTTTTTGTGATTCGTGTATAAGGATTCAGATCGATCCATTTTTGGGACACTCGGACCAGTCCGCATCCTTATAAATGAATTACAGTAAACCTGTTATGACCGGACCAAACTGATAACCTTCTTAAATGGATCGGTTTGGTGCTGAAACAAATCGGTGCAGTGCTTAAATGGACCGATCCGGCGTGTTCAAAATTTTACTCCTACGAAATTATTCCTACATCTAAAAAAAAAATAACCCCATTTCTACAAAATTTTAACATCGTAGATCATCCAAAGTATGAACCCAACCATTTTTACACCTTTAAACCCATATGCACATAAAAAATGCTAGGCTTAAACACAAAGATCTAGGCTTTATCTTATATTCCCAATACTACCATAATTTATACACAAATTATGAAATAAATCACACACGTAAACATTTGGCAAGTTTAATCACTTGCCTCAAAGATGTAGGGTCTTATTCTTCCTCAAAGTCATGTATTTGCTCAAGATTTCCAATGCAATCGATGAAAGAGTTTGGGCATTTGTGAAAGATCCTGGATTCCTCCCATTGCCACCGCAAATAATGTAACGAATGTAAAACCTATGTCAGACTGCACTGAGGATGAGCTTAGGGGGAGCACTTACAATTCATGAGGGATTAGCGAAATTTTTTGACACGCCACCCCTGACGAGTTCTAACGTATTATAACGTGCACCACGTCTAAAGAAGCATGGGATATTTTGCAACTCAACCACGAAGTCACTAACTAGGTCAAAGAGTCTAAAATTCAAAATTTGACCACTTAATTTGAAACCATCACCATGCTGAGTGTTTTGATGACTTTTATGCTCGTTTGTCCGATACTGTCAACACTAGTTTTAATCTTGGTGAGATGATTCTTGATGCCGAGTGGTTAAAACCATTTTAATATCACTGCCAAAACATTTTATCCCTA
This sequence comes from Sambucus nigra, assembly GCA_949130495.1. Lineage (NCBI taxonomy): Eukaryota > Viridiplantae > Streptophyta > Magnoliopsida > Dipsacales > Adoxaceae > Sambucus > Sambucus nigra. Next base: position 528,026,920 of record OX422221.1, on the reverse strand, counting down.
AAGTGACTTTTTTGAATACCTTAGGAAATTTGAATCGTCTGAAATTAGAAGAGTTGGTAGGAGATCTAAAAACGTACGACATTGACATGTTCCCCGATACTGTCAAACCTAAGAATATAGGGATAGCGCTTACAACAGAAGTTAAGAAAAAGAAAGTGAGTTTTTTTGAGTCCGAGTCTGATTTTGACATGGCCCTGCTTGCAAAGAATTTTAAAAAATTTCTCCAGTTTTCAAAACAAAATTCTTCCAACAAAAGATTTTCGGAGAAAAACAAAAAGAAAAACAAGGCCAAAGAAAGAGGTGAGAAAGATAAAGAGGGTCAAGAAAAGTTTGAAAATTTAAAATGTTTTGAGTGTGAGGGGAAATGTCACAAGTCGTTTGAGTGTCCAACTAGGCTTAGGAGAGAGGAGAATAAAATTGCCATGTGAGCCACCCTTAGTTATAGTGAGGGAGAAGAAGGAGATAAGGATGGTGAGTCCGATAAAGGTTTAGGACATGGTATGTGTGTTCCCCTTGTAGCCAGTTATGATAGAACCCCCACTTTGTCGCACGTCAATGAGGACACTTGTGCACATGACACCCCCGAGGAGGTTTTGAGTCTTTCTAGAGAGTCTAAGAGTGAGTGTGCTAGTGATGATGAGAGTGAGCTCCAGATTGCATTTCGATAATTGTACACCGAGACCTTAAAGACTAAAAAATTTGAATATTGATTTGGGTCTCAAGGTGAAGGATTTGGAGAGAGATATTGAGAGTTTGAAGGATTTTGAGAAAAAAGCAAGTCAACTCGAGAAAGTGAAGGTTTCTTTAAGTGAGCAGTTGACTGCTTTGAATAGGGAAAAGAGTGAGATTATAGTCCGCGTGTCATAATTAGAGACATATATTAAGCATACCCTGGAGGCTAAAGTCACTTTGGAGAATGCATCTAAGAAGGTGGAAAAGATGGTTTTCAATCCTGTTTTGGGGAGTGGTGAGAGTTTAGGAATAATTCATGACGATGCGTCTACTTCTTTTGTTGCACTCTAGTCGGTTCTTACTTTAGTGTTGGATTCACATGACACTCAACCCAACCCACCTAGGTGTAACACCCCGCCCGCCCAGGGAGAGCGAACGGAGCGCTAATGCGATAAAATAAATCCAAATCCACAAGTGACAAGGTATAGAGCGTCTAAATAAACCCATAATAATATAAATCCGCTAATCTTAATCTCTTCAATTACAACAACTAACTCGAAAACAGAATACAAATCTCCAAAGCTCTATACATCAAAATAATACAAATCTTTCCCAAACAATCCTCGCTAAAATCAATCTCCATAGCACCCCAAAATCCTCACTAACCTGCCACTAAAAGAAAATATGGGGAAGTACACAATACGACAGAAATTATGCTCAATAAATACGGATTAGCAACGAATAAAACGTAACAACACTAGTACGAATATTCAAATCAAAATGAAAATCTCAAAGCATTTATCAATATAATTTCTCAACAACACTTTAACCGGGTTACCAGGCCTCACCACATCCGTATATGCTTTATCAAGCCATAGCCCGGAAAACAGGAATTTTGGCGGGTACTCAACATCCGTGCCATATTAAAATCTCATGACAACGTGCTCATCAACAATACAAAGATACCACATGAATCAAAATTATTTTAAAAATTATTTTCCATATTTCAATGAATTTAACAATTCAAATATGAGTTCAATTAATAAGAAATCAAAGATAATGACACTCGCGAGATTTAAGGAGCATATTGTGTAAAACCCCATACCTCAAACCATGATGAGAAATCAATGATCACATCCTCAAGATCAACACAAAATATCTACAAAAGCTCCTCATAGAACCTCCAACAAAATAGCCCCAAGAACACCTCTAATCTAAGGTTGGAACTCACAAATCTCAAGGGCCAATGGGTATATAAAAAGAAGAGGAATATAAAATATATTTGCTGCCAAAATTTGTGCCAAAAGTAGGTTAAAAAGGTTGCCCACGACTCCCTTTTATAATGTAAAGAAATGAAGAGTTGGAATCCAAAGGACTCCTTTAAATAAGGCAAAGAAATGAAGAGTTGGAAGCCAAAGCAACTCTTGAAAATTACTTAATGTTCGCCGACTTAGAATTCCAAGAGTTAAAAACATTTAAAAATCATTTTAAAATCCGTTTTAACTCCGTTTTCGAAACCGTTTGAAATTCTCGCCTTAAAAAATAATATTCAACATATTTGAGAAATAAAAATAATTTTATCAAAAACTTTATTTTCCTCCATTTTCCAAAAATTAATTAAAATAGCCCAAAGTTACGCGGGTTGTTACAATAGGTGTCCCATAACTGTTAGGAGGGAACGTCCTAGAGTTTTTGAGAAAGGTGTCCCTAGGTCAGTTTATGTTTGCTCCAATCGCAAAAGGAGAGGATACCTTAGGGAGTTTTGCTTTAAATTGGGTTATGTGTCATGCTTTTCTTCTACACATGTTCGCACTCATGCACCCACCCAGATACTTTTCTTCCACATAATGATAGAGAGTTTGTACATTTTCGAGAGCAAGTAAAGTTTTTGGTCAAGAATTCTCATGATTTGATGGAGTTATTTCAAAAGATGTCACCGTCTTTGGAAAACTCCACCGCACCTACCGATTGAGGTCTAGACATGTTTGCTAGAATAAGATGATTTTCATGATGTTATCTTATACCTATTGCTAGTACGTACCATTTGTTTTATACTTTGTTAACATTTTTTGTTTGTTTTTCTTATTTTTGGTATTGTTTTAGCATTGTTTTGGAATTTGTTTGGCCATTCCAGGAACTATTTGTACAAAATTTTCTCACTGTACAAAACTGTATGGTATACTGATTAAATTGGGAAAAATTTTCTTTTATGATTCTAACGAGAATCCATCTCGCGAGATCCTCTATCGTTCAAATTAAAAGGAGTCTCATTTGAATGACCGCTAGAATTAATTTTTTTGTTTGTAATGCTCTATTTCATCTTGATATAATACTTGGTACTGCTGGGTTTTTTCTGAATAGTGTTCGAAAAATACAAAACGTTTTTTTAGAAAAAATTATAAAAACCAAAAAGATTTTTGTATTTTGTTTTCTCCTTATATGAATGGAAACTTAGGATGACCGAGTCACAATTTCATTACATTTATCCATGTGACTTTTCGATAGTGTTTCGAGACAATATATCATGTCATCCATGTGCTTTACAATGTTTGGGGTCATTGAGATGTTATTAGTTTAGACTTCCTGCATGATTGACTCTATTTATCCTTTATTGAACACATGCACAGATTTGTTTGACTTTTGTGCTTGTCTATCACATGTTGGTTGAGTATTTCCATCTCAATTTTGTCTATATGATGACCAAATGCGATTAAACTTGACAAAAAGTAGTGCATGATATAAACGGTTTGTGAGATTGTGTGTTTTTATTTTGAAAAATGAGGAAGTCTACGAAAGGTACTCATCTATCCTTTGAAATTAAGCCACCGTTTAAATGGACCTAAAAAAATGAGGAATTGAAAATTATTTGGGGTCCGATGAGATTTAAAAGAGCCTAAAAAAATTGAAAGGTAATAAATAGAATATTCTGCCAAAAATGCGGCAAACAGTTTTTTTAAAGTTTCATCACCTCATTAGAAAAATAAAAATCATTATCTTTTAATGAGGGAGTTTGGAGAGAATTTTCAATGGTTTTCACGTCCTTGAAAGTCATGAAAAAGCATTACATAGTTTTAGACATTATTGGTGTGAAAATCATTTATACTTTGATTTTTTGATATGATTAAGATGACATCATCTAAATTCAACAAATTCTAGAACTAAGGACTATTTTTGATGTTCATTTGTTAAGAGTAAACTTATGCATCTTGCGCATATGATATGATTGAGTTGGATTTCCTATCGAATGTGTTCACACCCATTCATTCAGTTTCCACGATTTGGTTGTCTTAGTGTAAATTCTTGTTGTGTGATTTTTGTAACATCATTTTTATATTTTTGTAGAAAAAATTGAAAAATAGTTTGTTTCCTTGGTTTATCGTGACACCCGGATTTTCTTTATGTGATTTATTCGTTTCCTTGTCTATTTCGGACAAATAAAAAGGGGGAGAACAAATTATGCTATTATGGGGGAGTTTAAGTATGGGGGAGATTTGATTATGCTTTCATGTTTGTGTTTATATATCATTTCTAACTCGACACATCACAAGTTTTTTTCTTTGTCTCATGTGTGTAGGTACAATTGAATAACATTATGTTACACACCCTGATGATAAAAGCTTGGAGTTTTTGAACAGTTGATTGTTGAAGCATCGTTTGAAAAGTTTGAAGACTTGACATTTTTTCTTTCCACGTTTGAGTTTTTGGTAGGGAAGATTTGTATAGGACATTTGAGATTGATAATTAGGATATTTTTATTTTGTACCGTCATAGACATGGGTGGAGATTTGTAAGGACGTTGTCCATCACAATTAATTATGTCATATACCGCTACAAGTTGCTACAAGTCATCTAAGGATTGAGAACATTACATCTACAAAATTGAATCCGAATTTCAAGAAGACTTCAACATTCAAGCCCCAAAGGAATAAACTTATTTGAGGTTTCCAAGATTTTTAAAAGACTATAGTTTCTCTTGGATAAGTGACTGTCGTTCAAACGACGCCACTTCTCGTTCAAATGATGTCACATCTTGTTCAAACGAGATGGAGTATCACTCGAACGACGCCATACCTCGTTCGAACGACAATGGTTTAAGCTGACACATCACCGCCTCGATTTTTATTATAAATAGGGTGTTAGACTTTTTGAGTTTTGTGTGGAGAAATACTGGATTTCACAGAATACGTTTTGATACTATTCTCCAACCATTTGAGGGTTCATAGCTTTTGTTTTGCAATTATGAATCCCAATTTATTTTGTGTGAGTTGTTTTATGGAACCCAAAAACATAGTTTGCTATTGTTCATACTTTGTGGGGAGATCTCTACAACCAAGAGATGCGTGCTATTATGGAGTGAGTTTCTACGGAGTTTTATGACTATGTGTCATTAGGGAGTGCTGCGGTGTTCCTGGGTTGAAGAATGGAATGCGGTTCATGTAGGTTCACTAATTGCTGACGACATCGATCGACACCTGCGGGTAATTGAGTGTCAAACTATATTTCATTATAACCATGTAAGTTGCGATTTATAATTATAGCAAAATAAAAAGATTTTTCCCTGAGGAGATTTTTCCTGAAATTTTTATCGTATACTTTATTTATGATGGTTTGAAACTTTCACCCAGATAGCTATTTGAGTTTATGGGTTGAATTGATTTTATTCATTAATTGACTCTAATTAAATAAGTTTGTGATTAGAATTTGCGCATTTATTCGAATCTTTATCACACGTAGTGAATTCTCACCCCCAGCCCATACCAATCGGTAACTGTCTTTTCCTCTCCACTTGCTGATTGGTACCCCCTGAAGCCTACTTATTGTCAGTGCCCTAATATTTTGTATAAGAAAAGACCAAAAAATTTAAAGAAATCTAGAGATTGTCAAGAAAATTCCTAAAAATTTCAAATGACAATTTCATCTCAAGAAAATCATTTTTGGAGCACCAAGCCTCGTACAAAATCTCAAAATCACCACCTGTAATAATCTTACACTCTTATCGCCATCGTACTCCATGGTGGAACCAATGATTCACCCACATCCAAGTCCACTAAAACTCCTCAGCCAAAATCTCAAACCTATAACAGCGTTTCAAGAAAACACAATACCTAGCGGAAGCACAAGTGCACCTGCACTCCCAAGATAATTTCCCCAGGAAAGGTATTTCCTGCATTACAACATTTGGTCCTCATAATTGAACTCAACTTACAGAATTGGTCGCCCCAACTTTAGGTCATTATAATTGACCCCGACCCTCTAGGATTGGTCTTCATAACTCTAGGTCCTCAGAATTAACCTCGACCCTCAGAATTGGTCATTAGAACTTTAGGTCCTTAGAATTGACTTCGACCCTTGAATTGGTCTCTCTAAATTCAGATCCTAAGAACTTACCTAGGCCCGTAGAGTTTATGTTTATAACCTTAGGTCCTCAAAATTGACCTCGACCTTCAAAATTAGTCGTCATAACTTTAGGTCCTCAGAATTGACCTCGACCCACAGGATTGGTCACCCCAATTTTAGGTCCTTAGAATTAACCTAAACCTATAGAATTGGTTAACCCAACTCAAGGTCCTTAATATTGAACTCCTTTGGTAGAATTGGTCGTCATAACTCTAGGTTCTCAGAGTTAACCTCGACCCCCAGAATTGTTCATTACAACTTTAGGTCCTCATAATTGATCTTGACCCTTAGAATTGGTCACCCTAACTTTAGGTCCTCAGAATTAACCTTGACCCGTAGAATTGGCCGGCCCAACTCATGGTACCCAACATTGACCTCGACCCTCAAAATTGGTCATCCCAACTCATGGTCTTCAGAATTGACCTCATTCGGTAGAATCGTTCCTCAAGAATGAAGGTCCTTAGAATTGACCTCTCCCTATAGAATTGGCCGTCACAACACTATGTCCTCAGAATTGACCTTGAGTGCAGAATTAGATATCCCTAATACATATTTAACATATATTTAGATTTCCTTGCTTCCATTTATATTTTTCGTGCTTGTTGTGTTGGTTTCATTTGTTGATTAGCATGTCTATAATGTCTAGAATATCTATTTCACATACAGTGTGTAATACTTTTTTATATGATCCATCTACTCTTTGATTTTTATTTTTCTTCATTTTAAAATAAAGTTTGTGAACTTAATTCTTCAAATAAACCATAGCATAGTTGTACATTTCTCATGTGAATAAATAAAAATATAGATACTTCTTTAGAGTCAGCTATAGACATGAGGAAATAACTTCTTGGTTTTGAGATCTTTAGATATTGAAATGGGTGATAAACATTTGCTTCATTATAATTCCATTGAAATTTGTTGATAATCTATAAGATAATTATATTGTCATATTTAAGATAATGCGGTGATAAATTTCATGGGTTTTCTTGATAGATTTTATAGCACTCATGAAGATTAAGATTATAGCAAGTGGTTTCATATCAGTTAGAATTGTGGCAAAGGCATAGTGACATAAAATAAATATGGGGATATCTTCTCATGATGTATTGAAAATTCATCCTAATGTAACATAAAAGAAGTATGAGAATAATACCTCAAGTTGTATACATGATTTATTTTTCTTTGATGTCAAACAAGGGGAATATTTTCAATGAATAGATCAAAGCCTCCAAGTAGGTGAAATAAGAGAAGAAAGAATATTTAGAAGCAATTTGATGTAAGATTTTTTAACACTGTGATATGATTTTTATTGATTAATAACTTTATCTTTTGTCCAACTAACTGGATTCTTAGCTTTCTCCTGGTTTCTTGTTTTTGTTTCAATGGGATTTTATCTTTGGGTAGTAAATATGGAGGTATATTAAAAATGCATTGAACATACTATCTGGATACTTTGGGGTTTATTAGTTTCATTTGTGTTTATTGGGCTATCCTTTTTGCTGCAAATATTATTGACTATTAATTTGGATTGAATCATGATTTTAATATGGTGTTATATAAATATTCATCCCTTTGTATTATGTACAATGGATATTTTGGCAGTTTTATGCTTGAAGTAATGTATGTCTTTTTCCTAAAAAAATATGTCTACTAAGCATTCAATGATTTTCCTCAATACTTTTATGGTTCACTCAATTGCTTGTCAAAGTTTGATTTCTTGGTTGAAATGATATGAATAGAAGATTTATAAGTTCAGTCTCAAAACATATTACATGGTTTAATCTTAATGAATCAAAGATATACTTATCATAGATATAAAAGAATCGGAGCAACATTGACATTCGACCCCCAATTTGTTCCATGTCATTTATTTTTCTGTATTTGTTTTCTTGTAAATTAATCTCAAACAATTGTGAGATTTATTTTAATATGATCAGTATGGGAGCAAGAGATTTTCAATTTTGTACATACTCCCTCACTAGTTTTTAACCGGGTGTGAAAGAGGGAGATTATGGTATTGATAAGGTCTAATTTCTCTATTAACCAAACATAGCACCGTTCTTAGAAAGCTATGGCTGGGATCACTGGCTCATTCCCCTTGAAACCACTCAACAAACAACTTACTTTGCACTCAAAATTTTTCAAATTTCTCTTACAAACCCCGGACTATTGCAAACTAAAGTTTCTTATCTCCATACCCCACACCTCTAATTCTGTTCTCGCCCTCTTCGGCGGCTGTGGTAAAGGATGTTCCCTGTCAAACTCCGACGGCTATAATACAAGTTCTCGCGAAGGAAAGTTCAAAGAAAATGTTGAAATTATACTGGAAATATTATCTTTGGATTCAAATCATCCAGTTGTCAAAGTAAAGGATTAAAATAAATATAAATATGAGATGCAGAAGAAGAAAAAAGATCAATAAAAGAAAAATGTTTCCCAACGCATTGATTTAAAGGAGCTTAAAAAGGGTTACAACATTGATGCGAGCAATTATACTGTCCGTTTAAAAGTTGCTTAGAAGTTTTTAAAAGGGGGTGGTAAGGTTAAGGTTATATTGAATCTAAAAGGACGTGAAAACGAGTTCTGGAATAATGCTATTGAGATTATCAAATGTTTTCAAAATGACATTGATGAGCTTTCAACATAGGAGAGTAAAATATTTAGAGATAGAAACATTACCATAGTGATGGTTCCAAGTTAAGCTATTGAACGAAAAGCTATAGAACTACTGAAGAAGTAAAAGTCATTAGTGACTGAAGTCTCAGCATGTGTGTGAGTGCACCCAAAAATTCTATCACGATTTTCAAAGGAAGTACAATTTAGTTTGTAATCTTCAGTTTATTATTTTACTATAATAAAATTTCATAGTTCTTGTATAGAATTGGTGTAATATGACCCATTGGGGAATATATTTGATTCATCTTAATAAAAATAATTTTTTGATTAAAAAAAGGTATGGGAGCAAGAGTAATATGACTAGACATGTCAACAATTTTGAGTTTATCGTCATGTGTGTTAAGTAAGAACAAAAAATTCCATGGAATACAATTTGTGTTCACCTAATTGAGTCATTTTGGAATTGATAGGAAATATTGAGGGACTATAATGTTTATATTTTTTATTCAAAGGTCTTATAAAAAAATAATTCTTCAATTTTATGCGATATATTTTTAGTTACGGAATTTTTACTCTACGATTTCATGTTAAGATGATTCCTTCAAACTACTTACCATTTTGAGCCTTAATAATACACTTTTTCAACATGTGAAATGCATTTCGATAGTTATTAGTTCCATTAGTATGTGAGGAATTACACTTCTTATTTTTCAAAATGTAATTTACGAATAGGACATGATTTTCATTCAATATAGATTAGTAAATGACCTTTTGGAAATCCAATTTTTTCATAAGGTATATTATTTCACAGATTTCTACTCAATTATTATTTGGAAATACATTTTGTTTTGTAGACATTCCCAAAAGGGTTAAATTATTGGTATGTTTCATTTTTCTTTTTATTAATAATACATATAATTGATACGAATGTTTTAGGTGGTAGTGTATATGTTTGATTATAATGTACTGTTCCCTACTTTTAATGTTTAGATTGACTATCTAGATACGGGCGCACGTCCAATGCATGTGGGCATACCTATTATTTTAAAAATAATCCAGAATATGACTCCTACACAAACACTACAAGAATATGAGTCCTAACATTTATTAATTCTCGAAATATTTAATTTGTAATAGATTTTTATGGTTTAAAAATCACGGGGCATTACATTTTGCTTGGAAGGGCATACTTAAAAATGTACGTAGTGGAAAATTATAGAATTTTGGTCCCTAGTTGTTCTCCTGATGCTTTTGAAGTTCGAAAATGTTCCAAAATTATATTTCTTTGGGGACTACAGAGGTTAAGAACTTAATGTTTTGAACTAGATATTGGTCATTTTTGAAAAATTCATGAGTTTTGCTTTGAAGGTCGTATCCAAAAGAGTCACGTAGTGGGAAATTATAACATTTTGGTACCTAAATGTTGTAGCGACACATTGGAATTCCCAAAATAGTCAAAAATATTATTGAGGGACTACATAGTGCAAGAATTGAATGATTAAACTATCGGGAAATTGGTATTTTTGAAGAATTGACGAGTTTTTCTTCGAAAGGCATACCTATAAGTTGCGCGTAGTGGAAAATTATAATATTTTTGAACCTAATTTTTGTTCTGAAACATTTTAAGTCCCAAAATTTTCCAAAAATATCTTTTACGTGGGATTACGGAGAGCAAGAACCTAAAGGTTTAAATTACATGGCAATGAGTCATCTTAAAAAAATTCACAAATTTTGCTTCGAAGAGCGTACCTAGAAGTCACACGTAGTAAAAAATCATAATATTTTGGTACATAATTATTGTCTTGGAGGATTTGAGGTTCCAAATGGACCAAATAAATCTTTTATGTTGGAGTACAGAGGCCTAGAACCTAATATTTGAATTATTGGGAAACATGTCGTCTTAAAAAAATTGATAGTTTTTTTCGAAGTGCATACCTAAAAGTCACACGTTTGTTATCCTAACACATTGGAAGTAAAAAAATGTCTAAAATTATCTTTTAGTTGGGGCTATGGAGGGAAAGACCTTAACAGTTTGAACTACGGGGAAATAGGCTGTCTTTAAAAATTTATGAGTTTTTCTACAAAGCACGTACCCTGAAGTCACAATTGTGGTAAATGATAACATTTTGCTACCAAATTATTGTCTATGCCTATTTGAAGTCCCAAAATGGAACATATATAACTGGTATATGGGAGTATGAAGGGTAAGAACCTAATAGTTTGAACTGCCAGGAAATAGGTCATTTTAAAAAATTAGCAAGTTTTATTTTGACGAGCGTACCTAAAAGTCGCGTGTAGTGAAAAATTAAAATATTTTGGTGCCTAATTGTTGTCCTGACGCATTTGAAGTCATAAAATGGTCTAAAAATATCTTTTAGTGAGGAATACAAAGGGAAACACCCTAAGAATTTGAACTACTGGGAAATAGGTCATCTTAAAAAAGATCATGCATTTTGATTCACATCACATACCTTGAAGTAGCGCATAATGGTAAATGATGACATTTTGGTGCCTCATTATTGACTTGACGCCTTTGAAGTCCCAAAATGTTAAAAATAACTTGTAAGGGCGACTATGGTGGGTTGTTACCTAAATGTAAGAATGACAAAAAATAAGTATTTTTCAGAAAATTCACTAGTTTTTCTTTAGAGGGCGTACATAGAAATCATGCGTACTGGTAAATTATAACATTTTTTGTACCTAATTTTTATCTTAACACATTTTAAGTCCCAAGATGGTGAAAAAATATATTGTATGGGGGACTATGTAGGGCAACCCAAAGGTTTAAATTATCGAATAATTTGTCATCTTCAAATAATTCACGAGTTTTGCTTCAAAGGATGTACCTAGAAGCCACACATACTGGAAAATTAAAAAAATTTAGTACCTTATTGTTGTAATGGGAGATTTTAAATCCCCAAATGGAAAAAATATATATTGTATGCAGGAGTGCTTAAGGATAGAACCTAATAGTTTGAACTACAGTGAAACATGTCATCTTCAACAAATTGGCTAGTTTTACTTCGAACGACATATCTATAAGTCATGCATAGTGTAAAATTCCAACATTTTGGTGCCTAATTGTTGTCCTGATGCATTTGAAGCCCAAAAATGGTCCAAAAATATCTTATAGTGAGGATTGCAGAGGGTAATACCTTAACAATTTGAATTATTGAAAAATAGGCTATCTTCAAAATATTGAGTTTTGCTCCAAAAAGAGTACCTTGAAGTCGCGCGTAGTGGTAAATGATAAGATTTCAGTACCTAGTTTTTGTCCTAGCATATTTGAAGTTCGAAAAAGGAACATATATGTGTGTGTGTATATATATATATATATATATATATATATATATAGTATCAGGGAGTATGGGTGGTTATAACCTAATAGTTTGAACTACTGAATAATTAGTCATTTTCAAAGCAATTCACGAGTTTTCCTTTAAAGGGCATACCTAGAAGTCGCATGTACTGGAAAATTATAACATTTTGGTATCCTAATTACTTTCTTGGAAGATTTGAATTCCAAAAATGTACTAAATATAATCTTTAAGTGGGAGTATGGAGGGAAAGAACCTAATAGTTTCAACTACCAAGAAATAAGTCATCTTAAAAAAATTGACAAGTTTTGCTTCGAAGGGCATACCTAAAAATCCCTCATAGTGGAAAATTATAACGTTTTGGTGAATTATTATTGTCTAAAAGTACTAAAAGTCTAAAAATAGTCCAAAAAAATCTTGTAGTGGTACTACGGAGGGCAATACCCTTACCATTTGAATTATTGGTGAATAGGCTGTCTTAAAAAAATTCACGAGTTGTGCTTCAAAGGACATACCTTGAAGTTGTTGATAGTGATAAATGGTAACATTTTGGTACCTAATTGTTATTTTGGCATTTTTGAAGTAACAAAATTGAACATATGTATATATATTATATAGGGTTGTATAGAGGACAAGAACCTAATAGTTTAAAATATCGAGAAATTAGTAAACTTCAAATAATTCACGAGTTGTGATTCCGAAGGCGCGTCTAGAAGTCACACATATGGGAAAATTATAACATTATGGTACCAAATTATTGTCCCAGAAGATTTGAAGTCCCAAAATGAACAAAATATATCTTGTATGCGGGAGTAAGGAGGAGTAAAACCTAATAGTTAGAACTATTCGAATATAGGTCATCTTCAGAAAATTGATGAGTTTTGCTTCAAAGGCATATCTAGAAGTCACGCATAGTAGAAAATTATAACATTTGGGATCCTAATTGTAGTCCTGACACATTTGAATTCCTAAAAAGGTCTAAAAATATCTTAGAGTGGGGAATACGGAGGGAAATACCCTGATAGTTTGAACTTTAGATAAATAGGCTATCTTAAACTCACGAGTTTTGTTTCGAAGGTTGTACCAGGGGAGTCACACTCAGTGGTAAATGATAACATTTGGTACCTAATTGTTATCCTGGAGTAATTGATGTCTTAAAGTGGGCCATGTACATCTTGTATACATGACTATGGAGGGAAAGAACCTATTAGTTTAAACTACAAATAAATAGGTCATCTTCAAAAAATTAATGAGTATTTCATCGAAGGGAATACCTAAAAGTTGCGCATTGTGTAAAATTATAATGTTTTGCTTGCTAAATATTATCCTGATGCATTCGAAGTCCAAAAATGCTCAAAAATATCTTCTATTCGGGACTATGGAGGGTTAGATCCTAACAGTTTGAAGTGCTGAGAAATAGGTCGTATTTAAAAAATTAACAAGTTTTGCTTTGAAAGGCGTACCTTGAAGTTGCGCATAATGATAAATGATAATGTTTTAGTGCCTAATTGTTGTCCCGGTGCATTTAAAATCCCTGATTGGTCCCAAAATATCTTGTAGGGGGACTATAGATGGTAAGAACCTAATTCTTTGAAAAACAGAAAATAAGCCATTTTCAATTATTAAGTTTTTCTTCGTAGGGCGTACCTAAAAGTTGAACGTATTGGAAAGTCATACTTTTTTTTATTGCTAATTGTTATCTTCACACATTGTAAGTCCCAAAATGGCCCAAATATATCTTGTATAGGGGACTACGAAGGGCAAGAATGTACATGTTTCAACTACTAAAAAATTGGCCGTCTTTAAAAAATTTACGCATTTTTGATTCGTTGGGCATACCTAAAAGTCACGCGTTATAAAATTTTTGTACCTAATTGTTGTCATAACGCTTTTGAAATCCTAAAATGGTTTAAAAATTTCTTTTTGGGGAGATTATATAAGGAAAGAACAAAATAGTTTGACATACAAAGAAATTAGTTTTCTTAAAAATTGACGGGTTTTGCTTCAAAAGGCCTACCTAGAAGTTGTGTGTAGTGCTAAAATATAACATTTTTGTTCCTTATTATTATCTTGATGGATTTTAATGCCTAAGATGTTAAAAAAAATATCTTGTATGGGGGACTACAGAGGGAAAGAACCTAAAGGTTTATACTAATGAGAAATATCTTTAAAGGGCGTACCTAGAACTCGCGCATACATGAAGATTATAATATTTTGGTACCTAATTATTGTCCTCGTGGATTAAAAATCCCATAATGGACCAATTATCTCGTATATGAGGGATTTTGGATGGTTAGAACCTAATAGTTTGAACTACTGAGAAACATGTTGTCTTTAAAAAAGTGAGGAGTTTTGCTTCAAAGGGCGAACCTAAAAGTCGTACCTAGTGGAAAATTATAACATTTTTGTGCCTAATTATTTTCTTGATACATTTTTAGTCAAAAAATGGTCCAAGATATCGTATAATGGGGATTATGATGGGAAATACTCTAATAGTTTGGACTACGAGGAAATAAGCGTCTTAAAAAATCCATGAGTTTGGTTTTGAAGGGAGACCTAAAGTCACGCGTAGTGATAAGTAATAACATCTCAGTCCCTGGTTGTTATCCTGGTGTATTTGAAGTCCCAAAATTGACCATGTAGGTCTTGTATATGGGAGTACAGAGGGCAAGATCCTAATAGTTTGAACATTAAGACAATTAGTCATCTTCAAATAATTCACACATTTTGCTTCAAATGGCATACCTAGGTGTCACACGTAATGGGAAATTATAATATTTTGGTGCCTAACTAATGTCCTGGAAAATTTTTAATTCCCAAAATGGAACAAATATTTCTTATGCGGGAGTACGAAGAGAACCTAATAGTTTAACTACCGAGAAAGAAGTCATCTTCAAAAACCTGACGAGTTTTACTTCGAAGGGCATATTTAGAACTCCCGTTTAATAGAAAATTAAAACATTTTAGTTATTAGTTATTGTCATTATGCATTTGGAGTCCCAAAATGGTGTAAAAATATATATTGTAGTGGGGATTACATAGGGCAAGACCCTAATAGTTTGAACTACCCTGAAATAGGTCATCTTAAAAAAATCACGAGTTTTGCTTCGAAGGCTGTATCTTGAGGTTGCACGTATTGGTGAATTATAATATTTTTCTACGTAATTATTATCTTGACACATTTTATGTCTCCAAATGGTCCAAAAATATCTTGTATGGGCGACTAAATAGGGCAAGATCTTAAAGGTTTCAACTACCGAGAAATTGGTTGTCTAAAAAAAATTCATGAGTTTTGAATAGAAGAGCATACCTAAAAGTTGAGCGTAGTAAAAAATTATAATAATTTGCTACCTAAATGTTGTCTTGATTAATTTTAAGTCCCTAAGTGGTCTAAAAATATATTGTCTGGAGACTATGGTGGGAAACAATTGAATAGTTTAAATATTGGGAAATTTGTCCTCTTTAAAAAATTGACGAGTTTTTCTTTGAAGGACCTACTTAGAAGTCCTGTGTAGTGATATTATAACATATTTTCCTTATTTTTATCTGTACACATTTTATATCCCCAAATGGTGCAAAAATATCTTGTATGGGGAAATTTATAGGGCAATAACCTTAAGATTTAAATTACTGGGCAATTTGTTGTCTTTAAAAAATTCACGGGTATTGCTTCGAAGGACGTGCATAGAAGTTTTACGTATCAAAAAATTATAATATTTTGGTACTCAAATATTTTCTTAGTGGATTTGAAGTCCCACAATGGACTAAATGTATATTGTATGCGGGAGTACCGAGGGAAAGAACTTAATAGTTGGAACTATAGGACAATTTGAATATTTAAAACTTGAGTTTAAACTTGTTTTTAATGAGGTTTAGGTTTTGTAGAAGAGTGAAAAGAAGACTTTAGAGGCTACTACTTTTAAGATGAGTTAAAAGTGCCGAAAAAAGTTTAAATCCGAATCTTTTTAATATAGGAAAACAAAAGAGCTTGAAACCAGCTCAAACACCTAAAATAAGAAAAATTGCTAAATTTGTCTCAGGCTGCATCGATTCACTCTAGGGCCAAAATAATTCCCCCCTCCGAGAATCTATTCCCGCTATTCAACCGATGGAGACGAAAAGTTGAAAAGTCCCAATTTGGTTCTTGATTTCGAATCCGATTAAAACTTTATTTCTTATATATTAAAACCAACATTTTAAATACTAAAAATAATTAAATCCAATAAAAAATTCTGAATTTTGATTTATAAAAAGATATAAATAGTCCAAAATCACGGGGTATTATATTCTCCCCCATTAATATAGGAATTTCATCCTTGAAATTCGGAGAAGGGTAAATGTAAAATGTAAACTCGTGCAAATAAAATAAGACTCACATATGCCTACCCATAGAATGCCACAATTGGGTTCCCATACAACCAATCCTACATGCACCTACTCCACAAACAAAAGTAGAATATATATCATAACTATATATAAGCATCACTATTAAAATAAAATGTACCACGCTCTCCCATGAATTGCCACTTGATATTATCTCCAAAATCCATCACAACACTTAAGTCCTCAAATCAAATCACATCACCACATCGATACTAGAGATAGCTAACATTTGCACTAACGTTCTTCAAAATAAATTTCGTATCCAAAATTAAATTTAAGGATCCTCATGTCAAGATTACTATTTTTAACCTCAATGACTACAATGACCTTAACACAAAACACCCTATATCCAAGAAATATAACTAACACGTATGCTAGACCAAATAGTTTAGAAAGTATGAATCAAGAAAGATAATCAAAGTTTGGTAACACGGAAGCTAAACGGACTCACAATCTATGAGACCTAAGACCATGATCTGAAACCAACTGTGACACCTCATATATTTTGACATTGGAGGTGACCAGTCCCTACTGCCAAACTATGCCGGACGTCAAAATTTTAATACCATTCTTAGCATGTGACAGAATATGAGACATTAAAAGCCTTTTTTCCCAAAAGATATAATTGGAAATTTAATCCAATGAATATAAACATCCATACAATAAAATCCATCACCATGCTAACTTCAGAATAAAACTCAACTTTAAAAGATAGATTAATACTTAAATAAAATAATCCAAATGTAACTCCAATTGAAAATAAATAGTAAATAATTATGGAACCGAATTCCCCATCAATTACAAAAACAATGGTCTTAAAATAAAACAAAGGAATGGAAAAATCTAAGTACTAAACTAATAAAATAACTCCAGCTGCACTCCATGAATCTCCAATCCAATCTATGTAGCTACTCCAGTAACTATACCTAAAATGTTAATCAACTGAATGAGTCAGAGCCCACTGCGTGAATACCAGTTACTCCTCCAAATTATGTGTGACACCTTGCCCAATTAAATACCGAGTGATATGTCCTTTATTAAATTAAAACAGAATATCTAATTGATTCATTCTTAGCATCATTGTCAAAAACTGTTAGTTACTAATCACCTACATTAGTTAATTATGCTGGTGCCAAATTTTAAACTTTTAAATTAACATGCAATAATCTGAGATAATAAAATTCATAAACAACATTCACCATTCCAATTAACCAACATCATGAATAATGAAATATTTAATCATACAAGATATGACTGGAATAAAACTCCAGCTTGAAACTCCAATACAATGATCCATAACTAAAACTGAATCCAACAACTAAAAATAACAAAGTACAGTGTCTCTGGAAAATATCTAGGAGGTGGGCGACATGACTGAGATAAATAAAATGATGCATCAAATCTAAATGAAACGGAGGTGTCTACTACCAAGTCCATCAATCATCCACAACAACTGCAGCACGTCAAATGAGAATGAACTCCTAAGCTGGACGTGCCTGTAGCTGGGTACCTAAAATGGTTTTCACAAAATAGATTTGGAAAATGGGTCAGAGCCCGGGTAAAAAAGTTTAAAAATATTTGCAAGTATTTAAAATGAATAATCAATAAATATTATATACATGTTAGTTTCATGTGTTCTCACTTGAGGGACTAACCCCTCAACTATTATGCACGCTAAACACATTGTAGTAACCCATCCTAGTTATGCTACCCCGTCTAACTAGTTCAAGTTCATTATCTTACTACACATACTTTCTCATGGTGACCACCCGTATTACCCATACAATACGTTATTGATTTGTTTTCTCATATCATTTAAATTAATTAAGAATAAACAAACTAGATGTTAAGTTACCACATTTTTAGGTTATTTTAGATATCACTATCTTTCTCATCTATTAAGCATACACAATAGGAAAAACCATAAGTATATATATTTATCACTCACTCTCTCTCTCTCTCTCTCTCTATATATATATATATATATATATATACACACACACACACACACACATAAACACTAATACAACACACCTAGGCTGAGACCTGCGGTGCATGCATACTTTGCTATCAAGTCCCGATACATCACGTACTAAATGAAAGACTTTCGGATCGTAATCACTCTCAAACCATAATAAACAATTCTCATATAGTGGGAGGTAAACATAATTCTAGGCCTTTTGGCTACGCACATACCTACGCACCCAAATGATCGGGCACACCCTCATTCACACAAGTGGTGCTCATCCCTAAGTTCTATGCTCTTAGGTTGTAGTCAAAATCCCCCAAGATGGCTCATCATGATAAGACTATCCCCTTTTCAAACCTCCCGCGATAGCAAGCAGCGTAGGTATGTCATACACATAATAAGTAACGCATTAGGTATTCACATAACCTATGTATAAATAGTCAATGAGGGTAAGCACATACCCTATTATATATTTCATACGTAGTCTACATAACTCTCATATAGCCTATTTATTATTAATATACCGTCAAAATTCTTATTCATACAAACCCGAGTGTTTCCCATCACTTGGAAGGTTACCACTTCTCCCTTAAGTCTATTCGGTAGCTATCTCACTCATTCCCTACTGTTCTAAGTCATCGTTTCTACTAAATTCCTGTGATATGATATCATTCTCCGAATTAGGTTTTTATTCCTCGATTAAGCCTAATTAATTTTATCCCTTAAGTTCCTCTCACGTGACTAAGTCTCAAATCCAATATCGACCTACTACTATTTTAAAATAACTTTTTTTATATTTAAAAATTATCTCAAAGGTTATTTCGATTGTTTATCACGAAACCTAAACAAAAAGGGAGGAAATTATCAAAAATCTTGGCAGTCGAATTGATTCGTCCATGAACCAAATCTATTCGCCTACTAAATCTATTCAGTCAGGGAGCCGAATTGATTCGCCTGCTATGGGTCATCATCTTCTTTCTTAAACAGTTATGGGTTTCACCATTTTTAATCACCCAAACCTTCGTTACATGATCCAATACTCCCAACGAAACATACCAAACACCATTCCAACCTATATACAGGATCTTAACGATCTATGATCATACAATCATCAAAAAACATAATTTAATTCGAATAAATTCAAGATTAACCTCTAAAAACCCTAGCTCACCATTTTTCCTTAAGAACTTCTATAGAACTCAGATTTTTTCATATTTTAATTACTGGTAGTTCATCAATTTCGTCTTATTACATAAGGGATTCAAATCTAGCATTAATTCAACCCAAAACATGATCTAAATTTCCCAATTTTATCAACAACATTCATGAAATCAATATAATAAACATCATACTCCAACATAGATCGTATATATTTCATAAATTAAGTAAGATAAATACTTGTCTCAATTTGAAGGTCTGATCCATTGTAAAAGAGTGGTATATTTGCAATCCTCTGCTCTCGATCTATGCGTTGGTGGTGTTTGTGGTGCAAGAATGGCGTGTTATGGCCTTGGGGTCTCCTTTCTCCTTCCTCCTATGGCCTCTCTGTAACTTTTTAACTTCTAACCCTAGAAGACTCATCTGATCGCTTGATATAAACTTAGTAATTTCTTGGGTCTCCCTTTCTAAAATTTTAAAAGACAAAAATACCCTCTCGGGTTGTCAGTTTGACCTAAAAATGCCCCAGGACCCAAACTAAGCCCCTAAGTACACTTTTATCACTATCTCGCTCCTTTTGAAAACATTAGCGCACTCGAAATGACCATTTGGAATATGAAAAGTAAATTTTATTTTTATTTTCCAAATTAAGCCCTGACACGACCAACACACACGTCCTAACTAAATTCACCGTAACTGTCGTATTTTTCACTCATGACAATATCATATTTCCTCATCATTATTATTACTCATTTACTAAGTAATATTCAATATAAATAAATATTAACCCTTTTTTTGATAATTAATATTTATTTTATCAGATTAATCTTCCAAATAAAATTTAATTAATCCTAATTGATTCCCCATATAAAAATCAATAAAAATATGTGGGGTGTTACGTACTTCCACCCCTAATAACAAAATTTCATCCCAAATTCGAAAAAGGAAATACCTCGTATGAATAATTTTGGATACTTTTCGCGCATCTCATCCTCGTGCACCCAAGTGGACTTGACATTATGATGCCACCACTGAACCTATAGAAATGGAACTACCTTCGACCTAAATCTCCTCTCGCTATAGTCTAAAATAACAACTGGTCTCTCCTAGTATGAAATGTCGGGATGCAAATCGATCTCCTGCAAGGAAATATGAGTGTGAGCCAACTCAACTTGAAAATATCACTTCAGAGAAGAAATATGAAAGACATCATGAATCCGATACAGGTGCTCCAACAACCCAAATCTGTAAGCAACTGGCCCAATCCTCCCAATGATAAGGAATGGTCCCACATATCTCAGTGCCAACTTACCAAACCTCATTATCCCCTTCATAGGATATACACATAGTAGCTCCTGATCACCCCACATTAAACTCCAGGAAGTGCCTCTTAACATCCATATAACTGTTTTATCTATCCTAAGCTACCTATATACGACTCCGAATAATCTCGATCCTAACTGAAGTATCCTGAATCAACTCTAAACCAAGAATCTTATCATCCCCCACCTACATCCACTGGGCGAATGACAATGTCTACCGTATAATGCCTCGAATGGTTCCATGCTAATCGTGAACTGGCAGGAGTTATTATACACAAACTCCACCAGTGGAAGATACTTCTCATAACCTCCCCCAAAGTCAAGGATACACATTCATAGCATATCTTCCAATATCTGATTTATCCTGTCCATCTTCCCATTTGTCTATGGGTAATAAACCTTACTCAACGTCAACTCGATATCCATAGCCTCCTAAAAACTCTCCTAAAATTGATATAAAAAAATCTTGTCCTTGTCAAACATAATATCTAATGGCACCCAATCCAATCTCACTATCTCAATAATAAAAATCTGGGCCTCCCACCTCGTAGTGTAATCAGTCTAAGCAGGCAGGAAGTGAGCGGACTTAGTCAAGTGATCCACTATCACCCATATGGAATCACGATCACTTTGTGAAGTAGGTAACCCAGTAATAAAATCCATGAAAATGCTTTCCCATTTCCACATCCGGATCTACAATTGACAAGTGGTACATATCGAAACAAACTCAACAATGTCTTTATTTCATGGAATTCATGTTTAATCCATTTGGTAGGATTTTAGTATTTAAATTCCACCTCCTATGCATATAAACTTGTAGTATTTCAATAGTAAATATGTGAAGAAGGTTAAAGAATTGGGTTAAACACGAGATCATAAAGTTTGGAAATTCTAGTCTTCAAAGTATGTGTAATTGGGACTAAACGACATAGTGAGTATGAAGTTGAAGGAATATATGTTAAATACAGGAAATCAGAATTTTCTTATAGAAGTAGTCTTAAGTATAAGTGTATTTCTTGAATGAAGAAATAAATATATGAATGTTGGTGAAAAGTACTAATTAAGTGTTAATGGGTAAAAGTGGAATGGTTAGTGAGTATAACTTACTAATATTGTAAAATATTAACACTTATGGAATAAAAGGGGAGTAAAGATGTAAAAGTGTTTCCAATCAAGTAAAAGAGTACTCCAAGTTTAAAAAGGTGTTGAAGGACTTAAAGAAGTTGGTAGAAGTAATTTAATAGTGTTTTGGGGAAAATAATACTTGTGAAAATGGAGTAAAAGGGTGATTTGGAAATAAATGGGTAAAACGGGAATTTTACTTTAAGTGGTATAAAATTTTATGAAATACAAACGTTGGAAAGGGTGTTACACAAGGTGGTCCTAAATGAATATGATTTTCGGAATAAAAATCTAGATTAAAGTACGAAGGACACAAAGTGGTAAACTTTCAAGTGTAACACAAATTGGGGAGATAAAGTCCCGATTTTTGGCTTCAATTGGGTAAATGCGAAAGGAGATAATGTGGACATTTGTAAAATGTTAAAACACGTTAGAGGTACTCGAATGACACCGAGATAAAGCAATAAGGGCTCGGAGCCCTTGGGTGAAAATCTCTAAACCACTGTCGAGAGCATATGGTGCTCATAGCCATCTATATAGAGCTCGTGCAAATATGCGGTATAAGAATATTTCGAGAATGTTAAATAAAATATGGAACATATCAAGAAATGGTTTGTGTGGTAAATGTGTTAAAATAACCTCACTTGAATGATTATAATAAATGTTCCAATAAAGGTGGAATGGACAAGTTAATGCATAAATATGCTAATGTCCATAAGATAAGGAAAATGGTTAAAGAAAGTGGATAAATGCATGATTAAGAAAACTATATGGGAAAACCCACCTTTAACACAAAAATGTGTTGTAAAAAAAGTATTTTTGAAAGGTAAGTACTTTCTAACACAACGAATACATTTTTTAAAATGGTGATTTTTAATGAAAATGCTAAATTACATTTAAATGAATAAAAGGGTAAAATTATGATAAAGGAATAGAGTCGAATCAGATAAAGTGTAGTGGTTACAAGTGTTGTACTGGATGTATCAAATGAGGTGGGAATCGATAAATGTGAATAATGAAAACCTTAAATAAGATTAAGGTCTATTAATCTGGGCAAGTAGGGTTTTCAAAAATAAAATGACAAAGGCATTGGCATGTGTATTTCAAAGGTATACGTAAGTAGATATATACATATTTTCGCATGCATGTGGTTGTAGCTTGTGAATATTCATTTCTATCGTTCACTTCTATAATATTGTATAAATCCTACTCGGCATAAGCTCACGTCCCCACTTTTTTACGGCAAGTTGGGAGCGTCTTCGTATTTTGAGGGCTCTTCACAGGTAAGTATACTTAATTTATGTTTAGGTTAGTAGCTCTTCTTACTTGGACTTCGGGGTGCTACCCATGGGTCCCTCACATAGTTTTTATAAAAAATTAGAATCGCATGCTAACAAGTGAAATACTAATTAAAATAAAATGGAGTAGCAATATTATTTAGGTTGTTTCATTGCACTTCACCCTTAATGCTCGAGTTGGATCGGGTTAACCCGTGGGTAACTCATAAATCCGAGTCGGGATGTTACAAATAGTATCAGAGCTCCAGGTTCAAGGTTCCTCTTGGGTGTGTCATGGTGAGGTCGATATTAGATCTTTCGACATAGTTGTGGTTTGGGCCGATCGTGCCAGTGTGGTGACGGTTTAGTTTATTTCGTCGGTGGTAATGTCTAAGAGGTTAGCATGTCAAATTAGATTAATGCCTAGTGGCACACGATTAGATTGATGGTTATTAATATCTTCTGTGTTTCTGATTAAAATAGTACTAATGTACGGGTGTCCATAAAATCCTATAGTCATGACACCATAGATGTTAGTGTGAGGTTCTTTCATTAACAATTTAACGGATTAGAATCTGGTGAGGTGTTGATATAGTGAAATTCTTCCAATTGGGGAAGTGGATGCAAGTTATGTACAATCAATTGAAGAGATTGAGTTTTAGAGTGTCATAATTATGTAAAGGGAAATGACGACTTAAATTATATGTAGCCTTTGATGTGACACATGTTAGAGGTCAATATCGATGTGATGATTAGTAGAATCCCATCCCTATGGAAATACTGTGATTGGTGGTAAATTCGATAAGTATGAAAATTTGTGTGGGGGAACACTTACGGATAGATACAGTCCTTCTTGTTTAGATATGATTCTATTTTTGGGGTTGAGAGCCTTAGTCGTGGTTTGCCAATGAATCTATCTTATGAGACGTGATTAGAAGTAAGGGACATCTGTGGCAAGGAGTCATGTAAGTGACAATGAGGAGTTGTAGTGGAAATGAACCTTAAGTAACCCTTGAGAGTAGTGATTTAAGGAGTAATGCAACCTTTGCCGCATTGGATCTTTAGTGTCAAAGGTAGTACACACCTGGGTAATGTGTTATTAAGAGTTAGTCCCATGGTGAGAACGTATTAGGTCCCTTTGTTGTAGGCTTGAGTTTAGTATGTCCCGATTCATGTGCCTTGACTATAGTGAGGATTTAGGTGATATCAATGATTAGGGAAACTTAGGAGTGAACCTTAATAATCGTCGTGACTTAGTGTTAAGAAATTAAGTTGCGACGTCAGTAGGGTGGGCCTCCTCGTGAGCAATGCCTAACGTTTTGTGTCCTACCAGAACCTAGATGATTTTAATTTAGAGTTTGGTGATTGTAGTTTGGCACTAAGAGATAGGAGACCTTGTGGCATTCGTAGGCATGTACCTTAGTGCTCAAAGGTAATGCTCTGTGCCTCGTATCCTACCTAGACATATATATATAGTTGTGTTATTTGGTAGATTAGCATGTAGTAAGATGATTTCATAGTGAGGCAATTTAGTTTCCGTGGTTGAACACTCATAGTTAATTTAATAATGTAGCCTTGTGAGGTGGACTTCGGGTTAGTGACGCGAATGACCATAAGAAGTCGTGTTAAAAATTCCTTGGAGATGTATACTAAGGTTTATCTACTGAGATGTTAATGCGGGTGGTAAACATGCCTAGTAATGATAAATTTAAGAGTGCATACCGTGTATTACAATAACAATAGTGTATCTCCTCAAAACCCTTGGGAATCATTATTACATCGAGGTTTATGGAGTGATACACATTTGTATTAGTAGACCCCAAGTTGCACAACATAGGACAGGATATGATTTGCGACTTTTCGTATTAGACGTGCGGGTTGTTGGAGAGATAACTGGAGTGTGGTGTCATCATCCATAATGAATTTTGGAATCATTTCCGTATTGGAGTTTGCATAGCGATGATAAATCATTAATGACTGTGGTAGGTTTGGGTCACGTTGATTTATGGAAGTACTTGGAGATAGTTCCACGATCTTTGTTGGTGGGAAGGTGTAGTGATATGACCTTCGAGGATAACTTTGGAAATTGGATAATAAATTCTAAGGGGTGCACTGGGGAGACTTCAAACACGATGAGGTTCGTTAAGGCTTTTAGAAATAACATGGGGTGAAGTGCTAGACATAATTATAACAACTAAGTGTGCTACCTGTACGGTTAGTAATGACTCTATCGGAGGAAATCATTAGGTATGAGTGATGTTTGAAAGATGAGATACCGTTGGTGTGAGTATGGTTCAGTGTCCTATAGACATCGCTAAGAGTGATAGCAATGGTTCATGAACTGAATGTTTAAAACCGTGTGAGTGCTATATGTACTTGATGATAGTGATTTTGGAAACTGAGGTTAGCTACCGTGTATTGAAATTTTAGAGGTCTAGCTATGGTATGTTGATAACTAAGGATAAGTGTATAGAGAGGTAACTTCGTCCTTCTTTAAGATAGTTATGCTTACCAATGATGGATAGGAAGAGTTAGTCCTAAGGAGGGAAGGGAAGGCTAGAATTTTAGCTTCTTTAAGGAAATTTGCTTATGTTCCATTCATCCAGTATGGATGGGCGATTATTGAGTGGGACTCGTCAATGTTGGCAGACCAAGACATGGTATGTGGCAAGGTTATGGTGCTTGGCATGTATCGGTAAAGAGTTATAGAATTCAAGAATACGTTGTAGGTTTGCACTTTGGGTGGTTTTATTCACTATCGGAATTTAACTATTTTTTTTGGGAGTAGCTATCACCAAATTTGTTGCCTTTCTGGTGTCCTTTGATCCCAGTAATGGGAAGTTATTGATCGATTTTGAGGTGAGGGTGGCGCTGTGTAAGCTCAGTAGTGACGCGAGTTAGGCCAGTTGGGGCTGATGTGTCACGATAATTGAGTGAGCTCTTCTTTAGATGTGCCTTTGTTCTATACCACTTTATGTATACGTATGGGTTCACGTTGTTGCACATAATTGCATATATTTCTGGATCTCTTAGGTTAACATGCTTGTTAGTTAGCCGGTGTAACTAGTGCGACTGGATTTTGTGTCCCGAGGCTCTGACCTGGGAATATTATGAATATTGGAATTTGATAAGACATTAGAAGGTAGTGTTTCACTTGGTTCAGAATTGTATGAATTTAGGACATGATCGCTCGTATGTGTTTGCATTGTGATCCCTAGGATGACTCCTAGTTATCATAAGGATCTCATGGGAGATATCGGTCGGGTAGACCTTTGTGATAAGGTGACTAAGTTAACAATCATTGGTGTGTATAACCACAAGTTCTAAGGTTGGTCTAGTCTAGACTAGGCATGAACCATGATTTGTTAAAGGAAAAGTATGCAGTGAATCCTAATATAGAACGATCCACGATGATGAGTTCATAGGTCATAATACCGTGTTTGTTGAATATCAAACATCTTGAGGTCTTGTTAGATGGACATGTTAGGAATGCTTGAGTATTATAAATAAGGTGTTAGGGTTTGTTGTGATTGTGATTAGATTGTCAATGATGATTGATAAAATTGAAGTAATTGGGTTTTACACCATGGGGTAGAGGATACCCTAGGACTGGAAATGGGTTGTAGGTAACTAGATCCTAAGGTTGAGGACCAAGTATTTTGAGGACAAAATTCCCTAAGGAGCAAACCTATCCCTAGGAATAAATATATTTTATATAAATTAGTTATTTTATTTGGGAATAAATATTTGGAGAAAATAGGTGCTTGAATATTGAGCCAAACTTATACAAAAGTGACGCGTCACACAGAGGGATTAAAAAGAAAATTTCACGTTGCATGGAAGTAAATTTAGGTTCTAAGGGTTAACATCAATATATTAATAAAGTCCGACATGAATTAGTCGAGGAATGGAGGTGTCCCGGGGCATGGTTAATATTACACAATAATTGTGCCAACATGAGACATAACAAAGTAGAACTTTGCACAATTTTTATAGAGTTCCTCATTGGCGATAAAAAATAATTTGAACAAGTTTTTAGGGTGCTAAATATATAGACAAAAATACCATGAAGTAAAATTTCAAAAAAATAAAGGTTTTTAACACTGGGACCAGTCGATCGGCCGATTGATCGGGCCTACCAGTTTGCCTTGGGCAGGATTGTTTAATGTTCTGTCTTGATGTTAGCCCTAGGATTTGATGTGTTGTCATTTCAGGAGGGTTTTATACCTGGTAGGGTAAGTTTTTAGGATAGTAGAACTTCCCCTTTGGGTATAACTCTAGTGGTTGGGATTATAAGACACAAATCATGTGGGTGTTGGAAGGAAACAACTATTATATTTTCTGAACCTCTCGCCCTCTACTTGAGATTCTATGGGGAAACACTCTTTTGCCCAGATTATTCTCACCTTTCCCTACCACTCCCATGCCCATCACCTCCATTAGAGAGCACATTCAATATCCAAACCCTTGTAAAAACTCTAGGAAACCTTTCTAGAGGAATAAGGTGAAGTTGTTGATGGGTTTGATGGGTATTGAAGAGGGTTTCTTGAGAAGGAAGAAGAAAATTTATGGAACAATCATCTTGATCTGTCTTGGAGCAACAATGGAGTCAAATGGTTTCGTGGGATTTTAGAGACCCCCTTGAGACCACCTATGGAGGTGGGGGGTCCTCCATCTTCTACACCATTTTCATCATTGTTGAGATTAATTTGAGGTGGGTAGACTAACTTGGATTCAAGTTTAATGGGTAGTGTAATTTCAGCATGTTATTTACATATATTAGAATAAATATATGTGCGTAGGATATTGGCTTGCATCCCAATGTTCATTATTAATCATCTTAGCATTTGTATGGAATGGGTATCAAAAATATGATTTTAAATAGATCTTGGAACAAATAAATTTCAAAATATAAATAATGGACATTTTTACGAAATGAAATGTAAGAAAATATTAGTTTGTGTATTTTCTGGGAAAAGAGATAATATACATTTTTAGGGAATAAAAAAGTAAGAAAATATTTGTTTTGTGTGTTTCTACTAAAAGAAATAATATACATTTTTATAGAATAAAAATGTAATAAATGTGAGTCTTGGTGTATTTCTAGTGAAAGGAAGTAGTGGGCATTTTTATGAAATAAAAATGTCGAGTGATGTTAGTGTTGTCAAAATATTTATGAAATAAATATTTTCAAATTTCTTGCAAAAATGGAGACTTTATGAATAAATGGACATTTTTCGAGTTTAAAGAAATTGATGAAATGTCTTTATTTTGTGAAATGCACGTTTAATCCATTTGGTAGGATTTTAATATTTAAATTCCACGTACTATGCATATAAACTTGTAGTATTTCGATAATAAAGCTGTGAACAAGTTTAAAGAAGACTTTATTGGGTTAAAAATGAGTTAATATAAGTAGAAAATTCTAGTCTTCAAAGTATGCGTAATTGGGACTAAAAGACATAATGAGTATGAAGTTAAAGGACTACGTGTTAAATATATGAAATGAGAATTTTCTTGTAGAAGTAGTCTTAAGTCTAAATGTATTTCTTTAATGAAGAAGTAAAGATATGAATGTTGGTGAAAAGTACTAATAAAGTGTTAATGGGTAAAAGTGGAATGGTTAGTGAGTATAACTTAGTAATATTGTGAAATGTGGGGAGTAAAGAGGAAAAAGTGTTTTCAATCAAGTAAAACATTACTCCAAGTGTAAAAAGGTGTTGAAGGGTAAAAACACTTAAGAAGTTGGTATAAGTAACTTAATAGTGTTTTGGTAAAAATAGTACTTGTGAAAATATAGTAAAAGTGTGATTTGGGAATAAATGGGTAAAATGGTAATTTTACATAAAGTGGAACATTTTTATGAAATACAAATGTTGGAAAGGGCGTTACACAAGGTGGTACTAAATGAATATGATTTTTGGAATAAAAATTAAGATTAAAGTTCAAAGGACACAAAGTGGTAAACTTTATAGTGTAACACAAATTGGGGAGGTAAAGTCCCAGGTTTTAGCTTCAGCCGGGTAAAAGGGAAAGGAGATAATGTGGACATTTGTAAAATGTTAAAACACGTTAAAGGTACTAGGATGACACCAAGATAAAGCAACAAGGGTTACAGAGGCCTTGGGTGAAAAGCCCTAAACCACCGGCTAGAGCATATGGTGCGCATAGCCATCAGTATAAAGCCCTTGTAAGTATGAGGTATAGGAAGATTCCGAGAATGTTTAATGAAAATGGAACATATAAAGAGATGGTTTATGTGGTAAATGTGTTAAAATAACCTAACTTGACTGAATATAATAAATGTTCCAATAAAGGTGAAATGGACAAGTTAATGCGTAAATCTACTAATGACAATAAGATAAGGAAAACAGTTAAAGAATGTGGATAAATGTGTGATTAAGTGACATATATAGGGAAACTCATCTTTAACCCAATAATTTGTTGTAAAAAAGGATTTTTTAAAGGTAAGTAAGTACTTTCTAACCCAACGAATGCGTGTGTTGAAATGGTGATTTTGATTGAAAATGCTAAATTACATTTAAATGAATAAAAGCGTAAAATTTTGATAAAGGAATGGACTCGAATCAAATAAAGTGTAGTGGTTTCAAGTGTTTTACCGAGTGTATAAAATGAGGTCGGAATTTCTAAATGTGAATAGTGAAAACCTTTAATAATATTAAGGTCTATTAATCTCAGCAAGTAGGGTTTTCGAAAATAAAATGACTAAGGCATATTGGCGTGTGTATTTCAAAGGTATACATATGTAGATATATACATATTTTTGTATGAATGTGGTTGTATAATGTGAATATTCCTTTCTGCCGTTCGCATCTATACAATTGTATAAATCCCACTAGGCATAAGCTCACGTCCCCACTTTTTAAAGGAAGGTTGGGAGAGGCTCTGTATTTTGAGGGCGCCTCACAGGTAAGTACACTTTATTCATGTTTACATTAGTAGGTCTACTTAATTGGACTTCAATGTGATCCCCATGGGTTCCGCACATTGTATATATAAAAAATTGGAATCTTTCACTATACAAGTGAAATACTAATTAAAATAAAATGGAGTAGCAATATTATATAGGTTGTTTCATTGCACTTCACCCTTAATGCTCGAGTTGGATCGGGTTAACCCGTGGGTAACTCATAAATCTGGGTCGGGATGTTAAAAATAGTATTAGAGCTCTAGGTTCAAGGTTCCTTTCGGGTGTGTCATGGTGAGGTCGGTATTAGATCTTGCGACATTGTTGTGGTTTGGGCCGGTCATGCCAGTCTGGTGATGGTTTAGTTCGTGTCCTCGGCGGTAAAGTCTAAGAGTTTAGCACGACAAATTAGATTAATGCCTAGTGGCACACGGTTAGATTGATGGTTATAAATCTCTTCCGTATTTTTGATTAAAAAGGTACTAATTTACGGGTGTCCATGCAAGCCTATAGAGATGACACCGTAGATGTTAGTGTTAGGTGATTTCGTCAACAATTTAATGGCTTAGAATCTTGTGAGGTGTTGATATAATGAAATGCCGCCAGTTGGGAAAGTGGATCCAAATTATGTACAATCAATTGAAGAGATTGACTGTTAGAGTGTCATAATTACGTAAAGGGAAATCATGACTAAATTATATGTAGCCTTGCGTGTGACACATGTGAGAGGTCAATATCGATGTGATGATTAGGAAAATCCAATCCTTGGGGAAATACTTTGATTTATGGTAAATTGGATAAGTATGAAAATTTGTGTGGGGCAACACTTAGGGATAGGTACAGTCAGTCTTGGTTAGATATGATTCTATCCTTGGGGGTGAGCGCCTTAGTGGTGGTTTGGCAATGAATGTATCTTATGAGACATGATTATAAGTACGAGACATCTGTGGCATGGAGTCACATAAGTGATAATGAGGAGTTATAGTGGCAAGGGAGTGAACCTTAGGTAACCTTTAAGAGTAGTGATTGAAGGATTAATGCAACCTTTGGCGAATTGGATATTTAGTGACAACAGTAGTACACACCTAGGTAATCTGTTCTTAAGAGTTAGTCCCATGGTGAGAATGTATTAGGTCCCTTGGTAATAGGCTTGAGTTTATTATGTCCCGATTCACGTGCCTTGACTATAGTGAGGATTTAGGCGATATCAATGATTGGGGCAACTTGGGAGTGAACCTAGATAATCGTAATAAAGGTAATGAATGTTTCGGTCAAGGTGAAATGGACAAGTAAATTGGCAAATCTACTAATGTCCATAAGATAAGGAAAGCGGTTAAAGAAAGTGGATAAATGCGTGATTAAGCAACCTAAATGGGGAAACCCATATTTAACACAAGAATGTGTTGTAAAAAAAGGATTTTCGAATGGTAATTTTGTACTTTCTAACACAATAAATGCGTGTGTTGAAATGGTGATTTTGAATGAAAATGTTAAAGTATGTTTAAATGAATAAAAGGGTAAAATTCTGGTAAAGGAATGGAGTCAAATCAAATAATGTGTAATGGTTTCAAATGTTGTACCGAGTGTGTCAAATGAGGTTGGAATTGCTTAATGTGAATAATGAAATCCTTTAATAGGATTAAGATCTAATAATCTGGGTAAGTAGGGTTTTTAAAGATAAAATGACTAAGGCATTGTAATGAGTATTTCAAAGGTATATGTGTGTAGATATATACATATTTTCGCTTCTATACTGTTTTATAAATCCCACTGGGCATAAGCTCACGTCCCCGCTTTGTTACGGGATTGGGAACAACTCCGTATTTCGAGGGTTCCTCTGAGGTAAGTATACTTTATTCATGTTTACGTTAATAGCTCTGCTTACTTGGACTTCAGGGTGATGCCCATGGGTCCCTCACGTAGTTTATCAAAAAATTAGAATCGCATACTAATAAGTGAAATGCTAATTAAAATAAAACTGAACTAGAAACATTATTTTGATTATTTAATTGCTTTTCATCCCTAACGTTCGATTTGAATTGGTTTGACCCACGGGTAACCCATATATCCGGGTTGGGACGTTACACCTTGACTTTCTGAGCACGATTAAGATCTTTCTCGAGTTGGGAAATATGGGCTTCAAATTTCTCATGAGTCTCTAGTGAAGCTTGAAGATCTCTCATAAGACTAGTCACTATGTTGGCCAAATTAGTCTTTTCCCTACCAAAAACAATCAATTGCCCACAGAAAGAAACTTTCAACTTCTTAATTTCACTCACCGACGCCTTACACTCTCTCAAAACTTTCACATTTTTTCACAAAATCAAACACCCTAACAGTCAAATTTTTATTTTTCCTTTTGGTTCTCAAAGACTCTTTGTAAAATTCAACTCTGATGAATTCATATTTTTTTATTATTTATGTTAAAATCTAGACCTTGTTTGGTCGGTTGTTTCAGAGATAATTAGCTTTTAGAATCATTTTGGTAAATAAGAAGGAAAATGCATGTTGGAATAAAACTTAAATTAAAAAAGAAATTTTAGTAACCCCATGGGGTGAAACCATAATTTTAAAACATTATGGATCTTCAAATAATTTTTGAATGTTTGTCTAGGCAAAATAAAGTTCTTTGTGAGATTTAGTTGAATTTCAGATTAAAATGTGCAACTTATGAATTTTAGAGGCTAAAATGAAATTAACAATAAAATGGTAATTTACTAAAGTTTAATGGGATAAATTTGAATTAATATAAGTTATTTTATATTTTTATAGGTTTCCATGAATTTTGATGAAGATCTGAGGTTCTTTGGCAAAGTTATGAAGTTATGAGTTTCAAAATGGGAATATATGCAATTGAGCTTAAAGAAAACTTTAAAGATAATTTAATGCAATAATAAAAGTGAAATGTTGCTTGGAACAATGGTCATCCATGTACGTGGGGACTCAGAGGCACTGAGTTCCACTCCCCCTGAGCTTTTTTCTTTTTAGTAATTCAACAGCTGTCAGAGTCATATTTGAACGAAAATCCTTGTCTGATTGGTACAAATAAGAGTCCCACTTTGTGTCAAACACTAAAAAACCTGAGTGTCTTTTTAATGGTTATATTTGGGATAATTACCATCTTCAGTACACACAATAAATTCGTCTTTTAACCTAAATTATATACTTCACCCCTCGGCCTATAAATAAGATAATTGAGTTCATTATTTTATATAGGAAATATTTAGAGAACCTTTATGGATAATTTTTTCTACTTTTATTTTGAAAATCTATTTTTTTACAGGCCAAGAATTATTTCTTTTTGGGAGAAATTTTGTCAAAATCAATTGCAAGGCAAGATTAATTTGTAAGTTTGTTTTATTAATGAAAGTTATTATTCATTCTTGTACTTTTATTTTTCCCTCAATGGTGCTAGCTTAATTCCTTTATCAGGACTAGGTGAATTTTATTATGTTTGATTAACATTCTATGTAGTATAAATTCATCTTTATTTCCCGACATGTTCTAAAAGTTTTAAAAATTCGATATTCATTTAAAATGACACGAGAGTGTGTTTGAAACCTTCAACATTGTTTGAAAGAGTCATTTTTTTAAAGTGTGAGTACTTTTTGATGGGTCATAATTTTATTAAATTAATTGATAATCCATGCTTAAAGACAATACTTTGAAATTTAAAAGTGAACTTTTTAAGGGAATAAGGATTTTAGCTGTATAAATTTAGAGGTGTTAAATTTTATTGTGAACTTAACCGTGTTAGTTTTTGAATTAAATACGACGAGATTCATTTTAGTTCGAGTTATACATTGAGAATGACGAGTTTAAATTATTGCATAATATTGGTTAAATGTGATAAATGTATCCGTCCTAGTTTTCTCGCCCATTTAATTATATAATTTTTATTTGTACTTTTTATTTATGTTAGCTTAATTAATATCTCATCTCCTCTCCAAGACCATTTCGTCTAATTGGACAATCACAATTATTTTGGACATCCCTATGGCTAAGAGTAGCTTTGTATGCGATTTTGCCTTTGCCTGGTCTCTTTAGCCTAGTGGGACACTCATTGGGTTTATCCCCTTGCCCATCACATTCAAAATTTCTCACTGATCATTCTTAGAAACATTCTTTCCCTCATTGACATTTTATTTTTCTCAAAACCCTTATTTTCTTGGGAAGAATTTTCTTTATTATATTTGAGAAATTTCTTGAATTTTTTTACAAATAAAGCAAGATCATTTAGAGCAAAATCAAACTAAGTCAGAATCATAAACCTTTTCCTTTTTCTTTGATTTAGCTTTTGAAGAAATTCCTTAATTTTTCTTTTTTGTTTTGGGGAACATATCTAATCCATAAGTTTGAAGGTCTCCTATGAGTTCTTCTAACCTAGGAGTATATAAGATTCCCAAAGAATTTAGGACAATAACCTTAGAATTAAATGGGTTAGGAGAGATCTCAAAGTCTTCTTAACTACCCTTATCTCTGAATTCTCTCACATAAATTAAAATATTAATTCATAATATCTATTAAATGATCATAAAATTCATCAAAAGTATTAGACTCATTCATATGTATGGTCACAAATTAGGTGGTGGGGTTTCGAAGGTTTAAATCTTTCTAAACATTGGTACGTCCATGTGTGAGGTGGAGATGTTCCATGATTCCTTAAACATGGTACACATTATAATACGAGTAAAATCACTAGGTGTGATGACACCAAAAATCCCACTTAAGCCTCGGGAGCTAAAATTTCTCCATTTAAAATCATCATCACATTAGATAGTGATAGGTCTAGGACTTATGATATCATCACTAGTTGTAGTGGCTGGTGTCCACCCTCCTTCAGAAACAAGCCAAAATTTCTCACTAATTGATTTCAAAACCGACCTCATTCATGTTTCTAATATGCATAGTTAGACCCATAAAATTATGAAGCCTATTATATATGTTATCCATATAATCCAAAAATAAAGATCACACGATATATTAGTGCAATATGTTTTGACACCAATTTAAAAGTGCAGTTGTATGGATTCACTTATATATTAGGTCACACACATAGATTTATTTTTTCCCAAATTTCTATTGTTCAAACTTAGGTGAACATGCAAGATAAATTGTGAAGCCAATATCCAAACCAAATAGGAAGAAGAATAAATAGAGGAAAAATCCCTTTCAGGAAAAACATATATTCAACACCATTTAATATAGGTTAGACTGTAACGAGTTACAGATTACTTAGAGCTCTACTAAGTATAATGCAGTGATATCTTCAAATCTTTAACAATTATGGCACAGTCCAATAGCGTCCACAAGAAGTAGATCTTGTCTCGGTAGTCATTAATCTGTCTAAAAAATTCACAATTCCTTTCTTCTTAAGATGCAGTAGGGACAAGAGTTTAGAAATCAAATTGTGTTCTCGTGGTTTGGAAAAGTGATCCTATAAGATCCAAGGGATTTAGATGAAAAATTTGAAGAGTTTGATCACAAAATAACTCTTAAAGGGTTAAAAAAATGCATCCCCGCACCTTTATTTATAGGTAATGAGATCAACTTGAGAGATTGCTTTTAATTTGGGATAAAAAATAAAAACACGCATACTCGTTCTAACAAAATGAGATCTCGTTTGAACAAAGTACCCAGTTGGTTCTAATATCCTCACAACGAGACTTCAAACGACATTCCAGAGTTGACCCAAAAGGTGAAGCACCAGAACTCGTTTGGACAACATTCATTCAAATGACTAGTGAATCTCACTCGAACAACATTAAATGTATTTCTAATGAACATGTGAAAATTTCAAAATACTTTTAAAAATCATTTTTAAATATTATGAAAAACATTTGTAAAAACAAACTCTTTGGAAACCCCCTCTAATAATTTAAGTTTACTAAAACCACCTCATAAACCATCTCGGGTAAAGTAGTGATGCTCGATATTCGATCCTTGCACATGGTCACTTGCTTTTCTTCTCTTGAAGACTTGGCAATGTTCATGAAGGTTCAATGGAGTGTAACAAGATAAGACAAATAAAAATAAACAATGAACAATTATAAATCTTTCTCTTATAAATCTCCCCCTTTGGCTATTCTGGTACAAAACATTAATCGAAGCCAAATTAACCCCTAAGATTAAAACAAACTAATGCCCTCCCAAAACAAAAAATGAAAAATCATGAGTGTATTTTTCTTCAATTGAAAGTCTTCATGTGTAGTCCATGATATCATCAAGATAGAATTGACCAACAAACATGAAGCAAAAGAAATATCATAACGCATACGAGTGTTTAAAGAAAATAAAAAAAATCCCCCTCAATTTGTTCTCCGCCTTCTTATCCGTAATGGAAAAAGGTTAAGAAACTAAACATGAAATATTATCATCACCCGAGTCAAATATAAACCTATTCACAAAGATAAATAACTAATCATATGCAATGAATTTCTAAGAAGCAATAAACCGCTTCTGGAAATGTTTCAATTTTTTAAGAATAAAAGCTATACAGAAATATATGAGTATAAAAAGTACATATAAGTACAAAATAAATCACATCATAGAATAACACTAACATATCAGAATCATGAAAACATAATGTAATTTAGTGAACATGTTCCATGGCAAATCAACATCGGCATTCATTACATAGGAGCATGAAGTAAATGAGACACTTGTGACACCCCGCCTAATTAATCCCGGGTGAGCAGTCCTAAATCAAGTTAGAACAGGTTTCTCATTTGGTCCATTCTTAGCATCACTGTCGTCTTATTAAATTACTAACCACCTAAGTGAGAAAAATAGACTGGTGCCAATTTTTATCTTTCATTATTTAAACAAAAACCCATGCGGAAAATAAAATAATATAACAATCACAGATAACTGAGAATCATCCACAAGTAAAAATAATTAACCGAATAAACCATCGGTCCAAATAATAAATCCCGTAAAGACAAGAATGAACTCCCAACAAGTCTAATACAAATAAACGGAATGTGAGAAACATGCTCGAATAACTAATCATGAATTTCTACATTAAGAATGAAGAATGAGGCGTCTATCAAAGCCCCGCAACATCCACATATGCTGCAGCAACGGATCCCTGGAATTGAGTCAAGGCTGGCGTCCCTATGGCTGGACACCTAAAAGGGTTTTTAAAAGTTTTTATAGCAAGGGTTAGTACCCAAAACATTTGAAAAACATTTAACAATTGATTAACTTGCAGTAATAAATAAATATGCATGCTCTTCATATTTTAGTTAGTATCGCACTCTCTTGAGGACTTCCTTACCCCTCCTCTAATGTATGCTACTAACGCTTTAATTAAATTACCTAGTTATTCATCTCATGACTAGATAATTAACAAAGTTCCTTTATACCCACCCTACTCTAACTGAGTATGTAGTGATTATGATTTTTAAGTTATTAGTAACATCAACTTAACTAAATCATTTCCCTTTTTAAATTCATATAACTTCTACACTTGTTATACATGTGAATTAACTCATATTTTTCATTAATAACCCGTATATAATTAATTATCCAATTATATACTTATAATCATATTTCAGCATTCACAATCATACTGTAATATATTTAACAACTTGCATCCACCCGAGTAAAATACTCACAGAATGTAAATTCTATAAAGTGCTATCCCACTAGGTACAATCACATAGCCTAGTTATCCAAAGTCAGAATGTCACACCAACTTGATAAGAATAAATAATTGGAGGCGGTCATATTCCTTCCCTGAAAGTGAGATGTCCCTCACCCATATAATGGACGCTATGACCTCGGGAATATACTCACCCTACTCCTCAAGCTAGGGGATTCATTCACTACGCGCAACCTCCCTCTATAGCACTATAGTATAAAATATCTAATCCCAGATATTAATGTATACACCATATATATATACTGTCACATCCGTATATAAATATAAAAGTCCCGGCTATATCGTGCGCTAAGTCCGTAACATAAGCCTATTAAAATCATTAAGGGTTTATGGTCCAACTCTAAATATTAATTAAATTGCACCTTAATTAATTAAGTTACTTTTGGTGTCGCCCCCACCATAAATTTACCCGAGTCAAAATCCCCGACTCTAATTTATTAGCCTCAAAACTTAATTAATTTATCTACAATTAATTAGATTTAAAATCATGTATTTAATTTCTCAATAATTAATTACATAAGATTTTTATATGAATTTCCCCTTTTATATAACTAACTGGCGAAACTGCCAAATTCTGGCGACCGTCGATCGATCGACCCCAGACCGTCGATCGATCGATCGAACAGGTCTTCGTCTTCTCCGCGAAGGCAGGGCAGCCATGGACGGATTTCCTTAAACCCTAATCTCTTCTAACATGAATTTCAAGCCTTCTTAACACCAGTACATATTAGAAATCTTATTAGGATCCCCCAGAAAGTCCACAACAATCATCAATTCGTCCATAAACTACTGATTCATAATTTTGGGGAAAAATCTATCTTTATCCTTAAACACATTTACACCCCAAATTTCTTCATCAAACTCGTTCTAATTTATCCGGATGTCATTCTAACAGATACACATCAATATTTCAATATCAGATTTTTACCTAAATCCTCATAAATTCTGGCAAATCAGATTAATATTTTCTTTTGTTTATCAAAACCCCATGTTTATGCCATGAAACCCCAAAATGAATTTTAATTCATTACATCACACAAATATGAATTGAAAGACAGATTTAATGCTATTGCAATTTATTCACTTGCCTTAGGTTTCGTAGTGTCTGAATTTGAGACGGACTCCAAGGTTGAAGATGACCTTAGTTGGCTCTTTTGAGATCTCCAAATGACTTTGGCTGCTGTTAGGGTTTCCTAACCTTTAAATTCTTTTCTCTAATTAAACTCAGCCATGCCCTTACTTCTTTTTATTAGGTTAATTACCCAATTCCCGTTTTTTGACTAATGGGCCAAGCCCAAGTGACCTAAATGCCCCCGAGTGGGCCCGACTATGTCTAAAAAGGTCCCGTGACCCGTTTACTACAGCCGGGTACACTTTTCCGACTATCTCGGCCTATCCGGACTCAACTTTACACTCAGAATTTGCATCCGAATTAATTTATAAAAATACTTATCCCCCACCCAATATAGTCTATACCGACTTCCGGATGTGATAAGTACATACCTCGTCATTAATACTCGAAACGACGTAATTACATTATTACTATTCACCTAGAAAATAAATTTCCCTAAATATTAACCATTCAATCCCAGATTAATATTTATATATTATTTTACCATAATTAATTCATTAAATTACAACACACTAGTAATTTAGAATTTCCGAATTAATTAAATTTTAAATGTACCAAAAATACGGGGTGTTACATACTCCCCCCCTTACAAAGGAATTTCGTCCCCGAAATTAGATCGTACCTGCGGTGAAAAGCTCTGGATATTGTTCCCGCATATCCTCCTCCCTCTCCCAGGTAGACTCGTCAACGTTGTGATGACCCCACTGTACTCTAACCAATGGAACAACCTTGGATCGTAATTTCCGCTCACTATTATCCAGAATAGCCACCGGCCTCTCCTCATACGAGATGTCTGGCTGTAAGTCGATTTCCTCGAGTGGAATGTGCCAAAAGGCTCTCTCACTCCTTCGATATTTCTTCAGCGATGCCACATGGAATACATCGTGTATCCGTTGAAGATGTTCTGGTAACCCAAGCTTATACGCCACCGGTCCCACCCTCTCAATAATAGGGAAAGGTACTACGTACCGCGGTGCTAACTTACCCTTCTTGCCAAACCTCATCACCCCTTTCATTGGGGATACCCGGACTAAAACCTGGTCCCCAACTTCTAGCTCCACATGTCTTCGAGAAGCATCAGCATAACTCTTTTGCCTGTCCTGAGCTATCCGAATTCTTCCTCCAATCAACTGTATCTTGGCAGATGTCTCCTGAACAATCTCCGGCCCCAAGAGTTTGTTGTCCCCCACCTCTAACCAACAAATGGGTGAACGACAAGGTCTCCCGTACAGTGCCTCAAATGGTGCCATGCCAATCGTGAATTGGTAAGAGTTGTTATACGCAAACTCTACCAAAGGGAGATATTTCTCCCATCCTCCCCCGAAGTCCAAAATGCACATTCTGAGCATGTCTTCCAGCATCTGATTAACTCTCTCAGTCTGTCCGTCAGTCTGTGGGTGATACGCTGTACTCAAGCGCAACTCCGTGCCCATTGCCTCCTGAAAGCTCTGCCAAAAGTGGGCGACAAAGATTTTGTCTCGGTCGGATACAATATTTATTAGTACCCCATGCAGCTTAACAATCTCTGCTATGAATAGCTGTGCATAACGCATCGTCTCAAAGTCTGTGCGTACCGGCAAAAAGTGGGCCACCTTAGTCAACCGATCCACAATAACCCATATGAAGTCGTGACCCCTTTGCGATACAGGTAACCCTGTGATGAAGTCCATGGAGATGCTCTCCCACTTCCACACGGGAATTTCTAACGGCTGTAGCATCCCTGATGGTCTCTGGTGGTCAACTTTCACAAGCTGACACGTGGCACATTTTGAAACAAACTCCGCTATGTCCCATTTCATCCCTGCCCACCAATACTGCCTCCTCATATCTTGGTACATTTTATCCCCACCGGGGTGTACCGCAAATTTCAAACCATGGGATTCTGTCATAACAGCGTGCCTCAAATCCTCATCCTCTGGCACCATTAACCTCCCATTAAAGCGTAGGCCTCCTTCTGAGCTAATCGAGTAACCCTCTGCTCCCTCAGCTAACAACTGGCCCACCCTATCCCGGTAATTCTGATCCTATGCCTGAGCCTTCACAACTCGCATAATGATCTCGGGTGTGATGGATAAAGCTGACATGCAAGCCTTGGATATGTCATCCTCATATTGAAGCTCTCTCCACTTCGCTTTCCATACCTCTGATATCTCCCCAGTCGGTCTTCGGCTCAATGCGTCTGCTACCACATTGGCCTTACCAGGATGATACTGAATATCAAACTGGTAGTCCTTCACGAATTCTAGCCATCGCCTCTGCCTCATATTCAGATCCTTCTGTGTGAAGAGATACTGAAGTGACTTGTGATCCGTGAATAGAGTAAACTGCTCTCCTAGAAGATAATGTCTCCATATCCTCAAAGCAAAAACGACCGCTGCCAATTCTAGGTCGTGAGTGGGGTAATTCCTTTCGTGGGGCTTTAGCTTCCTGGAAGCATAAGCTATAGCCCTTTCCTCCTGCTGGAGCACACCCCCAAGACCCCGTAAGGATGCGTCTGTGTAAACCCGATACTCTAGCCCTCCCTTTGGCAATGCAAGCACGGGTGCAGATGTCAACTTGTCCTTTAGCTCGTCGAACGCTAATTGACAATTATCATCCCACTTGAAAGGTACCCCTTTCTGAGTCATATTCGTCAAAGTTCCTGCAATCTTAGAGAATCCTTTAATGAATCGCCTGTAGTAACCGGCCAAACCCAGAAAACTGCGCACCTCGGTCGGTGTCGTGGGCTGTCCCCACTCCCTCACCGCCGACACCTTTTTCGGATCCACTGCAATACCCTGATCTGACATGACGTGACCAAGGAACTGTACTTCCCGTAGCCAGAATCCACACTTCCCTAATTTGGCATAGAGCTGATGATCCCTTAGTGTCTGTAAAACCATGCGCAAATGCTCTGCGTGCTCCTCCTCGGTGCGCGAGTATATTAGAATGTCATCAATGAACACGATGACAAACTGATCTAGGTACTCCCTGAAAACCCTGTTCATGAGGTCCATGAACACTGCTGGTGCATTGGTGATCCCGAAGGGCATCACCCTGAACTCATATGATCCATACCGCGACAAGAAAGCGGTCTTAGGAACATCCCCCTCTCGGATACGCAGCTGATGATACCCTGACCTCAAGTCCACCTTGGAGAAGTAAGACGCCCCTCTCAATTGGTCAAATAAATCATCAATCCGAGGTAACGGATATTTATTCTGTATCGTCACCTTGTTCAGCTCCCTATAATCCACGCACAAGCAGAGTGAACCATATCGCTTCTTTACAAACAACACCGGCGCACCCCACGACGATGTACTCCGCCGAATAAAACCCTGACTCAGTAGTTGCTGAATCTGTTCCCTCAATTCCCGCATCTCTGAAGGGGCCATACGGTAAGGTGCCCGAGCAATCGGCCTCGTCCCCGGTGCCAAATCGATAACAAACTCGATTTCTCTGTTGGGTGGTAATCCTGGTATCTCCTGGAATACATCCTCAAAATCCCTTACTACAGGGATAGAGTCTAAAGGGACTACCACCTCCTATGAGGTTTCCTCCTCAATGTAATATAAATGGGTGCGCGACCCTCCCTCAGGAAGCGGCATTGCTATCAGGAACATCTCCTGTCCCGGAATGGAGAACACGATTGTCCTGTCATAACAATCCACCATAGCCCGGTAACCTGCCAACCAATCCATGCCCAAGATGACATCATACCCCTCCATATCTAACACTAAGAGGTCTGCTGCTAAACCAAGCCTCCCAATCAAAATGTCTACTCCTCGACAAATCGAGCGAATCAAAGCCCTGCTGCCTACTGGCGACTCTACACTCATATGGAGGCTACCCACTGTCTCTAATAACCCAGCCCGTTTAGTAAAATTAGATTTAATGAATGAATGTGAGGCTCCCATGTCAAAAAGAATGCTACCCTCATGCCCATGAATGAAAAACATACCCTCAACCGCTGGCGGCGCCTGCTATGCTGGAGGATTGGGAACATCCCGAACGTTATACACACGTCCGTAGTGCATCTGCCCCTGCTACTGTGGGGCGGGTGGAGCTGGTGCGGCTGGCGGCATCTGACCCTGTTGCCCCTGCTGGGCACCCTGCTGCTGGCCTCTGCCCCTCTGCAGGCACTCCCTCTTGAAGTGTCCTGGCTGGCCACAGGCAAAATAGCGTTTCTGGTCATCACCCTACCGTTGGCCTTGCTGGCCCTGACGTTGCTGGCCCTGTTGGCCTCCCCCGTTGTTCCCTTGGCCCTGACGGCCCTGAGGAACCTGCTGTTGCTGATTAGGGCCTGGTTGCCCCTGCCTGAACCCCTGTCCTCCCGGTCGGAACCCACCAGGCTTAAACTTCTTAGCCTGATTCCCTTGCTGAATGATGACCTGCTGCTGTGTGCCACTTGTCTCACTACTAGTAACCGCCTTGCTCTACTGGCTCAGCTCACCTGCCTTCTTGTTCCCCTTAGCATGGAAACGATGATCCTGGCAATGTACAAGTGCGGCATTAACAACATCCGTATAAGTCACTAACGCCGGATTTCCAATCAAGTGCTGCCTGATTCTTCAGGCTAAGCCATCCATGAACTTTGACTTCTTCCGCTCCTCATCGCTCACCTCATTTGGCACAAAGTTTGCCAAACGGGTGAACTCCTCCTCATATTCCGCCACTGCCCTGTCACCCTGTACCAACTCACTGAATCTCTTTCTCATCTCAGACTCTACTGCTGGAGGGAAGTACTTACGGTCAAACCGCACCTAGAATTTAGAAATCGGCATCAAATCCCGCTCCTCAGCGGTGGTAACGGACTCCCACCATTGTAAGGCTGCCCCCGACAGACGAAAGGTAGCCAGCATCTATTTCTGCACCTCCGTACCCTCTAACATGCGCAGATGGC
Organism: Sambucus nigra; assembly: GCA_949130495.1. Lineage (NCBI taxonomy): Eukaryota > Viridiplantae > Streptophyta > Magnoliopsida > Dipsacales > Adoxaceae > Sambucus > Sambucus nigra. The sequence continues at coordinate 527,983,079 of OX422221.1, read as the reverse complement.
GCTGAATGTTTTTCTTCCAGTCACAAGCCTCAACCACATTGGTGCTACCTTGAAACTCAGGTGGGTGACCCTTCTGAAACGTCTCCCTCACTCGCTGCCAAGATGGTGGCCCCACTGGAGCCTGAACTGCTGGGGCCATTGGAGGTGGTGCCTGGGGCTATGGAAAATGAGCTGCCATAGGTCGCATCGCTGTCTCGACCGCTTGGGCCACTATCACTGCCACCTGAGTGGTAGAAATCAACTCGGGTGGGGGTGGTGGTGGCGGTATCTGTGGCTCCTGGCGAGCCTCCCTCACCTCATCTCTAGCCTCAACCCTCTCCGCTCTCTGTCTCTTTGGTGGCATCTGAAATAGATTGAATTGTATAAGTACACAATTTATACAAACTAATAGCAGGAATACGATATCTCACAAGCAGAAAATATAATCAACAGTCCTAATAATAGGGCTCTATAACAACCGAACGCTACGCTGAAACGTAGAAAGCCGCAAAGATCCTAAGGACACTAGAACCTGATGCTCTGATACCATCTGTGACACCCCGCCTAATTAATCCCGGGTGATCAGTCCTAAATCAAGTTAGAACAGGTTTCTCATTTGGTCCATTCTTAGCATCACTGTCATCTTATTAAATTACTAACCACCTAAGTGAGAAAAATAGACTGGTGCCAATTTTTATCTTTCATTATTTAAACAAAAACCCATGCGGAAAATAAAACAATATAACAATCACAGATAACTGAGAATCATCCACAAGTAAAAGTAATTAACCGAATAAACCATCGGTCCAAATAATAAATCCCGTAAAGACAAGAATGAACTCCCAACAAGTCTAATACAAATAAACGGAATGTGAGAAACATGCTCGAATAACTAATCATGAATTTCTACATTAAGAATGAAGAATGAGGCGTCTATCAAAGCCCCGCAACATCCACATATGCTGCAGCAACGGATCCCTGGAATTGAGTCAAGGCTGGCGTCCCTGTGGCTGGACACCTAAAAGGGTTTTTAAAAGTTTTTATAGCAAGGGTTAGTACCCAAAACATTTGAAAAACATTTAACAATTGATTAACTTGCAGTAATAAATAAATATGCATGCTCTTCATATTTTAGTTAGTATCGCACTCTCTTGAGGACTTCCTTACCCCTCCTCTAATGTATGCTACTAACGCTTTAATTAAATTACCTAGTTATTCATCTCATGACTAGATAATTAACAAAGTTCCTTTATACCCACCCTACTCTAACTGAGTATGTAGTGATTATGATTTTTAAGTTATTAGTAACATCAACTTAACTAAATCATTTCCCTTTTTAAATTCATATAACTTCTACACTTGTTATACATGTGAATTAACTCATATTTTTCATTAATAACCCGTATATAATTAATTATCCAATTATATACTTATAATCATATTTCAGCATTCACAATCATACTGTAATATATTTAACAACTTGCATCCACCCGAGTAAAATACTCACAGAATGTAAATTCTATAAAGTGCTATCCCACTAGGTACAATCACATAGCCTAGTTATCCAAAGTCAGAATGTCACACCAACTTGATAAGAATAAATAATTGGAGGCGGTCATATTCCTTCCCTGAAAGTGAGATGTCCCTCACCCATATAATGGACGCTATGACCTCGGGAATATACTCACCCTACTCCTCAAGCTAGGGGATTCATCCACTACGCGCAACCTCCCTCTATAGCACTATAGTATAAAATATCTAATCCCAGATATTAATGTATACACCATATATATATACTGTCACATCCGTATATAAATATAAAAGTCCCGGCTATATCGTGCGCTAAGTCCGTAACATAAGCCTATTAAAATCATTAAGAGTTTATGGTCCAACTCTAAATATTAATTAAATTGCACCTTAATTAATTAAGTTACTTTTGGTGTCGCCCCCACCATAAATTTACCCGAGTCAAAATCCCCGACTCTAATTTATTAGCCTCAAACCTTAATTAATTTATCTACAATTAATTAGATTTAAACTCATGTATTTAATTTCTCAATAATTAATTACAAAAGATTTTTATATGAATTTCCCCTTTTATATAACTAACTGGCGAAACTGCCAAATTCTGGCGACCGTCGATCGATCGACCCCAGACCGTCGATCGATCGATCGAACAGGTCTTCGTCTTCTTCGCGAAGGCAGGGCAGCCATGGACGGATTTCCTTATACCCTAATCTCTTCTAACATGAATTTCAAGCCTTCTTAACACCAGTACATATTAGAAATCTTATTAGGATCCCCCAGAAAGTCCACAACAATCATCAATTCGTCCATAAACTACTGATTCATAATTTTGGGGAAAAATCTATCTTTATCCTTAAACACATTTACACCCCAAATTTCTTCATCAAACTCGTTCTAATTTATCCGGATGTCATTCTAACAGATACACATCAATATTTCAATATCAGATTTTTACCTAAATCCTCATAAATTCTGGAAAATCAGATTAATATTTTCTTTTGTTTATGAAAACCCCATGTTTATGCCATGAAACCCCAAAACGAATTTTAATTCATTACATCACACAAATATGAATTGAAAGACAGATTTAATGTTATTACAAGTTATTCACTTGCCTTAGGTTTCGTAGTGTCTGAATTTGAGATGGACTCCAAGGTTGAAGATGACCTTAGTTGGCTCTTTTGAGATCTCCAAATGGCTTTGGCTGCTGTTGGGGTTTCCTAACCTTTAAATTCTTTTCTCTAATTAAACTCAGCCATGCCCTTACTTCTTTTTATTAGGTTAATTACCCAATTCCCGTTTTTTGACTAATGGGCCAAGCCCAAGTGACCTAAATGTCCCGTGACCCGTTTACTACCACCGGGTACACTTTTCCGACTATCTCGGCCCATCCGGACTCAACTGTACACTCAAAATTTGCATCCGAATTAATTTATAAAAATACTTATCCCCCACCCAATATAGTCTATACCGACTTCCGGATGTGATAAGTACATACCTAGTCATTAATACTCGAAACGACGTAATTACATTATTACTATTCACCTAGTAAATAAATTTCCCTAAATATTAGCCATTCAATCCCAGATTAATATTTATATATTATTTTACCATAATTAATTCATTAAATTACAACACACTAGTAATTTAGAATTTTCGAATTAATTAAATTTTAAATGTACCAAAAATATGGGGTGTTACAACACTTCTAAAAAAAGACCTCAATTTAAACCTTAAGTGTAAGAAAGTTGAACATAATGAAATTGATTATATTTATGAAAAGTGTCATGAATTTTACTGTTTCTTGAATCTATGACACCAGACTATTTAATGTTTTTCAAGAAAGTTTGTTGTGCGAGAACATTAATATTTTACTCTATAATACCCTAAATATCTAACATATTTAAGAATTCACTCTCAAAATTTTGAATATATATTCTAATGCTTATGTGTAGTGGAGCCTCAATGAAAACAAGATTGGCCTTGGTACTTTTGTTTTTGTGTGCCAAAAATTTTCTTTTAGGATCTTGCAAATGTTGGCTTTTAAGGAAAATAGAATTTTCTCTTTCGTAGACACTTTCCATTGCATAAAATAAAATCCGTTATCCGAGAAAAGAATTTTGGGCAATTGTTCTTACAATCATAACTTATCTCTAGTATATTTGGTTCATTATTAAACATTATTTCGATGAGAATGCCATATTTGATAAATGACAAACAAGTACAATATTCAAAAAGTCCGTATATGTGTGAAACAAAATTTATAAAAAGTCTAGCATGAATGAAATGATCATCAATAAACACACATTTAACCAACCCGACAATCATATGCTTCAACCTGCATTGAATCCAGGGCCATTCATTGAAGATAAAAGTACATCGAAACCATATGAAGTTTTACCATGAGCATATTGTATCCATTAAGTAAATATAGGTTCGATTAAGATTTGTTTCTTAGGCATACTTAATAAATGAATCCATGTATCAAAACAAAATGAAAAGTTCACATGAATGGATGGAGTGAGGTTGCATTTTGAACATCTCAAATGCACATCCATACATGGTGAAGAACAATAAACAAAAATCCTTTTCTCTTTTTAAATTTTTTTATTAAAAAATAAAATATTTTTCGAAAATTTTCAAACTTTTTCTAAAAGAAAAGAAAAACTTTTGAATTTTACAAAATAAACATATAAAACCATTGAAATACAATCTATCAATATGATAATCACCATATACTAAATAAAAGTCATAACCTCAATCATTAGTTTAGGAGGCGTTCTAAAAAGAAGTATACATCTTTGAAATTCCTTACTCAAACATTGAGAAGTATTGAGCAAAAACTATACTTTCTCTCGAAAACTAGCAAGTTCTGCATGATCGTGTATGGGAGCTTGTATAATAACACGTGTGGTGAAAAAAATCTCAACGCAAACAATTTAAAAAAGGAAAACAATTATCAACATGAAAGAAACAACATCAATCAGATAACACAAGAATATACGTGGTTTGAAAAATTGCCTATGTCCACGGAGAGGTCTACTATTTTTATTAAGTAACTCTCGAGATAGATTTTCACATGTCCTTTGCCCCGGACCCGGGGTACAATATATATTCAGTTGAAAGAAAAAAAGAGGGTATTGGTAACCAGCTCGTTGGCCCAGTATCCCAAAAATATCTGATACGAGATTTTAGGGATGGACTTGACCATATCCTTTTATTCCAACCACCATCTAAAGCTTATAATTTGGACCGGGAACTCTTTACTCTCATTTGGACCTAAACGACTACTCTTATGGGCCTAGCTGGTGAGAAGGTACCCACAATTGCCCTAAAATTTTAGGGACGCAATTGGGCTGAAAATGTTTAAATGTGGCTCCTGTCCCGCTTCTGGTGGCACTTTTTTGATTTCTAAAATTAAGAGGGGAGCGAATCATGGTTTTGCGATAGTTTTGAGAAGTAAATCTTCTTTGATTGGCATGCTCTATAATTGGGGGTTTAAACCAAAGCATTCACATGATCCACTTCGCCACTTCCATTATGTGTTTCTGTCTTGCTTCCAAATTGTCCTTTACTCTCAAGCTTCTTCTTGCCTTAAAGCTTATTCTTCGTCGTTTGAAATATATTTATTTCTTTTCATCTTCATTCACTTGTGGTCTCTCATCATTCCTAGCTTGATAACTACTTCGTAAGTTCCCAGTACCTTCTTTTTCTGTATTTCCTTTCATCATTTTTCCTTTTATTGAAGCTACGTGATAGTGCAAATATAGCACCCTACCTCGGATGGTATTCTGCACTGCATATGTTTACATGCCATTTTCCCTATCAACATAGGGCATGGCCTTACCGAACTCAGTGTTCGGCCCAACCGAATACAGGGGCACGACCACCATCAACACCCCGCGGAACCACCCAGTACAAGGTGTGACACCTTTGTCTCTAGCCTGTTGCAGGATGAGGAACTCACGTTGCTTGCCTTACAGGCCACATCCCTCTCTATTACAACGACTCAAGAATTTATGTTCATTACATGCTCAAAGCACATGAGCATATCTCTTATAAATAAAGGACCACACCTCGAAAAGGGGGATCGATTCCATACGCCCGGGGCAGTTTCTGCACTACATATTCTATCTACATAGACTCACCATACAACTCGTGGGTTACTCATCTACATCACAGCCACCTCTTCGGCACACCAGAATCCTCAATTCCACCATGTACTCTCCTTTATTCTCATACTTTTACACCTCTTTAGGCACGATTATCTTGTGTAATACCACGTATATAATGAGAATGGAGAAACACAGTGGACGTAGGCCTATTTTAGAGGTTGAACAACTCTATATATTGTTTTCTCTTTATTTACCTTCTATGTTTATTTACTATACAATTTACCCCTGATTTGCTGGTACGAGAATGACAAGTGGACGATTTCTCGTATCGTCAATTTGACGCCGTCTATGGGAATGAGATATTTCGGTCTTGTTTCTTTGTATTTCGGGTTCTTAAACACCTTATTTTATTCATGGGTATCCTTTGGACCACCGTTTGACGAGTAAATTCTGGTTATTTATCTCTATTTTATATTTACACCCTTAAATGGGTATATCGTATATTCAGATATGTTTTTGAGTCTCCATTTTATGACCTCACATCTATTTTACATACCCCTGTGATATTGACCTACCTAGATAAAGATGAAAATCTTGATAGGCCTTAGCCCGTAAAGGTGGGTGATTAGGGAAGAGTTATATTCACTCCCTTTTTGTTGTTATTATCCCATGATCTAGGGTTTATCATTAGAATTTTGCCGTTTTGTGCATCAAGAGGCTATTCACTCATGGATAGACCCTAGTAGGTATGCTCTTCGTGAGTTTCAGGAGAAAAACTCAGTGCTTGGGTTTCAATTTTGGGATTGTCCCTTCACTGCTTAGGTAGGGATGCGGCGTGGTAGTTCAACTACCTTACATACAACAGCATCTACTGGGTTAGTTATATTACATAAGCTTCAAAACATCAAGGAACGAACTCGGGTGATCTCTAGCTCAACCTTGGTGAATATAATATAAAGGCCATGTTAGTGCATCTATGTGCCATACCGGCTGCGGCCTCAATAACAATACCATGTAGCAGTGCAAATGCTGCATCCCCATTTCCTACTTGGTTACTCCAATACTTTGGAGATTACTCACTTCTGTTAGTTTTGTCTCAGATTCTATATACTTTGTAAAGACTAACAAAAGCAGAAATGGAAGGAGAATCCAACCGTAGCGCAGAAGTCAAAGATGAGATTGTGTAGCTGTATAATCACCTCAACCACCTCTACGACAGTCATGCCTCACTTCAGACCCAGGTCAACTATTTGACTCAGAGGGTCCTAATGCTAGAGGCCGCGGCCTCACCCAATGTGGGCGCGACACCTAGAAACATTGCTTCAACAGCCTTTGCTACCGCGAAAATACAATAGAATCCATCTGCAAAAGTAGTCAGTAGGAGCCAGAAAAGGATAATGGAGAAGGCAAAGAAGAAATATGAGGCATACACTTCGTTGGCTTTCCCAATTGAAGAGATCTTTGAGTCCATAAGGGAGGAGAAGCTGTTGAGGTGGCCAGAAAAGCTGAGAGCTCCACCCCACAAGAGGAATAAAGCTACTTGGTGCAGATTCCATTAGGACCATGGCCATGAAACTGAGCAATGCTATGCTCTGAAGCATGAAATTGAAAGGCTATTAGGTAAGGGATGCTGCGGAGGTTCCTAAAAAATGTTTAGGGGATGCAACCTAGTCTCACTTAACACATGCCCATTTCTCATGCTTATCTCTTATATTCCATCTATCTCAATTGGAGACAATATGTTAGATCTGGAATACCAAATTATCTCGGAAGACTATTATTATTTCAGGAAGCACCCATTGAGGGATTGTGATCTTAATTAGCTCACATCATCTTATCATATGATGATCATATTCATGAAAGCACCTGAGGATTCAAGGAGCTTTTATTAGCCATGGGGGCTTATAATGCCCATTCTTAGCTTTCGAGATGCATCATTAAGTTGGAAGACTTGTAATATCTAGCCAGGGATGGATTTATATATATCCATGGCTGTGGGTGGATTAATAACATAACCCAGCCTGGGGAGGCTTGAAAGTATCCTATATGATTAGCTGTGGGTGGCTTAATAACTTAACCTAGTCTGGACAGGCTTGAAAGTATCTTGTATGTTAGCTGTGGGTGGATTAATAACATAACCAAGCTTGGGGAGGCTTGAAAGTATCCTATATGTTAGTTGTGGGTGTCTTAATAACATAACCCGGCCTAGGGAGGCTTGAAAGTATCGTGTATGTTAGCCGCGGGTGGATTAATAAAATGACCCAGCCTGGGGAGGCTTAAAAGTATCTTGTATGTTAGCTGTGGGTGGCTTAATAACATAACCTAGCCTGGGGAGGCTTGAAAGTATCCCGTATATCTATAAAGGCCCATGTTGAGATGAAGGGGCTAAAAGAGTCCAATAGCCCTATCAATACAACTTCAGTCGTTAAAGCGACTAAGAGTTGATGCGGTAATGACTTGGATTTAGATCTAATTAATGCTACTACAAAGGGAATTAAAATATCCAAAAGTGACACATCCCTGTCCATATGGCCGTGGCCCTATTCAAATATTCAAACTGTCGCGGCACTGTTCAAGGGGCGGCCCTTTCAGTCATTAGTGCAAGAAAATGGAGAAAGGGGCGCAACCCATGTACAAAAGCCATATGAATTACAGCCGCAACCCATGACCTGTACGTCTGAAGGTACTATAGCAGTATTTATGTGGATGTAAGCATTAATATATTAGACGATTAACACTTGAAGGTGTCGCGGATGCTCAAGAAGGGACTGCAACCTATGTGAAGAAACCATGTGTGATATGATGCCGCAGACTTAATCTATTAGTTCATTCAATCAAGAAAGTATTTACAAATATAAAAGCAGTTGTGTTCAAACAATCAAAGATGTACAGAAAAAGCATTCATTAAAGCATTGAAACAAGCAAAGTAGAAGATCAAAAAGCTATAAGAAAATGAGGCAAAAATAATCAATGCAAAAATGTGGCCGCAACCTTGATATTATCTATTAATATTACAGAAAAATAGGCCGCAACCACAACAAGAGGAAAAATAACAAAGGAGGGACGCATCCCTGAATCAATGATGGTGCAAAAATTACAAATAGTTTAGGAGGCTGCTTCATCACACTCCTCCCCCTCATCGCCATCCGCGACAGTCTCAGTTTCCTCATTAGCTGCCGTTGCCTCAGCCTTTTCTCTCAGTCTGGCTTTCTCCTTGGCCATGGCCTTGATCTCAGCTATACATTCTTGATTCTCAACATCACTGAGTCTCCAGGAAAGAACCTTTTCCTTAGTCTCAGGGAAGTTCTTTATGATTCTATGCCTTAGCTCCTGGTAGCCGCGAAGGTAGGCCATATTATTTATGAGGAAAAAATCTTTGGAGCCCTTAAACGACTTCACCGTACTATCAATGGCCAGATAAAGAGGTTAACCATGATCTGTCTCCATTTTCTTGACTGCCACAGCATGTGCTTGATAATCTTGAGCAGACTTGGCCTCCAGCTCCTCGTACCTCTTTTGAAGGAGGCTGAGCTTATTATTGGAGGATTTAGTGGCTTGGGCAGCTTCCACGGCCTATCCTAGTAGACTTTGAGGGATTCCATGGCCTGTTTAAAGTTTTCCTCCGCTTCTTCTTTAGCCTTGTTTGCAGCTTCCAAGTTCATTTGGACTGCCTAAACTGCCGTTTCCTCTTTAGCCTTGTTTGCAGCTTGCAAGTTCATTTGGACTGCCTAAATAGCCACGGTAGCAGATTGCTTCCCAGCTTCAAAGTAAGAATTTCATGCAGCCTCCAAATTAGCGGTGTGTACTCTCTTCGCAGCCTCCTTAAATTTATAGAGGGCCTCGTACTTACTCTTTTGAGCCACTATGACGTCCACAACGTGGAAATAGAAAGTTATGAGAAAAATATGGAATGTAAAATTAAAAAACTGAGAGAGCACTTGCACTTACCCTCAAAAGATTATGGAGGCTGCAGTCCTCCAGATCATCATGATCTTCATCCACCAACCTGTTAAGGTTCATGGCATCGACGTCCCTTTTCATTCTTCTCTCGGCCTTCGTGGTAGTGTCCCATCAGGACTCAGGGTTAGGTTATCTTAACTAAAGCTGCGGACGACCATCAGGACCAGCTCTGCTACGGCACTGAGGAGGTGCTACGACAACTACAGGTGGTGGTGGCGAAAAAGATGAATAGATGGGAGGGTCAGACATGGACATCAAACCCACAGCGTCCAGATTGGCTCCGATATCATCATCAAACTCAATTTGGGGTTTAAGAGGAGTAAGGTTAGTTTTTTTCGCGGCCGGATTTAGGGTCGCGGTAGGAGGATTTTAATTGCTGGAAGGCGTCGCGACGGGTGCCTTAGTCTTCGACCTCTTCCTTTTTCTACTCCTGACAGTGTTATTAAGAACAGTTGCGTCTTCATCCATTTCCTCTAGCTGGGCAGCCAAAAGGTCCCTATCAACTTCCTTACCAGAAAGAGAAAAAGAAACAATAAATATTTGAAATGGACTTTATGGGAAACATAAGTTGCCGCGACATAAAATTATGGATCAGTTTATTACCTTCAGTGGCCATATCTTTTAGAATGGACTTACTGGGAAAGAAACTTGCTTCGAATATATTTGCAAAAGTCACAAAGACACTGAATTTCTTCTCTTCAGTAGGAATGGCTGTGACCTTAGCAACTCTTCTCTCTTGCCTTTTGCTCAGTTGCAAGTTGTCAAGAACTACAGAAAAACATTTCAAAGGTTAATAGAGATTATTAAGCAACTATGGAAAGGGGACACGACTATAATCCAAATACCAAGGTTAGAGGGAGACCCTCATTGCCGCGACACCCTAAATATTCTCTACCTCTCATTTTCCTAAGGGTGAATCTCCCACCCTTGTCGAGAGACATAAAAATATTTTCCCTTCCAATTCTTGACACTAGTAGGTCTCCCTGAGTAAAGGTTCTCATCCCTATCGAGGACGGAGAAATAGTAATACCCAGCAAACTTCACAAAATTCTCCTTCGGTTGGTAGAAGTGGAAGAACTCCGTGGGAGTAATATCTTTCTGGAATAAATTTTCCCACAGCACGAATGCTGCAAGAATGGATTTCCACCCATTGGGATCTAACTGGGATGGGGCTAGTTTCATTGTTTGAAAAATTCATCGAATGGGAACCGGAACAGGGAGCCGCAACCCATAAATAAAAGCATGAAGTGGAAAACAGACTCCATCATCGGCAAGGGCTGTGCAAGGCCTTTGTTCCGCGGAAGGAGCTAAGCACATCAAGCCCCCAGGAAAATCGAAGGCCTCAGAAACCTGGTCAACCCATTATTGGGTCACAATGCTACGGATATCAAGCACAACATGAGGTCTTTCACTCCTCCCAGATGGACCAGCTGGGTTATCCCTAACTTCTGCGACATTATCTTCTACACCCAATGGATGATTAATTGAAGTGGCTTCCTTTTCCATTAGCATGGTATAAAAATCCTTCTTACAAGCAGAGTTCACGAAATCAGAGTCTAGTACGACACAGTTGGGACAATCCTTCAGTTGGCAAGGCCCTATTGACTTCAAAGGAGGCATGAAAGGAAGTTTAGGGGGAGAAGCTCCAAAGTGTTTGGCCCAAAAGCCTCTCAAAAATTCGTCTGGGTCAAAGTTCATATGGCTGCAGCGGTGTCTGAAAAGTAGTCCGTAATTAGGCACCGCAGCCAGTATATTTCGAAAAAGACTTTAAGAAGCCATGACATGATTAGTTGTATGAAGATTAGTGAATAGCAATGATCGACAAGACTGGTTTAATGTGAAGTGTGGGGGTTTGAGACCTAAAAGAAAATTATAGTCGTGATATATTGATTTCATGGGGGTTGTTTCCCTATCGATGTTACTAATGGGCGAAAACATTACGGACCCTTATAGTGCCGTGACAAATCACTCAAACAGGTTAGAACAGGAGCAAATGCAGTGAACTTTACTTTACCAATTGAGGCAGTTATGAATCTATGGATTTAATTGCCGCAGAGTATGAATTTAAACCCATGGGATTACAGATTCCAGAGGCTGCAACCATCTCTAAAATTACTAAAGGTATATTCTACTATGACACGGACTCTAACTCAAACAGTTTAGTGCCTAAATATCGATTCAATTGAGGATCGAGGACCCCGAATGTGGAGTGTGTGCATCAATAACATCAAGAACATCAAGAACAATTATATGATTCAAGGAACAAATTACAATTCAGAAGTTCACAAACACAGTTTATAGGATCGATTCAAGGAACAATTACTTTATCATTATTTGATTTCGTATCGTGAAGGTCGATTCAAGGAACCAACCAGCAGCAACTACAATTATTTTATCGTTCGTGTGTGTTCGATTCTAGGGTGCTGGCGGATTATTCAATTAAAACCTTAAATATTTGTTACATGAGTTGGGGTTCAGAATTCTAGTGTTCTTTTCTCAGAATTAGAAAAATCTAATATGAATTTAGGAAAGTAACAAGGCATGATGCACAAATTCAGAAGTCATGGAAACGAGTTATGAACTACAAAATCTTTGGGAGAGAATTCTGGAGGGAAAATTATCTGGAAATTGAGAAACCGGTAATGCTCGGCCTCAGACCACCTTGGAACCACCACACTCAACCTTAGAAGATCGTCAAAAAATGAAAGAAGATGGACGCGCAGAAACTCACTCTCGATTTGCTCTCAAATTTTTGAAAACGTAATGAAGTCCACAGCCTGAACAATTTATATAAGAGATCGCAAAAGATGAATCGTCACCTTGGAAGTACCGCGGCACCTAAGAAAACTAAACAGCAGCCCCAATCGAATTCTCTTGGCACTACGACTTGGGGGCTTATTGATAGTGAAAATATATCACCCTACCTCGGATGGTATTTTGCACTGTATATGTTTACATACTGCGGCCCCTATCAATATAGGGCATGACCTTACCTAACTTGGTGTTCGGTCCAACCGAATACAGGGGAGCGACCCTCCTCATCACAGGGTGTGGCCCCCATCAACACATCGTGGAACCACCTACTACAGTTCATGACACCTTTGTCTTTAGCCTGTTGCAGGATGCTACACTCACATTTCTTTCCTTACAGGACACATCCCTATCCATTACAACAACTCCAGACTTTATATACTTCACATGCTCAAAGCAAGTGAGCATATCTCCTATAAATAGAGGACCACACCTCGAAAAGGGGGATGGATTCCAGGCAACCGGGGCAGGTTCTGCACTAAATATTCTCTCTACACAGCCTTAGCATATAACTCGAGGGTTACTCATCTACATCGCAGCGACCTCTCCAGCACACCAGAATCTTCAATTCCACCATGTACTCTCCTTTATTCTTATATATGTACGCCTCTTTAGGCATGATTATCTTGTGTAATACAGCGCATATAATGAGAATGGAGCAACAGAGTGGACGTAGGCCTATTTTAGAGGCTGAACCACTCTATATCTCATTTTCTCTTTATGTGCCTGCTCTGTTTATTTACTATAAACTTTACCCTTGATTTACTGGTACGAGAATGACAAGTGGACGATTTATCGTATCTTCACTAGGGTTTGCTCATGGCTAGAATAGATAACAAATGTTCGGTAGAATTTAGGAAATGTTATAATATTCTTGATTGGGTGGATAATTAGTATGCCCATGTTCCTCGTAATGTTCGTGACATTGAGGATGGCCACTGGATTCACATTCTTTTACCATCCCAAGGGGGTTTAATTTTTCCCTAAATCGCCTTCTTTACATTTTTTTTCAGTATTTCGATATAGTCCCATCCCAATGTTCTCCAAACTTTTAGAAGATTATAAATGGCATCCATAGAATAAACCAACTCTATGGCACTAATTTAGGCTTAATTGAAATCTATTTTTGTTACACCTTTTCTCGTACTAGCTCTGGTCTTCTTTACTTGAAAGCGAAGAGTCCGTATAGGATAATGGTAGTGAATCTACCTGATTCCCATAAGGACTACTGGTCTAAAGGGTTCATAGCTAGGAACTGGCAGTTCCATCCTCAAGTAGGGGGTGCGAGGTATAAGGGACCTCGAATTCCTACTTAGGTGGAGGAATATATAGGTTGTTGTTCAATATCATTGCCTTTTAATTGTTGCTATAATGTGATCTTCCTCTAATGTTTTCTTTTCTTTTTTAGTAAAGTCCAATAATTAAGAGGCTACTCTCCACGAGATTCGTCCTGTTGAGTTACTCAAGGCCTGTAATATGAGGGACTCTATTATGGAAGGCAAACATCTGAGGTCAGCTCCTTTCTTGTTGGAAAATAAGAACACTACCTCCAACTTCATTGCCCATCCAATTGAATCCATTCCTCATCTTGATATCCCAGAGGAAGAATAAGGGGAAGAAGATGCTATCAAACCCATCGAACTAAATGAGGAGGAGGAGAGCAGTTCAGAGTCGAGTGTTTCTAGAGGTGGTAGTGGGGAGGTAGGATCTCGTGAGGAGGAATCTAGCAAAGAAGAGTCTGGTAGAGAGAGGTCCAATGAGGAAGGTTCTAGTTCAGATGGTTTTGGGTCAAAGAATTATAGCGATGAAGATATATATCCCCTTAGAAGAAAGAACTTGATCCTTGATGATGATGATGATGATGATAACGTTCTATTGTCCAATACACTGATGATTCAGAAAATCAGGTCTGGGGATACTACTAGTGGTTCCTAAATAGCAGCTCATGAGAAGGAGATGTGGAAGACAAGTAAACAAGAAGAAAAGAGGGAGAGGGATAGAAAGAAAGAGGAAGAGAGAAAAATATAAGAGTAGAAGAACAAGGAAGAGGAGAGGAGAAGAGGAGAGGAAAGAATAAAGAAGGTAGAGGCTTCGGTTGTGCCTGTTAATGTTCCAAGTGAGGGAGATTCTGTGGCTCTGGTCCCTTATCTTTCCCCATGATGCTAGAGAGAGTAGTATTAATAGGGAACCGTGAATGGTCCTCAAAGATGGGTCAAGACAAGTTAGCCCTGAAGGTAGATCAGGGGCTTGCTTTGGTAAGGACATTTCTTTACTTCTGCATTGTTTATTTTAACTCTTCTGATCGATTGCCTTACACCTATTTCTTCTTACAGTTTTTGTTTGAATACATCATCCTCCATCACAATTGAGATGGGCTGGTGAGGAGTAATGCTGAGCTCGAGGGGAGCTGAAAGACTGTACAAAAGTCTTAGAATTCATCTGAGAGAGCTCTTAAAGAATTTAAGTCCTCTTTTTACAAGTAGAGAGCCGAGCCGGCTAAGGAACTGAAGGAACTCCGTGAGGCCTATGAGCTGGTTATGGAGAGCAAGCTTGACATCACTAATGACAACACATGGCTCGCTAAGAAGGGGAAAATCCTGGAGGTAGAGGCTGCCACGGTTAGGGAGAATAACTAAACGAAGGCTGGGAGGTAGCCTATGAAGACGCTAAGAAGGATATTGAATATATTAACCGAACGAACTTTAAAAAGGTTAGGATCGAGCGTTGGTTTCTACTGGAGTTTCGAATAACTCTCCTTTGTTTGGTGAGCATAAACCTGGCCCCAAGCTCGTTGTTGTTAAAGAAACCCCTACTATCAACCAGCCTGCTTCTCCTGCTGCTGATGCTCCCATCACTCCTACTACTGATGCCCCTGCACTTGGGGCAGAGTCCAGTGAGGCTGCTTCTAATAAGGGGAAATAACCAGACCCCACAGAGCAAGTCGAGGTTGACCAATAGACTTCTAGGATTATTTCCTTTATTTGTATTTTTGTTCTCTCTTTTTATAACTTTGTGTATCTATACTTGGCTAGTGTTATTTTTAATGAAGTGAAGAAATTTTATTTTCGCATTCACTAATATACTCTATCATTTGTGTTCCATGTCTTGTAGTTTGTTGATCTTGATGATTACAATCCTGCTACTTATTATCTAGGATAAATCCTTGGTTCTAATGTAAGCGACCAAGTTCGTCGAGCATTTATGTCACGACCCCGACCCAAAATAGTATTAGGGAACGAGTGTCTTGACATGCCACCAAGGCAACAAATATTCCGATTAAATTATTTCCTTAAATAAATGCAACGGATGTATTATCACATGGTTATGAATCATAAAATACTGAAAGTAAAGGAATTACGTCACCAGAGCTTTCTAAAGGAAACTTCATATATATTAAAAGTAACAACGAGTTACAACTTAAGAGAAAATTTAAACCTTATTACAAGAGAGCCAGACATGCTCTAAATAAATATTTTACAAAAAGAGCTCTAAAAGCTAAATCTTCAATATAGTCCATTTTCGTTCCGTTCGTGAGCCTAAACGTTTCCTGAAAAATGGTTATTTATGCAACATCAGCTAAAAGCCGAATGAGGTTCAATCTCCAAACATTCCAGGGTTTTCAGAAAATAGATACCTATTCAAGTCAAAAGAGAAGGAATATACATATATGGAGAGGAACTTGTAGTAAATAGATATAATTTTGAAATGAAATTATATATATCACAATTGGATAGCTCAGAATAAGACGAATGCAACAAATCAAATGTGATATATTTTTCTTTCAATCATATCATTTTGATGGCCAAGTACACTCTAATACCGTATTCTTCTACCGTATTATACCCCGGTAGTTGAGGGTCAATCGAACATGTTCGTCACAATGCCTTATTTAGGGCACACCAGCGATAACCCAGCTGGGAAGGTCAGTCAGTAAAGAGGTCCCTTAGGCCGAATCATAATTTCAATATTCAATATCCTTTTCAATAATCATTTTAATCGGTATGTTTATATGGACAAATATAAACATGTCACAATTGAATCAGTCATCGGTATCACATGAATTTTCAGAATAAAAGAAGTTCCAAAAATATATATAGTTTGCATAATATCATATAATCAAAATACACAAGGAATGTCAGAGTACTCACCCAAAATGGAGGTCAAATTTACTGGTATTGGTCTTCGATCACACGTTAATCTAATAAAGATTTAAGTATAGATTCTAAGGTACAATTTATACTATACTAACCTCTTCTTTTAAAGGATTACTGAATCCCTATTTGTTAACTTTTAAAACTCATTGATCGTAATTGAAGAATTCAATTCATAGTCTTTCCTCATCAGTCGGTTCCCAGTAGAGATGGAGGGTCACAGGGGCACCACTTAAATACCATCTCATCTAGACAGAACATTTCCGAATTCATTACCAGTAGAGATGGAGGGTCACAGGGGCACCACTTAAATACCATCTCATCTATACATAACTTCACCGGGCCTGACTTTGGAATTACTTAAATGGGATTCCATAATAACGAGCAATTTCTTTAAAAAGAATCATTTTTAAAAGCGTATAATTTCAAACAAGTTTATAAAATCAACTTGGATTTGTTCTAAATTTTAAGTTTTGGTTAGTGAATTCTTTATTGTATTTTACCAGCATAACTACTAAGTAAAGCTATAAAATAATAAATTAAAACTATAAAGATGCGTTATAACATTAAGATTACCTTAAGATGAATATCTCTAAGAACTTCTTCTTAAACTTTATCACACTTTCTCTCACTATTTCTTTCTATAATTCTCAAGGAATTGGTGTGAGTTTCAAATGATCCCCCAAAGTCCCTATTTATAGTTTTCCAAAGATATCCCGGGGTTGACACATGTCCATGCTGACCAATCTTTTACAATGGGAGTCAGCATTGACGTGTCGCATAACGGAGGTGTCTTGCAGTCTTATTTCACCGGACTGCGACACATGTTTTAGCTTATCCTCTAAGGACGACACGTGTTTTGACTTATCCTCTAACGATGACATGTGTACGGTGGAGGTTTCAAAACCGAGCACGAGGTGTCGAGCATGAGGTGGATAGGTATTAAGGGTATAAGGGTCATTTCGGACCTGAAGGGCATTTTGGTAATTTCACACCATATATTTTAAATATTTCTTATAGGTCCATGAAAATATTTTATTTATGAAAAGGCCCCTTTTTATATTTCATTTTGGTCCCTGCAACTTTCTTTATTAAAACTAAGTCCCTAAAGTTTCATAAAATTATATTTTCTACCCCAAAACTTATCACTTAGCTTGGGATGTGTCATAAAATCTCAATCTGACCCATTTTACCGTTGATTCTTCCAATTTAAAAATGGGCTTTGTCATATTAAGAACTCAAAATATTATATATGTAATAATATATCATTATTAGATAGTAAGTGTGACGAAATTGAAAGAAGACAATTATATATTGGCATAAGAAAATGGGGTCATTACATCCTATCCTCCTAATAAAAGTTTGGTCCCCAAACTTTACTTACATTAATTTCCAAAAAGGTATGGATATCTCTCTTTTATTTCATCTTCCCACTCCCATGTTGCTTCTTCAACAGAATGATTCTTCCATAACACTTTACTAGTGGAATAACCTTGGTTCGTAATATTTGATCTTTATAATCCAAGATTTCCATTGGATGCTCAATGTATGTCAAATCTTCTCTAACTTGAAGAGGATCGTGACTTAAGATATGTGCTGGATCAGGGATGTATTTCTTCATCATTGAAACATGAAACACATTATGCACACTCGAGAGTTCAGGGGGTAAGGCTATTCGATACGCAACAACACCTATCCTTTCAAGGATTTCAAAAGGTCCTATGCATCTTGGACTCAACTTTCCTTTCTTCCCAAATCGGATTACTCCCTTTGTCGGTGATACTCGTAAGAAAATATAGTCTGCTCTTTGGAATTCTAACGGTCGGTGCCGATTATCAGCATAACTCTTTTGATGGCTTTGAGCGATTTGAAGTCGATCTTGTATCAATTTTACTTTCTCTGTTGTGACCTGAATCAATTCTGGTCCCAATAATTTTCTTTCCCCAACCTCTTCCCAACATGCAGGAGAACGACACCTTCTACCATAGAGTGCCTCATACGGAGCCATTTGAATACTTGCTTGATAGCTATTATTATATGCAAATTCTACTAACGGTAAATAATCGTCCCAATTCCCCTTAAAATCAAGTACACATGCCCTAAGCATATCCTATAAGGTTTGGATGGTTCTCTCCGATTGTCCATCTGTTTGAGGATGAAAAGCGGTGCTGAAATTCAATTTTGTTCCCATGGCTACTTGTAGGCTTTTCCAAAAGCGAGACACGAATCTTGGGTCACGATCAGAAACAATTGAAACTGGGGTTCCATGAAGCTTAATAATTTCCCGTATATACAATTTAGCTAACTTTTCTAAGGAATGGGTAATCTTAATGGCAAGAAAATGAGAAGATTTAGTTAACCTATCAATAATTACCCAAATGGAATCATTACCATTGGAACTCCTTGGTATCCCTGTCACAAAATCCATGGTAATATGTTCCCACTTTCACTCAGGGATTGGTAAAGGTTGTAATAGTCCTGATGGTTTCTGATGTTCAGCTTTTACTTGTTGACAGATCAAACACTGAGATACAAACTCTACTATCTCCCTTTTCATGTTATTCCACCAAAACACTTCTCGGAGATCTCTGTACATCTTGGTATTTCCGGGATGAATTGTGAATCTCGAGTAATGACCTTCCTCCAAAATCTGCCTCTTTAGTTGGGCATCACTAGGTATACAGACTCTATTTCCAAACCTTAATATATCATCTCGTATCGCTATAAATACGCACATCTATTTCCATAATTCTCAAATGTTTCAATAGAGCTTATTGGCAGGTAATAAGACATGCTAAATTTGGTGTAGACTTTCTACTCAAAGCGTCGGCAACTACATTAGCTTTCCCCGGGTGATAGTGAATATTTACATCATAATCCTTCATCAATTCTTACCACCTCCTTTGTCTCATATTTAATTCCTTCTGAGTAAAGATATATTTCAAACTCTTATGATCGGTATAAATTTCACAAATCTCACCATACAAATAATGTCTCCAAATCTTAAGAGCAAAAATTACCGCTGCTAATTCTAAGTCATGGGTTGGATAATTTTCCTCACGGGGTTTTAATTGTCTGAAGGCATAAGCTACTAATTTTCCATTTTCATTATCAAACATACCAAACCATTTTTAGAAGCATCACTATAAATCACAAATCCTCCTGTACCGGAAGGAATAGTCAAAATTGGGGCAGTTACTAATCGGTTCTTAAGTTCTCGAAAACTATTCTCAACTTGCTCAGACCATTCATATTTCACCGTCTTTTGTGTTAACCTAGACAGAGGTTTGGCAATACTAGAAAATCCTTCAGCAAATCTTCGATAATAACCTGCTAATCCTAGGAAACTATGAATCTCCGTTACATTAGTTGGTCTTGGCCAATCTAGTATAGCCTCGATCTTTTGAGGATCAACCGACACTCCATCCTTGGATATGACATGTCCTAGAAAAGAAACACTAGGCAACCAAAATTCACACTTCTTTTATATTTCATATAATTTCTCTTTCCTAATAATTTGTAATACTATCTCCAAATGCTTCTTGTGTTCTTCAATACCTTTGGAATAAATAAGGATGTCATCAATGAAAACAACCACACACTGATCCAGATATTTCCTAAACACTCTATTCATCATATCCATAAAAGCGGCTGGTGCATTAGTTAATCCAAATGGAATCACAAGAAATTCATAGTGACCATATCTAGTACGAAAAGTTGATTTTGAAATATCCTCTTCCTTAATCTTCAACTGGTGATAGCCTGACCTAAGGTCAATCTTTGAAAATACTTGCGCACCTTGCAGTTGGTCAAACAAATCATCTATACAAGGTAAGGGGTATTTATTCTTAATGGTCACCTTATTTAGTTCACGATAATCTATACATAACCTCATTGTCCCATCCTTCTTTTTAACAAATAATACTGGAGCACCCGAAGGGGATACACTAGGTCTAATAAAACCCTTGTCTAACAGATCTTGTAATTGAACTTTTAATTCTCTTAATTCTAAAGGTGCCATGCGATAAGGTGGTTTTGAGATTGGTGTAGTTCCAGGAACAAGGTCAATGGTAAATTCTACTTCTCTGCTAGGAGGTAGACTGGGCAAATCATCTGGAAAAACATCTGGAAAAAGCTTAGCTATAGGAATATCTTCTAAACTAGGCCCTTTTATTTGCAAATCAATAACACTGAAAATGAATCCTTGACATCCCTTCTTAAGAAAACTACAAGCTTGCATTGTAGAGATAATACGCATGGGAGATAAGATGCTAGTTCCTTCAAAACTAAATTCTGGTTGGTTAGGAATTTGGAAAATAACTCTCTTCTCAAAACAATCCACCCTAGCATGATATGATGCTAACCAATCCATCCCCAAAATGACTTCAAAATCTCTTATGTCTAAAACTATCAAATCAACGAATAGTTTATGACTACTGACATTTATAGGGTAAGACTTATACACTAATGTTCCCGTCAATAACTCACCCGAAGGAGTAGAAACATGTATGATATGATTCAAGGATTCAGGAATATTAGGAAAGCGATTAACAAAACGCACAGACACAAATGAATGGGTAGAACCAGGATCAATTAAAACTTAAAAAGGTTGTGCACATATAGAAAGTGTACCTGACACTACTGCATTAGAAGCCTTTGCATCAGAAAAATTAAAGACTCTACCTTGTCTGCCCTGATCCTTATTGTCATTATAAGTCTTTGTTGCCGTCTTCCCTTTGTTAGGACAATCTCGCATTTTATGTCCCTTTTGGCCGCACCCAAAGCAACTCCCCGTCTCCAGGTAACACGGTCGCCCTCTATGAATATTACCACAACGTTGGCATTTATCAACATTAGAGGGTTTGTTTACTAAAGGTTGTCCTATATTAGGTATAGTCCTAAAGGGTTTGTTATTGGTGTTCCTTCCTCTTTGTTCTCCAAGCTTCCTCTTCCCCTCTCTAACCAGATTATATTCTTCACTATCCTTCTCAGCTATTGTTGCCCTAGCCACCACGTCATTATATGATGCCAACTTTAGGATGGAAATTCGGCTACGAATATTCAACCTTAACCCTCGTTCAAACTTCTTGGCTCTTAAAACATCGGTTATCACAACATGAGGTGCAAAATGGGATAACTCAGTAAAATTTGCCTCATATTGACTAACCGTCATATTTCCTTGAACTAGACCCATGAAGTCAGCTGCTTTTTGGTCTTGCACCGTTTCGAGAAAGTATTTCTCGTAGAAGATCAGTAAGAAGTCATTCCAACCTATGGGATTATTCCTTTCCCCATGCATTCGCTTAGTCATTCTCCACCAATGTTCGGCTTCACCTTCTAACATGAATGTTCCAAATAAAATCCGTTGTTCATCTTTACACTTAAGAACATCGAACATCTTTTCCATTTGCATCACCCAATTTTCTGCTTCAGTGGGGTTAGGAGTCCCTTTAAAAGACGGAGGATTGAACTTCTTGAACTGTTTAATAGTACAACTACTTAGTTCAAGATTCCTTGGTGCTCCATTATTCACTTGATGCTCCACAATTCTTGCTAGACTTTCAATTGCCTTGTATGCACCTTCCAGTCCTTCCATACTCGAACCACCAGTCCCTGGAGTTGATCTTGCCTTGGTCATTTTTTACAGTCATGGCCAAACGTAAGATGTATTATACTAGCCCAAGATTGCATTTTAGAAGAACAATGATATAGAAACAATTATATAAAGACTATAAGAAATATGGAGGGTTATCACAAAAGTCGGATATTTAAACCTATAACCTATGTATGGAGACTTAAAATCGATAACGTTCGAAACTTATGTTCAGTAGTCTACAGGTTCATAACCTAGGCTCTGATACCACCTCTGTCACGACCCCGACCTAAAATAGTATTAGGGAACGAGTGTCTTGACATGCCACCAAGGCAACAAATATTTTGATTTAATTGTTTCCTTAAATAAATACAACGGATGTATTATCACATGGTTATGAATCGTAAAATACTGAAAGTAAAGGAATTATGTCATCAGAGCTTTCTAAAGGAAACTTCATATATATTAAAAGTAACAACGAGTTACAACTTAAGAGAAAATTTAAACCTTATTACAAGAGATCCAGACATGCTCTAAATAAATATTTTACAAAAAGAGCTCTAAAAGCTAAATCTTCATTATAGTCCATTTTCGTTCCGTTCGTGAGCCTAAACGTTTCCTGAAAAATGGTTATTTATGCAACATCAGCTAAAAGCCGAATGAGGTTCAATCTCCAAACATTCCAGGATTTTCAGAAAATAGATACCTATTCAAGTCAAAAGAGAAGGAATATACATATATGGAGAGGAACTTGCAGTAAATAGATATAATTTTGAAATGAAATTATATATATCACAATTAGATAGCTCAGAATAAGACGAATTCAACAAATCAAATGTGATATCTTTTTCTTTCAATCATATCATTTTGATGGCCAAGTAGACTCTAATACCGTATTCTTCTACCGTATTATACCCCGGTAGTTGAGGGTCAATCGAACATGTTCGTCACAATGCCTTATTTAGGGCACACCAGCGATAACCCAGCTGGGAAGGTCAGTCAGTAAAGAGGTCCCTTAGGCCGAATCATAATTTTAATATTCAATATCCTTTTCAATAATCATTTTAATCGGTATGTTTCTATGGACAAATATAAACATGTCACAATTGAATCAGTCATTGGTATCACATGAATTTTGAGAATAAAAGCAGTTCACAAAATATATATAGTTTGCATAATATCATATAATCAAAATACACAAGGAATGTCAGAGTACTCACCCAAAATGGAGGTCAAATTTACTAGTATTGGTCTTCGATCACACGTTAATCTGATAAAGATTTAAGTATAGATTCTAAGGTCCAGTTTATACTATAATAACCACTTCTTTTAAAGGATTACTGAATCCCTATTTGTTAACTTTTAAAACTCATTGATCATAATTGAAGAATTCAATTCATAGTCTTTCCTCATCAGTCGGTTCCCAGTAGAGATGGAGGGTCACAGGGGCACCACTTAAATACCATCCCATCTAGACAGAACATTTCCGGATTCATTCCCAGTAGAGATGGAGGGTCACAGGGGCACCACTTAAATACCATCTCATCTAGACAGAACTTCACCGGGCCTGACTTTGGAATTACAAAAATGGGATTCCATAATAACGAGCAATTTCTTTTAAAAAGAATCATTTTTAAAAGCGTATAATTTCAAACAAGTTTATAAAATCAACTTGGATTTGTTCTAAATTTTAAGTTTTTGATTAGTGAATTCTTTATTGTATTTTACCAGCATAACTACTAAGTAAAGCTATAAAACAATAAATTAAAACTATAAAGATGCGTTATAACATTAAGATTACCTTAAGATGAATATCTCTAAGAACTTCTTCTTAAATTTATCACACTTTCTCTCACTATTTCTTTCTATAATTCTCAAGGAATTGGTGTGAGTTTCAAATGATCCCCAAAGGACCTATTTATAGTTTTCCAAAGATATCCCGGGGTTGACACATGTCCATGCTGACCAAGCTTTTAGAATGGGAGTCAGCGTTGACGTGTCGCGTAACGGAGGCGTCTTGCAGTCTTATTTCACCGGACTGCGACACGTGTTTTAGCTTATCCTCTAACGACGACACATGTTTTGACTTCTCCTCTAACGATGACATGTGTACGGTGGAGGTGTCAAAACCGAGCACGAGGTGTCGAGCATGAGGTGGATAGGTATTAAGGGTATAAGGGTCATTTCGGACCTGAAGGGCATTTTGGTAATTTCACACCATATATTTTAAATATTTCTTATAGGTCCCTAAAAATATTTTATTTATGAAAAGGCCCCTTTTTATATTTCATTTTGGTCCCTGAAACTTTCTTTATTAAAACCAAGTCCGTAAAGTTTCATAAAATTATATTTTCTACCCCAAAACTTATCACTTAGCTTAGGATGTGCCATAAAATCTCAATCTGACCCATTTTACCGTTGATTCTTCAAATTTAAAAATGGGCTTTGTCATATTAAGAACTCGAAATATTATATATGTAATAATATATCATTATTAGATAGTAAGTGTGACGAAATTGAAAGAAGACAATTATATATTGGCATAAGAAAATGGGGTCATTACAATTTATCAAGATTTGCAAATCCTTTAGAGAAAGGAACCAAGATTATGAAGATCAAGTCAAGGTAGTTGCTAGGCTGAAGGATAGACTTTCAGAGATGAAGGAGGTTGGCACCGCTCTTCAAGCAGAGATGGTTGCTTTGAAGACTAAGCTGTTAGACGCCTCCGAGATCAATCGGGTTGAAGAGGTTTTGCAGTAGGAAAATGATGCCTTAAGGAGGGAAATTGCACATCTCAAGGAAAATTCACTGAGCATCGCTCCTTCAGTTATGCAGGGTTCTTCGCCGTCTATAAGGCATCGAGATATAACTGATAATAGTTATTTCATAAGGGATATTTCCAAACAAAGAGGGGATGTGCGCATAGTGTATGTGATAGCTATTGGGATTCATAGGGATGTTACCAGGCTAAGGCACTTATTCAAAAAGGGTCCTCGATAAGAGTGGGAAGATGGATACAACCAGGGATGGACAGATGCTCCCACAAAGTTAGAGGAGGTCGAGGACCTGGCCTTTATTAAAGGTTGTCTAAGTTCCCTCAAGTAGTTGAAGGTGCCTAAGAACTATGTCCTTTGGTATAGGCACAAGATTACTCCCTCATCCTTGGAGGTAAATCCATTTATAAAGGACGATCATTAGAACCTAATATATGCAATTTCGAGGCAGCTTCTAGAATCAAGACCTATGGAGGTTGAGGAGGACTTTGCCCCTTATCCAGACGATGGTTGAAGGGCGTGAGTGGCTGATTACCTTGCTCAGCGACCTGGTCCCTCTTAGTATCTAGCTTTTATATATTTTTTACTGTTATACGTGTAACTATGTAATCTTCATCAATAAAAGTTTTTATGTTTTGGGCAGTTGTCGACTAAACACATGTTTTTTTATAATCTCTCTAGTTTTTTGGGCTTCTCATCCGACAAAATATGAGAGTTTATTTTCGAATGAGTATACACCCAGTCCAGTATGCCATAGACATACCATTCCACCTCACCTTACCTTTTGGTCGTGTCATCACATTGCCTTAGGCCTAAGTAGGGCGATGGAGAGGATACACCTAATTAATTGGAAATACACCCGAGCTAGATTTTGGAGCCAAACTATGTTGGCGACCAAACTGGGTTGGCCATGTTTCCTAAGGGTCCCCTATAGGTCTTTATTTCTTGGCGGAGAAACCTAAGAGGCAAGTTGTGTTATGAACAAGGTTATGAGGGGGTTATTATATGTCAACCTTGCTAGCTATGTTAAAATAGTGAAGCCTGTAACTTGAAAAGGGTGCATATAATAAAATACATGATGATGTTTGAAATATCACCACCAGGTAAATGTGATAATGGTATAAAACAGGTATAAGAATGCCATAATGTAACAAACAATATAGATGTAAGAGAATGAGATGAGGCAAAGAGAAGATGAGATAATAATTTAAGTGGGTCAGCCAATTAGGGCTACATCCATTCTGTGTGTGCATGTTCCACTAAAGAAGGGCACTAATGGCCATGGATACAGTCATTCAAGATTTTCTCTCTCTTACAATCAGCTTGAAAGAGTTTTGTTAGGGTTTTTAATATTCGATCCCTTCTGATGGAGAATATGAAGTGCATATATAGGGCTTGGGTGGTGTAATGTACCCCCAATCATGTAATCCACATGTGAATGAGTGAACTACCAATAAGGTGTAGACACCTATCTTTTTCACATGGGAACAATAATGATGTAATATTCCCTCACGTGAAGGAATAATCTTGTTATAACAGAGTTGTCCACATGAGCATAACTTCTCTGTACTTGCATATGCTCATACTGTTGGTCATCGTCCAGTGCGATATCATCTTGAGAGGGGACGAGGTAGCTAATTCCTATAGTATGGTCCCATATTATCGTAAGTGTGACCTCAACTGAATAGATTAATCCGAGGTCAGATTAATCGGCCACTCTTGTCATCGGTTGTGGCAAAGTACAATGATGGTGCTGATCTGAATAGGTATTTATCTTCCGATCTCAGCTTTATGGATGGCCGAGGCTAGTTGAGTTGAGGTCGACCCTTATTGCAATGACCCCACCAATGGCATGTGTGGCTCCAATGACAACTTGGACATGAGATGTGATAGCACCTGTACTAAGAGATGTGGGTACACTTTGGTCATATAAATCACCCCTAGCCCTTAGCCTTATGTGTGAATAGGAGGTTGAGAGGCACGAGTTATTGAGGGAATGATTAGGTGTCTCTTATGTGTTGGTTGCATAGGACTTGGCACATGAGTGGGTGACAGATGTCACTATTTTTATTGAGTGGCTTCTACCCTAAGTCAGTTTTGGTGGCTGCGACTTGGGGTTTTGTTCTCCCCATGATGTCTTACTTGGGGAGTGTGCATATTAATTAAGGGGATATTTAAACTTAAAAAACTTTTCATTTATCTTTCTTCTCATCTCCTTCCCACCTTTTCCATTTTCAGCCCAAAAACCTCCATAGTCCTTAAAGCTTCCAAGTTTGTAAGCCCTTTGATCCCAGTCAATCTCTTGCTTCTTACCCTGTCTCCAAGAACTCAAGTTCGTTCAGGTAACCTTCCTTCTAGTTTTCTTCATTCTTAGCAATTTTTGTCCTTCTGTTTCTTTTTCAGCTATCTTTCATTTTTTTTGGCAATAGTTTTACTGTAGTTAAGAGGTTTAAAAGGTTGTGGAAGGCGTTATTTTTGTGGTTTCTAGGTTGTCCTTGATGTAGTGGGTGTCTTGGTAGGATTAGACTGTGATTGTTTAGGTTTCCAGGACACTTCAGTCATCAACTCCGATGAACCAAGCTGATTTTATTTCTAGTTTTCTTGAGGAAACGAATCAAATTCCCAAGGGTTTGATCTTTGAGTCGACATAAGTCAACCCTTTAAGATATTTGTCTTTCTTTGCCTTTCTTTTCCTTTTCTCACCAAAGTGTGATCTCGTCCTGTCGGATGTTACAACCCTTGTATAAGCTATCACAAGAAATCCCTAATCTAAGAGAGAAGTGCTTTGATAAGATTAGGCAAATTGAGGAGGCCCAAGATGAGAGTCTAAAGGCCGATGCTTTTCTCGTCCGACCTATCTTTCCACCGCCCTTGGCTATAATATACCCCCAAGTCTATGAGAATTATGAACCAATGTATGAGTCTTTTACGGATGACCCCATGTCCACGTCTCAACAGGATACGAGTGTGGATTCTTATGAAGAGGCTATGGATTTCTCCCCTGTACAAAGTGCAGGGTCTGATATTGAAGAGGTTACCTCTCACAACTCATATTCTAGAGGATCCGAGTCATCACATGGCTCAGACTCTGTAGAAATATTAGAACCCAACATTTCAATCCCCCCACTAATAAATGCAATTACATTGTCGGTCGCTACTAGGGCCAAGTTTGCTGAGAGGTTTCCTAGTGGTATCCCAGGTGATCCTGAGGCTGAGGTCCCAGTTGGTAGTGATGAGGAGAGCGAATTTGTTACTTCCACCACTGCCGAATATGAGATTACTGTCTATGAGGTTGACCTCTTGGTCTTAAGGCACTTCTATGGAATAGATCCCACTATTTCTATGAGGGTACCTCGTGAGAATGAAAGATCCTTTGATGATCGGGACAGTGAGATATGCATCTATGAGCAGATGGTCAAGTTAGATTTTTGTCTACTCATTTATCCCATACTCTGGGCCATCCTTGCCCATATAAACCTTGCCCCTTCTCAACTGTCTCCAAATGTGTAGAGATTGATGATTGTGTCCATCATCCTTTAGAAGGATGTTCATCAGACCAACCTTCCAGTTCATATATTTCTTGGTTTCTATATGCCATCGTCTTCCAAGACTCATCCAGGCTACTACCATTTTGTAGTCAGGAAGTCTGAGAAGAAAATCCTGCTGGTAGCTCAGAACTCCAACCATAACTGGAAGCCCCGATATTTCTTTGTTTCGGGTGCTTGGGAGTTTGGACCCAACTAAGCCTGTGGGACATCTATGCCTAGGACACCTTTAAGATGGGCCAAGGTTCCCATATAGAAAAAATTTGATTCGGGCCTCAGCCTTGAAGCCTATGAGAAGATAAAAATATCCATATCCAAGGTGACTAAGGTCGTCTTGTGAGGTTTGAGCATCTGATGACCCCATATTATCTTGCCCAGGCAGGTCTAGGGGGTTTCCCCATATATTATTTACTTCATAAGTTACTTTGCTATTATTGCATTTCGTTATTATTGCTAAGTGATGCCCCGTACTTTTGTCTAGACGATAGACTAACTTTGAGACTTTTCTTTTACAAAGAATCTATAAGTGATTTCAGTCAAGCTTTGGAAGATGTCGGCCCCCAACCTGCGCAAGTTAATCGACAGACGCGATAATAAAGTCACTCCTTTAGCCGGCCAAACTAAGAAAAATGTTGGCTCCAGCAGGACCAAAGGTACTGGAAAGAAGAGGAAGGCCATGTCGACTAATCGAACTTCCACTCGGTCTTCCAAGATGCCGTGTTCCAATCATGCCATTACTATATCGATAGATGATGCTCTGGCTACTCGTATGTCATAGTTAAAAATAAGTGACGACAATGTCATAGGACACCGTATGAAGGCTCCCGATGCTCTCAGCTCCATGATCTCAGAGGATGATAAGCATTTCCTCTAGTATTTGGACATCCCTTTGCTGGTTGAGTTTTCCCTTCACCGAACTGTCTAGGTAACTTCAATTTTTTTACAAGTATTGTCTCTTCATTTCCTACGACTCATACTTATGTCTTTCTCTTCTTATATAGTAGGGTGCAATCTCTTTTCACCGCTTAGCCAACTGGACCCCGAAGAGGCTGCCCTTGATCAAGAAGGGCCAGGATGCTGAGAAATCAGAAAAGGTCTAGAAGGCTGATCTAGACAAGGTCAAGGGTGACCTAAAGAATGAGAGGGATCTGGTCACCAATCTGAAGGCTGACCATAAGAAGTATCTCAAACCTAAATATGAGAGCTTAAAGGCCAGTATTGACACCGCTGTTAAAGCTACCCTGGCCGATGCTAAAGACAAAATCATCGCCGACTACAAAGTGTCCGATGAATTTGTGGACTTCGGCTTTGATTATTTAGAGAGGCGCATTAGGGGTGCCGGACGATGGGCTACCCTTAAGCATGCTGAGACCAAAAGCCTATCGCCTGGTGACTTCATGACCTTGGTTTTGCTGACCCTTGCCTTAGTGCTTCTTTAGCCGAGGTTGAAAATACGATTGTTACCCCTATCGAGACGATCCCTATGGAGGTGACAAAAAATAATAAGGAGTTAGACCACCATGACGGCGGAGCTGAGGTCATTAATGTCGAGTTACTGATAATGTTCCTGATAGTGATGTGTCATCCCCCGCCGGGGGTGAGGTTCAGCTTTGAAGCCTCCTTTTTAAGGCCATTTGTCTCTCTTGTTATGACAATTAGACTTTTGTATTTTTGATATTTCTTGAATTTTGTCATCTCTAACCTCTTTATTATCAAAGGATGATTGTTTGTTCTACATATACTTTTCCTTATTTTTCTGTCTTGTGCTTGACATCTTTTGAAGTACGATACCATAAACTATCACCATCACACTTATCACTTCATGTCTAAGGTCTGAGACATATCACCACATGTTTAACATCACCAAACTAATGATGTTTAATCTCATATTCATCATGTTAATGATGTTTCATCTTATATTCACCAGGTTAATGATGTTTTAGTAAAATCACCAAATTAATGATGTTTAAGGTTTGAGATCACCAAAGTAATGATATTTCATCTCATATTCACCAAGTTAATGATGTTTAAGTAAAACCACCAAATTAATGATGTTTAAGGTCTGAGATCACCAAACTGATGATTTTTCATCTCATATTCACCAAGTTAATGATGTTTAAGTAAAATCACCAAATTAATGATGTTTATGGTCTGAGATCATCAAACTAATGATGTTTCATCTTATATTCACCAAGTTAGTGATGTTTAAGTAAAGAACCACACCAAAGTAATTTTCAATTTGGACTCACTGAATCATGGTGTTATGATATAACCCCTCTCATCATTTTCAGAGTGCATGGTTGAGCATCGTCTCGCCCATGCACTGTCATCTCGGCCGACAAAGGTATTTATTTTTCGCCAAATATTCACCAAATATATGATGTATAAGGCCTGAGATCACCAAACTAATGATGTTTCATATCATATTCATCGAGTTAGTGATGTTTAATAGTTAAGTTGGTCTTTTTGGTGTTATTTAACATCCATGGATGGGGTCGGCCCCCTTTCTAGGTTATCCTTTCACCAAGGTTGGGTTTGTTTCTCTCTCCACGAATGATGTTTTATAGCTCTTAAGGGTAATTATAACGAATCATAAAAAATAAAGTATATAAGATATGAGAGAATAAACCATTTTTACCTTTTTCATTCATAATAAGCTCTTTTACAATGATTCATGATAAAAAAGCTCCTATACAATCATTTATTGGTAATAACTTTTTAAGTGGTCGGCATTCCAAGGATTGGAGAATGGTTCCCCCTCTTGGTTCTCCAACCGATAGGTGCCCGAGCCTACCTCATCAGTAAACTAGTAAGGACCATGCCAGTTGGCATGAAGCTTTCTCGGCTTCTTCCAAGTCTTCTTTAAAATAAGGTCTCCCACTACTATCAACCTCGACTTTATCCTCTTATTATAAAACTTGGTCGTCGCTGCTGATAGGTCGCCACTCTAATCTCAGCATCCTCTTTTCTTTCTTGAATTAGATCTAGGTCAAGTCTTCTTTCTTCCAAATTTCTCTCGGGATCATACGTTTGAACTCTGTGTGTAGGCAGACCAAGTAAGGACTACTTCCTTTGAGCCATATGCTAACGTAAAGGGAGTCCCCCCTGTTGGCATCTTGGCTGTCGTCTTGTAGGCCCATAGTACATCATGTACCTCTTTAGTCCATTTTACCTTAGCCTATTCCAATATTTTCTTGATTCCATTAAGAATAGTTCTATTGGTGACCTCAATCGGACCATTGGCTTGGGGTCAGGCAGGTGACGAGAAGAACTGTTTGATGTCGACCCTTGTACAAAATTTTTCTAGGGATATGTTTTTGAATTGGGTACCATTGTATGAGATGAGTGTGTCAAGCAAGTCTTACCTGTAAATGATGTTCTTCCATATGAACTGAAAGGTTTTCTTTTTCGTGATTTTAATCATAGCCTCGGACTCTACCCACTTCAAAAAGTTATCTATCACCACAATTTGATATCTATAGTTTCCCAAGGACCTTTACAGAGGTCCAAACAAATCAATCTCCTGTACTGAAAATGGCCATGGTGAGGTGATAGATGTCAGAGTTTGATGGGGCTAGTGAATGAGGGTGGAAAACCGCTGGCATTTGTGAGGCGCCTGGGGTGGTCCCCTGCCCCCTAGTGAGGGTCTTTAGTTGACTAAGTAATCATCTTCGGTTGGGCCCCTTCTGGTCTGATTACCATGTTCTGGATGAAGGCAATAAATTACCAAGGATCTTAATGCTATCTCCACTTCATCCATTTCGGATTGAGGAGGAACGTGACTGGAGCTAGGACCACCAGGTGGTTGTGGAGGTGGTGGAAATTATGATGCCATGTTAAAGCCTAGTGAATGAGCTTAGAACCGAAGAGTGAAAGCTTTACAACTTGATATGAACTCTTTCAATGGTGAAACAGCTCCATAAAAGGGGAGGATTGGTTCACCACCAGAGATTTAAGTGAGGACAAGATAATAAGGGGAAGAGATGATGTTTCTCGTTCCCACAGACTTCACGAGACTGGTGATGCTTGAAACTACACCGCCAGGTCAATGTGATAATGGTCTCAAACAAGTATAGTAATGGATAAATGGAACATACAATATAATTATAAGAGAATGATATGAGTCAAAGAGAAGATGATAAAATAATTTAAGTGTTTCAGCCAATTAGGCCTACATCCACTATATGTGTGTGTGATCCACTAAATAAGGGCACTAATGGCCATGGATACAGTCACTCAAGATTTTTTCTCTTACAATATGCTTGCAGAGTTTTTCTAGGGTTTTTAATATTTGATCCCTTCTCACGGAGAAGATGAAGTGCATATATAGGGCTTGGGTGGTGTGATGTACCCCCCAAGCATGTAATCAGCATGTGCATGAGGGAATTACGAATAAGTTGTAGACACCTATGCTTCGCACATGGTCACAATAATGATGTAATATTCCCTCATGTGAAGGAATAATATTGTTATAAAAAAATTGTCCATGTGGTCATAACTCCTCTGTACTTGCATATACTCATACTGTTAGACATCGTTCACTACAACATCGGCCTGAGAGGGGACGAGGTTGCTAATTACTACAGGATGGTCCCATACTGTCTTAAGTGTGACCTCGGTTGAATAGATCAGGCCGAGGTCGGATTAATCGGCCACTCCTATCATCGGCTGTGCCAAAGTACGACGATGGTGATGATCTGAATAGGTATTGCTCTTTCGATCTCAGCTTTACGGATGACCGAGGATAGTTGAGGTAAGGTCGACCCTTATCGCGATGACCCCACCAATGGCATGTGTGTATCCAATGACAACTCGGTCATGAGATGTAATACCACTCGTCCTAAGATACGAGGGTACACTTTGGTCATATCAATACACTTGATACAACCAACATATATAGAATGCCATGGACAATCGAGTTTTATGGATAAACGTCAAAAGTAGAGAGTAACATTAATTTGTAAATGAAACATTTCCTAAACTAATGGTGCCTGAAGAAACCTTAAGTAAAATTTCTTTAGATTTGTAGCATTCCAGGCTCTCGGTATCTCCTTGCCTCCAGCGTTTCCAAGTGGTTGTCTCATTGTAGGTCCTCCCTTATTACCTTGAATGGTCCTTCCCAGTTAGGTCCTAGCTTTCCATATGACTGTCTCACAGCACTACCAAGAACTTTCCTTAGGACATAGTGCCTAACCAGGAATTTCCTTGGGTTAACTTTTTGATTGTATTAACTGCCTAGCTATTGCTAGTAAGATGACAACTTAACTGGAGACAATTCTCTCCGCTCGTCACCTAAGTCAAGTTCGGTGAGCAATGCTTCATCATCATGGCCTCGGTCGACTACCGTAGACTTCATGGTGGGGAGACCAACTTGATAATAATAATAATAATAATAATAATAATAATAATAATAATAATAGTAATAATAATAATAATAATAATTATTATTATTATTATAAATATTATTATTATTATGATTATCATCATCATCATCATCATCATCATCATGCTAAGACTCTTCTCTCATTTTTCCTCTTTTATCAAAATACCAAAAATATTTCATCTTCCTCTTACCAAAAAATTAGTCAATAATATTTTACTCCTTTTTCAATCAATAAAGGTTATTCCCTACTCTCTTTCAAAAATAAATTCCAATCATTTTCCTACTTAGGTCGATAGCAAACCTGACCCTTGGCCTGGCTACCTATTGTCTTCGTATCTACTGCTACTTCTCACATTTCCTTCTCAGTTCTACCGCTACTTGCTTCGAGCACGGAATCTACCTTTACCCGCTTTCTATGGAGAAAGAAAACTAAGTGACGAATGTGCAACCTGGTTTGATGAAGGCCCTAGTCCAACTTACTGCCATGATTGACAACCTTAAAATTGAGGTTCATGAGATGTAGTAAAATCGGGTCCCTATTCTCGAGGATCCTGAGGTCCTTTTCCCTTGATCTATGGGTCTACCTGCACCTGAGCCTATTTGGGTCCCGGAAGAGTATCAGAATACTCCATGTGCCCCTACTACCAATGGGCCACTTCCAACTCTGCTCCCTAGGCTGAATCTTGCCAAGCCAGGGGCTAACCTACCAGTGATCATCGATTTGAAGGAAGAAGAGCTTAACAAGGTCAACGAGAACCTTAAGCTATTGACCAAGAAGTTTTATCATGTCCAAATCTCTAGGAACTACATGTATTACACCCATATGTCTCCCTACCCTAATGCAAAGCTAAGGAAAAATTCAAGATGCCTAACATTGAGAAGTTCGGATGAAGCAAGCCGCTAATTGTTATACTCCAAAGTTACCACCAGGCCATGACTCTCCTAAGTACCTACGAGACTTCACTCTTCATTGGTTCCTATCCCTTAAGGAATCCAGAATTAATAGTTAAGAAGATGTTGCCAGTGAATTAATGTCACTATATAAGTACAACGAAGAATTGGAGGTTACAAACTGTAATTTAGAACTCCTCAAGCAGAATCTCGAGGAAACTGTTAGTAATTTCATAGCAAGGTGGATAGAGAAAGTGACTACCATGACCAATCGGCCTTTCGAAGAGGGTAAAGTTAGTATTATGAAGAAAAAATTCTTACCCCATGTTCGAGCGATGATGGGATGACAATATTACCCCCATTTTCGAGCCCTCTGAGAATCAGGAGCAAAGATTGAAGAATTTATTTTTAAAACATAAGCTTAACCAAAGAAAGTATCCGGACAGTTCACTCCAAAAAAGTATGAGAAGCCTTCCAATACCATAGTTTTGACCATCAATAACATCCTTCATCCTGCCACTTCGTGGGCATCAGAAGGTCATGCCAACCCAGTCAGAAAGGAATATACTGAGCTTCATGCTACCCTCTCCAAATTCTACTAAGAACTGTTGAGCTGAAATCACATCAAGTCATTGGAATCCCGTCCATTACCAAACCCACTTCCCCAAAATTTTAAACCCGACGCCCATTGTGATTTCCAACAAAATGTTGGTCATACCACTGATCAGTGCTTTTGTCTTCGAAATATAATCCAAGATCTGATTGGCTAGGGTGTTCTCGCCCCCTAGACAATACTAGACCAAACACCACTCATAACCCACTTTCAAATCATGAAAATGCTAAAGTCTAATAACTTCTAAAATTGATAACATGCATCATTGAGTTTTTTATTGGATCGGTCATTTATTGAAATTCATCATCGAAAACAAAGGCAAAATGCCCAACAAAGGAGAAAAAAGAAAGTAAATCTTTGTGGAATTTTTAATTTTTTACAAGGAAAGGATTGAAAAGAACATATAATCAAATAAAAGAAACTTCCAATTAATGGATAGAATATCCCACACCCCCTATCTTAAAACATGACATTGTGCTCAATGTAAATTAAGATCCAAGTTAAACAGATGAAAATAACGATATTACCCAAAATAGAGCAACCTCATGAAAGTATGTGCTCAATGATTCTACAAAACACGTTAGTACCAAGCATAACAAAAACACAACTAATTACACTAAACATACCTTCCGAAAAAAAGGAATTTCGTTAAAATAACGGAAGGCATGTGTAATACGAAAGAAATGAATCATCCCTAATTGAAAATTTTGGAGGGAGGATAGGGGATTTGGAAAAAATCGGTGACAAAAACACATGGGGGTAAAAAAAAACATAATTTTCTCCCAAATATTTTGCAATTGGAATGGGAGGGGGTGAACAAGAGGGAAAAGAGGCATTCATTGAAAGAAACTCAAGCGAGTACTCCTCATTTGTGAAAAGGTTTAGCGTTTTAAGGATTGGAACCGATTGATCGGGTACTAGCATCAGTGTGATAGTATATAATAAAGATAGGGAAGAAATAAATTCAATATTAAGAGATGAGTTATCATCGCTCAAAGATTGAATTTCGAAGGAGAAAGGATCATTTTCAATGAAACTTTCTTCTTTAGGGACCAATGAAGAAATGATTCCATTGCTAATGGATATTATCTCCATTCCATCCTCAATTTCATTCTCTACTATACAGTGAGTCAGGTCAAGAATGGTTTGTTCCAAACTAGGCACAAAGTAGTCATTTGGTTCAAAACATTCCTCGACTTCGAAAGTCTCGAAAGAAAATCATCGTTAGATTCGAATAATAAATCCAACTCATTCTCCCCACAACAATTTTCTTCCCGATAATGGTTTTCAAGTTTCTCATTCTCAAGCATGAGCAAGCTCTCGCCGAAACTCATAGGCCGAGGCTCTAATTCTTGAAAATGCAAAACTTGAAAGTCAACATCGGAACTACAATAAAAATATTTAACATAAGAATTGTGAAAGATAATGTATTTAGTTTCAAAATTATTATCATGAGGATTTTGTGACCCAAAATCGGAATAATTATTCCCAAAATTTCCATAACCCATAATTTGACTTTTGTTATACTCGCCCAAAGCCATTTTATAATTTGCAAGTTTTTGGGCCTCTAAGTATTCACCAAAAGTTATAGGGGTATGGGGATTTTGAGAATTATCACTATGATTACCGAAAGGATTTCAATAAGACATGCTTACCCCAAAGAAGGCTTTGGGGCTCGAGATAGAGAATTCCACAAAGATATGCACGGTTGAAAAATTCAAGTGTTTCTTAGCTCTCGAATGTATAAGTCCTAAAAAAATGTTAGAAAAAAAAAATACAAATAGAAAGAAAATACTGCAAAATACTAAATCAAATAAATTCTAAAACAAACTAATCCCAGTCAATGACGCCATTTTGATTAAGGGTGAAAAATAGCGTCGTATCAAAACGCTAATTTTTTTTTTCGTTTCACCTCCTCAAGACAAAAAAAAACTAAACTTACGACTACACTATTTTAAGGGAGTATAGCGGCCAAGTCGGGGTATTGAAAATCCACCAAGACAAGTTGCTAGAATTTACTCGATTTAATACTTCTCAATAAAAATCAAAAAGGTAATTTATTAACTAAAAAGAAAGAAAACATAAACGAGGCATGGGTGTATTTAAACTAAATTAAGGAAGAGAATAAAAACTATAAGTTGAACTAGATATCCCTCACCTAGATTTAGTATAAATGGTTACATGGGTCGAAGACTCCATCGAGATTGCGTCTAGTTTTGACAGTTAATTAAATCAAGAGTTTTCACACCCCTAATAATATTTTGGCGTAAAAAAATACCCCAAAAATTACACACGTAATGTCGTAAATACGGAGCATACATGATGTATCGTGTTAAATCTCCTAGGCTTAATAACAAGGACAACCCAATCGAGACAAGAACGAATCAACTACATCACCTAAGCAAAGAAAATAATCTACCCATAGGTGAGTTCAATCCAACACAAGCCAGATTAAACTAGCTAGAAAGCATAGTAAATGAGATGTATTTAAAGAAAGCAATATAGAATACAAGTAGATGTACACTACAAAGCAATGGAATAAAGAAATATAAGATTGGATAAATGGAGAAGACAATGGATAGTTTTCTTACACAACCGCAACATTCAAACCCCTCTATACGAGCAAACCCTTGGAGGGGGAAAATGGAAAACCCAAAACACTCCAAACCCTAGCCTCCCAAATCCTAACTAAGGAAAAATAATTTATTATTAAACGATATGAAATAAAAATGAGACATGTATTCTATTTATACTAAGTTACAATAGGAATAAAGAAAAAGGAAAAAAAATATAAGGAAAAGGCATTAAGCATCTATTAATAAACAAAAGAAAAAGAAAAAGAAAAAGAAAATAAAAATGGAAATAAATGGATAGCAGCAAGTCGGGTAAAACAAGGGAATAGGGGACCGATGGACCGCATCAAGGGTCGGTCGACCGCGTGAACAATTAAAATGGCTAGTGGAAAACTCGCAAGGTAAAAATCAAAAACCCGGTCGACCTCGAGTTGGCCGCCGATCAACCGGCGTTGGCAGCCCTCTCCAACACGCTATAATTATGTTTGAACAACCCAACACCTAGATTACTTCCATTTGTGTTATAGACGAGACCTCCATGCTCGTGTAAGACCTGCTATGGATTCGTGTGTGGACCAAGGATATGGACAAGAATATTTTTGCAAAACCAACAAAAAAATTGAGACCTCGACTATTGCTGAAATGGACCAGCTGCGAATTTTGTCCAAACCAAGACCAAAATTCCAATTCTTACTCTATTGTTAAGCCACACACCATGAAAATTCCAAAACCCATGGCTTGCAACTTATCAACAAACCCATCAATGGTGGCAAATACCAAAGCAAGACCCGTTTGCAAAATTGGATAATCCGGGACCCAATTCAATATGCATGTAACAAAACTCGAGCTCCAATTTCGGACGAAAGGCTCCAATTTTAGAAGAAACCAAAACCCAAGCCAAACCTGAGCTATCTACCAAATCTCCATGTGTGTTTGACGACTTTAAATTGTAATTAGAAGATAAGGAAACAAGGGTAATTATTCAAATTGTTAGTATTAACATATAATAAATTAATTAACTTATAATTCTTCCGCGATTAAAGGTCCGTGTTTTCTTCGTTCGGGCTCCGATTCGAGCACCATTTGCTACCACGCGGAGATTTTCCTGAGAGATAGAACTTTCGTGAATACTTTTGTCAAAAATCTAAAAGTGTGAAATTATCGAATTGCCCCTGAACGTGCAAACTTTGACGGGACTTTATCGAAATGCGACAAAACTTCACACTAAGCACCGTAACACCTATAAAAGCTCAATAATATCTAAAATAAAGTGTTAATAGATAAAAAGGAGGTTTTATGATTAACGAGCAAAATAATAGCAATTACAATACCCGAGGGGACGAAAATTCATAAGTTTTGAGGGTATGAATGTGCAATATTCGATATGAATCAATAGGCTCACACCCTAACTTTGTTATGAAAGGTTGGAAGCAGTTTCGTATTTTAAGGGTGTTATGCACGTAAGCATATTCTTTTACGTTTACCTTAGTACCCTTGTTTAGATGGATTTCGGGGTGCTCCCCATGGGTCCCACATGTAGTTTCTCTTGAAACTGGAATTGCATGATAAACAAAGTGAAATGTTAACTAAAATAAAATTGGATTAGCAACATTATGTAGGTTATCCCATTGCACTTCACACCTAACGGCCGGGTCGGTTGGGGTTAACTCACGGGTAACCCATTAATCTAGGTCAGGGCGTTAAAACAACTTTCCCCATCACCTTTGTTTCTTCTATCAAAATTTTCT
The DNA here is from genome assembly GCA_949130495.1 of Sambucus nigra. NCBI lineage: Eukaryota > Viridiplantae > Streptophyta > Magnoliopsida > Dipsacales > Adoxaceae > Sambucus > Sambucus nigra. Next base: position 527,943,416 of record OX422221.1, on the reverse strand, counting down.
TCCCAAATAAAGGACCTCATTCCATTTTTTCCTTTTTTTTGTTTTCTTCCCAAGTCCTTTCAGTCGAGATTCATTCCTCTTTGTTTTTTGTCTTTTTGCCATACATTCCTTTTAACAGGTTTGTCTTTTATTTATTTTCTTTCTACCCTTTTCAGGTCTTGTTCTATCTGCGATTCTTTTCCCATGTTTATTCTTTTTTTATGTCTCCTTTTATTTTACTCGAAGGTTCTTTCCCATATTTTTATACCTCCGTGTCTTATTTTTAGCCTTATTCCTTTTGTGATATTATCATTTGTTTTTGGACACACTAAATAGAGTTGTGTTGGATATAATAGAAGATGTTATTTTCGAATAGAAGAAGATTACAGACTTCTGTAGAGGCAGAATTTTTTAGAGAATATAGTTTTGCAGAACCAAAAATATTATATCTTGTGTGTTATTTTCAAGTCTTTATAAGACTATTTTTGTGCATGTTTGGGTGCAATATTATATAATTGTACTCAAGGTTTTCACATGTTCAGTATTATTAATGAAAATTATAATTTCATCTTGCAATTTGTGATTGAGTTATGACGCTGGAGTAATTTTGTTACTAGGACTAGGTTAGGTTTATCACGATTAACTTATTTTTTATGTTAAACATATTCTCATAATGTGGTATATTACAATATATATAATATAATATAATAACATAATTGAGCCTTGGAATTTGGAAAGGAAAGAATCAAGAACATGAAAAACATTAATCTACCATGTAATTTCATGTAAATATTAATTCTACTGAAAACTAGATTTCTCTTAACATAGTTCAATTAGTCTAACTAACTTGAGTAGGAACATCATGTTCTAATAAAATTCTTTTACTCGTTCCCATTAAACTAGTTTAACCTAATTCTAATACAATATAACACTCCCCGATTCAATCCAATTCAATTAGTTTAAATAAAACACAATTCTAGAGAATAGGATTTATTCATTCATTTACCACAAATCCCGATTTTTTCAATACATGAGATAAACCCTAATTATCTTTATATATTTTTATAATTCTTGAAAATCTTGTGTCAACAAAAATTATTATTTAGATAGAGAGAGAAGAAGACTCCAATGTGTAGAAGGAGCCATTATGAAACAAATAATTGAGTTTTTCTTGAAGAATATCTCCTAAAGGCTTGTGAATTTAGAAGATAATTTGGTGTAAAATTTTGGTGGAGGTTGTTGGGAGTTTATAATAGGAATTAGATTTTCATTTGGATTTCCTAATATTTTTATGCTAACTCCTCCTAATTTTGTATTTCCTCTTATGACCTTAATCCAAGCTTTCTCCCCAAGTATGTTATAGTTATCATTATACACATGCTCTAAAGTAGAATTCCAAAATATTGTTTACTTTAATGAAATTTCAAATTATAATTATAGCCCATATAATTTTTACAACTTCAAATATTATTATAAAAATTTAATTCTCACGTAAATAATTATAAAATTCGAGTGTTAAATTATTTGAAATTTAATGATTTTTAAACTTAAAGTAATTATTTTATTAACTAACAATTCTTTAAAATTTTGGGGAAAAACTTTATAATTATTGGGTATTACATTTGGTTTAAAACATTTTATATGATAATTAACCTATATAATTAAAGAAACTAGATTAAGAAACAAGAATGAAGGTTATAGGTTAAAGATTATCTCCCTCACCACAAATTAGTCAGCATAAATGGTTACATAGAAAGAAAAGTATTTTCAAGATTAATCTCGTTTTGGAAATTAATAAAACCTAGAGTTGTCATCCTCTAAATTCTGATAAATTTTTAATTTGAGTTTGGCGTCAACAAATATCCTTAGGATTACATCGGAAAGATTGGAGACATGACGCATATGTGATATAGTCCATTAAGTATTCTAGTTAAATAAATAAAAATAATTGACCAATAGAAACTAATAAAAGCCCTCATGCCAGAACAATGTGACACCTTGCTCATTAAAATAAGAGGTGGCCAGCCCGATATCCCAATAAATTCAGGAATCATAGATGGTCCATTCCAAGCATCACTGTCGTGAAAAAAATAATATGAGATAACCACCAAATATTTTAGAAAACGGATGTCAAATTTAATTTTGTAAGTTTAAAGGAGAGCATTTACATAATCCAATTTGAAAATAAGGTGGATATACAAACAAACGAGTAATTGTATAACAATACTACACAAAGTAATAACCATATAAGTTGTTAGTTAACAGACCAATACAAAAGTTACACCAAGTATTACAATTAAATAACACAGTATATAAGCAAGTACAAATTTTTGGCAACATGGCCGAATGACCAAACTGGTCATAACTAGAGTATAGAATAGATGGATGCGTCTAAAACAAAAAATCCTACAACATCCGCAGTAATTTTGTAGCTCCCAAACACTGAAAGAAAGGATCATATTGGGCGCCCTTGTGGCGGAGCACCTGAGAAAAATAAAGAACCACACAAGAAAGAGAAATATAAATGGGTCAGGGCCCGATTTGATATGATAAACGTGTGAATAAAATGCATAACAGTTATGAGTGCTAACATCATGAACAAATTGGATTCGCTCTTCCATACAATAATAGTCCTCACCTCTCTTCTACATGCACATCCTATTGTCGCACTAGATCATTATAAATCAAACTACCTGTTTAACTTAAGAATAATAGCTAGATTCTATAATCATGCTTATCTCACAAAGAGGAGTATACCTTTATGCAATAGAATATAACCTAGTTTACTTACTAAGATTTTCTTTTTAGTTTTACATAACTTAACTTCACAATTACTTTTTTCTTTAGGAAACATATTTAAAGCAATTTATTTCACAAAATGCCTCACCATTTCAATTTTACACCGTTTAACTTCACAGTTCCCTTTTCTCTTTAGGAAACATTTTCAAAGTAGTTTATCTCATAAAATGCTTTACCATCTAAAATATTTCCACTTTTAATAAGAACAGTTATAATCACATCATATAACGATTATAAGACCATCCTTCCGGGTTTCCCCACTGGATGCGCCCCTAAATATCTATCATCTTCAAGGGCCTATCACCAAGATAACATGGGCATCCTACATCACATGACGTCAGGAAATGGCCATATACCTTCGACGGTGAGTCATAAACACACCCGAAATTACCTCACTTCGAAAAATAATCATACAATATATAATAACTGGTCGAGGACTATATTCACCCTGCATTCACTAGCCAAGGGACTTCACCTCATGCGCGTAACTTCCCCTATGATAGCGTTTAGAGAGGTTTGTATTTGAAAATTATCATTTAAAAATTATTCTCATTTAAAACATTCACTTTTTAGATTTTTCCAAAAGTCATTTATGCTTAGCAATGTGTGCCAATTTTAAAATATGCATTACGTTTTATCCGGAGCCATAATCGTTTAATGTTAACCTTATAAACTTCAATGTTTAATGAACCACCGATTTAGTCTCCAAGAAATACTGACGTTACCATTGTGACACCATGCTTAGAATAATAACGGGTGGCCAGCCCTATACAAAAATAATCAGGAATCTCAGGTGGATGATTCTCAGCATCTACTGAGGATTCTAAAATAAACACGATTGACAACCCATTACAACAAAAAGTGGGTGTCAAAAAAATTTAAAAACATTATTAAAACAAACTATGCAACAACTAACCAACGACATAACAACTATATATGATATGAGACACACACATGATCAAATTATATAAAGAGATTAATAAACGAGTACAACACAATATACGAAATAAAATACCCGAATATGTTGTCAAGTCACAAACAATACAACAGTCTGAGGAATAAAATATAAAAGAGCTACGCTACAACACTTCAGTATAAACCCGATATAAAAACTTAATCCTAACCTAAATACAAAAAAGATAGGAATCAACTATAGCAAAATGCCGCAACAGTTCGCTACTGCCATAGCTCCACGAATACACTGGATGGATAACATCAACGGCGTCCTTGCGGAGGAACACCTACAATAATACAATATATACAAGGCAAAAGAAAATAGAAATGGGCCAGAGCCTGGCGTGTGAAAACATTTTATAGCAACTGCATTAAAATGCATAATAATTATAAATGCATTAAGACATGATTAAAGTGGAGTCGCACTCTCCATAAAATCCAAATCACCTCTCCACTAAAGCGCGCAACTAAATGTATGCACATGATTTCCAATTTATTTGACCAAATCTATCTACGGGCAAAGGAAGCTAACTTATTCCCAATTTATATACTCCATTCAAAACCATCTAAATTATCTCTCAATTTTTACTATTATCAATCTCTAATATTCGTCACCATCTAAACATGTGAAATATACTTAAACATTCTCTTTTACTAGAAATTCTTATATTCTAGTTATAGACATATATATATATATATATATATATATATATATATATATATATATATATATGATTTATTAGCATCTAAGTGCTAAGGACTAAACTTCTCCCAATTCTAAATACTGCACTGCGTTTTGTGCGTGGGACGTCTCGCAAGCGAAATCCAAACAAGGAATCCCCCCGATACACTACTCCTGGGCAGTATTGATTGTCAAGATACATTATGCCCTCAATGCATGACGCGTATAACCCAATTTCTCTAATACAATAAATGATTAATTTATTATTCTCAATTCTCAACAGTGCACGACGTTTCGTGCATGGGACGTCTCGCAAGCAAAATCCAAATAAGAAACCCACCGATACACTAATCCTTAGCACTGTTGATTGTTGAGATATACGACTACTATATAAATATGAGCACTAAGGGGTTACTTCTCCTCACTACCAACAGTTCACTGCGTTTCGTGCGTGGTACGTCTCACAAGCGAAATCCAAACAAGGAAGCCCTCGATACACTACTCCTTGGCACTGTTGGTCGTTGAGGTCCATTATGTCCTCGATACCCAAATTACTATATATATAATTATCTACTCTTAATTTTTCTCATAATTGATTTATCACAAATTAAGTCCAGTTAAAATAATCATTTATGTCTCTTTACTCTAGAGACAAATATGATATCACATAATCGTATACAATTAATATACTATTCACACAAGTATAATAATAACCATCCCAACGAGCTATAACTCGAGGACGCAAGTTCTCAATGCTATCATCTACTAGGGAATCACTCACATATCATCCTGGGTACCAACGGTCGGTATCTCACACCGCCTTGGTAAAAACCATAACACAACGCACGGGAAGCAGTCATAGTTCCTCCCCGAAAATGAGACGAAACATACCCACCACATCTCAACCCTAATAAAAACAATCACATAATAATAAATGGACGCTATGACCAGGTGACTATACGCTCCCTTCTCCTCAAGCCAGGGTCCTCACCCATATCGCGCAACTTCCCATGATAGCAAGGAGTGGGTATGCTTCACCTATATATATATATATATATATATATATATATATATATATATATATCACTATTTACATACTCCTAGAACGCTCTTAGGTGTAATTGAAATAATATCATTATTTAGTATATTTTACTCTCGATATACTATTCGTCAACAACTCACATGACTTCCCCACTTAGTACGCACTATACGATTTCTCACTTGAAATTCACACCTCACTTCTATTTATAATCGTCTCTCTATTCTATTTACGTTGAGGATATTCTCTATATCCTAATGAACCTCGATCAGCATTTCTCATTTATATGAAACATCTCCCAAGTTAATTAACGTTAAGGATATTTTCTATGTCCGTATGCACATCAATCAATATTTATAATACTCAATCCAAAATATGGTTCAATCGATCATATGAACCTTTAAAGTTATCCCATTTGGGATTTAATTCTAAAATCCAATATCATTAGGCGCATTCTCACTCTTTCTTATAAACCCATAATTATCTCCACACCTAATTCTCAATGATAATGGGCTTCCCCACTTAGTCAATATGATATTCTCTAATCGGTATTCTCTCGAACTAAATCAATATGACTCCAATAATTTCTTATAAGGGAAACTCCCTAAAAGTCTCCAAAACATACTTCTCATAACCCATATAAAGTTTCCCAATCGATAACCTTAAATGAAATGGGATGAAACTCACCCTAGAAAAACATCCCGGAAACTGCCCTGTTTTCGAATCGATTCGGGCCCAATCCGAATCGATTCGGCCCAAGGAATTGATTTGGCCTCCAAGGAGAATCGATTCGGGTCCAAAGACCTGAGTTTCTGTCTTAGGCCAAATTAATTCGGGTTGGGGTAGAATCAATTCGATCACTTAGACCTGGGCACTTGCAACTTTTCGAATTGATTCGGTAAGGGGCCGAATCGATTCGGTCTACCAGAAGGCACGAAAATGGCTATTTCTTCAAAGTCAAAATTTCCCAAAGATCAAATATATCATCTTCTAACCGTTTTTCTTCAACCCAAACATAATATTAACATCAAAACTCCTTGAATAACTGAACCCAACTAAATTTATACCCTCAAATCCATATATACACTTCAAATGCAAGATTTACATAAAATCTAGGTTTTGACAATTTAAACCTAAAATCCATAAATTTGATCCACAAATCATGAAATAAATGATACACAACAATTATAAAGCAAGTTTAATCACTCGCCTTGAGTTTGTAGAGTCTGAATCGCCCTCAAAATCGCGTAGTAGCCGGAATTCTCAAGCTTTCTCCTCTCTCTTCTTTCTTTCTTTCTTTCTCTCTCTTTCTCTCTAAGGAGATTTCATCTCCTGTAGGCTTAATAAGACTTAACTCCCAAAATACACATCTTTAAATGATAATACACACTTTAAATGACTCGGCCACTCTAATTAGAGCCAAAGAACTTAAAATATTTTCGAACGTAAATAAGCCCCAAGTACAGTCATTTCAACTATCTAGACCCTTCCAGAAACAACTGCGCCCTCAGAATCTCCATTCGAATCACTTTCTAACATCTCCAAATTTTGGCCTCAAATGCCATTTTAATTATTCTCCAATTTAATTAATATTTATTTCGCCCAAAAATAATTAATTATTATCCCAAAATCTCGAGGTATTACAACCATGAGCCACCAAGTATAATATCTCTCAAACAAGTCTCTAAATTCCAAGATTACATACCCCTACTTTTCCCTAGTCTCAAACTATCTTACAAAAGAAAGGACTACCCTAATGTCTATTAAATAATCCCCGAGATAAGCCCAAGTGTCCCCTTTATAATCTAGAGTGATCACATAGCTAATATAAGATTATAGTACACTTTATTACTTCATAAGATAAAGTTCCTAAGACTTAAACCTAAAAGAAAAGGGTTACAATTTATGTTAGGGAAGGTGTCCTAAAACAACAAGAATTCTGAATCAATTCCCCCTGGCTGAATCGATTCGATCTTGAAAGAGAATCGATTCGGATAGGCCGAATTGATTTGGTCAAGAGAACCAAACATTATGTTTACAACCGAATTGATTCGGATATGCTGAATCAATTTAGTTAACATGGACCTGCAGCCTCCCCCTTTAGTGAATCGATTCTCTAGGGGCGAATCGATTCTCCTGGACCAGAATGCCCAGTTTTAGCTATCGATTTTAAGAACCCTAAATTCCCCAAGATTATTTTTCTTCCATTTTTCCAACACCAACCATCACCAATCCCACCAAAACAATCCTACATAACCACCAACTAGAATAATCAACTCAAATTCTATCTACAACAATGTTTAAAGGTTTAAACACCAAGAATTCATCAAAATCCATAATTGTTCAATTCTTCCAAACACATAACTATCACCACATTTTATTCACATTAAATCATAAATTTGCAAGATAGAAACTTTCCTTAAGGTTGTAGTGTCGGATCTTCTTCCGGTCGAAACAAATTCAAGCTCAATTTCTCAATTCCCCTTCTTTCTCTCCTTTTCCCCCAAATTCTCTTTCTTTCTCCTTCTCTCTAAGCTTATAAAACATATAAATGATAAAATAAAAGGGGTTGGAAGACTTAAACGTGCACTTAACATTTGTTTCCATCTTTAATTGTTAACACACCATTAAAATGACTCGTAAGTACACAATTAAGTCAAAACCTATCAAAAGTTCCTAAAATCCCAAAAATACAATATGGCACTTATTTTGACTATCTCAACCATTTTCGTACTAACCGTACCCTCTAAATTGGCATCCGGAATATCAAATAATATTTCTTGTTACAATGTCATATTAAATTATTAATAATGCTCCAATTGGGATATAAGTCATAACCGTCGCTTAAAGCACCACGATGCAATAAAACGCAATATAATGCTATTTACATTAACATAACAGTAGATATACAAAACTTGGTAAATATTGTCTCTTAAATCACTTAAGATGATATTCACCTCTACTTCCATTATTTTATATAATTATTCCACTAGGCAAATTTATATAAAAATAATCACTCAAAAATTTGGGTTGTTATGTACTCCCCCCTTTATAAGGGAATTTTTCCCTCAAAATTAAGGCCATCATCATAAAAAGCCTATGAGTACATCTCTCCAATATCATTCTCTCATCCCAAGTAAATTTCTAGGCGTTGTGGTGTCCCCTACAGGCCTCAGAATAAGGGTACCACTTTCGATCTTAGTCTACACTCTCTGTGATCTAAAATAGCATCCGGTTGTTCCTCATATGAACTATCGAGCATACCTTTACAAGAATGGGAAAAAATTCCTACATAACACGGCACAAGTTGTCTTTCCTCCTGAATCATGTTATAAACTTCCTCGAGGATTCCCGCACAAAACTTTGATCCCCTACTTCAAATTCTACATGATTTTTATTCACATTGGCATATCCCTTCTGACATATCTCTTTGAAGATTCTTGGATCATTTCAGGTACAAAGAGCTTATTGTCTCCTATTTCTAACCAACGAGTAGGCAAACTACGCAGTCGGCTACACAAAGCCACATACGGTGCCATACCTATAGTGAAATGGTATGAATTATTGTATTGTATGCCTTCCAAAATTTGGTTAACTCTCTCCATTTGTTCGTCCATTTGTGGGTGGTAAGATACAATTAACTTTGAGTCAGTTCCCATTACTTCCTGGAAACTTCACTAGAAATGGGATATGAAAATCTTATCTCATTCCGACACTATATTGATAGGAACATCGTAAAGTTTCATAAATCTACAATAAAGAGCTGGGCATAACCTGCCGTAAATAGTCCGTCCATATTGGCAGGAAGTGGGGCGATTTGGTCAAATGATCGACAATTACCCAAATAAGATCATGACCATTGCGATGCCGACAATTCAGTGAGAATATCCATGGATATACCCTTCCTCATCTACACCGGTACTCTAATGATTACAATGATCTTGTTGATCATTGGTGATCTACATTCACCAATTGACAAGTGGCACATGGCGAGAAAAACTCAGAAATTCCCCTTCCTCGCGCTTCCACTACCCTCATTACACTAGTTGGTGTAATAGTCAACACTAACATAAATGCTCTTGCTATAGTGTCCAACTAGTTAGCTCATTCTACTTGGCTTTCCATGCCTTTGCTAGTTTCCCCCAAGGGTTTTCTACTCAGCATATTCGCTTCCACATTTGCCTTTTCCTGGTTGAGAATTAACATCGTATTGATAGTCCTTTATAGACACCAACCAGTGACTCTGTCTCCCCAACGAATGTTGTTACGACTTGTGGTCCGTAAAAAGACTAAATTCTTGCCCAGGAGGTAGCGCCTCCATATCTTTAAGGCGAACACTACCGCGGAGAACTCCAAATAATGCAAGTAATAATACTTCTCATGGGGCTTATGCCTATGAGACGCATAACAATGGCCCCATGCTCCATTATTAACATACCTCCTAATCCTGGAAGAGACGCGTTCGTTGAGACCAAACAATCCACTCTCGATCTCGACAACGCAAGTGCAGGAGTAGAAGTCAACTCATCCTTTAACTCACCAAAATCTAGTTTATCGACGTAAGGATCTTTTGAAGGCCTCATATTCTTTTTGGCCTGGTGTCCCAAATTACTCAATATTCCATACTCCTTATTTCTGGGGACCCAATACTTCTTAAAGTTAACCCACCAACCTACTCGTGGTTAACTCTCTACAGCCTCCTTAAAGCACCGTCACATGCCCCATGGGCCTTACTTCCTAATAATCCTAAGGTCGATGTGTTTCCTACACATGTCGAATAAGTACTATACTAACTATATCCCTAGTTCCCAAAACCTTTCTCAATCTCTAACATTTGCTCGGTTTCATGCCTGAGAAGTCTCGCAAAGTGAAATCCAAACAAGGAACCCTCCCTTTACACTACTACCTCGCATCGTCAGTCATCAAAATGTAATGGACTAATGCACATAATTGGGACCACTAAAATGCTATCTCGTAACCCTACTAATGCACTGCTATCTATATCCTTCCGTTTCAAAGAAAAGAGACGTCTAACTGATCGGGGCACCTAGTTTCTATAAGTATCACAAACCCTCTATTGAAAATACATTTCCTTTATATTTGCCTTCAAATCAAGTCCCGACCATAAGCCTCTAGCCGACTCCCTTTTCCTTGACTCGCCCACATATATCTGGTGAGAGAAACATTCCCAGTGCTTTTTCACTGCACATCTACCTTTTATTATCCCTTAATCAATCACATGACTCTCGGCTAATTCCACCAAAACCAACATACTAAAATAAAGTAACATCTCTACACTCCTAACGTCATTAAGGTTCATGCGTGGAGTCTCGCAAGTGAAATCCAAACAAGGAACCCCTCCGATACATTACTACTTACCTTTGTTGGTTGTGGAGATAAGTCAACATCAAACATGTAAAATAATGAAAATTTATTACATATCTTAAACCATCTCTATAAAGTCTCAACCCATATCCAGGTGAGATATTATAGAACAACTAGTTCCACTCTGGAACTACAGATACGATAGCCTTGCAATTATTTGCCTCCTATCGTTCCGACCAATCAAAAAATATTTATACTCGTATAACACATAATCAGTAGGACAAACCAAATAAAATTTTAAAATATCAACACTCGCTTTATAGCGAATGAAGGAAAATAGAACCTCGCTATCACGAAAAACATATAGATACACCCTCTATAATATTATCGATACTACCACAAGCTTAAATTTTACACCCGAATCTACGGTTAATAAAATACTGAGACTCATTCTTGCCACACTGAATACACCTCCCTCATCCAAGGTGGAATTCACAACAACATTCTTACCAATTATCCTGGCTCCCCCGATTAGCTCCCAGATACAATACCCTCATCCTATCTGTACCGAAAACTTCTTTAATCAATGCCCCGACTAGGCATCCTATTCTTGCCCTTTAACTTCTATCGACAAGATCAAAGAGTGTGGTTCTACGTTCCACAAAACAATCATTTTCCATCTCAGTCCACCCTGTCCACGTCAAGGTTTTTAGAATCTCTGAATATATAGCCTCTACCGTGATAATTGCCCACGTAGTTCCCTTAAATTTATAAATAAAAGAGAACACTCTACCGGCCTCCACTGCCTTATTTCAAAGAATTCCTCGGGTAGATGTCCACAAATGGGGTTTCATGAACACGACTTCTCCATAAGTGTTAGCAACAGTTACTTGTGACCCTATCATTCCACTGAAGGGCTCTTTCTTGCTTATACCTACCTTACTTCGGTGTAAGGTTTCCTTAACCCTATAACTCTGTATTCATGGTCGACCTCTGACCGATACTCATGTTAATACTTGAGAGTCTACATTCTCTTCATTTCTGATAGCTCAGAGGAACTCGCTATTAAAACTATCAACTAGGTTCCTCCACGAACAAAACTTCCTGGTCCACTAAATATGGTGACTACGATTCCCACCATTTCAACATTACTCCAACGGGTCAAAAATTTTCCTAAATTTTTCACATCAGGGAATTTCTATACCCCGCTCTAGTCCAAAGCTTCTAAGCCTTATACTTCCACCGAATGAATTTACACTTCCTCTTTATGACTTAACTTCAACATGTGGCCCTTATCAAGGACCTTTTAAACTTTTTCCCCATTTAAATTTACTGGGAAAATCCAAGCTTAGAACCACTCTCTAATTATAGGGGTACTTGGGAAACTATAGCTACAGTACTTAGTAGTCACTATAGCAATCTAAAGAAAATGCCATGAAGGGAGTGTCCTCCAATGTGGTCCACATCCCTGACTTCAGTTTACAGTTATGACTAACCCCATCTCATGGTTCCCTCATAACGGCCTTCCCTTGTCTCCCTTCATCATTCAACCTATGAATCTCAAATAAACGTGCAAAAGATTTTATGAATTCTTACATTATAGCAGGAGAATGAAATTTCACAAGAGGAATTAACTATCCTAATCCTAAGGCTCTATTTCAAATCAAAAGCAGCGCTGAAAGTGTATTACGTCCACACAGATTCCTAAGGACACGAGAACCTGATGCTCTGATACCATATGTGATACCTCGCTCATTAAAATAAGAGGTGGCTGTAACAACCCTCGATTCTGGGAGGCTCATTTTATACTAATTTTACCGCATAAGGTAATTATATAAAATGTGGGGACTCGAGTAAATATTAATTTAATGAATTGAAAGTTAATATTTACTAGATTGATGCATATTTACTGTATGTGAAAGTAAATAACAGCAGGTTGCATGTCTGTAGTGTCATGTATTTAAAATGGACTTTTAGTTTAAATAATTTTGGAACTCGAAATAACTTATAAAATTTTCGGATGCCAGTTTAGAGGGTGTAGTTAGTCTCGGAAGGTGCGAGACAGTCAAAATAAGTGCCATATTGTATTTTTGTGTTTCGAGCACTTTTACCTGGTTTTAGCTTATATGCGTATTTGCGAGTCATTTTAATGTGGTATTAACCATTTAAGTTGGGAGTTTTAACCTAAGCCACGATTTTAGTCTTCTAAATCCCTTATTTTTCCCCATTTTATGTCTTGAACATAGAGAGAGAAAGAGGAAGAAGAGAAATGGATAAATGAGAGAGAGATTGAAGATGGAGGATTTGGGATTGCTTCTTCTCCAAATAAATCTGAGATATCAACCCTAAGGCAAGTTTTCTACTTGCTAATATGTGATTTAAGATGCATAAATTGTATGATAGTTGTGTATTTACATTTATGGTTTAAATGTAGAATTTGTGGGATTTAAACCCTAGTCTTGATTTATGTTGAAGAAATGGTGGGTTTTGATGGTTAATAATCATGTAGATTAGTTTGGGGTAGATTTTTGTTGTTGGATGTGTATGAAAAGGAAGAGATTTGAAGTTTGGAGGATTTAGGGTTCATAACCCTCCGTAGCCATTTTTGGCAAATTTGCAGGTCCGAATCGATTCGGCCCTTTGGGCGAATCGATTCGCTAAGGGGAAATTGGCAGGTCTGCATAACCCGAATCGATTCGGGGTTAAGACCGAATCGATTCGGTCAATTGCAGAAAGTGGGTTTAGTAGTCCGAACCGATTCGCTTTTTGGGCGAATCGATTCGCTAGGGCGAATCGATTCGGTCCTTGGGCGAATCGATTCGTTTTCCTGCTGTTTTTGAGTTAATTTTATAACTCAATTCCAATTCTTTTCTTTAAATATAGGGATTAGGAACCTTCTAGAATGAAGTAAACTTAGAGTCCTAGAGTGTGAGATGAGTTAGTTGTCTACCCTACATTAGGAATGGTTTATGTGGGGACTTTTCCGGGGTTAGGCCTATTAATGATAGGGCATTCTTTTCTTCTAGTTAATCATTATAAATCTAGGAGATGTAGTGTTATGTTCGGGAGACTTTAGAAGCTTAATTAAGCTATACTAGTTTTGATGGTTTATATTACCACCCCAAAAGAATGTTGGAAGATTTTAAAAGTTCGATTGAGCTATGGTAACCTTGGTGGTTCATAATAGTACCTTAAAGGTGAGTTTGGAGAATAAATTGAAAGTCATTTCATTCCTTCGAAAGATGATAACCTTGGGGTTCTAAAATAACCTCCTAGAATGCTTGGAGATAATGAAGAGTTTATTTACTCCTTTGAGGTTGTAGTGTTGATATAAGCTATCGTATGACTATGGAGGGTAAGTTAGATTATTTACAAAATAAATATAAATGGTTTCGAATAAAATGAAACATATACGTGGGATGGAAATGAAATGGAAATGGTATTGATATTTGTAAATGATAATTTACTTAATCATGAAACCGGTAAATAATGATTTACTTGATTTTGAAATGATAAATAAAATGGCTTAAACACACCTCTCTAAATGACATCATAAGGGAAGTCCGCACCTGAGGTGAAGCCCCCTGGCTAATGAATGCAGGGTGGATATAGTCCTAGGCCATGGGAGCGCTTATTTTTGTATATTTTTCTGCGATGGGTAAGAGATTCCAGGTGTGGTCTTGACTACCCCGCAGGCTCATGGCCGCTTCCCGACGTCTTGCGATATAGGTGCCCAGGTTGTCTAATGATTGGCCCTGGAAGATGATGGTCATTTAGGGGCGCGCAGAGTGGGGAAACCCGGACGGACGGTCTTAGAATACGTTATATGTATATAATATAGCAGTTCATAATCAAGTGGGACTTGATGTATTTGATATGCCATATAGAGCATGATGGAGTGCCACAAAGAGCACATATGAATGCCACAAAGAGCATTTGAAAATGATTATTTTCCTGATAAGGAAAGGATTTTTACAAAAGGTAAAATTGAGATAAAATTTCCTTAAAGAGCAAAAGATTGTGATTTAAATATATACGTCCTGCTAGGGAAAAGATATATGAAATAATTGGCACATTTGATGAAGTTTTTAGTTTAATACTTCTTATCTTTGTTCCTGCTTAGCTTATGTTTTAAATGGTATAGGTTGCTGCTTATTTCTCTTTCTTCATGATTTATCGTACATAACTGTCATACTTTTTATTCATCTGATAATCATATAGAACCGGGCCCTGACCTGGTTACATTTCCTGTTGCATATTCATCTTGTCTCTGCTCAGGTACTCCGCCGCAAGGATGCCTGATTTGAATTCCTATTCCGATGTTTTCGACGAGCCGTGACGCATTGCGGGTATTACGGGATACATTTGGTATAGACGTTTTCATTTTCATTCTAGTTAAGATCAAGTCTTTTATTCGGGCGAGATGCCCAAGCTTTTGTAAATGTCTAATGAAATGTAATAAGTAACTTATTGTACGTGTGTATCATTGGTATATCAGTTTAAGTGATCGGTTACATATTCGGTCTTTTATTGTATTCTTGTTGTATTATTTATATATATCTTAGGGTTTCCCTTATCTTTCAGGAATTGGGTTGTTTGTTTTCATTTATTTACTTTCAAATCAAAATTTTTGGCAACCCGTTTTCTGAAATATTGGGTGGTTATCCTGGATACTCTATATTTTTATTATGATGTTGAGAATGATTCCATCCATGATTCCGTTATATTGGAGTATTGGGCTAGCCACCCATTATTTTGGTGAGCGGGTTGTCACAGTGGCCAGCCCGATATCCCAATAAATGCAGGAATCATAGATGGTCCATTCTTAGCATCACTATCGTGAAAATAATATGATATAACCACCAAATATTTTAGAAAACGGATGTAAAATTTAATTGTGTAAGTTAAAAGAAAAGCATTTTGGCAATCCAATTTGAAAATAAGGTGGATATAAAAATAAACGAGTAATTGTATAACAATACTTCACAAAGTAATTACCGAATAAGTTATCGGTTAATAGACCAATGAAAAAGTTACACCAAGTATTACAATTAAATAACACAATATATAAGTAAGTACAAATTTTGGGCAACACGCACAAATGACCAGACTGATCGTAACGAGAGTATAGAATAAATGGATGTGTATAAAACCGAAAATCCTACAACATCCGCAATAATGTTGTAGTTCCCAGACACTGAAAAGGAAGGGTCATATCGGGTGCCCTTGCAACGAAGCACCTGAGCAAAAGAAAGAACCACACAAGAAAGAGAAATGTAAATGGATCAGGGCCCGGTTTGATATGATAAACGTGTGAATAAAATGAATAACAGTTATGAGTGCTAACATTATAAACAAATTGGATTCGCTCTTCCATACAATAATAGTCCTCACCTCTCTTATACATGCACATCCTATCATCACACTAGACCATTATAAATCAAACTACCTGTTTAACTTAAGAGTAATAGCTAGATTTTATAATCATGCTTATCTCACAAAGAGGAGTATACATTTATGCAATAGAATATGACCTAGTTTACTTACTAAGATTTTCTTTTCAGTTTTACATAACTTAACTTCACAATTACTTTTTTCTTTAGGAAACATATTTAAAGTAATTTATTTCACAAAATGCCTCACCATTTCAGATTTACACCGTTTAACTTCGCGGTTCCCTTTTCTCTTTAGGAAACATTTTCAAAGTATTTTATCTCATAAAATGCTTTACCATCTAAAAGATTTCCACTTTTAATAAGAATAGTTATAATCACATCATATAACGATTATAAGACCATCCTTTCGGGCTTCCCCCTGGATGCACCCCTAAATATCTATCATCTTCAAGGGCCTATCACCAAGACAACATGGGCATCCTACATCACATGACGTCAGGAAACAGACATATACCTTCGACGGTGAGTCATAACCACACCCGAAATTACCACACTTCGAAAAATAATCACACAATATATAATAATCAGTCCTATGGCCGAGGACTATATTCACCCTGCATTTACTAGCCAGGGGACTTCACCTCAAGTGCATAACTTCACCTATGATAGCATTTAGAGAGGTGTGTATTTGAAAATTATCATTTACAAATTATTCTCATTTAAAACATTCACTTTTTACATTTTTCCAAAAGTCATTTATGCTTAGCAATGTGTGCCAAATTTAAAATATGCATTACGTTTTATCCGGAGCCATAATCGTTTAATGTTATCGTTATAAACTTCAATGTTTAATGAACCCTTGATTTAGTCTCCAAGAAATACTGACATTACCATGAGCCACCAAGTAGTCTTTAAATTCCAAAATTACATACCCCTAATTTTCCCTAGTCTCAAACTAGCTTACAAAAGAAAGTACTACCCTAATGTCTTTTAAATAATCCCCAAGATAAGCCCAAGTATACCCTTTATAATCTAGAGTGATCACATACCTAATAGAAGATTATAGTATAGTCTATTACTTCCTAAGATAAAGTTCCTAAACCCTAAACCAACAAGAAAAGGGTTACAATTTAAGTTAGGGAAGATGTTCTAAAATAGCAAGAATTTCGAATCAATTCGCCCTGGCCGAATCGATTCGGTCTTGAAAGAGAATCGATTTAGATAGGATGAATCGATTCGGTCAAGAGAACCCAACATTCTGTTTACAGCCAAATCGATTCGGATAGGCCAAATCCATTCGGTCAACACAGGCCTTTAGCGAATCGATTCATCTGTATGGGTTTTAAGAACCTTAAATACCCCAAACTCATTTTTCTTCCATTTTTGCCAACACCAACCATCACTAATCGCACCAAAACATTCCTGCACAACCACTAACTAGAATAATCAACTCAAATTCTATCTACAACAAGGTTTAAAGGTTTAAACACCAAGAATTCATCAAAATCCATAATTGTTCAATTCTTCCAAATACACAACTATCACTACATTTTATTCACATCAAATCATAAATTTGCAAGTTAGACTTGCCTTAAGGTTGTAGTGTCGGATCTTCTTCCGGTAGAAACAAATTGAAGTTAATTTCTCAATTCCCCTTCTTTCCCTCCTTTTTTCCCAAATTCTCTTTCTCTCTAATCTTAGAAAACATATAAATGAGAAAATAAAAGGGGTTGGAAGACTTAAACGTGCACTTAACATTTGTTTATATCTTTAATTATTAACACACCATTAAAATGACTCGTAACTACACAATTAAGTCATAACCTATCAAAAGTGCCCGAAATCTCAGAAATACACTATGGCACTTATTTTGACTATCTCAACCATTTTCG
The DNA here is from genome assembly GCA_949130495.1 of Sambucus nigra. Taxonomy (NCBI): domain Eukaryota; kingdom Viridiplantae; phylum Streptophyta; class Magnoliopsida; order Dipsacales; family Adoxaceae; genus Sambucus; species Sambucus nigra. Next base: position 527,925,350 of record OX422221.1, on the reverse strand, counting down.
GACTAACCGTACCCTCTAAATTGGCAATCGAAATATCATACAATATTTCATGTTCCAACGTCATATTAAATTATTAATAATTCTCCAATTGGGATATATGTCATAACCGTTGCTTAAAGCACCAGGACGCAATAAAACGCAATATAATGATATTTACATTAACATGACAGTAGATATGCAAAACTTGGTAAATATTATCTCTTAAATCACTTAAGATAATATTCACCTCTACTTCCGTTATTTTATATAATTATCCCACTAGGAAAATTTATATAAAAATAATCACTCAAAAATTTGGGTTGTTACAAATAAGAAACTAGCAAGTCCATGGTGAGTTCAACAATCAAAACCTAAATTAACATAACTTGAAATCATGTTAAAGCATGTAATGAAGGAAAGAAAGTAAGAAAGAAATATGAAATTAAAAGTAACTAATTAATAAAATCTTGAGCCTAACTATTAAAGCTTATATAAATGGAAAACAAATTTAATAGTAAACTCACACAAAAGGAATGGAACAACTGTGACAGAGAAAGATAAGATATCATCCCCCCCCCCAAAAAAAAAATAAAATAATTAAAACAATATGTAAACTTACTAGTGAACAAAAATGTCAACTTATTGAGAGTGCGCTTTTTGTTCAACCGGAGAAATTTTTTTAAATAAATCAGATTTTTAATTATCCATATTTAAACACACACCAAAGATATTCACCTTAAGGTGATTGATTACACATTCAACATAATCACATCTAGCAAGGATCAATCACACACAACAAATGAGGAAAAAACCCCCCAAAGGGGAAAACCATTTTTATTTCAATATGGTTTGTACTCACTTACATACATAAAGAAATACGGTTTGACAAGTGAAGACCCTTAGGCACTGGTTCATTGTCGTCAGTAAGAGCTCCCTCAAGACGCTCTAAGTTCAGAAGTGTAGAGAACCCTCTTCTCCGATGCTCCACGAATGGGTATGACTGGGGTTAGAATGATTCACACATATAATTTTGAGTGTTTGTGAATATCAAATTTTTTTTCATTTGAAACATATAAATACTTGATGTATTAGGTCAATAAAGTGTTCCCTCAATGTCTTGGAAAAAAATCTCTGTAAGAGAGATTTTATAGAAGCAAATCGAATCTGGTGCGTCAGATTTTTCTGAGCCCGTTAGATCGGTCCGAAAAGGATCATCGGATCGATTCGCCATCGAGATAAGTTAAATTTTCTTCTTAAATGGATCTCTCCGGTCAGAAGACTTTTCTTGTATAAAATTAAGCACTGAATTAGTCCGGTTTCCTTCTTTAACGGATCGATCCAGATTTTGCTATTTTTCTGTTCCTGTATGAGAGAACTTATGAACTGAAAAATCAATACCAAAGGCCCACGATGTAGATAATGAGCATGATGCATGATATTGATGATGATGGGCATGTGAAACACAAAATTCAGATTGAGGCCGTCAAGATATGATCGTGTTGAGATGAGCCGACTATAGCAGTATACGACATATATGTCGAGATCTAGGATAAAATTGAAAAGGCTAGATACTAACCCAAACATTTATATAACATGACCTTACAAGTATCCCCCTATTTCTATGTCAGTACATACAAAAAAATTCGAATTATGCTACCTCAAATTTAAAACCTAATGACATATAATTTAATATCCCCATTGAACCCAAAAAGTGGAAATAGTAAATGGATGATATGTCTTCAAACAAACAACAACATCATCAAGAGTTTTTGACAAACATCAAAATCTTCAAGGTTTTTCCTTTTTCCCCATCAGGATGTGCTAAAAAATCCAAAATTTGATTCCTACACACATGAGGCAAGACACAAATACCCGTGACATGCAATAGTTTGAAATATAATGATAAGCAAAGATAAATATCAATTATGAGCAAGAAAATAATTATTTAAAACAAAAAAACACCCCTATAATTTGTTCTCCCCCTTTTTATGATGTCCCCAAGTAGATAAATAAGAAGAACATAAATGGATTCACATGGAGATTGTCACAAGCAGAACCACTTTCTCTTTTTGAATTTTGAAAAAATTTTCTTAGAAAATATACAACAAAAAATCACACCATGAAAGAACACTAAAACAACCATGTCGATGATAGCGGAAATATAGGCTTTGTGAATAGATTTGACAGGAAAATCAATACAAACAACCATAACATATGTACACAATGAATGTTGGATATTCCTAATGAATGAACTCAAGAGCTTCCTTAGGTGTAAAAAATATGGAATTAAAATTAATCGACTCAATCAAATCAGCAAATCAAAGCTCAAAGTGATTTTCACACCAATAACGTCCAAAACTTTTGAAATGCGTTTTCATGACTTTCATGGATGTGGAAAACTGTTTTTTCATTTCTTTCCATCCAAACTCCCTCAGAAATAATTAAACATTATATTTTTTATTTGAAGTGATGAGACTACAACCTATTAGCCCATTTTATTTGGCTTATTTTTCTTTTTATTGCCACTTAATTTTTTAGGCTCTTTTTCAAATGGTGGCCTTCTCGACGAGTTAATTTTGAACTCTCGTACCCCTTTCTCGTGATTCATCCATCATATTTTGTTGAAATTAATTCCTCACAATAAATTGTTTTGACATGCACTACTATCTTATCAGGTTTTATCGCATTTTGGTCATTGTTTAGACATAATTGAGATAGAAACACTCAAGCCAATATGTGATAGACAAGAACAATACTCAAATAATACCGTGCATGTGCGTAATAAAGGAGATAATGAGCCAAACTTATATTATATATCACTAATCACATCTCAAAGACTCCAAACAATGTAAAACACATGGATGAAATGATGTAGCATCTCAAATCACAATCAAACAGTCACGTGGAATATGAACTCAAGTTGTGAATATGGCTATCTTAAATGTTCATCCACAAATGGTGTAACAAAATACAAAAATCTCTTTGTGTTTAAAAACAAATCATAAAACGAAAACCTTTTTGCCTTTTTCAAAAGTATTTCAAAAACAAAATCTTTTTGGATTTTTTCAATTTTTCAAAAAAAGTAAAAAAGAAACAAATAATGATACAAACTAGAGATAGGAGTCAGATGATATGAACATGAAAATGCATCCTACTCTAGACATGGTGACAACCCCTCAGTCAACTGTGCAAATACCTGAAGATCTCTTAAGACTCTCGAATCTAAGGGCATCTACAGGCTTTGTGAAAAGATCGGCTAACTAAAGGTCGATAGATACAAAACTCCAGGATACGACCTTTTTCGCTACAAGCTGAGGGATAAATTTCTCGCATATCCTAATGTGATTTATGTGTAAGTGTTGAAGAGGATGGAGGGATATGGGTAACACGCTCATGTTATCAAAAGAAATAGGCATGGTGTCTTGTGATATCCCATAATCCTCCAGTATTTGCTTCATCCATAGAAGCTGCGTGCAACAAATCCTGATGGCTATCTACTCAGCCTCTGCAGTGGATAAAGAGATGGAGTTTTACTTCTTGCTCAACCAAGAGACAAGACTAGAACCAAGGAAGAAACACCGATTGGAAGTTCTCCTACTTCCATTTTCATCACCGTTCCAATCGACATCTGCATAGGCGAACAATCGATCATTAGTATAAAAGGAATACCAAATACTATAGTAAAGAGTCCCATTCACGCATTTAATAATAAGTTTTAGAGCTCGGAAGTGTGACTCTTTGGGGGACGCCTTATATCTTGCAAAAATTATAACTCTAAAGGCGATGTCGGGATGACTAGCAGTCAAATAGAGAACACTCCCTATCATACTTTGATACAAGGTTTGCTCAATGTCCTTGCCTGAAGTGTCCTTATTAAGATTTGTAGATGTACTTATAGGTGAACCTGCGTGCTTAGCAAATTCCAAAACACATTTCTTCATGAGGTCTCTAGAATACTTGGACTGGGAGATGAACATCCCATCCTCTAGCTGACAAACCTAGAAACCAACGAGGAATTTAAGCTCACCAAGCATGCTCATCTCAAACTCACTATACATCTCCTTTTCAAAGCTATGATCATGGTGGGGCATGTGGATCCAAAGACTATGTCATCTACATTGACCTGGGCAATCAAAATATCATCGCCATCTCTCCTGATAAACAGAGTTTGATTAACTCCCCCTCTCTTTAAGCCACGGTCTTGTAACAACCCGAGGTTTTGGAGTGGACAATTTATTTATTTTGGGAGAAATAAATAATATTTTATTGGAGAAATAATAAAAATTGGCAATTGAGGTCAAAATTTAGAGTCGTTAGAAAGAGTCTCGAATGGAAATTCTGAGAGTACCATTGTTTTCGGAAGGGTCAAGAAAGTCAAAAAGACTGTACTTGGGGTCTATTTAGGTTTCGAAATAATTTAGGACCGTTTGACTCGAATTAAAGTTACCGGGTCATTTAAAGTGTGTATTATCATTTAAAGATGTGTATCTTGTGGGATAAGGCTTAAAAGCCACATGAGAAGTCATTCTCACTTAAGAGAAAGAGGAAACCCCTAGAAAGAAAGAGAGAATAAGAAAGAAGAAGAGAAAGAAGGGGAAAAGGGAGAGAAAGTGGAGATTTTCGGTTTCCACGCGATCTCAAGGGGGATTCAGACCCTACGAACCCGAGGCAAGTGATTAAACTTGCTAAATAACTGTTGTGTACCAATTATTGCATGATTTGTGGATTAAATTTTGGGTTTTAGGTTTAAATTTTTAAAACCTAACTTTTGGGAAAAACCTTAGATTTGTAGTATATAAATGGATTTAAGGATTGAAATTAGTTTATAAGTATTCTAGAATGAATATTAATGTTATGAATATGGTTGGGTTGAAGATTTATGGTTAAATGAAATTATTGGCGGGTTTTTGAGAAGTTGGAATTGTGTAAAAATGGAGTTGGTCGTGGTACCTGTTAGGGCCGGTCGACCGCGTACAGAGGGCCGGTCGACCGCGCCTCCAAAATTGGGCACACTGTCTTCGACTATTGGCAAAATTAAGAAACGCGGTCGACCGCCGTTTGGGCACCGGTCGATCGGTCCCCTGTTTTGGGTTCAAGTTTGAGAATTTAAGTTATCCCCTTCTTCTTTGGGTTTGTATGAATGGACTTCCATAATCAGAGTATCATAAAGGATTAAGTGATTATATAAGGGGATTATAGACCTTAGAGTCATAAGACGATATATGAGGCTAATTGTTAAATAAAAGACTAAATGAAAATGTCGGGGAGTTTTAGTGATTGATTTTGAGAAGTGAGAATCTAAAAGAGTGTATCAATTTGGTGGAAAATCCTCTAAGTATCGAGGTTAGTATTTGAGGAATACCGATTGGAGATTTTGGTATTTTACTAAGTGGGGAAGCCCACTTTTATTTGGGATTTTATTTGGTGATAATAACAATTTCACGATCTGAGAATGAGAATAACTTAGAGATGTCGGATCTTAGGATCCAATCCCTAATGGGATAACTTTAAAGGTTCATAAAATAAATTGAACCATATTATGGATGGAGAACCGTGTATGCGAATTGAGGTTTATTAGGATCAATAAAATCCTTAACTTGAATTGAATTTTGAGGCAATTCATTATTAGAAGCGTCATGTGAGCTTCAAGTGAGCATTAGTATAGCATATACTAAGTGGGGTTATTGTGCGAGAATTGACAGTTAGTGTATCAAAAGAGAAAGATATACTAAATAATGATATTAATCTATTTCGCCTAAGGGAATATAATGAATATGAATTCATGTGCAGGTATACCTTATATAATGGTATATCTTTATTATGTGGGATGTATGTATACCTTATATGATGGTGTATATACATGTTAATCATAACCCCTCCTTGCTATCATTGGGAAGTTTCGTGCATAGAGGGTGAGCATTCTGACTAGAAAAGCAGGATGTGGATATTCCCCAGGTCATAGTCGTCCATGGTGGTCAGCAAATGACATATATATATATATATATATATACATTTATTTATTTTGGGGGTGAGAGGTCGTGGGTATGTGTCGCTCTCACTTGCCGGTTAGGAGCTATGACCGCTTCCCGGGACGTTGTGTGCGTGAGTAGATCACGAGGTGGGTGTCGTTGAACCCCACCAGGTGGCCCCAGTTTGCTACGTATATGGGTTGCTGGAAGATTATAGTATATGAGCCCACGTCCTTTGAGTTATAGCTCAGTTGGATGGTTATTATTTCTTGTGTTTGTATTTGGGTGTCAAGGGCATAATGGACCTCAACGACCTACATTGCCAGGATTAGTGTATCGGGGGGGTTCCTTGTTTGGATTTTGTTTCGGCGAGACGTCCCACGCACGAACCGCAGGTTTAATGTTGGAACTTGGGGATAATTTTAGTCCTTAATCCTCATAATTATATATATATATATATATATATATCACCTATCCCGACAATCGACAGTGCCAGGAATAGTGTAACGAGGGGGTTCCTTGTTTGGATTTCTCTTCGGCGAGACGTCCCACGCATGAAACACAGTGTACTGTTGAGAATTGGGAATATTAATTAATTAAAATTGGATAATAATCATTTGGGTTACATGCATCTTGCATTGAGGGCATAATGAGCCCCGAGGATCGATACGGCCAGGAGTAGTGTAACGGGGGGTTCCTTGTTTGGATTTCGCTTCGACGAGACGTCCCACGCACGAAACACAGTACCATGTTGAGAATCGGGAGGAGTTTAGTTCTTAACTCTTGATGCTAATAACTTTTATAATAATTATATATATGGTTTCATGCCTTATATGGGCATCACTAGAATATAAATTCTAGTAAATGAGATTGTTGATATATTGTGATGATGTGGACATGATTGGATCATGTAACTTTATATGTTCAACAAATGAACATTATAAAGATAACTATAACTATTACATTAAAGTTAATGTATATGACTTATAAATTATGGAAACAAATGTATTGGGAGATATGTTAGATGATTTTGCTTAAATACTCCTTTTGGGTTTAAGTTAGGATCCTCTTACCTATTTAGAATCGGTCATCCTTTTGGAGATCACGTGCATACGTTTAGTGCGCGCTTTAGATGAGAGGTGAGTTGAATTATTATGGAGAGTTCGATTCCAACTAAATCATGTAATAATTCATTTATAATTATTATGCATTTTAATACACTTTCTATAAAATGTTTATCAAACTCGGGATCTGACCCGTTTATATTTTCCTCCTCCTTGTATATATTGTATTACTTTAGGTGTTCCTCCGCAAGGACGACTTTGATGTTATCCATCCAGGGTATTTTTGGAGCTGTGGCAGTAGTGGACTGTTGCGGCACTTTGCTTTAGTCAATTCCTATCTTCGTACATCTAGATTAGGATTCAGTTTGTATATTGAGTTAGTATTCAAGTGTTGTAGATTAACACTTCCATATTTCATTTCTCAAATTATTGTATTGTCTGTTACCCGACAGCATATTCGGGTATTTCATTGTTCAGATTTTGTTGTCCAATGTATTGTACTCTTTTATATTATTGGAGCATGCACTTTTCACTCATCATAGTTAGATGTATATTGTTGGTTATGTGCAATATTGGTTTTGTTGTTGTTGTTGTTATTATAAAAGTTTTAAATTTTTGACAATTCGCACTTAATGATTTCGGATAGTTAGCCTTATATTATAGTGCTTAGAGTTGATGTTGAGACTGTGCCATCTGAGATACCTGATTTATTATAGTATAGGGATGGCCACCCATTATTATTTGGAGCGGGCTGTCACAGGTGGTATCAGAGCATCAGGTTCTAGTGTCTTTAGGATCTGTGTGCGTTACTACGATCTTCTGTAAGCATTCTTGATGTAGAGCCTTATTATTAGGACGATTACATTCATACGTCCATATCTTTCCGTGATTCAAAAATATTTGAAAGGGGTTCTGATACAATTGTTCTTGTTTCAGATGCCACCGAAGGGAGGTCGTTCAGTCAGGGCAAATAAAGGGAATGTGCAACCCCAAATGCCTCAAAGGAACATGACTACGGATGATGTTGCTAATATAGTGGCACAAGCAGTAACTACTGCCATTTGTACGATGGCTCCGCAATCTGCCGCTCGAACAGCCCCACCCCATTTAGGATTGTCTTTATGGGAGAGAGTGAAGAAAGATTTTAGTAAGTGGCATCCTCCCGAGTTTGCAGGAGGAGTTGATGCAATGGCTGCAAGTCAATGGAAAAATATTATGTAGAGGCATCTTCGTATGGTTGAGTGTAGTGAGGTGCAGAAACAATTTTTAATCACCTTTAGGTTATCGGGTGCAGCTCTTCAATGGTGGGAGTCTGTCACCACATCTGAACAGAGAGATACCTTACCCATAACAACATTTTGGGAACTTTTTGATCGAAGGTATTTTCCTTCCCCTAATCGAGATATAAAGATTTTTCAAGGAAATAGAACGGTGGCGGAATATGAGGAAGACTTCTCTAGATGGGAAAAGTTAGTACCTAATGAGGTAAATACGGAAGAGAAGCGTATATCAAAGTTTGTTCGAGGTTTAGGTTGGAAAATCAGACAACATTTGTTAGGGATTCCTAGGTTAGTGACTTTCGTTGAGGTAGTGAATGCGGCACTACTAAAGTGTCATGAATATCGCCTTCGTTCGCAAGATGGTAAGAACTTTGGAGATTCGAGTTCATCGAGTAATTTTGGCAAGGAGAGTGCCAGTAATGCGAATGAGCATAAAGGATTTGTGGGTAAGTGTTTCTTTTGTAAACAAATAGGTCATAAAAAGAGAGATTATCCTCAAAGAGGTAAAGGACCGCAATTTGATGAAATTTTGGAAGTGCAACCCCTACAACAGATTCGAGGTCGCTTTAGACCGGGGGAATACGTTTGGGAGCCCATTGATGAGGATGGGCAATCGGACTAGAGATGGGTAATGTAAGTTAAATTTTCCTTTATAAATAGGATAATTACTAAAATGAGTTTTGGGGATATCGTATGTAAGATAATTGTGAAAGGGTAGAAATATAGCCATATCATGTATGTAATGACCCTAAAGGGAAATTTTGAGCAAGATATGCTCTTATTCTATTATTTTCTAAGAAGGGTAGATAATTTTGCAAGGTGCTCAAAAAGAGCTTTAAACCTTATGGTAAATGTAAGTGTGATTATGGTGATAAGTAGTAATGATAAAGCTACTTCTTTTTATATAGTCAGGATAGACTATTATCATTGTTGTATTCCAGATATGGATTTGCCTTGTAAATGGCAATATGTTGAAATGATGTAAGACGTTGTTTATGTTTGAAAGTTTGACTGTGGTTTGATGGGACGCAGGTAAAATTTTAGCTCATAAGTATGATAATATTTGTGAGCTACATGTTATATAGATGATGATCTAAAAAGACCTTGTGTTGGACATAAGGCATTTTATAGTATATATATATATATATATATATATATATATATATATAAACCGTTTTCAAAGTAAACAATTTTTAAATAAAACCTTTGTCGACCTTCGGGTCCTTTCAAAATGATTTTCATAAAATTAAACTTTTCGAACTCTAGTCCGGATTTAACAAAATCTCAATCCCCGGCGTCGCCTCATAGTAGTGTATTGGGAGGGTTCCTTGTTTGGATTTCGCTTTTGTGATACGTCCCCCGCACGAAATTGGCAATTGTCAGGAATTGAGACGAGTTATTTCTTCGGACCATTCAAAATTTTTACTCTATTAAAATTATAGTATTACTTATATTGTTGGAATTGTGGTATTTTTGGGGCAAATAAAGCCTCATTGTGATTGTTGTGAGCATAAAGATCAAATATAAAGGGTGTATGGGTGCCCTTGTTGCGGAAATTGGTTTTATTTAACTCATAATTAACTTATAATAAAATGAATTTAAAATGAACTCGTCGTGGGAAGTTATAAGTTTGGAGATGGGATTAGCAAGATTGGGTATAGTAGGACTAGTTGAGCTTTGGTGAAATAGGCTTAGCTGAATTTCGAGGACGAAATTTTTGTAAGTGGGGATGTTTGTAACAACCCAAGGTTTTGGAGTCGACAATTTATTTATTTTGGGAGAAATAAATAATATTTTATTGGAGAAATAATAAAAATTGGCAATTGAGGTCAAAATTTAGAGTCGTTAGAAAGAGTCTCGAATGGAAATTCTGAGAGTACCATTGTTTTCTAAAGGGTCGAGAAAGTCGAAATGACTGTACTTCGGGTCTATTTAGGTTCCGAAATAATTTAGGATCGTTTGACTCGAATTAAAGTTACTGGGTCATTTAAAGTGTGTATTATCATTTAAAGATGTGTATCTTGTGGGATAGGGCTCAAAAGCCACGTGAGAAGTCATTCTCACTTAAGAGAAAGAGTAAACCCCTAGAAAGAAAGAGATAAGAAGAAGAGAAATAAGGAGAAAAGGGAGAGAAAGTTGAGATTTCTGGTTTCCACGCGATCTTATGGGGGATTCAGACCCTACGAACCCGAGGCAAGTGATTAAACTTGCTAAATAATTGTTGTGTACCAATTATTGCATGATTTGTGGATTAAATTTTGGGTTTTAGGTTTAAATTTTTAAAACCTAACTTTTGGGAAAAACCTTAGATTTGTAGTATATAAATGGATTTAAGGATTGAAATTAGTTTATAAGTATTCTAGAATGAATATTAATGTTATGAATATGGTTGGGTTGAAGATTTGTGGTTAAATGAAATTATTGGTGGGTTTTTGAGAAGTTGGAGTTGTGTAAAAATGGAGTTGTCCGTGGTACCTGTTAGGGCCGGTCGACCGCGTACAGAGGGACGGTCGACCGCACCTCCAAAATTGGGCACACTGTCTTCGATTATAGGCAAAATTAAGAAATGCGGTCGACCGCGGTTTGGTCACCGGTCGACCGGTCCCCTATTTTGGGTTCAAGTTTGAGAATTTAAGTTATCCCCTTCTTCTTTGGGTTTGAATGAATGGACTTCCACAATCAGAGTATCATAAAGGATTAAGTGATTATATAAGGAGATTATAGACCTTAGAGTCATAAGACGATATATGAGGCTAATTGTTAAACAAAAGACTAAATGAAAATGTCGGGGAGTTTTAGTGATTGATTTTGAGAAGTGATAATCTAAAAGAGTATATCAATTTGGTGGAAAATCCTCTAAGTATCGAGGTTAGTATTTGAGGAATACCGATTGGAGATTTTGGTATTTTACTAAGTGGGGAAGCCCACTTTTATTTGGGATTTTATTTGGTGATAATAACAATTTCACGATCTGAGAATGAGAATAACTTAGAGATGCCGGATCTTAGGATCCAATCCCTAAGGGGATAACTTTAAAGGTTCATAAAATAAATTGAACCATATTATGGATGGAGAACCGTGTATGCGAATTGAGGTTTGTTAGGATCAATAAAATCCTTAACTTGAATTGAATTTTGAGATAATTCATTATTAGAAGCGTCATGTGAGCTTCAAGTGAGTATTAGTATAGCATTTACTAAGTGGGGTTATTGTGCGAGAATTGACGGTTAGTGTATCAAAAGGGAGAGATATACTAAATAATGATATTAATCTATTTCGCCTAAGGGCGTATAATGAATATGAATTGATGTGCAGGTATACCTTATATAATGGTTTATCTTTATTATGTGGGATGTATGTATAACTTATATGATGGTGTATATACATGTTAAGCATACCCCCTCCTTGCTATCATTGGGAAGTTTCGTGCATAGAGGGTGAGCATTCTGACTAGAAAAGCAGGATGTGGATATTCCCTAGGTCATAGTCGTCCATGGTGGTCAGCAAATGACATATATATATATATATATATATATATATATATATATATATATATATATATATATATATATATATATATATATATATATATATATATATATACATTTATTTAGTTTGGGGGTGAGAGGTCGTGGGTATGTGTCGCTCTCACTTGCCGGTTAGGAGCTATGACTGCTTCCCGGGACGTTGTGTGCATGAGTAGATCACGAGGTGGTTGTCGTTGAACCCCACCAGGTGGCCCCAGTTTGCTACGTATATGGGCTGCTGGAAGATGATAGCATGTGAGCCTGCGTCCTTCGAGTTATAGCTCGGTTTGATGGTTAGTATTGCTTGTGTTTGTATTTGGGTGTCAAGGGCATAATGGACCTCAACGACCTACATTGCCAGGATTAGTGTATCAGGGGGGTTCCTTGTTTGGATTTCGCTTCGGCGAGACGTCCCACGCACGAACCGCAGTGTAATGTTGGAACTTGGGGATAAGTTTGGTCCTTAATGCTTATAATTATATATATATATATATATATCACCTATCCCAACAATCGACAGTGCCAGGAGTAGTGTAACGGGGGGTTCCTTGTTTGGATTTCGCTTCGGCGAGACGTCCCAAGCATGAAACACCGTGTACTGTTGAGAATTGGGAATATTAATTAATTAAAATTGGATAATAATCATTTGGGTTACATGCATCTTGCATTGAGGGTATAATGATCCCCGAGGATCGATACGGCCAGGAGTGGTGTAACGGGGGGGGGGGGGGGGGTCCTTGTTTGGATTTCGCTTCGGCGAGACGTCCCACGCACGAAACGCAGTACCGTGTTGAGAATCGAGAGGAGTTTAGTCCTTAACTCTTGATGCTAATAACTCATATATTAATTATATATATGGTTTCATGCCTTATATGGGAATCACTAGAATATAAATTCTAGTAAATGAGATTGTTGATATATTGTGATGATGTGGACATGATTGGATCAAGTAACTTTATATGTTCAACAAATGAACATTATAAAGATAACTATAAATATTACATTAAAGTTAATGTATATGACTTATAAATTATGGGAACAAATGTATTGGGATATAGGTTAGATGATTTTGCTTAAATACTCCTTTTGGGTTTAAGTTAGGATCCTCTTACCTATTTAGAATCGATCGTCCTTTTGGAGATCACGTGCATGCGTTTAGTGCGCGCTTTAGATGAGAGGTGAGTTGAATTATTATGGAGAGTTCGATTTCAACTAAATCATGTAATAATGCATTTATAATTATTATGCATTTTAATACACTTGCTATAAAACGTTTATCCAACTCGGGCTCTGATGCGGGGGAAAAAGTGTGCGCGTGTAAAGTGCACAGTCGTCATGTGTTTCGCCGCCACGATACAAAAGATAAAACCTAAGCTACTATTACACTTGACAAGCAAGTAAAGCGGTAAGTCGGGTATCGAGAATCCACAGGGAGTAATTGAATTTTAGATGTTAATTGTTTAATTACTTCACGAATAAAAGTGTAAAAGATGATAGGTTGGAAATGATAACAAAAGAAAAGAATAAGTTAATGCTAGATTAAAGGAAAGCGAGGATCGGGATCGCATTCTACCAAACGGATCGGAACAACTACTAACTATAGTTAAGGCTCGAAAGCAATCTAATCGAGCATATCCAATTAAGCATAAACATCACGCAAGAAGGAATTTAACCCAAAGTTGCGAGATAAAACATTTAATGGAAAATGGTCGCACGCGGATTAAATTCGGATTGTCGCTATAAACACTGAAGTTGTGTGACAAATAAATTTAAACGCGTAACAATCCAACTTTAATACACGCGGTTTCAATTAAACGCGATTTTGCACAAAACCTAGTTTTCGGAGCTCGGGGCCCGAAAATGGCGGAAATGAAATCCCGACCCTATTTATCTAAGGGTACATGGTGAGTTACACTAAATTATGCTAATTAAACTAAGAAAGCAAGAATTAAATCAAGTAAACTAGTTCGAAAGCATTGAAACTAAATTACAAGGCAAGAGAAGAAGAAGAAGAACAAACTATATTAATGGAGAGGAAGTGAATAGTTCAATCTTACAAGCCACATGGGTTGTCAATCCAAGAAGAAGAGAGAAATGAACTCTCCACACCAAACCCTAACTAAAACTATCTAAATCAGAATATGTATATAAGTATCTATCTCTTATTACAACAAAAACCAACTTATATAGTAAGTTGTAATAAAAGAAAAGAAGAAAGAAATAAAAGAAAATATCTACAGGGGAAAAACAGGGGATCGATTGATCGACCCCTGTGGTCGATCGATCGACAGTGGAAAACGTGGCAAAAATAATAAGGCTTGATCGATCGACCCCCAGGCTCGATCGATCGATCAAGCAGGGGCAGCCTGCAATTTCCCCTGCATTGGCATACAATCCAACGTCGCTCAAATCGCCGTAACTTTCTCGTTATGAATCGGAATCGCGCACCGTTCATGGCCACGGGAAGCTAGCGAGGAGAGATAAAACTTCAGTGTAGATGTCAGGCCAGGTGCCCAAACTGTCAAAAGACTAAAATGCCCTTGCACGTGCGATAGTGTACGGAAATCGAGCGAAACGCATCCGAAGTTCACACTAAGCATCCAAACACCTACAAAAGCTCAATTAACCCCTGCAAAACATGTTAACATAGAAATCCGAGGTTATCTAGTTAATGAGCATAAATATAGGGATTAAGATACCCGAGGGGGATAATAACGCGTATGTTAACGGGTGAAAAAATGCAATATTTGCGTCGCATCACACCCCCTGACTTACAAATTGCTAGTCCCTAGCAATGAAATAGGATGCAACAAGAAGAACAAGTAAACCAACACAGGAGAGAGTACAAAAGTATGGTATAAAAGCAATAAAAAGATAAGGCCACTTTCGCGGGCGATTCGATTGCATTTAGCGTATGCAATAAGCCGTTAAACCCCTAGGTTACCCTAGTGGACGAGTGTCGTCTTGTGAGGGTTTTCAGTGATGGAACCCACAAACATCATAAAATTTCCTAAAAATATGCCCAATCAAACATGCGACGAGCCCAATAATGGCGAAAAGGATTTCATACACATTATTAGCAAAGTGAATGAATTCACACAAAAGTCCAAATAATTAACATTATAGAATGCACCTCATAGAATTGAAACCTTAAAATGTGGGAGGGGAGTGAGCAGATGCAAAGTGTGATTTGGTAAAAACTTAAATAACCCGGATAAACATAAAGGCATGCATATATTCAATCCTCACGAGCATCACACTCATCAAATGAATTCACTTGAAACAGGGAGGTAACACACGGGACATGCGGGCTAAAGAGTAAATGTAAATGGAAACTAGGCCGCACACATGTCACAAAAGAAGAACGCTATATAGGAAATAAAAATTGCAATCTCAGTGAAAGGATACCGCACATATAAAAGAGGCGAAATGCATTTTCACATATTATCAAAACTATTTAAACATTTGAATTACATCTACTTAAGATCACATAGGACTTGTATAGGGTTGTAATGTAGGCTAGGTTAAGGTACGAAATGAAAGGGATGTATATACGGATTCAAAGTGTTTGGGGATGAAACTCGAAATAATGTGAAAAAGTGGGCAATATCAAAAGTTGGACAAAGATGTCCAAACGAGCATAGATATAACAATCGAGAGAGTAATCAAAGCTTATTGAAACACTAAAAACAATATTTACAACTTTCTCTTTCTTTTTCTTTTCTTCCTTTTTCTCACTTTTTCTCTTTTGTTTTCAACTTTTTGCTTTCTCTTTTTATTTCCTTTTCTCACTTCACTTCTTACTCTTTTCATGCTCAAATTGCAACCGACATCATAAAAACATCATTCAATCCCAAGTAACATTCCAAACAAAGGTATGGAAAGTGTATGTATGGTTTATAACTCCAATTTAGAGTTGGTTATGGGAATGGGGTTATGAAACGAAAGGCTATATTTAGGCTCAAAGGGGTTGACTAGGGAAACATATATGGTGAGGTCAAGGCTAATATGGGTGATATAACAAAGAGGGCCTATGATCATTTCACAAAGTATACGCAATTCTCGAGTCAAAACAACATATGAAAATCATGCTCAAGTAACACATTTCAATGATGAACTCAATTAATGAACGGTCAATGAAAGAATAAAGAGATTACCGACGAAATCAACGTTTTCAAAGAGGAAAGAATAGTTTATACACTCACAAATGAAGATAAGTCTCTAATCTCACTCGGTGTAAGTATATACAATGCAACAAAAGCATACCGAGTTATAAAAATCTTAAACCAAATCAATATAACAAGAATGGTGCATGTGCTCATGGATTAAAGTTTAATTCATGAAGTTATTCATAATATCAATGATTTAGGGACTAAAATCTAATAACTTCTAAAATCGAGAACATGCACAGTTGAATTGTCTATTTGATCGGGCAATTATTAAAATTTATCATCGGAAACAAGGGCAAAATGCCCAATAAAGGAGAAAAAAGAAAGAAAATATTTTTGAAAATTTTCAAATTTTTAACAAAAACATGCTTTGTAACTAAATTGTAATCGAATCCAAGGACTAAACAGCAAAATGGATAGAATATCCTACACCCCCTAACTTAAATGTTGCATTGTCCCCAATGCGTCCATTAAAGAACACAACACAAAGCTAGGAAAAGAATGATATTACCCACATGTGGAGCGATCTCCATAAGTACAAGTTCAAATGAAGCTGCAAAACAAGTTATTACAAAGCATATGAAGAATATGTACCAATGTATTAAGTTAAGAGAATCTATGTCACAAGTCACAACAATATAGAGGGGCTGAAGTGCAAATACTAGATAAATTGATGGTGAACTTTTTGATTTTATAAAATGGAAGGTTACACACATCAAAATCCAATAAACAACCACAAACTACATTTTCATTTCTCATTTCATAAGTTCAATACAAAATTACTTAATACATTACAACTCCTATAATAAAAGAAATACAAATAAAAATAAAAATAAAAAGTACAATATACTATCCGATCCCAGAAATAGAAAAATGAAACCCAGTACAACAACAGCCTAGTGGGCAGAACCACTAGGATCAGAGGGGTCCTGAAAATGAGGAGGCACTGATGAGTTGGAATCACTGCGCTGCAGATAAAGATCTCTCATCATCCGCTGCATCATCCGGTAATCCTGTCTGCTCTGTGCCCTCGCCTGCCTCTGCAAAGCCCACTCCTGCCGCTGCTAGGCCTGAAACTGCTCCTGCTGAGCCTACTGCTGATCCAGGCGGGACTCCCAAGTCGCCCACCTGAGCTGGGTCTCCTCCCAGCTCTGGTCCTGTACGGCCTGGTATGCCGCAAAGCTGGCATCATCCTCTGTGTGTGGCACGTGAGAACCCTCACCCATCTCCATCTCTCTGATCTCATCCTCCTCGTCGTCAGGCAAGTCAGACGTCTCTGCCCTCGGTCTCTTACCAGCCGGTTGCCCCCACTCGCGCTTCAGCATTTTTGTGATGTTGTCATTTGAGAGAAGCCCGAGTGGCACATGCTTACGGTCTGCGTCCATCTCCGGGCAACTGTGTGAAATACATATCTTCGTGATGAGGGCAGGAAAAGGAAGGGAATATCTCCAAGCGACCTCCTTCGCTGTCGCGCACATCATGTCAAGAAAAATACTGGGCAAACTGATACTGCCCAATCCATTCAGCATAGTGTAGATCAGTGCGGCATGCTTGTGACGAACCTCAGACCGGTTGTTCGTCAACATGAAGGAATGGACATTGATGTAGTGTAGTAGTCTAGGCAAGTCCTCCATCGCAGCCGAGCGGAAAGCACCCCTCTTCCACGTCTCTCCCGGTGCAAGGGCCTCTATCAATGTCCCACGGCCGAAGATAGACCCATCGAGAAAACTGACTGGATCCGCGGGGAGAGGGAGATCCATAAAATCTGCCAAGTCTGAAATACTAAATGGAATCCTCACCGCACGAACCATGGCCTCATATGTAGTCGGCCCATCGCTGGTCTTCACCTCTACTAACGTCACGTAGAAAATCCGTACCAACTCCTCGTTGACGCGCCCGTTAGTAGAAAGAAAGGGCTCCCACCCCTGACGACGCAACAGAACCCCGCCTCCCTCGGTATGTCCTCAAGGACCCATGCAAAATGATTACCAAGCGGTCGCTCGAAAGTGTAGAAATGTGCATGGAACCAATCCCGCTCCTGCGCTGAGCGGAAACCATCGACGCCCCCGACGGGCACACACCTAGTAGAAGAATATTTTTTTGGTGCCATTTCAACCTACAAAACAAGAATTACACAAAACAAAGCAAGTGTAAGCACAATTTATGGTTAGTAGTGTAAAAGTTGAAATGGTGGTGCAAGTGCGCAAAACCGAGGTGAAAATATGCAACATTGCGATGAAAAATGTCGGAATGCGACTAGGCATGAAAATCACCCAAGTGTGCGTCAAAATTAGGATTGAAATCTGTTTTAGGCATTTTGACGAACACTTGGCGTGCGCAATGTGCGTCAAGGTCGAAAATACCGAGTTTGAACCAACGAAATCACCCCACTCATGAACAACCAACAATGCAGCAATCAAAATATGTTCATGAGTGGATTTAAATCAAGAAACATGAGAAAAACAGTTGGTTCAAAACGAAATCAGGGGGTAACACCAACATTCAAACAATGTGTCAAACTAGGGTTTAAACATGCAATTTGTGACACAATTCTAACAAAAGCTACAAAATCATGTAAAACAAGTGAAGATTATACCTTGAATGTGTAGTAATTGGAAGAAAAATGGAGAATGTGGTGTGGGGAAAAATCTAGGGCACAATCGGTTTGAGAGAGGAGAGAATAGAATAAGAGAAGTGGGGAAAAAGAATAGCAGACCTCGGCTTAACCTGGTCGATCGATCGATCGAGGCCAGGCTCGATCGATCGATCGAGCATGGCCAGGCCCACTGCTTCCAATTTTTTATCGGGGGGGGGGGGGGGGAATTGCAATTAAGGGATAGTTATGGGGTATAAATATAAAATAACTATAAATATATTATATATATATATATGTATATACATAAAAATATGAAATAAAAATAGAAAAATAAAAATAAAAATAAAATAAAAATAAATTACACATAGGCATGCATATACACACAAAAAGGCCTATGCTAAAAAAATTAAAATAAAATAAAATAAAAAAATAAAAATATGTACAATGAGCAACGCACACGCATATTCACGACAAAAAAATGAAAAATAAAATAAAATAAAATAAAATAAAATAAAAGAAAATAAAAGAAAAAGAAAAACAAATGCAGATGTGTGAGGATGCGTGTGTGAAAAACAAAGGAAAAATGTTTTTGTGATTTTTTTTTTATTGTTTTCTTAACAAATGTGTGCCGGGGCGCATATCTCCGCAAATTCAAGTCCGTTGAACCTACAAAAGAGTTAGAACCAAGCATACAAAAAGAAATAAAAGGATATTAACTAATTACACTAGGCTAAAATTAAGAAAAACAAAAATGAATAAGTTAGTATATACAACCTACACTTAGGATGTGCAATTAATAATATACAAAAAGTCGAAATTTTTGAGGGTCCATCCAAAACACGATTTGACTTTGGAGGGTCAACGATGGACCCTCCCGAACATGCATGCCTCCCGAAAAATAGGAATTCCGTTTGAACAATGGAAGGCATGTGGGCGGTGAAAGAAATGAACCATCGCCAATTTGAAATTCTATGTGGACGATGGGGGATTTGGATAACAAGGGGGAAAAGTACACTTGAGGTCCAAGAAAAATCGAGTCATCTCCCAAAGATTTTTCAAACGGAATGGGAGATGGTGCACACGTCGGGATACCATCCATCGAAAACAAGTCCGATAAAGAGTCCTCATCGGCAAAAAGTGTAGAAATTTTAATTTCTACCGACTCATAGGAATCAACCGGTAATTCTAATGGTTCAATGACGGAAAACGTATATGGCGATGAAACAAATTCAATCTCAATCGACTCATCGTCGGAAGCAGATTGAATTTCGGGGGAGAGAGATTCACATTCGATGAGAAATTCTTTGAAAAATTGAGGTGAAACACAAGTTTCCACCTCCTCGTTGTTTTTTGCATAAGAATTCATCTCATCGGAAAGTGCACCAAGTCTCATTCCAGCATCATCTAAGCTTTCCAAACCTTGGGAGTAAAGAAGAAAAGTCTCTTCCAAAGTAGGCTTCCTCGGCTCAAGAGCCTCGGACTCCTCATTTGGTTGAAACTCGTCTTCGAAAGTAATGAAATGAAGATCGTCATTGGATTCGAATAATGAATCCAACTCAAGCTCCCAATAACGATTTTCATTCCGATAAATATTTTCAAGTCTTTCATTTTCAAGAAAATCTTGAAAATGGAAAACTTGAAAACTATCCCCAAAGGAAGAATCATTAGAATAACCGTAATAACTATAAAAGAAAGACATGGTTACCTCGTTGTTGATAGATGGAGAAACCAAGAAATAAAGTGAGCAACCGCGAATGAAAGTTTCTTAGCGCTCAAAGTATGCAAATCCTGCAAAAAAGGTTAAAACAAAGAATACAAATACAAACGGAAAAATACTACAAAATAATAAAACAATTACAATCTAAAACACACTCCCCGGCAACGACGCCATTTTGTGATGCGGCGGAAAAAGTGTGCGCGTGTAAAGTGCACAATCGCCGTGTGTTTCGCCGCTGCGATACAAAAGATAAAACCTAAGCTACTACTACACTTGACAAGCAAGTAAAGCGGTAAGTCGGGTATCGAGAATCCACAGGGAGTAATTGAATTTTAGATGTTAATTGTTTAATTACTTCACGAATAAAAGTGTAAAAGATGATAGGCTGGAAATGATAACAAAAGAAAAGAATAAGTTAATGCTTGATTAAAGGAAAGCGAGGATCGGGATCGCATTCTACCAAACGGATCGTAACAACTACTAACTAGAGTTAAGGCTCGAAAGCAATCTAATCGAGCATATCCAATTAAGCATAAACATCACGCAAGAAGGAATTTAACCCAAAGTTGCGAGATAAAACATTTAATGGAAAATGGTCGCACGCGGATTAAATTCGGATTGTCGCTATAAACACTGAAGTTGCGTGACAAATAAAGTTAAACGCGTAACAATCCAACTTTAATACACGCGGTTTCAATTAAACGCGATTTTGCACAAAACCTAGTTTTCGGAGCTCGGGGCCCGAAAATGGCTGAAATGAAATCCCGACCCTATTTATCTAAGGGTACATGGTGAGTTACACTAAATTATGATAATTAAACTAAGAAAGACTAAAATGCCCTTGCGTGTGCGATAGTGTACGAAAATCGAGCGAAACGCATCCGAAGTTCACACTAAGCATCCAAACACCTACAAAAGCTCAATTAACCCCTACAAAACATGTTAACATAGAAATCCGAGGTTATCTGGTTAACGAGCATAAATATAGGGATTAAGATACCCGAGGGGGCTAATAACGCGTATGTTAACGGGTGAAAAAATGCAATATTTGCGTCGCATCAGGCTCTGACCCGTTTATATTTTCCTCCTCCTTGTATATATTGTATTACTTCAGGTGTTCCTCCGCAAGGATGCCTTTGATGTTATCCATCCAGGGTATTTATGGCGCTGTGGTAGTAGCGGACTGTTGCGGCACTTTGATTTAGTCGATTCCTATCTTTGTAAATCTAGATTAGGTTTCAGTTTATATATTGAGTTAGTATTCAAGTGTTGTAGATTAACACTTCCATATTTCATTTCTCAAATTATTGTATTGTCTGTTACCCGACAGCATATTCGGGTATTTCATTGTTCATATTTGGTTGTACAATTTATTGTACTCTTTCATATTATTGGAGCATGCACTTTTCACTCATCATAGTTAGATGTATATTGTTTGTTATGTGCAATATTGGTTTTGTTGTTGTTGTTATTATAAAAGTTTTAAATTTTTGACAATTCGCACTTAATGATTTCGGGTAGTTAGACTTATATTATAGTGCTTAGAGTTGATATTGAGACTGTGCCATCTGAGATACCTGATTTATTATAGTATGGGGCTGGCCACCCGTTATTATTTGGAGCGGGCTGTCACAGGTCTAATAGATAAGATGTGTTCTGGTTGCTTAGAATCTTCAAACGGGAAGATTTCTTCAAACTATATTGGGATTTTCTCAGATATTAGACGTGTCCTGGATACTTAGGATCTTCAAACCTTTTTGGTTGTTCCACGTATAGTTCCTACTATAGAATGCCATTCAGAAAGGCACTATTGATATCCATCTGATATACCTTGAAGCTCGAATGACATGTGATGGAGGGTAATGAGCGAACGGACTCAAGCTTCGTAATAGAAGAAAATGTCTCCTCAAAGTCTGCACCCTCAATCTATGTGTAGCCCTAAGCGACTAACGTAGCCTTATTCTGAATAATCTTACCATTTTTATTCATTTTATTCTTGAAAATCCACTTGGTACTATTCACGTTAGTCTCACTAGGTTGGGGGACAAGTTCCCATATATCATTCTTTCTAAATTAAAGAAAATCATCCTGCATAGCAGATATACAGTGTTAATCCTATAGTGCTTCTTTGTAGGTTTTGGACTCGACTTTTGACGTGTAGTAGACATGACTAACAACATTCTCAAGTTGGGAATGAGTATTGACCCCTAGGGTGGGATCTCCTAGAATAGTAGAAGGATCATGACTCTTACGAACCCAAGTAGGTGTGTCGCCTAAGACATGAGTAGGTTCCACCCTGAGTGTGTGTGGGATGAGGGGATCATTACCAGAAAGGTATTAGTCCTCACACAAATGGCTGGGGTCAACTAATTCCAGAAGTTGGTCATCTTGCACAGTGACGTTAATTGACTTCATAACCTTAGAGATGCTCTTATTAAACAGTCGGTATGCTCTATTATTTGATGAATATCCGAACAATATTTCCTCATCGCTCCGAGAGTCAAACATTCCTAACTTCTCTCTATTCCGTATGATATAACATTTACTCCCCCAAACACATAAATATGCCATGTTGGGCTTCTTTCTAGTCCAAAATTCATAAGGCGTCTGAAGAATGTTTGGATGCAAGTAAACCCTATTCACCATATGGCATGCGGTAGACATTGCCTCTGCCGAAGATCTCCTAAAATCCTTATGACCAAGAAGCATAGATCTATCAACCTCCTGAATCGTTCAATTCTTCCTATCAACGATCCCATTTTACCAAGAGGTCCTTATGGCCAAAAACTCATGTTTTATTTCAAGGCTATCATAGTAAAGATCTACTTTAAGCTCTTTAAATTCAGTGTCATTATCACTACATATTCTATTGATAGTACATTGTGTTGATTTTGTAGGACAAGAAAATTGATCGTTAAGAACTCTAAAGCATCTGATTTCTCCCTCAGAAAACCTAAGACAGAGCATCTTGGGAAGTCATCCACCATCAAGATGATATATCTCTTACCATGCTATGTTTCTGTACGAGTAGGACCCAAAAAATCCATGTCAATTAGCTCAAGTACCCTCGAGGTGGTAACAAAATTCAACTTCCTGTGGGGGCTACAAATTTGCTTTCCCAACTGATAGGGCCCACAAACTGTGGAAGTTCATCTCCTAAGAGATGGTAAGACACGTACTAGGTCCCTTTTTACTAATCGATCTAAATCTTTAAAGTTCACATGACATAGATGTTGATACCATAGATCCATAGGAGTGATCCTTGCGTTATTGCAGACAAATAAAAACTTGGGCATTATCTCGTAGCAATTATATTTTGTCCTCACCCCTTGTAATATGAGTTTACCGGCTTGATCATAAACATTACAAGCATCCTCGTCAAACTTAACTGCAAAGTTAGCATCGTAAAACTAGTGGATGTTGAGAAGATTTGCCTTCAAACCTTTGACGTACAACACATTCTCTAGCTTAGGAAATCCTAGTATCTCTATAGTACCTTATCCTATAATACTAGACATGCTCCCATCACCAAAAGTAATTTTAACTTCCTTGTGGTCCACTAAGGAGGTAAAAAATGAGACGTCGCCAGTCATTTGTGTAGAACGCCCATTATCAAAATACCACTTTGAGGTATTCTAAGCTTTCAGAGCAACATGAGCAATAAGAGCTTTGTTGTCATTTTTAGGTACCCAAGTGGAGGTAACCTTTTATTTACCCTTGTTCCTGGTGGCTCTAGTCTCAAAGTTGGTAGTATCCACACACGGTTCAGATATTCGTTGGATTATCCCATTAAGCACTGAGAAGTAGCGACTAAAAACTCAACTTGTTCTAATAGTCTCGTGAGATCACATGTGGGGTTTGATGGATATAAGTGCATCCTGTCCGACCCAAACTATAGAAAAACACTCTCGGGTGGCCTTTCCTCTTATAATAAGTACCAAAGTACACAATATGATTCCTACCTGGATTTGCTTTTCTTAGCCGCACAACTTTCTTGGGTTTTGGTGGATGACCATAAGGATTCATTGTAAATTTAGGTACTAGTCCAGGTGCAATTTGTGAAGTGGAAGCACCATAAAAAAATGCCAGGCCTCTCACAAAATCCTAATTCAGGGTCAAGGAGCATCTTTACAACCTTTCCAGATTTATCCTCAATTTGAACCTTGACTTCACGGGCTCTTTCAAGATTGTGAGTGAGCTGGGCAACAAGGTCTTGCTGAATCTTACGAGCCTATTCGAATTCACATACGTCTCTTATCAGATTAAACACTTTCTTTATCAAGTCCCCTTTGACTTATGTGAAGTCCCCTTTCTCTCTAGACAAACTCTCTTTCTCCAAACACACTTTCTCTCTCTCTCTCTCTCTCTCTCTCTCTCTCTCTCTCTCTCTCAAAGCGGTGCACAAGGAGGGCTCACTTTCCCTCATTTCTTCTAACTATTTTTCTAATGATGCAATCCTAAGAACTAAACCTTTATTACTCTTTTTGTTATTAAATGAATTAGCATAAGCACGAATAAGGTCACTCTCGCTCTCACTCCCTATATCCTCTCTCTCACTCTTAGTGTCGAGGTCTCCATGCAAAGAGGCATCCTCATCGTCGTGAGGTGCATCAGAATCTCTCACGTGGATAGCCATGAATGCGATGAAGTTTCACTCATGCGGTTATTCTTCTCCTCAATCCACCGACTCAACTCGCTATCTTCACTCAGGGAAGCATTAAAAACCGCTTTGCCGTTTTCTTTGGCTAGTTTATTTAACCTTGTATCACTCTCAAAAGATATATGACCCTTACCGTCACACTCATAGAATCTCTCTTCGTTTATCTTTGGTGTGTCTTTCTTTTCTTTTTCAAAATTCTTGACATTTTTATTTTTTTTTAAATTTCTTTTTATCATTAAACTAGACACTATTTTTTAATTTGAGAAACTTCTTAAAATTCTTCACAAACAAAGCCAAATCATCTAAATCGAAGCCTAAATCAGAATCTGACGTATTTTCCTTACTTTTTTAGACGATTATTCCCTCCTCCAAGATGACTCAAAAAAAATTTGGCTTGGGCTTTAAGATCTACCCCTTTATCTTTTTCTTTAACAACTTTAGGAAAAATATCAATATCGTAGGTTTGAAGATCACCTACAAATTCTTCGAATTTAAGAGTGTTCAAATTTCCTAAATAATTTAATACAGTGACTTTGGGGATCAACTGCTTAGGCAAAGAATGCTGGATTTTCTTAACTAGACATGCATTAGGAATGTGCTCACCAAGGTTGAAACTAATGTTAACTATATCGGACAATCTTGCATAGAATTCATCAAAACATTCAGTCTCAAGCATAGTTATATTCTCAAACTGTGTAGTTAGGTTCTATAATTTAGATTCTTTAACAACGTTCGTGCCTTCCTGGGTAAGTTGAAGAACATCCCATGCTTCTTGGGACGTGGTACACGTCATTATACGTCGAAACTCATCAGGAGTGATGGATCCAGAAATGGCACTCAGACCTTTAGAATTATATTGGGACCATTAAAACTCATAATCGATCCATTAAGCCACGAATTTTAAACTTGTCACATTTTTAACAGTGAAAGTGGGAGGTGTCCACCCATTTTCAACAAGAATCCACACATGTTCATTAATGGCTTTAAGAGCGGATTTCATACGGGCTTTCGAGTATGCATAGTTAGAGCCCTAAAAAACTTGAATTTTATTAAATGTTTTTTGCATTTAAAGAAATGACTTTTCAAATAATCAATTTATAAAGGAATTGATATTAAGGAAAAAATAATTGAGGAAAATTAAACGATAAAGTTGTGTAAGTGGCTCTGATACCAATTTCAGAGTTCTATTTTTGTTCAACCGGAGAAAAAATTTAATAAAATCCAATTTTTAATTATCCAGATTTAAACACATGCCAAAAATATGCATCTAAAGGTAATTGATTATACATTCAACATAATCACATCAAGCAAGTATCAATCACACACATCAAATGAGGATAAAATCCCCAAGGGGGCAAAACCTTTTTGTTTCAATATGGTTTGTAAACACATACATACATAAAAAATACAGTTTGACAAGCAAAGACCCTTAGGTACTGGTTCGTTGTTGTCAGCAAGAGATCCCTCAAGATACTCCAAGTTCATCAGTATGGAGAACCCTCTTCTTAACATAAGATGGTCCATGAATGGGTATGACTGGGTTTAGAATGATTCACACATATGATTCTAAGTGTTTGTGAATCTCAAAGTGTTTGGGTTTGAAACATATAAAGACTTCACATATTGGGTGAATAAATTTCTCCCTAAAAGTCCTGAAAAAAATGATCTTCGTAATATACATTTTATAGAAGCAAATAGAATTTGGTGCGCAAGATTTTTCAGAGGCCGTCAGACCGGTTTGGAAAGAATCATCGGATCGATTTGCCATTTGGATAAGTTCAATTTTATTTTTAACGTATTTATCCGGTCAGAAGACTTTTCCTGTACAAAATTACAAAATGGATCGGTTCAATGCCCTCTTAAATGGATCGGTCTAGATTTTTCTTTCTTTCTATTCCTATATGAGATAATTTATGAATAAAAAAATCAATACCATGAACCCACAATGCAGATAATGAGCATGATGCACGATCTTGATGATGATAGGCATGTGAAACACAAAATTCGAACTGAAGCGACCAAGATCTGATAGTGCTGAGACGAGCAGACTGTAGTGGTATACGATATAGATGCTGATATCTTGGATAAAACTAAAAATCCTAGATTCTAACCTGGACATTAATAAAACATGTACTTACAGTTACTATTTATAATATGTGGATATAAAGGAAGTAAAACAAATACCATGAACTGATGATTAAGAAATAGCCCCATTGTCTTTAAATCTTCATAAATTTGGGATAATCAATTCATCAATGGCTAGGATCAATCGATTAATGAAGAAAATATCTGGGAGGGTCGTTCAATCGTCATTAGTCGATCGATCGATGGTTCTTAAATTTTTCCACTACCCATAGGTCTTTACCAAAACCATATTCATCTATCGATTCCCAGTTTTCAGCAATAATTTATCTTCCTTTCAAACACAAAAAGACTTCAAGAGAACGGGCACAACTCGGTCATAAAGAGGAAATGAAATTTCGTTTGAGACCACACGAAGCTAACTCAATAGGATACGCTTCCATGGAGATTCTCCAATTGTCTAAAGAAGATTAAAATTAAAAAATTGCCCCTCAAGTTGCATAAAATGACATAAATTTTCAGAAACTCAACGAATTGCTCCGTTAGACATTCCAAAATCTCAAAAGCTCATATAAACCTTGCAAAGCAAACACATACACACATATATCGAAAATGAAGGTTAACCAATATATAAGCATAAATTTATTCTTTAATGACCACAATTGTGTTATGATTCATAAGTTCATAGAATGCTAATATACAATATTCGTGACTAATCCATTTTTTTGCCAATATTTATTTCTTATGTGACTTTGCATGTTGTCTACTTATACCCATTATATATGATTTTTGTCTTTTATTTCCTTTTTTCATTTCAAATAGGTGGAGAAAACTTTGTTCACTTTTACATTGAGGGGAAGTAAAATTTATTTCCTTTATTCGTCAATTGTGTAAAAAAGAGGGACTTAGTTTTCCTTTCACTTACTAGAGGGGGAGAAAGTAATGTATATGATATGGGGAGTTTTTTTTTAATTGGGATTTGTTATGTATGGGGATAATTTTTGGATAAAGTGTGTTATTAACATGTTTTATCACCTAGTGATATCTCGATATAAGATATAATTCACATGCTCAAATGTTCCATTGGTTTTCACATGCTCACATGTTACATAAAATATTATTTTCTCATCTCTATATTTTGATACTTGTGCACATGTTATATAACATATTTTTTTTATCTCTTTTATATCATTACATATTTATATGATGATTCCTAAGTACAGGGTTTATCATTATGCATGACGTTCCCTATGTTATGTTGTTTGTTTTTTCATGTGATTACACGCACAACATTGATAATTCCAACTCTATCCCATTATTTTAGACGTGAATTTTTCTTCATCGCTGGTCTTCGGGATTTTATACAATACCTTTTTTACATTCACTATATGGTTTGTGGAGTGTGTGTCTTGTTGGGGTAATAAGATCATTTTTGGGTTTTTGCGATTTTGCTAAGGAATAGATAAAGAAGAGGATTGCAATTATAATTTTATATAAATATTAGTTAGACAGATTCGAGGAAATTTTTTTCAAATCAATTGAGTCCATCATTTCATACAGATTGATTCTTTATGAGTGAGGTAAGTTCATTTTGTCTAGGTTAGATTTACATAAACCTTGAAAATTGAAGGTCTTACACATGACCCATTGAGGAGCTCTAAATTCGAACATTCACATTGAAGTGAAGAGGTATCCTTTTTATGTACTTATGATTTGTACAAGGATAAACACACACGTGAAAGATATTTTCTAATTATGTTGCTAATTGATTTCAAATGTGTGAGGATAAAAAAATGAACAAGTAACTTGAAAAATAATCTTAGATATTTTTTATTTTATTACACTAATTTGGGAGTTGGTATATTATTTTAAACTGTTAAAGATATTATGACACGAGTTTAAGCTTTAACCATTTGCATGATTCATTATTTAGTCAACACGAACGACTAGTTTTCACGACTACAAGATGGAGCCTGTGTGGATAATTGAGGTCATGGTTCCATAGTCTATAGAAATGTTCACATGGCTATATCTAACCATGTGTTCGATTGACCAAGATTTTGAATTTTTCCTATTTAATGGGAAATTTCTCTCCCTTTTTAAGAGATCTAAAAAAACATGCTTGAATCACACGTTTGAGGGATTTTCAAAGTTGATAGATTCTCTATCTCTCTTATCTTTCAAATTTAACTTATTTTCAAAAAACATTTGAAACATTGTTTTTTGTTTGATTCAATGTGTTTTTGAGATGATTTATAGTTGATTATAAACACCCAAAAGTGTTATATACCTAAAATAGACACATTGAATTTCATAAATATCGATAAAATTGGCCATATGCAGGTATTTTATTTATTTTACAGGTAGAAACACACTTGAAGATTCAAACGGATTAATTCAAGGTACTTTGAGAAAAAATATTTGCATATTTGAATTCAAGGGAAAATTGTTGGATTCAGATGATTAATTTCGAACTTGGACAAATCATAGTAATTTTAGGACTAGAATCAAGGGACTCCTAGGTTCAAACGGTGTGTAATCATACTTAAAATGAATACATTATGACTGTGCAATATTCAAAACTAGAATAATGTGAAAGTCAAAGACTTAGGTCATATTTGAAGTCAACCCCTTGAACCGTGCACTATTAAAATATTATCGGCACCAAAATCAAAATCGTGTCAATTTTTGTGGTTCGCGATTTGGAGTTCATGTGTGAAAGATATTGATATTTCAGGTTTATTGGAAATTAATAGAATTCAGGGAAAATATCATGGGTAGGTATGTTTTCGCTCAAAATAATAACCAACTCACATTCCGAACGTCAAAAGCAACATAGGTTTGTGCCAAGGCATGGAGTGGGAATGATTGGTTTTGCATAAATTCTCTAGGCACCACTGGGTGCTATCCGGAATAGACATGTGGTGACCCATATATCCTTCAATAAGACTCCTATACGCGCAGCCCAAACACGCCACATGCATGCGAGGGATTTTGCTATTAAGTTGACTTTTGCTTTATTCTACTTTCCAACCATAAACTCATATTTCTTTAATTAAAACTCCATTATTCTTACTTCCTTCTCCATTTATTTTTAATTTCTTTTTTAATAGAAACAAAACTTTAATAATTTCTCCCACACCTCAACTCTCAACAGCCAACCCTTATAATTATAAATATTCCTTACCCTACCTCCTTTTATTAAAAAATACAAAAATACCCAAAAACCCTAATTTTCAACTATAAAAGTGAATTTGGTCTTCATTTCAAGGAGGCTAACCTAGGGACTAACATATAACCAATTTAGACTAACTTATGCATCCACTGAGTTCATATTAATATATATATATATATATATATATATATATATATATATATATATATATATATATATATATATATATATATATATATATATATATATATATATATATATGTATGTATGTATATGTATGTTTAAATTAGATTAGTTTAGTTTTAATCTTAATATTTCTTTTGTGCTTTTTAAAGAAATGTGTGATTTTTTTTTATTTCAAGATGCAAATTGAGAGTTTATGAGATATGTTCAGAGAGGGAAATATTATCATATATATAATATTTGTAGGTGTTCTTCATTTTATAATCTTGGAGGTTGATGAAAATGCAATGAGACTTGGTTTCAATATTGTTCGCTTTATCATTTATTCTTTCTTTTACGCCACTCATGAATTTTTTTTACATTTTATATGTAAAAATAATTCACTTGTTAGGATAAATACCCTCATTAAAAGGGATAGGTGAAACTTCTATGTTCTTCTTCTATTTAATTTACTTTTGTAATTTCTAATTCTATTAGGTTCCTTTCAAAATAGATATTGAACATTGAATATCAAAATGGATTTCGAGAGAACGCATTCGATTCTAGTCATGCTTCAAGAGAAGGGAACTTATTTTTTAATAAATAAAAAATCCCCCCCCGAGTGATAGATGGGGTGATGTTTCCATTAAGAAAGAACCCGAGATTTTTATACAACAATATCTTAAAAATAAAAATAGAGATAGGATTTTCTTAAGTTAAATGTTTTTTAAGAATTTGTAATGCTAAAACTAATTTGTAATGACTTAGAATAATTTTAATAAATTATCCCTAAGAGTTAGTTTATTAGAAAAATTTATTCTTATTCTTCAAGTGTTTTGTGAAAGTATAAAAATTAAATTTGCAAAGAAGATTTTGTTTTCTGTAAATTTTCGACGAGAGTCGATTTGTAATTTAAATAGATCTTGGAATATTCTAAAATTAAAAGTCTCTTAATTAAAATAAATAATTAAGTCATGGAAGTGGATTTTCCTCCCTTGTTTGTTCTCTCATTTATTCATTTAAAAAATTTTCAATTTTAGTTTGTGTTATTAGTTTATTTTAAATTGGAGTTCCTCGTTATTATTATAAACATCCTTTAACAATTTCTTTAAATTAGCATCACGTAGACTTCATGTTGCTTTTATCCACATTAAGGAGTGCGTACTGGCCCCTTCCTTGCCTGTACATATGTTTTAGAGTATTTATATGTATGAATGGTATTTTCGATTTATAGTAGTTGAAACAACGATACAAAAGACATATTATAAAATGGCACCATTGCTAGAGTTTTAAGAATTGGACTTCGCTCAAATTTTGATGATAGACTTTCAATGAAGTGCCATTGTCGAATTTTTTGAGTTGAAGAGTGTTATGGAGATTTTTACATTTTTTCATTTTGTATATATTCTTTATTTTCTTCAATTGGTTGCATTTGGAATTCTAAGGCCTTGTACATTCATTTATGGTCATTTGAACAAAAAATCTTTATAATAAAGAATAAAGGAAGAGGGAAAAAAAGAAAAAAAGGGAAGAGGGATGGAATAAAGAGAGAGCGTCGTTAGAATGGATTGCAAGCCTCTCTATTTTGTGTCTTTGGGACTCTCGGAATGACTGGAAATAGGAAAAATTCCCCTCAGTTAAATAAAATCAATCTTAACCTACGTGTGTTAAAGCCGTAGAAGGTACATTTCATTTTCAATTGCACATATCTAGTTATCTAGTCTATTCATTTTATGATTATTTTCTCACCTGTGACTTTATTTATGCAACATTTTACTTTTAATGGTTTGATTAATTAATTGAACATAAGGCCTATGCAAAGTTATTCAAAGATGAAGGGATTTCATCACCCAACTCATTCACTTATTCCTTAGTGTTCATCCCTTGCTATAATAAAAATTAAAAATCAATCAATTAGTTAGACTCCTAGGTTACGGTATATATATGATCCTTTTTGGAAAAGTTTAACTTATAGGAAATTCCTTAGAGTCTTCTCCACCAAAAAACTCATCGATAGGTTCTCTTTAAGGTACATTATTGTCCAGTGAAATATGGTTTTATGTGTGGCCGCCCACTAGAATTGGTGTGTGTTGTCCCTAACATTCTACCAGCTGATTGTTTTGCCCTAGTAAATTTGTAACGAATTATGTGGAAAGCTTCTAGTTGTCTTGTGAATGAAGTAGGGAAACACATTGCTCAAAGGCAACGTAAAAACCTCCGTGATTTTTTCACCTACGGATAAAATAAAATTTTACAACCAAATCACTTAATGGAGGATTAATATTGGCCACGTGGTTATCAGGATTTATCGCTCTTGTACATGTATAATTCAAATATTTTAGTAGTAAGGTTTGTATTGTCCATCGTGTGTTTCATAGCGCGTACATTTTTATCCTTTTTTTTATATTCAAAAATCAAAAAGCTTTTACATCCTTTTTCTTATATCGAAAAAAATCTAGTAACATTTTTCATCCTTTTTCTTAAATTCAGAAATTCCAAAAATGGTTTCCATCGTTTTCAAAATTCAAAACACAATTTTTGTAACAATTTAAAAAAACAAAAATATTTTGAAGAATCCTTTTTTCCACTGTCCATCCCATCATGGATGAAGAACACCCTTTATGGGACCACTTTGGCCGATATCCATATTCATTGTGCACCTATTGCTATTAATTCAATCACTTGTCCCTTGCTTATCTATACGAACAAACCTTGGACCAAGTGTATCCATATGACAGTGTTTTAGAACCCACATCGGCATATCATCATGACATATCCAATACCAATTGGTGTGAGAAACCAAACTATTGGTGGCAAATTGATCACCCTCAAACGCAATATGAATTCCAACCTCATCTACTAGATCCTCACACTTTCCAATAATTATCATGGCAACCTAGTGAACCCCAACCCGATTAGTCCTCTTACTATTCTGCCAATGATTATCAACCTGTTATCTCTCACGAAGGCCATCCTCTTATGTATGAGAATTTCACTCCATTCCACAAATTTTATATGAGTATTCTATGTATAGTGCTGCTAATAAAAAGTTGTGTCCACCAAAATCTTACACCATTGTACCATCACAATTATGTTGACAATTGTGTTGATTTATCTATAGAATGTAAGACTTATCCATACCCACAATTTCCAAACAAACCAACATTTACGGTTACTCCAACCATTATATCTAAATATATGCTCGAGTTTATACCTATTGAGCCCACTATGTGTGTTCTCAAGGAACCTCTTCCTTATAGGTTAGCTCTTGCTACGAGTTCTCCCCAATTAATCAAGATTTTCCCATAGATGGTTACTACCTTTCTTTATATGAATACTCTGCAGACATGTTTGGCTCATTTTAAGTCTAATATTAATGTTGATTCTAATATCTGGGATCCTAACGTCTCTTCTAACCCTTCCACCACCATGGATGGCTACATCTAGGATGATCAGTCGATCTCTCCCTCACTTGATATCTGCCTCTTTCGAATGACCTTTAGGATCATTCTAAGTGTGTGTCCACCACTTTAGAATCAAACTATCTTCCTTCACCCATTGTTTTACCCGACCTTCCATGGTGTTTTGACCGCGTTAGCTTCCTATTGCCAAATATCTATTTAGGACCTTACTTGGTCCCACCTTACATCCTATGAGAGTATATGTTGTGATAATCTCATCATAACTGACACTGAGGTTATTCATCCTAGTGCACCCTTTCATTGTGGCTCTTATTATTATCAGTAACTCATTGATGTGTCACGAAGTGACCATTATCATCAACATTTATAGGACAATTGCGTAATTTTTGGGGCACGCCCACATCCATTTTACCATACACTTCCGCCTTCCTCTCTAAATTAAGCATCATGTTTATAAGACCCTTATTTTCCTCACTTTTTGCCTCCATAAGGACAATAATCAGTGTCTCTTCACTGTCACTCTTTCTACACCTTTCTATCTTACCACCCACACTTAGTCCACCGATGTGTTACATTGTGTAAATCACTTTTCCTTGAAAGTGCATTAACCCGTGTAGCCTTTAGCAAAATAAAACTAATTTTTCAATATGGTTTGGTGGTAACTCCCATCATCCACACAACACCTCCGGTGGTTGTAGTTCATATCTCTAGGGATGAGTACATTTACATCTTAATGAGGATATTAAACTTAGCGTTGACAAGAGGTAGCCTGTTGTATCCATGTTTCTGAACATGTGTTTGTATGATCAAATATATATAATTTCTCTTATCTTAGGCTTTATTTTATTATTGGAATATCCTATTAATAATCGATTCATTAACCAAACTCCACCATCTTCAAGATTGAAGACAGACCTGCAAGTTCTGAAGGTATAAAACATGGGTGTTTATAAATTTTGTAAATTATATGTTGGTATTTGTTTTAGAAAAATCAAGGGTATTTTTTAAAATTTTTGTAAAATAATATTTTTTATCCTCATTAAAACAAGTAGAAATATCGTTCGAACGAGAACTGTGATCTCATTAGAATGGACTTATAACGACCTTTAAACAAGGTATGTTTTCTAAGCCAAATAAATTTCATTTAAAGTACATTAGATGGACATTCAAACAAAATCAGCTATATTGTCATAATGGGTAGGATTCTCATTCGAACGAGACCTTAGTTTTTGTTCAAACGACATCCACTTTTGTTCGGCCAAAATACGCAACCACGAAATTCATGAAAACCTTATAAATACTTGTTTTGAGGATTTTTTTCAAATGACTTTGGCCAAAACTATTGCTTCATATATGATCCAATTTTTTTTTATGTCACAAAATCAATTTTAGTTTCGCAAATCTTTAATCCCATATGTGATTTGTGAACTTTGTAAAACCCTAGTTTCAAATACCAGGCATATATGTTGTGGAGTTAATACTCTATGATTGACTTGTGAATCTAGGTTTAATTACTAAAGAAGAAAAAGGTTAATCAATGGATACCAAGGGTAGATCGCTACCCGTGGAAGGCTCCAAATCGAGTCGTATTCTTTAGAAGGTTTTGAGGACATTTGTATGTTAATTGTTTTTAAAATCATACTGAAGTGTTGAATATAGGCTTTTCCCCTTTTTAGGGATTTTCCGCATCTATACTTGATTTCTTATGTGCTTGGTCTGGTGATGTAATAATGGAATACATCTCGTATGAACACCTAATTTAATTGAAGATAAAATTTGGTAAAAATTGGATTTATGCATGGGAACCTAAGGTACAAATCAATCCATCGAATCCTTAGCATTCTCGTATTGGTATCAAAGTAGATTACACTAAATTACTATGTAATATTTTTACAAAATTATTTATGTCAATTTTTTTCTAGAACTTATTGATCTTTAAAAAATTGGGTTTAATGGATAATATGCCTAATAGGATGCCTTTTCTTATGGTTTAAAGTGTGCCTAATACAAATCTAGAATGCGATAACCATTAAAATGTGTCTGGATGGTTTGTGAAAGAAGGTGGACACCACCCACTGTGATAGTTGATAATTTCGTATGTCAAAAACTTATCTCTTAATGGACAAAGGACAATTTCAAGTGGATCAATTTAAACTCCCGCAGCCTAAGTGCCAGCTCGAGAGTTGTCACCCCTGATGAGTTTTGTCACATTATGATGTGCAAGATGTCTGAAGAAGCTAGGTATATCCTCCATCTCAAACATGAGGGTAAAAATTATGTAAAAGTTTCCAAGCTATAAAATCTCACCACTCAATTTGAAATAATAAATATGTCTGGTTCGAAATCTTTTAATGATTTTTATGCATATATGTCTTATATAGTAAACTTGAGTTTCAATTTAGGCAAGAAAATCCCTGAGATGCATGTACTTAAGAAAATTTTGAGATCTCTCCCTGCCCACTTTATTCCCAAGATTATCGTGCTAAATTCACAAGGTATACTAGATAGTATTGGGTTAGAAGAAATTTTAAGAGACCTTCAAATGCATGACATATATATGTTTCCTAAAATAGTTAAACCTAAGGAATGGGTAATTTCTTTAAAAGCTCAATCTAAAAGGAAAGAAAAAGTATCGTCTGATTCCTAGCATGATTTTGACTTGGATGATTTAGCCATATTTGCAAAAAAAATTAAAATTTTTCTCAAACTTAAAAATCAAAATACTTCTGAAGAAAAGAAAAGTTTTGAGAAAAATAGAAATTATAAATCGATCAATAAAATTTATTAGAAATAAAAAAAATATTTCTCAAAGAAAGATGAGGATAAATGCTATGATTGTTAGGGAATGAGAAATAAAGCTCACGAGTCTCTGACGAGGTTAAAGAGACAATGCAAAGGCAAATCTACCTTAAATGCCACACTTAGAGATAACAATGTCGAGTCAAGTGATTTGGGGGACGAATCTCCGCATAAATGTAACTTCAATACTTTCATGGCTACTTAATTTATTATATCGAGTGCAACTCATGACAATGAGGAGGCTACTAAACATGAAAACCTTGATAATGAGTCTAGTCATTCCAAATAGAGTGAGGAAGAGGATGTTCTAAGAGAGACTGAGAGTGAACTTCAACGTGCCTATGCGGAAATTTATTTTGAATCATTTAAAATGAAGAAACAAAACAAAGGTTTAAAGTTAAGAGTTGGGAGAGGATAGAGAGAGAATGAGTCCTCAATGAGACAAGCTTTAGGAGAAAGAGTTATTTTAGATGAGAGATAGAATGGTGACTTGATTAATAAGGCGCCAAGTATTCCGAGAGATCTTCAATCATCCACAGAGACTCGTGAAAAACTTGAAGACCTTGTATTCTAACTTAATAAAGATCTTGAGCATGCATAGGAGGTTAAGGTTAATATATAGGATACTTCATAAAAGGCAGGAAACATGTTCCTCTTTCCCGCTTTATGTTTTGGTGAGAGTCAAGGAATAGGTTATGATGGTGCATCCACTTCCTAGACTGCACCAGAACCAATTCTTAATTTTTTGGTTAATACTTATAGACCTTAACCTAACCCCCAAATTAGAGTTCAACATAAGAAACCAAACCAAGGTAGACCAAAATGAGTCTATGTTTTAACTTTTTGCGAAAGAAGAGGTCAATTTAGAGAGTTTTGCTATAATTCAGGTAGAACATAACGAACACGTACTCCCGCAGAGCCCTCTAAAAACTTTTCTCATCTTACATAGAATGTTGAGTTCTAGTCGCTATTTTGCAAAGTTTGATGGAAAAATTTTAATGGGTGTCTTTATCATTTGAGAACCCTTCCAATGCTCCCACTAGATCCAACAACGATAAGGGAAAAAAAATGTTACCTTCTTTTTGGTACCTAAGAAAGACAAGAAAACCGTATTGTTCAGGTTGCTCTGAAGGTTTAAGTTACTTCTCAATGGTATTTTTATAGCGTGGTCTCTAGGCACATGAATAGTGACATATAATTTTTTACTCACCTTCTGGATTACAAGGAAGGTAAAGTCACTTTTTGAGATAGCATACGTCTAGTATTTTAGGCTGAGGTTTTGTTGAGATACGCAGATTCCCTAAACTAGACAATGTTTTTTACATTAAAGGGTTGAAAGAGAACTTCATTAGCATAATTTAACAGTACAACATAAAAATTAATATAAAGTTTGATCGGTCCTAATGTAAGGTTTATGACCAATTCAGTGAACATTTACTACAAAGTGTGAGGACCGTATATAATTTCTATGGGATTGTGCCCAAGTCCTCCTGTTTGTGTGCATCAGTGCCTAGGTTTCCTCAATGGACCTTTAGCATCAACGACTATCATGTGTACTTTAAAAATCTTGAGAGATTAATGAAAAAGGACCTAGTTTGTAGATTACCATCACTTGGGAAACCAACTTCTACTATTTGTGGACTTTGACAACGAGGAAAAAAAATTGAAGTCCCCATCAAAAGTTTAATACGATTACCAACTCTAATGTTTTGGAGTTGATTCAGATGGATCTTATTGGTCCTATATGCCTAGATAGCTTATGTGGTAAGAGAGATATTCTCATGATGGTCGATGACTTTTCTAGATATCCTATCATATTATTACTTAGAGAAAAGTCCTATGGATTTGTGTCCTTAAAAACCAAGTGTTGTGTCCTACAAAACCAACATGATGCCACTATTAATCAGATGCGTAGTGAAAACGGAATTGAAATTAAAGAAGCTAAAGTGGATAGCTATTATGATGGAGTGTCCATCAAACATGATTTTCGGCCATTCGCACTACTCAAAAAAATGGGATAATTGATAAGAAGATTTGGGTGATAGAATAGATGGCTAGATTCATGATTTTTAGAAGAAACATGCCTAGACATTTTTTAATAGAGGTAGTGAGAACCACGTGCCATATGGTGAATATGGTATATCTTAGTTTTGCACACGCTACACATGCCTTATGAGTTATGTATAGGGAAAAAACCCACCACACGTATTTCCGTGTCTTTTGGGGTAGTTATTACAACTTGAGAGAGGGAGAGCGCACTTAGGATAGTTCGACTCCCAAAGATATGAGGGGATATTTTTTGGTTATTCATCGAGTAGTAATTATTATAGGGGTTTTCACCTTGTAAGCGCTAATGTTATGGAGAA
Organism: Sambucus nigra; assembly: GCA_949130495.1. Classification (NCBI taxonomy): domain Eukaryota; kingdom Viridiplantae; phylum Streptophyta; class Magnoliopsida; order Dipsacales; family Adoxaceae; genus Sambucus; species Sambucus nigra. Next base: position 527,886,383 of record OX422221.1, on the reverse strand, counting down.
AATAAATGTCATGATTAAAGATAATGAGTCATCGACATTTATTTCTCCTAGACCCCAGTGTGAGGATAATGCACCCTTTATGATAATCCCATCATTCCTCATGCTAACACAGTGGACCCTGCTCCTAATTTAATTTACCCACCTTTTTGGGTTCAAATGCATCATGAACCTTCCAATATACTGGTTTATCCCACACTAGATATTAAGACTCATGCTCAACTCGAGAATGTGGTTAGCTATATTTGCTAGACCACCTTAGTTGAGCCTAATAATGTGAAAAAATCAGTCAGGTATGAGCATTGGATATCTTCCACACAAGAGGAGTTTCTTATGTTTTGCAAAAATGATGTTTGGGAGTTAGTACCCCCACCTAGCAAGACTACTATGATGGGTACCAAAGGGATTTATAAGAATTATATGGATAAGAATGGTATCATAACTCGAAATAAAACTAGATTGGTGAGTCGAGGTTAGACGTAAATTAAGACTTTAATGAGTCATTTGTCTCTATTGATATGCTTGTGTCCTTTCGCTTACTACTCAACATAGCATTTTATACTCACTTCAAGTTATATTAGATGGATCCCAAGAGTTCTTTTCTAAATATAATTGCATAGGATGAATTTTATGTGGAACAAACGAAAGGGTTTGAAGACCTTAAGCACTCCAAGTACATTTATTATGTTAAGAAGACCTTGTATGGTTTGAAGCAAGAACCCCATGCGTTATTAGAGATTCTCACTTCCTATCTATAAGCTCGTGGATTTAAGAGGGAGGAGTTGATAATACGTTGTGTGTGAAGATAGAGAGAGAGAGTGGTGTTATTTTTACTACCCAAGTCTATATGGACGATATAGTATTTGGATCCATGTGCTCCCTCCATGATCACACTTTTGAGGAGGATATGAAGAGAGATTCGGAGAGGACTATAGTTGATGAGCATACGTTATTCCTAGATCTGAAGGTTCATCATCTTGGGGATGGGATATTAATATCCCAATCCAAATATGCAAGAGACCGGGTGAAGAAATTTTATCTAGACTCATCCAATAACTCACGCACCCCTATAAGTACATCCACAAAGCTTAGTAAAGACATTTTAGGCAAGGATATAGAGAAAACACTTTATCAGAGTATGATAGGTAGTCTACCTCGCTTGACCACTAGTCGTCCTGATATTGATTTTAGTGTTACATTTTGTGCATGATACAGGCATCCCCAAAATAATTACTCGCACTTAAATGTATAATAAAATACTTGAGTTGAATTCTTTCTCCTAGTATTTGGTTTATCTTTGATACCAATAACCGTTTGTCCACACTAGTATAATAAATATTAAATAAACATTACTACACTAGTTTTAACGTTCAAGATTCATCAAAACATCACAGAATATAGATTTCTTGGATCAAAGTCATGAATAATACTACAACCCTAGTTTTTCATCATCTATTAAAAAATTATCATGAATCTCAATTTAATTTCATGATTTCCTAACTCTTAATTCATAAATTCGTTCATTTAATATAACCGGACGATCCACTACATGCAAACCTATCCAAGATCCATAATTTACTCTCGAATTTCACATTATTACAATTACTCATAATTTGTCTTCAAATCTAAACTATCGTGTAAAATATATGCCTGAATTCATTGCAAGATAAATTACATGACTTGAATTGGAGATTCTGATTCTTTGAAGCAAACGGTATGGTAATGATCCTCTCTTTTCGATCTATCCGGTGGTGGTGACGGTGGTGCAGAAGCCTCTATGGGTGGTTTCTCGTTTGGGAACAATCCTATCTTCCTCTGTAACTGTTGTTGGTTGTAATAACCCAAAGAGTTATGGTGTTGGGTGATATATTAAGTCTAAAATTCGTGGGTTATAATTCCTCAAAAAGTCAAAATGACTAAAATACCCTCTCGGGCTGTCGGTTAGGCCTAAAATGACCCTGGACCCAAACTAAACCCCCGGCTAGTGTTTTTTGACTATCTTGGTCCTTCCCGACGCGTTGGCGAATGCAAAACCCCCATAAATATGATGTAAAAATAATTTACTTTTAAATCCATTAAATTGGTTCCTGACACGACTAACACGCGCGTCCCAACTTAATTTTCAAAATTGCCGTATTTTTAACTCGCAATAATATTAATAAATTCATTAATCATATATTTCCATATTCACTCATTAATTTTCAACATAATTATCATAATCAAATACTAACTCTCGTCGTTCTAGTATTTAAATCTGGATTATTTTTTAATTATTTATCCCATTTAATTAAATTAATCCCAATAAATAAAATCAATAAAAATGCGGGGTGTTACATACTTCCCCACTAATAACAGTATTTCGTCATGAAGTTTGGAAATAAAAATATACCTGGAAAGAATAACTCTGGATAACGCTCACGCATCTCTTCCTCGCGCTCCCAGGTAGACTCCTCGGAATTATGATGCCGCTACTAAACACGCACTAATGGTACTATCTTCGATCTCAATTTCCCCTCACTATAGTCTAGGATAGCACCCGGAACCTCCCCATTGGAACTATTAGGATGTAGATCAATCTCCTCTAAAGCAATGTGAGTATGGGCCAAATCATCTCGAAGATATATCCTTGGTGAGGAAATGTGGAACACGTCATGGATCCTATGAATGTGTTCCAGTAACCCAAGTATATACGCAACTGGACCAATTCGCTCGATGATAGGGAATGGCCCCACATATCCAAGTGTCAACTTCCCATTCTTCCCAAAGCGCATAATCCCCCTCATAGGAGACACTCATAGCAATAATTGGCCGCCCACATTGAACTCTCAGAAGAAACGCTTTGCATTGGCGTAGTTCTTTTATCGATCCTGAGCAACCCGAATACGTCTTCGTATCATATTTATCCTTGCCGAGGTATCCTGAATCACCTTCGGCTTAAGTAGATTGTTGTCCCCCACCTCTAGACAAGATACTGGGTAACGACAAGGTCTACCGCACAATGCCTCGAATGCAGTCATACCAATAGTCAAACTAGTAGGAGTTATTACAGGAAAACTCCACTAGTGGGAGATACTACTCCCAACCTTCGCCAAAGTCAAGGATGCGCATATGAAACATGTCTTCCAACATTTGATTCGTCCTCTTAGTCTACCCATATATCTACTGGTGATGGGCTGTAATCAACCGCAGCTCCGTTCCCATAGCTTCCTGGAAACTCTCCCAAAACTGTGACATAAATATCTTATCCCTATCACACACGATATTGAAAGGCACCCCGTGGAGACTCACTATCTCAGTATTGAAGATCTGGGCGTACTGTCCCATATTGTAGTCGGTTCAGGCTTGCAGAAAGTGGGAAACCTTGGTCAACCGATCCAAAATCACCGATGAGGAATCGTGACCTCTCTACGATGTAGGTAGGCCCGTGATGAAGTCTATGGAAATGCTCTCCCATTTCCACATACGAACCTCTAATGGCTGTAGAAGTCCTTCCGGTATCTGATGGTCCACTTTTACTAGCTGACAAGTTATTCATTTCTAAATAGGCTTGACAATTTCCCTCTTCATCCTGCTCTACCATTACTATCACCTCATATCATGGTATATCTTATCCTCACCAGGATGTACCGTAAATTGCAAACCGTGCGACTCTGTCATCACCTCGTGTCGCAAGTCTTCCCCTCAGGAGCAACTAATCTCCCATTGAAGTGTAAGCCCTCATCTAAACTAACGATATAAGACTTCATAAACTCGAACAGGTCTGTTGCATGAGCATGTACTACTCTCGTAATAATCTGGGGCGTAACTATCATCACAGACATGAATGATCGGGCCACTGCATCCTGGTGTCCCAACTCTTTATACTTCATTTTGAAAAATTCAACCACCTCACCCACTGACCTACGGCTCAACGCATCTGTTACAACATTAGCCTTCCCTGGGTGGTATTGGATATCGAACTGATAATCCTTCACAAACTCGAGCCACTGACGTTGATGCATATTCAACTCCTTTTGCGTGAATAGGTACTGTAGTGACTTATGGTCTATGAATAAACATAATTTCTCCCCTAGAAGGTAATGTGTCCAAATCCGAAGTGCAAACACGATAGCTGTTAGCTCCAAGTCATGGTTGGGGTAATTCCTCTCGCGAGGCTTAAGCTTACGAGAAGCATAAGCTGTAGACCGACTCTCCTACTATAGTACACCCCCAAGTCCTAGTAAGTACGCATCAGTGTAGACGAGATAATCCATTCCCATCGTGGTCAATTCTAACACTAGTGTTGAAGCCAGCTTGTCCTTCAACTCATCAAAAGAAAATTGACATGCATCACTCCAGATAAATGGTACCCCTTTCCGATTCATATGTGCTAATGGAGCCTTTATTTTTGAGAATCCCCGAATAAACCTTCGGTAGTATCCTACTAGGCCGAAGAAACTATGTATCTCCGTTGGTTTCATGGGTTATCCCCACTCCCTCATTGCTGACACCTTCCCTGGATCAACAGATATCCCCCTGTTAGAAATTATGTGGTCTAGAAACTGAACTTCCTTTAGCCAAAACCCGCATTTCTCATATTTTGCATACATTTCGTTCTGACGTAGTGTCTGAAAATCTGCCTCAAGTGCTCGACATGCTCCACCTCGGTCAAGGAGTCAACCAAAATGTCATCAATGAAGACAATGATGAACTGGTCCAGGAACTCTCTGAACACCATATTCATCAAGTCCATAAACATGGTTGGGGAATTTTCTAGGAACTATATCTCGTCAAGAAGGCAGTCTTTGATACATAATGCTCCCTGATACACAACTGATGGTATCCTAATCTCAAGTCAATATTTGAGAATAATGATCTCCTCTCAACTGGTTGAATAAGTCATTGATTTGGGGTAAAAGATACTCATTCCGTATCGTGACTTTATTCAACTGCCGATAATTAACACACAACCTCAAAGATCCATCCCTCTTCTTAACAAATATCACATGGGCACCCCATGGTGAAGTACTCCTATGTATTAAACCCTGACCTAATAACTTCTCTATTTGATCCCGTAGCTCCCTCATCTCCATTGGATACATACGTTAAGGTGCGCGGGCTATCACCTGAGTGACCGACGCCAGATCTATAACAAAGTCTATCTCTCTACTAGGAGGTAATCCTAGAATATCCTGGAATACAACAACGAACTCCCTAACAAATAGAATGGAATCAAGTGGTATAACCACATCCTTAGAGGTCTCCACCTCTATGTAGTACAAGTGAGTGGACGATCCTCCCTCTGGATGAGGCATCTCCATGAGGAATATCTCCTGACTGGGTGTGGAAAAAATAATCCTCCTAGTAAAATAATCGATCATGGCTCTATACATAATCAGACAATCCATACTAATAATCGCATCATACTCGGTCATATCTAATACTAGCATGTCAACGGGTAAAGTAAATCTCCCAATCTTTACACCCATGCCTCTACATATAGAGGAAATCACGGAACCTGTACTCAACGGTGAATCTACACAAGTTATAGTGCTCTCCGTGGTATCTAATAATCACATAGTTCATGCAAATCTCATGGAAATTAAACAGTGTGTGGCTCCTATGACAAATAAAATACTACCCATAATCCCCTTAATAGAAAACATACCCTCATTTGAGGGTGGATCCTACGGGCCTGCGGCCTGCTGAAGGTTATGAACCCGACCATATTGGATCTACCCTTACTTAACTGGGACCGCTGGAATAGGTTGCAGTGTTGGCATATGTGGTGGTGCCGGGAGGGTGATGAGAAACATCAATCTCTGGGGATCCTGTCGAGCACCTTACTGCAGGGTCCTACCCCTCTCAGGACACTCCTGGAGTTTGTGACCAATCTTTCCACATATGAAACATTTACCTTTGAAGTTTCCCCCTCTTTGACCCTGCTGCCCATGGCCCTGATGGCCATTACCACCCCTACCCTGGCCATGCTGGCCTTGTTGAAACTGTTGCTCACCCTGATGGCCCTGCTAGCCATGCTGACCCTGCTGGCCATGCCTAAACCTCCATGGCCATGTTTGAGACCTACGGATCTAAATATTTTAGAATACACCTCCTTGGAACTCTAATCACCCTGTTTATGCTAACCCTGAGCTAACTGTGCCCCGCTGGCACCATTACCCTGTCCTGCCCTGCTAGTTGGACTCTCCTACTCGGTTTCCCTCTGACAAATGAAAGCGGTGGTCCTCGATGTGAAGTAGCACTACATTAACCATATCTGAATAGGTGGCCAATGAGATATTCCCTAGCAGGTGATGGCGAATCCTCCATATCAACCCATCCATGAACCTATGGATCTTCTTCTCTTCAATAAGGATCTCATCGGGAACTATGTTTAGAAGATTGGTGAATCTGGCCTCGTACATTGCCATTGTCCTCCCTTATTTCTTAATATTCAACAATTTTTCCCTCATCTCTGTCTGAACTGTTGAGGGGAAATATTTGCAGTCGAACCGCACCTAGAAATCCTAAATAGAAAGAACATCTCTCTCCTCGGTTGTGGTAATGGACTCCCACCACTGTAATGCTCCTCCTACCAGCTTAAATGTTGCCAGTATCTGCCTTTGCACATATGTACACTCATACATCCTCAAATGTCTTTGGATGTCCTTCTGTCACTGGATCGACATAACAATGTCGAAGCTTCTTACAAACTCTGAAGGGTGCACCTTCTGAAAGGCATCACAGACATATTCCTAAGCAGATGGGAATGCATGAGCCTGGACTGGGGCTATTATCGGGACCTGAGGTGGTGCCTGCTACTATGGCAGCAACTTCAGTAGCATTCATATAACCCTGAACTGGTGCAGGCTGAGGCTCAGGCTGGGTACCCCTGGAAACTCATTGTTCACGTCGAGGAGGCATCTAAAATGAGAGAAAAGTCTTGTAAATCCAGAGTTAATATCTCAAAATAGCTGAAGAACGTATGATACACAAAAGAGTACAATAATCCTAAAATATAGGTATCTATATCAATGGACGGTATGTAGAAACATAGAAAACTGTATATATCCTAAGGACATTAGAACTTGATGCTCTGATACCACCTGTAACACCCCGACTAATTAAATACCGGGAAGCTGCTCATTTATTTAAATTAATGCAAAATGTCAAGTTGGTTCAGTTCATAGCATCACTGTCGAATACATTTAATTAATCACTATCCCCTAAATATTTAAAATAGTGAACTGTAAAATTTTAATGTTCAAATTACCCATGAACAGAATAATTTAAATACTCATCCAATCATCACATGAACAATCTCATAAGGTACTAAATAGAATAAAATAATTGATGTCTGGAGTAAACTCCCCAATAATAATAACAATGTAAATAAACCAAATATAATAGTTTGAATATATAAAATCCCAAGACTAAAATAAAATGAAAGTCTAAAACTACTGTCACTTAGTATAATGGGCAACATGACCTAACTGGAATGAATGACTCCCAAAAGAAGGAAGGATAGATGTGGAGGCGTCTAGTAACGAGTTCATGTAACTTCCACAGCAGCTACAGCACGTCAATGGAATGAAACTCCTAATCATGGCGTCCTTATGGCTGGGCACCTAAAAGGTTTTATAAAAAGACATAGATTTAAAAGAAGACGGGTGAGATACCGAGGTGAAAACATTTTAAAGCAACAAGTGTTTAAATTACAATATTAAATAACACATATATTAAACATGTTAGCCACGTGCCCTCACTTGATATCCTCACCCCTCAACTATTGTGCACGCCTAACGCAAGTTTTAAATTACACCTAGCTATACCACTACCTGACTAGTCTATTCTACCCCCATACACATGGTTATTACTTTAGATGCCACCCATATTATTTAAATAAATCATATTAATTACTCACACATTCAATAATCAGATTCCTTAGCTCAAGTATTAGTTAAGTCTACGCTATTCTTAACTCAATAAAATCCCTTAGTTATTCGCATCTATTAAGTAGTAGTGAATTAGTCATAAGTACATATATAAGTTACTCTCATTACATATATAGATATATGGCACCCCTAGGCTAAGCTGCGGTGCACGCATACTCTACTATCGAATCACGGTACATCACGTACATAAGGATCACGTGTTCCGAATCGCTTAGGAACCATTTCAATACAAATCACACATATTGGAGGAGAACATTGTTCACATACCCATGGGTCACGCACATACCTACGCTCCCATGGTCATCTAACTTATCAACTCACAAATAAGTCATTCAGAGTCCTACGTCCTTATGGTACTAGTCTAAATAACCCGAAGGCACATGAAGGTAACATGGTCCTTTCCTGATAATCAACCTCCCGTGATAGCAAGTATTGTAGGTATTTCATACACATAATCATCCATATACTAAGTGTGGGTACCTTGATTAACCATTCCGACCCAGATAAGTAGCCCGATTACGTCCGGCCCAAAGTCTAAAGGCCTCATGCATAACTAAATCAGTTATGACTCATTCAACCCCTAAAATCTCTTAAGAGATATTCTAGGAGTGATTGGCTAACGTGGAGGATTCTAACACCCCCACTATCCGAAAAATGACATGTATATATTAAACCCTCAGCCCTATGCAAAGGGCATGAAATTATAAACACTCCCCTGGAGTAAACATAAATAAAATACAGAGATCACCACCATGGTTGTAGGCCTTCTTGTCGAACCACGTATATCTTGTGTTGTGTGTGATTGCAATTATTCCAAGTTATTAATTTATTCTCGTGATCGCCTTTGCTTATTATTTTGTGTTGAGATTAATTGTCACCACAATTGGCATCATCTGTGGGAAGCAATTATTTTCCTTTAAGAAAGACTTAACTAATAAGAACTTGGAATGTCTGTTCAAAGTAGAAATACCCCTCAAGCAGGGGATATTCAAGAGAAACCTGCTCCTTGCAGATTTAGATTTGAAGTTCGACACTCAAATACTAGGGCTTGCCTCGAATGGAAAGCTTCAAAGGAAAGTTAGGGACCATCCAAGTCCACACAAGTATCCAGGTTAATCGACGCCTATGAGGCTAGGCTCCAAGATTAAGAGGAGGCCACTCGCAAGAAATAATCTGAGAACGCTCGTCTCAAGAGAAGAATGGATAAGATGGAGAGAGAACTACATAATAGCACAAGGCAACGTATTATCGCACTCTTATCCCTGAGGCGAGAAAGTCTCCCAGCCAAGGAAGGATCCCTAGATGTGGGTCTAAAATATTTAAGGAACACGGGTCAGATGATGATTTTCTCGAGAAATAACAATCACCTCACCGTTAAAAGTGCCCGAGTCGAGGAAATGATGATATACAAAATTTGTTCCGAAGAGAAATGGACCAACACCCAGCACATTGGGGTGACAAATCGACCAAAGAGTTATCCAGGTGATTTATCCAGACCTAGATGAAATCCACTTTCTCAAGGGAGATAGAGGAAGATGAATCCCCCAAGAAGTTCATGATGCCAAGATTCAAGATCTATGATGAAAATACTGATCCTATCGACCATGTTAGGCAGGCCATGAACCTCGAGAATAATAAGGACGCATTGATGTGTTAGATCTTTTCGTTGAGCATGCTCGACGTGTCCCAAAAGTGGTTCGAGAAATTCCCTTATAGATCTATTAAAAGCTTTGAGTCCCTGGCAGAGATCTTCACAGCTCGTTTCATTACCATCAGCTCCCATCCAAAAAGGATGGATGCTTTGTTGACAATGAAGAAAATGCCCTAGGAGAGCCTCAGAGACTACGCGAAGAGATATTAGGAGCTATTAAACGAGGTCGAGGACTGCTCAGAGCAAGTATTCATGGCGTCCTTTAAGATTGGTCTACCCAGCTCCTACCTCTTGCACCAGTAACTCACTAAGAAGTAGGCCACGACCATTGATGATTTAATGGACCGTATTGATAAATATGCTAAGTTTTAAAATGTGACTCATCTTAACACAGGTGAAAATGGTCACGCCAAGTTCGCCGATAAGAGCAGTGACAAAACTGAGAATCAAAGAATGAAGTAAGAATGGGTGCAGGAGCGGACCTAAGAATGGAAATAAGAGTGATGCTTTGAAAGAATTTCAAGCAGTGAACACAGTTTTTAAGGAACCAATCTACAAGATTCTGGCAAAGATCAAGGACGAACCGTTCGTTAAATGGCGCAGAAATATGGGTGGAGTCCCCTCGAAGAAAAATAATGCACTGGGATGTGCACTCCACAAGGAGGGTGGGCATAAAACTGAGAATTTCAAAGCTCTCAAGTATCAATTCGAAGATTTAACCCAAGCAAGGCACCTGAATTAGTTCATAGAGAAAAAGTAAGAGAAGGTAGCTGCCAATGGAGATCAAAGACCCGATAACTTGGTCGAGGAGGACATCGGACATAAGTTCGCTATAATTCATGGGGCTTCTAACCTAAAGCAGATTCAAGGAAATACAGCTCGTATGGAAGTAAAAAATCTTATGGAAATAATGTAAGCTTTTCAAATCGATCCAGCCAAAACGCAAGCAGGAAAGCATCGACAAGTAGATGATGTTGACTACATCAAACATATTATCTTCACGGATGAAGACTTAGTAGGAGTAAGGACCCCACATCATGATGCCTTTATAATTACACTCAAGATTGCTAACTATGATGTCGAAAAGTTGCTCGTCGACCAAGGTAGTTCATCCGAAGTAATGTATCTCGACCTATTCAGAAAGTTAAAGTTAAGTGTCGTCGACTTAAGAGAATCCACCATCCTTCTAGTTGGCTTCGCTCAAAAAGTAACCATCCCCTTGGGAAATATTATACTCCTTGTGAGGGCAGGAAACATCTAAAAAATGATCGCATTTCTAGTGGTCAATATTAACTCACCCTATCAGGCAATTCTTGGCAGAGGGTGTCTTCACGTGATGAAGGTCGTCCCCTCTACCTACCATCAGAAAATTAAATATGTGATTGAGCGCGGAGTAATGGAGATTCATGGGTATCAAGTGATGGCAAGAAAGTTCTCCATATCATCCATCCATCCCAAGATAGAGAATAAGGTTGAGAAAGTTACAAGTAAAGAAGAAGAGCAGGAGAGGATGATGCCCTCCAAATAGAAACTAAGGTATGGAAGACCAGGAGTGGAGGAGACCAGGCTACTCCCCTCCTAAAGATTCATCGAGGACCTAGAGGAAGTCCCAAATAGTAGCAGCTCAAGTGAAAGCAAAATCTTGATTGGAACCTCACTTGCTGACAACGAAAAAAGGGAATTGATCACCCTGCTCCGAGGTAACCTATATATCTTTGCATGGGAGCCTTACGAGATGCCAGGTATAGATCCAAGTATCACCTATCATCGACTACATGTCAACCCAACATTCAAGCCAATTACAGAGAAAGCTCGACGTACTGCTCTGGAAACAGCTAAAGTGGTGGAGAAGGATGTTGAAAAACTACTAGACATAGGACCCATACGGGAAGTCCAGTTCCCCAAATGGTTATCCAACCCAGTCGTTGTCCCTAAGAGCAATGAAAAGTGGATAATCTGCATCAATTTCACTAATCTTAACAAGACATGCCATGAGGACATCTTCCCCCTCCCAAATATTGATCAGCTAGTGGATGCCACTACAACACATGAAATGATGAGTTTCCTAGATGCATACTTTAGATATCACCAGATACCTCTGTGAAGGCCATATCAAGACAAAAAAACATTCATAACCATAATTGGGTTATATTTCTACAGGGTTATGCACTTTCGGCTAAAGAATGCAGGAGCCACCTACCAACGGCTGGTCACCAAAATGTTCAGAAATCAAATGGGAAGCACCATGGAAGTCTACATTGAAGATATTCTTGCCAAGAGAAAGCTTAAGTAACACCACCTCTATGAGTTGTCAAGAACCTTTAAAATCCTCAAGAAGTACAAAATGAAGCTTAATGCAAGAAAGTGCTCATTCGGTCTCCATACAGGAAAATTACTTGGTTACTTGATCAGTAAGAGAGGTATCGAAGATAACCCAGATCAGATTCATGCCATTAATAGGGTGTAGCCCCCTACGATAAGAGACCTACAACAGATCATAGGAATTTTTGTCGCCCTGAATCGATTCATCATAAAGTCCTTCGAAAGGTGCCAGCTATCCTTCCAACTTTTAAAGAAAAGAAAATATGTTGAATGGAATAAGGATTGCTCAAAGGTGCTAGAAGGACTCAAGGATTACTTTAGTACACCACCTTTGATCCTAATACCTCAAGAGAATGACTCTCTATACCTGTACCTTATAGTTTCTAGTCATGCTATAAGTTCTACACTAGTATGAGAAAGAATGGGGATCCAACACCCAGTCTATTACGTGAGAAAAACTCTCTTCGACATCAAAAAATGATACCTACCACTAGAAAAGCTCGCCTTTGTGCTAGTGGCAGCCTCAAGGAAATTGAAACATTACTTCGAATCCCACTCCATCATCGTACTTATATACCAACCTCTTAAGGCAATCGTAAGAAAACAAGATATATCCGGTAGAGTATCAAAATGGTCAGTCAATCTCGAGTGATTTGACATCCATTTTCAGCCAAGGAATGCCATCAAGGGACAAGTCCTCGCTGACTTCATCGTAAAATTTATAGGTGAACATCCTTGCGACTAACTTCAAACTATTGATAAAAGGGAAAACCCTTCGGCACCAGGCATCTGGTGATTTTTTGTTGATGGTGCCTCCAATTTTAAAGGGGAAGGAGTAGGCATCATGCTGATTACCCCTGAAGATGCAATCCTTGATCAAGGAATCAGGATTGGATTTGAAGCCTCAAACAATGAAGCATAATATAAAGCACTGATAGCAGGCCTACAGAAGGCACACGCGCTGGGAGGAAAATAACTCCAAGTGTTCGGCTACTCACAACTGGTATCCAACCAGATAAGTGGTGACTTTAACGCTAGGAATGAGATAATGGTGGCCTACCTCACCAGAACGAAGAAATTAATTGGTAACTTTGAACAAGTCAGCATCCAAAAGTTTCCCAGAGGACAGAATAGCCATGATGACACCCTCGACGCCTTGAGCTCAGTGATCAATTCTGACTTGAAGAGAATAATTCCTATTGACTTCCTCACTGAGCCAAGTATTAACTATATCGATGAACTGCCAAACAGAGGACATTATCTCCTGATTAAGTCATCCCCCAATTAGATGGACCCTTTAATGGATTATTTGAAAGATGGTGCACTAGAAGACGATAAGAAGACTCAGATAAGAGTCAATGTTGCTCGCTTTCACTTATCTCCCGAGGGCAAACTATATAAGAGATCTTTCATTAGTCCTTGCCTCCAATGCATTCACCCAAAGGATGTCGAGTAAGTTATGCACAAGCTCCGTGAGGAAATCTGTGGGAGTCACATTGGGTCAGGTCGCTAGCTTTTTGAGCAATAAAAGAAGGATACTGGTGGCCATACATGCAGGACACTGATATATATGATCGCAAGTGAAAAAATTTCAACTTCATGATCTAATGGTTTACCATCCAGCCAGTGACCTAAAGTCATTTACCAACCTATGGCATTTCTCCTAATAGGGAATGGACATCATAAGCCCTCTTCCCACTGCTGTTGGTAATCACAAGTATTTGTGGGTCACTATAGATTACTTCACCAAATAGATAGAGGTAGAGCCACTGATAAACATTAGATACACGGATCTAATAAGATTCATATGGAAAAACATTATCACCCATTTTGGTATCGTCAGGACCATCATCACTCACAACGAAACCCAGTTTGAAAGTGGCCTCTTTGAGGATTTATTGCACCAAGATCTCAAACCTAAGCGACATCTCACTATATAACCATGCTAAAAATAATAGTCTCATATCTCAAGTACATCCAACTCAAGCTACCTAGCACCACTGAGGGAATATAAACATCTTTTGTGTAATTGAGACATAAATCTCGAGTCATAACTATCTAGGTAGGAATTCACACTATAAGACAAATACATCTTGTGTATAGCATATAAACGAGTATAACTATCTGTAGTACCTCCGCACACAATAACATTAGTTAGGAAAAAGATAATCTCTTCGTCTATTATACACACATACATATACCCCCACATGTACATTTTAAATGGCATCTTTGACAAATTTTAATAATGAGTGCTTATTTCTTTTCCTTCGGGGAACACTTATGGATACTAGGTGTAGATTTAGGTCATTCGAAACCTAAGTCATCATCACGATTGAGAGATAAACCATTACGCCTACCTATCATTCGTATAACGAACAATACCCAAGGTTATATGATCAAATTTCTCCATTACGCCATTTGTAGACATGGGTGCCTTTGAAATGGACCCTAGGGTAAAATGAAAATGGAATGCTCATCTACTCGCTGTGGAACCCTCATAATTGACTTCGCACAAACTCCATAATGGCATTTCTCATAGTACAGTATCCACGAGCACTCGGACATAGTAAGCATTTCATAAATAAAATAGGCCATCAATTACAACTCCGATTAATAGTCTATATTTAATAGACGTATCAACCCCGATGCAACTGGTCCACCCATATCATCGACATCATGAAAAGGAATAACACAACTTTAACCTTATATTCATGACATACTAACCATAACACCCTATTTTATTGAATGTAAGTATAGAATCACCTTACCATGTACTAAATTATGCATATCCATTATACTCAATCTCAACTAGCCATAGTCCAATGTCAGAAGGCATCGAGAACCAATACATAATTTATATAAGACCACCGAATATGAAAACTAATTAATATAGGGTTTTCTTTAAAAAATATTAATCTCACCCAAGGACAAAAAACATCACTAGTCCATCACGATGACTAAATATTATTCTAGTCAACAAGTTCAATCCTTTAAACATCCAAAATCCTAATAAAAAAACAATCCTACTCTGGGGTTCCCATGATCACATTTTCACATGGGTCTATTTCAGATGGTCATGGGCTATATCATATGTTCTTTATCTCATCTATATATTTTGATCCTTGCGCACATGTTATATAACATTTTCTTTATCTTGTTTATATCATTTGATACTTATCAGAGAATTACCAATAGGGGTATTCCTTATGCATGTTATTGTAATACCCCATATTTTTGCGTATTTGAATTTAATTAATTCGGTAATTAATTAGCTTTATTTTAAATTGCTCGAGAGAAGTAGTTTAATTGAATTGAGTATTGCTGTTCTTATTAAATATTAGTCGACATTGATATAAAGATTAATATTATAAATTTAAATTTACTAAGTGAATAGTAAATAACATATGGAAATTATTGCGCGTAATAGTGAGTTATACCAGCATAATTGGAATTATCCCAACCGGGAGTCGTGTGTACACTAAATTTAGGAAGAGATGGGAAATATATTAGAGTAACTCAGATGATGATTTAAATGTCATGAATGATTCTGAAATGATTGCAATAGTCAGAATTATATACCCTGGGGTATAGTTTGGGTCCCGGGTCAAATTTAGACAAAATCGGCACCAATTGAGGCATTTTAGTTATTTGAAATGTTAGAGTTAAGGTACGCACGAAATTTTAAGCCTTATATCTGATAATAAGAGATTGGGGATATGTTTAGAAGATTTAAAACCTAAGATAGGCCATTAGAGAAGAAAAAGAGATAGTTCTTGGAGATTTTGAAGAAATTCTTGGAGCTTTCATCTCAATCTTACACCACAAATAACTTGAGAGTGAGGATTGGAAGAGGAGATCACCAATCCATCTTCTCAACCATGAAATCAAACCCTACTGATAAAAGGCAAATGTTTATTTTCAAATCTTGTGAACTTATAATACCCATGTTGTTAGGGTTTCAAGCTAGTTTGATGAAATTGATAATTCTTACAACAAAATAATGATTTAAATGCATGTTTGGGTAGGTATTGCATGTCGAAGGATTTGTTTTCTGTAGAGGATAATAAATTGGATATTTTATGTTATTATCCAAGAATTTAATCTCGGTTTATGTGGAATATTAATGGAGAATAATGAAAACCTATGGTTCTTGAGGATTAGATGATTAAATCCCTTCCTGAATGAAAATTCTAAGATTTTGATGTTTTGTTGACATTGGAAATCAGCTTAATGCATGTACAATTGGTTAGGAATAATTGTTTTCAAATTTGGTGAAGAAATATGTATGTTATGTAAGTGTTAATGGTGAAAAACATAGATGTGTAATGAGGAAGACAAATTTGGAGAGAGGCGTACCGGTTCGGTTCCCAGAAAATTATAAAATTTCCCTTCTTAACCCTATAATTTCTAAATTGTTGTCAGGAAAACTTTTGGGACATTGTTAGGATATAATAAAGTATTTATGATATTAAAGTAGGCCTTGATTGGGTTATGGCATTAAGACTTAACGAGAGAATTAAGAGGATCATTAAACGGGATTAATGATAATGTAAGTGAATCGAGAGAATGAGAATGTAATTAGAGAAAAGCGTGAGTGAGCTTATTGTATAGACTAGTAAGGTAAGGAAGACTTAGCTACTGAAATGGGATAAGGGTTAATAGGGGCCCTTAGTGTAGAGAATAATACTCAATTAAATGCGATAGTGAGAATAATTGTATATTGAAAGTAGAGTGAGTATTCAAGTGATATATACTATATACAACAAATGATAATTAGGTAGTGTGAATACCTACTGATTTTATATAGGTTCTGTGTGTATCGATTATATGATTGATGATAAGTTAACATAACTACGCTTCCTGCTAGCACGGAGGTTCCCGCATAGTGGGCAATCCCACCTTGTCGATTCGTGGAACGTATGGATTTGTGCCCTAGCACATAGAACATAGGGCCACTCACTATGTGTCACGTATTAGTGCATATGTCATGTTGTTTGGGTACATTAGGTATGTCCATAGACCAAAGGCTTAAAAATATTTTCACCTCCAATGTTTACAATTTGATTTTGGGGTTCGAGGAGATGTACTGAACCGTTTGTCTTTATTTAGTACAAGAGGTACTTGGACTTATAGAAGGATATGCCATTGTTTCACGGTGGTCCTTTTGACAAACGTCGTAATGATATATATATATATATATATATATATATATATATAGATTTATATATATAGATATAGATATTCTACTTATGTGTGACAGTAGAGAGTTAGATAGTGTATATGTAAAGATTGAATTAAGTCGTGAAACTTAATTAACTGAATAATGAGATGATAGGTGAAATGTTAATTATTGGATAAAATATTGTATGGACAATACGGGAACAGAGACGTGTTCACTTAGAGAAGAACTTAAGTCTAGTTACCTTGGGTAGAATATATTGCTGGGATAAGTAGAGACGTTAGGAATGCACAATAGTTGAGAGGTAAGGTGACTCAAGAGAGTGTACATCAACCTAACATGTGCAATCAGTAACTGCTTTTTATTTGTGATAAATACTTGAAAAATGTTTTGAAAATGTTTTGGGTGCTAACCCTTGCTATAAAATCTTTTTCAAACCTTTTACGTGTTCAACCATAAGGACGCCAGACTTGTTGACTCTGTACAGGGACGTATGGATACAGTGTTGTGGAGGGTTGCAGGGTTTTGATTCGACACATCATTAATTCATTCCTAGTGTAGGACATCTCAACCGTGTTTCGGTATTTCATTTGGGCGTGTTGCCCCAGTTAGACTTTATTTATTCAGTATTTTAGTTTCATACTTGTAGTCAAATTTTCTTATCAATGGGATTTATTATTTGTATTGGGATTTGAGATAATGGTTTATTCGGCAAACTTTATTTATCTATCTACTTAAGATGTTTTAGACTCTAGTATTATGTGAATGTTGTTTTATAAGTTTTCCACATATTATTAACTGTGTGTTTAATGTTAGATAAAATTTGGCACCGACGTAATTAACTAACATGTGATTAGTAATTTATTTTGTTCTCGAGACTGATACTAATAATGAACCATTTTGTAAATCTTGTTTTAATTTAATAAAGTCCTGATCACTTGGTGTTTCATTAGGTGGGGTGAGCATTAGGTTCTAGTGACCATAGGATCGGTATGGCTTATTACATTTTCAGCGTATCGTTCTTTTGTTATAGATCCCTATTTTTAGGGCTGTTGCTTTTATCTTCAATTCAATATGTGTACTTATACAATTTAGCATATCATTTTTTGTTATTTTGTATAAACTGTGTACTTATACAATTCAATCTGTTTCCAGATTCCACGGAGGAGACAGCGAGCGAAGAGGGAAAAGACCAGGGATTAGATGAGGGAGGATCTTCAGGAGCCACAGGTACCACAACCACCACTACACCAAAATTGGTAAATTGACGCCCTTCTAGCGGCCAGCCTTGTCACGGTCATTGACCGTGACAATCCTTATAATATTGTCGCAGTCAAGGATCGTGACACGTCTGTGACAAATTTTCCATTAAAAAAACCCTTCCTCTCCTTTTTTCCCCCACCGATTTCTTCCCTCATTTTCTTTCTCTCTCTCTCTTTCTCTCTCTCTCTCTCTCTCTCTCTCTCTCTCTATTTTCAGGTTAGTTTCTCTCTCTTTCTCTCTTCTACCGATATATATGTGTGTGTGTGTATATACATATATATATATATATATGTGTGTGTGTGTGTGTGTGTGTGTGTGTGTGTGTATGTGCGTGTGCGTGTATATGTGTGTGTGGGGGGGGCATGGGGAGGGGGTGGGGTTGTGTGTGTGTGTGGGTGGGTGGGGGTGGGGTTGTGTGTGTGTGTGTGTGGTGGGGGTGGGGCAGGGTGTGTGTGCATGTGTGTGTGGTGGGGGTGGGGCTATTTGTGTGTGTGTGTGGTTGGGGAAGGGGGGTGGGGCAGGGTGGGGGAGGGGCAGGGATGGGGGGTGGGGGTAGGGGTGGGGGCTGCGTATGTGTATGTGCACACGTGTCTATATGTGAGTGTAGTGTGTGTGCATGTGCATGTTTGTGCGTAGTGTCCATTGTAAACGAATTGATTGATTATTAATTTTTTAGTAAATTAATATATGATTTCCCCTCATTGTAAATTAGTAAATTAATATATGATTAATTATGAAAGTAGGATTGCCCCTCGTTGTAAATTAGTAAATTAATATTTGTATAATTTAATTGATAGTTTAATTGATGAAAATAATTAATTGAGTAGTTGAATTATAAGGAGTACGGGATACACATTTATTGTTGACATTGCTGTTTGATTATAGTGGAGCGATGTTGGGTTGGTTAATTTTAAAAGTGGCATGACCACTTGATTATTGTCCTTATGGGGGTGGCATTTTTCAACTTTTTTTGAAAATATATAGTATGATAATTAAATGAAACATACTTGAAATTAATATATGATTGCCCCTCATTGTAAATTAGTAAATTAATATATGATTAATTATGAAAGTAGGATTGCCTTTCATTGTAAATTAGTAAATTATTAATTATATACTTTAATTGTTAGTTTAATTGATGAAAATAATTAATTGAGTAGATGTATTAAAAGGGGTACGAGATACACATTTCTTGTTGACATTGATGTTGTATTATAGTGAATCGATGTTATATTGGTTAATTTTAAAAGTGGCATGACCACTGAATCATTGTCCATATGGGGGGGGGGGGATTTTTCAACTTTTTTTCAAAATTACTTTGTATATCGAACAATATATATATATATAGTATGATAATTAAATGAAACATACTTGAAATTACATATAGTGCGCATAGATACTAGCCTTCTAGTTCTTATGGGTACGCATTCAATATCCCTTAGAACCGCTTGAGAGTCATTACCCCTGTAATGAAGTCTCTCGAATTGTCCCGTTTGGACAGTTTGAGACTGCATAATTTTTGTATAATATTCTTAAAGGCTTAAAGTTGTTACTTTTGAACGAAGTTCTGCAGTCATATCCTAATGTTCTCTGGGTACATACTAGATTGACAAGTGTGACTGTTATTTCAATTGATAAATTAAAATAACACTCACACTTGCCAATCTATGTCGTGTACTTGGATAACTACGGGGATATGCTGCCAAATTTTTCTCAAATCGTAACAATGTGCATGAGCTGTTAAGTATATTATAGAAAAATGCGGGCTTGAATGGGATAGGACCACTCACCCTTTAGAGGAGATGTAGTAAATAGAAATTTCTATTATAAATTGAATTTGAATTTGAAATTTAAAAATTGAATATAAATAAGACATACTTAAATGAAACATACTATAAATCTAAGTTTTGTTTATACTAATCCATGAATATACACTTCTTACCTTTACTAGGAACATTAGTTGTGGTAGCTGTGATGGGATATCCGAAATACAAATAGTGTACGGGTGAGACAAATAGAATGGGGGATGTGTTTCGCAGAGGTGCTAATGAATTTTTGAAATACGCAAAGAGATGTCATAATGATGAAGAGTTTCCATGTCCGTGTGCTAGGTGTAAGAATGGTAAGATGTTTGAGTGGAAAACAGTTGAACTACATTTGTTAAGATCGGGTATGCATGATAGTTATCGATTTTGGAGTTTTCACGGTGAATTGAAATTTCCTTTTATCCCCGACCAACCTTCATAACAACCTTCAACAAGTAGGATAGATGTAGAAGGGGACGACGTAGATCATAATATGTTAGAGGATTTAGTTGATGATGCGTACGGAGTTTATGAAGAAGAGGAGAATGAGGTTACGGATGATGTATAAGGTTCAAGTGCTCGTGAAGATATCACGACAAAACATGATGATGACTACCAAAATTTAAAATTGAAGGTGACCCAACCGTTTTAATCTGGCTGTGAGAAAGATCAAACAACTTTACATGCCATGGTTAGTTTTCATAGTTTGAAGATGCAGTACAGTTTGTCTGGCAATAGCGTGACAGGAATTTTGAAATGGGTGTAGGGCTTATTACCCAAGGATAATAGACTTGCAAATAGCTATCATGTTATGAAGTACATTTTGAAAGGTTTGGGAATGAAGTATAAATCTATTCATGCGTGTGTGTATGACAGCCTACTATACTGAAAGGAGTATGAAAATCTTGATCATTGTCCGGTAAGCGATGAACCTAGATATGTCCTATCTACTAGTAAGGAAGGCACAAGCTCAAAAGTGCCTCAAAAAGTATTGAAATATTTTCCCGTTGGGAGTAGATTAAAGCGATTGTTCATAGTACCATGGATAGCGGAGGCAATGACTTGGCATGCTAGGGCAGAAGTAGGGGTAATATCATGCGTCATCCTATTAATTCTACAGCCTGGAGGAGTATGAATTATCAGTATCCCGATTTTATTCGAGAACAATGCAACATTCATTTTTCTATATCAACAGATGAGTTCAATACATTTGGAAATCTAAGAACCAATCAGAGTGTATGGTCAGTGATCCTAGCCCCACTTAACCTCCCTCCTTCACAGTGTATGAGACCTGAATTTTCGATGATGGCTTTGTTGATACCTGGGCCAAAGGCACCAAGTGATGAAATCGACATCTACATGGCTCCTTTCTTAGAAGACTTAAATGAGTTGTGGGAAGAGGGTGTGCAAACATTTGACTCTTTTAGAAAAGAAAAGTTTACACTAAAAGTTATGTTGATGTGGGCAATTCATGATTTTCCAGCTTATGCGACATTATCCGGTTGTGTAGTACATGGTTATTTGGGGTGTCGTATTTGTGGAGAGCATACTGAATCTCTTCGTCTATTCTTTATCTCAAAAAATGTATACCATTGCCACAGGAGGTTTTTACCCCCAGCTCATAATTTCAAATTTGAGAAAGGTTCCAATTTTTTATTGGCCGGGGTTGAACATAGGCTACCGTCGAGACAACTTTCGGGTTTAGAAATTAAAAGTAAATCTTATGAATGTGGCCCTAATATTCCAGGTAAGAATCCCAAATTTAAGAATGTCAAGCATAAGAAGACCCCAACTGGGAATGAAACTCAGACAAGAAAGGCATGTCTAGGAGGTCAATTTTATTTGACTTGCCTTATTGGAAGAATAACTTGGTGCGCCATGTAATAGATGTGATGCATTCAGAGAAGAACTTCGCTTAACATATTGTGGGCCCTTTCCTTGGGGGGAGTCATTTGAAGGATGGAGAAAATGAACGAAAAGAGCTTAAATCGTTGAAACTTAAGTCACAACTATGGTTGAAAGAAGATAGTAGGGGAAGGACAATAATTTCCCCTAGTGCGTTTACTTTCATGAGTGGGGAAAGGAAGGTGCTTTTAGACACAATATATAATTTGAAGGACCCATCTAATTTTGCGTCCAACTTGCAAAGGATTGTGAATTATGATACTCATGATTTAAATAATTGTAAGTCCCACGATTGGCTTGTGATCATGCAATTGGTACCTTTATTTTTTAAGCACTTTTTCTCCAAGCACAAGGATTAGCGGAGGACTATTATGCAAATTAATATTACTTTCTCACTCTTGTGTGAGAAGGTAGTCAATCGAGAACACATAGGGGCCACAAAATTGGCGGTGATCGAAGCGATTTGTGTGTTGGAAAAGTACTTTCCCCCAGCATTATTTGACGTAAGTGTTCACTTGTTGGTACACCTATGCGACGAGGCACTTCTTTGTGGTCTAGTTAGATATCGGTGGATGTATTCGTTTGAAAGATTGATGAAAGTTTTTAAAGATTATGTTAAGAATACACGATACATTGTAGGATCAATTCCAAAGGAATACATCACACTACAAGAAAAATGACAATTAAGGACACCGATATTAGGGACAACGTTAAAACTGTCCTTTAAAAAAATATATAAGGGACAACAAATTATAGCTGTCCTTTTAGATCTATTATAAAGGATAGCTAATTTTTTTAGTGTCCTTTATAATAGTTTTAAGGACAACAAATATTTATTGTCCTTTATAAGTCCTCTAATAGGACAGCAAATAGATGGCCTTTAAAATTTTCGTTTCCCTATTTTTTTCCCTCCATTCCCCAAATTATTTTTTCATTCCCACTACTATGTGATAACGGACTCACCCGCTTCTCTCTCTCATCTCCTCACCCGATCAAAGCCAACGTGAAACAGAGAGAAACCTCCGCTCTCTCAATCGCTTTCTCTCTCTCTCTCTCTCTCTCTCTCTCTCTCTCTCTCTCTCTCTCGTGAAATCTTTTAAGGATGCTATCGCCCGTGTAACAACCCACCCTTTTGAAGACGATTAAATTCTATAATTAAAAATAAATTGGAAATTTGGGGAATTTCCCTAAAGAGTAATTTTTGGGATTTTGGAGGATTAAATGATTTTCCAAGGATGTTGTGATTATTTTTGGTACTATATAGGTCGAAATATTTTAATTATATGTCGCCGTTGAGTAAAGCGACACGAGGTAAGATTTTTAATTGGAAAACCCCCATTTATTTATTTTGGGTTGGAATAGTGATTTGCGGTCAAATACCTGGAATGGAAATTTCGACTGCGCCGTGAGTCTCGAAATGTCCGAGATAGTCGAAAAAGAGTGTCCGATCGTCGAAATTGAGTTTCGGATAATTTTAGAGGTAAAAGTAACTCGTAATTGGGTAAACCAGTCGTTTTTGGGTTTTAAGGGGTATAACCCTTTTTCTTATTATATAAAGAGGGGGATAGGGAGAAAATAATAAAGAAAGAAAGAAAAGAGAGAGAAGAAAGAGAGGAGGAGAGAAAAGAGGAGAGAAATGGAGATCTCGGGCCAAACTCCGTCGGATTCGACTCGAGGTCGTTGGATTTTATCCACGAGGAAAGTGTTTACTTGCTTTATTTACTTTTTGCATAAATATCTCATACCTTAGTTTGGTATAAACAAACCCTAAAGATTTTGGGTTGGGTTTTCGTGGATAAAACGGGTTTTTGGGAGTTAAAACAAATAAATCCCTAAAAATTTCATAATTAGAGAAACTTAGAAATTAATTGAAATTAATTGGTAATTTCGGGTTCTAGGATGTTTAGAACCCGTATTATGTGTGTAGTTGTAGTTGGTTGAGGTGGTAGGGCTTTGGGTAAGGCGACAAAAGCTTGGCAGAAGCTTTAATGGCCGAAATCTTCTCGAAGAAGATGATGAATAGTAACCCGTGGCTTGTAGGGCCATTTCGGCTAGGAAGAGAACAAATTTAGCTTTCGGACAAAACATAATAGTTGTAGATCTTTTCGATACGGTCGCGTGGGCGCTGACCGTGTATTTTTTTTATTTTTCCTCTATTTGATATCATTTTTATAAGATGGAAGCTCCGGGTTGAAATCATCAACTCGGAAATCAAATCGGGAATTGGAAAAATAAAGGTTAGAATAAATCGTGTAGATGTTCGGGATAATTTTCGGTGTAGTTTAGAAACCACGTTAATGAATTTGGGTTGTTGGATCAAGGAATTGAGGAATTTAGTTTTGGGAGACCTGGTGTGACCGGTCGACCGCGTCAAGGAAAAATGGCCTACTGCTTTGTTTCGTAGGCTTATTTACAACCCGCGGTCTTCCGGGGGTCCAGGACCGTTCGACCGGTACTGTATTTTCAGCCCAAGATTTTTGAGATTTTTATTACTTCTCCTCTTTGAGTTTAAAGCGGGCTTTCTAAAATTGAATATTAAAGGGGATTATGATCTAAAGAAATAACATAATCATATTGATCTTGGTGGGTGAATCCTATGAGTGGATTAGAATAAATTTGGAGAGTATAGTTATATATTCGCTAAATGAGAAATGACATAGTTGGAGATATCCCAATGAATCCGTAGATGGGATTTAGTATCATGCATATATGAATTCATGATTACGATTCTTTGAGAGAATCCTTGGGATTTTTGGTCATTGATAGATGGTTTGGCAAATAAGGCCATTTTAATATATTCAGGGAGGAATATAAGGTATATGTATATACTATGTGATTAAAGTATATATATGATATGATGTATATGATTTTGAAACTGTAAACATTAATATTTTCAAAATGGAAAAGAAAAGATTTTCTTAAATGATAATTTATGGTTACACACCTCCCTAAATTTCTATCATAAGGGAAGTTGCGTGCGTTTGGTGATGCCCTCTGGTTAATGAATGCAGGGTGGATATAGTCCGATAGGCCATATGAGCGTTTGTTATATTTTACTGCGCTGGTTAGGAGATTCTGGGTGTGGTCTTGACTTTCCCGCAGGCATATGGCCGCTTCCCGATGTTGGTAGGTTCCCAGGTTATCTTGTTTGATAGGCCCTGAAAGATGATAGCCATTTAGGGGCGTCTCCAGTGGGGAAACCCGGAGGGGCGGTCTTAGTTTTATTAAAGCAATTTATGATAATAAATTGGCTTTAATTTACATTTCCTGGATATGAGAAGGGAAATGGGATAAAGGTTTTGGCTTCGATAACACTCTTGGATGGAAGAAGGGATGTGGAAGCATATGGTATGATCAAAGCATTTTTATGATAATGAAAATGGCTTTGAATACATTTCTTGAGTATAAAAAGGGAAATGGGATGATATAAAACGGAAAAGTATTTTTATGATAATAAAACAGGCTTTTAAAGGTATATGATTTGTTAAAGAAATTCATGATAATGAATTGGCTTTTATATTTACATTTCCTTGATATAAGAAAGGAAATGGGAAGTTTTGAGAAAAATGAAAGTATTGATAAATACTTGATATATGAATCCTCAGCCTGGGAGATAGATCCGGATGGTTATGGTAATATGTATATATATGGAAAAATCGAGTACCAAGGGTCTAATGGATCTCGACGATCGATCGTGCCGCGTAGTAGTGTATCAGTGGGGTTCCTGGTTTGGATTTCGCTTTGCGAGACACCCCACGCACGGATATGGCAATGTGTCGAAACTGGGGAGAAGTTTAATCCTTAGTGCTCTTATTATATTAATTCTTATGGTATATATATATTTATATATATCTATCTGTACTGAGGGACTGACGGATCTCGACGATCGACCGTGCCGCGTAGTAGTGTATCAAGGGGGTTCCTTGTTTGGATTTCGCTTTGAGAGACACCCCACGCACGAACATGGCATAGTTGAGACTGGGGTAAAGTTTATCCCTTAGTACATTTCTTTGACTATCTAGGGTTGATAGTGGTTGGGTGATAGACCAGTTAGCAGGGTAGCTTGACCAGGATGTTTAGAGGGATGCGCCAGGAGTGCACTGCTAGAAGAGAGGTGAGGGGTATCTCATGGGAGTGCGATACCAATTTAAATATGAGATAAAACATATTTTCAAAAAAAATAAAGAATTTATGCACCAGCTAAATATTTTCACAAATCGGGCTCTGACCCGTTTATCTACTTTTCCTTCCTTCCTATATATATATATATATATATATATATATAGGTGTCCAGACACAGGGATGCCTAGATGACACATCTTTCAAGTCAGACGTCAGCTGCAGCAGTTGTGGATGCGTGCAGGTTCTCGATAGACTCTTCTATCTTTGTACTGTAGATAGGAGATATTTTATAAACATTCGGGTTAATAACCCAACAGCATTTATTTACTCTTTGAGTACATCTTTCGATATGGTTGTATATTTTGACCGAGTGCTCGGTTATTTTATTTAATTTCAGATTCATTTACGCAAAACTGTGTGGATGTTTTATATAGTAGTTGTTAAAAATAGTAGTAAATTAAAATTTTGACACCGGTCTAATATGTTATTAGTAATTAAATGGATTTTTGACACTGATGCTAAGAATGATCCATATGAGACTCCTGTTATAATTTAATATAGGAGTGATCGCCCGGTATCCCATTAGGCGGGTTGTTACAGATGGTATCAGAGCATCAGGTTCTAGCCTCCTTAGTAATCTGTGCGGACGTACTACGCTTTCAGCGTTGCTCTCGATTTGTTATAGATCCTCAGGATTAGGATTGTTGATTTCTCTTGTGAGATTTTGTTCTCCTGCCATATTATAAGATTATAGTGATCTTTTGCGTGCTCGTTTGAGAATCGTGTGCGGGGCTTGGATGGCGGTAGGAGGTGGGGCTTAGTTGGAGCTATAAGGTTGAAGCTCGTAGTGGAGTTTCCTTTTAACAGAGAAGTTAAGGGGACTAGTAGGATAATTGTAAGGATATCTATTTGGTGTGATAAGATAAAGTCGCGGTATTAATTAGCCCTAGACTCGTGTGTGTAATTTGAGTTTCGTGGCGGTTTCGATAACATAATATCATGTGTGTTTATGTGTTGTCCGCAGTAGCGGAGTTTTATTTTCCTTCATTCGCCAAGGAGGTGGGTGTTGATATATTGTATATATGTATCTGGTTTGGAATACTCATTTTATATGTCTATACGAGTATGGTGATATGATGAGTATAATACATTATTGTGTATTTTTCGGAGCGATAGCAGGCTATTGATGGCAATACTATCGTGCCCGCGATTCTTGGAGGGAACAGGTTGTTGTTGCGATTCCTCACTTGGATACAGGTTGAGCTCTCCTTATTTATTATGGGTAAATGAAACTTCGATGAGTAGAGGTTTCATTATTATCATGTGAGTGCATGGCGACCTTATTGATATTCTTTAAGGCTGTAGGATTATTCTTGAGCTGTAAGATAAAGCTCATTATTGATTGCACAAGGACTTAAAATCAGTGCGAGCGCTGGGTGGTGTGACTCTTAGTTAGAGATAGGAGTTCAGATCACCTCTTTATTAGAATTGGGGATAGGATTATCCCGATTGCATGTTTGAAATAACGGAACTCCATGACCGACGAAGTCAAGTGTCAATGTGTGGAAGGGTTCCTTGTTCGGATTTCGCTTTACGAGACGCTCCACACAAGACTCTTAACGCCGTCAGGAGTGAAGAGTTGTTATAGGATGCAAGGATGTTGGTGTTGTGAAAAGTCTGATAGTGTGGATGAACCACTATTGGCTATGAGCCACATGATGTTTATATCTTATGGAAAGATTGTGCTATGGAAAAGCACTAAAGTGGTCCCCTCGCCACAAGTGGGTAGGTGAGGTTGGACTTAGAGAAATTGATTTGAGGATAACAGCTAGCCTTGATGAAAAGGCAAATTTTGAGCAAATATGTTTTGGGTATTATGTTCGTGACACTTTTACAGAAAGTGGGCACTTCGATTGGTTAGGTTTCCTTCCGGATAAGATAGTAGAAATGCGTTCGTAGGTTAGCGTAGGTAGGATTTAGGACGTCCCGTTGGTGTGCCTTGGGTCGCTATATCTCAATGACCGACAACGCGAGGGAGTAGTGTAACGGGAGGGTTCCTTGTCTGGATTTCGCTCTGCGAGATGTCCCATGCACGAAACCGAGAAAATGACGGAAGTCGAGAGAGGCCTTGGACACTAGGGATATACTTAGGATTATACTCGTTTCGTGTAGGTAGGGTAACGCTTAGACCGTAGCATTTTTAGGATGTAGGTTAGATATAGTTAGTGGCGCCGAGGTTAGGAGAATTGAAATTTCGCGGGTCGGGAGGACCCATAGATGAGTATTACACCGAGGAAAGGAGACCCTTATTGGGAGAGAGTGTTACGTGTCAGACGTTCACTACAGATGTGCAGATGTGCACAAGTTAGAAAGGTGTATGGGCACCTTGGTAAGAGGGTTTTGTGTACCGCCTAAGATGGGATGGGCGTAGTATATAAAGTTGAAGTTTATGCCGTGAAGCGCTATAGATGATGGCTACAATGTGACGTATTAGAGTCACTTTATAATTGCGGTAGCCGCATAGTATATGGTTGGGAACCGTTGGGTTAGTATCGTTTCCCTTCAGATAGTAGGATTTGGTGGTGTAGGTTATGCCTGAATTTTGAAGACGAAATTCCGTTGTAAGGGGGGGAGTATGTAACAACCCGCCCTTTTGGAGACGATTAAATTCCATAATTAAAAATAAATTGGCAATTTGGGGAATTTCCCTAAATAGTAATTTTTGGGATTTTCGAGGATTAAATGATTTTCGAAGGATGTTGTTATTATTTTTGGGACTATATAGGTCAAAATAATTTAATTATATGTCGCTGTTGAGTAAAGCGACACGAAGTAAGATTTTTAATTGAAAAACCCGCATTTATTGATTTTGGGTTGGAATAGTGATTTGCGGTCAAATACCTCGAATGGGAATTTCGACTGCGCCGTGAGTCTCGAAATGTCCGAGATAGTCGAAAAAGAGTGTCCGATCGTCAAAATTGAGTTTCGGGTAATTTTAGAGGTAAAAGTAACTCGTAATTGGGTAAACGAATCGGTTTTGGGTTTTAAGGGGTATAACCCTTTTTCTTCTTATATAAAGAGGGGGATAGGGAGAAAAGAAGAAATAAAGAAAGAAAAGAGAGAGAAGAAAGAGAGGAGGAGAGAAAAGGAGATCTCGGGCCAAACTCCGTCGGATTCGACTCGAGGTCGTCAGATTTTATCCACGAGGCAAGTGTTTACTTGATTTATTTACTTTTTGCATAAATATCTCATACTGTAGTTTGGTATAAACAAACCCTAAAGATTTTGGGCTGTTTTTTCGTAGAAAAAATGGGTTTTTGGGAGTAAAAACAAATAAACCCCTAAAAATTTCATATTTGGAGAAACTTAGAAATTAATCAAAATTAATTGGTGATTTCGGGTTCTAGGATGTTTAGAACCCGTATTATGTGTGTAGTTGTAGTTGGTTGAGGTGGTAGGGCTTTGGGTAAGGCGACAAAATCTTGGGAGGAGCTTTAATAACCGAAATCTTCTCGAAGAAGATGATGAATAGTAACCCATGGCTTTTCGGGCCATTTCAGTTAGGAAGAGGACTGATTTAGCTTTCGGCCAAAACAAGAAATTTGTAGATCTTTTCGATAAGGTCGCGTGGGCGCCAACTGCATATTTTTATGATTTTTCCTCGATTTGATATGATTTTTATAAGATGGCAGCTCCGGGTTGAAATCATCAACTCGAAAATCAAATCGGGAATTAGAAAAATAAAGGTTAGAATAAATCGTGTAGATGTTCGGGATAATTTTCGGTGTAGTTTAGAAACCCCGTTAATGAATTTGGGTTTTTAGATCAAGGAATTGAGGAATTTAGTTTTGGGAGACCTGGTGTGACCGGCCGACCGCGACCCAAAGGCCTGTCGACCGCGTCAAGGAAAAATGGCCTACTGCTTTGTTTCGTAGGCTTATTTGCAACCCGCGGTACACCGGGAGTCCAGGACCGGTCGACCGATGCCCTATTTTCAGCCCAAGATTTTGGAGATTTTTATTACTTCTCCTCTTTGAGTTTAAAGCGGGCTTTCTAAAATTGAGTATTAAAGGGGATTATGATCTAAAGAGATAACATAATCATATTGATCTTGGTGGGTGAATCCTATGAGTGGATTAGAATAAATTTGGGGAGTATAGTTATAAATTCGTTAAATGAGAATTGACATAATTGGAGATATCCCAATGAATCCGTAGATGGGATTTTGGTATATATTACTTATTAAAGTAAGAAAATACTTTGGGTTTAGTATCACGCATATATGAATGCATGATTATGATTCTTTGAGAGAATCATTGAGATTTTTGGTCATCCATAGATGGTTTGGCAAATATGGCCATTTTTATATATTCAGGGAGGAATATAAGGTATATGTATATACTATGTGATTATAGTATATATATGATATGATGTATATGATTTTGAAAATGTAAATATTAATATTTTCAAAATGGAACAGAAAAGATTTTCATAAATGATAATTTATGGTTACACACCTCCCTAAATCGCTATCATAAGGGAAGTTGCGTGCGTTTGGTGATGCCCCCTGGCTAATGAATGCAGGGTGGATATAGTCCTATAGGCCATATAAGCGTTTGTTATATTTTACTGCGCTGGTTAGGAGATTCTGGGTGTGGTCTTGACTTTCCCGCAGGCATATGGACGCTTCCCGATGTTGGTAGGTTCCTAGGTTGTCTTGTTTGATAGGCCCTGGTAGATGATAGCCATTTAGGGGCGTCTCCAGTGGGGAAACCGGGAGGGGCGGTCTTAGTTTTATTAAAGCAATTTATGATAATAAATTGGCTTTAATTTACATTTCCTGGATATGAGAAGGGAAACGGGATAAAGGTTTTGGCTTCGGTAACACTCCCGGATGGAAGAAGGGATGTGGAAGCATATGGTATGATCAAAGCATTTTTATGATAATGAAAATGGCTTTGAATACATTTCCTGAGTATAAAAAGGGAAATGGGATGATATAAAACGGAAAAGCATTTTTATGACAATAAAACGGGCTTTTAAAAGTATATGTTTAGTTAAAGCAATTCATGATAATGAATTGGCTTTTATATTTAGATTTCCTTGATATAAGAAAGGAAATGGGAAGTTTTGAGAAAAATGAAAGTATTGATAAATACTTGATATATGAATCCTCAGTCCGGGAGATAGATCCGGATGGTTATGGTAATATGCATATATATGGAAAAATCGAGTACCGAGGGTCTAATGGATCTCGACGATCGACCGTGCCGCGTAGTAGTGTATCGGGGGGTTCCTTGTTTGGATTTCTCTTTGCGAGACACCCCACACACGAATATGGCAATGTGTCGAGACTGGGGAGAAGTTTAATCCTTAGTGCTCTTATTATGTTAATTCTTATGGTATATATATATTTATATATATCTTTCTGTACTGAGGGCCTGGCGGATCTCGACGATCAATCATGCCACATAGTAGTGCATCGGGGGGGTTCCTTGTTTGGATTTTTCTTTGCGAGACACCCCATGCACGAACATGGCATATCGTTGAGACTGGGGTGAAGTTTATCCCTTAGTACATTACTTGGACTATCTAGGGTTGATAGTGGTTGGGTGATAGACCAATTAGCAGGGTAGCTTGACCAGGATGTTTAGAGGGATGCGCTATGAGTGCATTGTTAGAAGAGAGGTGAGGGGTATCTCATGGGAGTGCGATACCAATTTAAATAAGTGATAAAACATATTTTCAAAAAAAATAAAGCATTTATGCACTTGCTAAATATTTTCACAAATCGGGCTTTGACCCGTTTATCTACTTTTCCTTCCTTGCTATATATATATATATATATATATATAGGTGTCCAAACACAGGGACGCCTTGATGACACATCTTTCGAGTCAGACGTCAGCTGCAGCAGTTGTGGATGCATGCAGGTTCTCGATAGATGCTTCTATCCTTGTACTCTAGATAGGAGATATTGTATAAACATTCGCGTTAATAACCCAACAACATTTATTTATTCTTTAAGTACAACATTCGATATGGTTGTATATTTTGACCGAGTGTTTGGTTATTTTATTTAATTTCAGATTCATTTACGCAAAACTGTGTGGATGTTTTATATAGTAGTTGTTAAAAAGAGTAGTAAAGTAAAATTTTGACACCGGCCTAATAGGTTATTAGTAATTACATGGATTTTTGACAGTGATGCTAAGAATGATCCATATGAGAATCCTATTATAATTTAATATAGGAGTGATCGCCCGGTATCCCATTAGGCGGGTTGTTACAGATGGTATCAGAGCATCAGGTTCTAGCATCCTTAGGAATCTGTGCGGACGTACTATGCTTTCAGCGTTCCTCTCGATTTGTTATAGATCCTCAGGATTAGGATTGTTTATTTCTCTTGTGAGATTTTGTTCTCCTGCCATATTATAAGATTATAGTGATCTTTTGCGTGCTCGTTTGAGAATCGTGTGCGAGGCTTGGATGGCGGTAGGAGGTGGGGCTTAGTTGGAGCTATAAGGTTGAAGCTCGTAGTGGAGTTTCCTTTTAACGGAGAAGTTAAGGGGACTAGTAAGATAATTGTAAGGAGATCTATTTGGTTTGACTAGATAAAGTTGCGGTATTAATTAGCCCTAGACTCGTGTGTGTAATTTGAGTTTCGTGGCGGTTTCGATAACATAATATCATGTGTGTTTATGTGTTGTCCGCAGTAGTGGAGTTTTATTTTCCAATATTCGCCATGGAGGCGGGTGTTGATATATTGTATATATATATCTGGTTTGGAGTACTCGTTTTATATGTCTATACGAGTATGGTGATATGATGAGTATAATACATTATGGTGTATTTTTCGAAGCGATAGCAGGCTATTGATGGCAAGACTATCGTGTCCGTGATTCCTGGAGGGAAAAGGTTGTTGTTGCGATTCCTCACTTGGATACAGGTTGAGCTCGCCTTATTTATTATGGGTAAATGAAACTTAGATCAGTAAAGGTTTCATTATTATGATGTGAGTTCATGGCGACCTTATTGATATGCTTTAAGGCCGTAGGATTATTGTTGAGATGTAAGATAAAGCTCATTATTGATTGCGCAGGGACTTAAAATTAGTGCGAGTGTTGGGTGGTGTGAATCTTAGTTAGAGATAGGAGTTCAAATCACCTCTTTGTTAGAATTAGGGATAGGATTATCCCGGTTGTATGTTTGAAATAACGGAACTCCATGACTGACGAAGTCAAGTGTCAATGTGTGGAGGGGTTCCTTGTTTAAATTTCGCTTTGTGAGACGCTCAACACATGACTCTTAACGGCGTCGGGAGTGGAGAGCTGTTATAGGCTGCAAGGATGTTAGTTTTGTGAAAAGTCTGATAGTGTGGATGAACCACTATAGGCTATGAGCCACATGATGTTGATATACTTATGGAAAGATTGTGCTATGGAAATTGATTTGAGGATAACAGCTAGCCTTGATGAAAAGGCAAACTTTGAGGAAATATATTTTGGGTATTATGTTCGTGACACTTTTACAGAAAGTGGGCACTTCGATTGGTTAGGTTTCCTTCCGTATGGGCGGAAGGATAAGAGAGTAGAAATGCGTTCGTAGGTAGGATTTAGGACGTCCCGCTGGTGTGCCTTGGGTCACTATATCTTAATGACCGACAACGCGAGGGAGTAGTGTAACGGGAGGGTTCCATGTCTGGATTTCGCTCTGCGAGACATCCCACGCATGAGACCGAGAAAATGTCGGAAGTCGAGAGAGGCCTTGGACACTAGGGATATACTTAGGATTATACTCGTTTCGCGTAGGTAGGGAAATGCTTAGACCGTAGCATTTTTAGGATGTCGATTAGATATAGTTAGTGGCGCCGAGGTTAGGAGAATTGAAATTTCGCGGGTCGGGAGGACCCATATATGAGTATTACACCGAGGAAAGGAGACCCTTATTGGGAGAGAGTGTTACGTGTCAGACGTTCACTACAGATGTGCAGATGTGAACAAGTTAGAAAGGTGTATGGGCACCTTGGTAAGATGGTTTTGTGTACCGCCTAAGATGGGATGGGCGTAGTATATAAAGTTAAAGTTTATGACGTGAAGCGCTATAGATGATGGGTACAATGTGACGTATTAAAGTCACTTTATGATTGCGGTAGCCGCATAGTATATGGTTGGGAACCGTTGGGTTAGTATCGTTTCCCTTGAGATAGTAGGATTTGGTGGTGTAGGTTATGCCTGAATTTCGAGGACGAAATTCCGTTGTAAGGGGGGGAGTAAGTAACGATCCGCCCTTTTGGAGACGATTAAATTCCATAATTAAAAATAAATTGGCAATTTGGGGAATTTCCCTAAATAGTAATTTTTGGGATTTTCGAGGATTAAATGATTTTCGAAGGATGTTGTTATTATTTTTGGGACTATATAGGTGGAAATATTTTAATTATATGTCGCCGTTGAGTAAAGCGACACGAGGTAAGATTTTTAATTGAAAAACCCGTATTTATTTATTTTGGGTTGGAATAGTGATTTGCGGTCAAATACCTCAAATGGGAATTTCGACTGTGCCGTGAGTCTCGAAATGTCCGATATAGTCGGAAAATAGTGTCCGATCATCGAAATTGAGTTTCGGGTAATTTTAGAGGTAAAAGTAACTCGTAATTGGGTAAACGAGTCGTTTTAGGGTTTTAAGGGGTATAACCCTTTTTCTTCTTATATAAAGAGGGGGATAGGGAGAAAAGAAGAAAGAAAGAAAGAAAAGAGAGAGAAGAAAGAGAGGAGGAGAGAAAAGGAGATCTCGG
The DNA here is from genome assembly GCA_949130495.1 of Sambucus nigra. Lineage (NCBI taxonomy): Eukaryota > Viridiplantae > Streptophyta > Magnoliopsida > Dipsacales > Adoxaceae > Sambucus > Sambucus nigra. Next base: position 527,851,408 of record OX422221.1, on the reverse strand, counting down.
GCCAAACTCCGCCGGATTCGACTGGAGGTCGTCGGATTTTATCCACGAAGCAAGTGTTTACTTGATTTATTTCCAGTACTTGCACTTTGGGATTTATTATTGCCAGGATGTTTTCATTTAAAGTATTAAATGTTGGATTTAGCTAGTTGAATGTTTTATTATTTGGATTGTATGTTCTAGGATAGTTGTGGTGTGACTATTAAATTGTGAATTATTCAAAGTTTTAAATGTTGGTTTAATAAATAAAAATTTGGAAAGTAATGTCTAAAATGGTTTTGACACTTAGCTTAACTATTTAGGGTGTTTAAATTGGAAAAAGTATTTTCGACAGTGATGCTAAGAATGAACCAACTATTCACCTTGATTTTAATTTAATAAAGGAGTGATCGCCCGGTATTTAATTGGGCGGGGTGTCACAGAAACTAAATTGTTGAAATTTTCTTTTTTTCTTTTATTATCTTCTTATGGTCAAAAAATAATTCTTTCACTTCTTCCTACTTCAAGTTCAGACGAGACCTTGGAGGGTATTCAGTGAATAACTCAGATTTATTAGCAATGTCGGCTTTAAAAAAGGGTTGATCCCCCCTTTTTTTTAAAGTTTTTTTTTGGAGAATGCCCTACTTCTTTTTAGTTTTGGCAAAGTGTTTGCCATAAACCTTATTAGTCCCACCGCAAGGTTATGGGCATATAGTTGGTTCACCTCCCCCAAACATCTCAATCTTTCCTTTAGCTCGACAATCTTATCGTTCTTATCGTAGAATAGGGATTTATTTTTTATCATCTTGACATTGTCACCATCAAAGTAATTTTTAGTCTCAATCAAGGTAATCCCTAGATTCTCCATTTCCTTATTCTAGTTTTATATCCTACATAGCATATTGATAAAGTACATGACTAACTATTAAGTATATAGAGATTTTGAGTGGAGATTTGTATTATATATACGAATCAAACTTATTACAAGTCATATTTATTTTTTCATGTAATTACGATATAAAGTTCCTAGGTAGCATGTAATGTTAACCTCTCAGAGATTAGGCTTGTGACAAAAAAATTGTTGCTAATGAGACAATCTTCCCATAAATCCCAAGAATCAGTTTTGGATTTTTAGTAAATGATCCCTCGAGAGTGGCCTTCTCTTTACCAAGGGATTCTATTAACTTAGATGCCCATAAATGGACAAGAAGGTGTAATACCCCGCCTAATTAAATACCGGGTGATCAGTCATTTATTAAATTAACATCAAGGTGAACGGTTGGTTCATTCTCAGCATCACTGTTGTAAAATAATATTTCTAATTTGAACACCCTAAATAATTAAGCTAAGTGTCAAAACCATTTAAAACCTCATTTTTCCTTTATTAAATACCAATAAAAAGCTTTTTAATACCCAACAGTTAAGTATCACATAAATACTAAGGATGGCAATTTACACACAAGAATTAAACCATCTATATAATCCAAACCAAGTATAAGAACCATACATGAAATCATTACGACAAGAGTTAATTCCCAAGGAGTATTGAATACCGAAAATATAAATGAATATAAATCCTTGACAAGATCTAAAAGGAATATGAAATCGGGCGACACATGACCTAAATATGAAGATCTAAAGTAGGAACTGATTCAATGACGAAGTCGTCTAAAGCAAGGGCTTGCAACTCCCACATAAGCTGTAGCACGTCAAATCTAAAGAACCTAAGCATGACGCCCTTGTGGCTGGGCACCTGTAATACATACATATATATATATATAAGAGAAAGAAATAATAGAAAATGGGCCAGAGCCCGAGTGTAAAATAGTTTTAAAAATAGTTTAGCAAGTATTTAAAATGCTTACTGGCTAATATCACAACCATGTTAGTATGCGACACTATCTTGAGAATCCTCACCTCTCATCTAGTGTGCACTCCTACCATACCTCCAGGACATCCTAGTTATAGTTCCCACGCTAACTTGATTAAACACATGTATCCATTCTTTATAGCCCAAATTATTCCCACGTATTAACCTTATAATACATGTAATGACGTTATAAACACACACACACACACACACACACACACACACACACACACACACACACACACATATATATATATATATATATATATATATATATATATCCATTTAGATTCAACATGGATAAGTCCCTTATAAATTCAATTCAACTAAGTGTTTTCATACATAACTATCTTACATTTCTACTTTAGCCACATAGTAGATATCATCACATGCATATATATATTCACTATATTATATATATACTATACTTCACCTCGAGACACAGTTGCGGTGCTTCATTACTCTGCTATCTTGTCGCAATACATCACGTCGCTGTATAGGGGACTATAGGTTCGGTAAAGATTCCTCGAACCACAAATATCAACATAAAAATTAGAGGCGAACATAGTTCTCATACCCACGGGTCACGCACATACCTACGTTCCCATAGTCAGCAGACTTAGCAACTCACCGATAAGTCTTTCATTGTCCTATGATCTCGAGCGACAAATCAAAAATCCCATGGATTCATCAGGATATGACTGCCCTCACGCACAAACCTCCCATCGATAGCAAGTAAGCTAGGTATGTCATACACATATACATAATATATGCATAATCACAAAGTCATACCTACAAATATTCATATGTATCAAATTAGGTTAACCCACGACCCGTAATTATTGTCATCCGTGCTTAGAACATATTTTACTTAATTATCTCGCATAACGGATTGGTTTCTTTTATTCTTATTTATTATTTACTTCATTCTTACTTCTCATCTCTTGAAGTATTCTCTCTCACTAAGTATAATTATCAGTAGGTATACCCTCACTTACCTTCTAGTCTAAATCTTTCACGAGTCTCAATCTTTTAGTAAACATACGCACAATTCCTAATGTATAAATAACTCCTCGTTAACCCAAAATTTCATCTCATATTAATTTCACTCAACTGAGTCTACTTAGACCCTATTGGTCATCTTCATAACCCATTATACTCTATCAATGATAATCAAGGGTTCATAAGCATTTTAACCGGACTAAACAAAAAGGGGAAAAATATTCACTTCTTCATGAGGGATCGATCGATCGAGGAAAGGGCGTCGATCGATCGATCAAACAGTTCTTGCCCAGTTTTCTACAATATTCAACCTACGGGTTCAACCATTTTAACCCCTCCAAACCTCTATAATTTCATCCCAAACTCCTATCAAAGTAAACCAAGTGTATAAACAATGTACATAAATAAGATCTAACGTAACGACATCAATGAATACTCAACGAATTAATCAAAAAGGGGTTAAATCTCAAATCTCTTTATAAAACCAAATTTTACATGAATAATCACCACCCTCTATTTTCATCCAGATTTTCTTCCCAAATATCATAATAAATTCACGGGTAATCCTATACATATGATCAAGAGTTTTTACTACATGGGTTCTCCCTAAAACACATATAATTTCTCTTCCAAAATATATAATTCTTCCATTAAACATATGATTTTTATTCCTAGACTAACATGGAAGGTATATTAACTTGGAAATTAGCAAGATAGATACTTTCCTCGGATTCAAGGATATGATTTGTTGATGAAAATTATATAGATGTGTTCCTCATCAGGCGATCTATGTTTTGGTGGTGGTGGTGGATATGAAATCGGGTGAGTTCTAGGCCTTGGATTGCTTGAAGACTCTTCACCTTCTTCTCAAATCTCTTCACCTTCTTCTCTAATCACTTCACCTTCTTATCTAATGGTTGTCTTAGGCTTTGTGTTTGTTAACCCCAAGAGACAACTCTAAATGGATAATAAATACTAAGAAAATTCGTGGGTTTAATTACGCAAAAATACCAAATGTCTAAAATACCCTCCCGGGGTGTCAATTAGGCCTAAAAACGCCCCGAGACCCAAACTAAACCCCTGAGTATACTTTTCTGACTATCTCGACCTTCCGGACACTTTGGCGCACTCAAAATGACTATACGAATGACTTGTAATTTATTCACTTTAATAATAATAATTTAGTCCTAACACGGCACAGGCGCGTCCCGAATTAAATTTCCATAACTGCCATTTTATTCACTCGTGATCATTTTAATAAAATCAATCTCATATATTACTCTTCTCATCCAGTATTATTCAAAAAAATTCCAGTAATTACTAACTCACATCACGCTAGTAAATATTAAAATAATTTCCGAATTAATATTAAATTAATAGCTCAAATTAGATTCAATAAATCCCCAATTTTAAAAGACATAAAAATACGGGGTATTACACAAGGTTGTTATTTTCCTTGTTCCACTTTGTAGGATTTACCTACATTTTCACAAAAGGTTGTTATAATTTTATGCATTATAGAAATTATGAAATTTTTGGTTCTGCTTGAGTGACATATGATGTCACTGGTTATGTGATTTTATCTGATATATAAATAAATCATAAATTGGGACACAATAGAGGGTAGAACATTTGAAGATTTTAATGTGACTATTTATAATGGTTGACTATAGAATGGTCTGGGTCTTAGTATCGAGTGTTTCCTTCTTTGGATTACCCCTTTGGTGTTGGGTCTCATTGACCGTAAAGTAGTTCTTTATAATTCCATGTATCAATATATTAATAAATAATTAAATAATTTACTTCCGGATTTATATTGCCTTATTTAATTCAATGATTTGATTAGTTAAATAATTAATGATGACATGCTTTGGCATAATATTAAGACATTTATAAAACCACTTTTCATATTAAAATGATGAAAATAATGATATTTGTTTAGTATGAGGCCTTGGTCGAGTTTTAAGTCATTTGTAGTTGAATTTTAACTCTTTTATGTAAGGCCCATTTCGGTCCCAAGTCCAACTTTGGAATTAAAGGATTTTATTGAACCATTAGGTATATCATTAGCCACATACCATATTTTTAGGATCAAAATAAAGTCCGGAGAGAAGAAACTTGAATAGAAGATGAAGAGTTAGAAGGATCTTGCCCTAGGTCTCTCACCAAATTGAAAGAGGCAACTTCACTTAGAATGATAATATGATTGTTTTTGCTTATATCATGCCTACTCATGTGAATCTAAAGATAATTATTGTTATCAATCATAGTTTTATCAGTTAATTGACTAATTTCTTACTTAGCCCATTTAAGTTAGTAATTACTGTCAACTCCTTATTATTTTGATTTAATTTCCCATTAATCTGATTTGATATTGTTAGATCATGATTAAGAGTTGTTCATTAGAATGAATCATTCAAAAATGCTATGATTATTTGCCTAAATCTATTGAGATGTGAATTTAATCGAAAGACATGGAAATTCTAGGGATCTTGACTGAGAAAGTGGATTTTCAATTGAATATTGTAGTATAATTGGTATTTGATGAAACTTTTTGATTTAAACGTTTATTACATGTGGATTTGTTGCTAGGATGTTTTATGTTAGTTGAATGAAGGTTTTATAATCACTAATAGAGGTTTTTATTGGAATGTTTCAAATTGGAGAGGATGGATCCATTGGGAAATTTTAGCCAAACTGGAGCGATCGATTGTTTGGTCGATCGATTGACGCTACAAGGTTTTTGGCAATTTTTCTTATGGTTTGTTTTCATGATTTTTTTATTTAGGGATTAATTTAGTGTTTACCTTTACACTAAATTGACTGTTGTAAACATGTAATGGGATGGTTGGTGGGATTATGATATAGGAATAATAATTAATTTCCAAAATCTTATTAAAAGTACTAAATTAAATAATTTACGTTTAAGACTAGATTACATGTTTTTTAGGATATCTTCTCTTATGTTATGTGTGAAATGTATACCATGTGTGAGTACCCATGTTGAAAGTACTATAAGAGGATTCCGCTAAGGGGGCGCATGCGTCATTGACCTTGATAGTTACTAAGTGATAGTTATAATTTTTCCATGTAAAATTTCCCCCTACTTCTTACATCTAGGTATATGTGTACTAAGATGGTTTCACGTAGTGACTTCACCGTTTTATGATAACCCGCTCTAAATAATAACGGGTGGCCAACCCTATACTATATAAATCAGGTAGCTCAGATGGTACAGTCTCAACATCAACAACTAAACACTACAATATAAGGCTAACTACCCGAAATCATTAAGTGTGAATTGTCAAAAATTTAAAAAAACTTTTTATTTAACAACAACAACAAAACCAATGGTGCATCTCAACCAACAATAAACAATCTAACTATGATGAGTGATAAGTGTAAACTCTATTAATATACAAGAGTGAAATACAAAGAACCAATAAAATACCCGAATATGCTGTCGGGTAACAGACAATACTATAAACTGATAAATGAAATATGAAAGTGTTAATCTACAACACTTGAATACTAAATCAATACAACTCAATCCTAATCTAGATATACAAAGATAGGAATTGACTAAAGCAAAGTGCCGCAACAATCCGCTACTGCCACAGCTCCACGAATCCTGAATGGATGAACATCAAAGGCGTCCTTGCGGAGGAACACCTGAAGTAATACAATATATATACATGGAGGAGAAAATATAAATGGGTCAGAGCCCGAGTTTGAAAAACTTTTTATAGCAAGTGTATTAAAATGCATAATAATTATAAATGCATTATTACATGATTTAGTTGGAATCGAACTCTCCATAATAATTCAACTCTCCTCTCATCTAAAGCGCACACTAAGAGTATGCACGTGATCTCCAAATGGATGTTCGATTCTAATTTAGGTAAGAGGATTCTAACTTAAACCCAAAAGAAGTATTTAAGTAAAATCATCTAACCTATCTCCCAATACATTTGTTTCCATAATTAAAAGTTATAAATATTAACTTTAATATAATCGTTATAGTTATCTTTATAATGTTCATTGGTTGAACATATAAAGTTACATGATCCAATCATGTCCACATCATCACAATACATCAACAATCTGATTAACTAGAATTTATATTCTAGAGATGCCCTTGTAAGGCATGAAACCATATATATAAATATTATATGAGTTATTAGCATCAAGAGTTAAGGACTAAACTCCTCCCGATTCTCAACACGGAGCTGTGTTTCGTGCGTGGGACGTCTCGCCGAAGCAAAATCCAAACAAAGAACCCCCCGTTACACTACTCCTGACCGTATCGATCTTTGGGGCTCATTATGCCCTAAATGCAAGATGCATGTAACCCAAATGATTATTATCCCATTTTAATTAATTAATATTCCCAATTCTCAACAGTACACGGCGTTTCATGCGTGGGACATCTCGCCGAAGCGAAATTCAAACAAGGAACCCCCCCCCCCCCATTACATTACTCCTGGCACTGTCGATTGTCGTAATAGGTGATATATATATAATTAATTATGAGCATTAAGGACTAAACTTATCCCCAAGTTCCAACATTACACTGCGGTTCGTGCGTGGGACATCTCTCCAAGGAGAAATCCAAACAAGGAACCCCCCTGATACACTAATCCTGGCAATGTAGGTCATTGAGGTCCATTATGCCCTTGATACCCAAGTACAAACACAAGCAATAATAACCATACAATCGAGCTATAACTCGAAGGATGCATGCTCACATGCTATCATCTTCTAGCAGCCCATATACGTATCAAACGGGGGCCACCTAGTGGGGTTCAACGACACCCACCTCGTGATCTAATCACGCACACAACGTCCGGGAAGCGGTCATAGTTCCTAACCGGCAAGTAAGAGTGACACATATCCACGACCTATCACCCCCCAAATAAATATATATATATATATATATATATATATATATGTCATTTGCTGACCACAAAGGACGACTATGACCTGGGGAATATCCATATCCTGCTTTTCTAGTCAGAATGCTCACCCTCTACGCACGAAACTTCCCTATGATAGCAAGGAGGGGGTATGCTTAACATGTATATACACCATCACATAAGGTATGCATACATCCTACATAATAAAGATATAGCATTATACAAGGTATACCTGTAACAACATATTTATTTTCATTATACGCTCTTAGGCGCAATTTGATTAACATCATTGTTTAGTATATCCCTCTCTTTTGATACACTAACCGTCAATACTCACACATTTACCACACTTAGTATATGCTATACTAATTCTCGGTTGAAGCTCTAATGTCGCTTCTAGTATGAATTCTCTTTCAATTCTATTTAAGTTAAGGATATTCTATATCCTAATGCACCTCAATTAGCATTTCTCATTGTGTGAGATATCTCCCAAATCAATCATCAATAAGGATATTTTTATATCCGTATACACATCAATTAACATTTATTATTTTTCATTCATAATAGGGTTCAATTCATTTTATGAACCTTTTTAAGGTTATCCCATTTGGGATTTGGATCCTAAGATCCGATATCTCTAAATTATTCACATTCTTTCATATGAATTGAATTTATTATCTTCAAGTCAAGGTGGGCTTCCCCACTTAGAATAAACCAAAATATCTAATTGGTATTCCTCGAATTTAGTCAATATGACTCCAATCATTCCTTATAAGGACACTCTCTAAAAGTCTCCAAAACATACTCCAATTAACTCACATATAAATCCCCAATCGATAACCTTAAACGAAATGGGATAAAATTCTTCCTAGAAAAATATCTCCAAAATCCCCTGTTTCAGAATCGATTCGGCTCCCCAAAGTGAATCGATTCGGCCCATCTGAATCGATTCGGTCCAAAGGACCTGGGAGTCTACTACATACGGAATCGATTCGCAAGGGGAGAATCGATTCGGCCCTAAAGACCTGGGCAATCTCCAACAGACCAAATCGATTCGGAAGGGGAGAATCGATTCGGGAAGTGCAACAAGCTACGAAATGGGTTGTTTTCTTCTTAACCCAAAATACCCAAAAATGAATTTAATCATCTTCCAACCATTTTGATCCAACCCAATCACAAATATAACATTAATATTCATCCAAGGACACATATATACTAATTTCTAACCTTAAATCCATTTATACAATACAAATCTAAGATTTTTTCCCAAAAATTAGGTTTTGTCAATTTAAACCTAAAACCCACAAATTTTCTTCCACAAATCATGCAATAATAGTACACAACAATTATTTAGCAAGTTTAATCACTTGCCTCGGGTTCGTAGGGTCTGAGTCCGCCTTGAGATCGCGTATTGGCCCGAAAATCCTCTTTCTCCCTCTTTTCTCTTTCCTTCTCTTCTTCTTTCTTTCGCTCTTTCTTTCTATTTCTCTCTTTGGAGAATTATTTCTCCCGTAGGATAATTTAGCCTAATCTTCCAAGATACACATCTTTAAATGATAATACACACATTAAATGACTCGGTAACTTTAATTCGAGTCAAACGGTCCTAAATTATTTCGGAACCCAAATAGACCCCAAGTACAGTCATTTCGACTTTCTTGACCATTCCAGAAATGATGGTACCCTCAGTATTTCCATTCGACACACTTTCTAACACTCCAAATTTTGACTTTAATTGTCAATTTAATTATTCTCCTAATAAAATAATATTTATTTCTCCCAAAATAAATAAATATTCGTTTCCAAGACCTCGGGGTATTACAAACTTCCCCACTTACAAGAATTTCTTCCTCGAAATTTAGCCAAGCCTAATTATCCAAAACTCAACTAGTTCTAATATACCCATACTCACTAATCCTATCTCCAACTTCTAACTTCCCACGACGAATTTATGTAATTATTTTATTTTTAAGTTGATTAAGAGTTATATACAACCAATTTCCACATCAAGGGCGCCCATACACCCTTTATATTCGAGTTAGCACTCGTACCAAACATGATGAGGCTTTATTTGCCTCCAAAGTTCCACATTTGCAATAATATAAATAATACTAAAATTTTAATAGCGAAAAATTTGAATGGTCCAAAGAAATAACTCCTCTCAATTCCTGACAATGCCACTTTCGTGCGGGGGACGTCTCGCAAAAGCGAAATCCAAACAAGGAACCCTCCCAATACACTACTATGTGGCGACATCGGGGATTGAGAGTTTGATAAATCCGTATAGAGTTTAAAAATATTTTAGTGGAAAATTTATTTTGAAAGGGCCCGAGGGCCGATAAAAGTTTTATTTTGAAAATAGTTTATTTTGAAAATGTTTTATCTATAACAATATAATATAAAATGCCTTATGTCCAACACAAGGTCTTTTTTAGATCATCATCTATATAACAAGTAGCTCACAAATATTATCATACCCATGAGCTAAAATTTTACCTGCGTCCCAACAACCCCAATCTCAACTTTCATACATAAACAACATCTCACATCCTTTCAATATATATAGCCTTTTTATAAGGCTCATCCATATCTGGAATACAACAATCATATTAGTCTATCATGACTATATAAAAGAATTAGCTTTATCATTACTACTTATCACCATTACCATCATTACATTTACCACAAGGTTTAAAGCTCTTTTTGAGAACCTTGCAAAATCATTTATTCTTTTACAAAATCATGGAATAAGAGCCTATCTTGCTCAAAATTCCCCTTAGGGTCATTATATACATAATAGGGCTATAGCACTACCCAATCACAATTACCTCCCACACGATATTCCAAAAACTTCATATAGCAATAATCCTATTAATAAGGGAAAATTAACTTACAACATCCATCTCTAGTCCGATTGCCCTTCCTCATCAATGGGCCCCCAAACATAGTCCCCCGATCTAAAGCGACCTCGAATCTGATGTAGGGGTTGCACTTCCAAAATTTCATCAAATTATGGTCCTTTACTTCTTTTAGGACAATTTATCTTTTTATGACCTATTTCTTTACAAAAGAAACACTTACCCACAAATCCTTTCTGCCCACTCGCATTACTGGCACTCTCTTTGCCAAACTTACTTGATGAACTCGAATCTCCAAAGTTTTTACCCTCTCACGAACAAAGACGATATTCATGACACTTTAATAGTGTCGCATTCACTACCTCAATGAAAGTCACTAACCTAGGACTGTCTAGCAATTGTTGTTGGATTTTCCAATCTAAACCTAAAAAAAACTTCGATATACGTTTCTCTTCCGTATTTACCTCATTAGGTACTAATCTCGCCCATAGAGAAAAATCTTCTTCATATTCTACCACCGTCCTATTTCCTTGAAAAATCCCCATATCCTGAGTAGGGGAAGAAAAATACCTTCGATCAAAAAGCTCCCAAAATGTTTCTATAGGTAAAGTATCTCTCTGTTCAGATGTCGTAACAGACTCCCACCAATGGAGAGCTGCACCCGATAACTTAAAGGTGACTAAATTTTTTTCTGCACCTCACTACACTCAACCATACGAAGATGACTCTACATACTATTCTTCCATTGACTTGCAGCCATTACATCAACTCCCCCTGCAAACTCGGGAGGATGCCCCTTAATAAAATCTTCCTTCACTCTCTCCCATAAAGACAATCCTAAATGGGGTTGGGCTGCTCGTGCGGCAAATTACTGAGCCATCATAGAAACGGTAGTAGTGACCGCTTGTTCTACAATATTGGCAACATCATCCATAGTCATGTTCCTTTGAGGCATTTGGGGTTTCCCTTTGTTTGCCCTGACTGAACGACCTCCCTTCGGTGGCATCTGAAACAAGAACAATTGTATCAGAACGCCTTTCAAATATTTTTGAATCATAGAAAGATATGGACGTATGAATGTAATCATCCTAATAATAAGGCCCTACATCAAGAACGCTTACGGAAGATCGTAGTAACGCACACAGATCCTAAATACACTAGAACCTGATGCTCTGAGACCATCTGTGACAACCCGCTCTAAATAATAACGGGTGGCCAGCCCTATACTACATAAATCAGGTACCTCAGATGGTACAGTTTCAACATAAACAACTAAACACTATAATATATGGCAAACTACCCGAAATCATTAAGTGCGAATTGTCAAAAATTTTAAAAAACTTTTTATTTAACAACAACAACAAAACCAATAATGCATCTCAACCAACAATAAACAATCTGAGTATGATGAGTGATAAGTGTAAACTCTATTAATATACAAGTGTGCAATACAAAGAACCAATAAAATACCCGAATATGCTGTCGGGTAACAGACAATACAATAAACTGATAAATGAAATATGAAAGTGTTAATCTACAACACTTGAATACTAACTCAATACATCTTAATCCTAATATAGATATACCAAGATAGGAATCGACTAAAGTAAAAGTGCCGCAACAGTCCGCTACTGCCACAGCTCCACGAATCCTGAATGGATGAACATCAAAGGCGTCCTTCCGGAGGAACACCTGAAGTAATACAATATATATACATGGAGGAGAAAATATAAACGGGTCAGAGCCCAAGTTTGAAAAACATTTTATAGCAAGTGTATTAAAATGCATAAAAATTATAAATGCATTATTACATGATTTAGTTGGAATCGAACTCTCCATAATAATTCAACTCACCTCTCATCTAAAGCGCGCACTAAGCGTATGCACGTGATCTCCAAATGGATGTTCGATTCTAATTTAGGTAAGAGGATTCTAACTCAAACCCAAAAGAAGTATTTAAGTAAAATTATCTAACCTATCTCCCAATACATTTGTTTCCATAATTAAAAGTTATAAATATTAACTTTAATATAATCATTATAGTTATCTTTATAATGTTCATTTGTTGAACATATAAAGTTACATGATCCAATCATGTCCACATCATCTCAATACATCAACAATCTCATTCACTAGAATTTATATTCTAGAGATGACCTTATAAGGCATGAAACCATATATATAATTATTATATGAGTTATTAGCATCAAGAGTTAAGGAATAAACTCCTCCCGATTCTCAACACGACATTTCGTTTCGTGCGTGGGACGTCTCGCCGAAGCGAAATCTAAACAAGGAACCCCCCCGTTACACTACTCCAGACCGTATCGATCTTCGGGGCTCATTATGCCCTCAATGCAAGATGCATGTAACCCAAATGATTATTATCCAATTTTAATTAATTAATATTCCCAATTCTCAATAGCACACGGCGTTTCATGCGTGGGACGTCTCGCCGAAGCGAAATGCAAACAAGGAACCCCCCCCCCCCCCCCGTTACACTACTACTGGCACTGTCGATTGTCGGGATATGTGATATATATATAATTAATTATGAGCATTAAGGACTAAAATTATCCCCAAGTTCCAACATTACACTGCGGTTCGTGCATGGGACGTCTCGCCGAGGCGAAATCCAAACAAGGAACCCCCCTGATACACTAATCCTTGCAATGTAGGTCATTGAGGTCCATTATGCCCTTGATACCCAAGTATAAACACAAGCAATAATAACCATCCAAGCGAGCTATAACTCGAAGGTCGCAGGCTCACATGCTATCATCTTCCAGCAGCCCATATACGTAGCAAACCGGGGCCACCTGGTGGGGTTCAACGACACCCACATCGGGATCTACTCACGCATACAACGTCCAGGAAGCGGTCATAGTTCCTAACCGGCAAGTGAGAGCGATACATACCCACGACCTCTCACCGCCAAAATAAATAAATAAATAAATAAATAAATATATATATATATATATATATATATATATATATATATATATATATATATATATATATATATATATATATATATATGTCATTTGCTAACCACAAAGGATGACTATGACCTGGGGAATATCCACATCCTGCTTTTCTAGTCAGAATGCTCACCCGCTACGCACGAAACTTCCCAATGATAGCAAAAAGGGGGTATTCTTAACATGTATATACACCATCATATAAGGTATACATACATCCCACATAATAAAGATGTACCATTATTTAAGGTATACCTGCAACAACATATTTATTTTCATTATACGCTCTTAGGCGCAATTTGATTAACATCATTGTTTAGTATATCCCTCTCTTTTGATACACTAACTGTCAATACTCACACATTTACCCCACTTAGTATATGCTATACTAATTCTCGCTTGAAGCTCTCATGTCGCTTCTAGTATGAACTGTCTTTCAATTCTATTTAAGTTAAGGATATTCTATATCCTAATGCACCTCAATTAGCATTTCTCATTGTGTGAGATATCTCCCAAATCAATCATCAATAAGGATATTTTTATATCCGTATACACATCAATTAACAATTATTATTTTCCATTCATAATAGGGTTCAATTCATTTTATGAAACTTTTTAAGGTTATCCCATTTGGGATTTGGATCCTAAGATCCGGTATCTCTAAATTATTCACATTCTTTCATATGAATTGAATTTATTATCTCCATGTCAAGGTGGGCTTCCCCACTTAGAAGAAACCAAAATATCTAATCGGTATTCCTCGAATTTAGTCAATATGACTCCAATCATTCCTTATAAGGAAACTCTCTAAAAGTCTCCAAAACATACTCCAATTAACTCCCATAGAAATCCCCAATCGATAACCTTAAACCAAACGGGATAAAATTCTTCCTAGAAAAACATCTCCAAAATCCCCTGTTTCCGAATCGATTCGGCCCATCTGAATCGATTCGGTCCGAAGGACCTCGGATTCTGCTACATACCGAATCGATTCTCAAGGGGCGAATCGATTCGGCCCTAAAGACTTGGGCAATCTACAACAGGCCGAATCGATTTGGTAGGGGCAAATCGATTCGGCAAGTGAAGCAAGCTAGGAAATGGGTTGTTTTCTTCTTAACCCAAAATACCCAAAAATCAATTTAATCATCTTCCAACCATTTTGATCCAACCCAATCACAAAAATAACATTAATATTCATCCAATGACACATATATACTAATTTCTAACCCTAAATCCATTTATACAATACAAATCTAAGATTTTTTCCCCAAAAATTAGGTTTTATCAATTTAAACCTAAAACCCACAAATTTTCATCCACAAATCATGCAATAATAGTACACAACAATTATTTAGCAAGTTTAATCACTTGCCTCGGGTTCGTAGGGTCTGAATCCTCCTTGAGATCGCGTATTGGCCCGAAAATCCTCTCTCTCCCTCTTTTCTCCTTCCTTCTCTTCTTTTTTTCTTTCTCTCTTTCTTTGTATTTCTCTCTTTGGAGAATTATTTCTCCCGTAGGCTAATTTATCCTAATCTCCCAAGATACACATCTTTAAATGACAATACACACATTAAATGACTCGAAAACTTTAATTCGAGTCAAACGGTCCTAAATTATTTCGGAACCCAAATAGACCCCAAGTACAGTCATTTCGACTTTCTTGACCCTTCCGGAAACGATGGTACCTTCATAATTTCCATTCGACACACTTTCTAACACTCCAAATTTTGACTTTAATTGTCAATTTAATTATTCTCCTAATAAAATAATATTTATTTCTCCCAAAATAAATAAATATTCGTCTCCAAGACCTCGGGGTATTACACGTTTGTTCTTGGTCAAGTATGGTAGGATATTTGTATGACGTATAGGCATATCTATTTATCCCTTGATCTTAATGAGGTCTTACGTTTGGTGCAATATTAGGGTAATCTTTTTCATTTATGAATTATTTGTTGTACAATGATCTCAATATATAACCAAGGTACCAATAATAGTCTCATATCTCAAGTCTATCCATCGTAGGCTATCTCGCTCCACTGAGGAAATATAAATGTCTTCAGTATATATTATAGATAAATCCCGCGTCATAAATATATGCGTAGGCGTCCCTACTATAATAAATATACATATATAGTATAAACATAAATCAGTACAACTATCTCTAATACCGCCACACATAATAAAATAGGGTAGGATAAATATAATATTTTCTTCTAATATTCATACATAGATATATACACCCTCATGTACAAGTACTTTGTCATCTCTCACACCTTCACATAAACAATGCCTATCGTTGTTTCCTTCAGGAAACACTTTCTCACACCAGGTGTAGTCTTTGGACATACCAAATCAAAGTACTCATCGCGATCAAGAAAAAAATCTCTACGCCTACCCATCATTTGTATCTGTCCATTCATGATAATATACAATAAAATGTCCTTGTGACACTACCTATGGACATGGGAACCTATGCACTAGACCCTGGGCAAAAATGACCACGGAAAACTTCTGTACTCACCTCAACACCATTGTGGTTGACGTCTCACACGCACCATAATTGAAACCTCCCCAGTAAGATATCCACAAGTACTCACACAAGGTATGCATCTCACAAATAAAACACGCAATCAATTATAACTCTCATTAATGGGGTATATTAAATACACATAACTACAACATCTCTATTGGGACATATTTTGCATCACTATCATGAAAAGATATAACACATCTTTAACCTTATATTCGGGACATATTATAATAACCCTAATACCCCGTGTTTCTGGAATCTAGGTATGATATAGCCTTGCCATATACTAAATTATGCACATCCATTATACTCAATCTCAATTACCTATAGTCCAATTTCAGAAGGCATCGGGTCTAGGTATATACCCACTCCTAATTTTAATAAGATCATTGAACATGCAAACTACCTACTCTAGATTCTATTAATAATTATAAATCTCACCATGGGATAAGCACCCCCACTAGACTATCACAAAGACTAAAAATTATTCCAGTCACCAGGTCCAATGCTTTAAACTTCCAGAATCCAAATCAACAACACATCTAACTCTAGGGTTTTCAATCTAATTTTCTATACTCAATTAAACCCTCTAAACTAAGTAGTTTCATAAATATCAAAATAATCTGAATCATAAATTTCCAAACCTTAAAACAATAAAATCCAACACTGTTATAAATAAAAAATAGATGTCAATTCAACCGAACCCTATGACCCAATCACACCTTGACCAATCCAAGACTCATTCACCACTGTGTCCAACATTTCATATGTCACATCTGCGAGTTCTAAGTTTATAATGGTAAGTAAAGAGTAAAATATATATAACAAATAAATTAAAGGCAGCAAAAATTAAAGATTTTTATTAGGGAGATGCCTAGAATCTTATTACATAAGTGAGTATGAAGCTAACATATATAAATAATTTATTCATAGATACAATATATAAGGTAAAATTGGTAGCAAATTTTCGAGAATCATAAGATATGATAAGTTATGGTGTAGATATTCCAATGAGATCTACAATTTTTGTCTGCTACCATTCATACGTACGTAACCGAAAAGATTTTTCAAGGTAAAATATAATAAAAGTAGAGACTTGAGGGAGGTATCTCATCTCCTTCAGTTTCATCATCCGTCTGGAAGGAAAAACATTAATCATACATGCCACGTAGATAATTTTTTAATTTTATACAAGGTACGAGAGAAAATGATTAATTAGAGATTAATTGAATTTAATATACATGTCATTAAAATCTGGAGGCAACTGAAATATCATTAAATTTTGAGGGGTATGGGGGTTTCAATTACGTAAACATACCATTAAAATATCGTCCAAAGCATAATATATACTTGGACATGCAGTCCAAAAAGTATTGGGGAATAATAATCATAATAAAGGGTTAGCACACTTAGCTAGAGTGGCACTCATATGTACGCAGCAAATGAAAAATATGCACTCAACATCGAAGTCCTATAAGGCAATTAGAATTACCATGGCAAATGAAAAATATGCACTCAACATCGGAGTCCTATAAGGAAATTAGAATTATTGTGGTATACTGGGGTCTAATTCCTTAATCGTGAGGTATGCTACTAGGGGTTTCACTGATAATGGTCGTAAATTATAGGGTAATATGTAATTATTGTAGTAGGTAGTAGGTCTGAAGTCATAAGCTGTAATAGTTTATCGGTTTTTTGGATAACTGAAATATCGAGAGAATTAATATACAGAATAACCCTGAACTACACAAATGACTTCGTATCTAAAATATGAGTTCAAGATTATCACATAGTCATATAACAATAAGTAATTATGAAATACATAATTTGAATTTATTTAATACTGAAATTAAAATAACCTACTTTGAACTTTTCTATGGATTCTGGAGGTGTATGTCTAATTCACGGGGTTGACTAGAAAGTTTGAAATCATGGAAAATATAAGTAGGTCATAAAGGCATAATATAATGCTTGTGTGTTGCAGTGAGATACCAAACTGAAATTAATTGTAGGGTAAAATTAACTAGGAGGATTATAAATATAATTTTAAAAGCTTTTAAAAATTAATGTTTCCTACAATTCTATTTGGATTTGGAGACAAATTGGTTTTATTGAGGCTAAAGAAATTATAGAAAAGTAAGGGTTATTTTGGAATATTTGAAAAATAGTTAGGGCTTTACATGAAAACTAAATATATAATTTTGTAAACATAAATCTTGTTTTCTCGAGAAACTGCTTTCCAGAAATCCGAATAGCGTCATGTATTATACCATTTTGTTCAAAATTAAAAAATAAATTTTGGAAAAAAAGAATTTTCTGATTGGAGACGCACCCTTATGGGTTGAGTCAAGCTAATCACGTCTTTGTTTTGACTCCTAATCTCACGCGTGTAACACACTCGTCTTCATCCATCGATAGTTTGACTTTGGGGTTTTAAAACTTTGACCTCAAATTAAAAACGGTTTAGAAATACTTTTGAGTCAATTCCTGAATGAAAGTTGCATATTTTTTTAACAGGAATCCAACCATATTTCTTTTAAGAATTTTGTTTGGATAAATTGAGCTATTGGGTTTCTATAAAAATGGTGAAATTTTGACCAAACATAAGTAACTGAAATCTATTATTTCTATTCTGGAACCATAAGCGTTTTGTTCTGTATAAAAAATGTGGAAGAATAGTCATGGTTTGAGAAATTTTGGTGGACTAAAACTCTCGAATTAGTTTTCTGAAAATTCGAGGCCAACTTCAAGCTTCGATTTGGGGTATCGAAACCTGGTTTTGGTCTAATTGAACTTTTGACCTAGGTTTCCTAGAACCTAAGCTCAACTTTTATTACTTTGAAACTAGTTCAAAGTCAAGGAAGCATAATCCTCCATTGAAATTCAAGCTTTAATGGGGTTTTCTAGGTTTTGAGCTACTTCAATGCATACATACATTAGAATTCACATGAAAACTCATAATTCTAATTATAAATATATATGTATATATATATATATATATATATATATATATATATATATATATATATATATATATATATATATATATATATAGATAGATAGATAGATAGATAGATAGATAGAGAGAGAGAGAGAGAGAGAGAGAGAGAGAGATGGAGACACATTATTAAATTGAACAAACAAGCATTCGTTCATAAAATAATTGAAAAGAAAAAACACTCAATTTTTACTTTGAATTTTCCCTGAATAGGGATGATTTACTACTAAGGTAAAATAGGGTATTTATAAAGTTTGTGGAGTGGATTTGATTAGTAGTTTTGGAGGTGGAGATGACGCTGAATTGCACAAGTTTTCCCCTAGGTTTCATTGGATGTAAAATGGGAACCATGGGTAACCCACATGGT
This sequence comes from Sambucus nigra, assembly GCA_949130495.1. NCBI lineage: Eukaryota > Viridiplantae > Streptophyta > Magnoliopsida > Dipsacales > Adoxaceae > Sambucus > Sambucus nigra. Next base: position 527,831,907 of record OX422221.1, on the reverse strand, counting down.
ACAAGCCGTGTTGGATATCCAGCTGGTTCCATGTCACCAGGGGAAGGGTAACCAAGTTTTGGTTTTGGTTTTGGTTTTGGTCCTTGGATAGTTTTCGAATAAGTTTTAAGGATTTTAAGTTATTTTATAAAAGTTTAGGGATTTATGTGAAATTTATTCAAACCTAATTGATTGGTTCTTGATGTTCTTACAAAATATAACTCATTTGACTAAGTTTTGAGTTGAATTTGGGGTTCAATTGATATAGGAAAGTGTAAGTTATCTTAAATTTTCCGTAAGGGAATTTTGGTAATTTGGTAAAAGTCTAGTGTTTATTTAAAAATTTTAATTTATGTAAGGGACTAAAGTTATGTGTAATGTATATTTATAGTGGGTCATTATAGCCTCCTTCTTGAGACCATGCACAGAGAAGTCCATAGTTACATCACAGAGGTGTGTTCAACATCGATCACTACGATTTGTCGGCCCAGCCCTATGCGATCGAGGGTATATTTTGTATTTCTTAATTATGATTGAGTACTTTTTGATACGGGAGGGCCTCATTATTTTATCAGTTATAGATTTGATTCCATATCGGGTATGGTAGACAGAGCATCCGATGTGACTGTAGATATACATACCCCACTAGGTTGGGGTGATACTTTAGATTGGGTTTGGAGGAACATGGTCATGGAGATAAGGCATTTGTGCTACTCAACTGACTTTCTATTGTTGGATAAGTCTACATACAATGTTATTTTGCGTGTGGATTGGTTAGTAATCTAACATGAACAAATTGACTGTAGTGTGAAGCATTTCACATTTTTTGTCTTAGGGTATGTGAGGGCATGTTTTTATAAATGTCCATAAAATATCTAGGATTCTCAGTGTTGTCCTAGATATCAATTAGTATGTCTTATACCATTACATTTGTCACGTTGCTCAGCGATCATCCACGTTTCCCTTAATTCGAATTTGAAGCTATTACATTCCCAACATCCTCGACGTAAGTCATGCCCCATCATCTTGAATGTGGAATCGTGCATCTTTACCGGTTCAACATTTATGAAGAAAAGAAAGAAGAAGAAGAATTTTTTTCCGACAGCTCCGAACCGAACCGATGGAGTGCAGGCTGAACCGATTTGAAACTGACTGTATAAATCGAACTGAACTGATAGCCTTTTACCCAGATCAATTTGTTTTCCTAATAAAAAACCAAACTGATGCCTCCAACCAGATCGATTATGTCCTGATAAATTTTCCATCGCCTCTTAGGGGTCTTGAGGATCTCTTGGCGACAACAACAAACCTGATGATTTGAGGGTATTCATGTGTCACAAAATTTGTATTTCTCTATGTATTGTAAGTGTTACAAACTCATAGTGAAGTAATAAAGGTTTTGCCCCTTTGGAGAATTTTTCCTCAAGCCTATTTTATGATTGTTTGTCATGCGTGATTAGATAAATGTATTGATTTAAATCACATCTAGATGCGTTCTTGGGGTTTAATTAAGATTGGATTTAACAATTGGGTTTAATTAAATAAGTTTTTTTCATTTGAACAAAAGCGCACTCTCAAATTGGTATCAAAGCCATTTACACAATTATATTGTGTAATGTTTCGGTAAAGTTTTTCAAGATATCAATTTTGGTTTAAAAATTGATTTTTGAAAAGATCTTTTAAAATTGAAACTTGTATAATCGAGTGCAAATTTTTGACGAGTCAAATTATGCATATTGGAAAGCCCGCTTAAGATCCCACTTAAAAGCCATTGATGAACATTTTTGGGTTGTGTGTGAAAAAAGGTGGATGCCTTCCACTGTCACTGTAGATAACGTAACTACTTTAAAATATGTGACTGCATGGACTCAGGATAAGTTTAAGTGGAGCACATATAACTCACGTGAGCTTAATGCTATTTCCCGAAACATCACCCTAGATAAGTTCCGATGCATCATTACGTGTACCACATCTAAAGAAGCATGGGATATTCTCAACTTACCCATGAAAGTGCGCTTTTGAGAGAACACCTAATGCTATAAAATAATCAAAATTGCAAAATTTAACAACACAAATTTAGACAATCGCCATGATTGAATATGAGTGTTTTAATGAATTCTATGAATGCTTATTTGATATTGTTAGCATTAGTTTGAATTTGAGGGAACACATTCTGGATGATAGAGTATTAAAAAGGTTTTGAGATTACTGTCAAAGTGTTTTATCCCTAAAGTCATTGTGTTAAATTCATTAGGAAATTTGATTAGCCTGAAATTAAAAGAATTGGTAGGAGACCCCCAGACTTATGAAATTGACATGTTTCCTAATACGATAAAATCAAAAGATAAAGGGGTTGCACTTAAAGCCTAGGCTAAGAAGAGTGAGGCGTCATCAAGAAAGAGAGGTGAGTCGTCTATGAGAAAATAGGAACGGTTGTCTGATTCTGCGTTTGATTTTGACTTATACGATTTGGCCTTTCTTGCAAAAAATTTCAATAGATTTCTCAAATTAAAGAAAAATGGCAATTTTATAAATAAAAAGAATTTTGAGAAAAATAAGTTTGAAAAGAAAAATGAATAGGATAAAATGGACGCGCCTAAGAAAGTTGAGGAGAGATGTTATGATTTTAATAGTGGAGGTCATAAGGCATTTGAGTTTTCTACTAGGTTGAAACGTTAAGGCAAATGTAATGTTGTTCTTAATACCACCCTTACTGATGACAATGAGATCGAGTCGCTGGATTCTGTAGACGAGTAATCGCATGAATGTAACTTCATCGCATTCATGGATAGTCATGTGAGTACTAGAAGTGCACCTCATAACGATGAGAATGCTAATTCACAGGGACACCTCGATAGTGGAAGCAGTGTGAGTGAGGGGGGTAATGCTGCAAGTGAGAGCGAGAGTGATTTACGACGTGCGTATGCTGATTTATATGATGATTCTTTTAAAAATAAAAAGTATAACAAATCGTTAGAACTTAGAATAGTTTCCTTAAAGAAAGATTAAGGGGATATGAGAGAGTGAGTCCTCCATTAGAATTGCCGAGAGAGAGAGAGAGAGAGAGAGAGAATGTTTGTGTTGGGAGATATATATATATATATATATATATATATATATATATATATATATATATATATATATGTATATATATATATGTATATGTTTAGATAAAGAGAAAGGGGACTTGACCAAGAAAGTTACTAGACTTACGAGTGAGATCCAGACCTCCATGGACACTCAAAATAAACTTGAAGCCCTTGTAGCCCAACTTACTTATGTGCTGGAGATAGCCAGGGAGGTCAAGGTAAAGATAAAGGACATATCTGGAAAGATGGGAAATATGCTCCACGCCCCTACTTTTGATTTTGGTGAAAGGCAGGGAATTAGTTTTGATGGTGCCTCCACATCCCATGTGACACCGAAACCAGTTCCTGACTTTACTACGAATCTATATAGCCATCACCAAAAAACCCGAAGAAGAGTTTGGCGAAGAAAAACAAACCATGGTCAGTCAGAGACTGTGCACTTTTGTACCTATTATAAAAGAAAGGGCCACCTTAAGGAGTTTTGCTATAGTTTGGATCGGACACAGCGTACATTTTCCCCACCACGTGCACTAGCGATTTTTCGAGTCTTAGATAGAAGGTTGAGTTTCTGGTCTCCTCTTCTCAAAATCGAATGGAAGAGTTCCAACGAATTTCTATGCCGTCAGAGGACACTTCTAATATCCCGGCTAGAGCCAATAATGAAAAGGGAAAATAGAAGGTTACCACATCTTGGGTACCTAAACTCGTTGCAAAATCCCTTGTTGTTCATGTTGCTATCAAAGCACATAACACTTCTCAGTGGTATTTTGATAGTGGGTGCTCCAGGAACATGACAGGTGATATCTCATTTTTTAACTACCTAGAGGATCGCAAGAAAGGTAAAGTCACCTTTGGAGATAGGAGAAAATCTAGCGTAGTAGGATGAGGTACAGTAGAGATACCAAGATTTCCTAAGCTAGAGGGTTTAAAAGTAAACCTTCTCAGCATTAGCCAGTTGTGTGACGCTAAGTTTGTAGTAAAGTTTGACAAAAATGAGTGGAATGTTTATTATCAATCCGGTAAACATCTATTGCAAGGGGTGGGGATTGAAGATAATTTATATGGGATTTTTCTCGAGTTATCATTTGTCTGTACCATCACCATGATCACTCCTATGGATCCGTGGCATCAACGTCTAGGTTATGTGAACTTTTGTTATTTAGACAAATTAAAGAAAAAGGACCTAGTACGTGGCTTGTCATCACTTGGAAAGTTGACTTCTGCGGTTTATGGACCCTGTCAGTTGGGAAATCAAGTTCGTAGTCCCCACATGAAGTTGAATTTCATTACCACTTCACGAGTGCTTGAGATAATACACATGGATTTTATGGGTCCTAATCGTACTGAGAGTTTGGGTGGTAAGAGGCATATCCTCGTGATGGTATTTGATTTCTCTCGCTACTCGATCCTAGGGTTTCTAGGAGAGAAATCAGATACTGTGTAATTTTTTATGACTAAGTGACATGCCCTAAAAAATATACATGGACTCACTATCAATAGAATATGTAGTGACAAAGGCACTGAGTTTAAGGAAGATAAATTAGATCATTACTATAATATCCTTGGGATTAAACATGAATTTTTTATCATGAAGAATCCTCAGCAAAATGAGATTGTTGAGAGGAAGAATCGAACGATTTAGGAGATGGATAGATCTATGCTTCTAGGTCATAGAGTTGCTGGTAGATTTTGGGCAGAGGCGATGTCTATTGCATGCCACATGGTGAATAGGGTTTACCTTCGTCCACACACACTTAAGACGCCCTATGAATTGTGGACTAGAAAGAAGCCCAACCTTTCATATTTCCATATCTCTGGGAGTAAATTCTAGATCCTATGGGATATAGAGAAATTAGGAAAGTTTAACTCCCGGAGGGATGAGGGAATATTGTTAGGATATTTATAGACTAGTAGAACATATTGGGTTTTTAACCTGAGCAGCTCTAAGGTTATGGAATCAATAAATGTCACCGTGAAAGATAAAGAACCACGCACATTTGTGGATTCTAACCTTTTTTGTGAGGATGATGCACATTCTACTGATGATCCCATTGTGCCTCCCACACCAAGAGTGGGTCCTATTCCTAATTTAGGAGACACTCCTGCTTGGGTTCACAAGAGTCATAATCCTGCTGCTATCTAGGAGATCCCACCCTAGGGGTCAAGACTCATGCTGAACTAGAGAATGTTATTATCCATGTCTGCTACACATCCAAAGTCGATACCAAGAATTATAAGGAAGAACTCAAAGGTGAACATTAGATATGTGAAATGCAGGATGAGTTGCTTCAGTTTACAAAGAATGATGTCTAGGAACTAGTCCCCCAACCTAGTGATACAAAGTGATTAGTACGAAGTGGATCTTCAAGAATAAGATGGATGAGACTGGTACCATTATCCAAAATAAGGATAGGTTGGTCTCTTAAGGATACACACAGATAGAGGGTGTATACTTTGAGGAGACATTCGCTCCCATTACGAAGCTTGAGTTCCTCTTCTTACTACTCCCCATCACATGTCATATTTGCTTCAATTTATATCAAATGGATGTCTAGAATGCCTTTTTGAATATCATTCTACAGGAGGAGGTTTACGTAGAATAACCAAAAGGGTTTGAAGACCTAAATCACCCTGATCACATCAACTATATGAGGAAAGCTTTGTATGGTTTGAAGCAAGCACCCTTTGCCTGGTACGAGATGCTTACTTCCTATCTCTTAGCTCGTGGCCTCAAGAGAGGGGTATTTTATATGACGTTGTTCGTCAGGAGAGATGACAATGCTATTTTGGTTTCCCAGGTATATGTAGAAGACATAGTCTTTGGATCCATGTGCTCCCAGCATTCTCACCACTTTGAAGAGGAGATGAAGAGTGAGTTTGAGATGAGCATGGTTGGTGAGCTTACTTTCTTCCTTGGTCTCCAGGTTCGTCACCTATCAGATGGGACGTTCATCTCCCAATCCAAGTATGTTAGAGACCTTCTAAAAAAATTATGTTTAGACTCTGTTAGGCATGCACATACACCGATGGGTACCTCAACAAAGCTTAGCAAGAACAGTTCAAGCAAGGACGTACATCAAACCTTGTATTAAAGTATGATAGGTAGTCTTAGACTACTAATTGTCCCGATATCGCCTTTAGTGTTGGAGTCTGTGCGCAACATCAGGCATCCCCAAAAGAGTCACACTTACTCTCTCTTAAATTTATTATTCGATGCGTGAGTGGAACTTTTTCCCTCGACATTTGGTATTCCTTTGATACCGATAACCATTTATCCTCCTATTCAGATGCCGACTGGGCTGGGGATTCAGATGGATGTAGGGGAACTTATGATGTGTGTTTCTTCTTTGGTTATTGTCTTGTCCCTTAGTTGAGTAAGAATCAAAACTCTATCTCTTTGTCCACTCCTTAGTCTCAGTACATAGCCATCAGGAGTTATTGCACACAACTTCTGTGGATGAAGCAGATGTTAGAGGCACCATGATTATCGCTTGTGATAACACAAAATCAATACACATATCCCATAATCCAGTCCAGAATTTGGACATAAAGCACATTAGGATACGTGAGCACTTTATATGTGAGCTTGTAGAAGAAAAGTTCGTACCCTTAAGTTTTGTATCTACCGAACTCCACTTAGCCAATATTTTCACCAAGCCTTTAGATTCCCTTACATTCGAGAGTATTAGAAAGTCTTTAAGATTTTGCACTGTTGACTAAGGGGTGGTCACCATGTCTAGAGTATGATGCATATTTCATGTTCATATCATCTAATTCCTATCTCTAGATTGTATCATTATTTGTTAATTTTTTTGAAAAATTGAAAAATCCCAAAAAAAATTTTTTTTTTGAAAAGGTCAAAAATATTTTCTTTTCATAAATTTTTTTGAAAAACAAAAAATGAGTTTTGTATTTTGGTTACACCGTGTATGGATGAACATTAAAGATAACCATAGTCACAACTTCATTCCATATTCCACGTGATTGTTCGATGGTGATTTGAGATGCTACATTATTTCATCCATGTGCTTTACATTGTTTTGGAATCATTGAGATTCGATTAGTGATATCTTCTACATGTTAGGCTCCTTATCTCATTTATTTCACACAAGCACGGTATTATTTGAGTATTGTACTTGTCTATCACATATTGTCTTGAGTGTTTAATCTCAATTTTGTCTATACAACGACCAAAATGCGATAAAACTTGACAAGATAGTAGTGCATGTAAAAACTGTTTATCGTGATGATTTAATTGCAACAAAATATGATGAGTGAATCATAGGAAAGGGCTACTAGAGTTCAAAATTTACTCATCATGAAAACCACAGTCTCAAAAGAGCCTCTAAAAAAATTCAATTGCAATACAAATAAAAATAAGCCAAATCAAATGGGACAATAGGTTTTAGTTTCATCAACTCAAAAGAAAAATATAATGTATAATTATTTATGAGGGAGTTTGGATGGAAAGAAATGAAAATCGGGTTTGCACATCCTTGAAAGTCATGAAATAGCATTACAAACATTTTGGACGTTATTGGTGTTGAAGTCACTTTCAGCTTTGGTTTGTTTATTTGATTGAGTCAATTACTTTTAATTCCACAATTTGTACACCTAAGGAAGATGTTGAGTTCATTCGTTAGGAATATCCAACATTCATCATTCACATATGTTATTGTTGTATGTATTGATTTTCCTTTCGAATTTGTTCACTTCCCTACATTTTTGCTATCACCGACTTGGTTGTTTTGGTGTTCTTTCATGGTGTGATTATTTATTGTATATTTTGTGAGAAAAATTTTGAAAAATTCAAAGAGAGAAAGTTTGGTTACCTTATGACATTCTCCATTTGTATTTGCTTAAAGTTCTTCATATTTGTCTATTTCGGGACAACATAAAAAGGGGGAAGCGAATTATGGGGGGGGGGGGGGGGGGAGGGGGGGCATTTTTTTTTGTTTATACATGATTTGCATTAGCTTAATTGATTCTTATCTTTTCGTTAACATTATATATAAAATTGTTGCGCATAATGGGTATTTATTTCTTGTCTCATGTGTGTAGGTATAAATTTCATTTTTTCACACTCTAATGATGACAAAGAAAGATTGAAGAGCTGAAGATTTGAAGATGTTGACATTTATTTCTGTTTGAAGACATGTCATTTAGTATTTAAGATTTTTGGGTTTAATGGGAATATTAAATTGTATGTCATTTTCTTTTTGACTGGGTTGCATAATTCGTATTTTTTATTTATGTTCGAGCATAGACATAGGGGGAGATTTGTAAGGTCATGTTTTTATAAATTTTCATAAAATATATAGGATTCTCGGTGTTGTCCTAGATCTCAATTAGTATGTCTTATATAGTTTCATTTGGCACGCCTCTCAACGATTATCCATGTTTCCCTCAATCCGAATCCGAAGCTATCACATTCCCAACATCATCAATGTAAGTCATGCCCCATCATCTTCAACATGAAATCATGCATCTGTATCGATTCAGCATTTATGAAGAAAACAAAGAAGTAGAAGAAAATTTTCTGACATCTCCGAACCGAACTGATGGATTGAAGGCCGAACCGATCCGAGGCTGACTGTATAAGTCAAACTGAATCGAGAGACGTTTAGTTGGACCGAGTTTTTCTTGATAAAGAAACTGAACTGATGACTATGACCGGATCGATTATGTCCTGATAAATTTTCCACCGCCTCAGATTTTTTAGAAATCTATAAATAGGTATTTAGGTTGTGTATTTGCTTAAGACTTTGGGGGAACGTTTTTAGAGACTACTACAATAATTCTTGATATGTTTAAAGCCCAAACACCTTGAGATTCACAAAAACACTCTAAATCATATGTGTGAATCATTATAAACCCTTACTACTTATCATATCCATGACGTAGAGTATTTCTTATGAACAAGAAGTATATCTTCACTACTGGTCTTAGAGATCTTGAGGATCTCTTATCGACGACAACGAACCGATGCCTGAGGGTATTCACGTGTCACAAAGTTGTATTTATATCTATGTTGTAAGTGTTACAAACTCATAGTGAAGTAATAAAGGTTTTACCCCTTGGGGGGATTTTTCCGCAAGACGGTTTTATGATTGTTTGTCATTCTTGATTGGATAAATTTATTAGTTTCAATCACATCTAGATGCATGCCTAGGGTTTAATTAAAATTGTATTTAACAATTGTGTTTCATGAAATAAGTTTTTTCATTTGAACAGTGCACTCTCAAGGTAGTAGATAATACTTATTTTTATGCCTATACTGGAGGGGGATTCTATATTGAACCTCTACTATATCAATGAGGAGGCCACATTATTTTTAAACTCGATAATATCATCCAAGAAATTTCTTAGGTGTTTGATGAGGTGCCAGAATGACCACATAGGTGAGAGAGAGATTTTTCAAATTATTTGGATATGATCCCTGACCCATGTCTACAGAACCACATCGTATGGATCATTTATAGGTGGGAGAATCGCAAGAGTAGATGCAATTGTTTCTTATTCAGGGGTTCATTGGGAGGAGAAAATGCCCACGGGGATCTCCGATGTTATTCATGAAGAAGAATGATACATCCTGCTGAATGTGTATATGTTATAGGCAGTAGAATAAGGTCACGATCACGAACAAGTACCCACTGCCTCATCGATGACATTTTTTATTATTTAAGCGACGTATCATTTTTTTCAAATACTAACTTATGCTCGAGGTATCATCAACATCAGATTTAGGATTAGGACATCTCGAAGACAACATTTCTCTTACGATATGATTCATATGAGTTCAGATTCATGCCATCATCGGATTTGGGAGTAGGACATCTCGAAGGCAATGTTTCTCTCACGATGTGATTCGTATGAGTTCGGAGTCATGCCATTATCATGACCAATACACCACATATTTTATTGGACCATATGAACCGAGTGTTTCGACCATAGTTGGATGAATTCATCATCATTTTTCATTCAAAACATCCTAGTGTATTACTATTTAGGGGAGAATCATGACCAGCATCTGAGGATGGATCCGTAGATGCTTAGGGGGAATAAATTTTATTCTAAATTCTATAAATGAGAGTTTTGGCTCCATAAGGTGCAGTTTTTTAGGCACGTAGTATCGGAGATAAGCATTTTAGTACATCTTAGTAAGGTGTCTCTGATATGGAGTGGCAGACAGCCCACGATGAATATGTATATCATGAGATTTTTGGGCCTAGTTAGGTACTATGCGATGTTTATTCAAGGGTTATTGAAGATTTCTGGACCATTAACTGAACTCACCCAAATGGGTGTACATTCATTTGGAGTACTAATTGTCAACGAGAATTTAATGTGATCAACGAGAAACTTAGTAATGTGCTCATTTTTACATTACCATGGTGTGGCATTGAGTATATGGTTTACACCAATATGCCATTAAATGGATTGGAAGGAGTTTTGATGTAGTAAAAGGGACCTACAACTTATGTTTTTCATAATCTTATGTTATACGAGGAAAATTACCCGACTCATGACTTGGTGTTGGCGGAGGTTATATTCATCCTTTGTATTTGTAAACACTATATGTTGGAGAGAGATTCACCTTTTTTCTGACCACAACAGACTTCAACATTTATTCACTTAGAGATACTTAAACATGAGATAGAGGAGGTGGTTAGAGTTTGTGAAGCACTATCTTTTTTTGTTTGAGTACAACCCTGGGGAAATGAATGTTGTAACAAATGCCTGAGTTGTAGGATGGAAATTAACTTTTTCATATTTTGGGTGGAACAGGGGATGATTTATTGGATATTTAAGTCAAGATGTGAAATTCCTTACCGTAAATGGATTTTTCGGATGTTGATAATCACCACCTCAAATGTATATGCAGCTCAAGGTCTAGCTAAGTTAATAAAAGAGACTATCACAGGGATATATATATATATATATATATATATATATATAGAGAGAGAGAGAGAGAGAGAGAAAGGGATGAAAGAGATTGAAAATAAAGAGATATATGTGGTTCAACCTGAGCCTACTCCACTGTGCAGAAGGATAAGACTGTTGAATTACTATTAGGCACCGAGGGCCATGTTTTAAAATCACTCAGGCTTTCTCTCTCTATGATTATAAATAGGAAATATTTGTACTAGGTCAATCATCATTCCCCCATTAATGATGAAGAAGATGTGTATATATAGGCTTGAGGGTGCACAATGTGCCCCCACAGAATGCACCTGGTGTGCATAAGATGAGACATACATTAGAAAATGAAAACATGTATTCTACACAAGTATTTATCGATAACGAAATATTCCCTCACGTGGGCAAGAGATTTTTTGTAAAGGTATGGTCCACATGGCCTAATGATGCATATGTCACACGTTTCACATGAAATACTGATGTCTTATTTATCGATCTCAGTCGAGCCAAGACTATGGAGGTTGTTTTCTATGTAGATAAATTCGAGACGGTAGAGATCGTCTCAGTAAACTCACGTTGGTCTTAGACTTTTAGTGTGGTACGAAGTCGACACATGTCACATAGAGGCAAATTGGACCGAAGAGTCAAAATCCATGTGTAACTTCAACTGTTATGAGCATGAGGTCTCATAGGTTGAGACTGGTAGATGTGGGACCCTATGTTATGAGCCTATATGCATATGAGTCTGATGGGTATGGGTAGAGGTCATTGCATTGAGTTAAGTCTAGTATAGGATGAGGTTAGACTTATGAATATCAATCACACTTAGACCTTAGTCTTCAATATGAATGGAAGACTGAGGGGTATAATCATTAAACCCCATATGAGGATGGTATGCCCCATTATCAGAAGCTAGTTTTAGGACGTGAACGGGCAATATAGAGGTCGTGACCATCCTTTCAGTGTCCCAGAGATATGACATCCAAATGTCCTTCGTTGGGCACATTTCCAGGATCATGTGGTTTGGATTGTTGGCCAAGAAATTGTGGCTACAGTCGTGTCTAGGGAATTGTTCTTAATGATGGTTGTCTTGAGAAAATCATGTGATCATTTCACCCTTTAAATACCCAAAAACTCAAACTTTCTTCTATTTCTTCCCATAAACTTCTCACACTCGAGTTTTTTTATAAAAACCCAAGCTCCTATTTTCTCTATCTTCCAACATCTCCATTTCAATGATTTTTCAAAGTTTTTCCTGCGTTCAATGTCTTCCTCTCTACCTAGGTCACACCTTGTCCTTGATTTTACTTCTTTCATTTGGTATTCTGCTATTTCTCTGTGACTTTAGTGTTTTTTCGTGATCTTTGAATTTTTTGGCAACCACATGTGGTGGTTTTAGTGGTTTTCAGGGACTTTATGGGAATTTCTGGGTTGTAGAGATTTAGGAGGGGTTCATTTTACAGGCGGATATATTTTTTTGTCATTAGTCAAGTTTTTCGACGGCCCTCCGATCACCTTCTTAGGGAACCTTCATTGTTGTCATTGACTAGTTTTTCTATTAAAAAATTAGGTTTCCAATTTCATCATTTAGTCAACATAGGTCAAAAACTTTTCTTGTTTGGATGTACACAAGGGGACACAAACTAGGTGAGCATTTCTTACATTTAAGAGAACATGTACTAAGAGAGATTTTTAAGACTATGGCCGAGGCCAAGTAGATAGTCGAGGCCGAGTCAAGGCTTCCCATTAGCCTAACCCCCTTAGCTATAGTTCGTCCTACTCTAGTTCTCATATATCCATCTATAATTAAAACTAGTGTTATTGATATTAGTAGTGAATCCATGTCTGATACATCTTCATAGGGGTTATGGGATGAGTCTTCATCCAAGGGTTACAACCCCTCTACATTTTAGGAGTCTGAAAGGAAGATTTTGTTAATGAGGCTATGCAAGTTCCATAGACTTGTCTAGGAGATAATGATGTTGTTGATGCTAGCAATAGAGAGAGCCCACAAGTGGCCTCAGATAAATAAGAGCCGAGAGTGGACATCGTTTATTCACAACCCCCAATGGCTATTCCTTTATCGGCTATGACTGGAACCAAAAACTCCTCAAGATTCCAAAGTGATGAGCCTCTCATTCATGTTGAGGAAAAGGATGCTGATGAGGATGAATAACCACTTGACACATCTTATGCTCTAACTTTTTGCAGCATTGTCCAAGAGACAAATCTTCTTTTGTAGAGGAATGTATATGGACTACAATATTCTTTTGACATGAGAGTCCCTTTTGACAATGAGAGAGCCTATGACAGCCGAGATGGCAAGGTAGCGGTCTATGAACAGATGTTTAGGGTCTACTTGATACTTTGAATCCACCCTAATGTCATAACGCTTCTTGCTAGCATGGAACTCTCCCCAATGCAGCTTTTCCCTAATATCTGGGGAATTATTTTTTATTTTATCTAGCTGTGGAAACTATTTTATGATACCAACACTCTTGTCAGCATTTTTGGGCATGTTACACTATGTCCACAACTAAAGCATATCCCAACTACTTCCACCATGTAGAAAGGAAGTCCGATAAAAAGGTTATGAATGTAAATCAATCTTCAAACCACCACTAGAAGCCCAGATAATTCTTTATGTCGGAGGCCTAGGAATTCTCCACTGATGCTCCATGCAGTGCCAATGAACCATTGGTTCACCCAAAGTGAGGAAAATATTCTATGTCATCTAGGCTTGACCCAAGCCTAAGTATTAATGGATGAGAAAATATAAAACATTTATGGACACAAGGAAAAAAGATGGCCCGGATGAGTTTGAACAGTTGATGACCCCTGCCGTTTTTCATATGATGGGTCTGGGGGGTTGAACCCCTCACCAAGTTGTGTAAGTTAGCAATTTTTACAACGGTATCTCCGTCTTTCATTCGAATGTCGATACTAGTTATTATATTTTGTTTACGTGTTGTTCATTCGACATTTTAAAGGAAATTTGGAAGTTGATGGCGCAAAGTTTAACCAACATGTTTAATAATATCACAAGTAAAAACCCACCCCTTGTTCCCATCCAGCAAAACCCCAAATGGTGGGTCGATTCAGATCGAGAGGGAGAAGAAAATAAAGGAGTAAGCTGAGGGTGTCAACAATGGTCGCTCTCCATAAAAAAGTAATAAGAAGGATAGCTCGTCTCAAGGCACCACTAAACAAACCATCCCCATATTAAGTGACACTGCATTTGCCTCACAGCTATCTCAGTTTACTATCTCCACTAACTCTCTGATCGGTGACAAAAAATGAGCAAAGGAAGATTTTGGGTGTGACAACCCGGATAAAATTACGATAAATTATATTTAAATCATGCTTATCTTATGTGATATGAATAAGTTGTTATTACTATATCTAATGTTAAGTGATTATGTTTATTATAATCCTACTTTCATAAATCATGAAAGGTCAAATTATTTACAAACAATAAATTTTGTTGTTTTCGGTAGAAATGTTCCTGTTAGAGACTAGTTTTGACCCTTATAACATTACAATTGACATGAGGTAAAAACTAGATAGTTGTACACATGTGAGTTAGGGTTGTAACACAACAAATGGTGCATAAAACGAATGCCCGAGTAAAGAGTTATACCGAATTTACAAACAAGGGGCAAATCTGTCCATTCCCTTTAAGAGGTAAATTGTCTTTTAGTAAACCAAATGGCTTAATTTGATTGGATGGAAAGGAGGCATGCCTTTTCCGACTTAAACTTCTCCCTTTAACTTATTTCTTCAGAAAATATAACCCTAGGTTCAGTTTTGAGAGATTTAAGCTTAAGGAAAGAGAAAGTAGAACTTAAGGAAGAAAGATTACAAGGAAAAGCTTTCCAAGAAAATTCTTAAGGTGTTTCCAAGGTAAAATCATGTGTCAATATTGTTTCAATATTGTATTATACTCATTAAAAAGAATATAAATCTTGAATTATTGAAAAAAATTCCATCATCCTTTGTGATAAAATGTATTGGTTCATATGTGAGATAAGTGGTGTTTATAGGTCATATTTCTTTGTATTGAAACCCCTTGTATTTAAACTTACATATCTCTTTGTGTGCTTACAGGAATTGAGAAATTACAATTGGATATGAAATTAGACTCATATATTCAAATCATATCCGGAAATTAGAATTTATCTCCTCATGGTTAGGCAATAGTGATTGTTGCATGTTGGTACATAGTTGTTGTTTTTATATTTCATTTGGGTATGCCCTGAGTTTTGTCAAACTTTTGAGATAGCAAATGAAGTCAAAAATTTATGAAACTTTAATTCTATACTATTTAGTATGTGTAATGAAAATGTGTTGAAAATCATTGAAAGTTATGCAGGATAAAAATTATGAAAATTCTTGGAAGTTGAAGGAACCATAGAGGAGCTTGTAGGGAAGATTTCTAGTGTTGTGAAGCAATGGTCATAACTTGCTCTAGGAAGCTTAAAATAATACACCATCACTTTTAATGGAAATTATATACATATATGTTTTCATATTGATAATCTTGGACCCCTGTATTAATATAATTTAGGAATAAAGGATGGTTGAGTATATAGGGCAATAATCTGAGGCCGTATTGGATACCCCATGAAAGAATATTGTTATCTCCTCTTTCCAAAGAGTATTTTGAGTACATGTTTCATGTGTATATACGTTGAGAAGTATACTTTCATGTTACATGTTTTTGGTAATAAATTCCATATGAGGTACTTCTTACGGTTGAATGTTCATAACTTTATTAACATGTATAGCATTGTTTTGTCTTTACTCATGGTTTATGAAATGTGACTTAAGTGGAATTATATTGTTGGTGTATAGTCATGAAAAATTACATAATTATGTTAGGATAATACTTATAATTGAGATTCAGTACTGATTTTGTTTGATTGAGAGGTGTAAGGTCTAATCAACCCAGTTCAGCTCCTCCCAAAGGAAACGTGAATACGTAGTTGACAACCCAAGGTGAGTGTACTCACTGGAAAGAGATATTTGTATCGTGTTATTGATATGATCAAAATATAATGAATATGAAAAATTTTCATTTCGGTTTACCAAAATGGGAGGTTACTTCCCAACCTGGAATGGGCAAGATTTGTCAATTAATGACAAGGGGTTACTCCTCGACCAAGAATGTGGGAGAATTGTCTATTACAGACAAGATACATGAATCATGATTTGGAAACATTGGTCATTAATTATGAATGAGCCAGATAAGTTAATAAATAATGATATGGACATGATTTATTGCATTTAAATTCATGCAGTAGTATACTAGTGATGCATTCACTGGGCTATTTTGCTCACAGTTCCTATGTTCACATTTTTCAGGTAATGTGATGTCACTGCCAAATCAAGGAAGTCGGGTTGGGTTAGCGAGGAATGGGAGAAAAAAACATTTTGTTTAAATATAAATGATGTAATTAAGTTAAATTATCCTTCAAGCAAGTTTGTATAAGTATGACTACTCTGATGCTGTAAAAAGGATTTCAGTTATATGGATTTACAATGATGACTCTGAAATTAAAACTCGTGTTTATGGTTTGGTTAAATTAGTCTTGGTTTGACTCACTTTGACTTTCAAACTTAGTTATAAGTAACTGGGTTGGGGTGTGTCACCTTTTGGTATCAGAGCCTAGGTTTTAGAGGTTCTGGAGTTAGAAGAGTCTAGATTTGGGAGTGAATGTTAGAAATATGTTTTATCTAATACTAACGATTATGCTAGGAAAAATATGTATATATGCATGTTGTTATATCTTTGATTCATTTCAGATATAAAAGAATGGAAGGAGGGAATGTCAATGAGAGAATAGAAGATGAGGCTTCAAATATGGCAGCAGAAGCGGAGGTCGAGCAACCTATTTATAGAAATGTAAAACCCGAGCCAGAACAATTGACAGACATATAAAAAATAGCGCGTGCTATGACTTTAATGGCAGAGCAGCAAGCTAGATTTATGGCTCAGATGGAAGAACAACAGGACAGACAATTGGAGGCACAAGCATTGGCTAGGACTGAGGAGGTGATACACCGGGAAGAAAGGAGTACTTCATATGAGAAATTTATTAAAATGAATCCACCCTCATTTGAAGGAGCAGTTGATCCAACAAAGGCAGACGTATGGGTTAAAGAGATTGAACTTATTTTTGGAGTAATGAGAATGCCTGAAAATCAATGAGTGACCTTGGCGACGTATATGCTGAAAGGAGAAGCTAAGTACTGGTGGGATGCCACAAACATTTGTTGATTACTCCAGAAGGTGGGAATGTGATCTCATGGGATGATTTTGTTAAAGCATTTTATGATAAGTATTTTCCTCCGATGTATCAAAAACAAAAGGAGAAATAATATTTCATGTTGAATCAGGGGAGTATGATAGTTAGAGAATACGAAGCTAAACTTACAGCTTTATCTCGGTTTGCTTTGAGGTTTATATAGAATGAGGAAGATATGTGCAGTCGATTTCTCGATGGACTTGAGTTAGTCATTAAATCACGTTTGCCGACTTTAGAGACTGTTAATTATTCAGCCTTGGTGAACAAAGCCATGCTGGTAGAAAAGGACATGAATGAAGTGAGAGGGAATCAAGAACGAGGCGTAAAGAGAAGTAGATTCGACCCAAATTACCAAAAAGGTAGTGATACAGAATATTCAAGACTTGGAGGGGAGAAATTTGAGCATGGTAGAGGTATGGGAGGTAGTTCGCAAAGGGGTGAAGCTAGTCGTGGAAGAGGTTCAATAGTTTCAGTAGTGACATCCGAATGTGTGTTTCTTTTGTGGGACATCGGGTCATATAAAGAGAAATTGCCCAAAGTTACAGAATATAGAATGTTTTAACTGTCGTCAGAAGGGCCATCTGAGAAATAATTATCCTATGTTATCAAGAGAGGTTTCAGTTAGTAGTGTGGGGCCTCATAAAGGATTATATCCAGGAAATGCAACCAGGGGAAGGGATATAGGACAAGCAAGTGGATCGAAGGTAGGAGGAAGAGTGTTTGCGATGACATTGCAAGATGCCCATGCTACACCAGAAGTGGTTACAGGTAAACTCTCTATTGCAAATAAAGATTTATATGCACTCATTGATTATGGATCTACGCATTCATTTGTGGAATTACATATTGTTTCATATTTGGGTAGAGCATGTTCATTTCTCAATTGTTCCTTATATATTTCTACCCCAATGGAAAGTGTAATTCTGGTGGAGCGTGTTTATAAAGATTGTGTCTTACGAATGGGGGAGCGAGATTTCTATGTTGATTTGATACCGTTGGCCATTAGATATTTTGATATTATATTGGGGATGGATTGGTTATCATCATATCATGCTTCCATTTATTGTTTTCGAAAAGAAGTTACATTTCATCTTCCTAGAGAACTCGAGTTCCAGTTTATAGGAGAAAGGAATGTTTTCCCTAATTGTCTTATCTCAGCAATTAAAAGTAGAAAGTTATTGAGTAAAGGTTGTACAAGGTATTTAGCTTATGTTGTTGATACAGTAAAGAGATAGTTAAAATTCAAGATATACCAGTGGTTGGAGATTTTTCTAATGTCTTCCCAGAAGAATTGATAGGATTGCCCCCCGATAGGGAAGTAGAGTTTTCCATTGAATTAATTCCAGGTACTGGTCCAATTTCTCTTGCTCCATATATAATGGCACCAGCGGAGTTGAAAGAATTAAAAGTGAAATTACAAGATTTGGTAAGTAGAGGTTTCATTAGGACTAGTATCTCACCATGGGGAGCCCCAGTGTTATTTGTGAAAAAGAAAGATGTGACAATGCGATTATGTACTGATTATCGGCAGTTGAATAAGGTGACCATTAGAAACAAGTACCCTCTACCTCGTATCGATGATTTATTTGACCAATTACAGGGGGCCACAATATTTTCGAAGATTGATTTGAGATCGGGTTACCACCAATTGAAAGTAAAGGATAGTGATATTTCCAAAATAGCTTTTCGGACACGATATGGGCACTATGAGTTTTTGGTGATGCCATTTGTATTAACTAATGCTCTAGAAATTTTTATTGATTTAATGAACCGGGTATTCCACCTTTTCATTGATTCATTTGTGATTGTATTCATAGACAATGTGTTGATTTTCTCGTGTAGCATGGAGGAACATGAGAAACATTTGAGGCTCGTATTGCAGATTTTGAGAGAGAAGAAATTATTTGCTAAATTTAGCAAGTGTGAGTTTTGGTTGAATGAAATTGTGTTTTTAGGGCATGTTGTCTCGGGAAATGGGATATATGTTGATCCAAAGAATGTGGAAGAAATCGTTGAATTAGAAAGTCCTAAGAATGTGAAAGAAATTAGGAGTTTCCTAGGATTGGCAGGTTACTATCGCAGATTCATTAAAGGATTTTCAGCAATAGCATTACCATTGACAAAGTTGACTCGTAAAGAAGTGATTTTTTTATGGGATGAATAATGCGAGAGGAGTTTTAAAGAATTAAAGAATCGGTTGGTTTCAGTCCCTATACTTACTATTCCATGTGGGAATGAGCCTTTTGTGATCTATACAAATGCTTTATTTCAAGGGTTGGGATGTGTTCTTATGCAGAATGGGAAGGTAATAGCATATGCTTCTATACAATTAAAAATGCATGAATGAAACGACCCTACATAAGATTTGGAACTAACAACCATTATTTTTGCTTTAAAGTTGTGGCGACATTACTTGTATGGAGAAACTTGTGAGATATTTACAGATCATTAAAGCTTGAAATACTTGTTTACACAAAAAGAACTGAATTTGAGACAGAGCTGTTGGATATAGCTGATTAAAGACTATGATTGTACCATCCATCATCATCCGGGGAAGGCCAATGTAGTAGCAGATGCTTTGAGTCGAAAATCATCAGGGATTCTGGGTTGCATACAATGTGCACATGTTGGAAATATTCTTGACTTGGCATTGATGGGGATTGAATTAAAGTTTTCAAAAGGGGAGGATTGTTAGCATATGTTACAGTGAGACCTTTATTGGCAGAACGCATACGAAATTTGTAGATCAATGATCCATTCCTTGATAAGAAGAAACAAGAAGTTAAGGACGGTAAAGAGAGTGAGTTTGATATTAAGAATGACGAATCGTTGTGTTATAAAAACAGGATTTGTGTACCGAATGATCCACCCTTAAAGAAAGATATATTAGAAGAGGCACATAGTTCTATTTACTCTATGCATTCGGGAGGTACCAAAATGTACAGAGATTTGAAAGAGTATTACTGGTGGAAAAATATGAAACGTGAGATTGCAGAATTTGTAGCTAAATGTTTAGTATGCCAGCAAGTGAAAACAGAGCATCAGAAGCCGGTAGGATTATTGCAATCATTGCCTATTCTGAAATGGAAGTGGGAGCATATAACGATGGATTTTGTTACAGGATTACCGAGGTCACCAAAGGGGCATGATTCTATTTGGGTGATAGTGGACCGATTGACAAAGTCGACCCATTTTCTTCCAGTTAAGACCACCTACACTATTGACAAGTATGCACGTATGTACGTTGATGAGATTATCCATTTACATGGGGAACCAATGTCAATTGTATCAGATAGAGATCCAATGTTCACTTCTAAGTTTTGGCCTCATCTCCAGAATGTCATGGACACACGTTTGAAGTTCAGCACTGCATTTCATCCACAAACTGATGGACAATCAGAAAGGATGATTCAAATATTAGAATACATGTTACGAGCTTGTGTATTTGACTTCAAAAGTAGTTGGGATGATCATTTTCCATTGATGGAATTTTCATATAATAATAGTTATCGGTCGACTATTGGTATGTCTCCTTATGAAGCTTTATATGGGAGGAGATGTAGAACGCCTTTGTGTTGGGATGAAGTGGGTGAAAGGAAAATATTAGGTCCTGAATTAATAGATGTGATGACTGAAAAGATCAAAATTATTTGGGAACAGATAAAGATAGTGCAAAGCAAGTAGAAATTTATGCAGATAAGAGGATGTATCCATTGGAATTTCAGAAGGGAGATTTTGTATTCCTACGTATTTCACCGTGGAAAGGCGTTATGCGATTTGGGAAAAAGGGTAAACTAAGTCCAAGATACATTGGACCATATGAAGTGCTGGAGAGAATTGGGGCCTGGCATATAGATTAGCATTACCTCTAGATTTATCCCATTTACATGATGTGTTTCACGTATCGATGCTTCGTAAGTATTTGGCAGATCCATCTTATCAGTTGAAAACTCAATAAATTGAACTGAAGGAAGACTTGTCGTATATCGAGGAACCAATGGAAATTATTGATCGTAAGGAGCAAGTATTGAGAAATAAAGTTATTCCCTTAGCTAAAGTTATGTGGATGAGCCATGGAGTTAAAGAAGCAACTTGGGAAACGGAGGATAGCATGAGGAAACAGTATCCCCATTTGTTTGGTAAGTGACATTCATACTAAATTTCGGGGACGAAATTTTCTAGGGGGGAAGTTGTGACAACCCGGATATAATTATGATAAATTATATTTAAATCATTCTTATTTTATGTGATATGAATAAGGTGTTATTAGTATATCTAATGTTAAGTGATTATTTTTATTATAATCCTACTTTCATAAATCATGAATGGTCGAATTATTTACAAACACAAAATTTTGTTGTTTTCGGTAGAAATGTTTCTGTTAGAGACTAATTTTGACTCTTATAACATTACAATTGACATGAGGTAAAAACTAGATAGTTGTATAAATTTGATTTAGTGTTGTAACACAACAAATGGTGCATCAAACGGATGCCCGAGTAAAGAGTTATATCGAATTTACGGACAAGGACCAAATTTGTCCATTCCCATTAAGTGGTAACTTGTCTTTTAGTAAACCAAATGGCTTAATTTGATTGGATGGAAAGGAGGCATGCCTTTGCTGACTTAAACTTCTCCCTTTAACTTATTTCTTCAGAAAATATAACCCTAGGTTCAGTTTTGAGAGATTTAAGCTTAAGGAAAGAGAAAGTAGATGTTAAGGAAGAAAGATTACAAGGAAAACCTAGGAAAAGAATTCCAAGAATAATCTTAAGGTGTTTCCAAGGTAACTTCATGTGTTAATATTGTTTCCATCTTGTATTATACTTAATCCAAAGTATATAAATCATTAATTATTGATTAAAATTCCATCATCCTTTGTGATAACATGTATTGGTTCATATGTGAGATAAGTGGTGTTTATAGGTCATATTGCTTTGTATTGAAACCCCTTGTATTCAAACTTGCATATCTCTTTGTGTGCTTACAAGAATTGAGAAATTCGAATTGGATATTAAAGTAGACTCATATATTCATATCATATCGGAAACTTAGAATTTATCTCCTCGTGGTTAGGCCGTAGTGATGGTTTCAAGTTGGTATATAGTTGTTGTTTGTATATTTCATTTCGGTATGCCTTGATTTTTGTCAAGCTTTTGACATAACAAATGAAGTCAAAAATTTATGAAACTTTAATTCTGTAGTATTAAGTATGTGTAAGGAGTATGGGTTGAAAATTATGGAAAGTTACGCTGGTGAAAAATTATGAAAATTCTTGGAAGTTGAAGAAACAATAGAGGAACTTGTAGGGCAGATTTCTAGTGTTGTAAAGAAATGGTCATAACTTCCTCTAGGAAGCTTGAAAAATTACACCGTCACTTGTACTGGAAAGTATATTCATATGTGTTTTCATATTGATAAGGTTGGACCATTGTATTTATACAATTTATGAATATAGGATGGTTGAGTATAGAGGGTAATAATTTGAGGCCATATTGGATACCCCATGAAAGAATATTGTTATCTCCTCTTTCCAAAGAGTATTTTGAGTACATGTTTCATGTGTATATACGCTGAGAACTATACTTTCATGTTAATTGGTTTTGGTAATAAATTCCTTATGAGGTATTTCTTACGGTTGAATGTTCATAACTTTATTAACATGTATAGCATTGTTTTGTCATTACTCATGGTTTATGAATTGTGACTTAAGTGGAATTATATTATTGGTGTATAGTCATAAAAAATTACATAATTATGTTAGGATAATACTTATAATTGAGATTCAATACTGATTTAGTTGGATTTATGGGTGTAAGGTCTAATCAACCCAGTTCAGCTCCTCCCGAAGGAAACGTGAAAACCTAGTTGATAACCCAAGGTGAGTGTACTCACTGGAAAGAGATATTTGTATCGTGTTATTGATATGATCAAAATATAATGAATATGAAAATTGTTCATTATGGTTTACCGAAATGGGAGGTTACTTCTCGACCCAGAATGGGCAAGATTTGTCTATTAATGACAAGGGGTTACTCCTCGACCAGGAATGGGGGAGAATTGTCTATTACAGACAAGATACGTGAATCATGATTCGGAAATGTTGGTCATTCCTTATGAATGAGCCGGATAAGTTAATAAATAATAATATGGACATTATTTATTGCATTTAAATTCATGCAGTAGTATAGTAGTGATGCATTCACTGGGCTATTTTACTCACGGTTCCTATGTTCGCATTTTTCAGGTAATGCGATGTCACTACCAAATCCAGGAAGTCCGGTTGGGTTAGCGAGGAATGGGAGAAACAAAAATTTTGTTTAAATGTAAATGATGTAATTAAGTTAACTATCCTTCAAGGAAGTTTGTATAAGTACGACTACTCTGATGCTGTAAAAAGGATTTCAGTTATATGGATTTACAATGATGACTCTGAAATTAAAACTCGTGTTTATGGTTTGGTTAAATTAATCCTGGTTTGACTCACTTTGACTTTCAAACTTAATTATAAGTAACTAGGTAAAGGTGTGTCATTGGGTCCATACTGGTCGACTCTGACAGAAGATTCCTTTAAAGCACTAGCTCAGCTCGGGGATTTCACTCTTCACAAGGCCACCCCAATAATAATATTTCAAACTGCACTTCATTGTTTTCAAGTGTTGTTTAGTCTTACACTAACTTTGAATTTGTTTATTTTGTAGTCTCCACTTGATTTTAATTAACTGAACCAATGGGTTCAGGAAAACCTTCTTGTGGTCTAGTAAGCAAATAAGTCCATTAAGGACAAGAGTTCATCGAAGAAGGAGATCAAAGATGTCAAGATTATCCATAAGCGGGGAATTGAGAAGCATGCAGATGAACTGGTGGTCTAAAATAATTGAAATGATGCCCGAATTAAAGATCTACAAATTGAGCATAAGGTCAAGATGTATAAAGTTGTAAGTAAGGTTATTAAATCATTCAAAGAGTTCAAGGAATTGGCTTCTTTTAGCTCCCATATACTGTAGAGTAGAGTCAAGACGGCTTGTCATTGGGACCTTAATAAATACCCTGACCTTGGAAAGGCCGAACCTAACTAGTTGAGGATTTGAAGGTCTTTAATTTTGCCAGCCAGATAATTACAGTTGCATTTGGTGAAGTGGAAGTTGAGTCTCTTCCTGCTGAGACCACTGTGTCCAAGTCCATGGTTCAAGCTGGAACTGAGGCAATAGATAATGGCATTGTGGAGGAAGAAGTGCAGACAAAGTCTCCTGCCACTAATGCAATCCATGACGAGGCCGAGAAGCAAATGAAATATTGAGTTTATCTTTTATTAGGTGGTCGTTTGTGGCCTTATACCCTTGTCTAATATAACCATGAATGAAAATTTTGTCTCTTCCTCATATTTTTAAACTATGTCCATAACATTTAACAATTTTTACGGATGGTCCTCCTTTTAATGATGCTTCGATTATATATTCCATTTGTGTTGTTGTAGAATCAATGTGCTGAATTTTTTTGAAGTGTAATATATGAATTTTCATATCTTATCACCACTAAATGGTGTTTTAAATATAATACTTGCAATTAAACTCTACCATTAATACAATACATTCATGATAATAAGATAATGTTGTATCAACCATATAAAAATGATTTTTAACGTACGTTTTCCACCTACCGAGTGATGTATGAGACTCCTCATACACTCTCATATCGTCGAGAGAGTTAAGACCAACAATTCATCATAATATGATGTTGAAGAAACCATGCATAAATGATTTTTAACCTTGTTTTTCACCACCAAGTGATGTCATCACATTGATTCCCTATCTCAATGTTATTAGTAGAGCGTGGGGGAGATGAGACTCCCCACACACTCTTGTATCATCGAGAATGAGTTATAAACTAATTCACCATAAAAATGATGTTCCTTAATTTAGTATAATTCAAACCATGCAGCAATTGACAATATTAAGAAGGATAAATCTTAGCCAATACTGTGATTAACTGTCTTATTGTCAAACAATACTATCGTATAAATGAAATTGACATTGAAATACATTGATTCGAGAGGATACACTTCCTAAAAAAAATTATTGATAATATCTTTTCAAATGGTTGGCATTTTAAGGGTAGGAAAATATTTCTCTCTCTAAGTTTTCCTACCTAAAAGTACCCGACACAACCTCTTCGTTCACCCTATATGGCCCATGCCAATTAGGATGGAGTATTTTTTTATTTTGGTTGTACTTGTTCAAAACAAAATCACCCATGGATATTGGTCTTGCCTTTACCTTCTTAGTGGAAAATCTAGCAATTATCTACTGGTGGGCTGATTGTCGGACAGCTGCATCCTCTCATCTTTCTTGAATTAAGTCTAGATTAAGATTTGTCTCTTCTGTCTTGGCATCTGGGTCATATGCTTAGACTCTATGTCTGGGAAATCAAAGTTCAGTGGGGATAACTACCTTGGACCTATATGCTATCATGAATAGCATTTCACCTATTGGTGTCTTTTCATTCGTTCTGTAAACCCATAGGACCCCATGTAACTCATATGCCCACAAACCCTTAGTAGCTTCCAACTTCTTTTTGATTCCATCAAGTATTGTCGACTTTGTGACCTCAGTCTGTCCATTGGCTTGGGGTCAGCCCGGTGCCAAGAAGAACTTCTTTATGCTGACATGGTGTAGTATGCTTCTAAATACCTGATCTTGAATTTCTTACCATTATCCAATATTAAGATATGGGGAAAGCCATATCGACAGGTGATATTCCTTTATATAAAATTGAATGTTCTGAGTTCAGTTATGAAAATCATTTCTTTGGCTTCTAGCTATTTTGAGAAATAATCGATAGTTACTATCAATTATTAGTAGTTGCATGCTTCTTTAGGAAGATGACCCACCAGGTCAACCCCGAACCTATAAATCGCCACGACGCAGTGATAGAAGATAGAGGTTGATGTTTTTAGTGAGGGATACTAGCAAATCTCCAACACTTGTCATACTTTTTCACACAATTGGTTGTGTCTTTGGGTAGTGTTGACCACCAATAACCCTGGTTAATGATCCTTTTGGCAAGATCATGTCTACTGATATAACTTGCACATGAACCTTCGTATACGTCTCACAGGATGTAATATGCCTCGATACGATGAACACATCATATTAGTGGTGGTAAAAACCCTCTATTATATAGTAATTCACCAATAATGGTGAACTTTGTAGCTCGATATCGTAGTTTCTTCCTCTTGGAAATGGAGTTCGGTATCTCTCCATCGGGAATGTATTTGATCAATGGATCCATCCATGATTCCCCCAAGTTTAGATTTGAGCAAAACAAAAGTCTATTGTTGTCTTCTTCGATGCTCAGCCTATGTCATATCTCAACATGAACGGATGATCTGAATAGTTCTTATAGCCAATGTTAGTCTAGCTAGAGCATCAACTCAACTATTTTCAAGCCTAGGAACCCTCTTGATCTTAAAATTTTACCATCGTCTTTTTTACTCAAGATAAGTAATTACCCATCTTCTCATCCTTGGCCTCATATATTCCCAATATCTGATTGACGACCAATAGTGAATCACTATGTGCGATCATCTAGCCGACTTTTAATGCTTTAGTGAGAGAGAGACCTACCAGTAGAGCTTCATACTCTGACTGAGTGTACAATGACTTGAAATTGAATCTTAGTGCTGTGACACCCTGACTAATTAAATACCGGGTAGCTACTCCTTTATTCAAATTAATACAAAATGTCAAGTTGGTACAGTTCATAGCATCACTGTCGAAAACGTTTTAATAATTTCTAACCACCTAATATTTAAAAAGTGAGATGTCAATTTCAATTAAATCCGATTAACATACAACCAATTTAGATTATGAAATGCTAATATAATAACCACAACATAGTCACAATAGAATAAGTATGGAATAATAATGGGTTTGAAGGAATACTCCTCTAAATAATCTGAATACTAAATACAACCGAATACAAAGTCTGAATCACTAATTAATTACAACCCAAAATCTGAAAATAAAATTAAGTAAGTAAGATGTCTCTAAAAGAAAAGGGGCAACATGCCCTACAGATGGCTAAATCTGAAATAGAGTCAAGATAGAAAGTGGAGGCATCTACTATCGAGGTCCTGTAACTTCCACAGCAGCTACAGCACGTCACCTGAATGGAACTCCTACGCTTGGTGTCCTTGTGGCTGGGCACCTAAAAGGTTTTACAAGAAAATATATTTGAAAGAAAACGGGTCAGAGCCCGATTGTGAAAATAGTTTAAAATACAGCAAGTGTTTAATATCATTAAATAGTGAATATAAAATACATGATAGTGCGTGCACTCACATGAGTTCCTCACCTATCAAGTAATCGTGCACACCTATCGTACCCGTACCCATTCTAGATATTCTACTATCAAACTAGTCCAATTCAATATATGATTTTTACTATACTAATCATGGTTTAATTCCCAACGTCTTACTATAAACTAAGAGTTTTACCTTCATTCCTCAAAATTAGTTTCAATAATTACTAAGTGTTTCCCCCTTTTTAACTCTACAAAGATATTACATTAATTCACACTTGTACTTTTATAAATAGTTCATTTTAATAATTCAGTATATCAATCTCATCATAATATACAATAATGGCACCCCTAGAGTAAGCTGCGGTGCACACATACTCTGCTATAAAATCCCGGTACATAAGGATCACATATTCTGAATCTCTCAGGAATTGTTTCAACAAGTAACAAACACACATAATGGAGGTGAACATAGTTCACATCACATGGGTCACGCACATACCTACGCTACCATGATTAGAAGACTTATTTACTCCTCAATAATTCATTCTCTGATCTATGTCCTCGAGGTACCAATCTAAATCCCCGCGTAGGCACACAAAGATTAGATGGCCCTGATCGAACACCTACCTCCCGTGATAGCAAGTATGGTAGGTATGTTATACACAGATAACCACATATACTAAGCATTCACACATCTTAGATATCTCATACTATTAATAGAGGTATATTTTACATTTCTATACCGTCATTAAATGTTGCATGTTTACAAATCCCCGAATAATACACACTAAAAGTAGTCAACCCTTGTCACGTCGTAATTTTAAGTACTTATTTCCTAACCCTATGATGTCATCTGAATTACTTTGAACTTCTAAGTTTCAATCTTCAACATACACCAATCTCACAACTATACCCACTAGTAAACAAGGGAAGGTTTACACTCAATTAAATAAGTCTACTTGAAGTTCAAAATAAAATTGGGCCTAAAAAGGCCATTCTGTCAACTCGTTAGAAATATCGTTCGAACGACGTTGTTTGAACGAGGGTCATTCGAACGAAGTCTTTAAATGAACTCGTTAGAAGGGGTACTATCATCTCGTTATAAGCTCGTTCGGGCAGGTCTTCTAACAAGATGGCAGATTACGCCCAGAAATTTTTCCAACTCATTTTTCTTCATTTTTTTCTCTAAATATCATCCCAATAATGTTTTAATGTTCTTAAACTACTCTAAGTCCTCCTAGGTCGCTTCTTAACATATTTTTGGGGTCCAATCCTCCAAATCAACATGCAATTATCATAAATCCCCAAATTTTACCCCAAACCCTATGAACATGAACCCATAATTTTATTGTGCCTAAATACCCATCGTTAATCCATTTTTAAATCATCAAAGTTAAGTTTTTGGATACTAAATTCATCCATAATCATTCTACATGCAATTCCTAACCAAGATTAAGGGCTTCCACAACAATCTCATTGGGTTTTCACCAAAATATTCACGGCATATAAGGTTTGTACACTAAACATGGAAGAAATATTCATTGAAATTAATGACATCAAATCACTTGCCTTAAATATGATGTTATGTTTCGTTGTTGATGATTAAGGTTGGCTTTCTCTCTTCTTTCCGGTCACAAATCCTTTCAAAATTCTTGTGATAGGAGATAGTTTGGTTTGGAACATCCTTTACCCTCTTTCTAACTTCTCCCAAAAACCTCCGTAGCCCACTCTCTCACTTTTGGCTGATAATGGCCTTAGTGGACTTTTTAATAATATCTAAATTACCTCTAAATTTTGTGGGTTTTAATCCCTTAATTTTTTAAAGTTACCAAAATACCCTTCTAGGTTGCCGGTTTGGCCTAAAAATGCCCCGGGACCCAAACTAAACTCCTGGCTAGTGTTTTCTGACTATTTCGACCCTTACGGACACGTTGGGGGACTCAAAATGACCATTTGGTGGATAAAAATATAAATTACTTTTTAATCTAATTAATTTGTTTCCTGACGCGACTGACACGCGCGTCCTAACATAATTTTTCTAAATTGTCGTATTTCTGCCTCGCGACAACTTTAATATTTTCAATACTCATATATTACCATATGTACTCAGAAATATTCAATTTTAACATTATAATCAAATACCAACTCAAATCTCGCTAGTATTTATATCTGGATTAACTCCCAATTAATTCTCATTTAATTCAATTAATCCCTTAAATAAAAATCAATAAAAATTACGGGGTATTACATACTGTTGATGTAAAAAATTAGATTATATATAATTATTTAATCACAGATAAAATAAAATGAGACAAAGAAATTTTAAAGTGGTTCAGCCTTATAAGAATGGCCTACGTCCACTGTTTCTGTTATTGCTGACTGTTTGGGAATTCTCGATTGGAAGTTTCATCAAGAAATTCCGGCCCCCTACAATGAGGATAATACAATGTATTTATAGCCCTAAGGTTGTAATGTGAAAGGGTCATACATTTAATGCCCCTTAAGCGTATACGTCTATATGATAATAATAAGCATTTAATGCGCAGTCAATCTGTTGGTTATCCTGCTATTAATGCTTTGTTCGAGGTGCAGCTCGGACCGCCTAAGCTGCTCGGACCGCCTAAGTTCCTCGATACTCAAAAGTTCCTCGGTACTCAAAAGTTCCTCGTAAAGTTCTTATTGATCGGAGCTTCTGAATTGATCGGGGAGGCAGAGTTCCTCGTTGTAGTATGGTTCCTCGGAGTCAAGGTGTTGTTCGGAAGTGTTTGTTGTTGCCACGCAGATTGCCACGTGTCTTCACTCAATTGAGCCATGTCAGCAGACTAAATTTGGTATCAACAGAAGCCCCCAATGTTTCATAGTTCGAAATTTGAGGAGTGTGGAACATTCTTTCTCGAAATATGGCGATTTTAAATGGTCATCCTGAAATTTAGGAGTATTTTCTTTTGTATTTATTTCTCCTTCCAAATTCGTAGAATCGGTCTTTTTTGAATTTTTCTAACCGCTTCGATTCCCGCGCCCTTTTTGTCTTTTTAGTCTCCGGTAACTTAACCGTCTCTTTGTGTAATCATTACTTTTATCCTTTCCCAAGGCAAAGTATTTAAACGTTGTAGAAAATCCCATCGTCTTCTACTTTTTCAAATTTGTCTCTTTGAGTTTTCCATCGTCTCTCTCTCCTGTGCGTTCATCTCTTTCATCATTTGTTGTCAACAGACTCATCCCTTTCCTGTAAGATTTTATTCTTTCTCTTTGATTTCCTTCTTTCATCATGGTTTATCCTGTAGAATCGATTGATAAGTTTCGCTCTGATTTCTCTATTCCCTCATGGGTTATTTTGGAAGAGCTTTCTGAGCCTTCAGACTATTTTCGTTTGGCTGAGGGACATTGGTTCCCCAGTCTCTTTGTCGCTGAGTGTGGCTTTTGTTTTCCCCCAAACCCTCTATGTCTGGAATTCTGTCAATACTTTGACGTGGTTCCTGCAAGAATAGCCCCCAATACGTGGAGAATAGTTAACGGTGTTTATAGATTAAATCAAATTCATGGAACTCGTATAGGAATTCCTACAATTATGTTTTGTTATAGATGGGCTGTGGGTGATAATACTTTTTATTTAAAAACTAGGTTTTTAAATAGATCTTTAGTGGTCAATCTCCCAGATGCCAATAGGGACTACTTTGAGCACGGGGTTGTTATGAAAAATTGGCAACACCCTCCATTAACTGGAGATAATGTTTACCAGGTCCCAGATGTCCTCCCTATGGCAATTGGATAGGTTGTTTTTATTTTATTTTCAAAATTATGCTTCCTTTGTGTTTGATAAAATGTGCCACTGATATTTTAATTTTGATTTATTTGCAGTTAACAGCAAAAGAAAATCTCCAAAAGAGGTAGACGTTAACATAAGGCATTTAAAACTTATCTGGAGTTTGCATCAGACTGTTGCCGATGAGCATATTAGGTCAGCTTCATATTTGTTGCAGTACAAGATTTACACCTCCTCTTTTAGTGCTCGTCCGGTGATAAACGACGCAGAACCAATACCAGCCTCTACAAGTTCTTCACCTGAGTCACATATTCCCTTGAGTGAAAGGATAAAGAAAAGAAGATCTCCTACCCTTTTTGAGAAATTTTCCTCTGGTGCTGGAGAGGCAAAGAGAAGTAAGCTTGATGTCCCAGGAGAGGGGACAAAGAAAATTGATGCACCTCCTTCGGCTGCTCCTGTGAAGGTTGTCGAGAAGCCCCCAGTGGCCCCGAGTAAGGCTGCTGCTCAAAGCGAGGTGATTGTCATTTCTCCGACTAAGACTACATCGTTAGTCGAGAAAGTTGATGCTCCTCTGAGGAGGCTGAAGAAAAGCTCCTCTATTAATTTGGCGGAATCCATTTCTCAGCCCCCGACTAGTGGTGTTCCCACTTTTGTTCCCCCGAGCTATGTTATGAACTCGGTGAAGACTTGGATCATTCCCGAGATCCAAGGTATTGAAGAAAACCTTTCTCGGGACACGGTTACCCCATTAGCAGCTCGTCATATTGCTTCTGTAAGTCCTATAGTCTTAAATTTTCTTTCTTTTCCTTTTTTAATCTGTGCACTAACTTGCTTTCGTTTTCTTTTCATAGTTGGTGAGTTGTTTTCATAGAATTCTGAAGAAGGATGAAGTTGTTAAAGCTTCAAGCTCCTCGTCTGGTATAGAGGAAGCTTTGATGGGACTAGCACAGTCTCTGAAAGATTCTCGTCAGAAATATGATGATGAAAAAGCGATTTGGGAGAAGAGGCTTACTTCGACCGAGCAGGAGAAGGCTCGTGTTATTGAGGTATCCAAGGGGTTGGAGAAAAAAATAAATGATTTGGAGGAGAAGAATAAAGAGCTCGAATGGAAGCTCAAAAATGCTGGGGAGCTTGAAAATAAGCTCAATGCTGCTGAGGAGGAGTTGGGTCAACTTCGGGAAGTAAGTCGTCAGAAGGAGGAAGTTGAGAATAAATTGAAAGCTGTTGATGATCTTCTTTCCGAGAAGCTTTCCTCGGAGAAGACAAAAATAAAATTGGTTGTCAAAAAATCTTTCAGCGCCGGTTGGGATAAAGGGTGGAATAAAGGTTTGACTGCCATGATGTCGTAAGTGGAATATGTCAGCCTCAAATACTTTAAAGATGGATGGGTCGCTGCTCTGCAAGAGATTAAAGATGATGAAAATTCTAAAATATTTCAGCGACACATCCCGAGTACCCCTCCAACTCCTGAAGAAGAAGAAGAGGACGAAGCTGCCTCTGAGGAATCTTCCATGGTGATGGGAGATAAAATTTCTCATCCCCCAGCTATCCAGCCCACTGGCGAGGAACTTCAGCTACCCGTTACTTCATCCGAGCAACCTCCAGCACTTCCCGAGCAACCCT
The DNA here is from genome assembly GCA_949130495.1 of Sambucus nigra. Lineage (NCBI taxonomy): Eukaryota > Viridiplantae > Streptophyta > Magnoliopsida > Dipsacales > Adoxaceae > Sambucus > Sambucus nigra. Next base: position 527,798,920 of record OX422221.1, on the reverse strand, counting down.
CTATTCCATCCGAGCAACCTACCTCCTCGTCCCAGCCTCCCGAGAAAGTTTTGGGATACAAGGAAAAGGTGTATAGTTGTTCGGATTTCTCTCTATTTTATTTTTCTATTTCAAATGTAACTCTGAACTTTGTACTTCTCCTTTATGATGTAATAAAATTTGAACTTTTGCTTATGCATACTGTTGATTCTCTTCTTCATGCTCTGTTTGTACTCTTATTGATTATTGCTTTTTCTTCCTTTACTAGTTTTTGGCCAGGATGGAATTATTGTCTGCTCATGATACAAAACTGTTAAGGCAATGCAATGAGTATTTCAAAGCTGGTCATACAGACATGAGTGCAGCTCAAATCACTGACATCCTCAATGAAGGTGCTTCAGAGCAAGCAATTGAAGCCTATCAGTATTTGAAGTGCCTGCTCGACCGTGCAGTGGCTAACAACGTAGCATACTATGATATGATTGAAGATCTCCAAGGCACTCTTGAAGAACTTTAGCAACAATATAAGGAATCTACTGCCCTTTTGCACTAGGGGTACGAGAAGAAGTTTCAGCAAATCAGTGCTGATAAGGGATACGATAAATGGTTTGATGCTTACGATGTGAGGGGGAGAACTTTGAAGGGTGAGGTCGAAGAGCACAGACAGATAGTTGAGTTGTTAGATCATGAAAATAATAACCTGCAAAGAGAGGTGTCTGAGTTGAAGTCTGCAGCTGCCACCTCAAACACTTTGGTCCCTGTGAATGACAAGGGAGTCTCTTTCTTGGAGGATGAAAACGCCAACCTGAGGGATGAGTTAGAAACCTTGAAGAGGTCTGGCCCTTCTACATCTACTCGGGGATGAGAAAGAGCTCCTCGGGGACGAGCAAGAGCTGCTCGGCTTACTGTCGACGAACATAGAACTCAATCTTCTCTGGAGAACCGGGCCTTCCAACTGATGGCAAAGAACCAGGCATTGGCTGAGATGTCTAAGAAGATCAGGAGTCTGGACGAGCAGCTTTCTACGTAGAAATCTGTCTTGGATAATAAAGAACTCTTTATAAAAAATCTCCACGAGCAACTGGAAAGATTGACATATCAATTCCACAAGCAGCCCAGAGAATTCTGGATGGCTGTCTACAACGAGGCTCTCTACCATTTGGATGATCGTATCCAAAATGCAAATAATGAGGGTTACAAACAGGGATGGTTGAATGCCTTAGGTGTGCTGCAACAGGAACATGGTCATTACCTGTGGGATTACCATAATCCTGGGCTGCTCGACCTACCACTGCCACCATTCAAGCTTGATATGAGTTGGATCCCTGCTCGGGCCATCCCTCGGTGTTTGATTTCCAAATACCTGGGCGATTACAATCTTCATTCCAATGTTGAGATATCTCATCCCGAGCACCTACTAGATCGACCATCTGTGATGAAAATCAGGATGCTTAAAGATCTTAACTTCATAAATTCCCCTCATGCTTTAAATGATCCACCTGCTGGCGAGGAACCTGTTTCAAAAGCAGAGGGGAAGAAACTAATAGAATAGGAATTTTTATGTAATAAATTTGTATTTTATTCTTGATGTATTTTGTTCTATATTTAATGAAATAATTTTATTTACAAATCTTGACTGCCATTGTCTTGTAATTATAAAACATTGTTCATGTATATCTGTTAAAAAGATAACAACATGGTGTTATTTGTCGATCAACTTACAGTTGATTAAAACTTATTGTCGACTAGTTTGAATTTGTGGTAATCATTTGACAACTAAACAAACTTAATGATGTGTTGTTTCTCGACCAACTTAGTAGTAATTAAAAAGTTACGAGTATCAAAAATTTTGCTCGATCACTTCCTCGTATTCATAAAATGTTTCTGACCAACCAAGGTCGGTAAATTTTCCTTTTCGACCCACTACAGTTAGTGGGTTTTTATTCCCGATCAACCATAGTTAGTGGATTTTTCCTTAATGAGAAACTTTGGCACTTTTTGGAATAGTTTTATTTCCTAACCAACCTTAGTTGGCATTTTTAGGAATAGTTTTACTTCCCGACCAACCTTAGTTGGTGTTTTCGGGAATATATTTACTTCCTAACCAACCTTAGTTGGCAGTTTTAGGAATAGATTTACTTCCCGACCAACCTTAGTTGGCGTTTTCGGGAATAGATTTACTTCCCAACCAACCTTAGTTGGCATTTTCGGGAATAGATTTACTTCCTAACCAACCTTAGTTGGAATTTTTAGGAATATATTTACTTCCTAACCAACCTTAGTTTGCATTTTTAGGAATAGATTTACTTCCTAACCAACCTTAGTTGGCATTTTTAGGAATATATTTACTTCCCGACCAAACTTAGTTGGCATTTTCGGGAATAGATTTACTTCCCGACCAACCTTAGTTGGCATTTTCGGGAATAGATTTACTTCCTAACCAACCTTAGTTGGCATTTTTAGGAATATATTTACTTCCTAACCAACCTTAGTTGGCATTTTTAGGAATAGAGTTTTGCTGAGTAGAGTTTTGCTGAGTAGTGTGTAGTCGAACAACTTCCTTAACTCTGTAGGGTCCATGCCAGTTTGCTTCGAGTTTATTGTGCTTTTGAATCACCTTCTTTAGCACATAGTCTCCTTCTTTCAAGTCGCACTTCGTCACTCTCTTGTTGTAGAACAAAGTTGTTCGTTGCTGGTAAGCAGCAATTCTAATGGCTGCTTCGTCCCTAACCTCCTGGAGCATGTCCAAGTCTAACCTTCTCATTAAATCGCTGACAGTGGAATTGAAATTCAGTATTCTGTGTGTTGGGAGACCCAATTCGATGGGTATAACAGCTTCACTTCCAAATGCTAGCATATATGGAGATTCCCCTGTTGCTACTCGGGGAGTAGTTCGATAAGCCCATATCACTGATTGTAGATCGTTGATCCAGTTTGCTTTCCCGTCATTCAGTCTTTTTTTCAAACCATTCATCAGCATTCTGTTTGTCACTTCAGTTTGTCCATTGCTTTGAGGATGGCCTGGTGCCGAGTGTATCTTCAAGATATTTGACTGATGACAATAGGTAGCGAACTCCTCGTTGTCAAATTGTGTTCCATGGTCTGTGATGAAGGCATGAGGAAGACCATATCGACAAATGATGTTCTTCCAAATAAATTGGTACACCTTGTCGTATGTCATATCAATGAGAGGCTCAGCCTCAACCCATTTAGTAAAATAATCCACAGCGACCACGAGATACTTAAATCTTCCCCTTGTCGTCGGCAGTGGCCCGACCAAATCTATTCCCCATATGGCAAATGGCCAAGGGGAAGTAATGGGCATTAATAATGCTTGGGGAGTTCTTCGAATGGAGGAGAAGCACTGACACTTGTCACATTTCTTTGCATAGGCTATATAATCAGCCCTCATCATTGGCCAGTAGTATCCTAGCGTCATCACCCTTTGCAAAAGAGTCCGACCTGCTACATGGGCTCCATAGGACCCTTCATGGACATCTTCAATCAAATCTTTCACCTCAGTGGGATGCACACATCTTTGCAAACCTGCTATAATTCCTCGTCTGTATAGAATACCATTAGTCAGTACATAACGAGAAACCTTAAACTTCAGTTTCTTGGCTGTAAGTTTGTCAGTTGGTAATTCCCCTTTCTCAATATATGCCCTGATGGGATCCATCCATGATGATCCTAAATCGAGGGTAATAAAGTTCATCGTCAGATCTTCATCTATACTCCGACCAGCTAAAACTTCAATTAAGATTGTTCTTTGTAGCTCAGTATGAGTAGCTGATGCTAATCGAGCTAAGGCGTCTGCTCTCGCATTCTCCATTCTTGGTATTCTGACCAGCTGAATAACAGTAAATTCTGACACCAGTTCCTTTGCCTTTGCATGATATCTGATCATTAATTCTCCTTTGGCTTCATATATTCCCATCATTTGATTTCTGACCAATTGCGAGTCACTGAAGACAATAACTTGTTCTGCCCCCATGGTTTTTGCCAGACTAAGACCTGCAATCATGGCTTCATATTCAGCTTCATTATTTGAAGCTTTAAACTAGAAACATAGGGCGTATTCCATGTCGACCTCGTCCATACTGTTCAAAACTATCCCTGTGCCACATCCTGTAGTGCAAGATGAACCATCCACAAACAGACTCCATATAGGTAACTCGTCTTCAAATTTCTGATCTGACAGAGTTCCTTGGTGGAAAATTTGTTGCTTCCTTTCACCATCTCCTGATATTTCTTGCTATTCGTCGATCATCTTTTCTTGCCCTTTTTTCAACCTAAGTTGGTCTGGGCTTGAATTTGATGATCCTGTAACATCTACTTGCCCTTTTACCAAGCTAAGTTTGTCTGGGCTTGCATTTAATGATCCTGTAACATCCACAGGTTGATCAGTGAGCAACTTTTTCTCCTCAGAGGTATCAGGATAGGTGAACTCTGCTATAAAATCTGCTACCGCTTGCCCTTTTAGCGATGATCTGGGTTCATAAACTATATCATATTCACCAAGTTCTATAGCCCAGCACATCAATCTTCCTGATTTTTTTGGTTTATGAAGGGCTTGCCTCAATGTCAAATCAGTATATACTACTATAGTATGAGCCTGGAAGTATGGCTTCATTCTTCTACTTGCCTCGATCAATGCTAGTGCCAATTTTTCCAGCTTTGGATATCTGATCTTTGCTCCTCGGAAGGCCTTACTTGTGTAGTAGATCGGTTTTTGTACTCCATTCTCCATTCTTATCAATGCCAAGCTGACTGCATTCTCGGACACTGCCAGATAGAAGTATAATTTTTCTCCCATCACTGGCCTGGATAACAGTGGAGGTGCTCCCAAATATTTCTTCAAGTATTGAAAAGCCTTCTCACATTCATCATTCCACTCAAAAGTCTTTCGGAGTGTCTTGAAGAATGGGAGACATCGATCAGTTGCTCGTGATACAAATATGTTGAGTGCTCCTACTCGTCCTGTAAGACTTTGCACTTCTTTCTTCATCATTGGGGATCACAGCCCTAACAGAGCTTTGATCTTTTCAGGTTTAGCTTCAATGCCTCGTTGGTTGACAATGTACCCAAGAAACATGCCTTCTCGTACTCCAAATATGCACTTCGTCGTCTTCAGCTTCATTTGATATTTATCTAGCTCATCAAAGGTTTGGCCTAAGTCAAGTAGATGATCGGTAGCTTTCTTGCTCTTTGTCAGCATATTGTCAACATAGACTTCCATATTGCAACTGATTTGTTCTGCAAAAACATTGTTCATCAGCCGCTGATATGTTGCACCTGCATTTTTCAAACCAAAAGGCATAACATTATAACAATAAGTTCCCCTAGGGGTAATGAAATAAGTACTCTCCCTGTCTTCAGGTTTCATTTTAATCTGATTGTAACCAGAATAAGCATCCATGAAGCTCAGTAGATTGTGTCCCGAGGTAGCATCCACTAGTTGATCAATTCGGGGCAGCGGAAAGTGATCCTTTGGGCATGCTTTATTGAGGTCGGTGAAGTCTACACCCATCCTCCATTTGTTGTTCTTCTTTTTCAACATCACCACATTTGCTAACCAATCTGGATATTTAACATCTTCAATAAAGCAAGATTTCTGTAGCTTCTCGACTTCCTCCTGTATAGCTTGATTCTTCTCGGGACTGAATACTCTTCTTCTCTGCTTCACAGGCTTGATCTCCTATCCCGGGCATATCCTCGTGACTCCACGCAAAAGTTTGCTTTCTGCTTTTTAGGAAAGTTATCAATTCCTGTTTTAGTGAGGCTTCCAACGACGAACCTACTTGACTAGTTCATTCAGGGTGCTCATTGTCCAGAATGATGTTTTCAGTAGCTTCCACCACTTGACCCTTCACGAGTTGCGACTCATCTCTAGGATCCAATGTCTCAATTTCTGCACCTTCATCCATTTGATAGGTGGTGGTCTTTTTCCTTGATTCCTCCATTTCCTCTTGCTCGGTGGATGAATAATAGCATTCCCGAGCTACTTTCTGATCACCTTTCATAACTCCCACTCCAAAATTTATTGGAAATTTTAGGCATTGATGTACCATAGATGGTATAGCTTCGAACTTCTTCAATCCTACTCCTCCCATGATGATATTGTATGTTGATTGAACATTCTTATCCATCACGAAGAAATGTATTCTTTCTGTTCGACAAGCAAGCCACGTACCAATGAATATATCCAATTTGATCGTCCCAAGTGGAAATACTTTCTCGCCAGCAAAACCAAGGAGGGGTTTATGATAAGGCTCTAGTTGAGATAGCTTTAGATTTAAACTATCGAAGCACAAGTAGAACATGATGTCTGCCGAGCTACCATTGTCTACCAGTACTCTAGAAATTATTACCTCCTTCATCCTCATTTTGATCACCAATGGGTCATCATGAGGATATAGAACACCTGCGAGGTTGTTCTTTGAGAAACCAATGACGAATTTCTCTTTGTTTACCTTTCTCGGGCGATCCTCCTCAGCTAAATTTATTCGTTGAATGTATGAGCAAGCTTGAGCCTCACAGAGGTAAGCTTTTCTCTCTGCAATAAGGTCTCCTCCTCCTGCATCTCCACCTGTAATAACATTATAGTCAAATGACCCAAAGCGTATTGAAAATACCTCACGTTCTGGCTGCCTTGGTCTCTTGGGAAGATCGGGGTCGTCTTCTGGATCGACTTCAGGGTCTCTTTTCTTGTTTTCCTCTCCTCGAAGAGGAGATCTAGACCTCTCTCTTATTCGGTCATTGTTTCTTCTGTCATTCTTCCGATCAACATACTTTGCCAGTTTTCCTCTTCTGATGAGTGTTTCAATCTCATTCTGAAGAGCTATGCAATTTTTGGTCATATGGCCATGATCTTTGTGAAACTCGCAATATTTTGCCTTATTCCTCCTGTCAGGGTCTGCCTTCATTTTCTCTGGCCAGTTTAATTCCTCGTTGTTCTTGATTTCTTCTAGAACATGGTTGATGTCTTTCTTCAAAGGAGTATAATTATCAAATTTCTTCAATACTTCCCATGACGACCTTGTTTTTGAGTGTTTGTCACTACCATTGTTCTTATGCTCTTTTTTCTTAGCTTTATCACCTTCCACCTTGGTTTCTTTGGCATCCATATTCTTCTTCGCAGCCATAGCCTCCTCGGCATTCATAATCTTGGCCGCTTTTCCCATCAGTTCTGACATGGTTCTAGGTGGATCTTTGGCCAAAGTGTAGTACAACTTGTTGGGCAGTAGTCCACTCATCAAGGCGGTAATCGCTGTCTTTTCCTCATAATCAATTACTTCGAGTTTCTCGTTATTAAAACGAGTTATATAATCTCTCGTACTCTCACCAGCTTTTTGTCTAACACTTAACAAATGCTCTACTCATTTAACTGGCTTTGCCCCAAAATAGAAATTCCTAATGAATAACTCGGCCAGTTGAAAAAGAGTTGAGATCTTACCCCGAGGAAGATTATTATACGATATTTGAGCAGATCTGGTAAGAGTTCCCAAGAATGCTCTGCATCTCATCTCATCTGGAACAGCATAGATGTCGGCTGCAGCTTGGTATTGTTCTATATGAAGGACAGGGTCGGTCTTTCCATCATATTTGGGGGTCACAACAGGTGCTTTGAACTTTGACGGTGTTGGAAAATCTATAATGGCCTGGACAAAAGGTGTTCCTTGAACAAAGGTTCGTTGTAGAGGGTTCTTAGCTTTAGCCATTTCCGCTAATCTATCCTCCAGCCTCTGAATAGAGCCTTTCCACGCATCGTTTCCTTCTTCGGGCCTGTTGGTTCGAGCAACTGATCGCGTTGATGTGGCTTCTTGGTATCTATCTTGACGAGCAGCTGGTCGCGACTAGGAAGATCCTTCCCTTAAGTCTGATGGTCGTAAAAAACTCCTCGATGCGGCTCTAGGGGGACTTTTGCTCCTCCTAGGACCTAATCGATCAAAAGGAGATACTCTGCTTAATATTTCTAGCGCACTAGTCCTTTCTGGAGAGAGAGTGATACGTTGTTCAGTATATGTGGCTCGTACCGACGAAGTTCGTCTAGGTTGATAAGAAAAATCTTCAGACTGCTCAGTACGATATGAATCGGTACGCCTAGTACGCGAAGAAGGTAAACGGGTATTTTTTTGAATACTTTGCGGTCCTAAATGGGTTGGTACACCGCCATGGAGGGTTTGTATGAGTTGTTGCAAAGTTTCTTGCATGACTGTCTAGCCCTGGGCCAGATTTGTCATTATTCCAGCCAGATCTGGAATATTGGGCGGAGCAGATGGATTTAGAGGGCTTCCAGCGTTTCGATTGCTGGGTTCTGGAATATTAGCCATTTGTGATGAATTATTTTTGATGAAAAATGATATTACCAGTCGTTTCCCACAGACGGCGCCAATCTGTTGATGTAAAAAATTAGATTATATCTAATTATTTAATCACAGATAAAATAAAATGAGACAAAGAAATTTTAAAGTGGTTCAGCCTTATAAGAATGGCCTGCGTCCACTGTTTCTGTTATTGCTGACTGTTTGGGAATTCTCTATTACAAGTTTCATCAAGAAATTCTGGTCCCCCTACAATGAGGATAATATAATGTATTTATAGCCCTAAGGCTATAATGTGAAAGGGTCATACATTCAATTCCCCTTAAGCGTATACATATGTACTATAATAATAAGCATTTAATGTGCAGTCAATCTGTTAGTTATCCTGCTATTAATGCTTTGTTCGAGGTGCAGATCGGACCGCCTAAGCTGCTCGGACCACCTAAGTTCCTCGGTACTCAAAAGTTCCTCGGTACTCAAAAGTTCTTCGTAAAGTTCTTATTGGTCGGAGCGTCTGAATTGATTGGGGAAGCAGAGTTCCTCATTGTAGTATGGTTCCTCGGAGTCAAGGTATTATTCGGAAGTGTTTGTTATTGCCACGCAGATTGCCATGTGTCTTCACTCAATTGAGCCATGTCAGCAGACTAAATTTGGTATCAACGCATACTCCCCCTCATAATAAAATTCCTTCCCGAAATTCGGAACTAATGAATACCTGGTAAAAGTAGCTTTGGATAACATTCACGCATGTCATCCTCATGCTCCCATGTGGACTCCTTGGCATTATGATGCCTCCACTGTACCCGTACTAATGGTACTATCTTCGACCTCAGTTTCCTCTCACTATGGTCCATAATAGCAATTGGCCCCTCCTCATAGGAACTATCAGGCTGAAGATCGATGTCCTCTAAAGCAATGTGAGTATGAGACAAACCGTCCCTAAGATATTTCCTTAGCGAGGAAATATGGAACACATCATGAATCCTATGAAAGTGCTCTGGTAACCCAAGTCAATACGCAATTGGCCCAATCCTCTCGATGATAGGAAATCGCCCCACGTATCTTGGTGCCAGTTTTCCCTTCTTCCCAAAATGCATAATCCCCTTCATAGGAGATACTCTGAGTAACACCTGGTCCCCCACATTGAATTCTCTGAAGAACCTCTTTGTATCAGCATAGCTCTTATGCCGGTCCTGAGCTACCCAAATAAGGCTCCGTATCATCTCTATCCTTGCCGAAGTGTCCTGAATCACTTTTAGCCTAAGGAGTTTGTTATCCCCCACCTCTAACCAACATGCTGGGGAACGACAAGGTCTACCATACAGCGCCTCAAATGGAGCCATGCCAATGGTGAACTGGTAGGAGTTATTATAAGTAAACTCCACCAGTTGAAGGTACTATTCCCAACCACCTCCAAAGTCTATGATGCACATACGCAACATGTCCTCCAACATCTGATTTGTCCATTCTGTTTCCCATTAGTCTGCGCGCGATATGTCGTACTCAGTCGTAACTCCGTACTCATTACCTCCTGGAAAATTTCCCAAAATCGTGAAACAAATATCTTATCTCGATCAGACACGCTATTTAGAGGCACCCCGTGAAGTCTCACTATCTCCGTAATGAAAATATGGGCATACTGTCCCGTAGTGTAGTCTGTCCTCACGGGCACAAAATGAGCAACCTTGGTTAACCTATCCACAATTACCCATATGGAGTCGTGACCCATCTGTGACGTAGGTAACCCCGTGATAAAGTCCATGGATATGCTCTCCCATATCCACATCGGAACCTCTAATGGTTGTAGAAGTCCTGTCGATTTTTGATGGTCCACCTTTACTAGCTGATAAGTGTCGCAGTTAGAAACGAACACGACGATATCTATCTTCATCCCGCTCCACCAGTACTGTCGTCTCATGTCTTGGTACATCTTATCCCCACCAGGGTGTACCGCGGACCATGAGCCGTGTGACTCTTTCATTACCTCGGGTCGCAAGTCTTACCCTTATGGAATGACCAGTCTCCCATTGAAGCATAATCCCCCTTCTGAATTAATGGTATAGGACTCGTCTCCCTCTTCTAGTAATCGAACTATCTGCTCCTGACAGAACGAGTCATTTGTTTGGGCCTTTATCACTCTCATAACAATCTGAGGTATAACAGTCTTCACAAACATGAATGATCAGGCCACTGCATCCTGGTGTCCCAGCTCCTTCCACTTAGCTTTCCACACCTCAGCCACCTCATCTACTAGCCTAAGGCTCAACGTGTCTACTACCACGTTAGCCTTCCCTGGGTGATATTGGATATCAAACTGATAATCCTTCACAAATTCAAGCCACCGACATTGATGCATATTCAGTTCCTTTTGCGTGAAGAGGTATTGTAAAGACTTGTGGTCTGTGAACAACCAAAATTTCTCCCCTAGGAGATAGTGTCTCCAAATTCGAAGAGCGAATATGACTGCCGCTAACTCCAAGTCGTGGGTGGGGTAATTCTTCTTGTGAGGCTTAATTTTACGGGAAACATAAGCTATGGCCTGACTCTCCTATTGCAGCACACCTCCAAGCCCTTATAAGGATGCATCGGTGTTGACTAGATACTCAACTCCCAATCTGGGCAATGCTAACACAGGCGCTGAGGTCAAATTGTCCTTCAACTCATCAAATGCCAACTGACAGGCATCGCTCCATATGAATGGCACACCTTTGCGAGTCAGATGTGTTAAAGGACCCGCTATCTTTGAGAAACCCCGAATAAACCTTCTGTAGTATCCTGCTAGGCACAAGAAACTAAGGATCTCAGTTGGTGTCATGGGTTGTGCCCACTCCCTTACCGTGGATACCATCCTCGGATCAACAGATATCCCCCGATCTGAAATGATATGCCCCAAAAAATGAACCTCCTTCAGCCAAAACCCACATTTTTCGTACTTTGCATAAAGCTCGTTCTGACGTAGCGTCTGCAAAACCTGCCTCAAATGTTCAGCATGCTCCTCTTCTGGCTGGGAGTAAACCAGAATGTCATCAATAAAGATAATGACTAACTGGTCTAGGAACTCTCTGAATACCCTATTCATCAGGTCCATAAACACGACTGGAGCGTTGGCCAAGCCAAAAGGCATAACCCGAAACTCGTAGGAACCATATCTCGTTAAGAAAGCAGTCTTCGAGACGTCTTGCTCCCTGATACGCAACTGATGGTATCCCGATCTCAAGTCAATCTTTTAGAAGAAGGAAGCTCCTCTCAACTGGTCGAATAAGTCATCGATTCGAGGCAATGGATACTTATTTCGTATCGTGACTTTATTCAACTCCCGGTAATCTACACACAACCTCAACGTTCCATCCCTCTTCTTTACAAACAATACAGGGGCACCCCACGGTGAAGTACTCCTTCGGATAAACCCCTGACCCAACAACTGCTCTATCTGATCCCTTAGCTCTCTCATTTTTGCTAGAGACATACGGTAAGGTGCACGGGCAATTGGCCGAGTGCCCGGCTTCAAATCGATAATAAAATCTATCTCCCTACTAGGAGGTAGTCTAAGTATATCCTGAAATACATCAACAAACTACCTAACAACTGGAATCGAATCGAGTGGTAATACCACTTCCTTAGAGGTCTCCTCCTCTATATAGTACAAGTCAGCGGACGATCCTCCCTCAGGGCGAGGCATCGCCACTACAAACATCTCCTGCCCAGGAATGGCAAAAATAATACTCCTACTGAGATAATCAACCATGGCTCGTTATGCAACTAGCCAATCCATACCAACAATCGCATTGTACTAAGTCATCTCTAATACTAACATATCAGTAGGTAAAGTAAATCTCCCGATCTCTATACCCACACCTGTACAAATAAGAGAAATCATGGACCCCTACTCAATGGTGAATCTACGCAAGTAATCGTGCTCTATGTAGTGTCTAACAATCCCAAAGTGCGTGCAAATCTAGTAGCAATAAAATTGTGTGTGGCCCCCGTATCAAATAAAATACGCCCCATGGTCCCCTGAATAGTGAGCATACCCTCAATAGCAGGTGGATCCTGTGGGACTGCGGCATGCTGGAGTGAATAAACTCGTCCGTATTGAAGCTGTCCCTACTGGACTGGGACAGCTGGGATGGGTGGCAAAGTTGGCATCTGTGGTGGTTCTGGGAGGGCGACGGAAAACATAGGTCTTTGGGGCTCATATCGAGCACCTTACTGCTGCTGCTGTGGGGCCCTGCCCCTATCAGGACACTCCTAGCGCTTGTGGACAATCTTGCCACAAGTGAAACATTTCCCCGGAAAACTCCCCCCTCTCTAACCCTTCTACCCACGGCCCTGGTGGTCGTTGCCATTCCTCCCCTGGCCGTGCTGGCCCTGATGAAACTGCTGTTATTGGCCATGCGGGCCATGCTGTCCCTGATGGCCGTGCTGACCCTGCTGGCCCTGACGAAAACCTCCCTAACCATTTTTGAAACCCCCAGATCTGAACCTCTTAAAATCCCCCTGCTGGGAGCCCTGATCTCCCTGCCTATGCTGACCCTGAGCAAATTATGCCCCGCTGGCACCATTTCCCCCTGTCCTGCCCTAATGGCTGGACTCTCCTGATCGCTTACTCTCTGACATGTGAAAGAGGTGGTCCTGATAGTGAAGTAGTGCTGCGTTAACCACATCAGAATAAGTGTCCAACGAGAGATTACCCAATAAGTGCTGATGGATCCTCCAAGTCAACCCATCCATGAACTTCTGAATCTTTTTCTCCTTGGTTGGAATTTCATCGGGAACGATGTTCAAGAGATTAGTGAATTCAGCCTCATAATCGGCCACTGTCTTCCCCTCCTGCTTAAGGTTCATTAACTTCCTCCTCATTTCGGTGTGAACAGATGATGGAAAATATTTGCGGTTGAAACCATACCCAGAATTCATGAATAGAAAGATGTATCTCTCCTCCGTGGTGGTAATGTAATCCCACCACTACAACGCTGATCCCACTAGCTTGAATGTAGCCAATATCTATTTCTGTACATCCGTGCATTCATACATCCTTAAGTGCCTTTGGATGTCCTTCTTCCACTGACTGGACACAACGACGTCGGAGCTACCTACAAACTCCGGAGGGTGTGGTTTCTTAAAAGCATCATGAACACGTTCCCAAGCAGACGGGAATGCATGAGCCTGAACTAGAGCTACTACCGGCGCCTGAGCCAGTGCCTGCTGCATAACTGCTAGGGCGGCATTTACCGCCTGGGCTACAATAGCGGCAACCTCTGCGGCATTCAAGGAGCCCTGAACTGGTGTAGGTTGTGGCTCGGGATGAGCATCCCTAGGAACTCGCTGTGCATGAGATTAAAGTCTTATAAGTTCGCAGTTATTATCTCAAAATAGCTTAAGAGAGAAACATACACAAAAGAATACAACAATCCTAAAATATAGGGCTCTATATCAAAGAAAGCTATACAGAAACATAACAAGTGGTAAAGATCCTAAGGACACTAGAACTTGATGCTCTGATACCACATGTGACACCCCAGCTAATTAAATACCGGGTAGCTACTCCTTTATTCAAATTATTAAAAAATGTCAAGTTGGTTTAGTTCATAGCATCACTGTCGAAAACGTTTTAATAATTTCTAACCACCTAATATTTAAAAAGTGAGATGTTAATTTCAATTAAATCCGATTAAGATACAACCAATTTAGATTATGAAATGTGAATATAACAACCACACCATAGTCACAATAGAATAACCATGGAATAATAATGGGTCTGGAGGAATACTCCTCTAAATAATCTGAATACTGAATACAACCGAATACAAAGTCTGAATCACTAATTAATTACAACCCAAAATATGAAAATTAAACTGAGTAAGTAAGATGTCTCTAAAAGAAAAGGAGCGACATGCCCTACAGATGGGTAAATCTGAAATAGAGTCATGATAGAAAGTGGAGGCGTCTACTATCGAGGTCCTGTAACTTCCACAGCAGCTACAGCATGTCACCTGAATGGACCTCCTACGCTTGGTGTCCTTGTGGCTGGGCACCTAAAAGGTTTTACAAGAAAATAGATTTGAAAGCAAATGGGTTAGAGCCCGATTGTGAAAACACTTTAAAATACAGCCAGTGTTTAAGATCATTAAATAGTGAATATAAAATACATGATAGTGCGTGCACTCACATGAGTTCCTCACCTCTCAAGTAATCGTGCACACCTATCGTACCCATACCCGTACCCGTTCTAGATATTCTACTATCAAACTAGTCCAATTTAATATATGATTTTTCCTATACTAATCATGGTTTAATTCCCGACGCCTTCACACTTGTACTTATATAAACAGTTCATTTCAATAATTTAGTATATCAATCTCATCATAGTATACAATAATGGCACCCCTAGACTAAGTTGCGATGCACACATACTCTGCTATCAAATCCCAGTACATCACGTACATAAGGATCACGTATTTCGAATCTCTCAGGAATCATTTCAACAAGTAACAAACGCACATAATGGAGGCGAACATAGTTCACATCACATGGGTCACGCACATACCTACGCTCCCATGATTAGAAGACTTATTTACTCCTCAATAAGTCATTCTCTGATCTATGTCCTCGAGGTACCAATCTAAATCCCCCCGTAGGCACACAAAGATTACATGGCCCTGATCGAACGCCGACCTCCCGTGATAGCATGTATGGTAGGTATGTTATACAAAGATAACCACATATACTAAGCATTCACACATCTTAGATATCTCATAATATTAATAGAGGGGTATTTTACATTTCTATACCATCATTAAATGTTTCATGTTTACAAATCCCCGAATAATACACATTAAAAGTTATCAACCCTTCTCACGTCGTAATTTTAAGTACTTAGTTCCTAACCCTATGATGTCATCCGAATTACTAAAAAATTCTAAATTTTAATCCTCAACATACTCCAATCTCACAACTATACCCACTAGTCAACAAGGGAAGGTTTACACTCAATGAAATAAGTCTACTGGAAGTTCGAAATAAAATTGGGCCTAAAAAGGCCATTCTGTCAACTCGTTAGAAATCTCGTTCAAATGGGGTTGTTCGAATGAGGGTCATTCAAACGAAGTCTTTGAATGAACTCGTTAGAAGGGGTACTGTCATCTCGTTAGAAGCTCATTCAAACGAGGTCGTTCGAACGACCTGGGCAGGTCTTCTAACGAGATGGCAGATTTCTCCCCTAAATTTTTCCAACTCGTTTTTCTTAATTTTTTTTCTCTAAATCTATCCTAAGATTATCCCAATAACATTTTAATGCTCTTAAACTACTCTAAGTCCTCCTAGGTCGCTTCTTAACATATTTTTGAGGTCAAATCCTCCTAATCAACATGCAATTATCATAAATCCCCAAATTTTACCCCAAACCCTATGAACATGAACCCATAATTTTATTGTGCCTAAATGCCCATCATTAATCCATTTTTAAATCATCAAAGTTAAGTTTTTGGATACTAAATTTGTCCATAATCATTCTACATGCAATTCCTAACCAAGATTAAGGGCTTCTACAACAATCTTATTGGGTTTTCACCAAAATATTCACAGCATATAAGGTTTCTACACTAAACATGGAAGAAATATTCATTGAAATTAATGAAATCAAATCACTTGCCTTAAATACGATGTTCTATTTCGTTGTTGATGATCAAGGTTGGCTTTCTCTCTTCTTTCCGTTCACAAATCCTTTCCAATTTCTGGTGATGGGAGATAGTTTGGTTTGGACCCTCCTTTACCCTCTTTCTAACTTCTCTCAAAAACCTCTGTAGCCCACTCTCTCACTTTTGGCTTATAATGGCCTTAGTGGCCCTTTTAATAATATCTAAATTACCTCTAAATTTCGTGGGTTTTAATCCCTTAATTTTTTAAAATTACCAAAATACCCTTCTAGGTTGCCGATTTGGCCTAAAAATGCCCTGGGACCCAAACTAAACTCCCGGCTAATGATTTCTGACTATTTTGACCCTTCCGGACACGTTGGCGGACTCAAAATGACCATTTGGTGGATAAAAATATAAATTACTTTTTAATCTAATTAAATTCATTATTGACGCGACTGACACGCGCGTCCCAACTTAATTTTTCCAAATTGTCGTATTTCTGCATCGCGACAATTTTAATATTTTCAATACTCATATATTACCATATATACTCAGAAATATTTAATTTTAACATTAGAATCAAATACCAACTCACATATTTCTAGTATTTATATCCGGATTAACTCCCAATTAATTCTCATTTAATCAATTAATCCCTTAAATAAAAATCAATAAAAATTATGGGGTATTACAAGGGCATACTCAATATATGTTCCATCTTCGGACAATAATATCATCCAGGTACCCCTATTATTTTCCCAAGATGATTCGTCTACAAACAGACTCCAGGTTGGGCCTTCCCCGGAGAAAGGACCCTCACCCAACATTCCATTTTTGTAGAAGAAACCTTTTCTTTTAGTGTTTTATTTCGCAAAATCGATCAGTATATAGCCTACTACAACTTTTTTTACCGTTGTTACTGGTGACTCTGATACTTCAACAACTTTATCATCCATTTTGGCCCATGTAAACTCAACTTCAAAGTCTTCTAAAGCCTTCAATTTGATTGCATTCTTGGGCTGGTAGACTATGTCAAACTCACCTATCTCAATTGACCAGGCCAATTATCTACCCAATTTCTCATCTTTATGGATAACTTTCCTCAAAGGAGTGTCCATGAACATCACTATCGTATGCGCCTGTAATTACAACTTCATCTTTTTGGAAGCATATATTATCACGTAATCTAATTTTTCTGTCTTTGAATATTTGAGCTCGGCTCCCTTTAAGGCATTACAATTAAAGTGTACCCATTTCTGAACCCATTCATCGTCTCGGACGATTTTTACACTTATAGACGATTCTGACACCACTAGGTACAAAAGAAATTTGCCCCCCTCAATGTCCTAGGATAGTAACATAGGAGACCTCAGATAGGTTTTCAATTATTGAAAATCTCTCTCATAATCTTCATCTCAGATGAAGTCTCTTTTCAGTATCTTGAAGAAATGGCAAACACTTATCCATTGCCCGAGAAACAAAACGGTCAAAGGTAACGAACCGTCTCATTAGTCTTTAAACGTCTTTGATGGTTTTTGGTGTGTGCATGTCAATAAGTTCTTTGTATTTTGTGTGGTTGGCCTCTATCCCCTTTGATTTGTAATAAAAATGAGGAATTTCCAAACCAACATCACACACTCACTTAGAAGGATTTAGCTTCATCTTATATTTATCCATTGTGTAGAAAGTCTATTCAATGTTAGCTATATGATCCTCGGCCTTCAAAATCTTCATGACCACATTTTCTACATAAACTTCCATTGTTCTCCCTATTTGATCAAACATTTTATTAAATAACCTCTGATAGGTCGCCCGTGCATTTTTTAAGGCCAAATGGAATGACATTCTCGCAATAAGTTCCTTTTTTGTGATAAAGGAATTTTTCTCGACGGAGACCTTATCCATAAAGACCTAGTTACAACACGAATACGCATCCATAAAATTAATATGTTCATGTCTGGTCGTGGTACCAACCATTTGGTCGATTCGAGGTAAGGGAAAACTATCTTTAGGAAAAGATTTGTTCAAGTCTGTGAACTCGACACACATCCTCTAATTTCCATTGGCCTTTGACACTATAACAACATTGGAAGCCACTTTGGATATTGAACTTATCAATTGAACTCTGATCTTTGGATCTTCTTGACTTCATCTTGAATGACCTTATATCGATCCCATCAGTTCTTCTTCGTTGTTTTATGGGCTTTACTTTTACATTAATATCTAGTCGATGTAAGATAATATTAGTATTTATCCCTATCATATCTCCTTGGATCCAATAAAAAATACCATTCCTTGTTCTTAGTAGCTTTATTAACTCCTCATTAATCTCAATTTTTAGGGATGGACCGATTTAAATAGTTTTTTATCTTATCCTCATTGATGACGATGGATTATACCTCCTCAGTTAATTCACCATTTTTTTATCTTTTTCTCCTCTCTCCGGACGAGAGTGTCAACATTGTATTTAGTGGTAATATTCTTATAGGCATTCCATTCCTTGACCGAGGTGAAGTAGCA
Organism: Sambucus nigra; assembly: GCA_949130495.1. Lineage (NCBI taxonomy): Eukaryota > Viridiplantae > Streptophyta > Magnoliopsida > Dipsacales > Adoxaceae > Sambucus > Sambucus nigra. Next base: position 527,780,460 of record OX422221.1, on the reverse strand, counting down.
TTAGATAGCCTTCATTTGGCCACCCTGTACTTCTCCTAGTCCATAAGGAGTCAAGAATTTTACCATCTAGTGAACAGTGGAAGGCGTAGCCTTGAACTCCTTGAGGGATACTCTTCCTAAAATTATATTACAGATCGAGAACATGTGCTCATCCATGAAAAAAAATATAATCTTCTTGGTGAGACACCTCAACCAGATAACCAGCACACGTCCATCTCAAATACCCCCAAGGGTAGATCTTTCTCTCCGCTGAAGCCGATCAACTACTGGTGATAAAGGACGAGTCTTTTCTTTCTCAATATCAATCCTTTAAAATAATTCTAGAACATGTCATCTATTGAACTCCCACCATAAACACCAATTAGAGAAAAATATACCCATATACCCTCATATTGATTACTAAAGGTCGTCATGTGCAGCCAAAATTCCCTTAAAGTCAAGTCTATGGAAGCCAACAACCACAGTGTCCGCATCTACCATCTTTATCTTACTTGGCTTTTGTTCAGCCTCGACTGAATTCACATCCATCCATTTCTGCGCTCTTTTGGCTTCCACCACATGTTCTTTTTGATCGGTCAGTTCCATGACACCACCTTCTAAGCCTCCACAGATCATCTTCACATCAAAGGATATCATATACAAATGACACTTTACATTAGGGATCTTTACTAGGAGTCCAACATTGGGTTTCCCGCTATCATTAGAATCGTCATCATTAGCAGGGACTTCTTATCTCTATTTGTCTCCTTTCATTTATCTAAATTTTTTTCTAAAAACCATCCTTTCCACCAATCCTTCTATATACTTCGAATTTTACCATATTTCATCAATTTTTCTATCTCATCCTTTAGGGCAAAGCATTTGTTGATCATATGTCCATGGTCCTGGTGAAACTCACACCACATTATCTTGTCCCTCTTGTGAGGAGGGGACTTTAGTTTATCTGGCTATGGAAGTTCTCTGCCATCTTTGACCTCATCCAAAATCAAGTCAGGCCTCACCATCATAGGAGGGTACTTGGCAAATTTATCTTTAATTGACATATTGTTTCCTTCCTTATCCTTTGACTTGTTAGACTTGTTTCCACTAGACTCCTTTATGTTTTCCCTTTTGGCTAACATGGCCATATCCATATTTGCGATCCTCCCAACTGAGGCCAGGAGTTCAATCATTGTCTTTTGAGAATATTCAACAAGTTTTTAAAGGAGTTTACCTGACTAGAGCCCACTAATAAGGGATATCATAGCGATATTCTCCTCCAAATCTTCTACCTCCAGTTTTTCATTATTGAATGAAGAAATGTAGGCCCTCATAGCTTCGTTCTTGCCTTGCTTCACATTAGAGAGGTGAGTGACCTTATTTTATGGCTTCATGCCAAAGCATAAATTATGTATAAACTTCTAAGCTAACTGCTTAAAGTTTTGGATGGAGTTTTCCGGCAAGGTTGTATACCACATATGAGAAAGACCCGTAGGAGTGCTATAAAATGCCCTCCACCTCACCTCATTGGGTTGGAGTAGATATCAGCCGCTGACTGGTACATCGCTATGTTATTTACTGGGTTCGAACTCCCATCATACTTATGACTCACAATAGAAGGATTAAATTTTCCAAGAGTAGGGTACATATGATCTTCACGACAAAAGGAGGCCCTCCATTTAACCTCAGCTTTTGAGTAGAGTGATGATCTTTTATTTCATCCTCTGAATGGATATATTCCCAAACTAATCTTCAACAATGACATTATCATCACCTCATTCCATTGCAACTAAAACTGGTGTTGGATCTCTTTCGATAGTCCTCTATCAACAGTTAACTTCTCTTTTTTCTTCCCTATCTTGACTTTCCTTGGGCTGATCGCCACAACGTTTGACATTTCCTCTTGATACATTAATGATGCGAGAGTGCGAGTTTTGGTTTCTCTCATGTCCTCTATGGTCGAAATGGTCAAATGCCAACCTCTGTTGAGTCTGTCAAAAGTTGAGACCCTTGGTAGGACTCCAGGGTTTGGTCGAGCACTTTTTCCTTAGCAGTCCAGGCCTAGGAAAATTGTCACCGAAAACCTCATAAATCTCCTAAAACTCCTCTTCATCGCATACTTTGTCATCTGAATAGTAGTGGACTTGTTTTACTAGGTGGAAATGACTAAGATCAATAATATCTCTCCGTCGTTGGCGGCGTTGAACTTCCTTTTACGGGGTTGGTGGTGTCCTCCGTATCATCGTATCCACCATCTATCTGGAAGTCGAAGTAAAGTTCTCCCCTATCGAATCACTGGGAGATATTACCAAAACACTTTGGCTAAATTCCATGAAATTATCTTATATTATTTGTTGCCTACCCCCAAGGATCGCGACGTCACCACCACATCAGCCATTTCTGACTTAGGGGGTGGTTGACTAGAGCTTAGGCCTGCATTATGGGGAAAATCAAATGCCATCTTCAGTGATATCTACTCCCAAGTAGAAAGAGAGTAAAAGTAACAAAGGACATAAATGAGCAGTGAGAAAAAGGAAGCTTGAAAAACACCCACCTAAGCTCGTTCAATAGTCATACAGGTCCAACAATAGTCAATATGGATCACCACCAAAGGCAAAGAGTGAGGTTTAAGATATGAAAATATAGAGGAAGAAGAAATATGTTCCCATAGACCGTCACCAAAAATTATGATGTTGATAATCACTAACTCAAATGTATATGCAGCTAAAGGTATAGCTAAGTTAATAATGGAGATAATCACATAGATATATGTATGTAAAAAAGGGATGATAAAGATAGAAAACACAAAGATATAAGTAGTTCAGCCTGAGCCTACTCCACTGTGCAAGAGGATAAGAGTGTTGTATTAATATTGGGTACCAAAGGACATGTTTTATAGTCACTCGAGATTTCTCTCTCTAAGATTACAAATGAGCAAATTTTCTACTAGGTCAATCATAAATCCCCCCTTAATGAGGATGAGGAAGTGTGTATATAGGCTTAGGGATGCGCAGTGTTCCCCCCAACCATGTACCTTGTGTGCATGAGATGAGTCATCCACTAGAAAAATGCCACCTATATTATACACAAGTATTATGTAATAATGAAACATTCCATCATATGAATAGGGGATATGTTGTAATGGTATACTCCACATGGTTTGATGATTCACAAGTCGCATGTTCCACATGAAATACTAAAGTCGACTTTATGGATCTCGATCGAGCTGAGACTGTGGAGGTGGTCTTCCGAGTAGATATATTTAAGACTGTACAGATCATCCCAGGACACTCATGCTAGTCTTGGCATGTTAGTGTTGTATGAATTCAACACATGTCAAAGATGATACATAGAGGCACCTTGGACATCAAAGTGAACCTCCGTGTGTAACTTCAACTGTTATGAGCAAGAGGTCTTAGAGGTTGAGACTTGTTGATGTGGGACCTTGTGTTATGTGCCCATATGCAGACGAGTGTGATGGACACTGGGTAGAGATCATGCCACTAGGCAGAGTCTCATCTAGCATGAGGTTACCATTATGCACATTAGTAATGACTTTTACTTCGATTATCATGTCACGGGTAGTTCAGGAACATGGGATGGATTTATTCTGTTAAAAAAATATGTAGGGACTCATCATTCATGGAGTTACATACTTTTCAATTGGCTTAAGAGTAGGATTATGGTTGTCGGGACAACTAGTAATGCCTAAGGACCTGGAGGTGAAAAAGGTAGTTTTAGCTGAGGTTGATGTCTTATAGTATATAGTGGATCCGGGAGAGGATAAAATGTACTAGGATATTCAACAATGATGTTGGTAGGAAAAAAATAAGGGATATATTGCATAGTATGTATAAAAAATTTCCACCTGTCAATTAGTAAAGGTGGAACATTAGAAACATGCAAAGGAGTTGTAACCATTGGAGGTACCTTAGTGGAAATGGGAGAGTATATCCTTGAACCTTATTTTAGATTTGACAATATAACATAGGGCTCACCATTCATTTTGGTTAATCATCGATAGATTGATGAAGGTGCCTCATTTACTACCGATTAGAACTAATTACACCATAGAGCAGTACTCTAAGCTATTTGTAGCACAAATAATACAACTTCACTGGCTACCTCTAGATATCATGTCTGATAGGGGAAACAGTTTCATCTCTCAATTTTGGAAATTATTTTAGTATGTGATGTGGATAAAATTGAGTATGAGTACGACCTTTCACCTCACCCGAATGGTTAGGCAGAAAGGTTGAATCGGATTTTGTAATATATTCTTCAATCTTGTGTGTTGATCTCAACGGATATTCGGATACATATTTGCCACTATAAGATTTTTGATATAATAATAGTCATGAACAGACTATTGGGATGGCACCATACAACAAGTTTTATGGTTGACCTTATAATTTCCTCAACTATTGGGATGTGTTGGAAGAGTGAAGATGTTTGGGTCAGACATCGTTCGGTACACCTCGAAGAAGGTGGAACTCATTCGGGAATGGATTTTGGCATATCAGGATTGCCAAAAGAGATATGTGGATAATAGGAAGCATAAATTAGAGTTTCAGTGGGGTATCATGTATTATAAGAGGTCTCCCTAGTGAAGGGAGTGGTTAGATTCTAATCAAAAGGGAAGTTGGCTCCTCGATACATAAGTCCCCTTTTTATTATAGAAAAGGTGGTCTTAGTGTCATATCATTTGACGTTACCCTATCATCTGCAGTGAGTACATGACGTCTTTCACGTGTCCATGTTGGGAAAGTATCTAAAGGATGAGGTGGCATATAAACACATTGATCTTAGCAAAATTGAGATATAGGAGGAGGATTCCAGTTAAGGGGAGAGGACCTAATATATTATTGATTTAAAAGAGCAGGTCCAATGAATGAAGGTCATTACCTTATTGACATTCCAATGAGGATGTCACAATGAGTAAGAGTCCACCTAGGAGAGAGGGGAGACCATGAGGGTGAGGAATCCAAACTTATTCCAATGAGGTAAAATTTTAATTTTGAGGATCAAATTCATTATTTCAGGGAAGCATAATGTAATACCCAATATTTTTATGGATTAAAGTAATTATAAATCCTTTTGTTATGCTTGCGTGACATGTGATGTCACTATTTATATGATTATATATGATATATAAATAAATCTAAAATTTGGACTTAATACATGGTAGAACATTATTAAATATTTTAACATGAGTGTGTATTTTGGTTGACTATGGAAGGTTCGGGGGTCTGGTATCAAGGGTTTCCTTGTTTGGATTATCTCCTTGGTGTTGGGTCCCACCGATCATGAAGTGGTTCTCTATATTGCATTGTGTGATCACATTAATGAACAATTAAATAATTTACTTGAAAAATTATATATCCTTATTTAATTAAATGGTTGGATTAATTAAATCATTAATGATTCCATGTATTTGGGATACGATTACGATAATTATAATAATTGTTGTTATCTTACGATGATGAAAAATAGGACTATTTGGTTAAGATAGGGATTGGATAATGTTTTAAGTCACGTGGAATTGAATTTGGACTCTTTTAGGTAAAGTCTATTTGGTGTCCAAGTCCAATTTTGAAACTATAAACTAATATGGATATCATTAGACACATATCATTTTTGAAGAGCACAACAAGAGTTAGAAGAACATTGCCCTAGTTTTCTATACCAAATTGAAAGACGACAGATAATTTAGAATGATAGTATGATTGTTTTTGCTTTAGATTAATCCTACTCAAGCGAATCTAAACCTAATTACGATTATAAATACGATTATCAGTGTTAATGACTAAATTCGTAATTGACCCACTTAATTTAGTAATTATTATCAATTCTATATTATTTTCATTTAGTTCTCTCTAAATCTGATTTGATAGTGTTAAAATATGATTACGAATAATTTATTAGTATAAATTATTCAAAAATCCTATAATTACATTCCTAATTCCATTGAGCTATGGATCTAATTGAAAGAATTAGAAATTATAGTGTTCTTGAGTAAGAAAATGGGTTGTCAATTGAATATGGTAATATTTAGATTTGATGTGAAAGTTAAGATTTAATCACGTATTACATATGGATATGATGTTGGGACGTATTATGTACTTGAATGAAGGTTTAGAATCATTAACACAGGATCATTTTGTGATTTTCAAATTGGAGAAAATGTATCCTGTATTGGAAAATTCAACAGACCTATACCGATCATTCAATTATTAGTCTATTGATCAATGTCGGTCGTTTATTTTTATTTTTCCTTTGGATTTTGTTTAATGGATGTTTGTTTTGGGGATTAATTTTGGGTTGTCCTTTAGACAAAGTCGACTGTTATAAACATATAATGGCATGGTTGGTCGAATAATAATTCAGGACAAATAATTGAATGCCTAAATGTTATAACAATAATAAATTAAATAATTTACATTTAAGATTATATTTCCATGATTAATTAGGATTTATTATCTTCTGTTACATGTGAAATCCATACAATGAGTGAGTACTCATAGTCAGCATATTAGGAGGGGATTCCATTAAGGTGGCACCTTTGACATTGACCGCGATGGTGCCTCAGTCATAATGATGAGTTTGATAAGGTTATTTCTACCCCTAGTCCTATGCCTAGGCACCGGTGTACCGATATGGTTACATGGAGAGAGTTCATTGTATGGTCTTGAGTATGGTAGGGGATATGTATAACGTGCAGGAGTAGCGATTTATAATTTGATCATGATGAGGTCTTAGGTTTCGGGAGGACTAGGATTATACATAGTACTCCTGAGTTATCCCCATAGGCAATAAGGATAGACCTTCATTATTTGGAAGGTTTTGAGAGGATTAGGACTATACATATTAGTAAGATTCGGTATACCCCTTATAGTCTTATGATATTTCAGTTTGTTTCGACAGGTAAAAATTCAAAAATATTCTTTTATTACTCTCTAACCCTTATCATGTTTTATATCTTGTATATAAATAAAAATTATCTACTTGGCATATTTGCTTAATTCTTTTCATTCCAAATGAATGAATAGCCTAAAGAAGATTAGTTATTGCCCGCATCTTTGAACTTTTAATTGTTTCTACCTCCGAAAATATTAACAGATACATACGGGTGGGCAGTGGCTGACAAAGATAATAGTCCCCACTGGAATATTTACACCGTAACTTGTCAGCTTTTATGAACTCCCAGTGTTTCTTCGATGTTTTAAGTTTATGTATGGTCTGGATAATTAATATTGTATTTCTTTTATTGTTAATCTCGAATATGTAATAAGATGCCAGGCATCTCCCTAATAAAAGTCTTTTCAATTCTGCTGCATTCAAATTATGGTTGTATTTATTTTTATTCTTATTTATCATCAAAAGCATAAATATTAGCAAATGTGACAGGATGGTATCAGAGTGTAACTGGATTTTATGCCTATATGGGACACCTACGATAATCTTTGCCTAAGTCTTAAAATGATTATTATTTTAAATATTATCCTTTTTATATTTTATTACTCATACTATTTTGCATCCATGAACATTTAGGATGATACTTATCTCCACATTCATGATTCAACGCACACACGCTTTGATAGGGACATCAATGAGGTGGGATATGATAAATTATGCTAACACATTTGAAGCAGATACCGAGATTAGACGATTTCTACCCTGGAGATTAAGCATAGTTTATTGATTATTCATTTAATGGGATAAGCACAAGCCACTCAACATGCAAAAAGGTTTTCAAAAGGTCCATAGTTTTTACAACAAGCAATACATCTCGCATGGAACATGGTGCCGACCAACAATGTTATGGTGACTCCTCCTGATTCCTCCATAAACTATGGACCACTTTCTCTTGTTACTACAATATTTACTCCTACTAATACCACCACGTCACCATACTGCTCCGATGGTGACTCCGACTCTTCAGAAGATGATGATGATTCCGCATATGAGCAAGCAGTGCCTCGAATGGCTTAAGTTGATCGCCCGAGGATGATGTAGTTAAATAAAAATTCAAGTGTGTAAGTACAAATCTCCACTACCATAGTATAACCTAGTAGTTCTTTTATTGTTTTTTTATGTGTTATAAAAAAGAACTGACTACTATGTACTTTTCCTTTTCATTTGTTTTCTTTTTATGTTAACTATCTATTAAAAAATCTAATGTAATATAAAATGATGAGTTATTGCTATATCCTTACTTCTAATTCATCTATTATGATATTTTCTATATAGGATGGTTAGTACTCGAGAAACTGCCAGTGGAATATAAGAAGAACAATATATTCCCCCAATGTCAAACCAAATTACCACAAATGAAGATATCTTACGCTTTCTCCGCGAATTAATTACCCTAACTCGATGAAAACAAACTATACCTCCACCTCCCATTAATAATGAAATTCCCGATTAAACTCAAAGCATGAATTCCCTTATAGAATTTCTAAGACAAAAACCTACATCATTTCTTGGAAAGTACAATGCGTTTGATGTCGAGAAATGAATTCACAAAGCACTCAAGTTACTTGACGATGTTGGAATCATCCCTATACTTAGGCTAAACTTATATTCATACCTCTTAGAAAAAGAATCAGACTTTGGGTGGCAATCTTTTACACAATTCTGTAAGGTGAATTAACTAACCTGGGGACAATTTGAAGAAATCTTTTATAACAAGTACTTTTCAAAAACCATAAGAGAATAGATTACTATGGATTTCCTAAATCTATAATAGTAGTAACTAACCTTGTCCCAGTATGAAACCAACTTTACGAAACTATCACGATATTCCCAAGAATATGTTGACATCGAGCCCGAAAAGTGCAAGAATTTCGAATGAGGTTTACGCTAAACCATAAAATATTTTCTTATCCCTTTGTAGATCTGAGAGTTTAACTGCCTCGTTGAAATATCCTCACTTATAGAGAAAAATCTCGCATCTACTAACCCAACCCTTATTCCTAATCTTTCTCGAGATACCAGTGTTATTAGGAATCAAAAAAATCAACGAGATCACCCTTACAATAAACCTAAGGATGGTTTAACCTTCAGCCAAGTTAAACACAATGTCAGGAGACATTTCATATGTTTCCATGAATTCAACCAAGTAGGATACCTCAGACCCAAATGCCCGAACCTCCAAAGGCCTCCTCCATCTACCTCTCTTCATTTTGTTAAACCTCCTTTCAGAAATCCCACTAATAACATTAACCGTATGTGGTAATAAAAATCTCATGAAATAAAGAAGGAATGAGTTACTAGGATTCAAAGTCAAAATTCCTCTTTTCTTTAAGAAAAAAATCAAAATTACCATAGTGTGGTCGAAGGTAATCTTCTTATTTATAATATTTTAGCTAGTAGTGGCAAAATGTGGCCCAAATAATAAAACAATCCATATTAGCCCAGTCATTTAAATATGGGGCCCATATTTAAAAGCTATGAGTTAAATATGGGGCCCATGTTTCAAAGCTATGAGTTAAATATGGTGCCCATGTTTGAAATCTAGGAATCAAATATAAAGCCCAATTTTAAAAGATACAAATCAAATATAATACTTATTTTTAAAAGTTGTGAGTAAAATATTAGTTTTTATACATATTCTACGAATTGTAATACTTAATTTAGTAGAAAAACAATGGGTTCGACCAACCCATATTTGGTCCGGCCCACATTTAACCCAACCCATATTTGGTCCAACCCACATTTAGCCCAACCCATATTTAACCCGCTCAAATTAGTCCCGGCCCATAAGTTTGCCAGTGCTAATTTTAGCACATATATTGTTTGATTTAGGATCCACACATTATTTCATTACTCAGTCATGCCTAACTAGATTATATTTATCATGTAGTTCATTAGTGTATCCTTTCACTCTACGAATGCGAACAGGAGAAATGGTTGTTACTAATAGATACCGTAAACATCATGCCTTACGTTTTGGAATCAGGACAGTTGCCCTAGATTTAATTGTCCTTCACTTAACAAAATTCGACTTAATCATAAGAATTAATGTTTTATCTCCAAATTATGCCCACATTGACTGTCATATAAAGAAAATAACATTCAAATCCCCTCACCAAACTCAGCTTTGTTTTCAAGGGAGAAATCCCCGCCAACCCTTACTTTTTCATATAAATGACAAAAGGACCTCTTCCCTTTCCAACATTTTAAACCAATACAAAGATGTGAATCCTGAAGACTTGCATGGATTGCCTTTTCCTCGAGAGATTGAGTTTTTCATCAACCTATTACCAAATATTCCCTACTATTTCAATACCCCCTTACCATATGGATCCGTTAAAAATAAGAGAACTTTGAACAGAGTTAGACGACTTACTCAGTAAAGGATTTATGCATTGTAGTACATCTCCTTGGGGAGCCCCGATATTATTTGTGTGAAAGAAGGACGAATATACTTGGTTATACATTGATTATCAAAATTTTAAACTAAGTTACCATAGAAAATAAACACCCATTGCCTAGGATGTGCGATTTGTTTGGTCAATTGTGAAGAGCAAGAATATTTTCCAAAATCTATTTATGATTTTTTTATCACTAGTTACGTGTGAAGGAAGAAGATATATCAAAACCGGATTTTCGAACCCATAATGGCAATTTTGAGTTTTGATCATGTCCTTTGGTTTGACCAATTCCCCTGCTGCCTTCATGGATCTGATGCATTGAATATTTTGACCTTTCCTCGATGAGTTTGTGATCGTGTTCATCGATGACAATTTAATTTATTCTAAAACCCGAGTAGAATATGAAGAACATTCGTGTATATCACATGAAACGCTTCATAAGAATCAGTTGTATGAAAATAAAAGAAAATATTATTTTTTCATTAATGAAGTGAAATTTCCTGGACATGTTATTATTGAAACATTAATACAAGTAGATCCAGCCAAAACCAACGTAGTATTTGAATGGCCTCAACTAACCACCATCAGAAAACTACTAAGTGTTTTAGGTCTTGGTTGATATTATCGATGTTTCTAAATAGCCATTCCTCTAATGAAGCTAACCAGAAAATATTTCCAATGCATATGGAACCCCAAGTGCGAATAAGCTTTCCACAATTTTAAAGTAAAATTTACCAAAACTAAGTTTTTGCCTAAGGCCAAGATACTTTTGTGGAAATTCATATTTGCCACTAAAACGTTCTTTTTGTAGCAAATGTTTTATTTTCTACCAAAATTAAGTTTTTGCTTAAGGTCAAGATAGTTATGTGGCGATTCAAATTTGCAACTAAAAATTTTTTATGTAGCAAATTATTGCCTCCACTAATTGTTATTCCATTTAATATTCATATTTTATGCATAAAATAATTAACCAATAATACTAAATGCCTTCAATTTTCTTATTTATTATTTGAGATAATTAAGGCAATCTAGTAAGAACTTTTTTGTGTCATTGCTTCACAGAATATATTTATAATATGTATACTCAATCTATTTACAATATTCGACATCAAAATCAAGTCAAATATATCAATTACATAAATCCTTTCATCATTCACAAAAAGACAAGTACAAAAGAAATAGATATGATACTATTGATCATTATACTTCATGCATCTCTTCTGCTACTCATGTACTATTACGAGCTATGCGATTAGATAACTCCTCAAATTTTCCAAAAAGGCCATCCATTCATTATTTCCTGGCAGAATTCTCCCTTCGAGCTTTATTTGTTTCTCTCCTCACCTAATCAGCTTCCCTTCTCGCCTCATCAACTTCTCTCATGGGATCAGCAACCTGTATATCCCTCTTAATATCTTTCTCCCTTTGCATAGCTTTAAGTTTATTGGTCTTTGAACCAACCCCTCATCCACATACATAAGCAGAGCGATACCTAAAACATTTTGAAATGCTTCTGCATGATCCATCTCCACAATGTTTTCAGATTGGTCCTCTGACTCGTTTATTGGAAGATGAACCTATTAAAAACGTACATACAATGAAAAGTTAGTTTTAATGTTTACACATTTTCATATCGAATATCGAATAGTATAAAGTTTATAAGAAGACGACGTGGCCACTTTACACAAAGAAAATAGTACAAAGTTGCATTATCATGATGTAATGTTCAAACTGCATAATAAGAATGTCATGTCGAATATCGGATATTGAATATAGAATAGTACAAAGATTCATAATCAGAATAAGAGATGCATAATCAAATAGTACATGACCACTGTACAGTAGTTAAAAATCAACAAATATACCCAATCACCCAATCACATAATCAGAATGAGTGTGTAATGTGTGAATCCACAAATCTGCATAACCAGAATTAGCAGTGTATATGTTACTGCTATCTGCTACCCGATTTGTGGCCAGGAAGAAACGTTACACCCCCTAAAAAATTTCTATAGCTAATAGACTATCCAAATGTGACCACCAAATTAGGATCAATTCTATGGGCATGGATGGGACCTTGGCGCATATGGATTGAAGAGTAAGTACAATATATAATTAGGAAAGCCTATCAAAAAATAGTTCCTGTTAATTATGTTACATTTTAGGTAGTAAATAATATTTTAAAAAATTTAATATTATATTGTTTCCAACATAAATAAGAGCCCAGGCTCTTCTTTATAATTAGTTATGTATTAAATATAATATGAGAGAGGTGAACCTTGCAATTTCTGTCTTTTTCGCTGATTTATGTCAGAATATCTGATCAAAACAAGACTAATGGGTGTCGTATATTATTAACATAAACTCATATATTAATGTGTGTTTGATGCTATTAACACAACCCCTTAACATACTACAAGTAAATAACTATTCCAGTTTAAATTTTAAACAAACGGCGATGGATTTTTTAAGCTTTCAAAAGGAAATCAGTTGTTGAGGCCAAATCTGCACATAACTGCAGTTATATCAGACGTAATATTTGTCCGCTATGTTTCTATTAAAATGACTTAATAAACACATACATTTCTTAAAGGTAATACATGCTAAAATATTGGGGCCTCAAATATTCAACAAGACTTAGGTATGATATTAACAAATATAATATAAGACATTGGCATAGGATGGTTGCCTTTGCAAACAAGGGTTGCAGGAGGAGAACAAAGAAATTAGCAGTGACCAATAAGTACAGTTAAGTAAATGACAAGATATTAGTGGAAATTATTATGAAAGAAAATTAGTATCTAAATAAGTAGCTAATAAACATCCAGCTACGAATAATGTACTTCATAGGAGCTATTAAGACAAATATTTACTAAAAATTATTTGTCCATCAATGACCTATTGTTCTGAAATTTCAAATTACACTACCTAAAGTGATCATATATTCTACAGATAACAACTTAAAAAATAAACCCAATCCAACAATGAACTAAAGCTTGATAAAAAAAACTCTTATAATAAGCTAAAGTCATCACCAAAGTACACATGTCAATACTCCTTTTTAATCAATAGTCAATACTCATACACGCAAAGATCAAGAAAATCAAAGTTGGACCAGTCATTGGAGCACATTGGCAAAATGGCACTTAAATAACTTTAGCTCAAGTCTTACTCTTACAAATCAATAAAGAGTCCAAATCATAATTAAAAACTACCCAATTAATAATTCAATATGAAGAACCTTATAATGAGCTAAACACTCACTATACTACAACCAATAATCGAATCTAAAAAAAAACACTCAACACAACACTCGGATTAATAAGTTCCAATCGAAGAAACCAAAATATCAGTCGAAATCCAATGGAATAAAACTAACCATCTGTTAGATATAAACAAAAAAATTAAATCAAATCCATTGATTTAGAATATGAAATGTGTATCTAGAAAAAAAATATACCGTTGGATGTGTTCAGATCTACATATGTGCTCAGATGAAAAATCAGTGTATGTTTGTATATGTTTGTGTGTGCGTGTATGTGTGCATGTGTCCGACAATGTGTTTGTGGGAAGGATTTTCGGTTAGTTTGTTTCTTAAGTTCATTTATTTTTAATACAAAAAGATATTAAAAAATGCATTCAACGTCAGTAAGATATATCTTTATTCATTCCATAAAACGATTTTAAATGCTTGTTGTTGTCTTATTGTATTATGTATTTAACTTATTTGAACTTTTCAAGTGATATTAATTGGGAGGAGTTGGAGAAATGTAGGGAAACTAGATAAGATATGGCGAGAAAGGAAATAAAGGAGAGATTAATAGATTACTTTGAGGTATCATGAAAGATTGCTAAAAGGGTTAGGAAATCTAGGGTCCATTGTTTCATATTGATTGTACAGTGATCATGCTGCAGATATTGTGTTATCCCCAATTTCCAATTTGTATTTGTTTTCCTTTACTACTTATTTTAAATCTCGAATATAATATTTGTTTGATTATTCTAAATACCAAAAAAAGGATTACTATGACCAACTTGCTTAGTAATACATCGATTCATTTGAGATAAGATTGTGTAGCTAAGACCATGATTAACAAGAACCCATATGATCATTAGCATGGATAGGTTATGATTTTTTTATGTCTTTTAATTATGTTAACTGCTCATTTTGTTAGACTCCCCTAGCATTCCAAAGAAACCAACTAATCATTTGGTTAATTGTATGATTGGTAGTTTTGTGTTGGATCTAATCGTTATCTTATCTCCACTTTTATTTCTATTCTTCTTATATATGGCTTCTATTAAATCTTCATCTTCATTTTGTGGGGTGGAATAAGCCTAGGCGATAAATTTAATATGTCTTCCAGTTATTGGTATTCCCCTGTTGCCTCTATGAGTTCTCTATTATCCCTATCAGTGCCATCTTCTCAGGATGCACTGAGCTCTTAGACTACATCTTAATGATCTTTTGGACTCCCTTATTTCTAGAGGTATTGAGGGTCTAAATATTGTGTAGTTCTAGCAATGATTATTTATTGAGTCACCTCTGCTCCTATAACAGCCTCCTATTTCCCTCTAATTTAAGCATGTAAGTATAGACATAATGGAACATCAAAGCATTTACCTAAAATGAGATTCAGTATATAATATGGACTGTTATACTTACAAAACATTAGAGAGAAAATACCTACCAAAACAAGATACGTAATCACTAAGATTGGTCAATTGAATATCTAAAACCCCAAGGAAAATGATGTGTAATTACTAACGTGTGCTGATACCAAGATGCGTAATCATCCAAGGATATTTATTTTAAGGTACTGCAATGTGACATGATCTACGGGGAAGAAGTCCATAGTGTTGGAAATAAGCTTTCAAAGACACTCACACAACTATCTTTTATTTAGCACTCAAATATTATTACAAAGAAGAAAAACACTCTTACAACTTAACTTCTCTCTATTACAACTAATAAACTTTGCTTAATGTCTACCTTGTTATTTGATGATTCTAAGAACTCAAGAATGATGAGTATTTATACTAGAAGAAAAATCAATTGCACTCAATGTGGTTCAAACTAAATTAATACACATATTCATAAACCACACAATTTGCTTCCACTAATTCAACCACTATGAAGCACTAAGAATAAATAAACTCACCTTACCTAACTTAGGATGCTTCTTAGAAATTGGTTAATTAATTATAAAACAAGTTTATATCTTAACACCCCCTCTTAAACTTGTTTTGTTATGCCAAGAGAATTTCTTAATCTGACAAAGTCCTCATACTTCAATGGCTTGGTAAAGATATTGGCAATTTGGTCTCGAGATTTTACATACCTTAGTTTCACATCTTTTCGTGTAATACATTCTCTTATGTAATGGAAACGATTATCGATATGCTTGCTTCGATCATGAAAAACTAGATTCTTAGGCAGGGTTATCGCTGACTTGTTATTAACACAAATCTCTGTTAGATCCTCTTATGATAAACCCAGTTCCTTCAGCAGATTTTTGAGCCAAATTGCATGACCAACACATGATGTAGCGGCTACATATTCCGCTTCACATGTAGAGAGTGACAATTGGTTGCTTCTTTGACATCCATGTGAAAAACGGTATCTCCCATGAAGAACACGAACCCTGTGGTGCTCTTTTTATCATCTGTATTTCCACCCCAACCGCTATCGATATAACCAACAAGCTTGTAATAATTAAAAAAGAGTATTACAGACCAAAGCCAATTGTACCTCTGAGATAGCGAAGAATTCTTTTTGCGGCCTTAAAATGTGAGGTTGTTGGGGTTTCCATTTATCGACTTACAAGTCCAACTGCATAGAGAATGTCAGGTCTTGTACGAGTTAGATAGCGCAAACTTCCAACCAAACTCTTGAAGAAAGTTAGAACTATGCTTTTGTCTTCGTCATTCTTTGATAGCTTATCTCTGCACTCCACTGGTGTGTTAATTGTCTTGCAATCATTCATCTTGAACTTCTTGAGGATCTCCTTTGTGTAGCCTTCCTGTGAGATGAAAATTCCATCTTCTTATTGTTGCACTTCGATGCCAAGATAGTACTCTATTAGCCCAATATCTGTCATCTCGAACTCTTTTGCCATTACTTTCTTGAAGTCATTGAATATGTTTGGATTGCTTTCAGAAAATATCAAATCATCCACATATAGGCACACGATCAAAATATCTCCATCTTTGATCTTGATATATAAACCGTGTTCGTAGGGACATTTGTTGAAACCATTCTCTTGAAACTACTTTTGGATACGGCTATTCCACGGTCTTGGTGCTTGCTTTAACCTGTAGAGAGCTTTCTTCAGCTTCAAGACTTTATCTTCATGTACCTTCACTACATATCCCAAAGGTTTCTATATGTAGAATTCTTCTTAAAGTATTCCATTTAGAAATGCAGACTTTACATCTAGCTGATGAATCTTCCACCTGTTTTGAGCTGCTAGGGAGATAATTAATCTCACAGTTTCTAAGCGGGAAACAGGAGCAAATACCTCATCATAGTCAATGCCAACTCTTTGACTATATCCTTTTACGACTAGCCTCGCCTTGTGTCTTTATATTTCTCCCATATCATTCCTTTTCATTTTGTACACCTATTTGACACCGATAGCCTTCTGACCTTTTGGAAGTGAAGCGAGCTCCCAAGTGTCATTCTTCTCAATGGCCCTGATTTCTTCATTCATCGCGTCTCTCCACTATCTGTCATGTGCATCTTCTGGGAATTTTACTGGTTCTCAATCGGCAAAGAGGAAGAAGAGTGTAAGATTATCATGTCTTTCGGTTACCTCATAGAGATCCCGTAGACTTCTTGTGTGAGTAACAACTCTTTCATTGAAACTTTCACTTGATGATGGTGATGAGTCTCCATGAGTTGTTGATGTTGGTGAGGTAGGTGGAGTAGTGGTCTCTTGTTGAACTTTTTCTTCTTGCTCTATCATGGTTTCTTCGTTATCTTCTTCAAAGTCCGAAAAGAAATTGAAATCATCTATACTTGAGCTGAAATCAAATTCTCCTTCTTCATCAAATGTCACATCTCGGCTAATTACAATCTTTTTATTGTTAGGATTGTATAATTTATAACCTTTGGAGTTGTTGTCATAGCCAATGAAGATGAACTTCTCGCTTTTGTCATCAAGTTTGGTTCTTCTCTCGTCTGGGACATGTACATGGGCTATGCTCACAAAAACTCTCAGGTGGGAGATACTCAGTTTTCTTCCAATCCATACTTCTTGCGGTGTCTTTCCCCAAACACTTCTTGTTGGAGATCGGTTGGACCAGTAGACAGCATACACCACTACTTCCACCCAAAATTCCTTGGGTAGTTTTTTGCTTTTGAGCATACTCCGAGCTATGTTGAGGATAGTTCAATTCTTTCTTTCCGCTACTCTATTTTGTTGAGGGGATCAAGGAACTGTCATTGGTCAATGAATTCCATTTTCTTCACAAAATTCTTGAAATTCACTAGAAGTAAATTATCCTCCTTGGTCAGATCTCATTGCCTTGATCTTATGGCCACTCTTCTTTTCCACGGTAGCTTTAAACTTCTTGAATATTTCAAAAACTTCTGATTTCTACTTCAAGAAATATACCCATGTTTTTCTTCAAAAATCATCAATTAAGATAAGGAAATAATTACTTTTACCAAAAGAGCTTGACTTGATCGGACCGCATACATCGGTATGGATTAGCTCGAGTGGATTCCTAGCTCTTGAGTTTGACTCCTTTGGAATGCTTTTTTTGAATTGCTTCCCAAGTAAACATCCTTCGCACAGTTGGTCAGGGTGATTAATGCAAGGTAAGCCTCTCACCATTTCCTTCTTGGATAATAGATCCAATCCTCCAAAGTTGAGATGCCCAAATCGAAGATGCCATAACCACGATGCATCTTTGTAACATACCTTTAGACACTTTGTAACATCGTTTTGAATATTGAAAGGGAACATTCTATTCTTTGACATTTTTACCTTGTAATTAAATCTCCTTTGTCATCTCTTATAAAAAAAACTACAATTTTTCATATGGATATCACAACCTTTTTCTAAGAGTTGACCCAAACTCAATATGTTGCTTTTCATATTAGGCACATAGTAGACATTTGAAATGAATTGGTGACTACCATCTTTTGCACGAATAAGGATGTTACCTTTTCCTTTCACCGATATTATGGAATCATCTCCAAATGAGATATTTTCTCTTACTGACTTGTCCAACTCCATGAACATGTATTTCGTTCCACACATCTGATTGCTTGCACCACTATCACGAAACCAGGAATTTTCTTACCTACCATGAGTCTCCTTCCGTACTATAAGAAGAAGATTTTATTTCTCATTTGTCTTCTCCTCCGCATAATTGGCCTTCTCCTCAACTCAATTGTTGGGTGCTCTGCATTCTGAAGAATAATGCCCAAACTTCTGACAATTATAACATCGAACTTCAGATTTGTCATACCTCGAGTTAGGATTGCCTCTTCCATGACCTCATGTTAAGCTTTCCCCTCTCTTGTAGTTTTTATTGGTATTATAGTTATTAGAATTCCAACATCATCCACGTCTATAACCTCATCCTCGGACACGACCTCTTCCATGTTGGCTTGTATCGTTGTTGAAACTTTATTCTTTCTTTAACGGATAGATTTTCGTCTTAAGAAGTTGTTCCATAATCTCTTGCTTCTTCTTCTCTTCGTATGCTTGCAATGACCCCATTAGTTGTTCAATTGTCAACTCACTCAAGTCTTTAGTTTCTTCGATCGTCGTAACGATGTACTCCAATTTTGGATCTAACGAGCGAAGTATCTTCTCCATGATCGTCACATCTTCTAACTTCTCGCCATTTCTTTTTAATTGATTTGAAACAGCTAAGACTCTTGAAAAGTAATCGAGATAAACTCGGACACTTTCATATGTAGAGATTCAAAATCACCTCTTAAAGTTTGAAGATGAACTTTCTTCACTTGTTCGGCTCCTTTGTAAGAGGTTTGCAGTTTCTCCCACGCTTACTTAGAGGAGATTGCAATTGAAATCTTCTCGAAACCATCATCATCTAACACTTGATAGATGAAATAAAGAGCTTTCTTATCTCTCTTTCTTGAGTCTTTCAAACTCTCCTTCTGAGTTTGGTTTAAGACAGCTTCATTCTCTGGCTCACTGTAACCTCTCTCCACGACTTTCAAAACATCGTGTGCACCCAAAAGTCCCTTCATCTTAATACTCCAATTATCATAGTTGTTGTTGTTGAGTATCGGGACTTGAAAGGATGCCATACCACCATTTTCCATAATTCTAGTGAGAATTTGGAAATTTTGATTGCGCAAATGGATCTGAAATGCCTAAAAACCTTAGGAACAACGTAGATCAAAAAAATGAAAATCTAGTCAAAGTCAACAGTCAAAGTTAACGGTCAAAGTCAATAGTCAAAGTCAACACTTGGTCAACGGTCAACCTCTGGTCAAGGCTCGACCGCTCGGTCAAGCAGCTCAGACATGCTTCACGGCTCGATCAATAGGCTTCACGGCTCGGTCAACTCGGCTCCAACTCGGTGAGTTAACTCACTTTCTAGCAGCAATGTTCTAGTGACACATGGCGGCGCGTCAGACCTCCGATTGGGATGAATCTAGCGACGTTGGATTCATCTCATTGAGAGCTTCGATTTGATTTGCTATAGCGTATACTTTGAAACAAATTTCCAATTGCTCTGATACCAGTTTGTTGTACATAAGCTTTCAAAAACACTCACACAACTATCTTGTATTTAGCACTCAAATATTATTACAAAGAAGAAAAGCACTCTTACAACTTAACTTCTCTCTATTACAACTAATAAGCTTTGCTTATTGTCTTCCTTGTTATTTGATGATTCTAAGAACTCAAGGATGATGAGTATTTATACTAGAAGAAAAATCAATTGCACTCAATATGGTTCAAACTAAATTAATACACATATTCATAAACCACTCAATTTGCTTCCACTAATTCTGCCACTATGAAGCACTAAGAATAAATAAACACACCTTACCTAACTTAGGATGTTTCTTAGAAATTGATTGATTAAATATAAAACAAGTTTATATTTCAACACATAGTTGCCCCATACTCGGGAGACATACTTGCAATAGTAGCTCTATCTGTCAGAGATAACTCCCCCATACCCTCACCGGATGCATATAAAAACAAATAAAATAGTGTAAATAAATGAAGTATACCTATGTGCAAAAAAAATGTTTGTTATTACACCGAGGTAAAATATAGAATTACTGTAGAACTCAACAAACTTTACAACAACACCATGCTTCCTTAACATTTGTGTCACTGCTAAAACCAAATCAGTAGCTATGACACCATTGGGAAATTTCCGAGACAACTTGAATCCGACAACACCAAGTAAAACCATGATCATGGGCTGTCAAAATTGGGAAAACAACATTAAGGGAAAAAATGGTCATGTACTGCATTGTAGGCTAAGGAGTGGAGAACAACATTAAGGTAAAAAAATGGTCATGTTAGCATAAAGACGATCACAAGGGTGGCTGCACTTTAGTCCGAGGAGGGGGGGGGGAATTTTTTTCCTTTTTCTTATTTCAATGCACGAGAACTGTAAGGACACTTTGCACCTCAAGAGTATTTGTTCATTACATACTTCAACAAAAGCATGACAAATATAAAGGCAAATGAAAAAATTGAGATGGGAGAGCTCTATATTACTGTCTCCATACACACAATCTCGTGGTTGATGATGCTTCTCACATCATCATGAACAGTTCAATATTCCAATTAAACTTAATAAATAAATGATAGAAAACAAATAGAAAAGAAGAAAAAAATGGATGAATGAATTACTTACGAGAAAATTTATAAAATGAAAAATAGAAAAAAGGCAGGCACGCCCACATCTGCAGCAAAAACTCCTCTGATCTACAGCTTTCACGAATTTTTGTTTCAATATTGGGCATCTTTATACCTCAAATACAATTCCAAAGAATAAAACGGAGAGAGAGTCACATTAGTAGACCTAATATAGATCAATATAAATCTTGTATTAGTAGCCAAATCAACCAGTACCTTGTACTGCATTAGCAGAACCCAAATTTGTAAAGTTACATTATAAAATGAAAAATGAAATAATATAATCAAAACATAATTCTATTTAGCAAAGTTTCACTCTTAGAATGAAAAATGAAATGATATAATCAGATTCTATATAGGAAACTATTTATTATCATTACCAGAGTGACATCTTTAGCATGGCTCGTGATAGGTTTCTTGTTAATTAATTTGAATAAAGGATACGGAAAATTACCCGTGTTCGGAATATTGCATGGTCCTAGGAGGATGAGACTATTAATCGAAACCATATACATCTCCATAACTCAAACAATCATGAAGTGTATGGATCAAGTCAACACCACTAACCCACTTTCCTAGTAGTAACCCACTTCGTATTAACCAAACTTCACCAGCAAACTCTCCACATGAGAATGGAAACTACCCACTAACTCCAACTACCCACTAACTCTTATGTTGTGCTTAGCATTAGCCCTATATATATTGTATTTGCTTTACTATTGTAAGTGTGGGAAGAGAATTGTAGTAGCTAATATAAGAGAGAATGTTTTGGTATATGTTCTTCTTACTCTTTACCACTACCTATTGATAGTTTGTTAGAGATCTCCAAAGATGAATCAATTATTTCAACCATAACCATATAGAATTGTAGTGTGAACAAGTTTGACCCTATAAATTGTCCATAACAGCTTGAGAACATTCCTCAATCTCTTGGCTAGAGGCATCAATCTCTTGGCTAGTTGCCTACGTGTCGACGACGTGGATGTCCCATTCATTTCTTACGAGAACATCATCTTTATTAGGGGTCGTTTGTTTTTACCTCTTAAGTCTGAATCTGAACCATTCAGACTTAAGAGGTATCAAAAAGTGTTTGTTTTTTTAAATGATTAAGAGGTTAACGGTCATATTTGCCTCTTAATGATTAAGAGGTAGAGTTAGGTCTGAAGTCTGAATCTGAAGTCTGAATCAGTCTAAATACATTCATTCAGAAGTATATTCAGACGTAAAAACAAACACATTTTTTAGATTCAGATTTCAGACTTCAGATTCGGTCTTCAGATTTCAGATTCAGACTTCAGATTCAGATAAAAAAAACAAACGCAACCTTAGAGTCGTTAATAGGAAGACAAAACACCGGAAAGCAGGTTGCAAGCGTTCTTATGGATCAAAATAAGTGGTTGAAGTGGAGAAATGATTGAAGTACAAATGTAAAGGGAGAAAGTACACAGAGATTCATAATAAAGATATAAAGAAATAAATGTATTCATGGTTGTACGGGCATGTAAATACATAAAGTATTGCCTCAAATTTCAAAGTAAGGAGTATGAGATTCACCACCTCCATATGGTTAAAAAATATATTTGTTGTGGAAGATTGATGTTCATCCACACTAAAATATATGTGAACAAATTTCATACGCCTCACTTCAATGTGGTTAGATTTTTTTGGATGTTTGACATTGATTTTGTCTTGACACATTTAGTAGACTATAAGAATAATTTTGTTCAGTTATAATGGAGGATACATTGGTAGCATCTCCATGATTGTTTCACTGGTGCACAAGCTTGACCGAGAATGAAAAGTGGCGCGTGTCAAATGCCGATTGTTGTTTTATGTTCACCGCCTCAATACAAAAACTTAAACTTATGACTACACTCAACATGTGAGTATAGAGGCCATGTCCGGGTATCGAAAATCCATAGATACGAGTTTCTAGAATTTATAAGGTTTAATATTCCTAAATAAAAGCGTAAAAGATAAATATGAACAAAAAGGAAAAATGCAAAAAAGGAAAAGGCGAGTGTATTGAAACTAGATTAACAAAGAGGATAAAACTATAGGTAGCATCGAACATCCCTCACCCGAGTTAATTAGTATAAAATGGTTACGTGGGTCGACGAGTTATTACAACTGCGTCTCGTTTCGACACTTAATTGAATTAAGAGTTGTCAACCCCTAAATTCGTAAAAAATCCTAATACGATTTTGGCGTCAACAAATACTGAAATTACGCACGAAAGATCATAAGCACGGAACATACATGATATGTCCCATCAAATCTCCTAGGCGTAATAAAAAGGACAATTCACCCGAAATAGACCCGTAAACTCCATCACCAAAGCAAAGCAACACATCAACCCGAGTGAGTTCCATTCAAACACAACCTAAACAAAATTATCTAGAAAGAATATTAAAAACGTGGTAAATAAATGCAATAAAACTACACTAGAAAGCACGAAAAGAAAAGAGATAAACCTAATTACGAAAGCATGTAAATCAACTATAAAGCAAGAAATAAGAAAATACAGACTAAATTAATTGGTAGGGAAGATGAATAGTGCACACTTACAAACCCAAATGGGTGTCAAACCCAGAGAGGAAGAAGAATGAACTCTCAACCTCCAAACCCTAAGCTAAACTATCTTCTAAAACTAAGTATCTCAAAATATAAAACCAAAATTGGTTTATATAGTAAGTTGTAATAAAAATAGAAAAGAAAAGGAAAAAGGAAAAGAAAAGAAGACAAGAAACAAATATCTGGTATCTGTGGTCGACCGCGGCCAGGGGCCGATCGATCGCACCTTCTAATAAAACCCACTGTCTCCTTTCCACGGAAAAATCCAAAACTGTGGTCGACCGGTACTCTGTTTCTCAGCCTAGTTTGGTCCATGAAGAGGGGGAAAGGGTTACAAACGAAAATGACCATATCTTCTTCATTCGAACTCCAAACGACGCACCGTTTGGGGCCACGTAAAGCTATCTCAACGAACTACGCATCCGTGAAATTTCCATGAGCTAGAGAAGAAATGTTAATTGACTAAAATGCCCTTGAAGTAGCGTCCGGTGATGGAACTTTTCTAAAATGCAACGGATCCTCACTTTTAGCATTCCAATACATATAAAAGCACAATTAACCCCTGCAAAGAATGTATATATCCAAATACAA
The DNA here is from genome assembly GCA_949130495.1 of Sambucus nigra. Taxonomy (NCBI): domain Eukaryota; kingdom Viridiplantae; phylum Streptophyta; class Magnoliopsida; order Dipsacales; family Adoxaceae; genus Sambucus; species Sambucus nigra. The sequence goes on along the minus strand of OX422221.1, from coordinate 527,756,069 downwards.
GGTTTTATGGTTAATGAGCATAATTATAGACATTTAGGATGGTAAAAGTGCTAGAATGCATAAAGATAACGAAAATATGCAATATTCGATATGAATCACATCCACCGACTTAAAGATTGTTAGTCCCTAGTAATGAAACAAACAAAACTAGTCCACAGAATATAGTACAAGACATATATATGCATCAACATATAATTACCACTTTAGTAGGGAACACGATTGCATTTAGCATATGCAATAAGCCATTAAACCCCTAGGTTACCCTAGTGGACGAGTGTTATCTCGTGAGGGTTTTTAGGGATGAAACCCACAAACATCATATGGTTTCCTCAAAATATGCCCAAACTAATATGCGACAAGCCAAACAATAGCGAACAAGATTTCATACGCATCATTAGCAAAGTGAACTAGTTCACTAAATAGTTCGTATTACTAACATTATAGAATGCACCTCATAGAATTGAAACCTTAAAATATGGGAGGGGAGTGAGCACATGAAAAGTGTGATTTCACAAAAACTTAAATAAATCAGATAATAAATAAAGCAAGCATATATTCAATCCTCACAAGCATTACACTCATCAAGTGAATTCACTTGAAACAGGGAGATACCACACAGGACATGCGGGCATAAGGAGTAAATGTAAATGGAAACTAGGGCGTGCACATGTTGCAAATGAAGAACGCTATATAGGAAATTAAAATTTGTAATCTCAATGAAAGATACCGCTCATTAAAAGAGGCGAAAAGCATTTTCACCGATTATCAAAACTATTTAAACCTTTGAATTACATCTACTTAAGATCACATAGGACTTTAATAGGGGCATAAGGTAGGGTTAGACAGGGTACGAAATGAAAGGAATGTATGTACGGATTCAAAGGTGTTTGGGGATAAAAATTTGGAATAATGGGGAAAATGCGGGCAATATCGAAATTGGAAAACAAGTTCCAAACAAGAAATTGGATATAACAATGGGGAGAGTAATCAAAGCAAAAAGAACTATATACAACATTACAACTTTCTCTTTCTTTTTCTTTTCTTCTTTTTCTCATGTTTTCTTTTGTTTTCTTCTTTCTCTTTTTCACTCTTTTTCTTTCTTTCTTTTCTTTACTCACTCTCATATGCCTAAATTGCAACCGCAACACAGCAACATTATTCAATCCCACGTAACATTTCAAACAAAGGTATGGAAGATGTATATATGGTGTAAAACTCCAATTTGGAGTTGGTGACGGGATCTGGAGTTATGAAACGAAAGGCTAATATTTAGGCTTAAAGGGGTTGACGATGGAAAACATTTTCTGAGGTCAAGGTCAATATGTGTGATATAACAAAGACGGCTTATGATCATTTCCTAGAGTTTATGCAATTCTTGAATAAAAAAAAACATTCAAAATCACGCTCAAGTGATACATTTCAACAATAAACTCAATTAAATAATGATCAATGAAAGAATAGTGAGATTACAAACGAATGTAACGTTTTCAAAGAGGAAAGAATAGTGTATAACACTTACAAACGATGAAATGTATAAAGCTTACTCGGTGTAAGTATATACAATGCAACAAAAGATTACCAAGTTATTAAAATCTTAAACCAAATCAATAAAGCAAGAAAAGTTCATGTGCTCATGGGGTTAAAGTTTAATTCATGAAGTTATTCATAATATCAGTAATATGAGGACTAAAGTCTAATAACTTTTAAAATCGAGAACATGCATCGTTGAGTTGTCAATTGAATCGAGCAATTATTGAAATTTATCACCGAAAACAAAGGCAAAATGCCCAACAAAGGAGAAAAAAGAAAGAAAATCTTTTTGAAATTTTTAATTTTTCTAAGAAAAGAATACTAAGTAACTAACATGTGAGCAAAAACATGGACTAACAAAAGAAATGGATAGAATATCCCACACCACTTAGCTTAAAACCTGACATTGTCCTTAATGTGAATTAAGAACCAAGTTAAAGAGAGGAAAAAAGTGATATTACCCAAAATTGGAGCGATCCCCATAACAACAAGTCCAAGGAATCTACAAAAAAAGTTAGTACCGAGCATAACAAAAACAAATAACAAAATTTTAACTAATTACACGAGACTAAATTAAAAAAAAAACTAAAGTAAGAAATGATAAAAATATAACTATATATAACCTACTATTTAGGCTTCACACTAACTGTACACTAGAAGTCTAAATAGCTGAGGGTCCACCATAAAAATGGTTTGAATTTGGAGGGTGACCGGTGTACCCTCACTTTCAAGCATGCCTTCCGAAAAATATGAATTCCGTTTGAACAACAAAAGGCATATGTAAGGCAGAAAAAATGAACCATCATCAATTAAAAGTTTTGGAGGGACGATGGGGGATTTGGATTGAACGGGTGACAAAAACATGTGGGGACCGATAAAAGAAGAAAATCCTCCCAAATATTTAGCAAGCAGAATGGGAGGTGGCGCACACGAGGGCAAAGATGCCTTCATGGAAAGCAAATTGAGCAAGTACTCCTCGTCGGTGAAAGGGTTGAATATTTTAAAGTTCGACGTCGAGTCATCGGGTACATATGACAGTGTGATAATAGAGAAAGAAAAGAGGGACGAAAGAAATTCAAACTCAAGAGATGAATTATCATCACTCAAAGTTAGAGTTTCAAAAGAGATAGGATCATTTTCAATGAAACTTTCTTCTTTGGGATCCAAATAAGAAATCATCTCATTACAAATGGATACTACATCTGTTTCATCCTCACTTTCAATATCTATTAAGCGATGGGCCAAGTTAAGAATGGTTTGTTCTAAAGTAGGTACTAAATACTCATTTGGTTCAAAACATTTTAGGACTTCAAAAGTCTCAGAAGAGATATCATTGTCGGATTCGAATAATAAATCCAAGTCTTGCTCCTAACAATGATTTTCTTCCCGTTAACGTTCTTCATACCTCTGGTTCTCAAGCATGAGCAAACCCTCGCCGAAAGTCATACGCCGATGTGAGGATTCTTGAAAATGAGGAGTTTGAAAATCATTATCGGCACTAAAGTTACACTCATTATTGTAGGAATTTTGAAAACTATTGTAATTCATTTCAAAATTCCTATTATAAGTAATTAGAGGCCCAAAATCATTATCATCCTCCTCAAAATACACACACTCCAAAGCTTGACTTTTGTAATACTTCCCCAAAGTCATTTTAGATGTTGCAATTTTTTGGGATCTAAGTATTGACCAAAAGTCAATGGTTTGCGAGAATTTTGAGAATTATCATAATGATTACCGAAAGAATTAGAATAAGATATGCTTACCCCAAAAATGGCTCGAAGTGGCGAATTCCACAAAGTAGATGCGTGCGGGAAATTCAAGTGTTTCTAGATGCTCAAATGTAGAAGTCCTACAAAAGTGTTAGGAAAAAAATACAAATAGAAAGAAAATAATATGAAATACTAAATCAAATAAATTCTAAAACATCAAGTCCCCGGCAATGGTGCCATTTTGATCGTGGGTGAAAAGTGGCGCGTGTCAAATGTTGATCATTATTTTCTGTTCACCGCCTCAAAACAAGAACCTAAACTTATGACTACAATCAACAGGCGAGTATAGCGGCCAAGTCCGGGTATCAAAAATCCACAAAGACGAGTTGTTAGAATTTATAAGGTTTAATATTCCTAAATAAAGTGTAAAAGATAAACATGGATAGAGAAAAAGATGCAAAAAAGGGAAACATTAATCTAGGAGAGTGTATTGAAACTAGATTAATAAAAAGGATAAAAATATAGGCTGCGTCGAATATCCCTCACCCGAGTTAATTAGTATAAAATTGTTACACCGATCGATGATTTATTATGACTGCGTCTCGTTTCGACAGTTAATTGAATTAAGAGTTATCACACCCCTAAATTCGCATAAAAGCCTAATACAATTTTGGCATAAAAAAATACCTCAAAAATTACGCACGCAAGGTCTTAAGCATGGAACATACATGATATGTCCCGTCAAATCTCCTAGGTGTAATAACTAGGACAACGCACTCGAAATAGACCCATAAACTCCATCACCAAAGCAAAGTAACACATTAACCCGAGTGAGTTCCATTCAAACATAACCTAGACTAAATTACCTAGAAAGCATATTAAAAACGCGATAAATAAAAGCAATAAAACTACACTAGAAAGCACAGAAAGAAACCACGTGAAACTAATTATGAAAGCTTGTAAATTAACTACAAAGCAAGAAATAAGGAAATACAAAATAAGTTAATTTGTAGGGAAGATGAATAGTGCACACTTAAAAACCTAAATGGGTGTCAAACCAAGAGAGGAATAAGAATGAGCTCTCAACCTCTAAACCCTAACCTAAACTATCTTCTAAAACTAAGTATCTTAAAATAGAAAACCAAAATTGGTTTATATAGTAATTTGGAATAAAAATAGAAAAGAAAAGAAAAGAAGAAAAGCAATAAATATTTGGTATCCGCGGTCGAATGCGCCTTCTAGTAAGAACCCATTGTCTCCTTTCCATGGCAAAATAAAAAAACTGTGATCGATCGGGCCTCAAACCACGGTCTACCGGTACACTGTTTCTCGACCTTGTTTGGTCCATGAAGAGGGCGAAAGGGTTGCAAAAGGAAATGGCCATATCTTCTTCATTCGAACTCGAAACGACGCACCGTTTGCGACCACACGATGCTAACTCAACGAACTATGCATTCGTGAAATTTTCATGAGTTGGAGAAGAAATCTAAATTTGACTAAAATTCCCTTGAAGTAGCATCTGGCGACAGAACTTCTCCTAACGGATCCTCACTTTTAGCGTTCCAATATCTTCAACATCACAATTAACCCCTGAAAAGCATGTATATATATCCAAATCCAAGGTTTTCTGGTTAATGAGCATAATTAAAAGCATTTAGGACCGTAAACGTGCTAGAAGGCTTAAAGATAACGGGAGGAAATATGCAATATTTGATATGAATCACATAAGAAAGCCATGTATCCGTCACCTAAGTATTCAGAAATATAGGGGATGATTCAAATAAAAAATTAGAAAAATAATATTCATACAACTTCAAGAGATTATAAATGCACGTTCTTACATCCTGATGCCGCCAAACAGGGTCAACTTTTGGGTTCATTGACAGTTGCACTGCAAACTCTAGCAGCTTTCTTCAATTTTGATAATTAACTGCATGTTTTCAGTATGAATTATTTCAATTATAAGTATAGTATAAAATAAAATATACAGAATAATCAAAGTCACAAAAATTTGGATAATTAGCAAACAAGGTAATGCAGATGAAGTTTAAAGGTGAAAATAGTATAGACATCTATAAAACCAACCAAATATATATAGATTTTAACATATCTATGATGGAAATTCCTCCTAAGACTTTTACAACTTTGTTTGGTATATGATGAGATGTTTTACCTAATTAAGACCCCAAAATAGACAATGTTTTTCCTATGTTTACTAAGCCCACCCCATCACTTCAAATGCTCACATAAACCAAACGTCATATCTGGATGACTCAACCTTTATCGGCATCTGATAAGTCCTACTGAAGCTTACCCTTTCCAAACTCCCTATGGTCTATCTCTATAGACCCAAAAAAGGGAGCGAACCTACAAATAGCAACATTGATATGTTGAATCTCAAATCTACGAGTTCGGTTAATTTTTTTAGATAAAATCATAACAAAGATTCCATATTTGCAAAAATCACTCATGTAAACCACCATCGGTGGACCACCAACATCGTTTCCATTCCGTCAAACCATGTTTGTCGATTGTGGGTTCTAACTTTGGAGGCATTACTTAGTTTATTTAATGAAATAAACTCCACTTCCATCCCATTTTCCCATAGCATTCAGACTATGGTTACATTTTCAAATAGAAAAAGAGAGTTATATAATATGGTTGTTTTACCCTTGGGGTTATGAATCGAAGTTGTTCCTATTTCTCCAAAGAAGTACGAAAGTACCTTAAAGAGAATATTAAAGTTTGTTTGTCAAACCAATTTCTACAATATAACCTAACTTCTGCAATTTGATTAATAACATCTTCAGTTGAATATTATCTCCTGAAACGGCAAAAAATGCAAGTTCCAACCAAAAAAACAAAAAGGTTCCCCATATTTTATAAACTATAAGTACATAACTCTAAGTCGAATGCTTCACCAATGACGATGGTTACTTGCATATTTATAGCAAGTACATAACCTTTCAAATCACTCAATTTTCAAAAGAGATTTAAGATTTTGACTAAATCGTATCACAAATAATTATTACTATGCATATATGTAATATATTCAATACACAATACATCCAAACTTCAAAAATACTTTAGCAAGATATTGGAGTTAAGATGGGAGAACACCCATTTTAGTAGATCTTCCAATTATGTGAGGGTTTTATAGAAGGACATTAAAAACAAAAACATTCCATTTATGGATAAAAAAAATTCATAATTTTAGAAAAACTTTATGAAAATATAAATCGAAGAACACAGTCTTGGTTCTCATGGGAATTAATTAAAATGAGTTACAACAAAAAAAGTAATTCAAAAATTAAAATGAGGGACATAATTCTAGGGATTATTAATAAATATGCAAGGAAATAATTACTAATAGAAATAAGAGACACAAATATAAATAATATTGGAACAAACATTGATTATCAACATGAGCAATTGAAGGAAAAGAAATTGATAAAAAATGCAAAAACTTAACAGGGGAGTGATGTTGGAATAAACAATAATCACTCTCGTCATCCACAACAAGTGAAATTATACCCATACAACAAGATCTCTTGATAGTGAAAATCGACAAGAAATCAGAGCCAACTCGGAGTCAATCCAAACACCCAAATCTACATTGCCATAGAATCGATCAAACAGAGAAGAATTTAAAACCTAACATGCTGGGTTTATCTGATCTATTTCCCTTATTGTTTGTGTCGTTTCTAGGGTACTATGTACAAGTTGGGGGATGAATGGAAAAGATAAAATGAACATGGCTAATGGATTTGGGGGGTGAATGGAAGAAATTATGTTTCAGGGTATTTTGGAGGGAATGCTCCTAGATGTGTTTTTTGTAGAAATTAATTTTGGAGGTAAATGGAGTATATCTGAACTATTTTTTGTGGAAAACTAGAATATGTGATACTAATGAACATATATTAGTAGAAGATATTTTTATTTCGTGTTGTCACTAATTAAAATTTTGTGTTGTCGCTAAATGTCTAATTCTCCCCACTTAACATTTAGTGAAAAATTTAGTGGCGATTTTAATTTGTTGCCATTAATTCATTATATTTTACTGGAAAAAATAATTTTTGCAACAAAATATACGTTTTAGTGGCAATAAACGATTAGCCACTAAATGATATTTTTCTTGTAGCGATATCAGCTGAGTGTAATTTTAGAGTAAAGTTTTGACAGTTTTTACATTTCTATGATTTTAAGTATGTATGCTTGATTATTTAATGTGTTTATGTTTCTACATACCATTTGAGTATAAATACGTTTTTACAGGTGTTAATTAACCCGTATACGCTCCCTGTAAGCTCAAAACCTAGAAAACACCATTAAAGCAAGAGCTTCAATGGTGAATTCCACTTTCGTGACTTTAAACCAGTTTCAAAGTGGGGTAAGATGAGCTAAGATTCTTAAAACCCTATGTGTATGTTTAATTGAACTAAGAATGACCTTCGAGTCGTTAAATTGGAACTTCAAGTTTCCGGCCCTGCAATTTTTGGAAATCAAATTCTCAATTTCAACTCCACAAAAATCCTTTAAACCAAGTTTAATCTTCCCCATTTTTTTATGTATAACAACACCTTTATAGTTCCTAAAGGAGACTCACAACTTTCAAACAATTCCACTTGGTCAAAATCTCACCGGTTTTTCAGAAAACAAATAGCTCGATGTAGCCCACCAAAATTCTTAAAACAAATATAATTGGATTCGTCTTCGACAACTTTCATTCACAAACCAACTTGAAAGGAATTCTAAAATATCTTGAAATTGAGTTCAAAGTTTTAAAATCCTAAAGTCAAAATGTCGAGAGGTTGAAGATGATTAAATCTCACACACATGGGTGTAAGTCAAACCAGGCGCGTCCCAAATTTTGTTGGGCGCGTCTCCAATTATTTTTTCTGATTATTTTTCCTATATTTTTATTTTTTATTCTAAACAAATTGGTATATCACATCACCCTGTTTGGATTCCAAGAAAGTGTTTTCTTGAAAAAGTCTATTTTGAAGTTTAAATTTTAACTTTTATATTTACACATAACCCCTACCTATTTTTTTAGTACTTCTAAATTTTCCTAAACTCTTTCCATAATTTTTTGAGTATAATTTGACTTAGTTTGTTTCTTGGCACTAATTTTAAATCCTAATGTAATAGTATAAAATATTAATTTAAAAAGGTTTTGAAAATTATACTTTAAACCCTTTTAAAATATTTTACACTAAAATCCCTTTTTAATTTCCATCTTACTGCATTACATAAACTTTGTTTTAGACCTATATATCCTACTTACACTTGTTATGGTTTCAGACTACCCAGTCAACCAGTAATTTAGCTGCACAACAAACCGAAATTCATAATATTGAATACTAGAAAATTTTGAGTGCATGTCTTTCAATTACTGATTCTTATATCACTTTGTGATAGTTTTGAACTCCAAATTTAATAATGAACTCCATTAGTTCAAATTTATACCATACTATTCATTCCCTCGATATTCTCGATTATCTCCGATAGGATAAACTATTATACCAAATCGTGAAACCCCTTCACTGTTGCAGAACTCTGCAAGCTATTGACAATTGCATATAACCCGGTAATTTATTATCCTTATCATCATGAAATCCTAGTAGCATACCTTATGATTCACGGATTAGACCCCAGTACACCCACGGTAAATCTAATTGGCTTGTAGGACTTAGATGTTGAGTGCCTAGTTTTGAATTCCTACAAACGTATGAGTGTCACTCTAGGTAAGTGGGACGAGCTATATTTTACTATTCTACGATGATTGAGATTGCATGTTCAAGTGTATTTTATGCCTTGAGTGATATTGTAACTGTATGTGTATGCTATTGAAGCCCTGTAACCAATAATTTATGGGTTATCGTGTTATAATCGGAACCAATATCACTGTAACTCGATACTAAGTTATTCAATCATCTTCACCATGTTATTCAGTTAAATATTAGTAAGCATCAATATACCCCTGATAGTCTTATGATATTTCAGTTTGTTTCGACACGAATAAATTCCAAAATATTCTTCTATTACTCTCTAACCCTTATCATCTTCTATATCTTGTATATAAATAAAAATTACCTACTTGGTATATTTTCTTAATTGTTTTCATTCCAGATGAACGACGAGCCTAAAGAAGATCAGTTACCGCCCGCGTCTTTTAACTTTTATTCGCTTTTACCTCTGAAAATATTCGCAGTTACATACGGGTGAGCAGTGACAGACAAAGATGGTAGTCCCCGTTGGAACATATACCTCGCAACCTATCAGATTTTATTAACTTCGAGTGTTTCTTCGATGTTTTAAGTTTATGTATGGTCTGGATAATTAATACTGCATTTCTTTTATTGTTAGATGCCAATATGTAATAAGATGCTAGGAATCTCCCTAATAAAAATCTTTCCAATTCCGCCGCATTAAAATTATGGTTGTACTTCATTTTATTCTTATTTATCATCAAAATCATACATATTCGCGGATGCGACATAGGCACATTGTCAAACCGCATAAACCTTGTTATTGGGTGATTGTGAATGATTTGTTCATTCTTCTTGGCTAATACACGTTAACCAGTTAATAGTCGAAATTTACTACCTACATGGTCCAACCAATTTCAGTGAAACATTAGAATTTAACAAAACTAGGGATCACGACTTCTTTAAGGACATATGTTCACAACTCGACTAAACCACATAATATATGTGTGTTGTTTAAAAGTCTTTTGTATGAATTTTTCATTTACATAAACAACATTTTCATTTGATTTTATGTTGCTAATTTCAATCACCATCATGTAATGTGTTGAATGGAACTAACCGCTACTTATTAATTTATTTCCCACAATATCATTGAATTCATAAACATATCATTAACTATGATTCTAATAAGCAGAATAATATGCAATATACTTTTGAATATCACACACCTTATCTAATATGAGTTGATGCACTCAATGATTTTTTTTGTATGGGACACGTAGTTATATACAAATCTTTTTCTTCTACTTGGTAAGTGAGGTAGCATATCATCAAAGTAACCAAACCACGGGATTCATAAACAAAAGCCAAAAAAAATTATGGGAGAATTAAAGGGTCGAGTCATCACCTCAAAATTAATTTCCAGGTATTAAAAAAAGATAAAGGAAATTCATTGACAAATAATAGTTTTTCTTAAAAAACTAATAGCCATCTTTATTCATTATAAGAGTTAGAGGAATATCATTTTATTTCGAATACATAATATGACTTGAGGATAGATTAATGACTCCCTCTCGATGCATATATATTAGTTACACACTCATAAGCTGAAGGGTTTCAAACTGTCGGATACAAATTTTTGGCGAGACGTGGCTTTGCTAGTGCAAGCAAAGGTTTTGCTAGAGACATCTCGGCTATTGACTCAGTAAGGTCGATGGTTGACATGTTGGATGGAACACCCCAAGTGAAACCTTGAATCAACCTTGCAAGCAACATTACAGTTATAGTGGTGCCCAGTGTTACCCCTGCACATCCACGTCTTCCAACACTAAACGATAGCATGCGTAGGTCTGGATCAGAAAGCACCACACATGAGCCATTTTCTTTTATGTGTCTCTCCGGCTTGAATTTGAGTGGCTGGTCCCAAATCTTTGGGTTGCGCCCAAGTCCAATACGGCTCAAAAGTACATGGCTACCCTTTGGGATGAAGAACCCATTAATCGTGGTGTCTGAGACTGATAGATGTGGAACGTTAAAGGGTGCATTGGGGTGGAGACGTAAGGCCTCCTTTACACATCCCTTAATGTAATTGAGGTCATTGATATCTGATTCTTGGACTAACCTATCCTTCCCCACAACTCTATCCAATTCTGTTATGGCCGTTTCAAGCATCTCAGGTTGATTTATCATCTCTGCGAGTGCCCACTCAATAGCATTCGATGGATTGTCCACTGATGCTATTATTAACTCCTGTTAGCAATAAATTTTATTAATATATGGATGTTTGAAATCAGTGATGATTCTCGTTTAATATTGGAAACACATAATTTTTTATATAGAGAATTAAAGCCAAGGTCATGATCCTTCATATATTTGAATTTTTAAGATAGTGGTTTTCAAGTTTATAAATCTAGTCCATATGGTACAATAACATTTATTTGTGTGGTCCCTTTAGAGTTGGAAGTACACAAAACAAGTAATTTCATTTGTTTTAGTTAAAAAGATATTTATATTTATGCCCTTCGTCTATTTCTTTTATTTTTTTCGGCCAGCGCTAGCGGCACCACTAACAGCGCCGGAGAAGAAGGTTTTTCGGAGGAAAAAATATAGTATTAGCCGAAAAAAATTAAGTTATCGCCGGAAAAAATGAAAGTTTTAGTGAAATAGTAAATTTATCGATTTCGATTTTTTTGTTACAAATATCAAGTATGGGTGTCATTGGATAGATCTCGATGAGTAGATTTCAAATATATAAATTTTCTGAATTTTGGATTTGTAAATTTGAAGTTAAGAACTTTTAAAATTTTGTTGATTTTTTTTATATGAGTTGTCAAATGGTATATTGGTCAATTTTCATGGTATTTTTAGTGCATGAACTAAATTTATAAAATTATGTGGAATGTCTTATTTATATACATTTTGAGTTAAGCTGGATTTTTCCCTAAAACTCCCTTATATATATCACAACTAAAAGTATAATTTTTCACGAACAAAGTTTTGATAGTCAACAATAATAACATAGTATATATGTGGGGTGCAATATGGGTGTTACTTGTTCATCAGATATGTATCCTCTCATGTGTGTGTATATGTCATGTCTTTATTGATATTTTTCATGGATACATGATGTTCTAAATGCACTATAATATTTCACTATCATCATATAAATCTCACTATCACGCAGTTCGTGCGATATGCGCCATATAATAAACAAATATAATAATAATTATAAAAATTAGTATATATCTTAAATTCAATATTTTATTTTAAAGCGATTATAAAAGGTTAATTTTTTCATAGATCAAATTTATTTATTATTTTTAAATGTTTTTATTATATAAAAAATATTTTTTACAAATAAAAACTTCAAAACAAGTGTGCGTATTTCATGTAAAAAAAACTGTACATATTTTTATTTGTTTTTAGTCTAAAAAACTATATGTCATTTATAGATACAAAACTTTAAAAAAATCTATAAATAAAACGTTACAAATATGTTTAAAACAAAATTTTTATGTATTTATATTAAAAACAATTTTGAAAACTTCTGGTTAACTTAAAAACTAATTTTTATAAATAAAAGCTTAAAAAACTGTACGTATTTTATACAAACAAAGCATACATGTTTTTATTGGTTTTTAGTTTAAAAAAAACTTTATGTCATTTATAAATAAAAACATGAAGGTTTTTTTCTACAAATATAACCTTAAAAATGAACTTATGGATGTAGTAGTATTAGTAGCATTGTGTAATGTAATTTGAGTACAAAACTTAAAGTTTTTTCTATAAATAAAATATTAAAAAGTTTTTATTACAAAAAACTTTTTTTATTCATACTAAAAACAATTTCAAAATTTTGAAAACATTTTTAACTTAAAAACTACTTTTTATACATAAGAACTTCAAAAACAATTGTACGTATCTTATATAAAAAAAATTATACAAATTTTTATAACCTATCTCATCTATGAATAAAAAAATTTAGTTTAAAAAACTTTATCTCATTTATAAAGAAAATTTTAAAGTTTTTTCTATAAATACAACGTTAAAAATATTTTTAAAACAATTTTTTTTTGTATTTATATAAATACAATTTTCAAATTTTGAAAACTTTTTTAAACTCTTTTTTCTAGAAATAAAAACTTTATATATATGCAGTAGTATTAGTAGAATTGTGTAATGTGATTTCAGTGGAGAATGATGACAAGACATTAATTGAATCTAGATTGGGTTGGATTCAGAAATGAATTAATGGAGTCTGGAATGGATCACCTTTTTTGTTTTCACGAGACTTCTAATTTCTTTATTTATTTTTATTTTAAAGAGATTTCTGATTTATTTAGCTTCAAAAAACACGATATTCAAGATAAGAGAGAGAAAGGTAGTAAGTAGGAAATGGTCATTAACTTCTCTAGTACTATCGTATTACAGGTATAATATAGGTTATATAGTCTTTCGGTGTCACAAATATACACACATCTACACACATGCTCTCTCCCACTAAGAAATTAAATGGTGTTATTGCATAGTCAAAACAATTAAATTATACTAAATTTGTATACTCAAAATAAAGATCAAAAGTTATTCGATTATAAAGTTGGTTGCATTAATGTCTAGCATTTAAATTTTAACCATAGGCTCATTCAAAATTGTTTACCTTAGTCAATGATAGTTAAAGGGTATCACGTGGAAAATCAATAGAAATGTTATAGGGAATCGACCGAACAGAAACATAAACATAAACATAAACATTCTTTATATGAAATATTAGGAAAAGATTTCATTCAATTCATATTAATAGACCAGAGAATACCTTTTATATCTACCAAAACTAATACTTAAGGCAAGCAAAAGGCTAAGCTAATTACTTGTGTAAGAAGTATTAATCGCTCTTATTGAATTGCTCAAGATAATTCCTACCAAATTACTTCTTTCAATAAAAAAGTATGTGACTGGATTTTTTATATATATGATATTACTATAGTCCAAGGTAACGAAACTACAAAGTCCAAAACTTAATATGATCTAAAGACACCAAAAATATATTAAGATATTTGTTTGTGTTTTTAATGTTTATTAGCCAATTCACACATGCGTGCAGTGTTACATTTAATGGTTATTATTTAGTATAATCCATTAATTGTACGTGTGTGGCTATTATTTGATTGTTTTTGGTCCGTATGATTAACCTTATGGATAAACGATAAACTAAATAAAATAATATTTTATTCATAAAAATTATCAAAATGTCATATGTTTAGGTCATGTTTTGACTACTTTAACTTCAACAATATCCTTGTAATTGGTTTTGACTATTTTTTTTTTAATTATGAGAAAATTTATTAAGTAAATTCAAAAGCAATGACTCGTATGCACGGCTTATTTGATGTTGATAGCAGTCTTAAAATTAGATATCCATTCAATTATAAATGCACAGTTTACTTGAAAATTGATATTATGTCATAATTACTCGTATGCGATTACGAAAGAAACAAAATGGTGACAGAGTTATTACTTAAGGTTTATGTATTGATATTGTCCTTATATATGGCACATATTAAAAAAATGTGTAATGATAGATGCATACTTGAACTTGAGCTTTAATCTCTGCGATCGATAACAATGGCTTGCCATCTGTAGACTTGAGGTTAATGAGAACATCAAGCAAATCCTCTTTCTCCTTCATGGTTCCATTTTTCCACAGTCGAGTCCTCTCATCTATTTCAGGATCTTGGTACTTCTTTGCGCTTGCAATGGCCTTTTTAATTTTTTTCTCATGACCATCAAAATCAACAAGGCCTCTAAAAAATGGTACGTAGTCTGATAGAGAAAATGCATAAATTTTTGCAACCATGGTTAAAATTGCATCCACATGCTCTTGGTCCTTAACTCCTGGTCCCCCATCTTCCATTTCCTTTCCAAAGAACCTTTTTGAAAAAAAAACAACATTAATTTGGAAAATAAATTTTACGAGTATGTGTTAACCAAGTTAGAATTTATGGGTTTTAATGTGTTGACAAAATTATATTTTAGTCAACTTTATAGTCAATTTTGAAGCACCCTATATCTTTGACTCACTTGAGTCCATATTATATAGGCACTTGTCTAGTTTGAAAATAGTGACAAAATTTGAGTCATACCCTAGTCTACCAAAGAACCTTAGACTCTACATGATTTTTCCTCTAATAATCTCAAAGGTATGATATTAACACTGCACCAAGGATTTCATTTCTATATTGCATTCATATCATATTAGGTGTGTGAGTATTAATCCCCATTAAAATATTTTTTCTAATAATTTCTGGAATTTTTAAATAATTTTTAGGAATTTATAAACATTTTTAAAACAATTAAAATTTGGTTTTAAAATGTTGTGGGTTTATTTGTAATATCTCTTAGTTCCTAAAAACATAGGATGGGTAGAATTCGAAAGTGCAGAGAATTGTGTGGTACAAAATGAAATTATTTAAACTTCCAAAACACTCGTTTGTTAGCCCATCTTCGCCACACACGTGTTGCATCTACAATGGTCCATATTGTGTTTTCTTACACACACATCCCTGAGAACCATTACCAGCCATTCGATCTATTTTATCTATGGTCTGCATATTGTTTTTAACAATGCAAATCTCAACCTTGTGGCCAATCAGATGTCATTTAATTGCGGTGCATTGTAAGCCATTAAATTTACATCCATTAGTCATAATTGATCGCAGTCGTTGTTTTACTTCGATATTACAGACCCTTCCATCCAGCAGTATAAATAGATGACCTTGGTTATACATTTACAATCTTTGAATGAGTTGTATTTTGAGAGAAAATAAAAGAAACAAAGAGAGAGAGAGAGAGAGAGAGAGAGAGAGAGAGAGAGAGAAAAGAAAATGAGAGAGAAATTCAAACTCCAAACCAAACTCCTGCAATTTTTCTTCAAAAAAAAAACCTTGTGAGTTTGAGTTTGTTCGATCGTGTGAAGATCCATCCTCTCTGGTCTTTAATCTCTTGTCCAACTAGGTTACAAAGTTTGGATTTCATTTTCTCTTCATAGAAAGTGGAGATTTGAACTATGTGTGATACAAAACATGTTTACATAATTAGTATGATTTCTTTCTCCAAGAAATGTTCATTTGTTGGTTGTTTTACTCTTAAATGTTTATTTTAAAACCAGAACCAACAAATCTTTTTCTGGTTTTAGTTTCTGGGAAAAACCAGACTTATATCTAGTTAAGATCTTGATTAGGGTTTTACGCTTTCGTATATGTCACATTTTGTGAAATAACTATGTTAATAAAATAAAGAAAGTGTTTAGGACCTTGGCTCCTTTTGATATCAAGGTTCCCTCGAGATATGTGGATATAAATAAAGATCAAAAGTCTGAGATTTTCAAACAAACTGAGATTCAGAAATCATATCTGCATTTTAGAATGAAATCAGTAATTTGATAGGTATATTGTCTATATGTGTGTGTGTGTGTGTGTGTGTTTTGCAGGCATGTGTTTAGGCACTTCACCAATTACACTATTCACACTACAACACTAAATAAGTGTTGGTAGAGATACCATTGACTTTAGAGTCGACTGAAAGCTAAAAAGGATAAGGGGAACAAAGTTGGGATAATAACTTCAACATCATAGCCTTCAGAGAAGTCAGAATAACCTAACGGAGCTGGTATATTTTCTTGACTTAGAATAGGTCTAATTGTGTGTTTAGTTTGTTATATAGCTTGTAACTTATATTCTTTTTTAGTGGATTTTTGTTTTGAGGTGTAAAGACCTCCGTGGATGTTTCCCCAATTGGGTGGGGTTTTACCACGTTAAAATCTTATGTTCTTGCATGTTTCATCTTCCTCTCATCACCTTGTACTTGTGTAATAATTTATAAATTATTTAGTTTTATTTTTCAAAACATGGATACTTAATAACTGAAATAACTCATTCATAAGTTTTATACATATCTTGTGTTAGTACTTATTTTGTAAAAATATGAGTTTCTCAAACAAATTACTAGAAGCCATGTAATCTATCTTAAATCTTTTCAACAACTTAAGTGGCATTAGTTTTTTAATTGGTATCAAAGATTTGTCTTTATAAAATGTTTTTGGTCCTGAGTTTCTGAAATTGTTTTTTTTTTCCAAAACAAAAAAATGGACAAGAAATTTTAGAGATTAGGTTACCTTTGTAGACCCCTACTCTTTAATGGAACCAACTTCCCTCACTAGAAAGTGAGGATGGTTGCATTCATCTAAGGGACATTGGGTATGATGCCTGGGATGCTATTGAAAATGGTTATATTTTTCCTATTGAACCATCAGCAGAAGGAAGTACTGTGAGAATTAGGAAATGGCTAAGTGAATTTACCAAAGAAGAGAAATAGACCTCCCTTAATAATAATAAGGGCAAAAATTCCATATTCATGTCTATCAATGAATATGAAGTCAAGAGGATATCTTTATATACTACCTCTAAGGAAGCATAGGATACTCAAGTGACTGGACATGAAGGAGGCACACGTGTTGTTAAAACCCAAATGTTAATCCAACAATATAAAAAACTAGTCCTGAATGAGACTGAGTCATTTGATGACTTCTATATTAGGCTGACAGACATAGTGACTAAGCGGCATGCTAATGGTATAATTTATGATAGGAAGGAAATTGTTTCCAAAATTCTAAGGTCACTACCACAAAAATTTGACAATAAGCGGTATGCCATTGAGGAGATGGACGACCCAAATTTAACACCTGAACTCCTCTGTAGTAAGCTAAGGACAGTGGAAATGGAATAAGAGTTTAAGAATAAATTAACTCATACCTAAAAGAAACAGTCCTCTTCGAATCTTGTCTTCACCTCTAAGTTGACCAAACCTGAGTTTAATTTTCCTGAAATTGACTTAAACTCTGATGAGGACTGTAACTTAGACAGTTTGGATAATCATATTGCGTTAATGTCTAGACAGTTCAAGAAAATTCTAAAATTTCAAAATAAAATTGCAAGTAGACAAGGAAACCCTAATTATCCAAAGTTCTCTAATAATATGAATCGTGGGAAAAGAGAGGACAATCACCAGACTGATAACCAAAATAAGCCTGGAAAAGACCTAAAAATGTTGAGTGTCTTAGGTGTGGGAAATTAGGACACATGGAAAATGACTATAGAGTCAATTTGAATAAAAACAAAAATAATAAGGCTAATTTGTACAAGACCTGGGATGACTTAAGTGAATCAGAAACTGATGAGCCTCAGTTATCTAATTCTTCTGTATGTCATTCTTTGCCAAAATCATTTATATTAATGAGCCTATGACTAGTACTGAACCTGATATTAGTATCTCTAATCATGCTATGTTGAATGATATTGTTCCTAACGGTTTATCTACTTTGTTACTGGAGAATGCTACTAATATTTCTAATGTTTTTTTTGTGAGTCAAAGGGAACGTTTTATTGATGATGAAAATGTGTGTGTGAGTCCTAAGAATGAATCGATAGGGGACACTGTACATTGTACACTTAGTGACTCTGACAATGAGTACCTCCCAGATATTCACATACTATACAAGAAAACCCTCAAGAAGAGTACTAAACATGAAAAAGTAGTCAAGGACCTAACCCAAAAAATAGAAGCCCTAAGTCAAATGATCAAAGAGAATGCTGAAGAGTACACCTCTCAATGTCTAGATCATGTGAATGAGACTAAGATCTTTGCTAAAAAAAATCAAGGAACTATCTGATTCAATTGAAATTATGGAAAAGAAATATAAAGGGACGTTGTTAGAATTGGAAAAGACTAAAGAAAAGACATCAACATACTTCAAAAAATTTACAGAATTTGAAAATAACTCAAACTGTTTTGAAGATTTTGTTGCTAGAAGTAAAACCAATTTTGATGAGAGAACTGGAATAAGATTTGGCCCCAGTACTAACAAACAAACAAAAAATCTTGAAAACATAAAGTTTGTATCCTGTGGCAAAAGACCTATTGAAACCTGTCCATATTTTCACGCCTTGAAAAGTAACTTCGATTTGAAAAAAAAAAAAGATAGACATAGGTGAGGCCACTACCTCTAAGCTTAATGTTGAACATGAGGCTAAATATGTTTGCAAATGATTCATCTTTTCTACCTGTACCTTTTAGGAATAAGTCTAGAGTTCAATTTTTAGACAAACCTTTGTCTAATAATTTTCCTAAGGATATGCCTCCTGCGAGCCATATCTATTGCTCATATTGCGATGTCTTTGGACGTTCCCTTGATGGATGTTTTTCCAAACATCTATACAAACCTATTTTTAGTTCACCTGTCTATCATAATTTCAACTATTCTAGAAAAGGAAGAAATAACCATATTCTTCCTAGGCAACTAGATAATAACTCTAACTATCAAAATAGGATGAAAATATCCAATACTAAAAGATCATCAACAAAAGAAAATCCTAGATTCATGCCTAAACCAAATGCTCAGAAATTTGAGAAAAATAAATTTGCGTAAAAATCTATTGAAGAAAAGGCTAATGCTCGCAAATTTTACATTATTCGAGCTAATCAACGCAAACTTTTAAAAACTAGAGCAGTTTGGGTTAGGAAGGATGAATTAAGACCCAATATGATATGTAATATCGTGATCAGTGCTTTGAAAGCAGAGCACACAACATCTGGTTGGTATTTAGATTCAGGATGTTCTAAACACATGACTGGGGATGAAACCAAACTTCTAGATAAAATTAACTTCTATGGAGGTAATGTTTTGTTTGGGGATGGGGTATCAACCCAGATCATTGGTAAAGGGACTCTCCATGAATAAGGGTTACCTATCTCAGAAGATATTCTTCTAGCAAATGGTCTTAAAGAAAATTTATTAAGTATATCAAAATTTTGTTACTCCAACAATACTATCATATTTTCAAAGAATAATGTCAAAATTTTAAATGAAAATGGTGATTGCATTATTACAGGCCTTCGTACCCCAGATAACTATTATACAGTTAATCTAAATAACAAGGTTTATAACATTGCTAGAATGGATGACAATGATATTTGGCATAATAGGTTGGGTCACATAAATTTTGATAGCCTTGGTAAATTGTATTCTCAAGAAATAGTTAGAGGTTTTCCTAAGATAAAGTCTGTAACAAACATTATTTGTGGACCTTGCCAAGAAGGAAAAATTATTAAGTCTGCCCGTAGGAAAGTCAAAGATGTTTTGACTGCTAAACCTCTAAAACTTATCCATATGGACTTAGTGGGTCCTTCTATAATGGTTAGTCTATATGGAAATAACTACATCTTAGTGATGGTCGATGATTTTACCCATTTTACTTGGATATCCTTTCTTAAATAGAAGTCCGACACCTTTCAAGAATTTTTAAAAATTCTTCTACGTTTTGAAAACGAAAAGGATAGTCAAGTAAATCATATCCGTAGTGATCATGGGGGAGAGTTTAAAGACTTAAGAGTAACTGAATATTTCACCTATAGTGGTTATCAACACGAATTTAGCGCCCCTAAAACTCCTCAGTAAAACGGTATAGCTGAAAGAAAGAATGGGATTATTGAAGAAATGGCACAAATTATGATTCATGCCAAAAGCCTTCCTAAGTATTTTTGGGTAGAAAATGTTAGGACTGCCTGCCACATCATAAACCATGTATATCTTAGAAAAGATACCAAACAGACACCGTATGAATTGTGGTACGACAAGAAACCCAACCTAAAATATTTTAGAACCTTTGGGAGTAATTGCTATGTATATAAGGACAGAGAACATTTTTCCAAATTCAAAACCAGAGGTGATAAAGACATCTTCTTAGGTTACTATCCAAATAGTAGAGCTTATTGTATCTACAATCTTCAAACTAAAACCCTCATGGAATCCATCAATGTGATTATTAGTGACGCTAATATTGAGAGTACACCCATAGGAACAACTATCGTGGAAGAGTCTGAAAATATTTTTAACTGTGACTCTCTAGAGATAGATGATCCTTTGCCAACTCAGATGACCAAAATATCTAAATGGGTTTCTAAATATCACCGCTTAGATAGCGTGGCTGGTAATCTTACTGAGCCTATTCGTATAAGATCCCAGCTACGTAAGTTTGCTCATTATGCATGCTTTGTGTCTCTTGTGGAACTAAAGAATGTAAATGAATCCCAAAGTGACTCCTTGTGGATAAGCCCTATGCAGGAGGAACTTCTTCAATTTGTCATTCATGACATATGGTATCTTGTACCCTGGCCAGAAAATAAAAAGGTTATTGGCACATGCTGAGTTTTAAAAAATAAAATAGATGAGATTGGGATGGGATGGTCATTAGAAATGAGGCAAGATGAGTTGCCCAAGGCTACTATCAGATTAGAGGAATAGACTTCGAGGAAACATTTATCCCGTAACTCGCCTTGAATCTGTTCGTCTACTCTTAGTAATAGCTTGTCATTTCCAATTCACAGTCTACAAAATGGATGTGAAATTTGCATTCCTTAATTGTATTCTAACTCAGGAAGTATATGTAGAACACCCAAAAGGGTTTATTGACCATCACCATTCAAATCACGTTTTTCTATTGAAAAAGGCCTTATATGGTCTAAAACAATCACCCCGTGCTTGGTATGATCGATTGTCTAAGTTTTTATTAAACAACGGATTTAGGAGAGGTAGTAATAATCCAACTCTATTTGTTAAACATTTTGACAAAATTGTTGTTATAGCCGAAGTCTACGTAGATGATATCATTTTTGGCTTAACGTCCTTAACCGAAGTTGAAAATTTCTCCGAAGTTTTGCATGGAGAATTTCAAATGTCTCTTATGGGGGAGTTACAATTCTTTTTAGCACTTCATGTCAAACAGAATTCAGAAGGTTTATTCATTTTGCAATCCAAATATTCTTTAAAGATTGTTAAGAAATTCGTCCTAGAAAATGCAAAAGATGCTAGGACACCTACGAGTACCAACGTAAAAATGTCTAAGGATAAACATGGGAAATCTATTGATCCCACTCTTTACCGTAGTATGATAGGAAGCTTACTATATCTCACTGCTTCACGCCCTGACATTATGTATGTTGTTTATGTCTGCGCTAGATATCAGAATGCACCTAAAGAGAGTCATTTATCTCATGTTAAGAGAATTATTAAATATGTTAAAGGAACTCTCAATTTAGGACTTTAGTACACTAATGCCACATCCACCACTGTAATTGGTTGCACCGATGCTGATTGGGCAATGTGTTTAGATGACAATAAGAGTACGTCATGAGCCTGTTATTATATAGGAAATAATTTAGTTGGATGGTCTAGTAAGAAACAAAATTGTACAACATTATCCACTGCTGAATCAGAGTACATTACAGATGGAAGTTGTTGTTCGCAGTTACTTTTGATAAAACAAATGTTAAAGGATTATGACAATAATTAAAGATAAGTTGCACATCTATTGTGATAATCAAAGTGAAATTAATATTTTCAAAAATCATGTGCAACACTCTCGCACAAAACACATTAACATTCAATATCACTCTATCCGTGAATTAGTCGAATCTAAGGAACTGGAAATTATGTATTTGCCTACCGATATTCAATTAGTTGACTTGTTCACAAAGCCTTTAGATAATTTCATATTTGAGTCTTTACTAAAATCTATTAGCATGATATTTCTTGAATAAATGTTTGTCATATCATAAAATATCATCCAGTCATATTCAAGATCATAATTGATCTTTGGGGATATAGTGCATGTATGTTTCAAAAATGACAAAAGGCACCTCATATATCTGTTTTGTGTAGGAGATCCTTGATGTGACTTGATTGATGTTTGTGCATTGATGAATATTTATCTTCTTTATATTTTATTTGTTCATGTATATTTGTTCCTACCCTTTGTCCATATGAGACAAAACGGGGGAGAAACTTTGAGTCAATTTGGACATTATCTTGATTACTTCAACTAAAATACTTGATCTTAGTTTTTTTATTTTCAGGAAATCAGTACCTCGTTTTATCAAAAATTGTTAAGGTATTGGTTTGTATTTAGTTGCATAGTGTAATTTTCTTTTCAATGATATTGGGTAGATAGAATTTTGTATAGGATTATGATTTTCTTATTTTCTAGTATCCCTATGAGTTCTCAATGTCTCAAAGGAGATTTTGTCTCATATTTCCAAAGGGGGAGACTGAAGCACCCTGTATCTTGACTCGCTTGAGTCTATATTATATAGACGCTTGTCTAGTTTGGAAATAGTGACAAAATTTGAGTCATACCCTAGTCTATCAAAGAACTTCAGACTCTACATGATTTTTCCTCTAATAGTCATAAAGGTTTAGTACCAACACTGCACCTAGGATTGCATTTCTATGTTGCATTCGTATCATATAAGGTGTGTGAGTATTAATCCCCATTAAAATAATTTTTCTAATAATTTTTGCGATTTTTAAACAATTTTTAGGAATTTATAAACATTTTTAAAACAATTAAAATTTGGTTTTAAAAATGTTGTGGGTTTATTTGTAATATCTCTTAGTTCCTAAAAACATAGGATGGGTAGAATTCGAAAGCAATAGAGAATTATGTGGTACAAAATGGAATTATTTAAACTTCCAAAACACGCGGTTATTAGCCCATCTGAGCCACACACGTGTTGCATCCACAACGATCCGGATTGTGTTTTCTTAGTCTCACATTCCTAAGAACCATTACAAGCCCTTGGATCTATTTTATCTACGATATGCATGTTTTTAACAATCCAAGTCTCAACCTTGTGGCCAATCAGATGTCATTTAATTGCGGTGCGTTGTAAGCCATTAGATTTATATCGATCAACCAGAGTTGATCTCAGCCATTTTTTTACTTCAATATTTTGGGCCCTTCCATCCAACAGTATAAAAAGATGACCTTGGTTATACGTTTACAATCTTTGGATCAATTGTGTTTTTAGAGAAAATAAGAGAGAGAGAGAAAAGAAAAGGAGAGGGAAATTCATACCCGAAACCAAACTCTTGTAATATTCCTTCAGGAAAAAACCCTTGTGAGTTTGATTGTGTTCGATCGTGTGAAGATCCATCTTCTCTGGTCTTTAATCTCTTGTCTAAATAAGTCACGAAGTTTAGATTTCATTTTCTCTTCATAGAAAGTGGGTTCTGAACTGTGTGTGATACAAAACACATTTACATACTTAGTTTGATTTCTTTCTTCAATCAATCTTCATTTGTTAGTTGTTTTACTCTTAAATGTTTATTTTAAAACCCAAACCAACAAATCTTTTTTTGTTTTCAGTTTCTAGGAAAACCAGACTTAGATCTAGTTAAGATCTTGATGGGGGTTTCACACTTTCATATATTTCACATTTTGTGAAATAACTATGTAAATAAATTATAAAAAGTGTTTATGACCTTGGCTCCTTTTGATAGCAATGTTCCCTCGAGATCTATGGATATAAATAAGAATCATAAGTCCGGGGTTTTCAAAAATACTGAGATTTAAAAATCATATCTACATTTTAGAACAAAATCTTTAATTTGATATGTATATTGTTTGTATAAGTGTGTGTGTGTGTGTGTGTGTGTGTTTAGGAACTTCACCACTTATACTATTCACACTAAAAGACTAAAGAAGTGTTGGTAGAGAGATTATTTACTTTAGAGTCGACTAAAAACTAAAAAGGAGAAGAGGAACAAAGATGGGAGAACAACTTTGACATCAGAGCCTTCAGAGAAGTCAGAATAACCTAACGAAGATGGTATATTGTCTTAACTTAGAATAGGTCTGATTGTGTGCTTAATTTGTTATAAAGCTTGTAACCTATATTCTTTTTTTAGTGGATTTTTGTTTTTAGGTGTAGCGACCTCCATGGATGTTTTCCCAATTGGGTGGGGTTTTACCACATAAATTATTGTGTTCTTGCATGTTTCATCCTCCTCTCATCACCTTGTACTTGTGTGCTGATTTAGAAATTATTTAGTTCTGTTTTCCAAAACTCGGATACTTAATAACAGAAATATCTCGTTCATAAGTTTTATACACATCTTGTATTAGTAATTTTTTGTAAAAAAATGAGTTTCTCAAACAAACTATTCAGAGCCATTTAATTTGCCTTAAATCTTTTAAACAACTTGAGTAGAATTATTTTTTCAAATTTAATATGGGATTCACAAGTTTTTTTAGAAGATTTAAAGTGGTATCGATTTATCCATCATGGGAGTATAACGTGGTATACTCACATGGGTAAATTCATCTATTCATAAATGATAAAGTGTTGTTCAAAGTATCCATTTGTAACTTGTTATTTGATAGAATTATGTCATTAACGTCAATGTTACATATAGAAAAAATGTGAGAAGTTCATGTAGTATATTATAACATATTATGATTTTTGGACTTGGTGCCCTTGGAGTATCCAACTCTATGAAGGAGGGATGAATTACATCATCTTGAAGTGACTTTGAAGTCCACATGCGCACTCCGCCGGTTCAGTATGGACATCGAATTTTTATGTCTTTTAATATTTTTTATGTTACCTTTATTATTTTCCTTCCCAATATTTATTTCATTTTTCCATGGCTTTTCAGACTTTATTTTTTTCCAAGCCTACTGAATGAAAATTAACACAAGAAGTTCTGATTTGGCGTTCAATTAGGAAGATTTCTAGGTTATCTATTCAGTAAGAGGGTATTGAGGCTAACCCAAATCAAATAGAAGTGATCAGTAGGGTCCAGCTGTCAAAGACATTACGCGAGGTCCAAAATCTCACTAGGATGCTCGCAACACTCAACCCTCTTTATTTTTAAATCGTTTCAGCGTTCCTAACCATTTTTAAATAGTTCGAGTAAAAGCTGCGCATTTCTACTTGGACTATGAGGGTTTAGATAGAATTGATTTTCTACGGAATCAATTAAATTTGAGGAATGCTATGCAAGTAATTCAAACATGACTTGGTGTTTCTGGAGGCATGGACAAAAATATGTTTCTAGTTCAGATAGAGGTCAATCAGTGTTTCTTTTGATGGAGAACCATAAACATCATCATCATCCTTGGCTTAATTCCATCATATGGGGTCGACCATATGGATACTCGTTTTCCATTCTAATCTATTATATGCATTATTATCATTCAGGTTTAATTCCTTACGGTCTCTCCTAATAATTCAAAATAAGTTTTGGTGAGGTGTATGCTAAATGTAAGAGACGATAGAGAAATTCGTTATGGGATTTGTTAAAAGAAAAGTCTGCAAATCATGATAATATTCCTCTAATTTTTCGCCGGGACTGTAATACAATTTGTTCTTCGGATGATAGAGCAGGTGGTAATGATATTGATCTTGGACCGACCAATGATTTCTAAAGGTGTATTTAAAATATCCTCCTCCAAGCTATGGGATATACAGGATCTAAGTTTACTTGGACTAAATCCCATAATGGCTCATTGATCTTTGAAAGGATGGATAGGGGTCTTATAAACCGAAGATGGATTGACAAATTCCACCAATCGAACCTCAAACATCTTAACAAAAATTATTCTGACCATTCCCCCCATTTTATTATCCATCCCTAGTCCTTCTGCCCTATTCAAAAATCCATAAAATTTCCTCAACTTCATGACATCTTATGATTCTTTCAAAAATGCTATCAATTCCTCTTGGTGTAAGCCTACTAACCGTAGACCAATGGTTTTGTTTTCTTTCAAACATAAAATATTGAGATCTAAACTTAGAGGTTGGAGTAAAACAGAGGTTAAAGAGTTATTTCAGGGTATCCAATAGCCAGAAGATTTAGTAATTATTATAGAGAAGCATCTTGAAGAGAGGCTAAGTCCTCAAAGTAGAAATGTTTTGTCTAAAACTCAAGGGGGGATTAATTTCACAATAGATAATGAGAGCTTATGGTATCAAAAGGCTAAACGCAAGTGGATCTCAAAAGCAGTCAGAAACACCATGTTTTACCACTCTTAAATCAATCAACAAAGAAGAAGACAATTGATTCATTCTATCAAGCATGAGGATGGAAGAGTCCTTGAATCCTAAGAAGATATAGATAATAATTTTGTTTCTTATTTTGTTGATCCTTGTTTTAGAGGTTAAACAAGCGACATTAATACGGAAAAATTCATCCCCCGACTTGTAAGTTTTGATATGAACCAAAGTTTGCCCAAAATGTTGGATACAGATGAGATATGGAGCATTATTTTATCTTTAAATGCTAATGGTGGAGTAGGCACAGATGGGTTCAATTGTTCTTTCTTCAAACCCTATTGGGTGATAATGAAATGAGACCTTATCAAAGCCATTCAATCCTTCTTTATTGGATAAAAAATACAAAAATCTTGGAATTCCACTCTTATTTACCTTATCCATAAATTATCAAATCCCTCATTTTTTAAATACTTTATGCCTATAAGTCTTTGTAATTTCTCCTACAAAATCATCTCCAAACACCTAACACCAGACTAATCCTGATCTTGCCCCTCGTGATTTCCCCATTCCATATAGGTTTTATGAAAAGTAGAGGTATTTTACACAACATCATTCTTAGTCAAGAGATGATGCGGTTGATTGATAGAAAAAATGCATGTGGTAATGTAATTCTAAAGATTTATATGCATAAAGCTTATGATGGGGTGTCTTGGAATTTTCTAATTTAAACTCTGAGATCTTTTGTTTTTGGATAACATTTCAATGACATGATATAGAGATGTATTTCTTCCACGTGGTAATAAATCCTTGTTAATGGAAGCTCCCATGATTTTCTCTCCCCTTTAAGAGGAATTAGGCAAGGATACCCTTTCTATCCCTTTCTTTTTGTGTTGACAGTAGAAACTCATAGCATAGGATTACAAGAGCTTACTTCTCAAGGAATTATTAAGCCTTTCTCTCATCCAAGAGGGTGCAATATTATATTCCCTCTTAGTTTTGTTGATGTATTTATAATATTCACCAATGGTTCTAAGAGTAATCTCATGAATGTGATTAAGTTACTCTCAAGTTATGAAGATCAGTCTGACCCATTGATTAGTGTGGAGAAAATCCACTTTTTCATCAGTTCTAAATGACCATTTGATTAGCAGAAGCGACTCATTTTAAGAAAGCAGTTTGCCATATCAAATTCTTAGGAGTTCTTCCTTTCAAAGGTAGAAAGAGAGATTATATGTTTGACCATATGGTTCAAGGTATAGAAGTTAAGTTATCTAGTTGGAAGAGTAAATTTCTCTCTTTTGGAGGTAAAATTATTCTCTTATAATCAATCCTAAGATCTATGCCGATACACCTACTCTTTGATATTACTCCTCCAAAGAAAACTCTTTCGATGATTGATAAACTCAGTAGGTACTTCTTATGAGGATTCAATAAATATAATGGTAAGAAGTACCATCAGATTAAGTGCGAGGATTTATGCTATCCTAAATCAGAAGGTGGCCTTAGCATAAGATCTTTACAATCATTTGCTATGGCTAGAAATTTAAAGATGGCTTGGAGCTATAAACAAGGTACTTAAATATGGTATGTGTTCATGAATCAAAAATACCCTTTTATACCAATATCCCATGGTTCTTTATCTGCCAGGAGAATAAGTAAAGTGTGGAACAACATGCATGATAATGTAATCAAAATTAGAGAAAAAAGTCACTGGACATCTACAATCTCTAGGGACTTCTCTTTTTCTTCTGTAGTTCAATTATTTAGAGACATGAAACTCCAATCAGGCTCTTACAAGTTCATATGGGATAATAAAATTCCTCATAATATCTCTTCATTTGCTTGGAGTGTGCTTCTCAAAGCAGTTCCAGTCCATTTAAATATCAAATCAGTTGGTATCTTAATAGCTTCTAAATGTAACTGTTGTTCTAATTTTAAGGAATTTTTGTCTCATCTTTTCTTCACATGTCCAATAGCTTCTGATGGTTCGAACTTCTTTGAATCAAGACTTGGAATATTTTCTTTATCTCCATCCTCTTCTAAGGTCATTTCTTGGTGTCTTAATTCCACCTCAGATCCTAGCTTCAGGTAGTTACGTCAATGTTTATTTGGATTTATTTTATGGAAGATTTGATTGGGTAGAAATAAATCTCGATTTCAAACATCAAAATGTATTGTTCCTTTATTATTAAATCTATCGAGAAGAGAATTCAATCAACTATCTTAACTTATGGTTATATTCTTCTGTCCTCCAAAAAATACAATGATTGCCTTCTAAATCTTAATATTCCTTCTTCATAAATTAATCCCTATTCATTTTCTCTTATCTCTTGGTATAAACCTCCTCAAAACTTTATGAAGCTCAACACTGATGGTGCTTGTGATTTTGGTGGCAGAATGGGATTGGGTGCAGTTCTAAGAGACTCCATTGGTGATTTTATTTGGGATTTATCTCAAGGTCAAGTCAATGATACAAATAATCTAGCAGAATCTCAAGAAAAGTTTATTGTATTGTCTCTAACAATGGTGGTGTAATTTAGAAGTTGAATCAGTATATTCTTTATTAGTTAATTGCATCATTGATATTCTGAAAATTCCTTGGAGAATAAAAGAATAAGTGTTTCAAATCCAAGATCTTATCAAGGGGAAAATATAAAAATTTCCCACTATTACAGAGAATTAAACTTCACAGTTGATCTGCTTTCCAAGCTTGGTTTAGAGTCTCAAGAATCATATTTGTTTATCTCAATGCAAGATATGCATAGGAAGATTAAAGGAGCCATTTTATTAGATAAGATTAATGTCCCTAGTTTGAGAAAAGTTAGAAACATCTTAACTTGATTTCATTGTTTATCTTGTCTTGTTTGTATTAGCTCTAAGAGAAGCTTTTTCTCTCTTATCAATAAATAAAATCCATATTTATTGAAAAAAAAAGATCTTTCATAGGACCATACATACATTGTGTGCACCCAAATGATATTGAACAAGTTCTTTTCAAACTTCATGATGGAATATATGGGAGCCACATAGTAGGAAGATTCTCGGCATTTCAAGCAATTAAAGAACGTTACTGGTGCCCATACATGTAGAAAGACGCGAGTATTTATGTTCTAAAGTGTGAAAGATGTCAGCATTTCTCTCCTCTGATCCATCAACCAGCCATCAGCCTGAAGCCATTTACCAGCCCATGGCCATATGCACAATGGGATTTTGAGATCGTGGGACCATTGCATACCGCTCCTTGAAATCACAAGTACATGTTGATCAACACAAACTATTTCACCAAGTGGGTAGAGGAAGAACCACTGGCCAATATTAGAGATGCCAATATGACAAGGTTGATCTGGAGGAACATCATAATGCGATTTTGGGTACTAAGGACCATTATAATAGATAACAACACAAAGTTTGAAAGTGGACCTTTTTCTTACTTTCAGCGATGAACATAATTCAAACCCTACTTCAATTTGTGGCGTATACTAAGAATAACATTCAAGCAGAGGCCTCTAACAAAATTATTCTATATGGACTTAAGAAAAGGTTAGAAAGACCAAAAGACGCCTGGTTGGATGAGCTCACCCATATTTTTTAGGTATATTGTAATACACCTAGAAGACGAACTGGAGAGATACCCTTCAAGCTCACATACAGAATGGAACTTGTTATACAACTTAAAGAATGCCCCCTGACTAGATGACCAAGTTTAACTGACTAGGGACTAAACGACGATGCCCTTCACGCTGAACTCCTAAACAAAATCCTGAACAAGCGAATTGCCCGTACACTAGGTAAATTTTGTCTTTTCTAGGCCTAAGGGAGTGTGAAGATGCGCTCTAAAAGGTAAGAAAGGCAGAACGACACATGCAGGGCATAATGAACTGGAAAAATGCATAAGAATTTTTATTAACTTGATTTATTCGGTAGAGCCCGATTACAAAGAGTACCAATTATATAATAATTACAAAAAACACAAATAATTTACAACAGTTTATGGTCGTTTATATCAAAATTATTCTATATGCCTCATTTGACCATCGTTAGGGTTAGACCTATATTCATCATCACTATCATGCCATTCTAGGTAGTTCTAGACCAATTGAAGAAGGATAGCATTTAAAGGAATCCAGGTCTCATCACTCTTAAAAGGAGGTCAGTTATGCACAGGACAATCGACTTGGTACACATATCAGAGATGAGAACCCTGAGGTTCCTTGACAACCTTAAGGACATTCAAACACACATGCTTATGTGAGTTTTGTGATGTCTGACCTGGATAGAGGTCTTAGGGTTCTTGGGATGAAATTGGAGAATATTTGAATCACATGCAGATGATTTTAATACATTTTTATGATCTACATATTGTGAATTTAATTCCATGTTATATACCCTACAAAAGAAATTACATATTTTCGGTATAATGGTAGAAATCTAGGTTAAAGTTCTTGATATATTCATGTGAAATATGGTATTTGGGGATAGAAATTAGTTTTTTTATTTTGAATTAATTATTATATGATGTATAATGAAGCAGTAAGAATTCATCCACATGTTTATAGAAAGGAAATCACGATTATAATGGATCTTTGGGAAGAATTAAGAAAATCCATATGAAACGAAACTGGTGGATCTGGGCTACTGCCCCATTCCAAATCAATTTGGCCTTGGAGCGAATCGATTCGATTTAGCGATGAATCAATTCGTCCATGAACCTAATTGATTCGGTCCTGGGGGCTGAGTGAGCTGGGACTAGGGTTAGTTTCGGGATATTTTTAGAACTCCGCATGAGTTGGTCGGACGGTGTTTGGGCTAAGGAAGAATTTATTAAAAATGTAAATGTGGCTCATATATTAATTGGGGCATTGTATTTAACTAGATAGTTAAATAATTTGTTAAAGAAGATGAAATTAATAATGAACTAGATGTTCAATTATTAGTGGATTAATATTTGTGGATATCTTTTGGCAAATTTAGGTAATTATGGAGTAATTACCTGTACATATTTTATGAGAAGAAGAATATGTAATTATGTGTATTTGCATGGACATACCAATATTCATGGACGGTCCTATCGGCTTGGGGTATCGCGCGTTCGATATCATAGTACACGTCGGCAAAGGTAGGGTAGATGTTGTGGTCATTTAGGTACTACGTAGCAGTGTCATCTACGGGAGGTAGGTGTTGATGTTATGATCCTTTCTCACCACTAGGTATGGTCCATGCGCTGGTGTACTATGTAGGGACCGCCCCATTTATGTGTGTTTTGTGATGTCCGACTTGGATAGAGATTCCTTCAGACCCGTCGATAGAGCACAAATGAGATACCACTTGTAGATGCCTTTGAATGTTGCATATATGAAAGGACCTATATATATAAATCACCCGGATTAAATGAGATTAAATAATTTGTCTAAGAATATAGACATAATCTACGGACCCTTACTATATTGTGCATAATAGATGTTTTTGTCATTTTCATGAGACATATAATATTTAAATATTTTGGGCATTGGTAATTGAATACAATCGGCTTCGTGCTAGCAATTGATTATAGCTAATCCACTTAATATCAAATTCGCACGCTTGTCATACATTACTTTGAGACTTATTTGGATGCAGGTAATATCACACTCAGATAAGGGGTGAGATGTTAATCTCATGTAAGTGACAATGGGGGATATTTACTTTGCATTGACTGTATCTATTGCATTATAAATTGAATAAGTTAATTCTTGCACATCTAGGACTCTGAATAAAATTTAAATATTTTATTCCACCAGGTGTTCCTAAACAGGGATAGCGAGACTATAGTAGCCTTGCCCTCTCCTTTTTGTCAGGTATTTCAGATCTATTGATTCTAGCTTAGGTTCTTTTCAGCTCAAGTTACTTATTTTCTTTGGAACTATTGTATAAAATAAGCCCGAGATTCATTTACTTTATGTTGATTTTAGATAATTAGTTTTATGTCGGATTTGTCATATGATTGGTGTTGGATTTCATTTATTTATTATTGAAATGTTGATTTAAACTCAATTATTGGCCACTAATATATGATTTATGATATGTTGATACTGAGAATGGTATTAATTCACAAAGAAGACCCTTCTTCGGCGTATCGTGCGTGACCAACCTTTACGTGAGAAAATGAGTGTTGTTACAACCCTCACCTGACCACCCTACTGGCGGAGCTGTAGTGGACTCAAACACTCATTTTCCCAATATGCTCTTATTTTTAAAGGTTCACACTAGCGGCACCCCACTCCCATCCCCACCCCCATCCCCACTATCGGATATCCGGTGGGCTCAAACAACAATTTACTCAATATTTTCTAATTTTTAAAGGTCCATACTAGACGCACCCCGACTCAACCGGCAGTGGGGTGGGGGTGGGGTGACACTAGCACTAACCTTTACAAATAAGAGAATATTGAGTAAATTAGTTTTTGATGGACTAAATGGTTTAAAGTAAAAGTGGGTGTCTTTTTTTACAAAATATTTATTTATATTGGGGACTATACATTAATTGAACCATTTATTTAAATAATTTGTTTCTAATATTATTTAATCCTAATAACTAATGTGACAACCCAATTAATATGTATTATTATATGTAACTTCTATTTTAAGAGTTTTTCTTAATTATGTCCTATTTACTAATCAACCATTAATTAAGTTCTATGTTTAAATTTAGGATTTTTTCTCTTTATTAACATACCACTCTCCCCATATTCACTCCAAATTTAAAAATAATAGTTATTTTTTTTAACTTTAGAAATAAATGATAGTCATTAATAATAGTCATTAATATTTTTGAAAGCGACTAATCGAACCTTATAAAACAAGACCCATATTCCTTGAAAAATATTTAAAAAATAAGGATGATATATTTTCTTCGTTTTTAGGCAAATAGTACATACTACTATCTATGGAATATTTGCACAGTAAATGTTACTATCTGTGAAAATATCCCTGATGTAAAACTGTTTCATTTTTCGATTAATAAAGTGAATTTTACTGTCTGTGTAATATTAACAAAATAAATGTTAGTGCTTGAGAAAATGTTCTAAATATAAAAAAAAATCATTTTCTGATGAACACAGTAAATTTAACTTTCTGTGTATTTTTTTCGTTTAAATTTTATGGGCTTCATGGATCTTGTTTGATAGATCTCGCTTAAGAGATTTTAATAATAGTAATTTTGGTGTTCCAAGTGCCAGTCTTGATACATTGAGGTTTGAAGTTCGAAAGTGACTAAACTTTAGGGTAATTGAAGTCCAAGAACCCTTTTATTACTATCAACTATATTAATTATTTATGTTTATTTATATTTATATTATTAATAAATAATATTGTTTTCCTATCAAATTATTTAATGAGAGTTGATTATGAGCTTTCAAATCTGTGATATTTGTACACTAAATGTTATCATTCTAATTATTTATTATTAAAAATGACCTCTATGTGTAATAATTGAATTCATACGTCAATGCACACAAGAAATATTTTTGCGTATCTAAAAAATTAACACGTTTTTCAAAATAGGAAAAAACTTAATTTCTCAAAAAATGTTGTAGATGGTCTTCAACTTTCCGTTTTAATTTTTTCTTCTTTTTATATAATGATACAAACTTTTTGAGGACTTCTTTTTAATATGAAG
The DNA here is from genome assembly GCA_949130495.1 of Sambucus nigra. Taxonomy (NCBI): domain Eukaryota; kingdom Viridiplantae; phylum Streptophyta; class Magnoliopsida; order Dipsacales; family Adoxaceae; genus Sambucus; species Sambucus nigra. The sequence continues at coordinate 527,721,573 of OX422221.1, read as the reverse complement.
GTGAGATTGGTTTTAATTTTCGCTCATGGTCTTTGGACTTGATTTAAGTCAATTACTTAAAACAAATTGACAGTAATTTTTCTACAACTAACATTGAATTAAGGTTTTAATCTGCAAGAGCATGTGTCTTTACCAATAGAATAAACAATTGGACATAAAGGGCATATATTACAAAATGTTGTAATTAAAAGTACAAAAATTAAAAGTTAAAAATGATTATTTTTTATAATAAATCTAAATGATTAATATATTTGATAAAAAGAGTTATTGACACTTTACTATCCCTGATGTTTAGTGTAAGGACATTTTGTCCAACATACTTATATATGTCATTAGCCGTAACACCGTTGAAGAAATTCAAGTTCATATCGTCATCAACGGAATCCGAGTATCGAATCAAGAAAGAAGAATTCAGAAATCCAGAATACCGGACCGGTCCGCCACAAAATAAAAAGAACCGGTCCGCCTAGCCTCGGACCGATCCGCCTGGAATTTAAACAAACCGATCCGCCAGCGAATCGATCCGCCCAGCCCCGGACCGGTCCGCCTTGCACTTTTAAGTCCAGAGAGCACCGGATCGAATGAGAACCGAATCTGCTTAAAATAAAACGAACCGATCCGCTATCGGACCAATCCGCCTAAGGCCCGGACCGGTCCACCCTGGATAACCACGAACAGATCGTGTGCAGATTTTTAAGGGAAATGAATTCTTATTTATACCACGATCGTGGAGTTGGTTTTCTTAAGACTTACACACGATTTTCTGAGTTTCATAACTCTTAAGTCTTCATGGTATTTGAGTCCATTGATTCATACCCTTGATTCACACAAATTCCATACATTTGTGAGTCACTTTTGGTAACCCTAGAACACCATTGATGTTCAACCCTTTGTGAAGTGGACCGCTTCTTCCTCTTCATTGCAGCCCTACTGGAGAGGGATTGTTCCAGCCGCCAGCCCTACTGGAAAGGGTTTCTTCCAGCCGCGACTACAGAATCCGATACCCGAGGGTAATTCTTAGTCAATCTGTATTTCATTGTAATCCGATTGTAAACCGTCTTTTACAAATTATAGTGAATATACAAATGGTTTTGCCCCCGTGGGGGATTTTTCCTTAAACTTTGTGTGTTGAATTATTCTTGCATGATTTCATATTGATTCAATCACATCTAGTTGCATGCTTAGGGTTAATTTGGGTTAAAATTGGTGTTTATTATATTATTTCTTAATTGAACGCAAGCGCCAACTCTTTCAAATTGGTATCAGAGCAGGTTACGCCATTCTATTGCGTATTCCTTACTTCCGCAAAATTTTTCTAAAGATATCAATTTCTGAAATAAATTGATTTTTGAAAAGAGCGTGTTCAAATGGAGAAGTCATATTATAAAATGCCTATTTTTGACGGGTCAAATTATGCTTATTGGAAAGCCCGTATGAGGTCGGCTTTAAAAGCCATTGATGAACGTGTCTGGATTTTGGTTGAACGAGGGTGGACTCCTCCAACCGTGACTGTTGATAATGTGACCAACTTGAAACCTGACATCACTTGGACTGATGATGAATTTAAATGGTCGTCTTTTAACTCTAAGGGTCTAAGTGCTATTTCTGGGTCTATCACACCTGATGAGTTCAAACGCATAATGACTTGCACCACGTCAAAAGAAGCATGGGATATTTTGCAACTTACCCATGAAGGAACAAATGCTGTTAAAGAATCAAAATTGCAAAATTTAACAACTCAATTTGAAACCATCACCATGCATGAAAATGAATGTTTTGATGAATTTTATGCTAGGCTTTCTGACATTGTTAATACTAGCTATAATTTTGGTGAACATATTCCAAATGCTAGAGTTGTTAAAAAGATTCGTCGTTCCCTTCCTAAGCGTTTTATACCTAAAGTCACTGTGCTAAATTCCTTGGGTAATTTAAATACTCTAAAATTGGAAGAACTGGTAGGAGATTTACAAACTTATGAAATAGACATGTTTCCTAAATCTGCCAAGCCAAAAGATAAGGGAATTGCCCTTAAAGCCCAAGAGAGAGAAAGTGAGGGGTCGGCAAGAAAGAGAGTCGAGTCATCTAGAAAGATAGAAACTTCTGATTCTGAATGTGAGTTTGACATAGATGATTTGGCCTTATTTGCTAAAAACTTCAAGAAAATTCTGAAATTTAAGAAAAATGGGAATTTCAAAGATAAAAAGAATTTTCAGAAAAATAAGTTTGAAAAGAAAGATTTCAAAGAACCCCCTAAAGACAGTGAGAGGTGTTTTGAGTGCGACGGTAAGGGCCACAGAGCGTTTGAGTGTGCCACTCGTCTGAATAGGGAAAAGGGTAAAGCTGTCCTAAATGCTACCCTTAGTGATGACAGTGAGGTCGAGACGGTGGACTCGGGAGATGAGTCACCGCATGAGCGTAACTTCACCGCGTTCATGGCTAGTCATGTGAGTACTCCTAATGCATCTCACGACGATGAGGATGCTACTTCACATGGACACCTCGACAACGAGAGCGAAGAGATTGAGGGAGAGGAGGAAGGTAGTGAGGACGAGAGTAACCTTCAACGCGCCTACGCCGAGTTATATAATGAGTCTTTCAAAACTAAAAAACGTAACAAGACGTTAGTTCTTAGGATCACCGCGTTAGAAGAAGAGTTAGAAGAGACGAGAGAGAGAGAGTCCTCCACCTGCACCGCCATGAGAGAGAGAGAGTATGCATGGGTTAGTAAAGAGAATTTGCTTAGAGAGAAAGAGAGCAGTCTTGAGAAAGAGAAAGCGGACTTGACTAAATAAGTGGCTAGTCTTACGAATGAGCTCCATTCCTCCTTGGAGACTCGGAAGAAACTTGAAGCCCTTGTTGCCCAGCTTACTCAAGACCTTGAGAGAGCTAGGAAAGTCAAGGTACAAATCGAGGACATATCTGGGAAGATGGGAAAGATGCTCCTCGGTCCCGCTTTAGGTTTTGGTGACCGACAAGGAATAGGTTTTGATGGTGCCTCCACGTTCCAAATTACACCCGGACCAATTCCTGAGTTTACTACGACTCCTTATGGCCGTCATAAAAAACCAAGAAGGAGAGTTCGACCAAGAAAAGCAATTCAAGGTCCTCCTAATACTGTGCCCTTTTGCTCCCATTGCAAAAGAAACGGACACCTTAGGGATGATTGCTATAAGTTGGGTCGGACACGACGTACGTTTGCTCCACCACATCAGACTGATGAGTTTTCCAGTCTGAGAGAGCGTGTTGAGTTTCTAGCCGCCACATCACAGAGTTTGATAGAGGAATTCCGACGAATGACCTTACCATCAATGAATGCGCCCCGCATTCTGGCTAAAACCAACAACAACAAGGGAATACAAAAAGGTACCTACACTTGGGTTCCTAAGAAAGAGAAAAAGGCCCTTGTTGTCCATGTCGCTCTCAAAGCACATAATACCTCTTAGTGGTATTTTGATAGTGGATGCTCCAGACACATGACAGGTGATGCCTCATAGTTTACCCATCTTGAGGATTATAATGATGGGAGAGTCACCTTTGGAGATGGTAGCAAATCTAGCATAATAGGACGAGGTATAGTAGAGTTACCTGGATTTCCTAAGCTAGAGAATGTGCTGTACGTCAAAGGTTTGAAAGCAAACCTTATTAGCATCAACCAGCTGTGCGACGATGACTTTGCAGTAAAGTTTGACCGGGAAGCTTGTAAGGTCTATAATCAAGCCGGAAAACTTTTAGTGCAAGGGGTGAGGACAAAGGATAACTGCTATGGGACTGAGCCCACATCCTCACTTGTTTGCAACAGCGCCACGATCACTCCTATGGATCTGTGGCACCAACGTCTAGGTCATGTGAACATTAGAGACTTATCTCGTTTAGTCAAAAAGGACCTAGTACGTGGCTTACCATCACTTGGAAAGCCAACTTCCATGATTTGTGGACCCTGTCAGTTGGGAAAACAAATCCGTAGCCCACATAGGAAGTTGAATTCCATTACCACCTCCCGTGCTCTTGAGTTGATTCACATGGATCTTATGGGTCCTACTCGCACGGAGAGTCTAGGTGGTAAGAGATACATTCTCGTGATGGTAGACGATTTCTCTAGATACTCTATTGTAGGTTTTCTAAGAGAGAAATATGATGCTGTAGAATTTTTAACGACCAAGTGCCGTGTCCTGTAAAATCAACACGGGGTCACTATTAACAGAATACGTAGTGACAACGGCACCGAATTTAAGGAAGCAAAGGTGGATTTGTACTGTGATAGCCTTGGGATCAAACATGAGTTTTCTGCTATGAGAACTCCTCAGCAAAATGGGATTGTTGAGAGGAAAAATAGAACAATCCAAGAAATGGCTAGATCTATGCTTCTAGGTCGTAAAATTTCTAGGAGACTTTGGGCAGAGGCAGTGTCTACTGCATGCCACACGGTGAATAGGGTCTATCTGCGTCCACACACTCTTAAGACGCCTTATGAATTGTGGACAGGCAAGAAACCGAACCTGGCATATTTTCGTGTCTTTGGGAGTAAATGCTACATCCTACGGGATAGAGAGCAATTAGGAAAGTTTGACTCCCGGAGCGACGAGGGAATATTTCTAGGATATTCATCGAACAGTAGAGCGTACCGGGTTTTTAACCTGAAGAGCACTAAGATTATGGAATCAATAAACGTCACCGTGCAAGATGACGAACCTTCAACGGTTATTGATCCTAATCTTCAGTGTGAGGATGAGGATTGTTCTGACAGTGATTTACCTGTTCCTCTCTCACGCTCTGTGGACCCTACTCATGTGATAGGGGACACACCTGCTTGGGTTCGCAAGAGTCATGACCCTTCTGCCATTGTTGGTGATCCCACTCTAGGGGTCAAGACTCGTGCTCAGCTAGAGAACGTTGTTAGCCATCTTTGCTACACATCCAAAGTCGAGCCCAAGAACCATAAAGAAGCACTCAAGGATGAACATTGGATTTCTGCTATGCAGGATGAGTTGCTTCAGTTTAAAAAGAATAATGTCTGGGAATTAGTCCCCCGACCTAGTGATACTAATGTTATTGGTACCCGGTGGATTTTCAAGAATAAAATGGATGAAAATGGTACCATCATCAGAAATAAGGCTAGGTTGGTCGCTCAAGGCTACACACAGATAGAGGGTGTAGACTTTGGGGAGACATTTGCTCCTGTTGCGAGGCTTGAGTCCGTCCGTCTTCTGCTCGCCATCGCATGTCATCTACGCTTCAAGGTGTATTAGATGGATGTCAAGAGTGCCTTTCTGAATGGCATTCTACAGGAGGAAGTTTATGTGGAACAACCAAAAGGGTTTGAAGACCCTCAGCATCCCGAATACGTCTACTATCTGAGGAAAGCCTTGTATGGTTTGAAGCAAGCACCCCGTGCTTGGTATGAGAGGCTTACTTCCTATCTCTTAGCCCGTGGCTTCAAGAGAGGGGGAGTTGATATGACGTTGTTCGTCAGGAGAGATGACGGTGCTATTTTGGTTGCCCAGGTCTATGTGGACGACATAGTCTTTGGATCCACATGCTCCCAGCATGCTCACCACTTTGAGGAGGAGATGAAAAGTGAGTTTGAGATGAGCATGGTTGGTGAGCTTACATTCTTCCTTGGTCTCCAGGTTCTTCAGCTAGAGGATGAGATGTTCATCTCCCAATCCAAGTACGCTAGAGACCTAGTGAATAAATTTGGTTTAGACTCCGCTAAGCATGCACGTACACCTATGAGTACCACTACCAAGCTTAGTAAGGACACTTCAGGCAAGGACGTAGAGCAAACCTTATATCGGAGTATGATAGGTAGTCTTCTCTACTTGACTGCCAGTCGTCCCGACATCGCCTTTAGTGTTGGAGTTTGTGCGCGATATCAGGCATCCCCAAAAGAGTCACATTTACTTGCTCTAAAACGTATTATTAAATACGTGAGTGGGACTCTCTCATACGGTATTTGGTATTCCTTTGATACCGATGACCGTTTGTCTGCCTATTCGGATGCCGATTGGGCTGGGGATGTAGATGGATGTAGGAGCACTTCTGGTGGGTGTTTCTATTTTGATTCTGCTCTTGTCTCTTGGTTGAGCAAGAAGCAAAACTCCATCTCTTTGTCCACTGCAGAGGCTGAGTACATCGCCGCCGGGAGTTGTTGCACGCAACTCATGTGGATGAAGAAAATGTTGGAGGATTATGGGATTTCACAGGACACCATAACCATTTCCTGTGATAACACAAGCGCGATACACATATCCCGCAATCCTGTCCAACATTCGCGCACAAAGCACATCAGGTTACGCGAACACTTTATACGTCAGTTAGTTGAGGAGAAGGTCGTAACCCTGAGTTTTGTTCCTACCGACCGTCAGTTAGCCGATATTTTCACGAAACCTTTAGATGCCCTTAGATTTGAGAATCTTAGGAAGTCTTTGGGGATTTGCACAGTTGACTGAGGGGTTGGTCTATGTCTAGAATATGATGCTTCTTCATGTTCATATCATATGTTTCCTATTGCCAGTCTGTTTATATGTACCATAGCTTTGGTGTACAACTTTTATATTCTTTGTTATTATTCTTTGAAAAATACAAAAAGATTTCCTTTTTAGAAAAATTTTTAGAAAAACACAAAAAGATTTTATTTTGATAAAATTTTTGAAAAATTCAAAAAGAGATTTGCCCTTTATGGATGAGCATGTAAGATAGCCAAGTCACAACTTCATCCCATATATCCATGTGACTGTTTGATAGAGATTTGAGAGGCTACATCATTTCATCCATGTGCTTAACATTGATTGGAGTCCTTGAGATGTAATTAGTGATATTTCCTACATGCTTGACTCCTATATCCTTTATTGCACACATGCACGGCTATATTTGATTGTTGCACTTGTCAATCTCATGTTGGCTTGAGTGTTTCCATCTCAATCCTGTCTATACAATGTATAAAATGCGATAAAACTTGACAAGATTGGATTGCATGTAAAAACCGTTTTGGTGAGACTGTGTGTATATGTTCATAACGGGGAGGGGCTGCGAAAGTTGATCCTTATCCTTTGCGCAAAAGCCACCGTTAAAAAGGACCTAAAAAATGGAGGAAATTTAATATCCGAGGTCCTAAGAGGTTAAAAGAGCCCGAAAAAATTGAAAAGGCAATAAAAAGCAATTCATGCCATATATGGGCCATTTAGGTTTCACCATTAATTCTCCAAAGTTTGAGAATTTAGTATACCTCTATTCAAAATATAAATCTGAGGGAGTTTGGTTGGAGATTGAAAAACGGGTTTGCACTTCCTTGAAAGTCCTGAAAAAGCATGAAAATCATTTTGGACGTTATTGGTGTAGAAATCACTTTGAGCTTTGATTTGTAGATTTGATATAGTCAATGTCGTATATTTCCAATCTTTTACACCAAAGGAAGCATTTGAGTTCATTCGTTAGGAATATCCAATATTCATCGTGCACATATATCATGTTTGTATGCTTTGATTTTCCTATCGAAGTTTGTTCACACCCATTCTTTTACGCTATCACCAACTTGGTTGTTTTATGTTCATTCATGGTGTGATTTTATGCCTTGTGTCACCCCGGTACTTGATTGCTTGATTTACTTCTCTCATTTGTCTATTTGGGGACATCATAAAAAGGGGGAGAATGATGAATTATTTGATTATGGGGGAGTTTTGAAATTCTGAAATCTGGTATATACGCATATGTTTATTAACTCATTTCAAACTCGATACGTCACTTGGTATTTGCTTTATCTCATGTGTGTAGGTGCATCCTTGATAATCCCATAGTGCACACCCTGAAGAGAAAAGCGTTGAGATTTCTGAAGATTCGAAGAACAAACGATGCATCCTTATTCATTTGTACCACTTTCAGTTTTTGAGTTCATGGAAGGGTAGATTTGTATAGGCATTGTGATTATAGATAATTCGGATTTTTATGTTTGTTCCGGCATAGACATAGGGGGAGGTTTGTAAGGACATTTTGTCCAACATACTTATATATGTCATTAGCCGTAACACCGTTGAAGAAATTCAAGTTCATATCGTCATCAACGGAATCCGAGTATCGAATCAAGAAAGAAGAATTCAGAAATCCAGAATACCGGACCGGTCCGCCACAAAATAAACAGAACCGGTCCGCCTAGCCTCGGACCGATCCGCCTGGAATTTAAACAAACCGATCCGCCAGCGAACCGATCCGCCCAGTCCCGGACCGGTCCGCCTTGCACTTTTATGTCCAGAGAGCACCGGATCGAATGAGAACCGAATCTGCTTAAAATAAAACGAACCGATCCGCTATCGGACCGATCCGCCTAAGGCCCGGATCGGTCCGCCCTGGATAACCACGAACAGATCGTGTGCAGATTTTTAAGGGAAATGAATTCTTATTTATACCACGATCGTGGAGTTGGTTTTCTTAAGACTTACACACGATTTTCTGAGTTCCATAACTCTTAAGTCTTCATGGTATTTGAGTCCATTGATTCATACCCTTGATTCACACAAATTCCATACATTTGTGAGTCACTTTTGGTAACCCTAGAACACCATTGATGTTCAACCCTTTGTGAAGTGGACCGCTTCTTCCTCTTCATTGCAGCCCTACTGGACAGGGATTGTTCCAGCCGCCAGCCCTACTGGAAAGGGTTTCTTCCAGCCGCGACTACAGAATTCGATACCCGAGGGTAATTCTTAGTCAATCTGTATTTCATTGTAATCCGATAGTAAACCGTCTTTTACAAATTATAGTGAATATACAAATGGTTTTGCCCCTGTGGGGGATTTTTCCTTAAACTTTGTGTGTTGAATTATTCTTGCATGATTTCATATTGATTCAATCACATCTAGTTGCATGCTTAGGGTTAATTTGGGTTAAAATTGGTGTTTATTATATTATTTCTTAATTGAACGCAAGCGCCAACTCTTTTCCACTGCAGACCTCATTGTATTAAGACTGGAAATTAAAATCTCAAAATTTGGCAAAAAAAATATTTTTACTCATTTACCCTCATTTTTTAATATTTCCATTTGTTAATTTGATGCCGAGGCTTAAGTTGCAACAATGTGAAAACTTTGGAATTTATGTGCCAATTTTATACATTTAGGATTTGAATGCAAAAAGATACTAAACTTCCTGATAATAGCGTGTCAATAACCCTTAAAAGAAAGTTGCCAAAGGTGTAAATTAATATAATAAATTAATCAACCCCATGTTTTCTCTCATTAAGATATCTATGTCATTCACTCGACTTTTTCATTTTCTGAATCACTTTTACGTTAACTAAAATTTTAGATATTATTAATATTCGAGTTAGTTACACTTGGCCCCCCTGAACTTTGCCCCTATTAGCATTTTCCCCCCATTCTTCCAATTTTGTCAAATAAGCCCCCAAACATAGAAAACAACGACAATTAACCTTCTCCCATCTAAATCCATTAACTTTTAGCGTTAAATGACACGTGACAACCCTTTCTGACTTTTTCAAAAGGTTATTTTGGGTATTTTACCCATTTTTAAAAACCCTATTTCTCATTCCTCTCTCTCTCTCTCTCTCTCTCTCTCTTAACTTATTCTTCCTTTCTCCCTCTCTCTCCCTCTCTCACTCTCATGAACATACATACACCCACAAACACCCACGAGCAAATCTAGGGCTGGAGAAAGGGGGTTGGTGGCAGGGGGTGGGGGATGATTGGGCTGGTTGGGGGGGGGGGGGGGTGTAGGGGTGTAAACGGATCGGGTCTGGATAGGGGCTAGGTATATCCAGATCCGATCCGGGTATATTTTTAGCGGATCGGGTCTTACCCGATTACCCGACGGATCTCAGAAAATGGATCCAGACCCGGATCCGTTAAGGCCCCGGAGACCCGACCCGAATATATATATATATATATATATATATATATATATATATAAGAGTTTTATAAAAAAAGTTTTATATTATAAAAACAGTTTTACATACATATTTACATATAAGTTATATATAATAGTAAAACTTATATGACTTACATGTAAATATGTATGTAAAACTATTTTTATAATATAAAACTGTTTTTATAAAACTGTTTTTTTATATATAAAACTGTTTTTATAAAACTATTATATATAACTTATATGTAAATATGTATGTAAAGCCGTTTTTATAATATAAAACTGTTTTTATAAAACTGGTTATATATATATATAAGTTAGTTATATATATATTCAGTAACTATATGTAAGACTATATATATATATATAATATTATATATAAATATATATTTATTATATTATATATATATACACATTTGGATCAGGTCCTTATCGGATTGGAGTCATGTATATCCAGATCCGGTCCATTAACTAATCTGGTAATCGGATAATCGGATCTATAAAATTTGCTCAGATTCGTTAATTTAGGTCGGGTCCGGATTGGGTCCGGGTCCAGCCCCGGTCCATTGACAGCCTTAGGGGGTGCACAGGCCGAAGGTGAGTAGATCAATCGATCTGTTTTTTTTTTGTCATCTTTTCAATCTCTCTCTCTCTGTCTCTCTCTCTCTCTCTCTCTCTCTCTATATATATATATATATATATATATATATATATATATATATATATATATATATATATAACTCTTTTTCTACAATTTTTTCTGAATATCTATCTTTGTGCTAGATATGTACTTTTTTGAAAATCTATCTTTGAGCTTGGAATGTTTTTTGCTGGATTACGTTTTTTTTCTTTATATATGTTCTTCTTTCAATATATGTTTTTTTTCTGTTGTAAATAAGGATATATTTTTTCTTGGAAATAATTTTTTTGCGGTAAATATTTTTTCAGGGAATTATTCTTTTTGTTTGAAATAAATATTTTAACTCCATTTTTAATTCTAAAATATGTTTTTTTAGGTAATATGGGTTCTTCAAATATTAATCGGGGGGGGGGGGGGGGGTTGATGATTTTTTTTAGCTTAGGGTTTCTAGTGTTTATTTCCAAATATTATTTTCATGGGGGAAAATCTAATCCAGAATTTTAATTTATATTTTTGTAATTTTTTTTATTTGAAATGATTTTCAGTTATTATTTGAATTTTGTTTTTAATTTTTAATTTTTTATTGAAAAATTGTTTTTATGTAGATTTTGGACAAAAAAAAATCTGCTTTATTTATTTTCTGTTTTTATCTATCTTTGTTATGTTTTTTTTAATATTTGGTATATCTTTTTTAATTTTTATAACTTTTTTCAGTAGAAATGTTTTTGAAAATAAATATTAGTATTTTAATTGAAATAAGTAATTATTTTTCAGTGAAAGCCAATAATTTTGATTTAGAGATTTAGTGTATTTTGGCGTATTTTACTGCATTTTTTTAGAATTTTACTCTAATTTCCAATAAATATTTGTATTTTAATGTTGTTAGTGAAATCATTAATTATTGTTTTTAGTGAAAATCAGTAATTATTTTTTAGAATTTTAATGTATTTTGGTGTATTTTTAGTGTATGTTAGTGAATTTTCAAAGAAATATTAGTATTTTAAGTTTTTTTTTAGTGAAAATAGTAATTATTTTTTTTATTGAAAATTAGTAATTATTTGTAGAATTTTAGTTTATTTTTTGTATTTTTAGTCTATTTTTTTTAGAATTTTAGTGTATTTGAGCGTATTTTCCAATAAATATTAGTATCTTAAGTATTTTAGTTGCAATCAATAATTATTTTTTAGCGAAAATCAGTAATTATTTTATAGAATTTTAGTGTATTTTTGAAAAGTATTTTGGTGTATTTTTGGTGTTTTCTTAATTTTTAAATTTTTTTCTATTATTTAAAGATTTTTTAAAAAATTAATTAAGTTTGGACGCAAATACCCTTACTTATTGGCCTGTGTCATGCATATGCTTAACGATTCCCGCAATAAATTAATAGAGTTAGACGACAGGGGATTATTTGTACTATTTTTTAATGTATGAGCTGGTATTTGAAAAAATTGAAAGAATGGGGGGAAAAGTGTCAAAAGAGGCAAAGTTCAGGAGGTACAAGTGTAATTAACCCTTAAATTTCTTAATGGTTTATCTATACAATTTATTGCTTATCCTTATTGTATGAATGGATCATTTTTATTTTTTCCTAATCCACAACTTGTGATATGGATGCTAATAATATGAAGGCCGTGTGATATTGATTCGAGAAAGAATATATGAAATCAGACGATAAAACTTGCTCATTTTAATTTTATATTCTTAGGGTTTAGATTTGGAGATTTTTATACTTCTGGTGCACTTTTGAGCAAATGGACAGACTTTTCCATTTCAGTGAAATATTAAATTAATCTATATTTGTATATACGTTATTGTCAATTGGATAAAACAAATAACACACTAGCCTAATTCGGGTACAATGTTTGTATTCGTAGACTCGTGTGTCACGTGTTATGGAAAGAAATAATAGTTACTTTGGCTAAAATTAACATTAAAAAAAATAACGATATCTCAAAATTAGAATTGGTTTTGCTAGGCATAGCCAAAGCAGGGTGGACCTACCCAATCCCGAAGAGGGGCGGCTACACCGACAAAGTTTTCGGATTTTTTTCTGTAAAAAAAAAATTATGACTTATATGTAAGTTTCTAAAATATAAGGCAACAAAATATAAACTTTTCAAATTGGAGGGCGAACCGCGCAAATATTTTAATTTGAAGCCAAAACAAAACAAACTTACTTTCACCGTTTCTTCTAGACTGTCGTTCTCTCAGTCTCCCTCTTTCTCTCGATCGTCGGCAGTGCTGTTAATGTAAGTTTTTTATCCCTCGTATGATTTCTTTGTAATTACAAGTTGAATATTGTTGGGATTAGTTGAATATTTTAGCTCTCGTGTTGTTGGTTGCTGCTGACTATTTTAATTAGTTGAGGGATCCTTTGAGAATTTTAGTTTTATTGGTTGTGGAAATTTGATTAATTTTTTTATTTTAAAAAATATTGTTCTTCCTTTTTGTTTTATTGCTTTGTTATTTAATATTGACAATAATATTTATTTGATAAATTTTAAGCTCAATTATCCAAAAGTTCGTCAAACTTTTTTTTAATATACATTTAGTCCATACCTTTTCTATTATGTTCCAAAAAGTTCTCAAACACCCATTTAATCAACATTATCTTATTTTTAAAGGTTCGTGCTAACGACATTTTCATCCACCTTCCTCCCCCCCCCCCCCCCCCCCCCCCCCAACCATTCCCCACTGACCCTCGCAAAAGCTTTTTTTTTGTTTTGTTTTTATGTGATGAGTAACTTTTTAAGTGTTCCAAGTGTTTTTGTCCGTTAGAAAATTGGTAACTATTTTACCAATTGTAATTGCTGATTATAGTTGTTGTCATTTAATACATGAAATTATATAGGTTAAAAAACTAAAAATTTGTCTAAAATATTCGTCTATGGGGTTCTCGCTCCCAATCCCTCGATCATGGTTCAAAAAATTTTACATTCACGAAACAAAAGTTCTAACTCCGCGGCTGACCAAGGTGTGGTACACAGTTATTGCATTAAGTGGGTTAGAAACCATGTTTGTATATGGCACCAACATGCATTAAAATTGCTGTGGCATGGTGGGGCCTACCGCTTCGGTAATGGACTGAATATAAACTGCATAATATGCAAGATATAGTTGTATATGTAAATGGAGAAATAAACCTCTTGCCAAAGATCATCTTCCTGATGATATTAGCGCAGTAGTGCTGGGACACCTTTCTGATGCTCACTATGCCTTCTCCAGTGGAGCATTGATTGTGGACATAACGGACGAGATGGTCGGCTTCTTCAGCTCTTTTTTGGTGAAGCCACACGTGCCTAGCTTGCGAAAGCACCTCGGTAGCCAGGACTTTCCTCATTTTCTTCCATTGCTCACCTAATGGGGTCATTACTGTGGTTAGGTAATCGCTGCTGGCATGGTATGCCGCCATGCTAGTAGGCCTAGATGAGAAAATAGCGTCTTGTTCCTTTAAAAACTCGCAAGCAATCTCAGGGCTTGTAACCGCGATGACATGGACATTGCCAAGACGGATACAGGCGATTTCAGTGTTCATTTTGTCCATGAGGCCTAGTATCCATCGGAACGTTGGCCTGTTCATTAGCATCTCAGGGAGATTACCAATCAATGGCCAGGGTTTTGGGCCGGGTGGAAGTGGTTTTGAATTGGATACTATCCTATTGCGCACAAGTTGGTGCTTCAAAAATATGAAAATTAATGGCGTTAGTAGCAAAACACCATAAAATATCAACACCCCAAATGCCTCATCTATAGGAGAGGATTTTTTGCTATGAACTGAATTATTGGTCTTCATGCTCACTCAGTCACTCACTCAAAAAACAATTGTGTAGTTTTATAGTGTTGGCGTTTTATACTAGTTTCTATGAGCTATCTAGCCTTTCATTTGTTATCCGTACCACAAATAATTGGCCGCCAAAAATAAAAAAATAAATCACCTAGAAAATAAAGAAAGCAAATTACGGACACTTACCACTTACGCATGTCTTTTTAAAGTTTAACACCTAATATCCTTACTCACATATTTTTCAATTTGGTTAGTGTAACAATTCTTATTTTTTCACGTATATGCTGGCCAGCAGGGCCGGTCCTAAGATTAAGACTGCCCTGTGCGAAATTCAATTTAGGACCCTTCTAAAAAAATATTGTACAAAAATATTAAATACCTAAAATGGGCCCTTAAAAAATTAAACTTATTTTTTATGGCCCATTTTTGTTGGGTGAGATTTTTGGATAGTTGAATCATTCTTTATACATATTATTTTTGGGTAGTTAAAAAAATGGACCCTAAAAAACTAAACTTATTTTAAAAATTGATATTTTTAATATAAATAAAAAAAATTTGGACCCCTATAATATACATATATAGGTGCATATTCTAAAATGGCCCTGTGTCATTGCTCACTTGGCACATGACCAGGGCCGACCATGCTGGTCAGATATGATACGTCGATACATCAATTAATACAATTCTCAGCACCAACGTAAAATAAATTATATATTAAAGGCTTATAATTAAATTTTAAATCAATATTTCCATAATATCTATACTAATATAAAACGCATTGCGTGTTATAAATTTTGGCCCTCAATAAACTCTCCATGTGGCAGCACAAACATTTACTAATTTGTATCCCTTTGTTTATTCTCCCTTCGTATTCTCATTCTCTTATTATCGCATCTCTTTATTTTTGCTTGTCTTTGACTGTCCAACTTCACACCCATAAAATTAATGGCATTAGTAGCAAAACACCATAAAATCTCAACACCCCAAATTCCTCATCTCCAGGAGAGGATTTTTTGCTATGGACTCGATTAATGGTCTCCATGCTCACTCACTCACCCAAAAAACACTTGTGTAGTTCTAAGGTGAACGGTATTTGGCTTTTTATACTAGTTTCTACGAGCTATCTAGCCTTTCATTAGTTATTCATTGCCAGGGGCGGAACTAGAGGTCAGCTGGGGGGGTCTCCAGCCCGCCCCTAAAAAAAAAAAAAAAAAAGTAGTGTTAATTATTAAAAAAAAAAAAAGTAGTGTTAAAATTTAACTTCAGCCCACCCGAAATTTAAATTCAGCCCACCCTTAATTGGAATTTTGATGATTTTCGTCAAAATGTTTTAAATAACCTCAAAAAATTCGGCTCGGAGGCTCCCGCCCCCGAACCCCCGACATTAGCCCGTCCCAGCGTCAAATCCTGGTTCCGCCACTGTTCATTGCACAAATAATTGACCCCAAAAAATAAAAAATAAATAAATCACCTCAGAAAATAAAGAAAGCAAATGACGGGCGCTTGTCACTTACACACGTCTATGTTTAAAGTCAAACACCTGATATCCTTACTGGCGTATTTTTCGAATTGGTTGACATAAAAAACATAAATTATAAGATAGTGTGAAGAGAGTTAAATTAATGGTTTTTTTTGTCACTCTTAATACAGGAATTGTGTTTGCCTCTCTAAATATGTGATTGTATGGAGTGAAAAAACGATGTAAAAAAATAATTTGTCATTTTTCTCAATATTACTGAAAGAGATAATTAATGTTTACCATACTTTTAGCTCTCTACTATGCACAAATATGATTTAATTTGTAATAATTTTATGTACATATATATACACACACATACACATACATACGTACACACAGACACTTTTATTTTAAATATTTTAAAAGCAAAGGTCGGGAGAGGGTTTGAATAATTGAAATTAGATTGATTTGAGTAATTCTATTCATTAAATTGGACTAGGTTTTTTGAATAAATGGAATTAGTTTGTGTCTAGGAATGGCCAAAGGTCGGTATAGGGTTTTGATGGAACCCTAGAGTTTCACTATGGCTTCTCGTATGAGTAGGGGTGGCGAATCGTGTTTTTGGATCGTGTTTCAGCCCGACACGACACGACATGACAAGAATTTTACAGTCACGAATGCGATACGACACGGATTCGTATTTTTTTAGTTGTCACAAACACGACTTAAATAGAATACGACACGACACGAATAATACGATTTCTTAAATTTCACACCAGATTAAACATAAATAAACATGATAATCCGAATAAAAGTACGATTAGCTCGGCAAGATACGATAACTCGACTAACACGACTCATAATTTTGACACGAACACGACATGATACGACACGACTTCGTGTCAAAAACCCGAGACATGCATGAACACGATATATTGTGTCAATTTTGGGTCAATTTCGTGTCGTATTTTCATGCCGTTTCTAAAATTTTCACCCCTACGTATGTGTTTAGCGAGAAATAAATGTTGGAATGAGTAGGAACATGGCGTTCGGGGGGATGTCATGGATTGGTCTCATTAACTAAAAGTAATTGCATTTTAATTTATTCTTTACACCCCCCCCCCCCCCCCACACACACACACATAACAAAAATAAATAAATAATTCCCCTAAACCACTCCCAGTCTCTCTTGTTCCTCTCAACCTCTCTCACTACCTCAAGTCACCACTGAGAGGACCAATATAATATCTCGTAGTTTCCTTGCATTATTCAAATGAACTAAATTGTGAAATTTGACTCGTATAATTATTTTGAAATGTGTTGTCACTATATATTTTTTTATATATGTTCTATATTTAAATTTGAATCAATTTTAATATTTAAATTGAAATCGAACTTAATGTATAGTAGTAAATTAGCAATTCTTAATAAGTGACTGTGTATTCTAGGGGACTATGGAATGGTAAGGAGTTTGATATTTGGGGTTCCTTTTTTTGGATTATACCCATGATGTCAGGTACCATCAAATGTGAAATTATTTTTTAGAATTCGGTATTACGCTAAATGAATAAATAATTTCATAATTGATTTTGGACTCAGACTGGTTAGAATATAAGGTGATTTGGTAATGTATTTCAATTTGTCATTAGGATGCGTAGAATGCCCGTTTAACACTTAAAATGATTAGTTTTAAGCCATATGGGTTGGTATATGTGTTGGGTAGTATTTTGGAACCTTTGGAAGTGTATTTAGGTTAATTTGTTTGAGACCCATATGGGGTCTAACCCTAGTGTTTGGATCAGTAAAATTAGAAGACCATTAGGTTAATATAATTTTATTCTAACACTTTTATAGAGAAACCCTAGAGATAAAGAGAGGAGGTGATTTGGAGAAGAGAGGAATTGGAGGTCTAAGTTTGTAATTCATCTAATTTTCTATTGGAGACAAGTTTAGCTAGTGTAGGAATATGTTGGGGTCGAAATAATTAGTGATCTTATATCACTTATAAATGCGGAAGCCAATTTTATACAGATTTTACCTTTTTATCCTAAACATGAATCTATTGTGATAAAAAAATAAAATAAAATAAAGCATTCAATAAAGGCCAAGTTTCAGAAAAAAAAACTTCACTTTGAAATCTACGAGGTAGTCGACTTACAAACCACTTGACAACCGCCATAATCATTAAGCAAAAATTTTCGTAAATCTCTAGTAAAAAACTATGATCCTCACAAGAATCACAAGACCGCAGTCCTCCGTCAGCCTCAGCCTTCGTCTTTAGTAATGAATCTCCTCAAGTATCACAAGTCATTCATAAGGAGATCCTTTCCACAAGGTGTATGCAAAGATACTAAACTTTCTAGGGATTTAAACGAATCGACAAGGAAAATATTCAAGGATTCTTTGTTGTGAATTAAACAAGTGTTTTTATAGCACAAAAGGTGATGAACTTTTGCAAAAGTAATACAGAAACGTATCTGACAAAAATCTTAATTGTTATGAACACTAAACAACTATTTATAGGCCATTCACAAATTTTAAAGCGACGCGATCATTCGAACGATAAATAGACTTTGTTTTAAGGACATTGAGATGTCGTTCGAACGACTTCAGCTTCGCTTATAACGACCTTATGAAAATTGAAACAATAAGGCGACCTATCTAACGACATGTTAATCTCGTTTGAACGAGATAAAACATAAAATATTTTTCTTTTTTGAAATAAAAATTTCTTGCCCGTCTTTTGAAAAAAAAACATCCCAAACATTAATTCCATAAATTAATTCAAACTATAAATTGTTTCTTACCTTAACGGGATATCAGGAAGTCTTTAAATTTGGAGATGCTCGAGTTCGATTCGTCTTGACGGTGCATGACAATTTGTAACGGGATACGCCAAACTAGTCTAAAACTATGTTAGTAATAATGTTGAAAAAATTATTTTTACAAATCTCACCCTTTGGCTATTCCAGTACAAAACAAACAAACATGACTGAACACCAAATTAAAATCAAAATATCCTTATGACAAAGGTCCTAATACCTTTACTAACCCTAGAACAAAATGGTATGAGTCTCTATCTTCAAACTTCTTCTTCTTCCTTTTTCGTAAACTTTGTCTTCAATAGTGTATCTTGAATTCCGCTTTAATTATCTACACACACGAGACAAAAATTTATACCTCTCTACGCATCGAGTTTCAAACAATGTAAAACTCATAAATCAACTTTCCCCCATAAATCAAACTCATTTTAATTCCCCCCCCCCCCCCTCTTTGTTTTTGTTATTCATGAAAAAATAAGCATAACTAGGTATCATTGTGCAAGCCTATTGATTTCCAACTAAACACCCTCACAAGATAAACATTATCATATTTCATTCTTTTCTTTTGAAGTGATTTTTTTGCAAGATCAAACAAACTAACTTGTTTTGGCCCTTTTTCTGTAAATTTTTCTTTTCTATTGCCTTTGTTTTTTCTTGGTCTCTTTTAAAACGACGGCTTTCATGATGAGTCAATCTGTCTCTTGTAACAATTTTCCGTATACACTCATATTTTTTCAATAATAAACAAACTCTCACGGGTAACAGATTTTAGATACACAAATCCATCATTGTCAAATAAACATGTTGAAGAAAAAAATTAATAAGGACAAAATTTCCAATTGAGTCCATTGTAACTATTTGACTTATTCCCAAGACAAAATATTGTATTTGAGTCATCGATAGATTTTTAATTGTCATGATCCCACACAGTCTATGAAATAAACTTTATTGAAGACGTTGAGACCAAGCTACAAAGAATTATCATGTCGAGATTAATTTGGTGCTCGTTTCACGTCTTCATTGCATTACGATCTCTAAGGTATGAATGTATAATGTTTATGGGACTCAGAAAATGTTTTTAGAATTTTATTTTTATCAAAAAATGTTTTAAAGAGTTTTAACTTCATTTATGTTGAGATAAGGATTGTTTAGATTCGTATTGAACATTCCCTTTTGTTTAGAAGGATTAAATGACACTTCCAATCATTCGAGTGACATTGCAAGGTCGTTCAAACGAGATGAACATGTTGTTCGAGCGTCATGGACATTTTATTCAAGCGACATGGACATTTCTTTCGAGTGACATGCTGATCTCGTTCAAACGATGCGCCGACTTAACATTTCTATTTAAGGTGTGTTTCACTCAGAATTTCGTAAGTTGCATAACTAGAAAATCAATTTACATACAGTACATTTTCTTCACAAGTTTTCTAAGGTTTTCAAAGTCTAAAAACATCCTTAGACTTTCTTCATACTCCCATGCTATAGAGATCTTGGTTTTCATCAATGGTGTTTGTTCATCACTTTGAACGTTGGGTTTTGCGGTGAAGAAGCAAAGGAGTTCTTGTTCAGCATCGTAGATGTTGCTAAGCTATATCAGTGGAAATTGAGACATATATGGACACACATACTATGGATGAGCATCGTAGAAGGGATTCTGCATGGGAACTATGGAGGAGTGTTTGAATGATTAGAGGAGCGGTAAGACTTATGAGGGATCAAGTCATTGAGTAAGTCTACCGTCTTTACTTTGTAATACCATATCATAGTGATTGTCTGCTTTGGGCTATTTAAGGTTTTTTCCCTTAGTGGTTTCCTTGTACATCCGACGTCACTTTTGTGAACTTATTTATTTTACTTGCATGTTTAGGATTAAACAAGATAAAATTGGGCTTAACTAAAATCGGTTTACATACTTGGTGCGATTTAAAATTTTGGAAAAAGTATTTCAAAAATATAATTCGTTTTGACATCCTTAAAACACATTCGAAAGAAAAAAGGGCATACAAATTGGTATCAGAACTAGAAACATGTTTTTTAATGGGTTGATCCCTTGTGTTTTAAAGGGTGAATTTTGAAGACTATGAAATTTTTAGAGCTCCAATTTTTTATGGAACTAACTATGGTTATTGAAAAATATGAACGAGAAGTGCCTTGGAATAAAGTTATGAGCGTGTGTGGTTAGCGGTCGAAAAGGGTTTGACACCACCTGTCACACGAGAGGGTGAGGCTACTACTTTACAAGACCCGTTGAGTCATGAACTGAAGACAAACATAAACTTGCACTTTACAACTCTAAAGGTCTTCAAGTTATTGACTCATATGTCACACCGTAATAGTATAATAGAATCATGCCGTGTGAAAATTTAAAAGACGCTTGGGATATACTTGCACTTACTCACACGGGCACTAGCACGGTTAGAGCGTCTAAACTTCAAAATATAACCACACGGTTTGAGATGATTAAGATGCTAGAGAGTGAGCCGTTTGATGAGTTTTATGTTAAATTATCAAATATTGTCAACTCGTCTTTAAATGTGGGAGAAAAAAAATACTCGACAACTGAGTTATAAAGAAAATCTTAAGGTCGTTGTCGAGTAGATTTGATGAAAAAGTAACTATTTTGAACTACTTGGGTATGCTTGAATCGACAATACTTGAAGAGATTGTAGGTGACTTATAAAACATATAAACTCGATATGTTTTCCTCCAAGAAAGTGCCAAAGAAAAAAAAGGGCATTGCTTATAAAGCACGGAAGGAGGAAACTAAAGTTTCGGATGATGATTTCGATTTCGATTTTGAGGATGTAGCCCTGTTGGCAAAGAAATTCAAAAAAATTCCTAAGTTCAAAAAGCAATCGAAATATGCCAAAAGACTTCAAAAATTCAAGAACAATAAGGTAGATCCCGCCCCTAAGGATAAGAGTGAGAATTTCAAGAGGGTTGAGTCGGATAGGTGTTTTGGGTGTGAAGGTTATGGGCATGAGTTTTTCGAGTGTACCACTAGACTTAAGAAAAAGGGAACGAAACTGATAGCATATAATGCCACCTTAAGTGATAGTGAACCGGAAGAGGGAGAGAGTTCCCCCATTGAGTGTAACTTTATAGTATTCATGGCATGTCATGTGAGGAGTGATGATAAATCTTCCCATGAAGATTCTCATGTGCATGAAACTTCTGAGGCCATTGAGTGTGAATCCAAAGTGAGTGAGCATGGAGCTATTGAGGATGAGGATATTGATGTAGGAGAGTTGCAAGTTGCCTTTAGTGAGTTATATACGAAAGAAGTAAAGGTGAAAAAGGCCAACTTGAAACTGCAAGCTAAGTTGAATGAGCGTTCCATAGAGAATAATGATGCTTTGATTGAGGATCTTAGGGCACGTGAGAAGTGGTTGACATTTTGGTAATTATTCCCATCGTGTTTATTCTTGCATTCATTGTGGTAAGAAATGTCACCTTAGACATTTTTGCTATAACCTTAGAAATCCTACTAGGAAGTGTAAGAATAAATTCGTTTCGGTTCCCAAAACTCCCATGCATAATTTCACACCTACTTGGGTTAGGAAATTGGACTTAGAGGCTTTAGGAATTATACTTCATGGTTCTTGTTTGGTTCTACTTGATTCTTCCCATGCTAAATCTAAAGGATGATTGTGTTGCCATGTTTGTCATACGTTAGTCTTTACATCATGATTTATATATTTTCAGTGTTATAACATGAGTATCTTTTATATTATTTGTTTTTCCATTTATTGAGTCTTAATTGAAAAATAAAAAATAAAATTTTAATAAATTTTTTCGAAAAATACAAAATATTTTTGGTTTGAAATATTTTTAGAAAAACACAAAAAGATTCTCGGTTTATTTTTTGTGTTGTGAGTGTTCATGTTTGATGTGGCATATTAGTGTGCTTGGACCCCCATGATTTCATTATCCACGTGGCTAGGAAATTTGGTTATAATTATTAATGCGTTGAATGATCTTAACCATTGTATTAATGGGGTTGTTCAAAGTTGATATTCATTTGAATTTGAGTTTGTATATACGCCATCTTTTCACACATGCACGAGTTTATATCATTATTTGACATCTCATTCATCTTTGAGTTTGGTAAGACATTCTTATCTCAATTTTTTCATCTATGAGTAACTAGACTTAGGAGGAGGTGTGCATGTAAGAACAGTTTATCGCAAGTATTGATATTTCTTAAATTGAAAAAATGATGAGTGTTCACGATAAAGTACTACAAGTGAATAAAAATCACGTCGTGAAAGCCACCATTTAAAAGAGCAAAAAAAAAATTAAGGCAATAAAAATAATCATATGCCAAAATAGAGCCAATATGATATCTATAACCTGAGAAAATTGGAGACCTCAAAAGATCTTGAATATATATATATGAGGGAGTTTGAATGGAAAATTTAATCGGTTTTGCACCACGAATCCTTATGTTGAAAAATCGTATCATCATGCTATTGTTTGTGGAATCGTTAAAATTTCGGATCTGTGTGCATGATGTTTTTTTAGTTCATTTAGCTCAATATATTAATTGTCACATATGATTAAAACTAAGATTGATGACATTTAGCTATCATTTACAGCTTCTTGACCGTTTGAATGTGTTGGAGTTGTGATTCATTTGTTGTATTTCGCGCCCATTCACTCCATATCCATGTTTGAGCACATTGGTACTATGTTGGTATGAAACTCACATTTGTTTTACTTGATTTTTTTTTTTTATATTTCGAGTCTGTTTTGCTACCGTTTGGTATTTTTATTTGACATTTTCAGGAATTTTTTTCACTAGGCGAAACTTCATGAATTTTAGTGTTGTAATTGAGAATTTTTGATGTCGTTTGAATGACATATGGACTTCGTTTGAGCGACAAGTCTATGACCCTTGATGTATTGATCTCGCAAGGTTTGCGCGACAGAATGCAAAGTGCCAAGTATGGGTCGCGTGAAGGTCACTTGATAGGTTTCAATGCACGATAGCTTACTATTTTGGGTTATTTGATGTTGCTTAATGGTTGGTTCAAACGACATGCAAAGTTGTTCAAGCGACCTAGCAATGTATTGAAGCGACTTCTGAGCAATTTTTCAGGATTGTTTCTGTTTCTTACATGCTACGCTTTACTGATGATATCATACTGATTTTATGCTTTTAGGCAGTTTATATGTAGTATATGATGATTATGCATGATTGTTTTTACTGCATTATTCATTTAGTCACATTATTACTAATTTTGATAATTCATCTTTTTTTACTTCTATTTGCTAGGTACGATTTAGTATCGTTTGATTATTTTTAGCTGACAGTTTCAGTTTATCTGAATATGCTTCATTGATTATTCTTGCTCTATTTGATGTCTTTTATATTTTTCACATATAGTCTATTCGAGACAAAAATTGAGAGAGATTTATGTGATATAGGGGGAGTTTTAAGTACATAATTTTTGTTGCATTACAAGTTGATATCATATGCTTTCATGCTCATATATCCTGATTTCAATGTCGTTTTCAATTTGGTATCAAAATATTTTGTTCACATATTTAACAAAAGATTTGTTTTTACATATTGGTATTTTTATATCATTTGTTCCTCCATATTTCACTGGGTATTTATCTGTTTCATGTGTGTAGGTATTCTTTAGCAAGTCAAGATTTGAAGACTACATCACATTCAAACAATTCATGCTTGTCGGACCATCATTACTAGTCGTGTCTTGTAACTCTTGATTTTAGATTTTCAGGGATGGGATTTAGGCGTGATACGGCTTGACAACCCGACTTAGGCTTTCACTATTATGGTTTTGTCCCGGAATAGTCAAAGGGGGAGATTTATAATGAAAAAATTTCCAATTGATTCCATTGCAAGTATTTGACATATTCCTGGAACAAAATATTATTTTTGAGTCATAGATAGATTTTTTATTATCACGATCCCACACAGTCTATGATATAAAGTTTATTGAAGACGTTGCGGCTAAGCTTCAAAGAATTATCATGTCGAGATTAATTCGGTGCTTTTTTCATGATCTCGTAGGTATGAATGCATAATGTTTATGGGGCTCGAAAGATATTGCAAGGATGTTATATTTATTAAAAAATATATTTTTAAATAGTTTAGCTTCGTTTATTTTAAGATAAGGATTGGTTAGAGTCGTATTAAACCTTCCCTTTTGTTTAGAAGGATCAAAGGACACTTGTAGTCATTTGAGCGACATTACAAGGTCATTTAAGTGAGATGAACATATCGTTCGAGCGACATGGCAATTTCGTTCGAGCAACATACTGATCTCGTTCAAACGATGTGCCGACTTAACTTTTCTATTTAAGGCGTGTTTCAATTAGAATTTCATAAGTTGTAGAGTTGGGAAATTAGTTTACATACAGTACATTTTCTGCACAAATTTTATAAGGTTTTCAAAGTCCAAAAATATCCTTAGAATTTCAAGATCCGAGTTTCCATACTCTTATGCTATAGAGATATTGGGTTGCACCATTGGAGTTTCTTCATCACTTTGAACATTGGGTTTTTCATTGAATAAGCGAAGGAGTTTGTGTTCAACATCATAGATGTTGCCAAGCTGTATCGGTGGACACCGGGATATACATGGATGCGTGTGTAATGGACGAGCATCGTATAAGGACTTATGTGTGGGATTGAGTGGTTGAAGGATCAGAGGAGTGTTAAGACTTGTGGGGTATCGAGTCGTTGAGTAAGTATATCATCTATATTTTGCAATACCATATCATAGTGACTGTCTATCTTGGGTAGTTCGAGGTTTTTTCCCTTAGTGGTTTCTGAAGAAGCGAAGGAGTTCTTATTTAATATCATAAACGTTACCAAGTTTTATGGGTGGACACTAAGACATACGTGGACATTTGTGTTATAAATGAGCATTGTAGAAGGATTTATGCATGGGCATTATGGAGGAGTGGTTGAAGGATCATATGTCCATCAAGATTTATGAGGGATCGACTTGTTGAGTAAGTCTATCGCATGTACTTTATAATACCATATCATAGTGATTGTCTAGCTTGGACCGTCCAATGATTTTTCCCTTAATGGTTTTCTCGTGCATTCGGCGTCTCTTTTGTGAAATTATGTATTTTACTTGTATGTCAAGGATTAAACAAGATAAAATTGGGTTTAACTAAAATTAGTTCACATATTTGGTGCGGTTTAAAATTTGAAAAATAGTTTTTCAAAAATATAGTTGGTTTTAACATCCGGAAAACACATTTGAAAGAAAAGGGGCCTACACGAGAACATCTCACTAAGATCAAATACACACATGAAGTAAAAATACAACAAGCTCGTGTATGTGTGTTCAGAGGCGTATACAAAATCGAATTCATTAGGTAAACCAGGTCCAAATAACTCCATAAACATAGTTAAGAACAATTTAAGTATCTAAAGTCATAACCAAATATCCTAGCCACATGGAATTTGCATAATGAATTGGATTTAAACACACAAATTGTGTAAACCAAAATACACAAAAATAAAAAATCTTTCTGTATTTTTTAAAGATTTTATCAAAATATTTTTTTTATTTTTTTTAATATGACTCAATAAAGGAAAATATAATATATAAAGATACATGCGTCATCAAAATAGCAAACAAATATCATGAATCCCAAACTAGTGTATGATAAACATTATCATGCAAGTAAACAACGATAAGAGATAGCATGTGAAGCATCATGTGCAAGCAAGTGAGAATTAACCAACCTAACATTTAGCATCTCCAAACTGTACAGCTTGTTATGTTTCCGCTGAGCTTTCTCTGAGGTAGAGCCCTATATTTTAGGACTGTTGTACTCTTTTGTGTATGTTTCGCTCTTCAGCTATTTTGAGATAATAACTGCGAACTTATAAGACTTTACTCTCATTTCAGATGCCTCCACGATGTGCACAGCGAGTTCCCAGGGATGCTCAGCTCGAGCCACAGCCTGCACCAGTTCAGGGATCCATGAATGCCTCAAAGGTTGCCGCTATTATTGTCCAAGAGGTAAATGCCACCTTAGCAGTTGTGCAACAGGCACCACCCCAGGCGCTGGTAGTAGTGCCAGTTCAGGCTCATGCATTCATTTCTGCTTGGGAATGTGTTCGTGATTCTTTTCAGAAAGCACACCCTCTAGAGTTGCCAGGTAGCTCTGACGTTGTTGTGTCCAGTCAGTGGAAAAAGGACATCCAAAGGCACTTAAGGATGTACGAGTGCACGAATGTACAGAAGCAGATACTGGCTACTTTTAAGCTAGTAGGATCAGCATTGCAGTGGTGGAAGTCCATTACCACCGCGAAGGAGAGGGATATCCTTTATATACAGGAGTTCTGAGTGTGGTTTGACTGCAAGTATTTTCCATCAGCCGTTCACACTAAAATAAGGATGAAGTTAATGAACCTCAAGTAGGAGGGGAAGACCGTGGCCGAGTATGAGGCCGAATTCACTAATCTCTTGAACATCATTCCCGATGAGATTCCGACCGAGGAGAAAAATATTCAGAAGTTCATGGATGGGTTGAATTGGAGGATTCGTCAGCACTTATAGGGTAATCTCTCGTTGGCCACTTATTCTGATGTGGTTAACGCAGCACTGCTTCACTTCCAGGACCACCGCTTTCACCTGTCAGAGGGTAGGCGATCAGGAGAGTCCAGCCATCAGGGCAGGACATGAGAAATGGTCCAGCGGGGCACAATCTGCTCAGGGTCAGCACAAGCAGGGAGATCAGAGTTCCCAGTAGGGGGATTTTAAGAGATTCATATCTGGAGGTTTCAGGAATGGACATGGAGGTTTTCGTTATGGCCAGCATGGTTAGCACGACCATCAGGGTCAGCAGGGCCAGCAAGGCCAACAACATCAGTTTCACCAGGGCCAGCACGACCAGGGGAGGAATGGCAATGGCCACCAGGGCCGTGGGTAGCAGGGTTTGAGAGGAGGAAATTTCTTGGGGAAATGTTTTAATTATGGAAATATTGGCCACAAGCGCCAGGAGTGTCCTTATAGGGAGAGGGCCCCACAGCAGCAGCAGCAGGGTGCTCGACATGAGCCCCATAGACCTATGTTTCCCGCCGCCCTCCCATGAGCACCACAGATGCCAGCTTTGCCACCCATCCCAGCAGTCCCAGTCCAGTAGGGACAACTTTAGTACGGGAGAGTTTATCAACTCCATGATGCCGCGATCCCACAGGATCCACCTGCTATTGAGGGTATGTTCTCTATTCAGGGGACTATGGGGCATATTGTATTTGATACGGGGGCCACACACTGTTTCATTATCACGATATTTTCATGCACTTTGGGGTTGTTAGACACTGCAGAAAGCACGATTACTTGCGTAGATTCACCATTGAGTAGGGGTTCTGTGATTTCTCTTATTTGTAGAGGTGTGGGTATAGAGATCAGGAGATTTACTTTACCTGCCGATATGTTAGTGTTAGAGATGACTGAGTACTATGCGATTATTAGTATGGATTGGCTAGTTGCATACCGAGCCATGATTGATTATTTTAGTAGGAGTATTATTTTTTCCATTCCCGGGTAGGAGATGTTTTTAGTGGCGATGCCTCGCCCCGAGGGAGGATCGTCCACTCACTTGTACTATATAGAGGAGGAGACCTCTAAGGAGGATTCGATTCCCGTTGTTAGTGAGTTCGCTAATATATTTCAAGATATACCTGGATTACCTCCTAGTAGAAAGATAGATTTTGTTATCGATTTGACTCTAGGCACTCGGACAATTGCCCGCGCGCCTTAACGTATGGCTCCAGCGGAGATGAGAGAGCTAAGAGATCAGATAGAGCAGTTGTTGGGTCAGGGGTTTATTCGAAGAAGTACTTCGCCGTGGGGTGCCCCTATGTTGCTCGTAAAGAAGAGGGATGGATCATTGAGATTTTGTGTAGATTATCGGGAGTTGAATAAAGTCACGATACGGATTAAGTATCCGTTGCCCCGAATTGATGACTTATTTGACCAGTTGAGAGGAGCTTCCTTCTTCTCAAAGATTGATGTGAGATCGTAATACCATCAGTTGCTTATCAGGGAACATGACGTCTCTAAGACTGCTTTCTTGACGAGATATAGTTCCTATGAGTTTAGGGTTATGACTTTTGGCCTAACCAACGCTCCAGCCATGTTCATGAACTTGATGAATAGGGTGTTCAGAAAGTTCTTAGACCAGTTCGTCATCGTCTTTATTGATGACATTCTAGTTTACTCCCAGACAGAGGAGGAGCATGCTGAGCACTTGAGACAGGCTTTGCAGACGTTGCGTCAGAATGAGCTATATGGGAAATACGAGACGTTGCGTCAGAATGAGCATGCCGTTGCTTTCAAATCTATTTTTTGTAAAAACATTTTAGGTCCCCAGCCACAAGGACACCAAGCATGGGAGTCCCATTCCGGTGACGTGTTATAGATGCTGTGGAAGTTACAGGAACTTGATATTAGATGCCTCCACTTTCTGTCTTGACTCTATTTCAGATTTACTCATCTGTAGTGCATGTCGCCCCTTCCTTTTAGAGACATCTACTTACTAAGTTTTATTTCAGATTTTGGGTTGTAATTAAATTGTGATTCAGACTTTGTATTTGGTTGTATTCAGTAGTTGGATTATTAGAGGAGTATCCCTCCAGATTTATTGTCATTTCGTTAATATTGCTTTGTGGCTATGTTGTGGTTGTGATACTAGTATTTCATAATTTCAAATGGATTGTATGTTAATCAAATTTTATTAAAATTAACAAACTCACTTTTTTAATATTAGGGGGCTAGTAATTATTAAAAAATGTTTTTCGACAATGATGCTATGAACTGGACCAACTTGACATTTTGTATTAATTTGAATAAAGGAGTAGCTACCCGGTATTTAATTAGTCGGGGTGTCACAACTATAATGTATAAGCTCAAGCGATAGCTTAGAATATTTTTTAAAGAATGAATAAGGTATTATTCTCCTACCGATAGACACGTATCCGAATTAATATGAGTATGAATCATAGGTTCTAGTGAGAACTATATATACCTATGGGATTTTTATAATATGTGTTATGTACTGAGGGCCTAATAGATCTCGACAATCAACATTGTCATGTAATAGTGTATCGGGGGAGGAGGGTTCCTTGTTTGGATTTCACTTCGCGAGACACCCCACGCACGAACGTAGCGCAATTTTGGGAATGGAGAGAAGTTTAGTCCTTAGTACTCGGGTTTATGATGACTTTTAGAAGATGGGTGAAACATATTAGTTAGGTAGGGTAGCTTAACTAGGTGGTTTAAAATGTATGCGATAGATGTGCACTATTAGAAGAGGGGTGACGTGTATCTCACGAGAGTGCGATACTAGTTTAAATATGAGGTATTTCATATTTTAAAATATGGCATTTATGCACTTGCAAAATATTTTCAAAAGCGAGCTCTGACCCGTTTCTCCATTTTCCCCCTTTTGCTATATATGTATATATATTACATGTCCAGACACAGGAACGCCTGGATGATGATTCTTTCGAGTCAGACGTTCGCTGTAGCAGCTGTGGATGTATTCAGGTTCATTTTAGATGCTTATATCCTTGTGATCTATATAGGAAGCGTTGTAGTAACATTCGGGATGATAGCCCAATTGTATTCATTTATTCTTTTACCGCTTTTTAGTGCGACATTCGATTTGGTTGTATTATGTTACCCGAGTGTTCGGTTATTTTATTTCATTTCATTTCAGTTCGTGTATATAAACTACTGTGATTGATTTATTTGAATGGTTTGGTTAAAAAGATTAGTTAAATAAAATTTTGATGCCAGCCTATTAGGTTATTAGTAATTAAGTTGGTTTTCGACATTGATGTTGAGAATGAACCATATGAGACTCATGTTTAAATTTGGTATAGGATTGATCACCCTGTATTTTATTAGGCGGGGTGTCACAGATGGTATTAGAGCATCAGGTTCTAGTGTCCATAGGATCTGTACGGCTTACAGCGTTTAAAGCGTACCGTTCAATTGATATACAACCCTATTATAAGGATTGTTGATTCTTATTATGATATTTCATCCTCCTACTATTGTGTATAATTGTAGTAAATTTTATACACGTTGGTGTGTGATTCGTATGATGAACAATGAAGGATGACCGGTGGGGGCCGTTGGGAGAACAGTAGGAGGCGGGGCTCAGTTGGTGTTGTAAAATATATTTCTGGGACGATGACCATAGTCGAGGTCACCTCTATTGTGTTTGAGCAGTTGATGCTTATACGTGATGGGAGCTAAAAGAATTTAAGAAATTAGTCAGGGTGTAAGATTGGAAGTAAAAGTTCTAGGGAAACATCATGGGGAGAGATCCATATGGGGGAAACAATTTAAACGATACAGATAATTGAATTCTGACCGAGTGACAGTGAATTCAGTCAGGGCTGGTAAGGCCAGTAGTGTGTTCCCTGGGGCCAGCGGAGCTAAAGGAACAACGGGGGTCCAACGTGGCCACAAATATAGGGGATTTTATCGGGAGATATTTTTATGTGGAGAGTGAGACCACACGTATTGATTTTTCCCAAAGCGAGTAAAGGAACATGAGTATGGTGCCTAGCAGGGCAATGATTAAGATAGTTTTGGGGCTCGGTTCGGATAAGCGTGTTATGTCCGAGAACAGTTTGAGCAGCCAGGGAGATTGTCAAGGTAGAAATATGATATGTATCCTCAAGTGAATGAGGTATATTTTGTGTTACCGGGCGAGTCATGATATTTTGATTAACGCTAGATTCACATGTGAGACGAGTTTAGTGGATATATCGATACATTATTATGTGTACATATTATACCGTTGTGTAACAGGGTTATTATTGGATTCATCCATAGGGGATAGGGTATGGACTTAGTGGGGAATATATTAGAACTATTCATTTTAGTTACGTGTTATACGAGTAAGATATTCTCCTGGATATAGACTGATCAGTAATGGTTAGAGAGGTAGTGGGCCATTAGTGCAAGGCTATCGTGTTCTCTATTCCAGGGAAGGATGTGCCATTTGGCGATTCCTTACCTGAAAGAGGGTTG
Organism: Sambucus nigra; assembly: GCA_949130495.1. Taxonomy (NCBI): domain Eukaryota; kingdom Viridiplantae; phylum Streptophyta; class Magnoliopsida; order Dipsacales; family Adoxaceae; genus Sambucus; species Sambucus nigra. The sequence continues at coordinate 527,689,940 of OX422221.1, read as the reverse complement.
AGCTCGCACTTATGATACATTTTGTTGGAGACTTTGGAGAGCATAGAGGTCTCGTTACATTTAACCCCGATGTGTAGGGACTAGATTTTTATGATTTAGGGTATACTGGGTTACAGCCGAGCGGAGAGATTGATCTCGTTATTTTGTTTAGCTCTCAGTACTTAGTGATACAAAGAGCGAATTGTTATATCACTCTTTTAGAGACACGAGAGTTCAGAGATGTGCTGGATGCTAGGGTAAGGGCTAACACTGTAGTTGTTACTCGTTTTACGTGTGGAGAGAACACGTCGAACAGAGAGATATTATGAAAACAAGGCATGTGAAGCCTGTAGTGCCTTGGAAAAATAATGGAAATTTTCCTCCAACCATAGGTTGAAGGTTGAGAGGATGTCGAGGAAAATTATATTATGATTAGTGGGGTGATTGAGAATAGCAATGTTTTTATGGGCACAGATGATATGCACGTATTGTATTATAGTTGTGCAGATATGCATGAATGATAGGGTGTATGGACACCCTGGTTAGTTAGTTCCAAAGATGTTTGAGATAGAAGGATATGAAAATGAATGTGTAGAATATATGCTTGAGGGGAAGCTATAAACAAGGTTAAAATGGTATGACAGGTTGAATGTTGTGTGAGAAAGACAATAATTCAAGAATATATGTGCAAAGAGAGCTAGCACACCCGAGATGGCTTGAAAGGCTGTGGAAAGCCATTTAAAAGGTACCTCTTGATAAAAAGGATACCAAATTATTATGAGAAAGTAGAGCAAAGTCTTACTCCAATGAGTGTTGAAGAGTGGCTTGCGCATGACTATAATGTTAGAATACTCCATGGATAGAAGGGGTGTATGTAGTACCGAATTTCGTAAGAGTATATGAGAATTAATACTTTAATTTTTCGGTATAGAGAATGTACCTTGGAGATTATGAGAAAGATAGTAATCTGAATATTTATACTATACGTAGAGATGAGAATAAAATACGTACAAGAAGTGTATGATTAGGCAAGGAACATGCCTATGAATCCTAATAGGATGCGTGTATGCCTATTATGTGATATTATTATTAAGAGAACTAATGGGAGATAACCCGAGGGTATAAGAATCTTATTGTTAAGCGCACTAATGAGTGATAACTCGAGGGATGCAGGAACTCTATTGTTACGTGTACTAATGGGTGATAACCCAGGGGTACAAGTATATTATTGTTAAGTGTACTAATGGGGGATAACCCGGGGGTACAAGGATATTATTGTTAAGTGTACTAATGGGAGATAACCAAGGGGTAAAAGGATATTATTGTTAAGTGTACTAATGGGTGATAACCCTGGGGTACAAGGATATTATTGTCAAGTGTACCAATGGGTGATAACTCGGGAGGTACACGAATATTATGGTCAAGTGTACTAATGGGTGATACCCCGGGGGTACAAAGATATTATTGTCAAGTGTACTAATGGGTGATAACCCGGGGGTACGAGGATATTACTGTCAAGTGTACTAATGGGTGATAACCTGGGGGTACAAGGATATTATTGTGAAGTGTACTAATGGGTGATATTATTATTAATGTACTAATGTGTGATAAACTGGGTGTACAAGGATATTATTGTTAAGTGTACTAATGGGTGATAACCCGGGGGTAGAGCGATGTTATTGTTAGGTGCGCTAATGGGTGATAACCCAGGGTGCAAGAACATTATTGATTAAGTGCGCTAATGGGTGTTAACCCGGGTGTGCATGATTATTATGATTAGGTGCGGTAATGGGTCTTAGCCCGGGGGTGCAGGATTAGTATATATATGTATAGGGATGAAGTGACTATGTGTATATATATGTGTGTGTGTGTGTGTGTGTGTGTGTGTGTGGATTTGTGAATATTTCTACTATGTGAAACTAGTAGATATGGTATTAATAATAAATGCTTTGCGCCAAGTGGTCTTAACATAAGGGTGAAGGATTGGTGTAAGGATATAGGGATGATGAGACTATCTATATATGAGCATACTTTGGGAACTTTATACTTTGTGATTTTAAAAATCCTAAGTTTTAGTACCTGCATTGTCCTAATTTCGGGGACAAAATTCCTTTGTAAGGGGAGAAGTATATAATACCCCATATTTATACATATTTATGATTTATTTAATTCAGAAAATTAATTGGATAAATACTGTGGCCATCCCCAGATATACCCCTCGCGGCGCGGTGGGAGACGATCCCTCTAGGTCTCGCGCGTCCCTCTCGAGAGCGCTTCTGCCGACGTCGGTGAATGAGGTAAAAAATGTAGAGAGATATAGTTGCCAGTCTATTTTACTCAAAATAGAGAAAAGAAAAGGGAGCCATCCCGAAGGGAAGCATCCAAAGACATACTGATACATACAAAACCAAAATGATTAGAAAAGGGTCCGGAGGCTAAGTTACGAAATGGGAAGGTGTTAGGCACTCATTCCGCCCTTACGGTCTCTCATGGGTTGTTGCTATTTTCCTTTATTTCCCCATGATATGTGTGCATGTGTATATGTAATAGAGATTGGAATCAACGACTTGTATCATGGAAGAGATAAAGCGAGTCATCCATAGGAATGTTCCTAGAAGTAATATTAGAAAATAGGATTTATGCGGTTATCCTAGCGTCGATCATTATAAGGGAGTGATGACGCATGTGGCATAATACACCATTAAGAACAAGTATATATATATATATATATGTAAATACATGGAATTTAAGAGAGTTACGTCTAAGGATTATGGAAAAATGGGAAAAAAGTAAAAAAAAGGACTCGAGTTTCGGGTTTTGCTTCGAGAGGCCTACGTAGCCTATAGAGGCATCAAATTCCACATTGTTTATATGAAAAATACGGGGGGTGGGGGGGGGGGATTTATCCCATAAATCCAATCGAGGAATTATTTTTTATGTACCTGTGTGTAAAAAGTATTTTAGTTGTGAGAAAAGTGTGAGAATTCTCGTTTGGAATTGATGAGCAAATCTTCTTTTTCTTGTTTTTTTTGAGTTTTTATTTCTATGAAAATAAGATATGTGCAATAATACTAAATAAAAAGTATATTAGGATCTGTGAGAAGAGAGAATAAAAGTGCTAAGTAATAAAAAAAGTTAATGCGAATTTATGAGAATTTAAGGAGAGAATGGAGAAAATTGGACCTTATTGAAGAACTTGAGCTTGATCTTGAATGTTGGAGAGAAGACCTTGCACTTGGATGATGATGGAGGGTAGTTAATTCACCAATTTTGATGAAAAGGATGATGAAAAGTGAAGGCTGGAAAGAGATTTGGATGTGGAAATCACGCTGACTTCGAGAGAGGTTTTCTAGATTTGCTGAGAGTGATGTATTTTAGATTTGGGCTCCTTTTGCAATGAGGTCAAGCCCTTATTTGTATAGCCCTAGGGCATTGCCAATTTGCATAGCCCTGGTCCTGCCAATCGGCAGGTGAGTTTAGGCACAATACCAATAGGCAGGGTCTGGGACCTGCCGTTTGGCAGTCTCTTTTAGGTTATTTCAAAAAATCGATCGCTGAGCGCAAATAATTGATCTGAATCATGCAAGGTGTGAACCATTGGAAAGTTAATTCAGATACCTTTGAAAGTCCTTTGGACTTATCCTGGGTTTAGGAGTGTACTTTGGGTCAAATGTGGCTCGAAAGCATTCGTCAGTCCTTTGGACGGGAAAACTTCGGACGCAAACGGATCGTTCGTCCGCATGGTAAGTCAGAATCGTGCATGGGGTTGACCGTTGGAAATGCGAGGATATGTACTTCGACATTCCAAATAGTTTGACTCGGTTTGGGGAATTGACCATGGTCAACCGAGGCCTGGAAACACTCGGTGTCCTTTCGGTGTAAAACGGATTGTTAGTTCGTACTGTAAGTCAGAGTCACGCTCAGGGTGGACCATTGGAAAGGGGTTTTAGTGACCTTCGAAGATTCATTCAGCCTTTGTCGAGCTGAAGAGTTGACTTTGGTCAAACATAGCCTGGGAGTATCCGGTGGCTTCTTGATCAGGTTTCGGGGGAAAATGGGTCATTCGTCTGCATGGTTAGTCAGAACTGTACATGTGATGGACCGTTAGAAAGGGGTTTCAGCGGCCTTCGAAGACTCATTCAGTATCAGTCAAGTTGAAGAGTTTGAATTTTTGGTCAAATGGAGCCTGGGAGCGTCCGATGGCCTCTAGGTCGATACTCGGGTTATAACATGGGTTTATAATGATAAAGGGAGGTTCTAAGGACCTTAGGAGAAGTTAGGGGGTATTATAATGGGGTGTCTACAAAGCCCCTCGACAGGTGAGTTTGGAATAAACGATAACCGTCGAATAGACAACACATGATGCCTTTGAAAGAGGATGACCAGAGGGTCGAGGTCGATTCTGAGGACTTAAGGTGAGGGTAACCTATTCTGCGAGTCAAAGATAATTCTATGGGCTTAAGGTGAGATGACCAATTTTGCGGGTCGAAGCGAATTCTGCGGGCTTAGGTGAGATAATTCTGAGAGTTTGAAGATGAGGGTGACCGATTTTGTGGGTCGAAGCCAATTCTGCGGGTTTGAAAAAACATGCTGGGGATGGTTTTAAAGGAAGTAATGACCAAAACAATTATGGGGGTGACCAATTATGCGGTTTTAAGGATGAGATGACCAATTTTGCAGCTAGAAGACAATTCTGCGGGCTTCAGGTGAGATGAAAAATTCTGCGGGTCAAAGCCAATTCTGCGAGCTTAAGGTGCGATACCCAATTCTGCAGGTCAAAGCCAATTCTAAGAGCTTAAAGATGAGGGTGACCGATATTGCGGGTCGAAGCCAATTCTACGGGCTTAAGGTGAGATGACCAATTCTGTGGGCTTAAGGTGACGATCCAAGATCGAGGTCAATTCTGACCTATCTAAGGTGGTGATCCAAGACCGATATCAATTATGACCTAACTAAGGTAATGATCCAAGACTGAGGTCAATTCTGACCTAAGATAGGTGACGACCGAGGACCGAGGTTAATTCTGACCTAACTAAGGTGACGATCCAGGACCGAGGTCAATTCTTACCTATAAGAGGCGACGATCGAGGACCGAGGTCGATTCTGACCTAACTAAGTTGATGATCTAAGACCGAGGTTAATTCTAACCTACAAGAGGTGATGACCGAGGATCGAGGTCAATTCTAACCTAACTAAGGTGACGATCCAAGATCGAGGTCAATTCTGACCTAAGAGAGGTGACGAATGAGGACTGAGGTCAATTATGACCTAACTAAGGTGATGATCCAAGACCGAGGTCAATTCTGACCTAAGAGATGTGTACATTTCCTTCAGGAAAATAAGGGATTTTACTGGGGATAAAGATTGGATTTTGGGTTTTGCTGAGTAATAGCAAATGAGTTGGGGAAAATTTAAAGCGTCCTTTGGAGAAATTGATGGGTAGAATGATTCTCTATAATTCTACTGGGGAAATTACCTCGCGATGTTATTTTGAGCAGGGGAGCCAATTGCTGGGGAAGTCCTTGTGTCTTTTGGAGGCTTTGCGAAGGAAAGGCAAATTTGATGCTGTAAACTCCACTCGGGAAGTGATTTGCTGGTCCAGGTATTGGACGTATTTCTTAGGGAGGTTTGAGACCTTTAGGGTATAGGAGGCAATCCTTGGAGATTCTCCAGGGATGTTACCGGGAGAATATTCACTTGGATTTTGAGAGTTTCACTGGGGAAATAGGGGTTCCGCTTGAGGGAGTGCGAAATTTCCTTGGTGAAGATGTTCTAAATATTTTCTGGGGTTTTTAGGATTTTTCCCAGGATTTTTTAGTGTCTTCTAATATTTTTGGGGAATTTTTGTATGAAAAGTCAAGGGAGGTGCCAGTTGGCATGGTGTTGAGGGTGCCATTCGGCAGTGGCATGGTGTTTTGGACTTCCTCGGGAAGGTAAAAGGGTAGTGCTGATCGGTAGATAGGGGTGCAGTGCCGATCGACATGACCCCTGGAATCCTATATAAAGGGGATGAATTCCCTTCATTTTTCACAGCTTCTTGCCTTCTCTCTTTTTGCGATTTTCCTCTGCGAAAGATTCTAGCATTCCGTAATCTGAAAAATGGCCGCTTTTGTGAGCACTACTATATACAGGGAGTGGTTGACTGTTGATGACTAGGTGAATGTATAATGGAGGGCCAGGGAGCCTCTTAATTTGGTGAGTGAGAACTCCTTTGATGCGTTCGAGCCGGTTGTGGATGAGCGGACCCCGCTACGGGAGCCGTTGCATCATCGCTCTTCGAGGGTGGTGAACCCTGGCGGTTATGTAAGTAGAAATGACCTTTGGCATTCCTTTTTTATGTTTTCCTCTTTTCTTGAATTTTGGTAAGGTTTTTCTCTTTTGGCAGTCTGATGTTTCTTTGAAGAACATGCATGCCCATGGGATGACGGGGCTTAAGGATGTCTGGGAGAATCTTCCACCTGTGGTGCATTGGGTGGTTTCATCAGCGGGTTTTGAGAGGTTGGCGTCTGTGCTGGATGAGACGTCTCGTTCGACAGCGGTCTTATGCTCTCTAGGGGAGAGATGGTGGGATACTACCCAAACCTTCCATTTTGGCTTCGGGGAGATGACCGTGACTCCCATAGATGTGCAACAGCTGCTGGGTTGGATTGTGATGGGGATCAGATAGAGGTGGATCGGTCCCTATGGGTGAGACTGGAGGCGGTGCTGGCGGTGCTCGGTGACGTGGGGAGGATAGTATCTAGAGATTCCATTCGATTGTCCCTGTTAAAGGATGTTTTATTGGGTAGGGTGGTTGACATGGAGGATGGTCTGCAGGTGAGGCAGATGGCTCGGTTGTTTATCTTGCTAGTGCTGGGGGGCTTTATGGTGGTGTCGAGTGGCGACGTCGTCCACTTGTGGTTCTTGTCGTACTTGAGGATGTTTTTGAACATCCCTTTCTATGATTGGGGGAGGTTGACTTTGGTGACCCTCCATTTTTCTCTGGATGCATTTATCCGGTGCTGCCGACAGACTTTTACTGGAGCCATGTATCTTCTTGAGGTATTCTTTAATTTGCGCATTTTTCTTTGATGCAGTCACACGTTCCTTATGCGTCCCATTTTTTGATTGTAAGTTCTTATCTTTGACAGACGTGGTTCTACGAGGTGATAGGGTGTAATACCCAATTAATCGCTCTGAAGGATGAGACTGTTGGGGACTTTTGCCGGTTGTATCAATGGCGCAAGGATAATCAGTAGTCGAGGGGATCTCTTGCTCTGGAGTCTATGCTTCAGGTCTTGAATGGCCTGACTAGTGGCAGGGTAGGACTTTTCCTTCCTTAGTTTTGTTCTTTGTATGTTCTGATTTTGTATTGGCTTATGCTTGCTTGGTATTTTCAGGTGACCTTTACCCTTGGGGGGTTGCTATTCAGGACATGGGGTTGACTGGGGTGAACGAACAGCTGCAGCACTTACTGGTGCATGAGTTTTGCCACTCTTGGTATCCAGGGGAGAGGGTGGTTCAACAGATCACTGAGAGGGAGGTGGTGGTGCCACCTGCGTGTCCTCCTATGTCTATGAGGAGGGAGTGGCTGCTGCCAGAGGATGCGAGGATTACGGAAATGATCGCTGGGTCCTAACTATTATACACTGATACGAATGCACCGTATCATTACATGGACTTTGTGACGATTTGGATAATGGAGACCAACATATATAATGCCTTGACTTTCCCTCCTGTGGGATCGATTCGTCCAGTGGGTTCCTCCCACAGCGGTGGTGGTCCGTCGATGTCTGTGGCGGCGGGGACTTCGGAGGTTCCTTTCGTGCGGTTGCATAATCCTTTGTACAACATTCGGTGGGCTCATGGAGGGATGGTACATATGTTGCAACGTCCTTATGCAATGGATCCAGAGGATATGGGCTTGACATAGGAGGTCCTTCGTCATGCGGTATTCTTTATATTCCTCTCTTTCTTTTTTGTTTCTTTTGATCTTTTCTACTTGATACTGATTTTGCCTTTTCTTACAGCAAGTGCGGGTGTCCACCACTTGGATGAGGGACATTAGAGACTGGATATCTTCGACAATTGTCTATATTCAGGATGCGATCCCGGTTCCTTCTTGTTTGGTGCCGTCTGCCTTATCTGGGGAGGAGTCTGGTTCGGGTAGCAGTGGTGCGTCATCTCGCCACAGGGGAAAGAGAGCGCGTCTTAGGGGTGGAAGCTCTTAGGAGAGAGAGGGTTAAGGGTAAGTGAGAGAGAGAGAGAGAGAATGTGGGTTCGGGCTGTGTCCCATTGTTTTTGCTTTTCCTTATTTCCTGCAAAATTTTATGTAACACAGAAAAACATATATATGCAATGCAATGGGTTTTTTTATTATCTTCTGTTAATGATGAATGAATGAATGCAGATCCACTTTTTACTTTGCTGCTGAGACCGTAAAAAGAAAGTTTGATTCAAAATGAGAAGTTTTATAAAGATGAGAAGGGGATTTTTGAAATTCTGTGGAGAATATCAATTTATTATGAGTTTTTTTGAGTTTTTTTTTAATTTTGACAAAGGAGGAAAAAGGGAAAATTTCCAAAAGTAGGGGGTTGCCGATCGACTTGAACCTTGTCCTGCCTATCAGCAAGTCAGTCCAGTCCCATCAATTCAATGCTTTGATTAGTACCCTCTTCAGCCTTAAGTACCTTGTGGGCCAGGATTCCCTTCGATCTCTGCAGAGGTTATGTCTTTTGTGGGGGTTGTCAAGTATAAAAGAGGGGTAAGAGTGGAGTGTTTTCCTCATACCTTCACATTCTTACTTTCTTGTTCTGTGAGATGTCTCTCACTGGTAGTGTTGATTTTGCTTACTACCTCGAGACTTTGGAGGCGATGTGCTCTTATAATGTCGACTACGATGCTTGCAACATGCATCGAGTTTCTTTATGGCGTAATTGGCCCATAGAGTGGAACATGCTGATGGCGGCGGTTCAATTCTGGTATCCCAAAGACCATGTATTCCGCTTTGGGTTGGATGAGATTTGTCCTACATACGAAGACTTTTCGGCCATGCTGGGGATAAATCCCAGCGTTGTCGGGACTTTACCTGAATTTTCTAATTCTCTAACGGATTTGTTGGTCGGGCTTCTTCGTATTTCTCCTTCGGCCACTAGGCCACTGGTCGTTGGAGGAATGATCTCCCCTTTGGTGGTGTTATAATCCGTGCACTTGTAGGAGGTGGGTGATGCTGGATACACTGGAGCCGTTGTGATGGGCTTGGTTTTGAAATTACTGCTGGTGACTGGGGAACTTCTGGTGGACCCACAACTTGCAGCCATTACTTCATGAATGTCATACCATCGCAATCCTATGGCGGTGATATTAGCAGAGACTTTAAACAGCCTGGTTTCCTGGCGAGAAGGTCATTATGACTTTCTGAGGGGTAGTCCTGTGATGCTGTTCATGTGGTTGTCTGAAAGATTTCGCCTGGTGACTCCTCCAAAATATCCTTTGTTGGTTGTACCCAACTTCTTTTCACGCAATTTCATCAACGTTGGCTTGGATATTATGAGCTGGGAGAACTGGTTTGTGGAGCATGGGGGTCTAAATCTGTACTGGTCAGTGCCTTGGTGGGGACAACTGCTGCCTATTCTGGAGCTGGGAGAATATCCGTACGTTTGGCTGGTTGGTCTTAGACAGACCTCTTTCTATTTCCCTTAGTGTCTTCTACACCAATTTGGCTGGGAGCAGATTGTGCCACCTCAGACACTAAACTTCTTTCCGGTAGAAGATTTGACAGGGCGCCTGCGCATGCGACCTGGCTCTTTGTGGGAGATTCGAAGTCTGTCAACCCATCCCTCTTAGTGTGTAGGGAGAGTTTGGAACATCCCTGGGGATTATATGAAGTGGTTGTGGAGAAGAGTGGTCAGCAAGATATTGGCAGTGGAGACAAGACAAAGGTGGCTTGCCTTATCTGATACCAAGGAGGGAGGTGTGATAGTTTTTCCGAAGCTGGTTCGAGCTTATCGGTCCATGGAGCGTCTGTGACAATCTAGGAAGGGGAAGCTTGGGGACCCTAGGATGTAAATGATGATGATAGAGCAGGCTCCTGTGTTAGCTGTGGATAGGGATCTTGGAGATTTACTTTGTAATGGGGAATAAATTTGGGAGTTTATTTGGTTTTGAAGGTAGGGTGAGGGAATTATCTGTTCCTTTTATTATGTAATTGTATCGTAAAATCTTATTAGTGAAATAAACAAGTTTTTGATCATCCAACTGTGCCATTTTGATTAGTTTTGTATTTTTGAATTATCTATATTGATCGCTAAGGCATACATAATCCTTTTGTTCAAGTATATGTTAGATGAACTGTGGTTCTCGAAGATAAGAAAAGAATAGTTTTTTTGTGAAAAATAAATGGCCGTGCTCATGTAAAATTTGTGAGCTGACTACTTACCTCTGGGGTTTTGAATTTTTTTTATTTTGCTTGAAAATGATTTTTGCAGAGGATCAGGCCCACGTAGTTCTGGATAGAGGGAAATGAAATTTTTTTTTAAGAATAGAAGGGAGATGAGAAGAGTTATAGCGTACCGAGATTTCGGACTAGGGGTAGAATTTCTTGAGATGATCCAAGTTGACTGGACGATCCATCTCTTCTCCATCTAGGTCGGTAAGCATGGCAGCACCGCCGGATGAGATTTTCTTGAAAATGTATGGGCCTCTCCAATTGGGCTTGAATTTCCCTCTAGGGTCCCAGATGGGTTATATTATTTCTTTGAGGGATAAATCCCCCTCTCGGACACCGCGATCCTTGACTCTCTTATTGAATGAACGCGTTATTCGGTAATGGTACCCTTGTATGTGATGCAAAGCTTTTAATATCCTTTCATCTAGGAGGGTCAGGTCATCAAGATGGTTTTGGCACCATTCTTCTTCGCTGACCTTGCTTTCAAGAATGATGGGTAACGAGGGTATTTTTAGCTCCATGGGTAGGATTGCTTCCATGCCGTAGACTAGAGAGTAAGGGGTAGCCCTAGTGGAGGTTTGAATTGAGGTCCTTTATCCCCAAAGGGCGTAAGGGATTCGGTCATCCCAATCTCGATAGTTTTTGGTCATCTTACTGATAATGAATTTGAGGTTCTTATTGGCGACTTTGACTACACCATTGGTTTGAGGTCGATAGGGAGAAGATTTGTGTCTTTGGATCCCATGCTCGTTGACCACTTCTATGACTTCGGCCTCAAAATGCAACCCTTATCTAACACTAACTCTTGCGGGACCCCATATCGATAGATGCTATTTTTCTTGATGAATTTGGCCACTTTCTTGGCATTCAGCACTGCGTATGACTCATCTTCGATCCATTTGGTGAAGCAATCAGTGGCACCTAGGATGAACTTATGTCCGTTAGAGGCCTTAGGTGTAACCTTCCCTATGTTCTCGATACCCCAGGTGGAGAATGGCCAGGGAGAAGTCATGTTGTACAATTCACACGGAGGCAGATGTTGAAGGTTAGAGAACTGTTGGCATTTCAGGCATCTTTGGACACAAGCTTTGCAATCTAGGACCATAATCGTCCAGTAGTAGCCTTGTCGGATGATATTCTTGGCAAGCATGTGACCGTTCATGTGGGGTCTGCATTCCCTGCTGTGGATTCTCTGTATTACATATTTAATGTTATCCCCTGCGATGTAGTGCATATGGGTTCCATCGGAGTTTCTCTTAAATAGTGCTTTGTGACAGATGATGTACTGGGCGGCAAGTCTTCGAAGAGTTGCTCGGTCTTTCTTATTGGAACCCTCGGGATACCTACCATGCTTGAGGAGGAACCAGATGTCATAGTACCAACAATTGGCTAGCTCGAGATCTTATATGGTAATGAGCTCAATATGGTAGCAATGGGTTGGTTTGTCTTGCTTATGGACTAGTAAAGGGGCCATTGTTATTTCTTCGGGCATGTCGATCATAAAGGCAAAGGTATCAAGGGCATCAACTAGGTTATTCTTTGCTCGGGGTAAGTAATGGAAGGTGATATCTTGAAATTGAGAGGCTAGTTATTTTAAGTGGGCATGTAAGGGTTGGACCTTCTTGTCTTTGACATTACACTTTCTGAGCACTTGAATGATGATGAGGGAGGAATCCCCGTAGATATCTAGGTGTTGGATACCTTTCTTTAGATAAACTTTGAAGCCTACCATGCATGCCTCATATTCAGTCATGTTGTTAGTGCAAGGGAAATCCAACTTGATGGCGATGGGAGTGTGGGAGTCATCTGGGGAAATAAGAAGTATGCCAATTCCATGTTCCTTTTTATTGCCAACTCCGTCAAAGAAAATTTGCCACCGGAGATGGTCCTGGGAAGTGCAAAGTATTTTTTTATCTGGTAATTCGGAGATCTAGACATAAGCTTCATCCATAGCGTAATCAGCGAGGTAGTTCGAGATGGCTCTTCCTTTCATGGCTTTTTACGTGATGTACACAATATCGAACTCGGCTAGGAGCATCAACCACCAGGCCATTCGGCTGGATAAGGCGAGTTTATAAAGAAGGTATTTGATAGGGTCCATTCGGGATATAAGTTTGATGGGTAAGGCGAGCATGTAATGTCGCAACTTTTGGGTAACCCAGATAAGCGCGACACATGCCTTTTCCAAAGAACTGTAGTTGACTTCATATCCGGCTAATTTGTGACTGGCATAATAAATGTCTCTTTTTTTTCCGAAATCTTCAAGGTATTGAGCTAACAAAGCCCCAGCTGTAGTGTTGGTTATGGTTAGGTATAAAAGCAAGAAGAGACCAGGTTGTGGTGGCATGAGTACCGGAGGTTGAGTTAGTTTTTTTTTATTCGGTAGAAGGCTTCTTGACAGGCCTCATTCCAAACCTTGGTTGAATCCTTTCGGAGTAGTTTGAAAATGAGTTCACAGATGGAGGTTAACTAGTTGATGAACCGGCTGATGTATTGCAATTTTCCAAAGAAACCTCAGACTTCTTTCTTCGTTCGGGGAGGTGGCATCTCAAGTATGGCTTTTAGCTTGGCAGGATATGCTTCTATCCATTTCTCACTGACCATGAATCCCAATAGTTTTCCCTTTGTAACCCAGAAGACGCATTTCTGTGGATTGAGTCTCATCTAATACTGTCGCAGTCATTCAAAGAACTTTCGGAGAGCGGGGACATGTCCTTATCTAGTCTTGGATTTGATAATCATATCATCCACATATACCTCAACTTATTTATGAATCAGATCATGCAGGATGGTTGTGGTAGCCCTTTGGTAGGTATCCCCAGCATTCTGGAGACCAAATGGTATGACAGTTTAGGAAAAGGTTCCCCATGGGGTGATGAACGTGGTCTTTTCTTGGTGGTCTGGGTGCATTTTAATTTGGTTGTATCCGACAAACCCGTCGACGAATGAGTTGAGAGCATGACTGGATGTGTTGTCTATGATCATGTCGATATTGGGTAGCGAATAATCATCTTTTGGAGAGGCTTTGTTGAAATTTCGTTAGTCTACACATATCCGAACCTTCCCTCCTGATTTTGGCACAGTCACTATGTTGGCCAGCTATGTGGGATATTCGATCACACGAATGAGTTCAACTGTTTGACCACCTCTTATTTGACTTTAAGTGACTATTCAGTGCGGAGATTTCTCAACCTTTGTTTAATCGACTTATAATCTGGAAAAGTGGGGATCTCGTGTTGAGCAATTTAAAAAATGTGCGAAAATTTGGGCGGCGGGCCGACCCTGAATTTTGGCAGAGTTTTGGGTTAAAATTGGAAATCTAATATGTTTTTCCTAGGCTTGACACCTATATGCGGGTATGCACCTTGGTTGGGTGAATTGGAAAGGGTTACCCCCTTTGGCGTGGCTTCCATGATATACGTCTTACTCTTACGGGCAATCGGTACGTGTGGACAAGCCATTTGATATACCTGAGTGTACGTGAATTTCCACACCATATACCTCGTGGGGACGGTACGTGTGAGAGAGAATTCGATATACTCAACGTACGTGAATGAGTTCCCTGTAATGTACCTCCCGTCATAACTTTGTTCAAGTGGTACGATGTGGGGGAACCGTTCGATATATGTAGAAGGTACTTGGCTAATGAAGGTGAGAGTCATATCGCTTAGGCTAACTGCGCCCTGCCGAACCAGCGCCTATCACGAAGTGACCCTCTAGTTACTGGACATAATTTGGTCAATAACTATGATCTTTGGTGATATCGTGTGAATCATGCATGATCCTCTTATTAGTATCTTATCACGAGAGTGTCTTTCTTGATCATCTCCAACGGGGAGCAAAGTATGAGTACCAATGGTACACTAAGTATAGATGGGTGATGCATGTAACATATGGATATATGTTTTCCTAGGTGCACGTGGTGCGAAGTTTACATGGAGAATTTTTCTATAAGTGTGTGAATAGAGGCATAAGCATGAAGGGAGATGATACCTCTAGGTCAGCGAGGCATAAGCATAAAAGGGGAACATGCAAAATGGGAAAAATATAAACAAGCATAACACCCATGTAAATAGAGTATAGCCCTCAAAATAAAATGTCCCCGACTGGTTTTCCACTATGGCCATCACCAGATATACCCCCTCGCGGCGTGGAGGGAGAGGATTCCTCTAGGTCTCGCGCGTCCCTCTCGGGAGGGTTTCGGCCGACGTCAGTGAATATGGTAAAAAATGTAGAGAGATAGAGTCGCCAGTCTATTTTACTCAAAACAGACAAAAGAAAAGGGGTCCATCCCGAAGGATAGCATCCAAAGACATAAAGATACACACGAAACCAAAATGATTCGAAAATCATCAAGAGGCTATGTTACGAAATGGGAAGGTGTTAGGAACCCATTCTGCCCTTACGGTCTCTCATGGGTTGTTGCTATTTTACTTTATTTCCCCGTGATATGTGTGCATTTGTATACGTAGTGGAGATAGGAATCATTGACTTGTATCATGGAAGAGATAAAGTGAGTCATCCATTGGAATGTTCCTAAAAGTAATATTAGATAATAGGATTTATGCAATTATCCTAGCGTTAATCATTATAAGGGAGCGATAACGCATGTGGAATAATGCGCCATTAAGAACAAGTATATATATATATATATATATAAATACATGAAATTTAAGAGAGTTAAGTCCAATGAATATGGAAAAATGGGAAAAAAGTAAAAAAAAAGGGCTCGAGTCTCGGGTTTTACACTGAGGCACCTACGTAGCCTATAGAGTCATCCAAGTCCACATAGTTCATATGCAAAACGAGGGGTGGGATTTATCCCATATATCCAATCGTGGACTTCTCTTGTATGTGCGTGTGTGTAAAAAGTGTTTTACTTGCGAGAAAAGTGTGAGAATTCATATTTGGAATTTATGAGCAAATCCCCCCCCCCCCCCCTTTTTTTTTAGTTTTCATTATATGAAAATAAGATATGTACAGTAATACTAAATAAAAAGTATATTAGGATATGTGAGATGAGAGAATAAAAGTTCTAAGTAATAAAATAAGTTAATGTGAATTTATGAGAATTTAAGGAGAGAATTGAGAAAATTGGACCTTCTTGAAGATCTTGAGCTTGATCTTGAATGTTGGAGAGCAGCCCTTGCACTTGGATGATCATAGAGGGTAGTTAATTCACAATTTTGATAAAAAGGATGATGAAAAGTGAAGGTTGGAAAGGCATTTGGATGCGGAAATCACGTTGACTTCGAGAGAAGTTTTCTGGATTCGCTGAGAGTGATATATTTCAGACCGGGGATCCTTTTGCAATGAGGTCAAGCCCTCATTTTTATAGGCCCGGGGCATTATAAGTTGGCATAGCCCTTGTCCTTCCAATTGGCAGGTGCGTTTAGGCACACTACCAATAGGCAGGGTCTGGGACATGCCACTTGGGAGTCTCTTTTAGGCTCCTTCAAAAAATCGGTCATTGAGCGTAAACCGTTGATCCAAATCCTGCACTAGGTGAACTGTTGGAAAGGTAATTCAGATACCTTCGAAAGTGCTTGGGCTTATCTTGGGTTAGGGAGTTTACTTTAGGTCAAATGTGGCTCAGAAGTAGTCGTCAGTCCTTTGGACGGGAAAACTTCTAACGCAAATGGATCATCCGCCCGCATGGTAAATCAGAATCGCGCACAGGGAGGACCGTTGGAAAGGAGAGGAGATGTACTTCGCCATTCCAAAGATTTTAACTCAATTTGGGGATTTGAACTTGTTCAACCGAGGCCTAGAAGACCTCGATGACCTTTCAGAGTAAAACGAATCATTCGTTCGTACTGTAAGTCAGAATCACGCCGGGGCAGACCATTGGAAAGGGGTTTTAGTTCCCTTCGAAGCTTCATTCAGTCTTGGTCAAGATGAAGAGTTGACTTTGGTCAAATGGAGCTTGGGAGCACCCGGTGGATTCTAGATCAGGTTTCGGTGGAAAATGGGTCATTCGTCCGCATGGTAAGTCGGAATTACGCAAGGGACGGACCGTTGGAAAGGGCTTTTAGTTCCCTTCGAAGATTCATACAGACTCGATCGAGCTGAAAAGTTTGAACTTTTGGTCAAATGGAGCCTGGGAGCGTTTGATGGCCTCTAGGTCGATACTCGGGGTATGACTTGGGTTTGTAATGATTAAGGGAGGTTCTAGGGACCTTAGGAGAAGTTCGGGGGGTATTAGAATGGAGTGTCTACAAATACGTTTTAGTTAAATTACATGTGTGACTTAATTTAATGTGATTAAGTAATAAAAGTGCTTATTAAATCTTATTCAAGAGATAGAGACTGATTAATATTATGTTTTGAGATTTACTATGTGCATGAATAGTAAATAATGGTGGATTTTGATATATGGCATAGCGAGTGATATGTGCGTATTTTATTTTATCTCACTGGGAGTCGCGTGTAGACCATTTTGAGGTGAGAAATTGTCAAAATGAAGTAACCGGGGGTAATTTTTGGGTTTCGGGGTTCTTTTGGACTAGTCGGGACTCGCATTTAAATACAAGAGTCATTTTACAATTGGGTATACACCCAATTTTGGGTTTAAAATGGGGAGAAGACTTATTTCCCCAATTAAAAGTCCTAAAGGAGATAAATAGAAGAAAGAAAAGAGATAAACGAAGAAAGGAAGGAAAAGAGGAAGAAGAAAGGGGATTTTTGGCCAAACTCCGTGGGATTTGACTCGAGGTCGTCGGATTTTATCCACGAGGCAAGTGTTTGCTTGCTTTATTACATTGAGTGTGTGTATCTCATATTATTCTTGGTATTTTGGATTGAAACCTTTGAAATAAATTTGGAGATTTGATTTTGAGTTCATTAATTGATGTGTTGTTAACTCTTTATGAACTCTAGTGTTATACCCATGTTAATGGTGTGTATATATGGTTAGAAATGGAAAAGTGAGAAAGTTAGGTTTAATAAGTTATGGGTTTAAATCTTTGATTGAATGATTAAATCCATTGAATTTAATGGATGTGTGGGTTATATCATTATGTGGAGATATATATATTGTTGGTTGAGGTTGGTTGATGATGGGAGAGACGATAAAAATCTTGGAGGTGCATTAATGGAGATTTGTAATTTGGAGAAGACAATGAATAGTAATGCAGCGCCTTACGGAGTCGATTTGTCCAGGAAGCGAATCGATTCATCTCTTGGTCAAAAGAAAAAATATGTATATCTTTTCGATATGGTTGCGTGTGTGCCGACCACATATTTTTCTTATTGGTTTTAGATTTATAATGATTTTTCTACGAAAGGTTGTCTGAGATCTAAATCATTAGTTAGAAATCAAACCGAAAATTTTATAGACAATTCAAATGCATTCCTTTTTTTGTATGATTTTAGTTAGATGCTCATTTTTGGATGAGAAGAAAGGTATGCAAGTTATCTTTCTAATGATCTTTGAATGAGGTTAATTGGACTTCTGTAGAGTGAGTTATAACTGTTTTAGTGCAAGGTGCGTAATCTGCTATAAATTAAAGTTGTGAGAATTTGTGATTTTTAAGAGTTCTAATGGGAAAAGGACTCTTGGGATTCGAATAGGAATTTAGAATGTAATTGGGATACTAGATAGTTTTGATAGGATTAATATTTAAAAAAATATGTGATATTTATATTATAAGTAAGTGAATACTTATGGAATTAAATCGAATATGTATATTCGGGATTACAGGCTAATGCTACGAGAGATAGGCATGGATAGTCGGATTTGATGGTATATATATATATATATATATATATATATATATATATATATATATATATATATATATATATATATATATATATATACGGGTATAGAGACAGAATATATATAATATAATTACAAATATATCTGTGTGAAAATGGTATATTTATGTGAAGCATACCCCTCTAATGCTATTATGGGAAGTTGCGCGATGTGAGTGAGGCCCCTGGCTTGAGGAGTAGGGAGCGTATAGTCCCCAGGTCATAGCATCCATTTAATATTGTGTGATTTTTATCAGGAGTGAGACGTGGTGGGTACGTTTCGTTCTCATTTGCGATGAGGAACTATGATCGCCTCCCATACGTTGTGCTTTGGTTTTTACCAAGTCGGTGTGAGAGTCCGACTACTGGTACCCAGGATCGTGTGTGAGTAATTCCCGGGAAGATGATAGCATTGTGAGACTGTATCCATTGAGTTATAGCTCTGAGGGATGGTTATTATACTTATATATAGTGTGATATATAAGTATGCATATACTTGATGTGTATTGTATATTGTATACATATATTTTTATGAGATGTGAAACACATACATACAGACATAATAAAGAATGGGATGTGAGATAAATTCTGGATCTTCTGGGAGTATAAAATTCGGGATTAAAATAGGTGATATACGTATATAAAGATGAGAATATTATATACGAGGTTAATAACACTAAAACGTGAATAAGGTAAATAACTAGTGAAAGTTGTTCATGATGTAAGGATGAATCATAAGTGAGAGATTATAATGTATAAGCTTAGGAGATAGCTTAGAATATTTTATTAAAAAATAATAAGGTATTAATTTCCTACCGAAGGAATAAGTACTCTCCATCATCATCCAAGTGCAAGGGCTACTCTCCAACATCCAAGATCAAGCTCAAGATCTTCAAGAAGGTTCAATTTTCTCAACTCTCCCCTTAGGATTTCCCCTAAATTCGCATTAACTTGTTTTGTTACTTAGTACTTTTATTCTCTTATCTCACATATCCTAATATACTTTTTATCTAGTATTATTTCACATCTCTTATTTTCATATAAATAAAACCCAAAAAAATAAGAAAAAGAGGATTTTCTCATAAATTCCAAACGGAAATTCTCACACTTTTCTCACAACTAAAACACTTTTTTACACATACACACATACAAGACAAGTCCTCGGTTGGATTTATGGGATAAATCCCACCCATCGTTTTGCATGCAAACTATGTGGACTTTGATGCCTCTATAGGCTACGTAGGCATCTCGGGGTAAGACCCTAGACTCAAGTCTTTTTTCTACTTTTTTCCTATTTTTCTATATTCTTTAAACTTAACTCTCTTAAATTCTATGTTGTTACACACACACACACACACACACACACACACATATATATATATATATATATATATATATATATATATATATATATATATATATATATATATATAAATATTTGTTCTTAATGGCGTATTATTCCACATGCGTTATCATTCCCTTATAATGATCGATGCTAGGATAATCGCATAAATCCTATTTTCTAATATTACTTTTAGGAACATTCCTATGGATGACTCGCTTTATCTCTTCCATGATACAAGTCGATGATTCATATCTCCCCCACGTATACACATGCACACATATCACGGGGAAATAAAGGAAAATAGCAACAACCCATGAGAGACCATAATGGCGGAATGGGTGCCTAACACCTTCCCATTTTGTAACTTAGCCTCCGGACCCTTTTCGAATCATTTTGGTTTCGTATGTATCAGTATGTCTTTGGATGATATCCTTCAGGATGGCTCCCTTTTCTTTTGTCTGTTTTGACTAAAATAGACTAGCGACTCTATCTCTCTACATTTTTCACCTCATTCACCGATGCCGGTCGAAGCACTCCCAAGAGGGATGCACGGGACCTAGAGGGACCCTCTCTCATCGCGAGGGGATATATCCGCGGATGGCCATAGTGGAGACTTTGCTGTGGACTATATGATTTTGAGGGATAGACTCTATTTACATGGGTATTTTAATTTCTTATATATCCCCTTATTTTCCCCTTTATCATTCATGTGTACCTCATGCTTATGCTTCTATTAACACACTTATAGAAAATTCTTCATGTACACTTACACCACGTGCACCTTGGATCACATATATTCCTATGTTGCACGCATCACCCATCCATACTTAGTGTACCGTTGGTACTCATACTTTGCTCCCAGTTGGGCATGATCAAGAAAGATACTCTCATTATAAGATACTAATATGAGGATCGTGCATGATTCACACGATATCACCAAAGAGCATTGTGATGGACCCAACTTTTCCAGGCTCGGGTCCCCTCCGGCATTTCATTTTGCATTTAGGAGAATTTAATACAAGTCAGAACATAATAATAATAGTAATAACAATAATAATAATAATAATAATAATAATAATAATAATAATAATAATAATAATAATAATAATAATAATAATAATAATAATAATAATAATCATGTTGAGACCCGTTTTCCAAAAACACTTCTCCTTTCTTTATCAAAAATCCAAAAACATTTCTCCTTTCTTTACCAAAAATCCAAAAATATTTTGTCCTTAAATCTCAAAAAGAAAAAATGTCAAATATTTTCATCCTATTTTTTTGTCAAAAATAAATCCAATTTTACGCCCTCTCAAGTCGATCGCACGTCCTTGGCCTGGCTCCTTATTGGCTTTGATCTTCAGTTAAACCACCCCAGAGTTCCGTCCGTTCCCCTCCTCCCTCTTCCGAGTCCGATATACATCCGCTTTCCATGGAAAACACAGGTCAAGCAACAATTGTGCAGCCAAATCTGACTACAATTTTAGCTCAGCTCGTGTCCAAGATTGACAACCTTCAGACTGAGGTTCGGGAGATGCAACGAAACCCGATTCCTATTACTCAAGAGGCCTAGGCTCTATTCCCTCGTGCTATGGGTCCACCTGATCCTATCTGGGTTCCCTAAGTGTATCATCACGCTCCACGTGTCCTTCCTATTAATGGGTCATCGCCTACCCAGCTTCCTATACCGAACCTTGCCCAGCCTGGGGCTAACTTTCCTATGATCATTGATCCAAAAGAGGGAGAGTTGAACAGGGTCAAAGAATATCTCAAGATGCTAACTAAAAAGTTTGACCAAGCCAGAATCTCGAGAAATTACATGGACTACACCCCACATGTCTCCTTATCCTAAGGTAAGGTTACCCGAGAAGTTCAAGATGCCAAATATCGGGAAATTCAGAGGAAGTGGACCGCCGATTGTTCATCTTCGCAGTTATCACCGTTTAATGACTCTCCTAGGGGATTCAGAAGATTTGATGGCCCAATTGTTTCAGCAAAATTTGAAGGATAACGCCATCCGATGGTTTTTGTCTCTCGAGGAATCTAGAATCCATAGCTGGGAGGATGTAGCCCATGAAATCATGTCGTAATACAAAGATAACGAAGAACTTGAGGTCACCCACCATGATTTAGAGCTTCTTAGACAGAACTCTGGGGAATCAGTCAGTAACTTCATAGTCTGATGGAGGGAAAAAGCACCTACTATAACCAATCGTCCATCTGAGGAAGAACAAATCAACATAGTGAAGAAGAACTTCTTGCCCCATGTCCGAGAGACCATGGGAGGATAATACTATCCCCACCTCTGATCTCTGAGAGAAGAAGGAGTAGAAATCGAGGAAGGTCTTGCTAAAACCGAGTTTGAACCAAAGAAGGTGTCAGGACAGTTCACCCCAAGAAAATATGACAAACCTGCTAGTGCTGCAGTCTCAACCATCAACAACATCTCTCAACCAAATACTTCATGGGCACCAAAAATCCTCCCTGTCCCAGTCCAAAAATAATACACCAAGATCCATGCTCCCCTCTCCAAACTCAATCAAGCCCTATTAGGCCGAAAGCTCATCAAACCCTTGGATCCCTGTCCATTGCCAAACCCACTTCCAAGAAACTTCAAGGAAACTGACCATTGCGCCTTTCACCAATCTGCTGGACATGCCACCAACCAATGCTCTCACCTCCGAAACATAATCCAATGTATAATTAACTGGGTAACTATTGCCCCACCAGCCAATCCTAAGCCAAACACTACTCATAACCCACTCCAAAATCATACCAATGCTATCTTCCTAGAAATGAACCCAAAGTTTGATCCCTCAACTCAAATCACATCCATACACTCTCCCAAACCTCTCCAATCCTGCTAATATTTCCTCCTACACCCTACTAGCCTTGCTGACCAGGCACTGTCACTCCTTACCAGAGCATGCACCGCTGTCCGTACCCAGTCTCAAAATGGAGGTATGGAATTCTCAGAAGTTTTAAATCAACTCCTAAAGTTCGGGTTGAAATTTCCCTCACAGATGGTCATTGATTACCAGAGGTTCAGCACGTTGTTCTTGGAAGCACGAAAATGGGCCCGAGAGTCAGACAATTGGGTGGTACCAATCCATGAAGTCGTCCTAGATGATGTTGTCTAGATGATGGGAAGATTATTCAGGCAAAAAAATAATATCTGCAGTATGATCAAGTTACTTGATACTCTGAAATTGCAAGGGCGCCTGGTCCCTTCACCCTTACATATCCCCACGGAATGGGAAGACTTGTATGAAGAAGCCAGTGAAGTTGTGGAATACATTGACCTTACATGGAAAGACATAATCTTTGCCACCAGATGGGGGGAAGAATTTGAAAATTCAAGTGAAGAGCAAGCTTCAGAAAAAACTGGCCCGGTAGCCCACATGTGTGGGATGATATCATTTGAGGAGCTCATTGAAGAAATAAAACAAGATGGCAGAATAACCTGAGATCGATGAAGAAATATGGTTCATGTTCTTCCCTTCTTCAATAAATCACATAACCAGATCAGGTAGGCATTAGCAGATCCCAAGCTCACTACCAGCCAATGACAAATGGAAGGGCATTAAAAAACTTCCTATGCCAGAAATGACCCTAGAGGAATGCAAGATCCTCGATCAACTGAAGAAAACTCAAGCTAACATCACTCTATGGGGGCTTTTCATGTCTTCCCAGCTACATGAAAAAGCTTTGATCAAGTTTCTCACTAGAACAATAGTTCCTCCTTCTACCACACCATAAGAAGCGATAAATTTTGTCAGATCCTTGACCTCTACCAGAATGCTATCCTTTTTCGAAGATGAAATCCCCAGAATTGGGGTAAACCACAATCATGCACTCAATATCTTCGTCGAAGTTATGGGGAATATTGTACCACTCTCTCTTGTCGATAATGGATCTGACTCTAATGTCTTCCCTTCGTGGATGTCTTTGCATGGTCCTATGATGATATGACCGACATTGATCCTGAAATTGCTCAACATAAGATCGCCACTCTTCCAGATTACAAGCCGAATAAAAAAATGATGAGAAAGATCCACACTGATTGGTCGCTCAAAGTCAAAGATGAGGTGGTCATACAGCTTAACGCGGGCTTCATTCGTGTGATAGAATATCCCACATGGCTAGCCAACATAGTTCTTGTGCAAAAATCATAAGGGAAAGTTCAGATGTGCATAGACTATCGGGATTTAAACAAAGCTTCTCCAAAGGATGATTACCCGTTACCTAATATCGACATGATCGTGGACAACACAACCAGTCATGCTATCAGGTCATTCATCGATGGGTTTGTCGGATACAACCAAATTAAAATACACCTAGATCATGAAGAAAAAACTGCGTTCATCACCCCTTGGGAAACCTTTTGCTACACTGTTATGCCATTTGGTCTCAAGAATGCTGGGGCTAGCTACCAGAGGGCTTCCATGATCACCCTATATGATCTAATTCACAAAGAAGTCAAGGTGTATGTGGATGATATGATTATCCAATCCAAAACTAGAAAAGGTCATGTTCCCTCTCTTCGAATGTTCTTTGAACTACTGTGACAGTATCATATGTGGCTCAATCCCCATAAGTATGTGTTCCGCGTTAGAATGGGAAAACTCTTGGGATTCATGGTCAGTGAAAAAGGGATAGAAGCAGATCTTTCCAAGATAAAATCCATACTTGAGATGACACCTCCCCGAACGGAGAAAGAGGTCCGAGGTTTCCTTAGGAAATTGCAATACATCAGCTGGTTCATCAGCCAACTCACCTCCATTTGTGAACCAATTTTCAAACTCCTCCAAAAGGATTTAACCAAAGTTTATAACGAGGCCCGCCAAGAAGCCTTCGATCAAATCAAACAACACCTAACTCAACCTCCGGTACTCATGCCACCACAGCTTGGTCTCCCCTTGCTCCTATACCTAACCATAACCGACACTACAGCTAGGTCTTTGGTAGCTCAATACCTTGGAGATTCCTTCAAAGAAAGGGCCATCTATTATGCTAGTCGCAAATTCACCGGATATAAAGTCAACTACACCACTTTGGAAAAATCATGCATCGTGCTTGTTTGGGTCACCCAAAAGTTGCAACTCTACATGGTCGCCTTCCCCATTAAACTTGTATCCCAAATGGACACCATTAAGTAACTTCTTGAGAAAGTGTCCTTGTCCAACCGAATGGATCGATGGTTGATGCTCTTAGTCGAGTTTAATATCATATATGTCACAGCAAAAGCGATGAAAGGAAGCCATCTCTGACTACCTCACTGAGTACCCCATGGAAGAGGCTGATGATTGGATCTTCGAATTACCATATGAAAACATCTTCTATGCTACTCAAGATGACCTTCGATGGAAAATGTTCTTTGATGGCGCGGTCAACAAAAAGGGATATGTCATTGGGATACTTCTGATCACCCCAGTTGACTCCCATACTCCCTTCGCCATCAAATTGGATTTTACCTGCACCAATAATATGACTGAATATGAGGCGTGTACGGTAGGCCTCAAAGTTGCTCTTCAGAATGGTCTTCAATGCCTAGATGTCTATGGGGATTCTTCCCTCATCATTGGTCAAGTGCTCAAAAAATTAAAAGTCAAAGACGAGAAACTCCAACCCTTCCATGCCCATTTATAAGAACTAGCCTCCCAATTCTGAGACATCACCTTCCACTACCTACCTTGAGCAAAGAATAATCTAGCCGATGCCCTTTCTACCATAGCCTCCATGGTCGATATGATCGAAGGAATAAAAATGGCCCCTTTCCTGGTCCAAAAGCAAGATAAACTAACCCACTTATACCTCATTGAGCTCATCACAAAAGAAGATCATGAGCTAGCCAACTGCTGGTATTATGATATCTGGCGCCTCCTTAAGCACAGTAAGTACCCCGAGCATTCCAACAAGAAAGACTAGGCAACCCTGTGAAGACTGGCCACCCAGTACATCATCTTTCATAAAGCACCATTTAAGAGAAACTTTGATGGAACCCATCTACACTGCATCGCAGGGGGTGACATTAAAGAGGTAATCAACAGCGGGGAATGCGAACTCCACATGAACTGTGACAACCCGAATATAATTATGATAAATTATATTTAAATCATGCTTATCGTATGTGATATGAATAATGTGATATTAGTATATCTAATGTTAAGTGATTATGTTTAGTCTAATCCTACTGTCATAAATCATGAAATGTCGAGTTATGTACGAACACAAGATTTGGTTATTTTTGATAGAAATGTCCCTGTTTAAGACTAGTTTTGACCTTTATAACATTATAAATGACTTGAGGTGAAAACTACATAGTTGTAGACATGTGAGTTAGGATCGCAACACAACAAATGGTGCATCAAATGGATGCTCGAGGAAGAAGTTAGGTCAAAATTACGAGAAGGGCCAAATATGTCAATTCCCTTAAGTGGTATTTTATCTTTTATTAAACCAAATGTTTTAAATTGATTGGTTGGCTTGGGAGGCAGCCTTGGCCGACTTAAAACCCTCCCTCTAACATATTTCTTCAGCAAAAACCAGCCATGAAAGGGTTTGAAGCTTAGGGAAATAGAAAGTTGATGTTTAGGAAGAAAAAGTGAGGAGAAAAAGTGTAGAAAAATCCGTAGAAATTACGTAAAGAGCCCTGAAGGTAATCCTAATTTTAATTCTTGTTATTTATCTTATATTACTGATTTATATGATATAAATCATCATAAGTTTACGAAAGTTTCAGCCCTTTATGTATATGTATGGTTAGATGCAAGCTTATGTTAAGTTGAGTGTAGAAACCCTTAAAATTGCTTTGTGTTGAAACCCCTTGTATTCAAATCTGCATATCTCTTTATGTGATTACTGGAATTGAGAAATTGCAATTGGAAATGAAATTAAACTCATATATGCATATAATATCTGAAAATTAGAATTTATCTCCTTGTGGTTAGGCCGTAATGATGATTTCAAGTTGGTCCATAGTTGCTGTTTGTATACTTGACTTCGGTATGCCCTGAGTTTAGTCAAGATTTTGAGATAGAAAATGAAGTCCAAATATTATGAAACTTTAATTCTATACTATTCATTATGTCTAATGAAAGTGTGTTGAAAATCATGGAAATTTATGCTGTATAAAAATTATGAAAATTCTGGGAATTCGAAGGATCAATACAGGAGCTTGTAGGGCAGATTTCTTGTGTTGTAGAGAAATGGTCATAACTTACCCTAGGAAGCTTGAAAAATTACACCGTCTCTTGTACTGGATAGTATATTCATATATGTTTTCATATTGATGAGGTTGGACCCCTGCATTTATACAATTTAGGAACATAGGATGGTTAAGTATGTTGTATAATAATTTCAGGCCATACTGGATACCCCTTGAATGAATGTTTGTATTTTGTCGTTATAAAGGGTACTTAGAATACATGTTTCATGTGTATATACATTGAGGAGTATAATTTCATGTTTACTTGACTTTGGTTATAAATTACTCATAAGGTACTTCCTACGTTTGAATGTCCGTAACTTTATCAATATGTACATCATTGTTTGCCTTTACCTATGTTTTATGGAATGTGACTTAATTGGAATTGTATTGTTGATGTATGGTCATGGAAAGTTACATAATTATGTTTGGATAATATTTATGATTGAGGTTAAGTACTGATTTAGTTGGATTGACAGGTGTAAGGCCTAATCAACCCAGTTCAGCTCCACCAGAAAGAAACCTGAATACGTAGTTGTCAACTAAGGTGAGTGTACTCACTGGAATGATGTATTTGTATACTGTTATGAATATGATCATAATGTTATGAATATAAAATTGTTCATTTCGGTTTACCGAAATGAGGGGTTACTCCTCGACCAGGAATGGGGGAGATTTGTCTATTAATGACAAGGGGTTACTCCTCGACCAGGAATGGGGGAGAATTGTCTATTTAGACAGGATATGTGAATCATGATTCGGAAAAGTTGGTCATTCATTATGAATGAGCCGGATTAGTTAATACATAAGTATATGGACATGATTTATTGCATTTAAATCCATGCAGTAGTTTAGTAGTGATGCATTCACTGGGCTATTTTGCTCACGGTTCCTATGTTCATATTTTTCAGGTAACGCGATGTCACTGCCAAATCTAGGAGGTCGGGTTGGGTTAGCCAGGAATGAGAGAAACTATGATTTTGTGTAAATGTAAATGATGTAATTAAGTTAAATTATCTTTCAAGAAAGTATGTATAAGTAGGACTACTCTGATGTTGTAAAAAGGGTTTTCAGTTATATGGATTTACAATGATGACTTTGAAATTAAAACTCATGTTTATGGTTTGACTCACTTTGACTTTCAGACTTAATTATAAGTAACTGGGTTGGGGTGTGTCAGCTTTTGGTATCAGAGCCTAGGTTTTAGTGGTTCTGGAGTGAGAAGTATCTAGATTTGGCAGTGAATGTTAGAAATATATTTTATTTGATACTAACGGTTATGCTAGGAAAGATATGTATATCTGCATGTTGTTATATCTTTGATTCATTTCAGATATAAGAGAATGGAACGAGGGAATGTGATTGTGGGAATAGATGATGAGGCTTCAAATATTCCAGCAGAAGCGGAGGTTGAGAAACATGTTCAGATAAATGTGGAACCCGAGCCAGAACAACTGACAGATATGCAAAAAATGGCACGTGCTATGACTCTAATGGCAGAGCAGCAAGCTAGATTCATGGCACAGATGGAAGAACAACAGACCAGGCAACTGGAGGCACAAGCCTTGGCTAGGGCTGAGGAGGTGATACACCAGGAAGAAAGAAGTACTTCACATGAGAAATTTATTAAGATGAACCCACCCTCATTTGAAGGAGCAGTTGATCCAACAGAGGCAGAAGTCTGAGTTAAAGAGATTGAAATTATTTTTGGGGTAATGAGAATGCCTGACAATCAACGAGTGACCTTGGCGATGTATATGCTAAGAGGAGAAGCTAAGTACTGGTGGGATGCCACAAAACATTTGTTGATTACTCCAGGAGGTGGGAATGTGATCTCATGGGATGCTTTTGTTAAGGCCTTGTATGATAAGTATTTTCCTCCGATGTATCAAAAACAAAAGGAGAAGGAATATTTCATGTTGAATCAGGGGAGTATGACAGTTAGAGAATATGAAGCTAAACTTACAGCCTTATCTCGTTTTGCTTCGAGGTTTATACGGAATGAGGAAGATATGTGTAGTCGATTTCTCGATGGTCTCGAGTTAGTCATTAAATCACGGTTGTCGGCTTTAGAGACTGTTAATTATTCAGCCTTGGTGAACAAAGCCATGTTGGTAGAAAGGGACGTGAATGAAGCTAGAGGGAATCGAGAACGAGGTGTAAAGAGAAGCAGATTCGATCCAAGTTATTGAAAGGGTGGTGAAACAGAATATTCGAGACTTGGAGGGTAGAAATTCCAGCATGGTAGAGGCATGGGAAGTAGTTTTCAAAGGGGTGAAGCAAGTGGTGGAAGAGTTTCAAGAGGTTCATCGCAAGAAGATCAAAATATTTGTTTCTTTTGTGGGGCATCAGGTCATATAAAGAGAAATTGCCCAAAGTTACTGAATATAGAATGTTTTAACTGCCACCAGAAGGGTCATTTGAGAAAGAATTATCCTATGTTGGCAAGAACAGTTTCAGTCACTAGTGTGGGGCCTCATAAAGGATCTTCTCTAGGCAGTGCCACCAGGGGAAGAGGTACAGGACAAGCAAGTGGATCGAAGGAAGGAGGAAGAGTGTTTGCAATGACGCTGTAAGATGCCCATGCTACACCTGAAGTGGTTACAGGTAAACTCTCTATTGCGAACAAAGATTTATATGCACTTATTGATCCTGGATCTACGCATTCATTTGTGGCATTAGATAATGTTTCATATTTTGATAGACCATGTTCATTTCTCAATTGTGCCTTATATATTTCTACCCCAATGGAAAGTGTACTTCTGGTTGAGCATGTTTATAAAGATTGTATCTTACGAATGGGGGAACGAGATTTCTATGTTGATTTGATACCATTGGCTGTTCGAGATTTTGCTATTATATTGGGGATGGATTAGTTATCATCATACCATGCTTCCATTGATTGTTTTCGCAAAGAAGTTACATTTCATTTGCCTGGTGAACCCGAGTTCCAATTTATAGGAGAAAGGAATGTTGTCCCTAATTGTCTTATTTCAGCAATAAAGAGCAGAAAGTTATTGAGTAAGGGTTGTACAGGGTATTTAGCGTATGTGGTTGATGTTAGTAAGGAAGCACTTAAAGTTGAAGATATACCAGTGGTTAGAGAGTTTTCTGATGTCTTCCCAGAAGAATTTCCAGGATTTCCACTCGATAGGGAAGTAGAGTTTTCTATTGAATTAGTTCCAGGTACTGGTCCAATTTCTCTTGCTCCATATAGAATGGCACCAGCGGAGTTGAAAGAATTAAAAGTGCAATTACAAGATCTGATAAGCAGAGGTTTCATTCGGCCTAGTGTTTCGCCATGGGGAGCACCAGTGTTATTTGTGAAAAAGAAAGATGGGACAATGCGACTATGTATTGATTATCGGCAGTTGCATAAGGTGACCATTAGGAATAAGTACCCTCTACCTCGTATCGATGACTTGTTTGACCAATTACAGGGGGCCACAGTATTTTCAAAGATTGATTTGAGATCGGGTTACCACCAACTGAAAGTGAAGGATAGCGATATTTCCAAAACAGCTTTTCGGACTCGATATGGGCACTATGAGTTTTTGGTGATGCCATTTGGATTGACTAATGCTCTAGCAGTTTTTATGGATTTAATGAATCAGGTATTCCACCCTTTCATTGATTCCTTTGTGATTGTACTCATAGACGATGTGTTGATTTACTCGCGTAGCATGGAGGAACATGAGAAGCATTTGAGACTTGTATTGCAGATTTTGAGAGAGAACAAATTGTTTGCTAAATTCAGCAAGTGTGAGTTTTGGTTGAATGAAATTGTGTTTTTAGGGCACGTTGTCTCGGGAAATGGGATATATGTTGATCCAAAGAAGGTGGAAGAAATTGTTGAATGGGAGAGTCCTAAGAATGTGACAGAAATTAGGAGTTTCCTAGGATTGGCAGGTTACTATCGCAGATTCATTAAGGGATTTTCAGCAATAGCATTACCATTGACAAAGTTGACCCGTAAAGAAGTGAAGTTTGTGTGGGATGAAGAATGCGAAAGGAGTTTTAAAGAATTAAAGAAGCGGTTGGTTTCAGCCCCTATACTTGCTATTCCATGTGGGAATGAGTCTTTTGTGATCTATACAGACGCTTCATTTCAGGGGTTAGGATGTGTTCTTATGCAGAATGGGAAGGTAATAGCATATGCTTCCAGACAATTAAAGACGCATGAACGAAACTACCCTACACACGATCTGGAGCTAGCAGCCATTGTTTTTGCTTTAAAGTTGTGGAGACATTACTTGTATGGAGAAACTTGTGAGATATTTACAGATCATCAAATTTTGAAATACTTGTTTACACAGAAAGAACTGAATTTGAGACAGAGGCGTTGGATAGAGCTGATTAAAGACTATGACTGTACCATTCATCATCACCCTGGGAAGGCCAATGTAGTAGCAGATGCTTTGAGTCAAAAATCATCAGGGATTCTCGGTTGCATACGATGTGCTCGTGTTGGAAATATTCTTGACTTGGCATTGATGGGGATTGAATTGAAGTTTTCAAAAAGTGGAGGATTATTAGCACATGTCACAGTGAGACCTTTATTGGCCGAACGCATACGAAATTTGCAGACCAGTGATCCATTCCTTGAGAAGAAGAAACAAAAAGTTCGGGATGGTAGAGAGAGTGACTTTGAGATTAAGAATGATGAATCGTTGTGTTATAAGAATAGAATTTGTGTACCAAATGACCCACCCTTAAAGAAGGATATATTAGAAGAGGCACATAGTTCTATTTACTCTATGCATCCGGGAGCTACCAAAATGTATAGAGATTTGAAGGAGTATTATTGGTGGAACAATATGAAGCGTGAGATTGCAGAATTCGTATCTAAATGTTTAGTATGCCAGCAAGTAAAAGCAGAGCATCAGAAGCCGGCAGGATTACTGCAGTCTTTGCCTATTCCGGAATGGAAGTGGGAGCATATAACGATGGATTTTGTCACAGGATTACCCCGGTCACCAAAGGGGCATGATTCTATTTGGGTGATTGTAGACCGATTGACGAAGTCAGCTCATTTTCTCCCAGTTAAAACCACCTACACTGTTGACAAGTATGCACGTATGTACGTTGATGAGATTATCCGTTTACATGGGGCACCGGTGTCAATTGTATCAGATAGAGATCCAACGTTCACTTCTAAGTTTTGGCCTCGTCTCCAGAATGCCATGGGCACAAGTTTGAAGTTCAGCACTGCATTTCATCCACAAACTGATGGGCAATCAGAAAGGATGATTCAAATATTAGAAGACATGTTACGAGCCTGTGTATTTGACTTCAGGGGTAGTTGGGATGATCATTTTCCATTGATGGAATTCTCGTATAATAATAGTTATCAGTCGACTATTGGTATGGCTCCTTATGAAACTTTATATGGGAGGAGATGTAGAACGCCTTTGTGTTGGGATGAAGTGGGTGAAAGGAAAATTTTGGGTCCTGAATTGATAGATATGACAACTGAAAAGATCAAAATGATTCGGGAACGGATAAAGATACCGCAAAGCAGGCAGAAATTTTATGCAGATAAGAGGAAGCATCCATTGGAATTTCAGAAGGGAGATTTTGTATTCCTGCGTATTTCACCGTGGAAAGGCGTTATGAGATTTGGCAAAAAGGGGAAACTAAGTCCAAGATACATTGTACCATATGAAGTGTTGGAAAGAATTGGGCCCTTGGCTTATAGATTAGCATTACCTCCAGATTTATCCCGTTTACATGATTTGTTTCATGTATCGATGCTTCGTAAGTATTTGGCGGATCCATCTCATCAGTTGAAAACTCAACCAATTGAACTGAAGGAAGACTTGTCGTACATCGAGGAACCATTGGAAATTATCGATCGTAAGGAGCAGGTATTGAGGAATAAAGTTATTCACTTAGTTAAAGTTATGTGGATGAGCCATGGAGTTAAAGAAAAAACTTGGGAAACGGAGGATAGCATGAGGAAACAGTATCCCCATTTGTTTGGTAAGTGACCTTTATATTAAATTTCGGGGACGAAATTTTCTAAGGGGGGGAAGTTGTGACAACCCGAATATAATTATGATAAATTATATTTAAATCATGCTTATCGTATGTGATATGAATAATGTGATATTAGTATATATAATGTTAAGTGATTATGTTTAGTCTAATCCTACTGTCATAAATCATGAAATGTCGAGTTATGTACGAACACAAGATTTGGTTATTTTCGATAGAAATGTCCCTGTTTAAGACTAGTTTTGACCTTTATAACATTATAAATGACTTGAGGTGAAAACTACATAGTTGTATACATGTGAGTTAGGATCGCAACACAACAAATGGTGCATCAAATGAATGCTCGAGGAAGAAGTTAGGTCGAAATTACGAGAAGGGGCAAATATGTCAATTCCCTTTAGTGGTATTTTATCTTTTATTAAACCAAATGTTTTAAATTGATTGGTTGGCTTGGGAGGCAGCCTTGGCCGACTTAAAACCCTCCCTCTAACATATTTCTTCAGAAAAAACCAGCCATGAAAGGGTTTGAAGCTTAGGGAAATAGAAAGTTGATGTTTAGGAAGAAAAAGTGAGGAGAAAAAGTGTAGAAAAATCCGTAGAAATTACGTAAAGTGCCCTGAAGGTAATCCTAATTTTAATTCTTGTTATTTATCTTATATTACTGATTTATATGATATAAATCATCATAAGTTTACGAAAGTTTCAGCCCTTTATGTATATGTATAGTTAGATGCAAGCTTATGTTAAGTTGAGTGTAGAAACCCTTAAAATTGCTTTGTGTTGAAACCCCTTGTATTCAAATCTGCATATCTCTTAATGTGATTACTGGAATTGAGAAATTCCAATTGAAAATGAAAGTAGAGTCATATATGCATATAATATATGAAAATTAGAATTTATCTCCTTGTGGTTAGGCCGTAATGATGATTTCAAGTTGGTCCATAGTTGCTGTTTGTATACTTGATTTCGGTATGCCCTGAGTTTAGTCAAGATTTTGAGATAGCAAATGAAGTCCAAATATTATGAAACTTTAATTATATACTATTCAGTATTTCTAATGAAAGTGTGTTGAAAATCATGGAAAGTTATGCTGTATAAAAATTATGAAAATTCTGGGAATTTGAAGGATCAATACAGGAACTTGTAGGGCAGATTTCTTGTGTTGTATAGAAATGGTCATAACTTACCCTAGGAAGCTTGAAAAATTACACCGTCTCTTGTACTGGATAGTATATTCATATATGTTTTCATATTGATGAGGTTGGACCCCTTCATTTATACAATTTAGGAACATAGGATGGTTAAGTATGTAGTATAATAATTTCAGGCCATACTGGATACCCCTTGAATGAATGTTTGTATTTTGTCGTTATAAAGGGTACTTAGAATACATGTTTCATGTGTATATACATTGAGGAGTATAATTTCATGTTTACTTGACTTTGGTTATAAATTACTCATAAGGTACTTCCTACGTTTGAATGTCCGTAACTTTATCAATATGTACATCATTGTTTGCCTTTACCTATGTTTTATGGAATGTGACTTAATTGGAATTGTATTGTTGATGTATGGTCATGGAAAGTTACATAATTATGTTTGGATAATATTTATGATTGAGGTTAAGTACTGACTTAGTTGGATTGACAGGTGTAAGGCCTAATCAACCCAGTTCAGCTCCACCAGAAAGAAACCTGAATACGTAGTTGTCAACCAAGGTGAGTGTACTCACTGGAATGATGTATTTGTATACTGTTACGAATATGATCATAATGTTATGAATATAAAATTGTTCATTTCGGTTTACCGAAATGAGGGGTTACTCCTCGACCAGGAATGGGGGAGATTTGTCTATTAATGACAAGGGGTTACTCCTCGACCAGGAATGGGGGAGAATTGTCTATTTAGACAGGATATGTGAATCATGATTCGGAAAAGTTGGTCATTCATTATGAATGAGCCGGATAAGTTAATACATAAGTATATGGACATGAATTATTGCATTTAAATTCATGCAGTAGTTTAGTAGTGATGCATTCACTGGGCTATTTTGCTCACGGTTCCTATGTTCACATTTTTCAGGTAACGCGATGTCACTGCCAAATCTAGGAGGTCGGGTTGGGTTAGCCAGGAATGAGAGAAACTATGATTTTGTGTAAATGTAAATGATGTAATTAAGTTAAATTATCTTTCAAGCAAGTATGTATAAGTAGGACTACTCTGATGTTGTAAAAAGGGTTTTCAGTTATATGGATTTACAATGATGACTTTGAAATTAAAACTCATGTTTATGGTTTGACTCACTTTGACTTTCAGACTTAATTATAAGTAACTGGGTTGGGGTGTGTCATGAACGGTCACATGCTTGCCAAGAAGATTTTTTGATAAGGCTACTACTGGACCACCATGATCCAGGATTGCACCGCCTATGTCCAAAAATGCCTCAAATGCCAAAAGATCTCCAACCTTCAACGCCTGCCTCCGCGAGAATTATACAACATGACTTCTCCCAGGCCGTTCTCCTCCTAGGGCATTGACATCATAGGGAAGGTTACACACAAGGCCTCTAATGGGTATGAGTTTATCCTAGTTGCCATTGATTACTTCACCAAATGGGTCGAAGCCGAGTCATAAGTAGTCCTGAATGCTAAGAAAGTGGCTAAATTCAACAAGAAAAACATCATCTACCGATATGGGGTCCTACACGAGCTAGTGTTAGATAACGGGTTGCATTTTGAGGCAGAAGTCACAGGCGTGGTCAATGAGTATGGGATTCAGAGACACAAATCTTATCCCTACCGACCTCAAACCAATGGCGCAGTCGAAGCCACTAACAAGAACCTAAAAACCATCATCAATAAGATGACCAAAAGTTGTCGAGATTGGGTCGATCGAATCCCATACGCCCTCTTGGGATACCGAACCTCAATTCGAACCTCTACTGGGGCTACCCCTTACTCTCTAGTCTATGTCATTGAAGGAGTCCTACTTGTGGAGATAGAAATACCCTCATTACGTGTCATGCTTGAAAGAAAGGTCAGTGAAGAAGACTGACATCAAAGCTGCCTCGACGAGCTATCACTCCTAGTCGAAAAGAGATTAAAAGTGTTGTACCACATACAAGGGTAACATTGCTGAATAGTGTATTCATTTAATAAGAGAGTCAAAGTCTGTGGTGTCCAAGAAGGGTATTTAGCCCTTAAAGAAAGAGTAGAGCCCATCTGGGACCCAGAGGTAAATTCAAGCCTAATTAGAGCGGCCCATACATTGTGAAGAAGATCTTGTCCGGCGGTGCTGCCATGCTCACCAACTTAGATGGAGAAGAGATGGCTCATCCGGTCAACTTGGACCACCTCAAGAAATTTTACCCCTAGTCTAAAATCTCGGCATGCTACGACTCTTCTCATATCCCTTCTATTCTAAAAAAAAATCTCTTAATTTCCCTCAGCCGACAACCACGTGGGCTTGATTCTTTACAAAAATCATTCGCATAAAAATTAAAAAATTTCAAAAACCCACAGAGGTATGTAGGCCGCTTATACGTCTTACATGAGCACGACCCCTTCTTTTTCACAAAAAAATATTCTTTCCTTATCTTCGACAATGACAGTTCACTTTAACATATACTTGAACAAAGGATTATGCATGCCTTAGCGATCGGTATAGATAATTGAAAATACAGAATTCATCAAATGTCACATCTAGATGATCAAAAACTTGTTTATTTTATTAATAAGAAATTAAGGTACAATTACATAATAATAGGATCAGATAACTCCCTTCCCCCTACCTTTCTAGAAAGCCAAATAAATTCCCAAACTTATTTCCCAGTACAAAATAAACTCTCCAGGAGTCCTACCCACAGCTACCAGAGGAGCCCGCTACATCATCATCATCTACATCCTGGTGTCCCCAAGATTCCCCTTCCTGAATGGAGTGCCGCAGACGCTCCATGGATCGATAGGCTCGAACCAGCCTCAGAAAAACGACCACACCTCCCTCTATGGTATCAGATAAGGCAAGCCATCTTTGTTCAGTCTCCACTTCGAACATCTTGCTAACATGTTGTAAGCATCGTAGTCGATGTTATAGGAGAACATCACCTCCAAAGTCTCGAGGTAGTCGGCAAACTCAACGCTACCAGGGAGGGCCATCTCACAGAATAAGAAAGTAGGAATGTGAGAATGTGAGAAAACACTCCACTCTTACTCCTCTTTTATACTTGAAAACCCCCACAAAAGACATAACCCCTACATAAATCGGAAGAAATCTTGCCCCACAAGGTACCAAA
Source organism: Sambucus nigra (assembly GCA_949130495.1). Taxonomy (NCBI): domain Eukaryota; kingdom Viridiplantae; phylum Streptophyta; class Magnoliopsida; order Dipsacales; family Adoxaceae; genus Sambucus; species Sambucus nigra. Next base: position 527,652,937 of record OX422221.1, on the reverse strand, counting down.
GGCCAAAGAGGGTACTAATCAAAGCTTTGAATTGACGAGACTGGACTGACATGTCGATGGGTAGGACAAGGTTCTTGTCGATTGGTAACCCCTACTTTTGGAAATTTTCTTTTTTCCTCTTTTGTCAAAATTCAAAAAACTCAAAATAAATTGATATTATCAATAGAATTTCAAAAATCCCCTTATCATCTTTATATAAATTCTCATTTTGAATAAAAATTTCTTTCAAAACCCCAAAAATATTTCTTTTTATGGTCTCAGTAGAAAAGTAAAAAGAGCATCCGCATGCATTAATTCATCATTAATAGAAGATAATCCAAAAACTTCATTGCATTACATAGATATGTTTATGTGTTACATCATTTTGCAGGAAAATAAAGAAAAGAAAAAAACAAACGGGACTCATCCCGAACCCACATTCTCTCTCTCTCTCTCTCACTTTCCCTTTCCACTCCCTCTCTTAAGAGCTTCCACCCCTGCGACGCGCTCTCTTTCCCCGACGACGAGATGACGCACCATCGATACCTGAACCAGACTCCTCCATGGATGAGGAAAATGACACCAATAAAGAAGTAACATGAACCGCATCCTAAATATGGGCAGTCACCGAAGATATCCAGTTCCTAATATCCCTCAGCTAAGTGGTGGACACCCGAACGTGCTGCAAGAAGAGGCAGAATCAGTGTCAAGCAGAAAAGATTAAAAGAAACCAAAGGAGAAGAATAGAAATGATATACCTCAGGATGAAGAACCTCCTCTGTCAAGCCCAACTCCTTCGGATCCGTCGTATGAGGACGATACAGTATAGGAACCATCCCTCCATTAGCCCGCCAAGTATTATATGAAGGAGTATGCAGCCGCACAAAGGGAACCTCCAAAGTCGTCGCTGCAATAGATGTCGAAAGAATGCCACCGTTGGGGGAGGACCCCACTGGCCGACTCAAACACGTAGGAGAGAAGGGAGGTCCATCATATATGCTGAGCTCCATCAACCAGCTCGTCAAAAAGTCCATATAATCATACGAGACATCTGTATCGGTGTACAGCAGGTAGGACTCACCAATCATCGCCACAATCCTCGCATCCTCCGGCAGCAGTCGTCCTTGCCTCATAGACATAGGAGGCCTCGCAAGTGGCACAACCACCTCCCCTTCAGAAATATGTCGAACCACCCTCTCCCCAAGATACTAAAAGTGGTCAAACTCATGCGCCAACAAATGCCTCATCTGCTCATTTACTCTATTCAACCCCATGTCCTGAACGATCATACCTCAAGGGTAAAAGGTCACCTAAAAAATCCCCAGTAGATATGAGACAAATAAAAAGTCAGAGCACATAAGGTCTTAGACTGAAGAAGTAAGAAGTCTTAACCTGTCACTAGCCAGGCCATTCAAGACCTGACGCACTGATAAGCACCCAAAATTGTACATTTTATACCCCAAATAGTTGTATTTTAGTTGCTATTTCTTGACAATATGGGTCTTATGCGCTTAAATGTTTAATATGCAGGTTTAATGTACGTTGCGGTGTTCAAACGCGTATTTCAAGGCAATTGTGCATTTTACGGAGCTAAATACCAAATTCCCGTACCCTAGCTTACCCTAAACTTAGCCCAAACTTACCCCAAGCCTGTGTGTGTTTTATTTGTGTCATTTTATTATTTTTTAGATTTTTAGTTTGAGTCTTTTCTATTTTTAGGATTTATTTTAGAATTTTTAGATTTTATTTTCTATTTTTCTATTTTATTTTTATTAATATAATTTTATTTTATTTTGATTTTGATTATTTTTAATTTTATTTTATTTTATTAGGATTAGTTTTATTTTATTTTGATTTTTATTGATTTTTAGTTTTATTTTATTCTATTTTATTAGGATTAATTTTAAGAGTTTAGTTTAGTTTATTAGATTTTATATTTTAGGATTTTTTGTTTTATTTTTATTTGATTCTTTATTTTATTTTTAGAATATAATTTTATTTTTAGGTTTCTAGTTTATTTTTATTAATTTTATTTTAGTTAGTGTTATTTTAAGGTCCAAATTAAACACACACATCACCATTATCATACACTTATCCTACACCTAATCCTACACCCTCACACACTTACCATACACCTCACCCACCACCACCACCCATCATTCCACCAACACCTTCATCCACATCCACTCTCGAAACCCTCTTGCAAAAGTTCATACTTGAGCAAGAGCAAGCAGTTCAAACTCAAGCTCTCCAAAGGCTTGAACAAAGGTTAAATGAATTGGTGTGTGCGCGAGAGTCGGATATTCCCATGACCCCACCCATCGTTGCCACCGAGTGTGACGATGATGTGTCCCCTTGTGACACAGAATTTGAGTGTGACCAACCCTACCACCCCGAGAATCGTGAAGTTGAGACCATTCCATGGTCCGGGTCCCAAGTCGACAATTGTGTTGACATACCTTTCATTAGTGAGACTGATCCAATTCCACCATATCCCAATGAACCCCCACTTGAGGTTCACATTTCTTTTCCCGTCGAATCTACAAACATGCCCGAGTCTACACCTATCGAGCTTCACCATTGTGTTCCCGAGGAACCAATTTATCTTCGGTTAGCTCCGGCTATGAGTTCTCACCAATTTCCCGAGATAGAATCCGTGATAGTTCCTAACTATTCGGATATGGATGATGTCCCACCATGCATGGCTCCCGTTGAGCCTGATATTTCTTGTGATTCCTCTATCTTAGATCTTGGTGCCTCATTTTACCCACCCACCCCGTTCCCCGATGCTGCTTTTATGGAGAAGTTGACAACTCCATCTTTAGAAACCACACTCCCTTGTGAGTATTCCTTTACTCCTCCTAATGAGTGTGTGTCTCCCACGCTTGAGTTGGATCATCTTCCTCCACCGTTTATCCCACCCGATACACCATTTATCCCCCCTGACCCACCCATTATACCTACCACCCCACCACCTGGTTTGGATCTTGATTTTGCACATTTCCAGTTTCCATCTACAGTTTTAGATCCTAACCTAAAGCCATCCACCTTCCACGAGAGTTATGGTGATACTCTCCACTCCCGTGACACCGAGCTTGTTCCTCCATGCATACCACTTCCTTGTGGTGTTGATTTTTCTCAACAGCTCCCTGGTGTGTCACGGCGCGACCTTTACCATCGCCCATTCATAGAACGGTCGTGTGATTTTTATGAGGCCCATCCCATTACAATCTCCACACCATTTTGCCTCCCTCACCAACTTGAGCACCATGCTTATAGGGCCCTCGTTGCCCTCACATTTATGCTCAACAAGGTTCGAGACCGATGCCTCTTCACCTTTACCCTTTTTCCCACCCGCCCATGGTCCACCGATGCTTTGCATCGTGTGATGCACTTTGCCATACAGGTGCATTGACCATTTTAGCCTCTATCCAGCAAGACTGACGCTTCAGTCTTGTTTGGGGGTGATTCTCATCACTCCAATTTTTCTGCCACCCCGCACTATCATAGTTCCTATCTTTAGGGTGAGAATGGTTCGGTCTGGCTGAAGACATTAAACTTAGCGCTACCGGGAGGCAGCCCGTTGTTTCTTGTACTAGTCTCATCCTGTTTGGGGGTGGTGTTTCACATCACCCTATGCTTTATCATGCTTATAGACTTGTACATCTTTTATTCAGGTTTATTCTTGGCTTCACATGTCCACTTCATTAGCGGTTCATTCTGGTAATCTCTTTCCTTCCTTATGCTTTCAATTTTAAAAATCATTTTACCTAACATCGAGGACGATGTTCCTTTTTGTTTAGGGGTGGGGAATTTTATCAAAATCGTGCCTCTTTTGAAAAATTTTGATTTTTAAACCTGATTTTTAAAATTTCGCGCAGTTTCTTTCATCTCACTCATTGATGTGAATTTTCAATCATCCATCTTTCAAAAGTCTAGGAATCAAGCTAGAGAATATTTTTTCTAAATAGCTTATGTAATACGTAACAAGGCATTTTGCACCATGAATTTCTCGACTCAACAAAATTCGCGCACTTATCACGTCATTACGTTTAGAGTTGAGGAGTACTACAATTCTAAAGAGAACCTTAAGGATCACTAGTAGAGACTTTAGCCCGTGAGATTTGTGCCTTTCACCCTTTTAGAGTGTTTTACGCAATCTCCGAGTCACAAGTTGATTCAACTTCGTTTGGGTCCGCACTTTAAATTGTTGTATGATCTCATTATTCTTCGTTTTTTGGCTTGATCACTGAGAATGACATCACTTTCGAGTTGTAAGAAACGCGTGTCTTGATATTTGTCCCGAACACTAGATTTTCATCCATACACCTACCACTTTCCCCCCATATCACATTTCCATTCACTTCACCCATTATATTCCCATGTTCTTCCAAATTCCCACATATTTCCCCACACATCTACCTATCACCTCCATTTATATCATCCATCATCATTTTCAAATAAAAGAGTGTGATTCCAAATGTAAATGTCTTCATTGTTTGTTTGAAAAGTGAGAGAAAAACAAAAGAAAAAAAAAAAAAGAGAAAAAAAAAGAAAAATCGAAAAAAAAAGAAAAAAAAAGAGAAAAAAGAAAAGAAAAGAAAGAGAGTTTGTAGTTAGTAGTTAGTTTTGATATAAAGACATTTGTGCCTAATGTGTATACACTCTTCTTTCGCATCCATTTTTCATCCATTTCACACCGAATATCCACCATCCATCCATCATAACATCATCCCATCCTATCCTACCTCATCGCATCCCACATATCCCATTTCATTTACCCCCTCACCCATATACATCCATATTTCCCATAGGTGTTCGGGCAAATGAAAGTCAACGTGGTGAATAACTCGACGTTCTCACTATAGTGATTAGCATTTCTTTCATGAGATCACTTTTCTTTCAAATTGTTCGTTCTTTCTTATACGTGTGTGACACGTTTGAATTTGCTTACATTTACTCACCTCCTCACACACAAGAGCGATACACTAACCCATATCTCAAGAGTTCATTTGAGAGTGATATATCTAGTGAGATTTGAAGTTGAAGCGTTGATTCCGACAAGGCAATCTAGGAATTACTCTTGTGATACTCGACCCGTTTTGACTGATTCACACTACACACGTTGAGTTCTAGGGAGGATGTGCCTTGTGTATTCACTTAGCTAACTTTTTACACATTCTAGCTTTTATTTCTGAAATCATTTTCTCATGTGATGGATTGTGCGACTATTCTACATTTAATAAGAGATTGACTGCCTTCTAATAAATTTTTGCAAATAAGAATTTTGTGGGTATATTCCCTGCAAACCCTCACGAGACACAACTCGTCCTGTAGGGCAACCTATAGGTTTAAAGGCTTGTTGCACATGCTAAGTGCAATCGCAAGTGCCCGCGAAAGTGGTACACTTTTGGTTACTTATCTTTCTCTTTCTCTCTATCTTATTGCTCGAGGACTAGCAACGCTCTGTTTGGGGGTGGTGTGATAAGCACCCAAAATTGTACATTTTATACCCCGAATAGTTGTATTTTAGTTGCTATTTCTTGACAATATGGGTCTTATGCGCTTAAATGTTTAATATGCAGGTTTAATGTACGTTGCGGTGTTCAAACGCGTATTTCAAGGCAATTGTGCATTTTATGGAGCTAAATACCAAATTCCCGTACCCTAGCTTACCCTAAACTTAGCCCAAACTTACCCCAAGCCTGTGTGTGTTTTATTTGTGTCATTTTATTATTTTTTAGATTTTTAGTTTGAGTCTTTTCAATTTTTAGGATTTATTTTATAATTTTTAGATTTTATTTTCTATTTTTCTATTTTATTTTTATTAATATAATTTTATTTTATTTTGATTTTGATTATTTTTAATTTTATTTTATTTTATTAGGATTAGTTTTATTTTATTTTGATTTTTATTGATTTTTAGTTTTATTTTATTCTATTTTATTAGGATTAATTTTAAGAGTTTAGTTTAGTTTATTAGATTTTATATTTTAGGATTTTTTGTTTTATTTTTATTTGATTCTTTATTTTATTTTTAGAATATAATTTTATTTTTAGGTTTCTAGTTTATTTTTATTAATTTTATTTTAGTTAGTGTTATTTTAAGGTCCAAATTAAACACACACATCACCATTATCATACACTTATCCTACACCTAATCCTACACCCTCATCCTCACCATACACCTTACACCCTCACCACACCACATTACCCCATCATCTTCTTTAACCTCTCACCACTCTCTCTCATCTCTCCTAAACCTCCAACCACCATTAATACCCAACTCACCCATCTCTCTCTCTCATCAAAATTGGCCAGCTCCCGGCGAGCACCCTTGCCGGCGACCCCTTCTCTCTCCTCGACCCTTATCCATGAAACCCAAATCCTCGCCGGCGAAACACTCCGGCCAGCAGCCCTCATCCTCTCGCCTCCCTTACAACCCTCTAAACCCCTACCCGTCTCTCTCTCTACCCACAACCGCGACCACCTCCGGCCAGCCGTGACGCCAATTGCTCCAATCTCCGACGAACCCACTGCCAAGCCAAACCCCCAGCAGCCGTGTCCCTCTCTCTCTCCCCAAACCGGACCCTCAAACCCAGTTCAAACCACGTACCCATTTACCTAAACCAATATTCAACCCAAAGACCCATTTCAAGTTTTAACCCATTTCCCAAACTTCCATTCCCAAGCCACGATTCTTCTACCTGTTAAAAACCAAAAATGCAAACCAAACATTTACACCATGTGGCACAAAACCATTTAACCAACCTGTCCCCATTTTACCATAATACCCCCCAACTAACCACCTTAAGCCATTTTCCCACATTACCCTCAATAACAATCTGATTTTTCCCTCACCTCACTTTACATTACCTCACACTATTTCCACATGCACTCCTTACCTTTTTACCATTATGCCCCTTTGCTCCATTGCATATAAAATGAAGAAGAAGACCCATTTGGTGGCTATTCTAGATTAGGAAGAGCTTTGTAGAGAGAAAATTCTAGATTAGAGAGCTTTGTAGAGAGATAGTTTAGTTTAGAAAATAAATCCTTGTAAATAGTTTTTCATTTTTTTATTTTTAGATATTTGTGAGATTAAATATTGTTAGAGAATTAATTGAGTGAAAATTTTAATTTCAAATCATTTGGATGCTCAATTAAGTGGTGTATGCTTCAATTTGGAAGATTAGAGTTCAACTTTCTCAAGGAGACTTGGTTTGCTTGTTCTATTCTCTTCTCTTTTATTTTAGTAGCCTTGATTCTTAATTTGTCATGTTTCATATCATGTTAGGCTAAAACCCCTTTCAAGGGGTGGGGAGACACATTATTTTGATGTTAATGTTAATTTAATTAGTTTAATTAAATTAAAATTCCCTTTGATGATTATTTTTGCAATCTTACTTTTAATTTACGCCTCGAAAGAGGGTAAATGATTTTCGAGAGAAAATCGAGATTCTAGTCTTAATTTTCATCTTAGAATCGAACTAGAGATAGGTTTTTCTAAAATGTGAAATTATTTCTTTGAATTTCAACTCTAATCATATTTTTATGATCTAAACTAATTTAGTAAATCGATCCTAGCGGGTGATTTGTTAGATGATGTTTAGATCTACATTTTGTGAGTTGTAGGATTGTAAATTTAATCCTCTAAAAGATTATTATTAAAATTTCATTTGCAACGAGAGTTGATTTGTAAATTTCAATATTAATTTGGGAAGTTTAGTTTGAATAAATTAATTAAATAGATTAAATAGAAATTATGGCATAACCCCACTCCTTGATTGTTCTCACAATTATTTTCCTCACTTTATCTCTTATTTTTAGTTTAGACCTTAATTTTCATTTTAGTAAATTTCTAGTTAGTTATTTTCATTTAGTTTAGTTAGTTTAGACCTCACCTCACCCTTTTGTTTTAATATTGAAAAAGCTAAAAAAAAATAGAAATGTGAAAAAGCACAAAAAGAAAATAAAAAGTGAATTACATGTGAATTTGTCTCTAGCTTACTCCCTAGAAAGTGGATTGATACCTTTACTTACCTCTACACTTGAGTTTATTATTATTTGTAGGTATTTGAGGTTTTGACTAACTTGGCTTTCAACAACGACCACACGCAAAAAGCCACGTTATCACGCACCGCCTTTAGAGAGAGAGACCTGTTCGACTGCGGATTGTCCTTGTGCCATTGATGCAACCGATAAAAATGCCCAAGAGTCTCGTCCTTCAATGCGATCAGCTTGGAATTACACCTGATGACCTCATAGAATCATATTGACCAAAGAAAAAAAATTTCGCAATTAAAAAAGAGATGCATAAGGGAAATGCCAATGTATGAAAGGAAAATGCACAAAATTAAAAAATACCTCAAGAAGATACATCGCTCCAATGAAAGACTGTCGAAAGCACCGACTGAATGCATCAAAGGAAAAATAAAGGGTTACCAAAGTTAGGCTCCCCTATCATGGAGAGGGATGTTCGAAAACATCCTCAGGTATGGTAAAAAACAAAAGTGGACATCGTTGCCGCTCTACGCCACCAAAAATCCCCCTAACACCAGCAAAATGAACAACCAGTCCATATGCCTCACATACAACCCGTCCTCCACATCGATCACTCTACCCAATAAAATGTCCTTCAGCAGCGATAGACGAATGGAGTCCCCAGACACTATCCTCCACACATCACCAAGCACCGTGCGCACCACCTCCGACCTCACCCGCAAAGAGCGATCCACCTCTATTTTCTCTCCATCACAATTACGCCCAGACAGTTGCTGCACATCTATAGGACTCACAGTCATCTCCCTAAAGCCAAAATGAAGGTGTGGGTAGTGTCCCAACACTTCTCCCCCAGTGAGCATAAGACTGACGTCGAACATGGCATCTCATCTGGCACGGACACCAACCTCCCAAAGCCTACTGAGTATACCACCCAACGCACCATAGGTGGAAGATGCTACCAGACATACTTAATCCCCGTCGTCCCACGGACATGCATATTTGACAGAGAAGCATGAGACAACCAAAGGAAGAAATCCTTGTCAAAATCTAAAAAAAGGGAAAATCACCAAAATAGACAATACCAAAAGTCATTTTACGTACATAATAGCCAGGGTTCACCACCCTCGAAGAGTGATGACGCAATGGCTCCCGCAGCAAGGTGCACTCATCCGCAACCAGCTCGAATGCATCAAAAGAGTTCTCACTCCCCAAAGCAAGAGGCATCCTGGCCCTCCACTCCACATTTTCCAAATCATCAACAGCCGACTATTCTCGATGAACTGTAGTGCTCACAAAGCCATTTTTTAGAGATTCGAATGCTAGAACAATTCGCAGAAGAAAGTCACAGAAAGAGAGAAGGCAAGAAGCTGTGAAAAATGAGGGGAATTCGCCCCATTTATATACGATGCCAAGGGTCATGCCGATCGGCAATGCACCCCGACCTACCGATCGGCACTCCCTTTTACCTTCTCGAGGTAGTCCAAAAGTCCATGCCACTACCAAATGGCACCCTCCACACCATGCCGACCGGCACCTCCTTTAAATTTTTGTACCAAAATCCCCCAAAAATTCCAGAAACCCTAAAAAATCCTCAGAAATTTCCTAAAAATCCCGGAAAGGATTTAGAGCATTTTCACCAAGAAAATTTTGCACTTCCTCAAGTAGAACCCCTATTTCCCAGTGACACTATCAAAAGACAAACGAATCTCTCCCCGGCAATGTACCGAGAAGACCTCCAAAATATCTAAAACTTCAGGATCATATCCTATTTCCCCAAGGTCTCAAATCTCCCCGAGAAATAAGTCCAAACCCTGGACCACCTAATCACTTCCCAAAAATTAGATTGGTTGTTCCCCAGGTAAAGTCTCCAAAAGACACAAGGATTTCCCCAGCAATCGGTTCTCCAGCTCAAATCAAAATCATGAGGTAATTTCCCTAGGACAGTTCCCCAAGAACATCTCACCTAAAGCCCGCAGAATTAGCTTCAACCCGTAGAATTCATCACGTCATCCTTAAGCCCGCAGAATTGGTCATCTCAACCTAAATCCCGCAGAATTGGCTTCGACTCACATAATTGGTCGTCTCATCCTTAAGCCCGCAGAATTGGCTTCGACCCGCATAATTGGTCATCTTACCTTAAGCCTGCAGAATTGGCTTTGACCCGAAGAATTGCTCACATCAATTTAAGCTCGTAGAATTGGCTTCGATCCGCAGAATTTGTCACCTCAATTTAAGCCCGCAGAATTGGCTTCAACCCACAGAATTGGTCATCTCACCTTAAGCCCACAGAATTGGCTTTGACCCGCAGAATTGGTCATCCCACCTTAAGCCCGTAGAATTGGCTTCGACCCACAGAATTGATCATCTTACCTTAAGCCCGCAAAGTTGGATTCGACCCGGATAATTGGTCATCTCACCTTAAGCCCGCAGAATTGGTCACCTCAATTTAAGCCCGCAGAATTGGTCATCTCACCTGAAGCCAGCAGAATTGGCTTCGACCCGCATAATTGGTCATTTCACTGTAAGCTCGTAGAATTGACTTCGACCCATAGAATTGGTCATCTCATCCTTAAGCCTGTAGAATTGGCTTCGACCCGTAGAATTGGTCATTTCACCTTAAGCCGGCAGAATTGGCTTCAACCCGCAGAATTTGCATCTCATCCTTAAGCCCATAGAATTGGCTTCGACTCGCAGAATTGGTCATCTCATCCTTAAGCCCACAGAATTGGCTTTGACCCGCAGAATTGGTCATTTCACATTAAGCGCCACAGAATTGGCTTCGACTCACAGAATTGGTCATTTCACCATAAGCCCGTAGAATTATCTTCGACCTGCAGAATTGGTCATCTCAACCTAAAGCCTGCATAATTGGTCATCTCACCTTGAGCCCGTAGAATAGGCTTTGACCCATAGAATTGGTCATTTCACCTTAAGCCTGTAGAATTGTCTTTGACCCACAGAATTGGTCACCCTCATCATTGCTTTGGTCATCACTTCCTTTAAGAACATCCCCAGCATGTTCCTTCAATCCTGCAAAATTGGCTTCGACTCACAAAATCGGTCACCCTCATCTTCAAGCCCTTAGAATTTTCTTTGACCCACATAATTGGTCACCCTCATCTCCAAGCCCTTAGAATTGGCTTCAACCCGTAGAATTGATCATCGTCATATCCAAGCCTTAGAATTGGATTCCACCTACAGAATCGGTCACCCTCATCTCGAATCCCTTAGAATTGGCTTCGACCCGCAGAATTGTTCATCCTTATACTTAGGTCCTCTGAATCGACCTCGGCCCTCCAGTCATCCTTTTTCAATGGCATCATGTGTTGTCTATTCGACGGCTATCGTTTGTTCCAAACTCACCCATCGAGGGGATCTGTAGACAACCCATTCTAATACCCCCTAACCTCTCCTTAGGTCCCTAGTACCTCCCTTCATCATTGTAAACCCAAGTCATACCCCGGGTACTTACCTAAAGGCTATCGGGCAATCCCAGGCTCCGTTTGACAAAATCAAACTCTTTAGCTCGACCAAGACTGAATGAATATTCGAAGGTCACTAAAACTCCTTTCCAATGGTCCATCCCGTGCATGATTCTGACTTACCATGCGGACGAACGACCCGTTTTCCCTCAAAACTCGATTAGGAGGTCATCGGGCGCTCCCAGGCTTTATTTGACAAAAGTTAACTCTTCAACTCGATCGCGACTGAATGAATCTTCAAAAGGGACTAAAACTTCTTTCCAACGATTCACCCCGTGTGCGATTCTGACTTACGGTATGGACGAACGATCGATTTTACTTGGAAAGGTTACCAAATGCTTCTAGGCCCCGGTTGACCAAAGTCAACTCCCCAAACTAGGTCAAACATTTTTTAATGTTGAAGTACATCTCCTCACCTTTCAAATGGTCCTCCCCGTGATCCATCCTGACTTACTATGCGGATGAATGATCCGTTTGCGTCCGAAGTTTCCTCGTCCAAAGGACCGACGAGCGCTCCCGAGCCACATTTGACCCAAAGTCAACTCCCGACCTTGGGAGCAGTCCAAAGGACTTTCTAAGGAATCTTAAATACCTTTCCAACGGTTTACTCTGTGCGCAAATAGGATCAACGATTTGTTCTCTACGAGTGATTTTCTGAAGGATCCAGAAAGACTGCCAAATGGCAGGTTCCAAGCCCTGCCTATCGGCAGTGTGCCTAAACACACTGCTGATTCGCAATGACCTAAGCCTATAAAAAGGAGGGCCTAACCTCATTCCAATAAAGGAGTAAAATTATAGATCCATCACTCTCAACAAGATGAGAAAACCCCTCTCAAAGTCAGCGTGATTTCAACATCCAAATCCCTTTTCGACCTTCACCTTTTTCATCAAACTTGGTGAATTAAGTACTCTCTATCATCGTCCAAGTCCAAGGGCTTCTCTCCAACATCCAAGATCAAGTTGAAGATCTTTAAGAAGGTCCAATTTTCTCAACTCTCTCTTTAAATTCCCTTAAATTCATATTAACTTGCTTTGTTACTTAGTACTTTTATTCTCTTATCTCACATATCCTAATATACTTTTTATCTAGTATTATTGCACATCTCTTATTTCCATAAAAATAAAAACCCAAAAAATAGAAAAAAGAGGATTTTCTCATAAATTCCAAACGGGAATTCTCACACTTTTCTCACAGCTAAAACACTTTTTTACACACACACACACATACAAGAGAAGTCTGCGGTTGGATTTATGGGATAAATCCCACCCCTCGTTTTGCATACGAACTCCGTGGACTTTGATGCCTCTATAGGCTACGTAGGCGTATCGGGGTAAAACTCGAAACTCGAATCCTTTTTCTACTTTTTTCCTATTTTTCTATATTCTTTAAACTTAACTCTATTAAATTCTATGTACTTACACACACACACACACACACACACACACACACATATATATATATATATATATATATATATGTTCTTAATGGCGTATTATTCCACATGCGTTATCATTCCCTTATAATGTTCGACGCTTGGATAATCGCATAAATCCTATTTTCTAATATTACTTTTAGGAACAGTCCTATGGATGACTCGCTTTATCTCTTATATGATACAAGTCGATGATTCCTATATCCACTACGTATACACATGCACACATATCACGAGTAAATAAAGGAAAATAGCAATAACCCATGAGAGACCGTAAGGTCGGAATGGGTGCCTAACACCTTCCCATTTCATAACTTAGCCTCTAGACCCTTTTCGAATCATTTTTATTTCGAATGTATCAATATGTCTTTGGATGTTGTCCTTTGGGATGTCTCCCTTTTCTTTTGTCTGTTTCGAGTAAAATGGACTGGTGACTCTATCTGTCTACATTTTTTACCTCATTCACTCACAACAGCCGAAGCACTCCCAAGAGGGATGCGCAGGACCTATAGGGATCCTCTCCCGCCATAAGGGGATATATCCGGGTATGGCCACATTATGTGTTATGTACTGAGGGCCTAATTGTTGTCGATTATCAACATTGTCATGTAGTAGTGTATCGGGGGGGGGGGGGTCCTTGTTTGGATTTCACTTCGCGAGACACCCCATGCACGAAAGTAGCACAATGTTGGGAATGGAGAGAAGTTTAGTCCTTAGTACTCGGGTTTATTGTAACTTTTAGACGATCGGTGAAACATATTAGTTAGTCAGGGTACCATAACTAGGTGGTTTAAAAGGTATGCGATATGTGTGCACAATTAGAAGAGGGGTGACGTGTATCTCACGAGAGTACGATACTAGTTTAAATATGATATATTTCATATTTTAAAATATGGCATTTATGCACTTGCAAAATATTTTGAAACTCGGGATCTGACCCGTTTCTCCATTTTCCCCTCTTTTGCTATATATTTAAATATATTAAGTGTCCAGAAACAGGGATGCCTTGATGATGATTCATTCGTGTCAGACGTTCACTACATCAGGTGTGGATGCATGCAGGTTCATTTTAGACGCTTCTTGTAAGGACATAATTTTATAAATGTCCGGAGTAGATTCTAGGAACTTTCTGTTTTCCCTATATCACAGTTTATATGTTTGATACTGCAAAATTCGGCACATCATCATGATCATCTTCGATGGCCTTTATCCGAATCCTTGCATCCATCATCTTCACACGTGTGACGTGATGCTCAACCATTTCCCACTACTCCACGACACATTATCAGTAAAATAATTTATTAGAGTTGTTTAAATTTGCATAAATATTTGGGAATTTTTAAGAAAACATTATTCGAATTCTGAAATTATTTTTATCAAATGCAAAATAATTTCTAAGCTGAAATGAACTTTTTGGAAAAGCGTGCTCGCTCAAACGACATAGCCTGTCATTCGCGCGAGATCAGCTTGTCGCGCGATCTCGTTCGAACGACAGTTGTCTTCGTTCTAGCGAAATCCTATGTCGTTCGAACGACGTTGCCTCGATTTTTTGAATCAATTTCTGTCACTTTCCACTTAATTGATTCAAAACCTTTTTTGAACTTTTTTAACACGCTTTCCGTAAAACTGGCCCTAAAATGGCACAATTAATTTTAGACTTCCTTTTTAGGCTTTAAGCCTCTTTAAAAATGCAAATTGTTTCCATTTATCAACCGCACATTTTAAACCTTCAAGAGGTCATTTTCACTCATCTGGAGTATTTTGTGGAGAATCCAGTCCCTTCTTCATTGCTGCCCATCTGGAGTTCTTGCGGAAGATTCCAGCCGACGACATCGAAACAAACACCTAAAAGGGTATTTCGTATTTCACCTTTATTTTCATTATAATCCATATAACCGTTCTTACAAATTATAGTGGAAATAATATGGTTTTGCCCTGTGGGGATTTTTCCTGATATTTTGTGTCACATGCTTTATTTTATTTGATAAATCATCTACATGCATGTTTTTAGGATTTAATTGAAAAACAGTATTTAATTAAATAAAGTCTTAATTTGAACAAAAGAACACTCTTCAAATTGGTATCAGAGCAAATTACAAAATATACCTTGTAATTTTTTGCAAATTTTTTCTAAAGATACCAATTTTCTTAAAAATTGATTTTAAAAAAAGGGCATGTTCAATGGAGAAATTATATAATAAAATGCCATTTTTTGACGGGACAAACTATGCTTACTGGAAATCCCACATGAAATCTTCTTTAAAAGACATTAATGAACGTGTTTGGATTTTAGTTGAAAGAGGGTGGACACCTCCCTCCGTCACTGCTGATAACGTGACCAATTTAAAATCTGTGACTGAAGGGACTGAAGACGAATTTAAATGGTCATCTTTTAATTCTAAGGGTTTAAGTGCTATTTATGGATCCTTCAAATCTAACGAGTTCCGACGTATTATGACGTGCACCACGTCAAAAGAGGCATGGAAAGTTTTACAACTTACCCATGAAGGAAGTAATGCTTTGAAAGAGTCTAAACTGCAAAATTTAACAACTCAATTTGAAACTATCACCATGATTGAGACTGAATGTTTTGATGAATTTTGTGCTAAGTTATCTGATATTATTAACACTAGTTTTAATCTTGGTGAACACATTCCTAATGCTAGAGTTGTTAAAAAGATTCTAAGATCTATTCCTAAGTGTTTCATCCCTAAAGGCACTATGCTAAATTCTATTGGTAATTTAAATAGGCTTAAATTGGAGGAACTTGTAGGAGACTTACAAACGTATGAAATTGATATGTTTCCTAAATCCGTCAAATCTAAGGATAAGGGTATAGCAATTAATGCCCAAGCTAGAAAAAGTGAGGTGTCGGCAAGAAAAGGGAGTTGAGTCATCCAGAAAAAAAGAGATAGAAACATCAGATTCTGAGTATGATTTTGATTTAGATGATTTGCCCCTTTTTGCTAAAAAAATCAGAAAATTCTCAAATTCAAGAAAAGTGAAAATGTCAAAGATAAAAAGTTTTTTAAGAAAAATAAGAAAAATGAAAAGGATTTTAAATACCCTCCTAAGAAAGACGATGAGAGATGTTATGAGTGCGACGGTAAGGGTCATAGAGCTTTTGAGTGTGCTACTAGGTTGAACAAACTTGCAAAACAAAAGGGCAAAGCAGTTCTTAATGCTACCCTTAGTGACAAAAGTGAGGTCGAGTCGGTGGACTCTGGAGACGAGTCACCGATGTAACTTCACCGCATTCATGGCTAGTCATAGTTTTAGTGCGCATCAAGATGTTGAGGATGCTGATTCACAGGGATTCCTCGATAGTGAGAATGATGTAAGAGAGGGGGAGGATGATGCAAGTGAGAGCGAGAGTAATCTTCAACGCGCCTATGCTGAGTATATATTGAGTCATTTAACACCAAAAAGTGTAACAAAGCGCTAGTTCTTAGGATCACTGCTTTAAAGGAAGATTTAGAATAATCGTGCGAGAGATAATCCTCCACCTGCACTACCTTGAGAGCAAGAGAGTTTGCCTGTTTTGAGAAATAAAGTTTGTTTAGAGAGGGAGAGATAGTTGTTTTGAGAAAGAGAAAGGGGAATTGACTAAACAAGTGGCTAGTCTTACGAATGATCTCCATTCTCGAAAGAAACTTTAAGCCCTTGTTGCCGAGCTTACTCATGATCTTGAGTTAGCACGGGAAGTCAAGGTTCAAATCAAGGACAGATCTGGAAAGATGGGAAAGATGCTCCTCGGCCCCACTTTAGGTTTTAGTGATCGACAGTGAATAGGTTTTGAGGGTGCCTCCACAACCGAAATTGCACCTGGACCAGTTCCTGAGTTTACTACGACTCCATATGGCCATCATCAAATACCACGAAGAAGAGTTCGTCCAAGGATAGAAAATCCAGGTCCGCCTAAGACTGTGTTCTTTTATACGTACTGCAAAAGAAAAAGCCACCTCAGGGAGTTTTGCTATAGTTTGGGTCAGACACGACGTACTACTACTCCACCACATTATACTGAAGATTTTGATAGTCTGAGAGAGCATGTTGAGTTTTTAGTTGCCACATCACAGAGTTTGATGGAGGAATTCTGACGGATGTCTTTTCCATCAATAAATGCTTCCTGCATCCCGACTAAAACCAGCAACAATAGGGGTAAACAAAAGGTTACCACTTCCTGGGTACCGAAGAAAGACGAAAAGGCCCTTGTTATTCATGTCGCTCTCAAAGAATATAATACCTCACAGTGGTATTTTAATAGTAGGTGCTGCAGACATATGACAGGTGATGTCTCATTTTTTACCCACCTAGAGGATTATAAGGAAGGTAGAGTCACCTTTGGATGAGGTACAAAAGTGTTACCAGGATTTCCCTAAGCTAGAGAATGTTTTGTATGTCAAAGGTTTGAAGGCAAACCTTCTCAAAATTAGCCAGCTGCGCGATGATGACTTTGCCATAAAGTTTGACCGGGACGTGTGTAATGTCTATAAACAAGCCGGTAAACCTCTAGTGCAAGGGGTGAGGACAGAAGATAGTTGTTGTGGTACTATGCCCACATCCTCACTTGTCTATAACAGTGCCACGATCACTCCTATGGATCTATGGCACCAACTTCTAGGTCACGTGAACATAAGAGATTTGACACGTTTATCTAAAAAGGACCTAATACGTGTCTTACCATCTCTTGGAATGCCAACTTCCACAATTTATGGACCCTGTCAGCTAGGAAAGAAAATTCGTAGTCCCCTGAGGAAGTTGCATTCCATTACCACCTCCCGTGTGCTTGAGTTGATTCACATGGATCTTATGGGTCCTACTCATACTAAGAGTCTGGGTGGTAAGAGGTATATCCTCGTGACGGTAGTTGATTTCTCCAGATATTCGATTGTTGGTTTTTTTTAGAGAAATCCGATGTTGTATAGTATTTAAAGACCAAGTGTCGTGTCCTGTAAAATCAACACGGAGTCACTATTAACATCATATGTGGTGACAACTATACAAAATTTAAGGAAGCAAAGGTAGCTCTATACTATGACAGCCTAGGAATCAAACATGAGTTTTCTGCTTTTAAGACTCCTCAGAAAAATGGGATTATTGATAGAAGGAATATGATGATTTAAGAAATGGCTAGATGTATGCTTCTAGGTCGAAAGGTTTCTAGGAGATTTTGGGAAGAGGCAATGTTTACTGCGTGCCATACGGTGAATAGGGTTTACCTACGTCCAGACACTCTTAAGACGCCTGATGAATTGTGGAATGGAAAGAAGCCCAACCTTGCATATTTCCGTGTCTTTGGGAGTAAATGCTACATCCTAAGGGATAGAGAGCAATTAGGAAAATTTGACTCCCGAAGCGACGAGGGAATATTACTAGGATATTCATCAAACAGTAGAGCGTACCAGGTTTTTAACCAGAAGAGCTCTAAGGTTATAGAATCAATAAGCATCACCGTGCAAGATGACAAACCTTCAACGTTTATTGATCCTAGCCTTCAGTGTGAGGTTGAGGACTTTTCTGGAAGCGACTTACTTGTCCCTCACCCACACTCTATGGACTCTACTCCTGTGTTTGGGGACACACCTGCTTGGGTTCGCAAGAGTCATGATCCTTATGCTATTGTTGGCGATACCACTTTAGGGGTCATGACTCATGCTCAACTAGAAAACATTGTTAGTCATTTTTGCTACATGTCCACAGTCGAGCCCAAAAATCACAAAGAAGCACTCAAAGATGAACACTGGATATCTGCCACGCAGGATGATTTGCTTCAGTTTAAAAAGAATAATGTCTAGGAACTTGTCCCTCGACCTAGTGAGACTAATGTGATAGGTACCAGGTGGATTTTTAAGAATAAGATGGATGAAAATGGTATCATAATAAAAGATAAGGCTAGGTTGGTCACTCAAGGCTACACACAAATTAAGGGTGTAGACTTTGGGGAGACATTTGATCCTGTTGCAAGGTCTGAGTTCGTCCGCTTACTAATCGCCATCGAATGTCATCTGTGCTTCAAGTTATATAAGATGGATGTCAAAAGTGCATTTATAAATGGCATTTTACAGGAGGAGGTTTATGTGGTTCAACCAAAAGGGTTTGAAGACCCTAAGCACCCGGAGCACGTCTACTATCTGAGGAAATCCTTGTATGGTTTGAAGAAAGAACCCCGTGCTTGGTACGAGAGGCTTACTTCCTATCTCTTAGACCGTGGCTTCAAGAGTGGGGGAGTTGATATGACATTGTTCGTCAGTAGAAATGATGGTGCTATTTTGGTTGCCCAGGTCTATGTGGATGACATAGTCTTTGGATCCACGTGCTCCCAGCATGATCACCACTTTGAGGAGGAGATTAAAAGTGAGTTTGAGATGAGCATGGTAGGTGAGCATACATTCTTCCTTGGTCTCCAGGTTCGTCATCTAGAGGATGGGATGTTCATCTCCCAATCTAAGTATGCTAGAGACCTAGTGAAGAAATTTGGTTTAGACTCTGATAAGCATGCTCGTACACCTATGAGTACTTTTATCAAGCTTAGTAAGGACACTTCAGGCAAGGACGTAGAGCAAACCTTTTATTGGAGTATGATAGGTAGTCTTCTCTACTTGACTGCGAGTTGTCCTGATATTGACTTTAGTGTTGGAGTCTGTGCACGATATCAGGCGTCCCCAAAAGAGTCACACTTACTCGCTCTAAAATATATTATCAAATACGTGAGTGGGACTCTCTCATATGGTATTTGGTATTCCTTTGATACTGATGACCGTTTATTCGCTTATTCAGATACCGATTGGGCCGGGGATGTAGATGGATGTAAGAGCACTTCTGGTGGGTGTTTTGATTTTGGTTCTTCTCTTGTATCCTAATTGAGCAAGAAGAAAAACTCCATCTCTTTGTCCACTGCGGAGGCTGAGTACATCGCCGCAGGGAGTTGTTGCACGCAGCTCTTGTGGATGAAATAGATGCTGGAGGATTATGGGATTCTACAAGACACCATGACCATTTCATGTGACAACACGAGCGCGATACACATGTCCCGCAATCCCGTCCAGCATTCGGGCACAAAGCACATTAGGATACGCGAGCACTTTATACGACAACTAGTTGGGGAGAATGTCGTATCTCTGAGTTACGTTCCCCCTAACTGTAAGTTAACCGGTATTTTCACAAAACCTTTAGATTCCCTTAGATTCCAGTGTCTTAGGAAGTCTTTAGGGATTTTCATAGTTGACTGAGGGGTTGGTCCGTGTCTAGGATATGATGCTTTGTCATATATCATATGATTCCTATTGCTAGACTCTATCATGTATATTATTATTATTACTTTTATTTTCTTTTAAAAAATGGAAAAATAAAAATATTTTCTTTTTATAAAAATTTTAGAAAAGAAGAAATAGATTTTCTTTTTATAAAAATTTTAGAAAAGAACAAAAATATTTACTTTTTATAAAATTTTAAAAAAATTATATTTTATTTGCACCTTTTATGAGCATTTAAGATAGCCAAGTCACAATTTCATTCCATTTATTCATATGAATATTTGATAGTGTTTTGAGACAATATATCTTGTAATCTTTGTCCTTTATAATGTTTGGAGTCATTAAGATGTAATTAAGTGTTACTTCCTACATGTTTGACTCATGATTTCCTTTGTTGCACACATACACGGATTTGATTGATTATTGTACTTGTCTTATCACATATTGGTTGGGTGTTTGCACTTCAATCCTTTCCTTAAAATGAATCAAGCACGATGAAACATGATAAGATAGGTGTGACTGTAAAAACCGTTTGGTGAGATTGTGTGGTATTTAAAAATGGGGAGGGGCTACGAAAGGTAATTATCTATCCTTTTCACTAAAGCCCCCATTAAAACGGACCTACAAATTGAAGAATTTTATTATCCGGGGTCCAAAGAGGTTAAAAGACCCCCCAAAAAAATTAAAGGCAATAAAAAGCAATACATGCCAAAAATGGGCCATTAGGTTTCACCATCAATTCTCCAAATTTTGGGAATTTAGATCACCTCTATTCAAAATATACATCTGAGGGAGTTTGCTTGAAAAATTTAAACGAGTTTGAACGTCTATGAAAATCTTGAAAAAGCGCTAAATAGTTTTGAACATTATTGGTGTTCAAATCACTTTAACTTTGATTTGTTGATTTGATTAAGACGATGTCATCTAAATTCAATAATTTTTAGACATAAGGATACTTTTGATGTTCATTCGTTAGGAGTACATGTATGCATCATGCACAAATGATTAATTGAATTTATTTACCTATCAAATGTGTTCACACCCCTACACTTACTCTATTGACTTGGTTGTTTTTGTGTTCTTTCATGGTGTGTGATTCTTTGTTGTAAAAATTTTGAAAAATTAAAAAATAG
The DNA here is from genome assembly GCA_949130495.1 of Sambucus nigra. Taxonomy (NCBI): domain Eukaryota; kingdom Viridiplantae; phylum Streptophyta; class Magnoliopsida; order Dipsacales; family Adoxaceae; genus Sambucus; species Sambucus nigra. The sequence continues at coordinate 527,631,650 of OX422221.1, read as the reverse complement.
AAGATTCTTTATTCTTTGGTGAATATTTTGTTGTGACATTTTCCATATTTATGCTTCTCATATCTATCTATTTGGGGACATCACAAAAAGGGGGAGAATGAATTATAGGGGAGAAATATCTGTTAATAGAAATATTTGTTGATTTATCTATGATTTGCTTAAGATTAATAGATCTTTTATGTTAGCATATCATTATATTTCAAACTGTTGCGTGTCACGGGTATCTTCTTTTTCTCATGTGTGTAGGTTCAAAATTGATATCTATTGGATTGCACACCCTGGTGAGAAAAGCTTTGGGAGATTCTGAAGTGTTGAAGATTTAAAGATGTTAAAGTTTGATTGAAGACATGTCATTTAATATTCTCACTTTGAGGGTTTAATAGAGATATTATCTTATATGTCATTTGTTTTGGGAAGATTGCATAATTCATAATTTTTATGTATGTACCGACATAGACATATGGGAGATTTCTAAGGACATAATTTTATAAATGTTCGGGTAGATTCTAGGAATTTTCTATTTTCCCTAGATCACAGTTTGTATGTATGATACCGCTACATTCAACACGTCATCGCGATCATCCTCGATGACCTTTATCCGAATACATGCATCCATCATCTTCACACGTGCGACGTGCTGCTCAACCGTTTCCTACCACTCCATGACACATTATCAGTAAAATGATTTATTAGAGATGTTTATATTTGCATAAATATTTGGGAATTTTTAATAAAACATTGTTTTAAGTTTGAAATTATTTTTATCAAATGCAAAATAATTTCTAAGCTGAAATGGACTTTTTTGGAAAACCGTGCTCGCTCAAACAACATAGCTTGTCGTTCGCGCGAGATCAGATTGTCGCACGATCTTGTTCGAAAGACAACTATCTTCGTTCGAGCGATATCCTATGTCGTTCGCACGACATTGCCTCAATTTTTTGAATCACTTTCTGTCACTTTCCACTTAATTGTTTCAAAACATATTTTCAACTTTTTCAACACGCTTTCCGCAAAAACCGGCCCTAAAACGACAAAATTAATTTTAGACTTCCTTTTTAGGCTTTAAGCCTCTTTAAAAATGAAAATTATTCCCATTTATCAACTGCTCATTTTAAACCATCAAGAGGACATTTCACTCATCTGTAGTATTTTGTGGAGAAACCAGTCTCTTCTTCATTGCTGCTCATCTGGAGTTCTTACGGGAGTTTCCTGCCGACGACATCGGAATCGACACCTAAGAGTATTTCGTATGTCACCTTTATTTTGATTATAATCCGTGTAATCGTTCTTTCAAATTATAGTGGAAATAATATGGTTTTGCCCTGCGGAGATTTTCCCTGATATTTTGCATCACATGCTTTATTTTATTTGATAAATCATATAGATGCATGTTTTTAGGATTTAATTGAAAAACCGTGTTTAATTAAATAAATTATTAATTTGAACAAAAGCATACTCTTCATTTCTATTCTTGTAATCTATGTAGGAAGCATTGTGGTAACATTTGGGCCGATAGCCCAATTGTATTCATTTATTCTTTTACCGCCTTTTAGTGAGGCATTAATTTTGGTTGTATTATGTTAACCGAGTGTTCAGTTATTTTTTTTTATTTCATTTCAGTTCATGTATATAAACTGTTGTGATTGTTTTATTTGAATGGTTTAGTTAAAAAGAGTAGTTAAATAAAATTTTAACGCCAACCTAATAGGTTATTAGTAATTAAGTTGGTTTTCATCAGTGATGCTGAGAATGAACCATTTGAGACTCTTGTTTTAATTTGGTATAGGATTGATCACCCGGTATTTTATTAGGCGGGGTGTCACATGGGACCCACATATATTTATTTCTAGATATCATTTATTTACTTGAATAGATTTATTGTCTAGTAATTCTCTGCACATGGTATTAGATTTATTATATATCACATTTGTTTCTAACATCTCACTCTCTCCGTCTATTGAGGATTTTTTTTTTAAGAGAGATATGATGGAAGACTATATGACGTCTCTCTCCATCAGTTCTTAACATCTCACTCTCTCCATCTATTAATATTTATATTGAAATAATTTTAATTCAGTACAAAAAGTTTGCTAAACTCAATCCCCACCCCCTTTTCTTGAGTATAATCTGGGCAACAATTGGTATCAGAACAGGGATCTAATCAATTTTGATTTAAACATCTTTAGAGTTGAAATGATTTATGGCAAATGAAAAGATGTCATTTGCGATATTGATTGAAATAGATTCGCAGTTTCCAATTCAAACTTATTTAATTAGAAGTCTTACGTTGAACAAAACAAAATCAATTTTAGTTTAACCCCTAAACATGCATCTAAGTGTCATAAATAATTCAAATCATGTATGAAAATAATGACGACTGATATTGGAAAAAACCCATTTTGGGTAAAAACCTTTTATAACACTTTGAAGAAATTACAAGACCTTTGACTTACATGTAACCCGATAATCTCCCACAACTGTAATAGACGGTACCTTCAGTAAAACTTCAAAGATATGAGAGATAGTGAAATACTCTCCAGGTGTCAGTTCGTCATCTTCGACTTGTCCACACGTAGAGACCTACGGTCGGTATCCACCGATTAGTTATGAAGATGCCTTCTCCATCGAGGTTGAACTTAAGCAAACTATGCTTTTGGGTTAAAAAAACAACTCATACAAAAGTCTGGGATTTGTGAGTTGTAAAACAAAGATTTGAACCCTCAAAAATTGGTTGGTGAATAGAAAAATGTATTCTGTGAAAACCAGTATTTCTCCACACGAAATCTAGTAGTCTGAGACCCTTTTAATAGTAAAATTTTAGGAAGTGACGTGTCATAATTAAACAACTCGTTCGAATGAGAAACGGTGTCGTTCGAGCCAGATCTGATCTCGTTCGAACGAGACACGATGTCATTCGAACGTCATCATACATGTGTCCAAAACAACTCCAGTCTTTTATAAATCTTGGACACTTCAAAAGTTAAGACTGTTTACGAGATCCGAAAAGTTTATCTAAAACCTTGTATGATTAAAATGGTTTAAAATCATTTCAAAAATTATTTTTCTTTTCATAAAAATATCCCAACACTTTTAATGTAAAATGTAAATGGAATTCAAACACATTTTACAAAATTCATCCTTGTTGAGCATGATTGTTGACGTCGTCTTAAAATTTAGATTGTCTATTGTAGATGTAATCTTCCCAATTCTTCGACAAACTTGTGGTGGTATACGACATACTAAATGCAATGGACAATGTCCTTACACATCACCCCCTATGTCTATGCTGGTACAAAGTAAAAATATAAAAATTACCAATCAAAATATGACCTATACAAATTTACCTTTCCATAAACTTAAAAGTGGAAAGATAAAATGAATAAGTCTTCACACTTTCAACTTGTTAAACTCCTAACTTTTCTCATCAGGGTGTGCAATATAATGATCTTCAATTTTACCTACAGACATGAGACAAAGAAAAAAAGCATGTGATGTATTGAGTTTGAAATGATATAAACATAAAGCATGTAAGCATAATCAAATCTCCCCCATATTTAAACTCCCCCATAAAATCATAATTTTTTCTCCCCCTTTTTTATTTGTCTGAAATAGACATGGAAAAGAATAAACCAAATAAAGAAAATCGGGGTGTCACGAAAAACCAAGCAGACAAACTATTTTTGAATTTTTTCAATTTTTCATATAAAATTGCAAAAATATGATGTTACAAAAATCACACCATGAATTTATACTCAGACAACCAAATCACTGATACGAAATGAGTGGGTGTGGAAAAATTCGATAGGTAAATCAACTCAATCATATCATATGTGCATGATGTATAAGTGTACTCCTAATAAATGAACATAAAAAATAGTCATTAGGTTTAGAACAGTTGAATTTAGATGACGTCGTCTTAATCATATCAACAAATCAAAGTATAAATGATTTGCACACCAATAACATCCAAAACAATGTAATGTTTTTTCATGACTTTCAAGGACGTTCAAACCGTGATAAATTCCATCCAAACTCCCTCATTGAAAGATAAGGCTTTTTAGTTTTCTTATGAGGTGATGAAACTAAACAAAAACCTATTGGCCCATTTTTGGCATATATTTATTTTTACTGCATTTAATTTTTTTGGTCTCTTTTAAACCTCATTGGACTTGGGATAATTTTTAATTCCTCAATTTTTTAGGTCCATTTAAACTGTGGCTTAATCGCAAAGGATAAATGAGTACCTTTCATAGCCCTTCACCATTTTTCAAAACAAAACACACAAATCTCACAAACAGTTTATAGCATGCAGTACTTTTTATCACATTTTATCGCATTTGGTTCGTTGTATAGAAAAAATTAAAGCGAAAACACTCAACCAACATGTGATAAACAAGCACAAAAGTCAAATAAATCCTTGCATGTGTGCAATAAAGGACAAATAAAGTCAATCATATAGGTAGCAACAATATATCATCTCAAAGACTCCAAACTTTGCAAAGCACATGAATGACACAATATATTGTCTCAAAACACAATCAAACAGTCACATGGATATGGCATGAAGTTCTGACTTGGTCATCCTAAGTGTGCATTCATATAGTGCAAACAAAATACAAAATGCTTTTTGGATTTTTCAAAATTTTCAAAAAACATTCTTTTTGTATTTTTCAAACACTGTTCAGAAACAACCCAAAAGTACCAATAGCATATAGTAGGAAGAAATATGGACTAAAGACATAATAATATTCTAGGGATCATTTGAACGAGATGCATTGTCGTTCGAACGACTGGCCATCTCGTTAGAACGGGAAAAGACAAATTTTCCCATATTACACAGAATGACATGCAGTTTTGTCCAATGAGAAAATTTTATAAACAGCAGTTCCTGGAATGAGCAAACATATCTAAAATAGTACAAAAACTAAAAAAATTAAATACAAATGTTACATGCTAGTAATAGGCAAAAATGTCATCATGTAAATCACCCTATGCCAGGAAATATAACTAGAACTCAATCGAGAAGTGCGGTGGATTTTTCCAAAAACGGTGATATCTTTTGAAACAAATCCATCAAATCATGAGAAGTTTTGACCAAAAACTTTACTTTCTCTCGAATAAGTGCAAAATCTCTATCATTATGTGAAAGCAAAGTATCATGAGTGGGTGCATGTGCGCGAACATGTGTAGGAGAAAAGCGTGACACATAACCCAGTTTAAAGAAAAACTCCCTAAGGTGCCCTCTCTTTTTGCAATGGCAGAAAATATAAACCGTCCTATGAATTAATTTTTTAAACAATTCTAGGACGTGTTCTCCTAACGGAAATGGTACGCCTAGGTGGGTTAGGTCGAGTCACTAAAGTGGTAACCGGCTCGGGTGCAACATTAAAAGTGGATGCACTATCATGAGCTTTTCCTAAATTCTCACCACCACCCAAATTGGGATTAAGAACCATCTTTTTAACTTTCTTAGATGCGTTCTCTAAATGAACTCTTACCTCTCAGACTCGTTCGATATCTTTCTCAAGTTGGGATACATGTGTCATTAGACTAGACACCGTGTCAGTCAAGTCACACTTTTGCCTCCTGAACACTTCTTTCTCTCTCTCCAAATCTAAAACCTGATTACCTAAATATCTATTATACTTCTTCATTTTCAAGGTCATGGTGTACATATCCCTAAAAACGTTTTGGAGCTCACTTTTATCTCCACTCTCAAACTCTCTCTCATTTCCACTTGAAACATTCGAGTCATCACCCTCGCTGTCATGAACACTATCATCGTGAGACAAGGTGGGTGTGCTCACACGACTCAAAAAATCTACACACATCCCATGTGCTAAACCTTTACCAGACTCATCTCCCTCACTATCACAAAGTGTGGCGGGCATATCACTTTCTTTGCCCTTTCTCCTTATCCTAGTAGTACGCTCTTTAGCTATGTGTCCTATACCCTCACACTCAAAGAACCTGATCTTATCCTCCGCATCACTTTATTTGGCCTCCTCTTTCTTTTTATTTTTCTCAAAGGATCTCTTTTTATTGGAATAATTTTCTTTAGACATTTTGATAAACTTTTTAAAAAATTTCGCGAGTAAGGCCATGTCAAAATCAGACTAGTCCGCTGACTCGGACTAACAAAAACTCACTGTTTTTCTTATCCCCTTCCTTGAAACATCCTCACCCGATCTCGACTGTGACCTAAGTGAAATCCCTTTATCTTTAGGTTTGGCAACTTGGGGAAACATTTCTGACTCGTAAGTCTGAAGATCACCTACTAACTCTTCAAACTTAAGTGTGCTCAAATTTCCCATAGAGTTTAAAATAGTGACTTTCAGAATAAAACGTTTTGGAAGAGATCTCAAAATCTTTTTCACAAACCGCGTGTTATCAATTACCTCACCGAGATTAAAACCAGTGTTGACAATGTCCGACAAATGTGCATAAAACTTTTCAAAGGTCTCAGACTCTAACATAGTAAGGGTCTCAAATTGGGTGGCAAGAGTTTGCTATTTTAACTCTTTAACAGTGGTTGTGCCCTCGTGTGTCAATTTTAAAACATCCCATGCCTCTTTAGACGTGGTTCACGTCATAATACGGTGGGACTCGTCAAGTCTAACGGCTCCAAAAATAGCACTCAAACACCGGGAATTAAAATTAGACATTCTTAATCATCCTCAGTCCAGTTTGAAACATATTTTAAAGAGGTGACATTATCAGCAGTCATGGTGGGAGGAGTCCAACCATTTTCAACCAATAACCAAACACGCTCATCAATGGCTTTTAAAATAGATTTCAAGCGTGCTTTCCAATAGGCATAATTATCGCCATCAAAGATAGACACCCTATTATATAAGTGATGCATTGAAAAACTTGCGATTTTAAATAAAATCAATATTTTCAAACGAATTCAATATCACACAAGATTGCGGAAAATAGGAATACGCGATAAATTGGCGTAACCTGCTCTGATACCAATTTGAAAAGATTCCATGTACGATATTGATTCAAATAGATTTTCAATTTCCAATTCAGACTTATTTAATTATAAGTCTTACTTTGAACAAACCAAAATAAATTTTAGTTCAGCCCCTAAACATGCATCTAAGTGTCATAAATCCTTCATATCATGCATGAAAATCAAGACGACCGATATTGAAAAAAAAACCTTTTGGGTAAAAACCTTTTATAATACTTTGAAGAAATTAGAAGACCTTTGACTTACATACAACCTGATAATCGCCCACCAGTGTAATGCACGGTTCCTTCAATAAATCTTCAAAGATACGAGAGACAACAAAATAACCTCTAGGTGTGGGTTCGTCATCTTCAGCTCGTCCACACGCAGAGACCTACGCTCGATAACCATCGATCAGTTATGGAGATGCCTTCTCCACCGAGGTTGAACTTCAGCAAACTATGCTTTTGGGTTCCAAAAACAACTCACACAAAAAGTCTGGGATTTTTGAATTGTAAAATAAAGATTTGAGCACTCAAAAATTGGTTGGAGAATAGAAAAATGTATTCTGTTAAAACCAGTATTTCTCCACATGAAATACAGTAGTCTGACACCCTTTAAATAGTAAAATTTAAGCTAGTGACGTGTAAAAATTACGCTGTTGTTCGAGCGTGATCTCATCTCGTTTGAACGAGATGTGTCATTCAAACGACATCATACACGTGTCCAAAACATCTCCAGTCTTTTATAAATCTTGGACACTTCAAAAGTTAAGACTATTTGTGAGATCAGAAAATTTTATCCAAAACCTTTTATGATTAAAATCCTTTCAAAAATTATTTTTTGTTTCATAAAAATATACCAACACTTTTAATGTAAAATGTAAATGGAACTGAAACACATTTTACCAAATTCGTCCTTGTTAGGGATGATTGTTGATGTTGTCTTGAAATTCGGATTGTTGATTATAGATGTAAGATTCCCAATTCTTTGGCAAACTTGTAGCGGTATATAACATATTAAATATGACGGACAATGTCCTTACAACAAACTTTACTTCTTCCTCTCTTAGTGAAGGCCAATTTATTAATAGTCATCCTTCATTTTATGGAAATATTTATAACCATTGGAAAAATAGAATGAAGGATTTAATTGTGACACCCCGCCTAATAAAATACCAGGTGATCAACCCTATACCAAATTAAAACAGGAGTCTCAATACAATACAACCAAATTTTAGTAGGCTCGCGTCAAAATTTTATTTAACTAATATTTTTAATCTAACCATTCCATTAAAACATTCACATAGTTTATATATATGAAACCCAAATGAAATAAAATAACCAAACACTCGGCTCAACACAATACAACCAAATCGAATGCCTTACTAAAAGGTGGTAAAAGTATAAATGAATACAATTGGGCTTTCGGCCCGAGTGTTACTACAATGCTTCCTATCGAGATTACAAGAATAGAAGCGTCCAAAAATAAACCTGCATGAATCCACAGCTACTGTAGCAACGTTTGACTCAAAGGAATCATCATCTAGGCGTCCATGTGTCTAGACAATTATATATACATATATATAGCAAAATACGGGAAAATAGATAAACGGGTCAGATCGCGAGTTGTGAAAATATTTTGCAAGTGCATAAATGCTATAGATTCTTAAATATGAGTTATTCCATATTTAAATTGGTATCGCACTCCCATGAGATACCCTCACCCCCCTTCTAATAGTGCAAACTTATCGCATACCTATTAAATAACTTAGTTAAGATACCCTGCCTAGCTAATCTGTTGAACCAAATATCTGAAAATCCCTATAAACCCGAGTACTAAGGGATAAACTTCTCCCCATTCTCAACACTGCGCCATGTTCGTGCATGGGGTGTATCACGAACCGAAATCCAAACAAGGAACCCCCCTATACACTACTACTTGGAAATGTTGATCGTCGAGATCCATTAGGACTTCAGTACACAATGCATATATAATTAGATAGTTATCTCTATAACCTCTGATTCATAATCATATAAATCTGGGTATACATATTTACTGGATAGGGGATAATACTATGTCATTCTTTTCACCTTATATATATATAATATCTCAACTTCACATACAGGAAATATAATATTCTCAATGAATATAATTATACTTATTACAATCACAAGCATAATAACCATCCCTCCGAGCTATAACTCGAGTATGCAGTCTTGTAGTGCCTATCCAAATCCGAGTTTACTCACTATATGTGACAACCCGAATATAATTACGATTAATTATGCTTAAATCATGCTTAGCTTATGTGATATGATTAGTGTGTTATTAATATATATGATGTTAACTTACTATGTTTAGTCTAATCCTACCTTCAAAAATCATGAAATGTCGGATTAGTTGCAAATACAAAATTTTGAAGGCTTCGGTAGAAATGTTCATGTTTAAGGCTAGTTTTGACCTTTATGACGTAACAATTGACTTGAGGTGAAAACTACATAGTTGTAGACAAGTGAGTTATGGTTGTAACACAACAAACGGTGTGTGAAACGGAGGTTCGAGTGAGAAGTTATACCAAAATTACGAAACAAGGGCAAAGTGGTCCATCCGTTAAGTAGTATTTTGTCTTAATATGGCAACAAATGTTTTATTCTCATTGGTTGGGAAGGGTGGTGGCTTTGGCCTACCTTAAACCCTTAGAATTACCTATTTATTCATCCAAAATGCAGCCATGAGAGATTTTAAGCTTAAGGAAAGAGAAGTAGGAAGTTAGGAAGAAAAAGTGAGGAGAAAATTGAAGAAAATTCATAGAAAATTACGAAAAAGCTCCTAAGGTAATTCCAACCATGAATCTTGCTATTTTTTCTTTCATTTACGATTTATATGATATAAATCCTTGATTATTTATTGAACTTTCATGCTTGTGTGCATGTGTATGGATATATGCAAGTTTAAGTTAAGTTGAATGTACAAAACCCTAAAATTTCTTTGTTTAGAAACCTTGTTTATTCAAACTTCCATATATTTCGTGTACTTACTGGAATTGATGGATTCCAATTGGAGATTAACTTGGACTCATATAGGTATGATATATCCGAAAATCATGTGAAAATACCAAGAAATGAGACCTTGGTGAGAGTTTGAAGTTCGGGTATGAAATCTGCCCTAAGGGTGAAAATATGCCCGCCATGTGTTCGGTGTTTTGCTTGACATAGCAAACGAACCTTAAAAATTATGAAACTTAAGTTTTGTATTTTTCAATATGTTTACTGGTGTTGGGTGAAATATCACATAAATTTATGATGTAGAAAAATTATGGAAATTCGTGGAAGTTGAATGAACGATAAGAGGGCCTATAGGGCAGATTTGCCATGTGGTAAAGAAATGAGCATATCTTGCTCTACCAGACCTAAAATGACGTACCGTCTTTTGTATTGGAATACTAATATGACAAGGATTTAATTTCCAAGAATAAATGAATTTATATTTGGTCTATGATTTGGATATGTTGAATATGCTAGCATGGATTTGGATGGAACTTCACTTGTGATAAATGATTTGAATGGAATCATGTGATGCTTATGGATTGAATTATGTTTAAATCGTTCTTTGGATTATTGATATTACTACGATGATACTAATATTTTAAGAATGATAGGAAGGGAGGAAGATCTGATTGAACAAGTACTGGATAAAGGCAAGGGCAAAGCCAGTTAAACTGCCAAGGTGAGTGTACTTATGATTTGTTTCATATATAAATATGAATATAGCTCTAAGAGCGGATTTGTTTGAATACTTCGGTATTCAGGATTTGTTTGGATATTAAAATATCCAGTATTTGTTTGGGTCTCATGATCCAGGATTGGTTTGAATACTTCGGTATTCAGGATTTGTTTGGATATTCAAATAACCAGGATTTGTTATTGCCAACGGGCAGAATTATTTGGATCTTATGATCCAGGATTTGTTATTGCCAATGGGCAGAATTATTTGGATCTTATGATCCATGATTTGTTATTGCCAATGGGAAGGATTGTTCGGATTTTATATCTACATATTCGATATAGAATTGTTATTCTATTGCAGGGAAGGAGTACCTCACTAAGCTTAATGCTTACGGTTTATATTTTAACAATTTCAGGTTCACACGCTGCCAGCTAGGGTACCATATGACCGGTAGCTTTGAGAGTTGCACCGTTGGAGAGAGCTGGGATTTAAAAATGGGATTTTATCGTTGTCACACTGAAGATTTTAATATACTCACACATTGTATATATTGATTTAGTATAGATTGGGTTGATCATAGTTAATCACGGTATTGTATGTTTGCTTAATTATGACTCTGATATTGAATTTTATGATGTAAGAATAATATTATGTTCATTATGTAGGAAAATATTGATGAATGAATCATATTTCCAATGGGCTCAAGATTATGATCTAATTATTCCAATAACAAATGATTAGTATGGATATTGGGTTTTGGGGTGTGACAATTAGTGGTATCAGAGCGTGGTTATTAATTCTGGACGTGTGTGACAGTTAGATGGCAGTATTGAATTGATTTGATATTTATGAATTGTTTATGTACTAACCAATAGTTTAGTAGTATAAACTGTTTATATTGGTTGTTAGAACTTTGTTGTATTACAGATAATTCCAGATGGAACCTGGGAATGGACAACCTAGAGAAGAGGGAGTCGCTTCTCGTACAGAGAATACTGAAGTAGAGCAAAGTGTTGCTGGAAGGGCTAGAGAGCAAGAGCAGCCTACAGAGATGCAAATAATGGCGCAGGCAATGATGAGGATGGCAGAGCAACAAGAAAGAAATATGGCGCAAATGGCAGAACAACAGGCTAGATATCTAGAATCCAAGACTGTGGCCAGGATTGAGAAAGAGGCAAGGATGGAAATGAAAGATTCCATGCATGAGAAGTTTTTGAAGTTGAATCCTCCAGAATATTCAGGGTCAGTTGAACCTACAGAAGCTGAGATGTGGGTTAGGGATCTAGAAACTATCTTTGCAGTTATGAAGGTTCCAGATAACCAGAAAGTGAATCTAGCTGTGTTTAAGCTCAAAGGAGAGGCGAAATATTGGTGGGAAGCCAGCAACCATTTGGTGCCCAGGATGGAAGGTACTGATGTTATTACTTGGGCTGAATTTATTAAAGCTTTGTATGTTAAGTATTTCCCTAAGGTCTATAGGAGGGAGAAGCTGAGGGAGTTTATAAATTTAACCCAAGGGAGCATGTCTGTGAGGGAGTATGATGCTAAATTTACTGCTTTGTCTAGATTTGCTACTAAGTATGTGCAGGAGGAAGAAGATAAATGTAGTAAGTTTCAAGATGGACTGATTTGGCTTATTCAAAATAGAGTGGCCACTTATGAGTTAGAAGATTACGCTTCTCTGGTAAACAAAGCCACGATAGCAGAAAGGCAAATGAACCAAGGTGTTGCGAGCAGAGAGAGTTTTAAGAAAAGTAGATTCGACACATCTCAGTCTAGGGGAGGTGAGGGTGGAAGTGTTAAGGTGGAACCTCATAAATTTCAGAGAGGTGGTGGATATAGTGGTAGAGGCCAAGGGAGATTTGGCAGAGATACTAGGGGTGGGGAATCTTCTAATTTGGTTAGGAGGTCAAGAAAGGGTGAGGCACCGACAAGAACTGTTACATGTTTCTTTTGTAAAGAGGAAGGGCATTATAAATCTGAGTGTCCTAAGCTTAAGGGATTGGAATGCTACCATTGTCATCAAGTGGGGCATATTAAGAAGAATTGTCCGCAATTGGCAGAGACTCCAGCAGCACATAGTGAAGTAGCAAGCAGAATGTTATCTCCGGGCAGTGCAGTGAAAAGTATGGGCACAGGACAAGTTAGTAGTTTCAGGCCAGGTGGACGAGTTTTTACAATGAAAGAAGCTCAGATTACTCCAGATGTGGTGACAGGTACACTTTCTGTTACTGATAGAAATGCTTATGTTTTGATTGATCCTGGTTCCACGCATTCTTTTGTGTCCTATGCTTTTGGTGTATACCTGAATAGACCATGTACTCGTTTAGATGTGGGGTTGGGTATTTATATGACTATGGGGGAAATGGTTGTAGCTGAATATGATTTTCGTGATTGTGTTTTGACTGTGGGGACTAGAGATACAGTTATAGATCTACTTCCATTGGATATTTCTGATTTTGATATAATTCTGGGAATGGATTGGTTATCTAAATATCATGCCTCTATGGATTGTTTCCGTAAGGAAGTTGTTTTTAATATGCCTGGTGAGCCTGAATTTAAATTTGTGGGGGAAAGGAAAATTGTTCCCAGCTGCATCATTTCAGCTATTCAGACGAGGAAATTATTGAGTAAGGGTTGTGAGGGTTTTATTGCATATGTTCTTGACACTGGGAAGGGAGCTTTACAATTATTTGATGTTCCTATTGTAAGGGATTTTCCTGAAGTGTTTCCTAGTGAGTTGCCAGGGTTACCTCCAGAAAGAGAAGTTGAATTTAGTATTGAATTAGCACCAGGGACAACCCCTATTTATATGGCACCGTATAGAATGGCACCTGCTGAGTTGAAAGAACTCAAGATTCAGTTGCAAGATTTACTTGATAGGGGGTTCATACAGCCTAGTGTATCTCCATGGGGCGCGCCAGTTTTATTTGTGAAGAAGAAAGATGGTACCATGCGTTTGTGTATTGATTATAGGCAACTGAATAAAGCTACGATTAAGAACAAATACCCTTTACCTCGTATAGATGATTTGTTTGATCAGTTACAGGGTGCTAAAGTGTTTTCAAAGATAGACTTGCGATCGGGTTATCATCAGGTGAGGGTGAAGAAAAGTGATATTTCTAAAACCGCTTTTCGTACTCGGTATGGTCATTTTGAATTTCTTGTGATGCCTTTTGGGGTGACTAATGCTCCAGCTGTATTTATGGATCTTATGAACCGGGTACTGCATCCTTTTGTTGATTCATTTGTGATAGTTTTATTGATGATATTCTGATTTATTCACGTGATATGGTTGAACATAAAAAGCATCTCACAACTATTTTGAATCTGTTGAAAGATAAGAAGTTGTATGCCAAGTTTAGCAAGTGTGAATTTTGGCTATCACAAGTTGTATTTTTAGGCCATGTTGTTTCGGGAAATGGTATATGTGTTGATCCTAAAAAGGTAGAGGCTATTGTAAAATGGGAGAGGCCCAATAATGTGACTGAGGTGAGGAGTTTTCTGGGTTTAGCTGGGTATTATAGAAGGTTTATTAAGGGATTTTCTTCGATTGCCTTACCAATGACTAAACTAACCCGGAAAGATGTTAAGTTTGAATGGAATTCTGATTGCGAAAATAGTTTTGATGAGTTGAAAAAGAGGTTGGTAAGTGCACCTGTTCTTACTATTCCGCATGGTGGAGATGGTTTTGTTGTTTATACCGATGCTTCACATCAGGGGTTGGGTTGTGTTTTTATGCAGCATGGTAAAGTCATTGCTTATGCTTCTAGGCAGTTACGTACACATGAACGTAATTATCCTACACATGATTTGGAACTTGCTGCTATTGTGTTTGCATTGAAGTTATGGCGTCATTATCTATATGGTGAGGTATGTGAAATTTTTACTGACCATCAAAGCCTTAAGTATTTATTTACTCAGAAGGAGTTGAATTTGAGGCAGAGGCGGTGGATGGAGTTAATTAAAGATTATGATTGTACAATTCACTACCACCCAGGAAAGGCAAATGTAGTTGCAGATGCTTTGAGTAGAAAGGCTTCAGGCAGGTTATCTTGTATTCGATGTGCTAGAGTTGCTCATATTATGGAGTTGAGATTGATGGGAGTAGAATTGCAACTAGTAGATGGGGATAGATTCTTTGCTCATGTAAGCGTGAGGCCTTTATTAGCTACCCGTATTCGTGATTTGCAAAGTCAAGATCCTTTCCTTGAGAAGAAACGACAAGATGTCCAAGATGGTAAGTCTGAAGATTTTTGTATTGTGAATGATGGCACCTTATTGTATAAGCAGCGGTTGTGTGTGCCTAATGTGGGTGGATTGAAAGAGGAGATTTTGGATGAGGCTCATAATTCCATTTATACTATGTATCCTGGTAGTACTAAAATGTATAGGGATTTAAAGGAGCATTATTGGTGGAATAATATGAAGAAGGAAATAGCTGATTTTGTTGCTAGATGCCTTATATGTCAGCAAGTGAAAGTGGAGCATCAGAAACCTACTGGTCTGCTTCAGCCATTGCCGATACCGGAATGGAAATGGGATCATGTAACGATGGATTTTGTGGTTGGGCTTCCTCGATCTCAGAATGGGTCAGATTCGATTTGGGTAGTGGTGGATAGATTGACCAAGTCTGCTCATTTTCTAGCAGTCAAGACCACGTATACAGTTGATAGGTATGCTAGACTATATGTTAATGAAATTATTCGATTGCATGGAGCACCGGTATCGATTGTTTCAGATAGGGACCCTACTTTTACATCCAGATTTTGGGATAGCTTACAGTATGCTATGGGTACTAACTTGAAGTTTAGTACGGCTTTTCATCCCCAGACAGATGGGCAGTCTGAAAGGACAATACAGATCTTGGAAGATATGCTTAGAGCTTGTGTGCTTGATTTCAAAGGTAACTGGGATGAATATTTGCCTTTGATAGAATTTGCATATAACAATAGTTTTCAGTCTACTATTGGTATGGCTCCATATGAAGCGTTGTATGGTAGACGGTGTCGTACACCCGTATGTTGGGGTGAAGTTGGTGAGAGGAAGATAGAGGGTCCAGAGTTGATTGAAGTCACCACTGCAAAAGTGAAGATTATTCAAGATAGAATGAGAACGGCTCAAAGCAGACAGAAAAGTTATGCGGATAAGAGACGAAAAGATTTAGAATTTCAGAAGGGGGATTACGTGTTTCTTCGGATATCACCATGGAAAGGAGTTATGAGGTTTGGAAAGAAAGGTAAATTAAGTCCACGCTACATTGGACCTTATGAAATTCTTGAGAAAGTCGGAATGGTTGCCTACAAGTTAGCGTTACCACAGGAGTTAGCTCGATTACATGATGTTTTCCATGTTTCTATGTTGAGAAAGTATGTAGCGGACCCTTCACATGTATTGGTGGAACAACCTATTGAGTTGAGGGAAGATTTGAGCTACGTGGAAGAACCGCTTGCTATCGTCGATAGGAAAGAACAAATATTGAGATCAAAGGTGATCCCACTTGTGAAAGTTGTGTGGAGAAGGCATTCCATGGAAGAATCTACATGGGAGAGTGAGGATAGCATGAAAATGCGTTATCCGTATTTGTTTGATTCGGACAACCAAGGTATGTCAATTTCGAGGACGAAATTTCCTAACAGGGGGAGAATTGTGACAACCCGAATATAATTACGATTAATTATGCTTAAATCATGCTTAGCTTATGTGATATGATTAGTGTGTTATTAATATATATGATGTTAACTTACTATGTTTAGTCTAATCCTACCTTCAAAAATCATGAAATGTCGGATTAGTTGCAAATACAAAATTTTGAAGGCTTCGGTAGAAATGTTCATGTTTAAGGCTAGTTTTGACCTTTATGACGTAACAATTGACTTGAGGTGAAAACTACATAGTTGTAGACAAGTGAGTTATGGTTGTAACACAACAAACGGTGTGTGAAACGGAGGTTCGAGTGAGAAGTTATACCAAAATTACGAAACAAGGGCAAAGTGGTCCATCCGTTAAGTAGTATTTTGTCTTAATATGGCAACAAATGTTTTATTCTCATTGGTTGGGAAGGGTGGTGGCTTTGGCCTACCTTAAACCCTTAGAATTACCTCTTTATTCATCCAAAATGCATCCATGAGAGATTTTAAGCTTAAGGAAAGAGAAGTAGGAAGTTAGGAAGAAAAAGTGAGGAGAAAATTGAAGAAAATTCATAGAAAATTACGAAAAAGCTCCTAAGGTAATTCCAACGATGAATCTTGCTATTTTTTCTTTCATTTACGATTTATATGATATAAATCCTTGATTATTTATTGAACTTTCATGCTTGTGTGCATGTGTATGGATATATGCAAGTTTAAGTTAAGTTGAATGTACAAAACCCTAAAATTTCTTTGTTTAGAAACCTTGTTTATTCAAACTTCCATATATTTCGTGTACTTACTGGAATTGATGGATTCCAATTGGAGATTAACCTGGACTCATATAGGTATGATATATCCGAAAATCATGTGAAAATACCAAGAAATGAGACCTTGGTGAGAGTTTGAAGTTCGGGTATGAAATCTGCCCTAAGGGTGAAAATATGCCCACCATGTGTTCGGTGTTTTGCTTGACATAGCAAACGAACCTTAAAAATTATGAAACTTAAGTTTTGTATTTTTCAATATGTTTACTGATGTTGGGTGAAATATCACATAAATTTATGATGTATAAAAATTATGGAAATTCGTGGAAGTTGAATGAACGATAAGAGGGCCTATAGGGCAGATTTGCCATGTGGTAAAGAAATGAGCATATCTTGCTCTACCAGACCTAAAATGACGTACCGTCTTTTGTATTGGAATACTAATATGACAAGGATTTAATTTCCAAGAATAAATGAATTTATATTTGGTCTATGATTTGGATATGTTGAATATGCTAGCATGGATTTAATTGGAACTTCACTTGTGATAAATGATTTGAATGGAATCATGTGATGCTTATGGATTGAATTATGTTTAAATCGTTCTTTGGATTATTGATATTACTACGATGATACTAATATTTTAAGAATGATAGGAAGGGAGGAAGATCTGATTGAACAAGTACTGGATAAAGGCAAGGGCAAAGCTAGTTAAACTGCCAAGGTGAGTGTACTTATGATTTGTTTCATATATAAATATGAATATAGCTCTAAGAGCGGATTTGTTTGAATACTTCGGTATTCAGGATTTGTTTGGATATTAAAATATCCAGTATTTGTTTGGGCCTCATGATCCAGGATTGGTTTGAATACTTCGGTATTCAGGATTTGTTTGGATATTCAAATATCCAGGATTTGTTATTGCCAACGGGCAGAATTATTTGGATCTTATGATCCAGGATTTGTTATTGCCAATGGGCAGAATTATTTGGATCTTATGATCCATGATTTGTTATTGCCAATGGGCAGGATTGTTCGGATTTTATATCTACATATTCGATATAGAATTGTTATTCTATTGCAGGGAAGGAGTACCTCACTAAGCTTAATGCTTACGGTTTATATTTTAACAATTTCAGGTTCACACGCTGCCAGCTAGGGTACCATATGACCGGTAGCTTTGAGAGTTGCACCGTTGGAGAGAGCTGGGATTTAAAAATGGGATTTTATCGTTGTCACACTGAAGATTTTAATATACTCACACATTGTATATATTGATTTAGTATAGATTGGGTTGATCATAGTTAATCACGGTATTGTATGTTTGCTTAATTATGACTGTGATATTGAATTTTATGATGTAAGAATAATATTATGTTCATTATGTAGGAAAATATTGATGAATGAATCATATTTCCAATGGGCTCAAGATTATGATCTAATTATTCCAATAACAAATGATTAGTATGGATATTGGGTTTTGGGGTGTGACAATTAGTGGTATCAGAGCGTGGTTATTAATTCTGGACGTGTGTGACGGTTAGATGGCAGTATTGAATTGATTTGATATTTATGAATTGTTTATGTACTAACCAATAGTTTAGTAGTATAAACTGTTTATATTGGTTGTTAGAACTTTGTTGTATTACAGATAATTCCAGATGGAACCTGGGAATGGACAACCTAGAGAAGAGGGAGTCGCTTCTCGTACAGAGAATGCTGAAGTAGAGCAAAGTGTTGCTGGAAGGGCTAGAGAGCAAAAGCAGCCTACAGAGATGCAAATAATGGCGCATGCAATGATGAGGATGGCAGAGCAACAAGAAAGAAATATGGCGCAAATGGCAGAACAACAGGCTAGATATCTAGAATCCAAGACTGTGGCCAGGATTGAGAAAGAGGCAAGGATGGAAATGAAAGATTCCATGCATGAGAAGTTTTTGAAGTTGAATCCTCCAGAATATTCAGGGTCAGTTGAACCTACAGAAGCTGAGATGTGGGTTAGGGATCTAGAAACTATCTTTGCTGTTATGAAGGTTCCAGATAACCAGAAAGTGAATCTAGCTGTGTTTAAGCTCAAAGGAGAGGCGAAATATTGGTGGGAAGCCAGCAATCATTTGGTGCCCAGGATGGAAGGTACTGATGTTATTACTTGGGCTGAATTTATTAAAGCTTTGTATGTTAAGTATTTCCCTAAGGTCTATAGGAGGGAGAAGCTGAGGGAGTTTATAAATTTAACCCAAGGGAGCATGTCTGTGAGGGAGTATGATGCTAAATTTACTGCTTTGTCTAGATTTGCTACTAAGTATGTGCAGGAGGAAGAAGATAAATGTAGTAAGTTTCAAGATGGACTGATTTGGCCTATTCAAAATAGAGTGGCCACTTATGAGTTAGAAGATTATGCTTCTCTGGTAAACAAAGCCACGATTGCAGAAAGGCAAATGAACCAAGGTGTTGCGAGCAGAGAGAGTTTTAAGAAAAGTAGATTCGACACATCTCAGTCTAGGGGAGGTGAGGGTGGAAGTGTTAAGGTGGAACCTCATAAATTTCAGAGAGGTGGTGGATATAGTGGTAGAGGCCAAGGGAGATTTGGCTGAGATACTAGGGGTGGGGAATCTTCTAATTTGGTTAGGAGGTCAGGAAAGGGTGAGGCACCGACAAGAACTGTTACATGTTTCTTTTGTAAAGAGGAAGGACATTATAAATCTGAGTGTCCTAAGCTTAAGGGATTGGAATGCTACCATTGTCATCAAGTGGGGCATATTAAGAAGAATTGTCCGCAATTGGCAGAGACTCCAGCAGCACATAGTGAAGTAGCAAGCAGAATGTGAACTCCGGGCAGTGCAGTGAAAAGTATGGGCACAGGACAAGTTAGTAGTTTCAGGCCAAGTGGACGAGTTTTTACAATGAAAGAAGCTCAGATTACTCCAGATGTGGTGACAGGTACACTTTCTGTTACTGATAGAAATGCTTATATTTTGATTGATCCTGGTTCCACGCATTCTTTTGTGTCCTATGCTTTTGGTGTATACCTGAATAGACCATGTACTCGTTTAGATGTGGGGTTGGGTATTTATATGACTATGGGGGAAATGGTTGTAGCTGAATATGCTTTTCGTGATTGTGTTTTGACTGTGGGGACTAGAGATACAGTTATAGATCTACTTCCATTGGATATTTCTGATTTTGATATAATTCTGGGAATGGATTGGTTATCTAAATATCATGCCTCTATGGATTGTTTCCGTAAGGAAGTTGTTTTTAATATGCCTGGTGAGCCTGAATTTAAATTTGTGGGGGAAAGGAAAATTGTTCCCAGCTGCATCATTTCAGCTATTCAGACGAGGAAATTATTGAGTAAGGGTTGTGAGGGTTTTATTGCATATGTTCTTGACACTGGGAAGGGAGCTTTACAATTATTTGATGTTCCTATTGTAAGGGATTTTCCTGAAGTGTTTCCTAGTGAGTTGCCAGGGTTACCTCCAGAAAGAGAATTTGAATTTAGTATTGAATTAGAACCAGGGACAACCCCTATTTCTATGGCACCGTATAGAATGGCACCTGCTGAGTTGAAAGAACTCAAGATTCAGTTGCAAGATTTACTTGATAGGGGGTTCATACAGCCTAGTGTATCTCCATGGGGCGCGCCAGTTTTATTTGTGAAGAAGAAAGATGGTACCATGCGTTTGTGTATTGATTATAGGCAACTGAATAAAGCTACGATTAAGAACAAATACCCTTTACCTCGTATAGATGATTTGTTTGATCAGTTACAGGGTGCTAAAGTGTTTTCAAATATAGACTTGCGATCGGGTTATCATCAGGTGAGGGTGAAGAAAAGTGATATTTCTAAAACCGCTTTTCGTACTCGGTATGGTCATTTTGAATTTCTTGTGATGCCTTTTGGGGTGACTAATGCTCCAGCTGTATTTATGGATCTTATGAACCGGGTACTGCATCCTTTTGTTGATTCATTTGTGATAGTTTTATTGATGATATTCTGATTTATTCACGTGATATGGTTGAACATAAAAAGCATCTCACAACTATTTTGAATCTGTTGAAAGATAAGAAGTTGTATGCCAAGTTTAGCAAGTGTGAATTTTGGCTATCACAAGTTGTATTTTTAGGCCATGTTGTTTCGGGAAATGGTATATGTGTTGATCCTAAAAAGGTAGAGGCTATTGTAAAATGGGAGAGGCCCAATAATCTGACTGAGGTGAGGAGTTTTCTGGGTTTAGCTGGGTATTATAGAAGGTTTATTAAGGGATTTTCTTCGATTGCCTTACCAATGACTAAACTAACCCGGAAAGATGTTAAGTTTGAATGGAATTCTGATTGCGAAAATAGTTTTGATGAGTTGAAAAAGAGGTTGGTAAGTGCACCTGTTCTTACTATTCCGCATGGTGGAGATGGTTTTGTTGTTTATACCGATGCTTCACATCAGAGGTTGGGTTGTGTTTTTATGCAGCATGGTAAAGTCATTGCTTATGCTTCTAGGCAGTTACCTACACATGAACGTAATTATCCTACACATGATTTGGAACTTGCTGCTATTGTGTTTGCATTGAAGTTATGGCGTCATTATCTATATGGTGAGGTATGTGAAATTTTTACTGACCATCAAAGCCTTAAGTATTTATTTACTCAGAAGGAGTTGAATTTGAGGCAGAGGCGATGGATGGAGTTAATTAAAGATTATGATTGTACAATTCACTACCACCCAGGAAAGGCAAATGTAGTTGCAGATGCTTTGAGTAGAAAGGCTTCAGGCAGGTTATCTTGTATTCGATGTGCTAGAGTTGCTCATATTATGGAGTTGAGATTGATGGGAGTAGAATTGCAACTAGTAGATGGGGATAGATTCTTTGCTCATGTAAGCGTGAGGCCTTTATTAGCTACCCGTATTCGTGATTTGCAAAGTCAAGATCCTTTCCTTGAGAAGAAACGACAAGATGTCCAAGATGGTAAGTCTGAAGATTTTTGTATTGTGAATGATGGCACCTTATTGTATAAGCAGCGGTTGTGTGTGCCTAATGTGGGTGGATTGAAAGAGGAGATTTTAGATGAGGCTCATAATTCCATTTATACTATGCATCCTGGTAGTACTAAAATGTATAGGGATTTAAAGGAGCATTATTGGTGGAATAATATGAAGAAGGAAATAGCTGATTTTGTTGCTAGATGCCTTATATGTCAGCAAGTGAAAGTGGAGCATCAGAAACCTACTGGTCTGCTTCAGCCATTGCCGATACCGGAATGGAAATGGTCTTACTAACCACCTAGTATTCCAAAAGCTGGTGCCAATTTTAACTTTTTAATTAAACAAAATAGTACAAGCGAAAATAAATATAAATCATTCACACAACTAAATATAATTCATCTGAAATAATTAATTACACAACTTGCCGAATAAACCATCGGCCACCAAAGTTAAATAATACAATACAATATTCAACATCGGAATAAAACAAATCTGAAAACTGTACCGAGAAGTCTGGGCGAGAAGCCCTAAATAAAACTGAAACTGATACAAGACTCCTACTCTAGGAATGAATGAATGATGCGTCTAATCCAAACTCCTACTAGCATCCACATATATTTTCAAAATGTTTTGGGTTCTAACCCTTGCTAAATATCAATTATGGCATTTATCTCACCCCTCCACTATTGTGAACACCTACTAGTTAACTTAACACCACCTAGTTGCACTACCCCGTCCAACTAGTCCTCGTATAACCTTCCCTTGCCATACTACTCTAGCCCGAGAATAATGATTTCCTGAATTATAAGTTATTTCACAATTAACTTAATTAATTCCTCTTAAATAGTAACATGTAACCGTATCACAAGCTGTATTAAGTAAATCCATCTCACACTATATTATTCCCACAAATGAATAACTTAATTAATTTCTCATTAATTAACAGCATATAACTGTAACCCGGGTTATATAAGGTAAATACATCACCCACTGTATTTTCACCTACATGTAATATTTACTACCATATTATATGTACCTTTACTAACATCCACACATATATCATATGTGTATCCATCCTTCCGAGTATACCCTCACCGGATGATTCACTCTAAAATGCTATCTCACTAGGTGTGCTCACAAAGCCTAGTTTCCCCCAAGTTGGAATCGCTCGCCAACTTGGTCCAAAATACAAACGTAGTGGAGGCGGTCATATTCCTTCCCCGAAAGTGAGATAAATCCCTCACCCACGTATACCAGATGCTATGACCTGGGATATACTTGCCCTACTCCTCAAGCTAGGGGATTCACCCACATCGCGCAACCTCCCTTTATAGCATTAGAGTATATAAATTGAATAAATATCTAGTCACTGATATTTACTATAACACACAATATACACATATATATATACTATCACTACACCGTATATATATAATATAAACCCCGGCAATACCGTGTACTTAAAACCCCGTACACTGCCTGTAATTTCCTGAGTCTGTGGCCTGACTGGACGTAATAAATTTTCTCACTTAATAATTTATCCTCTTACCGAGTCTATGGTCCGACTCTAATATAATTAATTCACACCTCAATTAATATAATATTTTTCCCAAGTCTATGGTCTAACTCTATTTAAATTAAATAACACACATTTTAATTTAATACCTCCCAGAGTCTATCGCCTGACTCTAATTAAATTAATTTGCACACATTAACTTTATACCAATCCGAGTCTGTGGTCCGACTCTAATACAATTAATTTAAACATAAATTAATTAACCCAAATTCCGAGTCTGTGGTCCGACTCTAATATAATTAATTATCACATTAATTAATATGTACCCTTCACGAGTCTACAATCTGATTATGATTAAATTAATTATCACACCTATTAATTTAATCCTACCCCAGTCTACAATCCGACTCTAATTAAATTAATTAACACCCTTATTAATTTAATCATACCCGAGTCTACAATCCGACTCTAATTAAATTAATTGTCACACTTATTAATTTAATCATATCCGAGTCTACAATTCGACTCTAATTAAATGAATTATCACACCCATTAATTTAATCTTACCCGAGTCTACAATCCGACTCTAATTAAATTAAATAGCACACCCATTAATTAATACCTACCCGAGTCTATCATCCGACTCGGATTGGTATTAAATTAATGTGTGCTAATTAATTTAATTAGAGTCAGGCGATAGACTCGGGGAGGTATTAAATTAAAATGCGTGTTAATTAATTTAAGGAGAGTCGGACCATAGACTCGGGAAAGTATTATATTATTTGAGGTGTGAATTAATTATATTAGAGTCGGACCATAGACTCGGGAAGAGGATAAATTATTAAGTGAGAAAATTAATTACGTCGAGTCGGGCCACAGACTCAGGAAATTACAGGCAGTGTACGGGGTTTTGAGTACACGGTATAGCCGGGGTTTATATTATATATATACGGTGTAGTGATAATATATATATATATGTGTATATTGTGTGTGATGGTAAATATCAGTGACTAGATATTTATTCAATTTATATACTCTAATGCTATCAAGGGAGGTTGCGCGATGTGGGTGAATCCCCTAGCTTGAGGAGTAGGGTGTAATACCCCGTATTTTTATGCTATATTTAATTTGGGGTTTTATTTAATAAAAATCCGGAAATTAATTATGTTATAATTATTAACGTGACTAGAGTTAGTAATTATGGGAAACTTGTTGAATGTTACTAATGAGCATAGTAATATATTATATTGGTTATATTGAATGTCATAAGTGAATTAAATGACTATTTGGGAAAATTAAGTTGGGACGTGCTCGTGTCACGTCGGGACTAATTATGTTAATTAAAAAGTGAATATTTTATAAGTTGTTCGTATGGTCATTTTGAGTGCGCCAACGCGTCCGGAAGGGTCGAGATAGTCAGAAAAGTGTACCCGGGGGTTTAGTTTGGGTCTCGGGATGTTTTTAGGCGTAATTAGTCACCCGGGAGGGCGTTTTGGTCATTTTACAAATTAGGGTAATTAAACCCACGAATTTCAGCCATCCTTAGCAGCCATTTAAGTCAGCCTTTTAGGGTTAGATCATTCAGAACCCTAAGAAGGCTAGTGGAGAAGAGAGGAGAGACCTTGCTAGGTGATTCAAGGCCAAAAACACCACCTTTTGCACCACCGTCACCACCAACGCGTAGATCGCGAGGAGGAGAACGCAGCCACACCAATATCAGCAGGAAACCAAACCTCTGAAATCTCAGGCAAGTGTTTAACTTGCGTATTTTCGTTGGTGCAATAATCATGTTAGAGTAGGAATGATTAGGAGTAATATTAATGGAAGAAAACCCCAATTTTGATAGGGATTTGCATGTAGAAATCATTATAACCTTATTCTGGAAATTTATATGTGAAGTAGATGATTAACCCACGGATTTGTGATGATTTGTTAGAAGAAAATTCTGGAGAAAACTGATTAGAACAAAAGTTAAGAAAACTTAGGGTTCTTGATGATTAGATGAGAATTTAGGTTGTTTAATCATGTTTAATGATTGTAATAGGCATGCTGAACGTTAAAAACATCTGAATATATGTTATCATAATTGTAGTAGAAGTTTTGGGACGATTAAGGTTGGAAAATCTGTATTTGGATGAAGTATGTTGATGAAACCCGTAACTGCACTTCTGCAGAAATCGAAATACCTGTTTGATCGATCGATCGACCCTATAACGTCGATCGATCGAAGGTTCGATCGATCGAGCCCCAGTAGTCAATCGATCGACCCTCCCTGGCAGCCTATTATTTTCCCTTGTTTAATTAGTTGAATTAAATTATCGTGGAATAAACCTTGGGCATTCTAAATAAAATGATTTGGGAAATATTGAGGACCAGTAGGGTATATGGACATATGTTGAAACCTTTAATCTTCAACGAGGAGGGTAATTATGGGATATTTACTTTAGGTTGTAGATTTATGAAACTTAAGGGTGAGGTGCGTAAGAGAGTTGCGTTGGAATCAAATAAAGTTATTTACTGAATTTTAGATTAGTAAGGTTATAACCCATGAGTATTAGGTAATGAGTGAGAAAACACTCCGAGTTAATGTTAAAGACGAAACCTTATACGAAATCATAATAATGGGAAATTTAAGATAAATGTTATGACTATGGGTTACGAGAGAAACCTATATTAATATAATGGAATGGGTATCTTTATATATTGTGTGTACATATATTATATTCCTGTGAAAAACGTACCCACGCTACTTGCTATCCCTGAGGTTACCGCGCTGGGACGATCGTATTCTGTGTTGCCTTTGGGGGATATCGATTTGTACCCTAGAAGATTGAGATCCTAGGTACGGGCTATTAGATTGATAGTCGGACGGTCCTAAGAGATGTGTGGGTATGTACTGACCTCTTGGACTTGGAATCTATACTTCGCCTCAACTTGTTTTTATATATATGTTAATACAGTTCGAGAGCGATTCCGAACTTGTATTCCCTTTGTGTGAGCGATACAGGGACTGGATAGCAGAGTATGCCCGCAACCATAAATTAGTTGGAATGCTGTGGTATATATATTATTCGAGTAGTTAATATATATATATATATATATGGTTATAAACTTTATTATGCCTATAATGTGATAAGTAGGACCTAGTTGTTGACGCATAAATAAATACTTGTTTTGTGAAAGTATGAGAAGACACTGGGAAACCTTATAATATTATGAAGCTAAAATGAGAGGAGTACTACATTTTGGAAATAACCTTTTTTAAAACATTGGCATCATTCGGTTTTAAAAATACATGAGTAAGTTTAGATAAACGAACCATTGAGGAGGTTAGTGCGATAGGAGTGCACATTAGAAGAGAGGTGAGTATTTCTCAAGAGAGAGACGAACTAATATGATGTTGCATTGGCCTGTATCAATTTAAATACCTGCTTAACGTATTTTAAAATCAAACACACTTTCGGGCCCTGACCCGTTTTCTTTTCTCTCTCTCTCTTGTGTATATATATGTATATTTCAGGTGCCCAGCCACAGGGGCGTCTTGCTTAGGATCCTTTGATAAGAACGAGCTGCAGCTTAGGTGGGAGTTGCAGGTCCCTTGAGTAGATGACTTCTGTCATTGACTCCACTCCTATTACTCTCATTTATTGGGCACGTGTCGCCCTTTTTATCATTTCATTTATTGTTGGGATTTTTATATTTCAGTTATTCCAGTATTGTTTATGGGATTTATTCAGGATGGTTTATGACTTTTAGTTTTATATTGTTGACATTCGATTGGTGAATGTATGGTTTTATTTTAGTTCTTCGTGGTGTGATTCTATTGTAGAAATGTTGTTTTGAATTAATAAATCTTTTCTTTAATTAAAATTTGGAAGTTCGTATGAAAAATGTTTTTGACACTTAGCTTAATTATTTAGGGTGTTAAATTGGAAAAATTATTTTTATCGACAGTGATGCTGAGAATGAACCAACTGTTTACCTTGATTTAATTTAATAAAGGAGTGATCGCCCGGTATTTAATTAGGCGGGGTGTCACATAGGGAAAGTATATCCCCAGGTCATAGCATCCGGTATATATGGGTGAGGGATTTATCTCACTTTCGGGGAAGGAATATGACCGCCTCCACTACGTTTGTATTTTGGACCAAGTTGGCGAGCGATTCCAACATGGGGGAAACTAGGCTTTGTGAGCACACCTAGTGAGATAGCATTTTCGAGTGAATCATCCAGTGAGGGTATACTCGGAAGGATGGATACACATATGATATATGTGTGGATGTTAGTAAAGTTTCGTATAATATGGTAGTAAATATTATATGTAGGTGAAAATACAGTGGGTGATGTATTTACCTTAAATATGATATGTGTATCCATCCTTGCTAACTATTTTCAAAATGTTTTGGGTTCTAACCCTTTCTATAAAACCATTTTCAAAACCTTTTAGGTGTCCAGCCACAGGGACGCCAGAATTGATATTCTATTCCAAGGACATGGAGCTGCGACATATGTGGATGCTAGTAGGAGTTTGGATTAGACGCATCATTCATTCATTCCTAGAGTATGAGTCTTGTATCAGTTTCAGTTTTATTTAGGGCTTGTCGCCCAGACTTCTCGGTACAGTTTTAAGATTTGTTTTATTCCGATGTTGAATATTGTATTGGATTATTTAACTTTGGTGGCCGATGTTTTATTCGGCAAGTTGTGTAATTAATTATTTCAGATAAATTCTATTCAGTTGTGTGAATGATTTATATTTATTTCCGCTTGTACTATTTTGTTTAATTAAAAAGTTAAAATTGGCACAAGCTTTTGGAATACTAGGTCGTTAGTAATTTTTAAAAAAGTTTTCGACGGTGATGCTAAGGATGATCCAATTGGGATTCCTGTTTTAATTTGGCATGGGACTGATCACCCGGTATTTTATTAGGCGGGGTGTCACATGGAACCTACCTCTAAGATACAAATTGTAAGGACATTTTTTCCCATTATCAATTTGTTATGTCATACGCCGTTACACTGTTGAAGAAATTCAGGATTCATATCGTCATCAACGGATCCGAATATCAAAGAAGTGGAGGAATCAGAATTCTGACAGGCCGAACTGGTCCGCCCAGAATTAAAGAACCGATCCGCCATCAACCGGACCGATCCACTTGCTGAAGATCAAGTAGACCCCGGACTGGTAGCTAACCGAATAGTGGCTTTGAGAAAATGAACCGGTCCGACCCCCCAGACCGGTCCGCATCAGAGGCAGACCGGTCCGCTTGGGATAAATGCAAACAGATCCTGTTCAGATTTTTTAAGCTGAAAGTTTTCTTTTTAAACCCACTTCGGGGATTTGTTTAGCAATACTTCTTCACACAATTTTCAGAGTTCATAAACTCAAAGTCTTCGTCTTTATGAGTTATCAAACTATTGTTTTGATTCACACAAATTTCCAAATAATTTGTGAATCGTTTTGAAACCCTAACACAAATACTTTTGTTGTTCATACCCTTGTGGAGAAGACCGACCTTCTTTTTCATTGCTGCCCTCCTGGAAAGGGAAACTTCCCGCCGCCGACTACAGATCTGATGCATGCGGGTAATTCTGTGACACCCTTTTATTTCATTGTAATCCGTGTAAATCGTACTTCACAAAATTATACTGAAATAAATGGTTTTTCCTCAATTGTGTGTGTTTGATCGTACTAGCATGTTCTACATCTTATTCAATCACATCTAGTTGCATGTTTAGGGTTTAATTGGGTTAAACTGCATTTAATTATATAATTTCTTAATTTGAACGCAAGCACATACTCTTTTCAAATTTGTATCAGAGCGGGTTACGCTAATCTATCACGTATTCCTAGTTTTCGCAAAAATTTTCTATGATATAAATTTTCTAAAAAAATGATTTTTTTGTAAAAAGAGCGTGTTCAATGGATAAATCATATAACAAAATGCCAGTTTTTGACGAAACTAACTATGCATATTGGAAAGCCCGCATGAGGTCTGCTTTAAAGGCCATAGATGAACGTGTTTGGATTCAAGTTGAAAAAGGGTGGACACCTCCCTCCGTGACTGTTGAAAATGTGACCAATTTAAAACCTGTCACTTTTTGGACTGAAGATGAATTTAAATGGTCTTCTTTTAATTCTAAGGGTTTGAGTGCTATTTCCAGATCCATCACTCCCGATGTGTTATGACTTATCATGACGTGCACCACGTCAAAAGAGGCATGGGATGTTTTGCAACTTACCCATGAAGGAACTAATGCTGTGAAAAAATCTAACTTGCAAAATTTAACAACTCAATTTCAGACCATCACCATGCTTGAAACTGAATGTTTTGATGATTTTTCTGCTAGGCTATCTGATATTGTTAATACTAGCTTTAATCTTGGTGAACATATTCCTAATGCAAGAGTTGTGAAAAAGATTCTTCGATCTTTGCCTAAGCGTTTTATCCCTAAAGTCACTGTGCTAAATTCTATGGGTAATTTAAATACGGTAAAATTAGAGGAACTTGTAGGAGACTTGCAAACTTATGAAATTGATATGTTCCCTAAATCTGTCAAGTCTAAAGTTAAGAGAATTACACTTAATGCCCAAGAGAGAAAAAGTGAGGGGACGGCAAGAAAGAGAGTAGAGTCATCTAGAAAGAAAAAGAGTGAAACTTCTGATTCTGAGTGTGATTTTGACTTAGATGATTTGGCTCTATTTGCTAAAAACTTTAAGAAAATTCTCAAACTTAAGAAAAGTGGAAATTTTAAAGATAAGAAGAATTTTCAGAAAAATAAATTTGAAAAGAAATATGATAAAGATGCTAAAAACCTTCATAAGAAAGACAGTGAGAGATGCTATGAGTGCGACGGTAGGGGACATAGAGCGTTTGAGTGTGCTACTCATCTGAATAGAGAAAAGGGCAAGGTTGTCCTTAATGCTACCCTTAGTGACGACAGTGAGGTCGAGTCGGTGGACTCGGGAGATGAGTCACCGCATGAGTGTAACTTCACTGCATTCATGGCTAGTCATGTGAGTACTTCTAGTGCACCTCACGATGATGAGGATACTACTTCACAGGGACACCTCGACAGTGAGAGCAATGCAAGTGAGGGGGAGGATGATGCTAGTGAGAGCGAGAGTAATCTTCAACGCGCCTACGCCGAGTTATATAATGAGTCATTTAAAACTAAAAGGCATAACAAAGCGTTAGTTCTTAAGATTACTGCGTTAGAAGAAGAGTTAGAAGAGATGAGAGAGAAAGTGTCCTCCACCTGCACCACACTAAGAGAAAGAGAGTCTGCCTAGTGTAAGTTAGAAAGTTTGTTTAGAGAGAAAAAGAACTGTTTTGAGAAAGTGAGACGAGACTTGACTAAATAAGTGGCTAGTCTTACGTGTGAGCTTCATTCCTCCATGGAGACTCGAAAGAAACTTGAAGCCCTTGTTGCCCAGCTTACTCATGATCTGGAAAGAGCACGAGAAGTCAAGTTACAAATCGAGGACAGATCTGGGAAGATGGGAAAGATGCTCCTTAGCCCCACTTTAGGTTTTGGTGATCGGCAGGAAATTGGTTATGATGGTGCCTCCACATCCCAAATTTCACCTGGACCAGTTCTTGAGTTCACTACTACTCCTTATGGTCATCGCCAAAATCTAGGAAGGAGAGTTCGACCAAGAAAAGAAAACCAAGGTCTGCCTAATACTATGTTATTTTGTACATATTGCAAAAGAAAAGGCCACCTTTAGGAGTTTTGCAATAGTTTGGGTCGAAAGTGACATACTTCTGCTCCACCACGTCATATAGATGAATTTTGCCAGTCTGAGAGAGCGTGTTGAGTTTTTAGCCACCACATCACAAAGTTTGATGGAGGAATTCTGACGGATGTCTTTGCCTTCAGTGAATACTTCTCACATTCCGGTTAAAACTAATAACAACAAGGGCAAACAAAAGGTTACCACTTTTCGGGTGCCTAAGAAAGATAAGAAAGCTCTTATTGTTCATGTTTCTCTCAAAGCACATAATACATCACAGTGGTATTTTGATAGTGGATGCTCCAGCCACATGACAGGTGATGTCTCTTTTTTACCCCCCTTGAGGATTATAAGGATGGTAGAGTCACCTTTGGAGATGGGAGCAAGTCTAGAATTATGGAACGAGGTACTGTGGAGTTACCAGGATTTCCTAAGCTAAAGAATGTTTTGTACGTCAAAGGTTTTAAAGAAAACCTTCTCAGCATTAGCCAGTTGTGTGACGCTGACTTTGCACTAAAGTTTGACCGGGACGCGTGTAATGTCTATAATCAAGATGATAAACTTTTAGTGCAAGGGGTGAGGACTGAGGATAATTGCTATGGAACTGTACCTACTTCCTCACTTATCTGCAACAGATCCACGATCAATCCTATGGATTTGTGGCATCAATGTCTAGGTCATGTGAACGTTAGAGATTTGACTCGTTTAGTCAAAAAGGACCAAGTACGTGGCTTACCATCTCTTGGAAAGTCAACTTCCACCGTTTGTGGACTCTGTCAGTTGGGAAAGAAAATTTGGAGCCCTCATAGGAAGTTGCATTCTATTAACACCTCCCGAGTTCTTGAGATGATTCACATGGATCTTATGGGTCCTACTCGTACTCAGAGTTTGGGTGGTAAGAGGTATATCCTCGTGATGGTAGACGATTTCTCCAGATATTCTATTGTAGGTTTTCTAAGGGAGAAATCCGATGCTGTAGAATTTTTAACGACCAAGTGTTCTATCCTGCAAAATCAACACGGAGTCACTATTAACAGGATACATAGTGACAACGACACTGAATTTAGGGAAGCAAAGGTAGATCTTTACTATGATAGCCTTGGGATCAAACATGAGTTTTCTACTGTGAAGACTCCTCAGCAAAATAGGATTATTGAGAGAAAGAATAGAACGATCTAGGAAATGGCTAGATCTATGTTTCTAGGTCATAAGGTTTCTAGGTGATTTTGGGCAGAGGCAGTGTGTACTGCATGCCACAAAGTGAATAGGGTTTACCTGCATCCACACACACTTAAGATGCCTTATGAATTGTGGACTGGCAAGAAACCCAACCTGGCATATTTCCTTATTTTTGCGAGTAAATTCTACATCGTACGGGATAGATAGCAATTAGGAAAGTTTGACTCCCGGAGCGATGAGGGAATATTGTTAGGATATTCATCGAATAGTAGAGCATATCAGGTTTTTAACCTGAAAAGCTCTAAGGTTATGGACTCAATAAACATCTTCGTGCAAGACGACGAACCTCCAACATCCATTGATCCTAACCTTCAGTGTGAGGATGAGGATTGTTTTTATAGTGATTTACTTGTTCCTCTCCCACACCCTGTGGACCCATTCCTGTGTTAGGGGACACACCTGCTTGGGTTCGCAAGATTCATGATCCTTCAGCCAATGTTGGCGATCCCACTCCAGGGGTCAAGACTCGTGCTCCGCTAGAGAACGTTGTTAGCCACCTTTGCTACACGTCCAAAGTCGAGCCCAAGAATCATAAAGAAGAACACAGGGATGAACACTCGATATCTGCCATGCAGGATGAGTTACTTCAATTTAAAAAGAACAATGTCTGGGAACTTTTCCCCGAACCCAGTGAGGCTAATGTGATAGGTACCAGGTGGATTTTCAAGAATAAAATGGATGAAAATAGTACCATAACTAGAAACAAGGCTAGGTTGGTCGCTCAAGGCTAAACACAGATAGAGGGTGTAGACTTTGGGGAGACATTTGCTCCTGTTGTGAGGCTTGAGTCCGTCCGCTTACTACTCACCATCGCATGTCATCTGCGCTTCAAGTTATATCAGATGGATGTCAAGAGTGCCTTTCTGAATGGCATTCTACAAGAGGATATTTCTGTGGAACAATCAAAAGGGTTTGAAGACCCTAAGCACCTGGATCATGTCTATTTTCTGAAAAAAGCCTTGTATGGTTTGAAGCAAGCTCCCCGTGCTTGGTACGAGAAGCTTACTTCCTATCTCTTATCCCGTGGCTTCAAGAGAGGGGGAGTTGATATGGCGTTGTTCGTCAGGAGAGATGACGGTGCCATTTTGGTTGCCTAGGTCTATGTGGACAACATAGTCTTTGGATCCACATGCTCCCAGCATGCTCACCACTTTGAGGAGGAGATGAAAAGTGAGTTTTAGATGAGCATGGTAGTTGAACTTACTTTCTTCCATGGTCTCCAGGTTCGCCAACTAGAGGATGGGATGTTTATCTCCCAATCCAAGTATGCTAGAGAGTTAGTGAAGAAATTTCATTTAGACTCCGCTAAGCATGCACGTACACCTATGAGTACCACTACCAAGCTTAGTAAGGACACTTCAGGCAAGTACGTAGAGCAAACCTTATATCGGAGTATGATAGGTAGTCTTCTCTACCTGACTGCTAGTCGTCCCAACATAGCCTTTAGTGTTGAAGCTTGTGCACGATATCAGGCATCTCCGAAAGAGTCACACTTACTCGCTCTAAAACGTATTATCAAATACGTGAGTGGGACTCTCTAATCTGGTATTTGGTATTCCTTTGATACCGATGACCGTTTGTCTGCCTATTCGGATGCCGATTAGGCCGGGGATGCAGATGGATATAGGAGCACTTCTGGTGGGTGTTTCTATTTTCGTTCTGCTCTTGTCTTTTGGTTGAGCAAGAAGCAAAACTCCTTCTCTTTATCCACTGCGGAGGCTAAGTACATCGTCGTCGGGAGTTGTTGCACGCAACTCTTGTGGATGAAGCAAATGTTGGAGGATTATGGTATTTCACAGGACACCATGATCATTTCATGTAATAACACGAGCACGATTCACATATCCCGCAATCCCATCCAACATTCGCACACAAAGCACATCAGGTTACGCGAGCACTTCTTACGTCAGTTAGTTGAGGAGAAGGTCGTATCCCTGAGTTTCGTTCCTATCGACCGTCAGTTAGCCGATATTTTCACGAAACCTTTAGATGCTCTTAGATTTGAAAGTCTTAGGAAGTCTTTGGGGATTTTCACAGTTGACTGATGGGTTGGTCCGAGTCTAGCATATGATGCATTGTCATTATCATATCCTTTGATTCCTATTACTAGATTGTATCACTAGTGTATTTATTCTATTTTTTTTTTATATTTCTTTTGAAAAATACAAGAAGATTTTGCTTTATGAAATTTTTTGAGAAAAGCACAAAAATATTTTATTTTGATAATATCCAAAAAGATTTTCGTTTTGCACCTTTTATGGATGAGCATTTAAGATAGACAAGTCACAACTTCACTTCATATATTCATGTGACTGTTTGATACAAATTTGAGAAGCTACATCATTTAATCCATGTGCTTTACATTGTTTGGAGTCTTTGAGATGTGATTAGTGATATCTTCCTACATGTTTGACTCCAATATCCTTTATTGCACACATGCACGGCTATATTTTATTATTGCACTTGTCTATCACATATTGGCTTGAGTGTTTCTATCACAATTCTGTCTATAAAACGTACAATATACGATAAAACTTGACAAGATTGGAATGCATGTGAAAACCGTTTGGTGAGACTGTGTGTTTATTTGCAAAACGGGGAGGGGCTGCGAAAGTTAATTATCTATCCTTTGCACAAAAGCCACCGTTAAAAAGGATCTAAAAATTGAGGAATTTTATTATCCGAGGTCCAAAGAGGTTAAAAGAGCCTGAGAAAAATTTTAAGGCAATAAACAACAATACATGCCAAATATGGGCCATTTAGGTTTCACCATCAATTCTCCAAAGATTGAGAATTTAGATTACCTCTATTCAAAATATAAATTTGAGGGAGTTTGGTTGGAGAATTTCAACGGGGTTGCACTTACTTGAAAGTCCTGAAAAAGCATGAAAACATTTTGGACGTTATTGGTGTGGAAATCACATTGACCTTTGATTTGTTGATTTGATTAAGTCAATGTCTTATATGCCCATTTCTTTCTTACACCAAAGGAAGCATTTGAGTTCATCCGTTAGGAATATCCAAAATTCATCGTGCACATATGTCATGTTTGTATGCATTGATTTTTCCAACGAATTTTGATCACACCCCTTCATTAACGCTATCACCGAGTTGGTTGTTTTGTGTTCATTCATGGTGTGATTTAATCCTTATGACACCCCGGCTTTACTTGTTAGATTTATTCTTCTAATTTGTCTATTTGGGGACATCATAAAAATTGAGAGACTGAATTATCATATTTTGGGGGAGTTTGCTTTCATCATTTGATATCTATGTTTATCTCATTTCAAACTCGATACATCACTTGGTATTTTGATTTTTCTCATGTGTGTAGGTACTTTGTTGATGATCTCTTAATTGCACACCCTGATGAGAAAAGCGTTGAGATTCCTGAAGATTCGAAGAGCAAACGATGAAGTCTTATTCACTTGTACCTTTTCAATTTTGGGTTCATGGAAGGGTAGATTTGTATAGGCATTTGTGATACTTGATAATTTGGATTTTTGATGTTTGTTCTGGCATAGACATAGGGGGAGATTTGTAAGGAAATTTTTGTCCATTATTAATTTGTTATGTCGTACGCCGTTACACCGTTGAAGAAATTCAAGATTCATATCGTCATCAACGGATTCGAATATCAAAGAAGAGGAGGAATCATAATTCTGACAGGCCGGACTGGTCCGCCCAGATTAAAAGAATCGATCCGCTTACGGACCGATCCGCCATCAACCGGACTGATCCACTTGCTGAAGATCCAGTATACCCTGGACTGGTAGCGAACTGAATAGTGGCTTTAAGAAAATGAACCGTTCTGAGCCCCCAGGCCGGTCCGTATCAGAGGCAGACCGGTCTGCCTTGGATAATCTCAAATAGATCGTGTTCAGATTTTTTAGGCTGAAAGTTTTCTTTTTAAACCCACTTCGGGGATTTGTTTAGCAAGACTTCTTCACATAATTTTCAGAGTTTAGAAACTCAAAGTCATCATCTTTATGAGTTATCAAAATCATGTTTTGATTCCCACAAATTTCCAAATCATTTGTGAATCGTTTTGAAACCCTAGAACACAAACACGTTTGCTGTTCATACCCTTGTGGAGAAGACATACCTTCTTCTTCATTGCTGCCCTCCTAGAAAGGGAAACTTCCAGCCGCCGACTACAGATCTGATGCCTGCGGGTAATTCTGTGACACCCTTGTATTTCATTGTAATCCGTGTAAATCGTACTTTACAAAATTATAGTGAAATAAATGGTTTTTGCCCCTTTGGGGATTTTTTCTCAATTGTGTGTGTTTGATCGTACTAGCATGTTCTACATCTTATTCAATCACACCTAGTTGCATGTTTAGGGTTTAATTAGGTTAAACTGCATTTAATTATATAATTTCTTAATTTGAACGCAAGCGCATACGCTTTTCACAAATAAACCAATCACAGACACACACATATATGTATTCGTATCATGTTATATATACTGTAATCACGTCGTATATATATACTACATCACTTATCATATATATATATATATATATATATATATATATATATATATATGGATATAATTGCCAATCTCATATAGCGATAGCTAATAACCCCGAATGTTCCCATTCGTAATAATATATAAGTATTCACACACTTACGATACTAAACCTAAGAGTATTCTCTCACTTTATATATAACTTGTACCATAATCACTTTTAAGGATACATATATAATCCCGAATATGCCAATACGTACTAACAATGTAAGTATACTAATTTCTTATGTTAATTTTATAGGTATTGCATCACCTATACTAAAAGTCGTCAATAGATGTAGGACGACCGCTCAATTTTCTTTGGCCCGTATCCTAAATTCCATCCTAATCGCATCCTAGGATACCTCAATTACAATCAGCCCATATTTATCCTAACTGCATAAATATACTCATATACGCTTCACGAATAATGTTATATAATATCTCTCGTTATAAATATTCATTAAGTCCGCACCCCGGATTGTACCCTTAAGTAACCCAAGGTTAGTAGGCAACTCCTCAAGCCCTTATTGGTCATAACCGTCTATAATACACTAATCAAGAAGACCCCTAAGTTTTAAACCCAAAAACAAAAGGAAAGGAAAACTCCAATTCTTGGGCAGGAAACAGAGTAACGGTCGACCGGTCCCTGATCCCCGATCGACAGCGAGTTGAAATTTTTCCTAAGAAGACAACCAGTGGCCCCTTTTTCCTTCACTCGGTCGATCGGCCCTAGGGACGCAGTCGATCGATCACATCAGTTCTTGCAAAATTCTGTTCTCCAAAATGCCAAACAACAACCCAAAGTCCATTTTTGTGGTCTCTAATCTCCACCAACAACACTACACTCATCTAATCATTGATTTCTAATGAACACATCAATTATTTGGAGGATTAAACCAATTTTCTTAAATTTAAATCCAAAAAACATTTAAACCCTAATTTTCTCATTTCTCCCATTTTAATTCATTTCCGCACTTCATTAACATGGTTTTAACACTAGAAATCACTAAGAGTTTGCAATGCATGAATTTGTAAACTCATACTCAAACTACATAAATTTATTTTAAGGGTTCTAACCCAAAATCATATAGTTTACCAACTATAATATGAGATATATACACTAAATTAAATAAAGAAAGTAAACACTTTCCTCATGGATAAAATTTGATGACCTCTAGTCGAATCCCACGAAGTTTGGCTAGAATCTCCCTTTCCTCTCTTCTTTTATCCTCTTCCTTTCTTTCTCTCTTTTTCTATCTTTCTTTCTTTCTCCCTCTCTCGTGCCTTTATAAGGGTGAAATAAGGGCTTGTCCCTTATTAACCCAAAAATGACTCGTTTACTCAATTGTGAGTCCCTGTTAATCCAAAAATCCCCAGAATCCAAATACTACCCCCGGATACTCTATTATGAATATCTTGGCCATTCCGAAACCAACCACACACTCGAAATCTCCATTTGAGTCACTTAACTGCAATTCACTAATTAAACCCAACACAACTTAATATGGGTTTTCCAATTAAAATATTATCCTTTGTCCCTTTACCCAACTTTGACATATAATTAAAATACTCCGACTCATTTACTTAATCCCAAAAGTAAATACAGCACTCATCGAAAATCATCTAACCCTCGTAAGATCCAAAACATATTATTCATTTTCCAAATTTTATTTACTTATGAAATTTAATTATCCATAAATGTGCGGGGTATTACATTTATCCAATCTAATGACTATCAAGTTTGGAGAGTTATCATAGATGGTCCAAATATTCCCATGAAAATTATAAATAATGTAAATGTACCTAAAGAAGAAAATTAATGGAATGAGGCCGACATAGAGAAAAATCTAAGTTAATGCTAAAGCCATGAATACTCTATGTTTTGCTATTGATGTAAATGAATATAATAAAATACGTTGTTGTGAATTTGCTAAAGAAATTTGGGATAGACTAGAAATCACCTATGAAGGAGAAGTCAAGTAAAATAGGATAAAATAAGTATGCTTGTTCATAATTATGAATTATTTTAAATGAAGTCTGATGAGACTGTATCTGATATGTCTAGTAGATTTACCAATATCATAAATGGTTTGAAATCTCTTGGTAAAATTATATTGATAGGGAGTAAGATTCCCAGGTCATTAGCAACTACTTACATGGCCAAAAACCTTGAAATCAAGGAAGAAATAAGAGAAAGATGAATTTATCTTAAGAAGTTGTTGGGTTCTCTAATTACATATGATATGGAACTCAAAGAAATTGCAAAATAGAAGAAACCTAAAGCTAGAAAAGTCATAGCCTTCAAATCCATTGAATAAGAAGAAGAAAATGAAGAGGCTAATGAAGATGAGGATGGTGACATTACTGTTCTCACTAGAAAATTCAAAACATTCCTAGACAAAAGAAAAGGACAATCTGGGAAAATGGAGAAATTTTTTTGTAAGAAGGATAATGAAGAAAAGACCTTATCCAAGTTTTAACCTAGATGCTTCAATTACAAAGGGTTGGATCATATCAGACCTAATTGTCCAAAGGCCAAAGAAGGGAAGAATGATAGAATAGAGAAAAGAAATGAAAAATATAAGAAAGACCTGAAATCAACCACATGGAGTGATTCAGATGACATCGATGAAGATTCAATTGATGAAGAAATTGAAAATCTTTGCCTTATGTAAAATGATGATGAGATATTTTCTGACCTGTATCCTGATAGTGAATATGAAACTTCAAATTATCATGATGAGCTTCAAAATACTTTTGATGAACTTTATTATAACTTTGATGAACTTATGACTAAATACATTAATCTTAAAAAGAATTATTATGATTCCCTATTTAAAAATGTATATGTGATAAGATCAGAAAAATATTGTTTAAAATTAGAAATTGATAAACTTAAAATTAAAGATTCCCCAAGTCATTATCTTATTTATAAAAATAATAAATTGATACTTCAAATTAATGGTTTAACATGCTGCCTTGAAAAGTTTGTAAATGGAATGAAAAACTTATAAATGTTATTTGGAAGTCAAATATGGATGTATGATAGGGATATAAGTGGTTATAACGAATATGAAAATGAGAAAAGTTTTGAAAACTATTCAAAAAATATTGGAAATTCTTTATGTACATATTGTTGAAGAAAACACTGATTTTTTAGATTTTCGTAAAGATAGATTTTCTTCTAACGTTTCATGGATCCTTAAAAGAAACACTATCTTTTCTAACCCATATGGACCCAATACTTTTTGGGTACCAATGTTTTTATTTAAATGTCCATTGTAGGTCTGTTTAAGAGATCTCTCCCACGAGGCAAAATGGTTATTAGGTAACGGGTATTCAAGACACATGATGGGTGACAACAAGCATAATGGAAAAGGAAGGTGGAGTAGTGACAATCGGTGACAACTCCTAAGGAAAAATCATCGAAATAGGTAAAGTTTGTAACGATCTTTCCCATTACAATGAAAATTTACTTTTAGTTGATGGTCTTAAACATAATCTAATTAGTATTAGTCAATTGTTTGATAAAGGTTATGAAGTTAATTTTAAAGAAGACTTATGTTTAATTAAAAATGTTAAATATAATAGTGTTTTGTTTGTTGCGTCTAGAAATGAAATGTGTATAATCTTTATTTTGATAATCTCTCTCAACAAAATATAAGGTGTCTAGCTTCCCTAAACGAGACTAGTTGTCTTTGGCATAGAATATTAGGTCACTCAAATATGGAACAACTTAATATTTTGTCTAAAAATGAGTTAGTTAGAGAGCTACCCAAAACTAAGTTTGTTAAAAATAAAACATTTAATGCATGTAAATTTGGAAAACAAACTAAACTTTCTTTTAAAAGGAAAAGAGATATTTCAACTAATAGACCTTTAGAATTGTTACACACATTTATTCAGACCTAACAAAGTTGCTAGTCTAGGAAGTAAATATTATGTTCTTGTTATTATTGATGATTTCTCTCGATTTACATGGGTCTTCTTTATCACTCATAAAAATGATACACACAACAATTTTGCGAATTTTTGTTGAAAAATTCAAAATAAAAAACGTTTTAATATTATATTTGTAAGAAGTGATAGAGGAAGGGAATTTAATAATCTAGACGTTGAATTATTTTGTGATGAAAATGTCTTTGAACACAACCTTTCAGCACCTATATAACCTCAACAAAATGATGTTGTAGAAAGAAAGAATAGATCTTTACAAGATATGGATAGAACTATGCTAAATGAACATAAATTATCGAAATATTTTTGGGCAGAAGCCGTTAACACTTTTTAACACCATGCCTAATAAAATACATGGTGATCAGTCCTATACAAAATTAAACAGGAATCTCAAATGGTTTCATTCTCAGCATCACTGTCGAAAAATCAATTAATTACTAATAACCTACTCGGCTTGGCATCAAAATTTTAAACTTTTTGATCTTTTAAACTTAATGCACAAATAAAACCATTCACACATGAATATAATCAACCAGTGGAATAAATAAATAAATAACCGATCACTTTCAATAAACATATATTACAACCAAATTGAATGCACGTAAAATAAAATCACTGTAAATAAAATAAATGACATCAGCTGGGCAACATGCCCAATTATTACAACAGTACCTCCAATCTAGATCACATGGATAGAAATGTCTAATACTATTTCCTGCCAACATCCATAGTTGTGGAAACACGTCTGACTTGAAAGAATATTCATCCAAGCATCCCAGTGTCTGGACTCTTAAAAAGTATGCAAAAGGGAAGAAAAAGAAAAATTAATACGGGTCAGAGCCCGTGTGAAATATTTTGAAAATATTTTCGCAAGTGCTTAATTTACTTTAGTGTGTAAAATATGATACTCTTCATATTTAGATTGGTGTCGCACTCACATGAGATAACCCTCACCTCTCATCTAACAGTGAACACCTAACGAATGTATTTTAAAACACCCTAGTTTGATACCCAGCCTAACTAGAACCTCGAAAAACTCCCAAGTCCCTACACCATCAAGAATCCCTGCGTATTGAAAATAATCTAAGCATTTTCCCTAGCATATACCTTATAATTTCTCGCTTAATTTATCCTTGCCTTATGAATAACTTTCACAAGTTATTTACACTATTCACATTTTAGTGTTATCCACTTTTATATAATATTCTCATCATTATATACTTATTAACGGGTGGCCAGCACTATACTATAATTAATCAGGAATCTCAAGTGGATCATTCTCAGCATCTACTGACGATACTGAAATAAACATAGCTAACTACTCAATACTATAAAAAGCGGGTGCCAAAATTTTTAAAACATACAATGAATTAACTAACCAACTACAAAATAACTACTCAACATGGTAATATACACCCACATGCTAAAATAAAAGGGAATAGTTATAGAGTACACCAAAAAATATTCGAAGGGAAATATTCTAATCTATTGTCGGGTCACAGACAATAAAATAACTGAGAAAAGAAATATAAAAGTACTACAACCACAACTCTTGGGTGTAAATTTGATATAAAAACTGAGTCCTAAACTAGATTTATAGAATATAGTAAACGACTATAGCAAAATCCCAAAACAATTCGCAACTGCTACAACTCCAAGAATACACCAGATAGAAAACATCATTGGCGTCCTTGCAGAGGAACACCTGAAATAATACAATATTTATATCAAGAGAGAAATATAAATGGGGTAAAGCCCGAGGGTGAAAACATTTTTAGGAAGTGTATTAAAATGAATAATAATTATAAATGCACTACAACATGATTAAAGTGGAGTCGCACTCTCCTAGAAATCCAACTCACCCCTCAAATAGAGCGCGCACCTAAACGTATGCACAAGGTCCTCAATGTACTACCCAACAATTTCTAGGGATAATTCAGTCTAACGTACGCCTAATCCACACTCGCGTAACCCGTCATCTAAAACATAACCACAGACTTACGAATCCATCATAACCCAAATGTGCATCTAAACTTATTTTAACATATAAATATACATATACATATCTCTTACATGAATTTAGAGGATTTTGGTTATTAACTTACACAAGTTATTAGCATCCAAATTCTAAGGACTAAACTTCTCCCAACTCTCAACACTGCACTGTGTTTCGTGCGTGGGACGGCTCACAAAGAGAAATTCAAACAAGGAACTCCCCGATACACTACTCCCTGGGAATGTTGATCATCAAGGTCCATTATACCCTAGATGCACGACGCATACAACATCAACTACTTAATTAAAATATCTCTCGAGTTTATTCTCATAAAGCATTGTTTCACTATAACATATAAATCTGATTACTAAGGACAAAACTTCTTCCCACTCCAAAGATTTCATTGCGTTTCGTGTGAGGTACGTCTCACAAAGAGAAATCCAAACAACCCCACCCCGTTACACTACTCCTCGGCAACATTGGTCATTGAGGTCCATTAGGCCCTCGGTACCCCACACATAACTACGAATACATATGAGGAGAAAGAATCTCTAATCATATAAATAAGATAACGCTCCAAACCTTTTTGGGTCTATATAACATCAATCTAATTATAAAGAACTATTATACAACTCTAACAATCAAGTACACATAACACACTTAGCGTACATATAAATATCCAAAATCCAATCACTTATGGATATAAAAATACTTCACAATGCTATCATCTTCCAGGAATTACTCACTTTATCCCGGGATACCATTAATCGGATTATTATCACACTGCTATCATGATAAAAAAAAATCACAACGTATAGGAAGTGGTCATAGTTCCAAACCTAAAAGTGAGAACGAATCATACCTAAGACTTCTCACCTAGAATAAAATCACACAATAAATAACGGACGACTACAACCTGGGGAGACATCGCGCAGCTTCCTATGATAGCACTAGAGGGTATGCCCACACAATAAGCGTGTGTGTATATATATATATATATATATATATATATATATATCATTCACACTAGATATATATGCAATCACATCATATATGTGCAGACCATCAAACAAGGTATTTACATCATTCCATATAGGTATACGTACTCTCTTACCTCGGTACTTATAAAATAAGTGAATTCATTTATAAGTATATAACTCTCATTATACTAACCGTTACTAACTCGCATACCTTCCCATTATTTTCACAATACGATCCCTCACTCGAAAGTTACTCATCCATCACACCTATCAAGATGAATAGTCTCGCAATTCAATAACCATTAAGGATATCATCTATATCCGAATGCACACCGATCAACAATAATTATCCCTTAATAATAAATCTCGATTCTAGGAGGATTCCCCACTAAGTTGACACAACAACTTAAATTTGTACTCTCTCGAAATAAATTAATATGACCCCAACATT
Source organism: Sambucus nigra (assembly GCA_949130495.1). Lineage (NCBI taxonomy): Eukaryota > Viridiplantae > Streptophyta > Magnoliopsida > Dipsacales > Adoxaceae > Sambucus > Sambucus nigra. The sequence goes on along the minus strand of OX422221.1, from coordinate 527,587,192 downwards.
TTGTCATATGGGAAACTCACTATAAAATATCCAAAACACGTTTCTCATAACATATATAAGGTTTCCAAATAGATAAACCCAAGCAAAATAGGGCGAAACTCACTCTAGAAAAACCTTGCAAAAACAGCCCTGCTTCCGAATCAATTGGGCCGAATCCGAATCAATTCCGCCCACAAAGCAAATTGATTCGCCCCCAATGCGAATCGATTCGGTCCAAGGGACCTATAAGTCTGCCTTAGTCCGAATCGATTCAGTCACTCAAACCTGTAAACCTGCAACATTCTGAATTGATTCAGAAGGGGCCGAATCGATTCCGCCTGTTCAAAAGCTACGAAAATGGTGATTTTCTACAAAAACAAAAATTTCCAAAAATCAATATAATCATCTTATCTCCAGTATTCTTAAACCCAAACATATTTCTAACATCAAAACTCAGTATATATGTTAACCCATCTAATTATACAACCTCAACTTCAATGATATACACCTTAAATGCAAGATTTACCAAAAATCTAGGTTTTAACATTTATAACCCAAAATCCATAAATTTATCCACAAATCATAAAATAAATTACACACATGAATTATTTAGTAAGTTTAATCACTTGCCTCAAAGTTGTAGATTCGGAATCCTCCTCAAAATCATGTATTAGCCGGAATCCCCAAGCTTTTCTTATTTCTCTCCTTCCTTTCCTCTTCTCTCTCTCTTTATAGGGATTTCTCTCAATCTCTTAAGTGAGAATGTTATCTCCTGTAGGCTTTTTAAGCCTTATCTCCAAAATACCCAACTTTAAATGATAATACACACTTTAAATGACTCGGTTACTCCAATTCGAGTCAAACGAACTTAAAATGTTTCGGAACCAAAATATGACCCAATTACAGTCATTTCGACAATCTCGACCCATCCGGGATCAACCACACACTCAGAATCGTCATTCGAAATACTTTCTAACATCCTCAAATTTTGACCTCAATTGCCAAATTTATAATTCTCCAATATAAATAAATATATATTTCTCCTAAATATATTTAATTAACAGCCCAAAAATCACGGGGTATTATAGACTCCCCCTTACAAGAATTTCGTCCTCAAAATTAAGCTAAGCCTTGTACTCCAAACCTCAACTAGCTCCAAAGACACCTACTCTTAAGATCACTATACCTATTCCCCCCACTTCTCACGATGAATTGGGAGTAAAGTTTAAAAGAAATATTATTTTGAATCATTTTGATATTACCCGAAGGCCTATAAAACAACTTTATTTTTAAAACAGTTTGTCTTTCGACATACAAATAAAATACCTTATGCCCAAGACACAAGGCACCAACAAATACAATACTCTTACCAACCTTAAGTTCTCAAAACTAGCACAACCATGAGCTAAAATCCCTAGCTCAATAATAACCCGCTAAACCCTGAATCTCTTTAGTAACAAGAATGCTTTACATCCTAACAAAACATTGCCATACACGGGGCCCTTCCACAACTGGAACATTACAAATACATAGGTCTTACATGACTATAAAACGATAGCTTTACCGTTACTACCCAACGCGTTTCAACGATTTCTACGTTCAAAACAAAGTCGTAACTCTCTACTAGCACATCACAAGACAATCTATTCTTCCAAAAGATATCGTCTAAGAGCCTCACTTGGTCACTCCTCCCTTCCGGGTTATTATAACTAACCACTCATTAAATTCTTACTTGCGATACTTCCAATACCCCTCAAGGAATAACCTAACCACAAAGGAAAAAATATAATTTGCATATTACCTGTCTAGTCCGATAGCATCGCTTCATCGATGGGTTCCTACTCAAAGTCCTCCTGCCGAAACTGGACTGTGATCTGTTGTAGGGGTTTCACATCCAAAACCTCCTCGAAAAGTTATCCTTTACCTCTTTTGGGACAATCCCTATTCATATGGCCTACTTCTTTACGAAAGAAACATCTAACAACAAATCTTTCCTACCCACACTGAGAAACAAAACGTTGTTATGACTCTTGATAATTCGGTTCATACCATCTTACTTCACTGGCATTCTCTTCTCGGGACTTACTTGATGAACCCAAGTCTCTAAATTTATTACCCCATTGTGAAGGAAGACGATATTCCTGACACTCTAACAATGCCGCATTCACTACCTCGGTAAAATTAAAAAGCGCTGGGCTCTCAAACAAATGCTGCCGAATTCGCCATTTTAAACTCCCACGAACTTCACTATTCGTCTATCCTCTGCATTTACCTCATCGGGCACTAAATTCGCCAATCGAGTAAATTCTTCTTCGTGCTAGACCACCATTCAATCACTTTGAAACACATCAAACAATCAACTCCTCATTTCCTTCTGGATCGCAAAAGGAAAATACTTTCAGTCAAAGCGTTCCCAAAAATCTGCTATGGGCATTACATCTCTCGGATCCGATGTGGTGATTGGCTCCAACCATTGGAGAGTTTATCCTATTAATTTAAAGGTGGTGAGAATTTTCTTATCCACCTCACTACATTCAACCACTCGAAGGTGCCTTTGCATACTCTTCTTCCAATGAATTGCAACCATCGCGTCAGCTCCCCCCGAAAATATTGGAGGATGTCCCTTCCTAAAAGCTTCCCGTACTCTTTCCCATGTAGATGTACCTAGGTGGGTTTGGACTGCTTGAACTGCAAGTTGATGTGCCATCACAGAAATGGCAGCAGTTACCACTTGTGCCAAAATATTGGCAATTTTAGTTGTGGTCATAGTACCTTGAGGAATTTAGGGTTCCATTTTCTCAGACCCTCTATTTGCCCTGCCTGGACAACCTCTCTTCGGTGGCAAATGAAACAAGAACAACTATATAAGAACGATGTTCAAGTGATTACACATCGCAAAAGAAAATATAGAAGTAATGAACACAAGAGTCCTAATAATAGGGCTCTACATCAAGAACGCTTATGGAAGAACGCAAAGAACCCACACAGATCTTAAAGACACTAGAACATGATGCTCTGATACCACCTGTGACAGCCCTTTTAAAATAATAATAGGTGGCCAACCCTATACTATAATTAATCAGGAATCTCAAATGGATCATTCTCAACATCTACTGACGATACTAAAATAAACATAGCAAACTACTCAATACTATAAAAAGAGGGTGCAAAATTTTTTAAACATACAATGAATTAACAAACTAACAACATAATAACTACTGAACATAGTAATATACACCCACGTGCTAAGATAAAACGGAACAGTTCTAGAGTAAACCAAAAAAATATACGAAAGGAGATAATAGAATATGCTGTCGGATCACGGACAATACAACAACTGAGAAAAGAAATATAAAAGTACTACAACCACAACTCTTGTGTGTAAACCCGATATACAAACTGAGTCCTAAACTAGATTTATAAAAGATAGGAAATAGCTATAAGAAAATCCCGCAACAGTTCGCAACTGCTACATCTCCAGGATTACACTGGATATAAAACATCATTGGCGTCCTTGCGGAGGAAAACCTAAAATAATACAATATATATAGCAAGAGAAAAATATAAACGGGTCAGAGCCCGAGGGAGAACACATTTTTAGCAAGTGTATTAAAATTCATAATAATTATAAAGTCACTATAACATTATTAACGTGGAGTCGCACACTCCTGGAAATCCAACTCACCCCTCAACTAGAGCGCGCACCTAAACGTATGCACGGGGTCCTCAATGTACTGCCCAACACAATTTAGGAATAACTCAATCTAACCAATGCCTAATCGACACTCGCGTACCATCATCTAAAACCTAACCACAGACTTTCGACTCCATCATAACCCAAATGTGCATCTAAACTTATTTTAACATATAAATATACATATACATATCTCCTACTAGAATTTAGCTGATTTTAGTTATTAACTTACACAAGTTATTAGCATCCAAATGCTAATGACTAAAATCCTCCCAACTCTCAACATTGCACTGCATTTCATGCGTGGGACATCTTGCAAAGAGAAATACAAACAAGGAACCCCCTGATACACTACTCCTTGGCAATGTTGATCGTCGAGGTCCATTACGCCCTCGATGCACGACACATATAACATCAACTACTTAATTAAAATATTTCTCCAGTTTATTCTCATAAAGCATTGTTTCACTATAACATATAAATCTGATTACTAAAGACTAAACTTCTCCCTACTCGAAACATTGCACTGCGTTTCGTGGTGGGACATCTCGCAAATCAAAATCTAAACAAGGAACCCCCTGATACACTACTCCTTGGCAACGTTTGTCGTTAAGGTTCATTATGCCCTCGCTACCCAACACATAACTACGAATACATACGAGGAGCAATAATCTCTAATCACATAAATAAGGTAACGCTCCGAACCTTTTTGGTTCTTTAAATAATCAATCTAGTTGTAAAGCACAATCATACAACCCTAACAATCAAGTACACATAACAGACTTAGCGTACATATGAATATCCAAAATCCAATCACTTATGGATATAAAAATACTTCACAATGCTATCATCTTCCAAGAATTACTCACTTTATCATGGGTTACCATTTATCGAATGATTATCACACTTCCATGGTAATAAAACAAATCGCAATGTATAGGAAGTGGTCATAGTTCCAAACCTGAAAGTCAGAACGAATCCTACCCAGGACTTCTCAGCCAGAATAAAATCACACAATAAATAATGGATGACTATGACCTAGGGACTATACGCACTCTGTTCCTCACGCTAGGGGCCTCATCCACATCGTGTAGCTTCCCTTGATAGAACTGGAGGTTATGCCCCCACAATAAGTATATATATATATATATATATATATATATATATATATATATATATATATATATATATATATATATCATTCACACTAGATATATATGTAATCAAATCATATTTATGCACACAATCAAACAAGGTATTTACATCACGTTACATAGGTATACATACTCTCTTACGTCCGTACGTATAAAGGAAGTGAATTCATTTATATGTATATAAATCTAATTATACTAACCGTTGTTAACTCGCATACCTTCACATTATTTTTCACAATACGATCCCTCACTCGAAACTTACTCATCCATCACACTTATATATATGAATAGTCTCCTAATTCAATAACCATTAAGGATACCATCAATATCCGAATGCACACCGATCAACAATAATTATCCCGCAATAAGAAATCTTGATGCTATGAGTATTACCCACTAAGTCGATACGATAACTTAAATTTATACTCTCTCGAAATAAATTAATACGACCCCAACATTTCGTCATATGGGAAACTCCCTAAAAAATATTCAAAACATGCTTCTGACAACATATATAAGGTTTCCAAATCAATAAACCCAAGCGGAACGAAGCCAAACTCACTCTAGAAAAAGCTCGCAAAAATAGCCCTGTTTTCGAATCGATTAGGCCCAGTCCGAATCGATTCCACCCACAAAGATAATCGATTCACCCCCAATGTGAATTGATTCGTTCCAAGGGACCTGTAAGTCTGCCTTAGGCCGAATCGATTCGGCTTTAGGTCCGAAATGATTCGGTCACTCAAACATGTAAACCTGTAACATTTCGAATCGATTCGGAAAGGGGACGAATCGATTCGGCCTATTCAGAAGCTACGAAAATGGCAATTTTCTCTAAAGACCAAAATTTCCAAAAATCAATTTAGTCATCTTCTCTCCATTTTTATTCAACCCAAACATATTTCTAATATCAAAACTCAATATTTATATTAACCCAACTAATTGTATAACCTCAACTTCATAAATATAAACCTCAAATGCAAGATTTACACAAAATCTAGGTTTTAACATTTATAAGCCAAAATCCATAAATTTATCCACAAATCATGAAATAAATTACACACATGAATTATTTAGCAAGTTTAATCACTTGTCTCAAAGTTGTAGAGTCCGAATCTTCCTCGAAATCACGTAATAGCCTGAATCCCCAAGATTTTCTTCTTTCTCTCCTTACTTTCCTCTTCTCTCTCTCTTTATAAGGATTTCTCTCAATCTCTGAAATGAGATTGTTATCTCCTGTAGGATTTTTAAGCTTTATCTCCAAAATACCCAGCTTTAAATGATATTACAAACTTTAAATGACTCCTTTACTCCAATTCGAGTCAAATGAACTTTAAATGTTTTGAAACCCAAATAAGACCCAAGTACAGTCATTTTGACTATCTTGAACCATCCGGGATCAATCGCACACTCAGAATAGTCATTCGAAATACATTCTAACATACTCAAATTTTGACCATAATTGCCAAATTTCAAATTCTCCAATATAAATAAATAATTATTTCTCCCAAATAAATTTAATTAACAGCCCAGAAATCACGGGGTATTACACGAGTATATCCATGCTTGTATATAACACACTATATAAGTATAACAAACATCCCTTAGAACTATAACTCAGCAGATGCAGTCTCTCAGTTCTATCATCTTCCAGGGCATACTCACACATCATCATGGGTACCAACGGTCGGACTCTGACAACGACTTGGTAAAAATTAAATCAGAACGTATGGTAAGAATCCATAGTTCCTCATTGGAAATTATATGAATCCTACCTCAGATGTCTTAGCCTTGAATAAAATCACACAACATAAATAATGGACGACTATGACCTGTGGAGTATACGCTTTGCTCCTCAAGCCAGGGATTCACCAACATCGCGAAACTTCCCATGATAGAACTAGAGGACTATGCTAAACATAAACATATCAATCACACACAGATATGTTTAAAATCATATCATATATATACTATCTCTATACTTGTGTATATATATATATATATATATATATATATATATGGCTATCGATGCCTATCTCTCGTGACATTAGCCTATAATCCCGAATATATCAATTCATATAAATTAATAAGTATACAGAACTTGTTTTAATCCCATAAGTATTCACTTACTTATGATGCAATTCTCACATTTCTTATTTCCGAATAGTAGCGTATCACATCTGGCTAGTATTCTTATATCATCCTATTCACACCTTAGGATATTACTCATACATATTTGGCGTATATATATTCTACCATTCTATAATCGGCTTATATATTCTACATGAATAAATATATATGTACTAACACGCCGAATAATTCCTGGAATGTCAATCATCCTAAACATTCCTAAATTTAAACCCCAAATCTTTCCCATTAAACCGAGACCTATATATCCCCCATTTACTCGTTTTGATGTCCTTGCACTCTATTTAGGATCCCCTAACATCTATCTTCAAAAAGGAAATTCTTATCTAATCCTTTTACTCCAAGAAAACTTTTCATATTTTCTAACAAAATCTAAGAAAAAAGAACCGATTTGGTCACCGGACCGAACCGATTACCAAGGAAAACGGAGCGGTTATGTCGGTCTAGATTTCTACTTTTGATGAAATTCACTCTTATACTCATCCAACCCAAATTCTATGGATTCTAACATTAGCCAACCACATTAATAACAACTACACACTATGATTTACCCAACATACCAAGTTATTATTGGGATTCATCAGTTGATATAAGAATTAGACCCTAATTAAATTTAACCTACCCTTTTCATTTCTTCCAATTTATTACCAAACATTTACACCATTTACAGTGATTCAAGCTTATATTTCATATAGAATTATTATCTTAACAAAATCATATGAAATCATTCCTAAAAATACCATTTTTGATTAAAGAATCCCAACCCAAAAATTTTAATTTTCTCACCAATTATGATCTGAACAATAAACACACATAGTAATTTAAAGAAAGTTAAACACTTGCCTAATTGGATAGATTCGACAATCTCGTGCCGAAATCCATCGGAGCTTGGTCGGAACCTCCTTTCTTTATCCCTTTCTTCATTCTTTTTTCTTATTTCTTCTTTCACTTTTTCTTGTGTCTTATAAGAGAGAAATAAGGGTTTATTTCTTATTAAACCCAAAATTGACTCATACACCAATGTGAGTCCCTACTAATCCAAAAAGTCCTCAGAACGCAAACACCACCACCGGGTAATCTATTTGGACTATATCGACCCTTCCGAGACCAACCATACACTTGAAATCTTTATTCGAGTCATTAATCAAAAATTCATGCCTTAAACCCAACGCATCTCCACACGTGTTTTTAGCATAAAATAACATCACCAGTCGCTTTTACTCACCTGAGACATAAAATATAATTAGTTCATCTTATTTACTTTAAATTATCATATTATTAAATTACACTAACTCATGTAATTTAACTATCCGTAAAAGTACATGGTATTACATTCTCCCCCACTTAATACAGAATTTTGTACTCGAAATTCGAAGAAAATGGGTACCAAAGACTTGGATCAAACCACTCCAACTGCTCTAGTACCCAAATTGAAATTATAATAACATAAGGGTCACTCCACTATATGCCCGCTAGTGGTACCCACTTGTCTAGAGGCTTACTCACTATAGTCCCAGCTTTACAACATGTTTGTTCGATTCTCTTCATACCGATACACTCCATCAGTCATAAACTCTGACTTCAATAATGAACCATTATAGATTGTGATTTTATCAATGAGATCCAAATGAAACAAGCCTATAAATCACTGGCTCTATTTCCTGAATATCATTGGAAAGATGCACATCACTAAGTGCCAGCTTTCCGTGTCCAATCCCAACACAAATCTCCTATTACAATATAAACCATAAGAACATTGGACCCCGCCAGTCAGTCCTTCAAATCTCGTTTCATGGAGACGTACTCTTATGAAACTCCAAATTCATCCCAAAACAGTTTGTGGTTAATGCCTCTCTTGACAATTCACTCTAAATCATGTTTGATTCAAAAGTATATATATTTATTCATTTCTAAACAACCAAAGCGAGAATAACTAGTCTTTTCCACACAAAACCTTAATAGGAACCTTGTCCACAATAAATTGGTACGAATGGCTACACACAACTCTACCAATCGGTAATTTATTATTCTAATTATCGTACCATGCTTTACTTTACTTACAAGTTAAGTTAATTACGAAAGTAACCTAACCGCAGTGACTCCTGAATCGCATGCACACCACTTTACTAGTCGTCAACCACCTCCTGTCTACTCATCGGGTCATAGGCGATGGGACTTATCCAAAACAAAACATTATCCCCACAAATTCCCAAAAATACCTATCGGAGGTGGGGCTTAAAGATCTCATCCTAACTTACAACCATATTGGGAGGCACCTCGCACAGGTTCACTCCTCCTTTACTACCCTGTCTGCCCGTTCCAATATTAGAATCATCGGCTTAATACAAAAGTTATGGTTAGCCATTTCGAACCAACCTATCTCCATCTATGAGTGGTACATATAGAGGCATTTCACTATGTCTCACCAAACACAAAATTCCACTTATAATGTCTCTTATTAAGTGGTACTTATACTTCCCTTCTTCCTCAGGGTATACCAAGAGTTTCGGCCAGTGCATTTTTTCGCCACAACGTGAATTTCTGGGCTCTTCATACCTTATTAAAATCACCATTCTATTTACGCGCAAGTCACTCTCAACATGAGACTGAGTTAGAATCCATTCCAAATTCCATAATAGTTGGATTTTCCTCTCCTCAAAAGGTGTCTTTTTAAATGCCTTCCCACAGCCTTTCGACCCATCTCAGGTGTGCCAACTCTCATTACACACATATAGTGGGATTATCATCCTTCTCACATGACATTCGGTCCATTATACCATTCTGACTTTATTTATGACTACCCCACATGCATATATTCCTCACATTTATTCCCCCGCCCTCTCATCTCAGACAATTTTGAAATCAACTAACTAGGGAGCCCATACACCCTACTATCTGCGCATATTAACGTAAACATCACATATGTTTCACACATAATCCCATTGCCCTCGCATTTGCAGCGTGGCTATCATAATTGGGTATTCGTAATCACCCCATAAATCTAAATTTTAATTCTCATTAACATAGTTCCACACTTCAACTTGCGGTGAAAACAAGAAAAATTATTAGTTCTCTTTCATGGCAATACCGTCTCCACTAGCCTTATATCCAAATATAACTTTTAACTCACACTTATAACTAGATACTTGTATAATAATCGAGGTATTAAACTCATGGACTAAGGACCCAACATCTCCCCACTTCCAATGATGCACTAAGTTTCTTGCGTGGGATGTCTCATAAAGCGAAATCCAAACAAGGAACCCCCTAATACACTACTACCTAGCATTGTTGGAACATTGAAATCGGTTAAGCCCTTAGTCCATAGTACGTACCCTCAAACTCCTATCTCTTGACATAATAGTATACTCGTCGACTATATGTTACACATGACCTTGTATATCACGACGCTATTACTATCACTAGTTTCTTAGCGCAAATAAATCATGGGCTACGTCTCTTTACTCGATAAAAGCCAACATACCCTAAATCAAATCAATAAACGTTCGGGACCAAATATAACTAGACAATATACACACCGAAATCTGCTACACAATATATCAGAACGTATATACACATATAAATAGCCTCAACCCTATTCCATCGACCCAAGATTAAAAGGAAAATGGAAATAACAATAAATGTGTAAAGAATTAATATAAAACCACTTCTTCTTATTTACAATATAAATCTTATCTTGTCAAAAGGATACACCGAATCCCAACAAAATTTTCAATTTAGCTATACTTAGAACAATAATCCATAATTTCCTAGGGTCTAACATCTCCCAGCTCTCGACATTTCTTGTTTTCATGCGTGGGAGTCCACGAAAAGTGAAATCCAAACAAGGACCTAGGTACAATACCTAGGTATAATAATGTGTTTAAATCAATATAAATCATATCTAGGATACCATTGTACTCGTTTAACACATCACTAAACCCCAGGAAATACATACACATACTAATGTTATCGATATAGCCACTAAACTTGTCTCACACACATATATAGCACTATTCGAAATACTGTGACTGGCTCATAAGACATCAAGCATACCTCATTCACACGAGAATAAAACCCATATTCATATCTTTCCAATCATCTTGGTTGCATAAATGGTTCCCAGACGACACACGATTGTCCAAATCTAACTAAAAACTAACTTAATCATTGCCCCCACTAGGCAACATACTCTTATCCCTTTACACACTTTGGGCAAAATAAATGCATGTGGTCTTACCACCACATGATATCTCTCTCCATATAATCTATTTATCTTCATCCATGCTGACTGAATCCATTTTATCCTTCTCTCGGACACTGGTAGCCTCAACCATGATGACTACCCTCATTGTTTCCTTAGCTTTGCTGACCCTAAGGAACACACTACTGTCTTTACCAGTCTCAACTGAATCCATCATCACTTGGTAGGAATTTAGCTATCTGAATCGTTTAGATGGTTCCCCTAATGGGTCTCCCCCTCGTGATGATTCACTAACACTATTTTACCCAGTTTGACTCTCTAATTCAATCTTTTGATTCTTTTAGCTCCCTTCACAAGAAGCATTAATATATCCATTGTCAAAAATACAACATTATCACCATCTGCATCGAACATCGAAGAAGAATTTCCTTTAAGGACTGGAAACTCCTCTCTCGATCTCGTTACCCATTTAAGAATTTTATTCTCCATTGTACCTACTTCATCCGGTACAAAATTCATTTTCACAAATGAACCACTATCCGACCCAACCATGATGAGTTAAGAACAGCGTTCACATCTCCTTCTAAAGAAAATATAAAGGAACTTGTGGTCCAACTGTACCTAAGACCCTTACATTAACACAATACTTCACTTTTCAAATGTGGGGGTCTACTCCCACCAATATAGCTTTGCTTTTACGAGCCAAGGAAATTTACCCCAATTTTTAATTTTCGGGTATACTAGATTCCGCTGTATGCCAAAGCCTTTGCATATCTAACATCCATTGACTAACATGAAGGATATCCCCATTTCTAAAATTATAATGGGCGGTCCTCGTCAAAGACCCCTCTAACTCTTTCCCATTTTGATCACACTGGGTGAGTCTAGTTTGGAACCACTTTTTACGATAAAGTTACTTGAAGATATATACTGCACCCTATCAGTCCTTACATCTCCATATTCCTAAGAAACAATGGGGGTTACCTCCACTACGGTCATAGTCCCAAAAATATTTTACAACTCCAACTGATCCCTGTCTCATGCTGTCCTCACAACGACCCTCATTGGTCATCCTCTGTGTCATCATCATATGAAGCACCCCTAAACTCAAATAAGATTAACTAAGTAATATATATATATATATATATATATATAAATATATATGTATATATATATATATATATTTATATATATATATATATGTTATAGCAAGAGAACGAAATCTCACCATAGAAATAAACAATCCTAAACATAGGGTTATATATCAAAGAGAAGGCAATGCTGAAAGCGCAGTACGTCCGCACAGATTCCTAAGGACTTTAGAACCTGATGCTCTGATACCACCCGTGACACCCTGACTATTAAAATACTGAGTAAACAGTATTATATAATATTAAATAGGAATCTTAAATGGTTTCATTCTCAACATCACTGTCGAAAAACAAATTAATTACTAATAACCTATTAGGCCTCGCGTCAAAATTTTAAACTTCTAAACTTAATGCACAAAAAAAACCATTCACGTGGGAATATAGTCCACAAATGGAATAAATAAATAAATAATCGATAACTCTCGGTAAACATATGTTAAAACCAAATCGAATGCGTGTAAAATAAAATCGTTGTAAATAAAATAAATGACATCAGTTGGGCAACATGCCCGATTATTAAAACCGTATTTCCTAATTAGATCACAAGGATAGAAGCGTCTAAAACAATTTCCTGCCGACATCCACAGCTGCAACAACACGTCTGACTTGAAAGAATAGTCATCCAAGCGTCCATGTGTGTGGACACCTATAAAGTATACAAAAGGGAAGAAAAATAAATAGATACGGGTCAGAGCCCGTGTTTTGAAAATATTTTAGCAAGTGCTTAATTTACTTTAATATGTAAAATATGATACTCTTCATATTAAAATTGGTATCGCAGTCACAATAGATACCCCTCACCTTTCATCTAACAGTGCACACCTAACGCATGTATTTTAAAACACCCTAGTTAGCTACCCAGCCTAACTAGCACCTCGAAAAATTCCCAAGTCGATACGCTATCAAGAATCCACGTGTATGTAAAATATTATAAGCATTTGCCCAAGCTTATACCTTATAATTTCTCTCTCAATTTATCTTTACCTTATGAATAACTTCCACTAGTTATTTACACTATTCACATTTTAGTGCTATCATCTTGCATATATAATATTCTCATAATTGTATATGTATTTTACATTTTATATTCTGGATTTTATACTCCCGGATACCAGAAATTTACTCACATTTTTTCCTTATTTTAGTATATATATATATACTAGTGGAATGGCGAAAATTTTCAAAGTACGTAATCGCAAAACGACAAAAATTTCCAAAGTATGTAATTGCAAAACAGAAAAAAATTTGTTCCTCAATGAAATAAAGTGTAATTTAAAAAAAATGATCATAATTTCCAAAGTTGTGCTCGTCGTGACTCTAGGATTCACAACAAACTGTAAACAATACTTTCCATGAATACAACATCAAAGCCATTCAACACATAAACACGCCCTAACACATCTTTACGTTATGAACTAACATTAATTTGGTAGGAACTAGCACAACAAGATTAATTGAGTTATAACATTAGAAACTAATGCCTTGGTACTGTTCTCAACCTGAATAAACTACCCAAACTTGCATTTGAAATAAATTTCAAACATAATTGATTTTCAAAACCAAGAGAATATGTTTATTGATTTGAAAATTAAATTTCTACCTTGTGGAATTAGCACACATGACATTTTTAATAATTCAATATGATTAGTCATGTAATACTATCCGAAATATATAATCTTGGAAATTTATTATGTTTATAAAAAAATTGATTTATAGTGGTAGAAGATAACGCCACAATCAAAAGTAGTAATATAAGTTATGGAAAATTTTCATGCACATTAATTTAAACTAACTCTTAGTTGTATATCGTAACTAACCATAATTTCACTAAAAACTAAGAGATAAAAATGAAGAATGGATCCTTAATCATATAAATATACCCAAGTGCAGTGGATAATCAAACAAAATCTCAATCACATAATGTAAGATGCATTTCGATTACAGTAAACTCAGCACTAACAAATTAACTACGTCAAAACGAGTTGGATAGATTAAATACAAGAAAAAATACAATTAGACATAAAATATCTGGTTACAATTGAAGATGAGAAAGACATTCGGATTTTACAATGCGAAGTAAATAACATATACATAATATAAATAAGATCTATTAATTATACTCTTGCAGAATTATAGTTTGTTGCACAACGGATGAAAACAGTCACATAACTATAATCATCCTCTTCATGTTGTTTTTCCATCCAGTGTAGTTGCTGTGATGTCAATCAAGGAAGCTACTAGGACGGGGTGTGTGAGAGAGTGAGAGGATGGTATTGATGTGGCCGTGTTTACTAACATGACCAGTCGATTCCATTGCCACTTGAGATCGTGTTGCTTATTTGGATCATACCGATAATGACATAGACCGATCTAGAAGAAGAGGAGTTGAGATGAAAAGTTGAGGCCTTTATTGGGAACTCTGAAGCATATGCAGGAGCTGCAGGGATGTCGCCAAGATTGTAATACGGATACAGAATATCTGAGACAGATTTAGAGACATTGTTATCGTCCCCTTCCAAAAGTTATTGCTTTGCCATAGCCAATTATTGATGTCCTTCCGTCGCATGTTGGTCAGTAAAAAATGTTGGATTAGAAATAAGTTCCTCACTTCGCAGATACTTTGAGTTCTCATCAGCAGCATCAAAGTATGGAAGATATTCATTAAGCATGTCAAAAGGTGAGGGATCTTCCTCAATTGGAGTTCGAAAATCATTAATTTCAAAACTTGTGGGATCTGACTCAATTGGATTTCTAAGATAATTAGTTTCCAGGAATGATCCATTGTCAAATTAAAGTCTATAGGTATCATCTAAAAATGGTTCATCAAGAAAGTAATCTACATCCACGGAATTCACATTATTGCTTGTTTCACCAATATATTCATGTTTGACTGATTTAGTATTGATGTCATATTGTACTGGTAAATCAAATAACTTTTGGTCATTCGGTTTCTCTGGTTCAAACTAATTTTCACTCGTACCCACCGAAGGTTCCTGATCATCATCGTTAAAAGTCTATGTATTCGTGGATGCAATTGTCATTGTCCTCTTAACAGAAACTTGCTATGGATTAAAATCCACAATAATCAACATAAAAATGAAAAATAGATCTAAGAGTATATACATGATGAGCGAGATGGAGTTTATAACACAAACAAACATAAGAGTAGAGAAGCACGAACATAAGTGCGCCACTTTGTATCCCAGAAATTTTCGTTTCCATATTTGAAAAACTATTTACAAGTACCCCAAAAATTACTGCCCAACCAGAATATAAATTATTAGGCATCTACAAAATCATTGATATGCACTGTAGTCCTATGGACATGATACATTGTGTATCCGTATACATTTTGTATACATTCTATGAACAATATAAAATATGTATACATTGTGTACGTCTTTGTACTCCAATGAATAGTATACATTGTATAATCTGTATAATATGCATAGAATAATACACAACGTATGGATAATATACATAGTGTACTTCTCTGCATGTACTATTCTATGCGGATTAAGTTTGACAATATACATTGTGTATATCGGAAGTATAATATATTGTTCAGTGGATGCCAAAGTCTACATTGAGTACTATTTTATGTATGGACATATAGAGAAGCTAGTAAAAAAGATAAAGAAAGGGCCTGCATCTCTTGAAGGAGTTGAAGCCAAGCTATGGAAGCTCCTCGAGACACTACATCAGCAGGTGCTTAAGAAAATGAGTGCAACTCTAAAGAACATACGGGTGTATAGACGGATAAAATATTAAATGAAAAATAAAGTTGTATACCTCAAGGATTGTGTTTCTTCCAAAGTCGATGGTGAATTAGATTGAATAGAAAAAAGGAGTGTTTGCACCTTCAATAAGATTCATCGGGTCATATTTAGCTTGAGCCAGGTCAAACATGTGATTAAGTTGGTGGGATGTATCGCTCTGTTTTTGGGTAAATTTGGATTTTTTGTGATCTGATTGTCATTCATCTAATCCCCTTAGAAATGAAGGGTGGAAATATCGTGCTCAACAGCATCCCTCTCAGAGTTGTGCTCTGTTATCGCTGCATCTCATTGGAGCATCGCCATATCACGCTTAGACCATCGCCATCTAGTCATATGACCATAAAGGCACGACTAATTAACAATAAGGAAGGAAAAAACATTAGGTATGCATTAATAGAGTCTCATCATCATCTCTTATAGCTCCTCGTTCCTCAACATTTAGTGATGAATGTGTCTGACTCTGCTTTTTGGAATCTGATTGAATATAATCTTTCCAATTCGAACTCCTAGTGGCCAAGCAACCATATCCCCAGAAAAAGTGTACACACAAATGAAGACATTGAACTTGAACAAAAAAGCTACTATTAAATGGTACATTATACTGCTAAAAGAAAGAAACTAAGAATAAAAACAAAAGTTCGAGAAAAATAAAAACTATAAAGAAAAATAGATTTTAGTATATAAATATCCAAAATAACATCTTTATGTGACAGAAATAGTAGAAATTAAACTAAAAAACTATGCCATAATCCTTAATACACACGTGACTAACAGATGAAGGTCATATATACTCTTTACACAAAAATAAATAAACCACGTTAAAATTTTAGAACTTGTAAAAGGAAAAATATTGGCATCATTTAAGATAGAAAAATGTTCTTCAAACCAAGAAATGAGGAAAAAGAAAGTACTATAGACTCTGCCAAATCATCATATAGCATCAAGGCCTCTAATACGAACCAAGATCTTATGCATACTATATATGGACTCAAATATGCATAGCCAGTTCTGAAGTCGGAATGCTGAGACATGAGAATGAATTTTTTTTCGAATTTGATCATATGTAATTGCTCCAGTAAAATGAAGAAACTGCATCTTGAACTATCGGGATTTGCAGTGAAGAAAATGGATGTTGGTTGTATAGAATGGAGGAATGTAGGACCCGAGATGCATTACACTATCGAGAGGATATCATAAGAACAGGAATATTATATGAGAGATGTCATCATATAGTCCACTATGGTAACAATCAATATAATAAATGTGCCCAGTATGTTGACTACTAAATACCATGGTTCAATGACTATGTCGAAAATACACCGAGTCGAGCAAGTAGACCCGGTTTCAAGACCTAACTTGGCAAACATAACCCTTATCCTATATATTAATGAAATTAATGAAATCCAAACTCAATTGAACTCGTGAGTAATTATATTGCAATGATAAAAATATCAGCAGTTGACACTTTATTCTATAAAGAATATTTAGAATAATTATGCTGAACTATGAGCTATCTATGTAGAAATCCATGATTTGACATCAGCATCAAACCAAAGGCAGCTTTGCAAGTTTCTTTGTTTGTTTACCAAACCGGGAGGATGTCATTCAACTGTAATAACCCTCACTTATGAAAATGTATTTTATATTAATTACTAGGTATGGTAATTAGATATAAGCGTTGGGTTATGATTTGAATGTTAGTTTAATGAAGAAAAGCTAATGTTCACTATGAGTTTGCACATGCATTGTAACTGTGGGTGAATATTGTCATGTTATGTTTTACTATATCATTTGAATTAAAATGATATTTAACTTAGTAATGAGATCGGAACTTAAATTGAATGATAAAATGTCCAAATGATAATTTGGAGGCCGCAGTTGATTTCGGAAAGTGCGAGATAGTCAGATATTGTGCCATTATGTGTTTTGAGATTTTGGGCAATTTTGACTGATTATCCCTTAAATATGCAATTGCGTATTATTTTATCGCAATAATTTATCAATTGAGTTGGAATTTTGGCTAAAGGCACGACTTATGTCTTGTGGGAATCACTATTCACCTAATTTTCTTTCCTAAACCTAGAGAGCTTTAGAGAGGAAGAGGAAGTGTAGAGAAAGAAGAAGAGATTGAGGATTGGAGAAGGATTCTTGCTTCTCCCCAAAGAAAATCTGCATTTGCTAGCTTAAGGCAAGTTTCTACTTGCTATTTGTGGTTTAAGATAAATGATTTGTGTGATAATGGTGTATTAACCATAGTTTAACTAGTTTAGGGTTTTTGGTGTAATTGTTGGATTTGGATCATGGTTGAATAAATTGGATGAGTATTAATGGTGGTGGTAGTTGTTAGTAACATTTATGGACACCGAAAGTACCTAATTGTATTCCTCTCTCTCTCTCTCTCCCCCTCTAGGGTTTGCATGGCCACTACTGCTGCCTCCAACGTGGAGGCAGCTAACCTTCCTCCTCCTATCTCTACACAAGCCCCTTTTTCTCCTGCGTTTCCATCAAGATCCTTTACAGATGTAGTTGGCAATCCATATTTCTCCAAGATTTCTCTAAAGAAGTGGAAAATTATCGAGGAGAACCTGCAATTTTTTTCTCTGATGATGACATTAAGAAACTGGCAGCACCCTTCAAATACTCATTGGTTGGTAAGTTTTCTCATGGGAGACCAGCTATTAATGATATACGTAAAACTTTCTCATCCTTTGGCCTAAAAGTTGCAGTCAATATTGGTCTTATAGATAAAAAACATGTGCTTATTCGATTATTTCATGAAGAAGATTTCCATAGGGTATGGCTTAAAGAAACTTTGTTTATCCAAAGATTCCCTATGCGAGTCTTTAAATGGACTCCAGAATTCCACCCGGATGTTGAATCGACTGTCACTCCTATATGGATTAATATGCCATTACTTCCTATTCATTTGTATACCAAAGAAAGCATTTTTTCCATTGCTAATGCAGTGGGATCCCCTCTAAAGCTTGATAGCTCAACAGCCTCACTCTCAAGACCTAGCATAGCTCGTATCTGTGTGGAAATAGATCTGGTTAAAGAACACCCTTGTCGGGTT
Source organism: Sambucus nigra (assembly GCA_949130495.1). Taxonomy (NCBI): domain Eukaryota; kingdom Viridiplantae; phylum Streptophyta; class Magnoliopsida; order Dipsacales; family Adoxaceae; genus Sambucus; species Sambucus nigra. The sequence continues at coordinate 527,568,013 of OX422221.1, read as the reverse complement.
TGGATTGGGAATAGTGATAAAGGAATCGGGTATTGGCAGTATATTGTCTATGAGAATATCCCTGAGTACTGTCAATTATGTTCAAAGAAAGGGCATAAGTCTGAAGAATGTATTTTCAAGAAGAATGAAGAAAGAAAAAATGGTGAAGCCCTAAATAAAAAGAAACAGCCAGTTGTAGTGGAAGTCTCAAACAAGAAAGAATCAACAAAAGAGTGGGTCCAAAAAAAATTTAAGGATATAGTCAATCAAGAAGAAAAGGCACAGTTAACTGAAGAAGCACCCGTTGTTAGGATGGAAACTCTAGTGATTAAAGAAACACCCATAAGCGAAGAAGTTTATTTGATTGAAAAGCAGAATCAAGAAGATGGCTTTGATAACCAAGATAATATAAGGTCTGAAGATGATGGAGGCACTATGTTAAAACAAAATCCCCTTACTGCAGAAGTTAGAGAAGATGGAGAAATTGATGTCGATGAAGATCTAAGTCAGCAGGAAGTTCAGGATCTAGAGGAAGAACCTTTTGAACAGGTGAAAAGCAAAGCAAGGAGAAAGAAGCAAAAGAAGACCAATGAGAATGCTGCTGCAGTGGGTGATCATTTTCAAAGATCAGTATCTGTTTCCCCGCAAAAGGAATATACTGACCAAAAGAGGATGCTAAGATCAAACAACAAAGTATCCCTTGATGCCCAGTCTCAATGATTGCAGTTTTAATTTGGAATATAAGGGGAATCTCCAAAAAAGGAGCAATAAGGAGATTGAAAAGGTTAGTTAGAATTCATAACATCAGCATCCTTACAGTTCTTGAACCTAAGAAGAATATGGAAGAGATTGAGAATTATAAAATTAAGTTGGGATTTTGTAATGCAGTTTCCAATTGTAATAGTAAAATTTGGCTGTTTACTAAAGATAATATTGGGATCCAACAAATTTCAAATATGGAGCAGTCTTTATCTGTTTCAGTCAACAATTACCAGTTCATTAGGAGTATCACTTGTAGTTTCATCTATGCTAAATGTTCCAAGATTGAGAGAAGAGAGCTATGGAAGCATCTATCAGATCTAGAAGTGCAAGGCCCTTGGTTAGTTTGTGGAGATTTCAACACTGTTGTTACTTCTGGGGAAAAAGCAGGGGGTAATCCTATAGATCTGAGCTCATCCCTCGAATTTTTAGAATGCATGGAATATAATCATCTAGAAGATTTGGGTTATTATGGATCTACTTTTACATGGTTCAATAAAAGGGAGGGTAATGCTAGGATTTTGTGTCGATTGGACAGGTGCTTGGCCAATCCTGATTTATCTCAATTATGCTCTGCTATGTCAGTTAGTCATTTAAATAAGGCCAACTCTGATCATTCCCCTTTGGTTCTTCAGCTAAAGAGTCAGGTTGACCTGATTAAAAGACCTTTCAAATTTCTGAATTTCTGGACTAAGAAGGATAATCTCAAAGATGTTATAAAGCAGAATTGGAATCCTAATGCTTCTGATAATCCCATTTATTCTGTAGCCATTAACCTCAAAACCCTTAAGCAGAAGTTGAGCTCTTGGAGTAGAGCTACATATGGTGATATATTTCAATCAGCTAGAGATGCTGAGGATAAACTTTTAGTTTCAGAAATGGCTTTTGAAATGGATCCTTCTGAAGATCATAGAGAGAGTTATGCTAGGGAGGCTGCTTTATATACTCAGAAAATTTCTATAGAAGATCAATATTGGAGACAAAAGGCTCAAGATAAATGGATGGCTGAAGGTGATAGAAACTCACAATTTTTTCATAAGGCAGTGAAGGCTAAAAGGAAAAAATTGTTCATCCATAAAATTAAAAGTGAAAGGGGGGTATGGTTGGATAGAGAGGAGGACATAGCTAGAGAAGCAGTTATGTATTTTGAAAATGTTTTTATAGCAGGTGATCAGTATTTTGAAGAGGATGCTATTCTGCAAGATATACCTTCCTTAATATCTGAAGAGCAAAATATCAGTCTAGAAAAATTTCCAGAGGAAGATGAAATCTTTGGGGCAGTCAAAGATTTAAATGGAGATAGTGCCCCAGGAATGGATGGTTTTACAGGTGAATTCTTCATACATTGTTGGCATATTATAGGTGGTGATATAGTAAAGGCAGTAGTAGCGTTCTATGCAGGTATGGACCTTCCTAAAATTTTTACCTCTACCTTAATTACTCTTGTGCCTAAAAAAGAGGATCCTCAAACCTTTAATGATATGAGGCCAATTAGTCTATGTAATTTTTTTAACAAAATAATTACTAAGATTATGGCCTCTAGACTGAGTAAAATCCTTCCTAATATAATATCTCAAAACCAGAGTGGCTTTATTAAAGGGATAGATATTACTGAAAACATTCTGCTTGCTCAAGAAATGTTTCATTTGATTAATTACAAAAATTTTGGTGGGAATGTGGTTATGAAGTTGGATATGGCCAAAGCATATGATAGAGTCTCTTGGGCTTTTCTTGTACAAGTATTGAGAAAGTTTGGTTTTTGTGAAAGATGGATTTACATGGTTTGGAGAGTTTTATCAAATAATTGGTTCTCAATTCTTAAAAATGGAACCACTCAAGGTTTTTTCAAATCTAATAGGGGTCTAAAGCAAGGTGATCCATTATCCCCTGGTCTTTTTGTGGTGATGGCAGAGGTCCTTTCAATACAGCTAAATAGGTTGCATTCGGTCAGTTCTTTTAAAAGATTTAAAACTCCTATAGGCTGCCCACCTATTAATCATCTTTCTTTTGCTGACCAATAGATGGGGTTCTCACACTTGGAAAAGAATGTTGGACATAAGAAATGAAGCTGAGCAGATTATTAAATGGAGGGTAGCAGATGGCAATGCTTCTGTTTTATGGGATAACTGGTGAAGTTTAGGTCCATTGCATCAGTATTCTGCCAACCAAGATTTTCTACAAGTTAATCAGATGTGGGATGGTAATAGACAGTGGGATAAAGGGAAACTTTTGAATTTGTTCTCTCCAGAAATATGCAGTATATTGGTGAAGGAAAAAATCAGACATGTCAGTTATAAGGATGAGATTGTTTGGACAGGTACTTCTACAGGGAATTTCTCTATTTCATCTGCATGGGTAGCTATTAGAAATCATCATTGTTCTTATTGGGCATCCTCCTTTGTGTGGCATAAATCCTTGCCACCTAAGATTTCAGTATTCTTATGGAAGCTGCTAGGATCATTTTTACCTCTTGATGACAAATTATATTCTATTGGTTGGAAAGGACCTTCAAAATGTAATTGTTGTATCAATCCTCATATGGAATCCTATGATCACTTGTTTATAGAAGGAGACTTGGCAACTTTTATTTGGAATCATTACAGTGGTATTTTGGGAATGGCTTTGAGCAGAACTACAATTAGAGGGAGAATCCTGCAATGGTGGTTAAATGCTCCAAACTCTATAGAAGGGTTAATTCAAATTATTATTTCTTCCCTCATTTGTTGGTTTATATGGGTGCAAAGAAATGAATGCAGATTCAATGACTCTTCTCCAAATGCTCTTCTTATGATTGAAAAAATTAATTCCCTTTGCAATTCCTTACTCAATCTTCTTCCAAATGTCCCAAAAGGTTCTACTATTCTAAACTACCAGTTTATGCCTCGCAAACTCTCTAAATGCAGATTTGTATACTGGATTCACCCTCCTAACGATACTCTTAAGTTAAATACAGATGGGAGTTCTAGAGGAAACCCAGGTCAAAGTGGTGGTGGTGGCATCTTGAGGAATAGTAAAGGTGATTTCATATGGGCTTACATTTCCAATTTTGGGGAAAAAACAAATATTGAAGCAGAGGCTATTGCTATATTGGAAGGTATATGTCATTATGATGATCTCAAAGACTATCCTTTAATTATTGAATCTGACTCTAAAGTTCTTATAGACATTCTCAATAATAAAGCTAGCTACCCCTGGAATATTCGAGATGTGGTTGAAGAGATTGAAAAGTGTAGTGAAGCTCTGTCTATATCTTTCAATCATGTGTTTAGAGAAGGAAATGGTCCTGCTGATCTTCTTGCTAATCTTGGAGCTAATGGGATTTCTCAAATTTTTTCCCATAACATTGATGTCTTCACCAATAAATTGAAAGGCCTGCTAAAGACTGACAAGTGGAGAATGCCTTCAGTTCGAGTTATCAAACCCTCATGAGCTCTTTTTCTTCTCCTTTTCTTCTATTTCTTTTTGTCAAGTTGAGGTTTTGTCAAGTTGAGGTTTTTGTCAAGTCAAGTTAAAGGTTTCCTTTATTCTTGTAAGCCATTTGATGGGGCTTTTCCATCTGTGAGTATCAATAATATGTGTGGGGGTTCAGTCCCTCTTCCAAAAAAAAAAAAAAAATAAATAAATAAATGATATCTATCCATGTTTCCTGTTTCATCGGGGTATAGGGCTGGCCACCCTTTATTTAGGATAGCGGGTTGTCACATCAACACCACATCTGCAAAAAGGAAAAAAGGAGTGAAAATCGAAAAAGATAATATTAGATATGCACATTATCATTGGCATAAGATAAACATCAATTTCCCATTACAATAAAAATCCAAGATTAAAATAGGTGCACCTCATTTTTTCCAATTTATAAATTAACTACTGATTTAAGGTGAGCATAATAACTAAATTGAAACTAAAGACATTTAAGGAGGATGTGTCATCAAAAGCATTCCCTCGACATTTCAAAGAAATAAAGAGGAAGAATAAAATAATAATAAATATTCAGTGGACTAAAAATAACAAAAGAAAACTTTCACCTTATGAAAAAAGTGTAACCAATCTCACTCACTCCTCCATTGCCTACTTTTACTTAAGTTAACACCCAAAAAAGGGGACGAAATCCCCTCTGTTCTGCACCCCATGGACATTTGGACAAATTTGATATCCCCCATTTGCAAAAGTCATAGGAAAAGTTAAAATGCCTCTATTACACGTGTTGCAAGTAAGGTCTACCATAAGGGCGCACACGCATTTGTAGTTCGGTTCACCTATGTGCAGTCATATTTCAACTCTAATGAACAATTGTGCAAAAAAAAAATATAAAGGTGAAAATAAAAAACTTATTTATGTCCTTAACATGAAAATAGAATTTTTTTTTCTGTTTTTAAACATAATGAATAATGTCTTGAAACTAAAACACCAATAATACTATCAAATTTAACTAACTTGCAGTTACACGGCATTAGGGTTGTTGAACCTATGAAACATCCCAATTAGAAAATTTATGGAAATATGACATCCTAATCAATCAAATACCATTATCAATCAAACATCCTAATTAGAAGATTAGTATGCCAATCAGGCAAAATATCATCCCAATCAATTAAACAACTTAGTTAAAAATTTAGTATCTAAAATCAACTAAAGACTAATTACATCATGAAACATCATTCATCAAAATAATATTACTTCAAATTCTTGAGGTGACAAAAAATTAACGTTGTTGTAAACCATAACAAAAATTATATTGTCAATCCCACAAAGGCTTATTACATTCTCATACAATTAACTCCATTAGTTATTAAACACATATTTGATGATATGATTGCAAGTACAATGCATAATTAAAAATAAGGTCACCACACTTAACACATAACATAACTTAAGAATGAGATTAACTTGACTATGACCTACAAATGCAAATAAAATGTTATAGCTCTCATATGTAGATCCCAACCCACAAGTATATAGCTGAAGATATGATCCCACAAAATATTTACTGCATTAATATCTACTAATGTATCTGAGAAATATACACATATTTCGTGTTTCTCAAATAGTATTTTTCGAACTCACCAACAAATTTTCAAAGTATAATATAAATCATATATAAGGCATCATTACATTAAAATATTGAAATAATAGGGATGATAGAAGATAGGGCATAGAGAAATACCGAGCATAATGGAGGTGCCTTAGTTCACATTCAGCGGCAATGCCTCAATACGCCTAATTCAAATAAATTCTTTAGTTCATTAGGCAAGGTGTAATATAACATGAAATACTAATCGTTAAATGTAATTTTTAAAAAATAAGGAAAAAGAACTTACTAATCAAGTGAATAGGGAGCATCTTAAAAATAATAAAAAAACAAAGAAGCTTAACACAAAAATAAGAGCAACAAAAGTGAACAAATCTGCTACCAAAAAGAGTAACTAAAATAGAAAAAAATAATTATAATTCGAATCTCGAAAGAATCCAAGTACATGATAATGGAGACCCTTAACTTAAATCAATTTGAATATCACACAAATCAATTTGAACAAAAAAATACAATATTCCAAACAGAGAGAGACCAAACACAAACAAAAAATTAGATTTGCAAAAACGTTGATTTGAACCAAAAAAAATAAATTACAAAGTTCCAACACAAACGAATTAGATCTGAAAAAAATTAGTCCAAAATAGTTATTTAGAAAAAAAAAACTAATTAGATCTGCAAAAACAACCTAAACAAAAAATTTGTCAAAAAATCCGCAAATGGATAAGAATTGAAATGAAAAATGGAGACTACCTATGCGTGTGTGTGAAAGGGTGAGGGAGAATCAATCTCGGCCACATAGAATAATGGAGGGTAAGGGTGACACCTCACCAAATGATACTACTAATGAAGATGGAGATCGCACTTGTTGTTGCTGCTTCGAGCAAGAGACGGGTCAAATGAGGGGACTTGTGTACTTTCGAGGACAAAAAAATAAACTTATTCATTTAACCATGGTTTTGAATTAAAAGTAATAAAGTAAGACAAATAGTAGTGATGCAAAAGAGGGGGAAACCAAAAATAAATGGTCAAAAGAGTAAAATGGAACAAAACAATCTCAACCCTTCATTTTTAGCATTGTTGGTTCAATCCTGACCCCTAATTGTGTTATGACCTTAGAAAAGATTTATTTATGACCTTCGAGGAGCCATATGAGATGACACTTATATCCACTTTATACTTGTGTCTGCTTGGTTTCTAGGTGCTAAAAGTTAGCTACTTAAACACGGTGCATAAATTGAAGATTCAACTTCCTTTCGTTTAAACTCATTCACCACTTAACATCTACTTAAGGAAGAGAAGTCTACCTGAGTATTGAAAAAAAATGGATTCTTGTGTGTCTATAGGCATAAATAAAAATTTAACATTAGAAAAAGATATGGACATCTGCTAAGAACCCAAGCCAAAAGTCATCAAGTTAATCAAAAGGCTTTCTTGGGCCTTTGTCGAATATGTATCATGCAACCTTTAAAGAAACATCACCTAAACCAGAAATGAGTTTTACACTAAACTATAGCAAAAAAAAAAGTAGAGAGAGGGAGAGAGAGAAAAAGTACCTTTGTATCAATTCGAAAGCTCAATACACCCATGAGATTTCTAAAAGTCAAACAACAAGAACAATAATTTTAGTTTGAAATATCTAAAAATTAAGGGTTTCAAATTGAATGAAGACCAACCATTATAACGAAATCACAATACTCTGTGCGAAAACTTGATTAGAGAAAATATTCTCAAACTACGTGCAAAACCATGTTTACAACCTTACATACACCTAGAAAACATTGACATTAGTGCTGAACCTTATAGGAGAGGTGGGTGGTTGTATGTATTCTCTGCATAGAAAAAAAAACAGGATGATTCAATAATAAACATGGTATACCCAAAATCCCATAAATTTGAAACGTAACCCTACACACACACAAACACACACACACAGAGACACACACACACACATAGAGAGAGAGAAAGAGAGAGTATATGTCAAGTAAAACCTGAGTTGGGAATTTTGACAAACATTTAATGGGATTGATGAAAAAATAACAAACATTTTGAACACATTTTGTTATATACTCACCATAAAGTTCATGATTTTTGAAAGTTCGTGCTCCTACATTGTTATGCACTCCATAAGAAATTATCACCAAACAAAATATGATGAAACCATAACAATATCGTAAAGAACTCAACAACACCCATAAATATGTCGTTGCATAATTTCAAAACCTCAAAAACCTAAAAAGACAATATATAAATAGTACCCACAGAGATCTAAAAATATAACTCGTAAATTGAAACCAAAATAATCATACATTGAAATAAAAAAACCTGAACTCATAACCCAGAAAACTAAAATGTAACTTGATTTAGTTTTCCCGAAAAAAATTTCAAGGGAAAATTGATTTAGTAATCCCAAAAATTTCCAAATAACCCCTTAATCTAAACTCTCTAAATCTGCAAAATTTATATATCAAACCTTAAAGAATAAGAAAAAGGAACCCCTCACTTTGAAGAAAAAGAAGAAAGGAAAGCAGTAGCCACGCATGAGAGAGAGAGAGAGAGAGAGAGAGAGAGAGAGAGATCGTGTGCTTGTTATAGTGAGGTTGAGTGAGTTGGTATGAGTGAGAGTGATTTGATTGTGGATGGGAGATTACAAAAATACCCTTAATTTTGAATTAAAGTGAAAGTTAGATTGAGAAAAAGAGGGGGAAAACACCTCCACCATTGGATTCAATTTTTGCCCATTCAATCCTAACCCCTGATTAAGTTATCATCTTATGGAATAGATAGATATATATATCATGTACATATCTAGTGTATATATATTCTACATTCTGTATATGTAGGTTTCCACATATCATATATATATATATATATGATATACTATACACATAAAGTATATTCGTAGTTATATATCACACACTATATAAGTATAACAACCATGCCTCAGAGCTATAACTCAATGGCTGCAGTCTCTCACTGCTATCATCTTCCAGGGAATAATCACACATCATCCGGGTACCACTAGTCGGACTCTCACATCGACTTGGTAAAAACAAAATCACAACTTATGGGAAGCGCCCATATTTCCTCACTGGAAATAAGACGAATTGTGCCCAAGACGTCTTACCCTTGATTAAAATCACACAATATAAATAATGGATGACTATGATCTGGGGACTATATGCTCCTAGTCTTCAAGCCAGGGCGTCACCCACTTAGAGCAACTTCCCATGATAGAACCAGAGGGGTATGCTTCATATAAATATATCAATCATAGATAGATATATTTAAAATCACATCATATATATACTGTCTCTGTACCCGTATATATATATATATATATATATATATATATATATATATATATATATATATCGCTATCCATGCCTGCATATAATCTCGAATATATGAATTCGTATAGATTAATAAGTATCCGCACAACTTATTTTAATCCCATAAGTATTCACTTACTTATGATACAATTATCACATTTCTTATTTCTGAATAGTAGCGTATAACATCTGGCTATTATTCTTAAATCATGATATTCGCACCTTAGGATATTACTGATACATATTCGACATATATATATGTTACCCATATATAATCGACATATATATATTCTACATGTCTAAGTATATATGTACGAACACGCGGAGTAATTCCTCGAATGTCGTTCGTCCCAAACATTGTAGAATTTAAATCCCGAATCTTTCCCATTAACTCGAGACTTATACATCCCCCATTTACTCTTTTATAGGTCCTCGCACTCTATTTATGATCCCCTAACATCTATCTTCAAAATGGAAATTATTCTCCAATCCTTTTAATCCAAGAAAATTTTTCAAATTTTCTGACAAAATCGGACCAAACTGGTTTCTAAGAAAAACGAATCGGTCTGGTAACCGGACTGAACCAATTGCCAAGAAACACCCACCAGTCATGTCGGTCTAGATTTCTACTTTTGACAAAATTTACTATTATACTCATCCAACCTAAATTCTACGGATTCTAACATCACCCAATCGCATTAATAACATCTACACATTGTAACACCCCGTATTTTTGTGCATTTAATATATAATTAATTCGGAATTTAAAATTACTGGTGTGCTGTAATTTTAATTGGATTAATTATGGAAATATATTTATTTAAATATTAATCGGGAAGTGAATGGTTAATGTTTAGGGAAATTTATTTACTAAGTGAATAGTAATAATTTAATTACGTCATTTCGAGTATTAATGACGAGGTATACACTTATCCCAGCCGGGAGTCGGTATAGACTAAATTGGGTGTGAGATAAGAATTTTTATAAATTAATTCGGATGCCAATTCTGAGTGCGCGGTTGAGTCCGGATGGGTCGAGATAGTCAGAAAAGAGTACCCGGGGGTAGCAATTGGGTCTCGGGATATTTTTGGGCATAGCCGAGCCCACACGGGGTGAGTTGGGCCACTTTAATTAAGCCCATTAGGTGAAAAACGGGAATTGTGTTTTAAACCTAAACCTAAGAAGAAGGAAAATGGGCAGCCAACATTATTCTAACTTAGGGTTTGAGAGGGAGATTGGGGGAAAACAATCAAAAGGCAAATTGGAGGTTATTGGAGCCAAACTGAGGGACGGCAACAACAAATCAGACACTACAAACACTTTGAGGCAAGTGGTTAACTGTTTTGATTCGTATAAGCATGATAATCAATTCATATCATAGTGATGTGTGTATGAAAATCCGTTTTTGGGTGTAAATGGGTACAAATTGGGGTTTTGTTTTTGAAACTCTTGAATGAGATTCAAAGTAAGATTTAGATGGATGATTGATATCTGAACATGTATATATGATTTGAACGAAAATTTCAGAACCTAAAAGAGTAGAAATTGAATCTGGAATTTGGGATTTAAAACAGAAAACTACATTTTATGGTGTAAGACCCATTTCGAAATTTTTAAGATAATTAGAGAAGTTTATTTATCTTAATGGTCCCTATGATTGGATAGGATGTGGATTAACCATGTGTAGATGATGGAATGATGTAATTAGAGGTTTAAATTCTGGTTTAGAAACCTTGAGATTCGTCAATGGTGGAAAACAAGGGGGAGGCAGACCTGGAACGAAGGGGTCGATCGATCGATCGGGGGCATCGATCGATCGATGGTGTGATATTTTGCCCAGTTCTGCTTGGGTGAGTTTAAAAGGGGGAATTAATTTATAAATTAAGTTTCCATATATTATTAGTGATAAATAATTATGATTAAAAATTCCTAGTAATTATGGGGAAGAGTAATTTGGACTAGGATGAATTTATGTGGGACATTTAATGGATAAAATTGAGAGACTTTATTCCAAAATAGTGAGGTACGAATCAAGGGAGTGAATCCGGGTATATTGGTCATGCGACCCAAGGTAGTGAATTTAGTTTGGAGATAAACTAATAAATTTTGAGTCGGGATATAGACTCGGAAATTATTTAATTATGGACCAAGTGAGTGAGTCCGGGTATGTTGATAATTATAGGTAAATATAATTGGGAAATTATGGAAATAAATGTGCGACACATTGTGGGCGAAAAATGTGGGAAAGAAATTATGAGATGTAAAAATGGACCAAGTGAGTGAGTCCGGGTATGCTGGTAATGTGACACCAAAGTATTAAATTAATTATTGAGAGAGAGTAATTAATTTGGAGTCGGAACATAGACTCGGTAAATATCAAGTTACGGGCCAAGTAAGTGAGTCCGGGGACAATGGTTGAGTGACACCAAGTTATTAAATTAATAAAGGTGTTAATTAATTTAATTAGAGTCGGAATGTAGACTCGGGTAGGATTAAATTAATAAAGGTGTTAATTAATTTAAATTAAAGTCGGTTTGTAGACTCGGGCATGATTAAATTAATGGGTGGGATAATTAGTTTAATCAGGATCGGATTGTAGACTAGTGAAGGGTACTTATTAATTAATGTGGTAATTAATTATATTAGAGTCGAACCACAGACTCGGAATTTGGGTTGATTAATTAAATTGTTAATTAATTAAATTAGAGTCGGGCGATAGACTCGGGGAGGTATTAAATTAAAGTGTGTGTTAATTAATTTAAGAAGAGTCGGACCATAGACTCAGGGAAAGTATTATATTAATTAAGGTGTGAATTAATTATATTAAAGTCGGACCATAGACTCGGGAGGAGGATAAGTTATTAAGTGAGAAAATTAACTACTTTGAGTCGGGCCACAGACTCGGGAAAATTACAGGCAGTGTACGGGATTTTGAGTACACGGTAAAGCCGGTGTTTATATTATATATATATACGGTATCGTGATAGTATATATATATACGTGTATTTTTGTGCGTGATACTAAATATCAGTGATTAGATATTTATTAAATTTATATACTCTAATGCTATCCAGGGAGGTTGCGCGATGTGGGTGAATCCCCTAGCTTGAGGAGTAGGGCGAGTATATCCCCAGGTCATAGCGTCCGGTATATATGGGTGAGGGATTTATCTCACTTTCAGGGAAGGAATATGACCGCCTCCACTTCGTTTATGTTTGGTCCAAGTTGCTGAGCGATTCCAACTTGGGGAAAACTAGGTTTTGTGAGCACACCTAGTGAGATAGCATTTTAGAGGGAATCATCCGGTGAGGGTAAACTCGAAAGGATGGATATACGTATGATATATGTGTGGTTGTTAGTAAAGGTACGTATAATATGGTAGTAAATATTATATGTAGATTATAATACAGTGTGTGATGTATTTACTTTATATAACTCGGGTTATAGTTATATGCAGTTAATTAATGGGAAATTAATTAAGTTAATTATTTGTGGAAATAATACAGTGGGTGATGTATTTACTTTATATAACTTGTGATACGGTTATATGTTACTATTTACGGGGAATTAATTAAGTTGGTTATGAAATAACTTATAATTCAAAGAATCATTATACTCGAGTTAGAGTAGTATAGTAAGGGAAGGTTATTCCAGGACTAGTTGGACGGGGTAGTACAACTAGGTGGGGTTAAGGTAACCGGTAGGTGTGTACAATAGTGGAGGGGTGAGAATGTCCACAAGGGAGTGCGACACTAACTTAAATATGAAGTGCATTCATGCATTTTAAATTACTGCAGTTAATTCACTTGCTAAATATTTTCAAAATATTTTGGGTTCTAACCCTTGCTATAAAACCATTTTCAAAACCTTTTAGGTGTCCAGCCACAGGGACGCCAGGATTGATATTCTATTCCAGGGACACGGAGCTGCGGCATATGTGGATGCTAGCAGGAGTTTGGATTAGACGCATCATTCATTCATTCCTAGAGTAGGAATCTTGTATCAGTTCCTGTTTCATTTAGGGCTTGTCGCCCAGACTTCTCAATACAGTTTTCAGGTCTTGATTATTTGTATCCAGATTATTTCTTAGTGGCCGGTGATTTATTCGGCATGTTGTATTATTATGATTCCGTTTATTTTCATTCAGTTGTGTGAATGGTTTATTTTTATTCCGCATGTATAGTTTTGGTCTGATTTAAAAAGTTAAAAATTGGCACCAATTTTTGGAATACTAGGTGGTTAGTAAGTTTTAAATAAGTTTTCGACAGTGATGCTAAGGATGATCCAACTAGGATTCCTGTTTTAATTTGGTATAGGACTGATCACCCGGTATTTTATTAGGCGGGGTGTCACAGATGGTATCAGAGCATCAGGTTCTAGTGTCCTTAGGATCTGTACGACTTTTCACGTTTCAGCTTAGCAGTCTTTGATATAGAGCCCTATCATAGTATTGTTGTATTCTCATACGTATGCGCATATATGTTCTTCTGCGAAATTTATATTTGAGAGTGAACTCATAAAATTCGGTTCTCATTCCAGATGACGCCCAGGAGGGAGAGAGAGCAGTTAGGGCAGCAGGGGGAGATGAGACGGGGGAGGCTCGTCAGGAGCAAGAGCTACCACAGCAACGGCCATAGATGATTTTGGCAGCATAGGTCACTGAGATAGTGGCACAGGCAGTTGGAGCAACGGTGGTCCCAACGGCAACGTACTTTCCACGGAATCATCCACAAGTGTTAGTGGCGTCAGATGTTCAGACTCACACAGGGTCGTCGGGGTGGAAACAATAAAGAGAGGTTATTTTAGCGGGAACCCACCAGAGTTGCGAAGGGGTTCAGGTGTAGTACTAGCGTGTCAAGGAAGAGAGGTATCCAGCGTCACCTACGCATGGGAGATTGCGATAGGGTGCGGAAGTAAAGGCTAACCGCTTTTAGTTAGTGGGAGTGGTGCTATAGTGGTGGGAGTAAATCACCACAGTTGAGGAAAGGGACACACTAGTTACTGCTGAGTTTTGGGGGTGGTTCGACTGCAAGTATTTTCCTTCAGCGGTTGAGACCGAAAGGAGGAGAATATTTTGTGAGGACTCAAAGGGAGACCGTTTAGTGGCCGATTACGAGGAAGATTTCACTCGTTGGCAAATTTTTACCGGATGATGGTAAGCTAGGAAAAGAGAAAGAAAGAAAATTTTATGGATGGGTTAGTCTGGAGAATCAGACAACATTTAATGGATAATTCCGCATTAGTAGATTATACGAATGTCGTTAACGCAACACTCCGGCACTGTTGGGAATATCGCTTCCACGCGAAAGGAAGTGGGAAGGGAGTGGGCATTTTACCAATCGGATGAGGCAGAAAGGAACAATACCAATGGGGTATCCCAGCAGCAGACTGGGGGAGGTCAAGGGCAGGATTTTCGGCAGGGGAATTATGCCACACGATCTAGAACGGGAGGCTATCGGCGGGATGGCTAGAAATTCCAACAAGGTTGGCATGGGAAGGATCAGTGGCAGGGTGAACATATTAGAAAAATGTTTCGTTTGGGGAAAAGCGAGACACATGAAGAGATATTGCCTTAAGCAAGGTGGGAGTCAACTGCAGGACGAGGTCCTCGATGTACAACCACGAAAGCAAATCACGGGTGCATTCGGGCAAGGAGAAGCTGCTCCGGAAATCGAGAACCAGCCGTTGCAGCTGGAGTATGGAAGTAACTATTTTACCCTAGGGGCATGGGTATATTGTTGAGTGACAAAGAGGATGTCACAGTATAAGACTTATTTTACTAGAATTCGCAAGTGAGTCGAACTTAGTGGGTGCGTTGGCGGTAGCAGCCATAGCATGTGGGTAAACTTTTCCGTAGGGTAGCGGAGTTCCTTAGTGTCCTTCATGAGAGAGTGGAGGCGTACACTGAGTGATTGGTTGAATTATGCGAGGAAGTACTACTTTCGAGAATTATGGGAGTAGGGTTGATAATACTTTTTAAACATCGGCTGGATAGCTATGGAATATAATTATTGTGAATAGTGGAGTTAAATTTTGGTGTTCACAACACCAGGGTAGGGTTGATACTAGGTATCACCGGAGAGGGCGTATAGCCTATATATATGTGGGTATATATGTTGTATTACGTGGTGCAATAGCACATAGTGAGGTTTTGTATTCTCACATTTTATCCCGGTAAATGGGGAGGTTTACTGAAGTGAATCAGGGTAGTTAAATTTATTTTTGAGCAAAGAGAGATAGTTCGGGGTTTATTTTGCGCAAGGACTAGTGGTAGTAAGGGCGCGGTATTTCATGTTGTCTTCGGTAGCATAAGGGTAAGCGTATATACTTTTGTGTTGAGAGACAAGTATTTATCGAGAGATGTTTGGACGTTAGCACATGGGGTGGGTACCCGGGCAGTAGATATATATGTATATATATATATATATATGTGTGTGTGTGTGTGAGTGTGTGTGATATGACTACGGGTTCGAAGTTATATTACGGGCTACGATTAGCATAGTCGGGTAACTTTCGTGCGGTAGAGCGCGGGGATAGGGTGTATGGGCACCCGGATTAATTAAGGCAAAATTTTGTGCGGTTAAGCACGGGTATAGGGTGTATGGGCGCCCAGGTAAAGTTAAATGCATACTTGTGTAACGTATGGTTAGAATTGGATGGAATAGATAACGGGCTTGGAGGCACTTGACTAGTGAGTAATATGTGAGTACCGGAACACTAGGTTTATCTTAATTTCGAGGACGAAATTCCTTTGTAAGGGGGGAAGTATGTAACACCTCGTATTTTTGTGCATTTAATATTTAATTAATTCGGAATTTAAAATTACTGGTGTGTTGTAATTTTAATTTGATTAATTATGGCAATATATTTATTTAAATATTAATCGGGAAGTGAATGGTTAATGTTTAGGGAAATTTATTTACTAAGTGAATAGTAATAATTTAATTACGTCATTTCGAGTATTAATGACGAGGTATACACTTATCCCAGCCGGGAGTCGGTATAGACTAAATTGGGTGTGAGATAAGAATATTTATAAATTAATTCAGATGCCAATTCTGA
Source organism: Sambucus nigra (assembly GCA_949130495.1). Taxonomy (NCBI): domain Eukaryota; kingdom Viridiplantae; phylum Streptophyta; class Magnoliopsida; order Dipsacales; family Adoxaceae; genus Sambucus; species Sambucus nigra. The sequence continues at coordinate 527,551,852 of OX422221.1, read as the reverse complement.
GTGCGCGGTTGAGTCCGGATGGGTCGAGATAGTCAGAAAAGAGTACCCGGGGGTAGCAATTGGGTCTCGAGATATTTTTGGGCATAGCCGAGCCCACACGGGGTGAGTTGGGCCACTTTAATTAAGCCCATTAGGTGAAAAACGGGAATTGTGTTTTAAACCTAAACCTAAGAAGAAGGAAAAGGGGCAGCCAACATTATTCTAACCTAGGGTTTGAGAGGGAGATTGGGGGAAAACAATCAAAAGGCAAATTGGAGGTTATTGGAGCCAAACTGAGGGACGGCAACAACGGATCAGACACTACAAACACTTTGAGGCAAGTGGTTAACTGTTTTGATTCATATAAGCATGATAATCAATTCATATCATAGTGATGTGTGTATGAAAATCCGTTTTTGGGTGTAAATGGGTACAAATTGGGGTTTTGTTTTTGAAACTCTTGAATGAGATTCAAAGTAAGATTTAGATGGATGATTGATATCTGAACATGTATACATGATTTGAACGAAAATTTCAGAACCTAAAAGAGTAGAAATTGAATCTGGAATTTGGGATTTAAAACAGAAAACTAAATTTTATGGTGTAAGACCCATTTCGAAATTTTTAAGATAATTAGAGAAGTTTATTTATCTTAATGGTCCCTATGATTGGATAGGATGTGGATTAACCATGTGTAGATGATGGAATGATGTAATTAGAGGTTTAAATTCTGGTTTAGAAACCTTGAGATTCGTCAATGGTGGAAAACAAGGGGGAGGCAGACCTGGAACGAAGGGGTCGAACGATCGATCGGGGGCATCGATCGATCGATGGTGTGATATTTTGCCCAGTTCCGCTTGGGTGAGTTTAAAAGGGGGAATTAATTTATAAATTAAGTTTCCATATATTATTAGTGATAAATAATTATGATTAAAAATTCCTAGTAATTATGGGGAAGAGTAATTGGGACTAGGATGAATTTATGTGGGACATTTAATGGATAAAATTGAGAGACTTTATTCCAAAATAGTGAGGTACGAATCAAGGGAGTGAATCCGGGTATATTGGTCATGCGACCCAAGGTAGTGAATTTAGTTTGGAGATAAACTAATAAATTTTTAGTCGGGATATAGACTCGGAAATTATTTAATTATGGACCAAGTGAGTGAGTCCGGGTATGTTGATAATTATAGGTAAATATAATTGGGAAATTATGGAAATAAATGTGCGACACATTGTGGGCGAAAAATGTGGGAAAGAAATTATGAGATGTAAAAATGGACCAAGTGAGTGAGTCCGGGTATGTTGGTAATGTGACACCAAAGTATTAAATTAATTATTGAGAGAGAGTAATTAATTTGGAGTCGAAACATAGACTCGGGAAATATCAAGTTACGGGCCAAGTAAGTGAGTCCGGGGACAATGGTTGAGTGACACCAAGTTATTAAATTAATAAAGGTGTTAATTAATTTAATTAGAGTCGGAATGTAGACTCGGGTAGGATTAAATTAATAAAGGTGTTAATTAATTTAAATTAAAGTCGGTTTGTAGACTCGGGTATGATTAAATTAATGGGTGGGATAATTAGTTTAATCAGGATCGGATTGTAGACTAGTGAAGGGTACTTATTAATTAATGTGGTAATTAATTATATTAGAGTCGGACCACAGACTCGGAATTTGGGTTGATTAATTAAATTGTTAATTAATTAAATTAGAGTCGGTCGATAGACTCGGGGAGGTATTAAATTAAAGTGTGTGTTAATTAATTTAAGGAGAGTCGGACCGTAGACTCAGGGAAAGTATTATATTAATTAAGGTGTGAATTAATTATATTAAAGTCGGACCATAGACTCGGGAGGAGGATAAGTTATTAAGTGAGAAAATTAACTACTTTGAGTCGGGCCACAGACTCGGGAAAATTACAGGCAGTGTACGGGATTTTGAGTACACGGTAAAGCCGGTGTTTATATTATATATATATACGGTATCGTGATAGTATATATATATACGTGTATTTTTGTGCGTGATACTAAATATCAGTGATTAGATATTTATTAAATTTATATACTCTAATGCTATCCAGGGAGGTTGCGCGATGTGGGTGAATCCCCTAGCTTGAGGAGTAGGGCGAGTATATCCCCAGGTCATAGCGTCCGGTATATATGGGTGAGGGATTTATCTCACTTTCAGGGAAGGAATATGACCGCCTCCACTTCGTTTATGTTTGGTCCAAGTTGCTGAGCGATTCCAACTTGGGGAAAACTAGGTTTTGTGAGCACACCTAGTGAGATAGCATTTTAGAGGGAATCATCCGGTGAGGGTAAACTCGAAAGGATGGATATACGTATGATATATGTGTGGTTGTTAGTAAAGGTACGTATAATATGGTAGTAAATATTATATGTAGATTATAATACAGTGTGTGATGTATTTACTTTATATAACTCGGGTTATAGTTATATGCAGTTAATTAATGGGAAATTAATTAAGTTAATTATTTGTGGAAATAATACAGTGGGTGATGTATTTACTTTATATAACTTGTGATACGGTTATATGTTACTATTTACGGGGAATTAATTAAGTTGGTTATGAAATAACTTATAATTCAAAGAATCATTATACTCGAGTTAGAGTAGTATAGTAAGGGAAGGTTATTCCAGGACTAGTTGGACGGGGTAGTACAACTAGGTGGGGTTAAGGTAACCGGTAGGTGTGTACAATAGTGGAGGGGTGAGAATGTCCACAAGGGAGTGCGACACTAACTTAAATATGAAGTGCATTCATGCATTTTAAATTACTGCAGTTAATTCACTTGCTAAATATTTTCAAAATATTTTGGGTTCTAACCCTTGCTATAAAACCATTTTCAAAACCTTTTAGGTGTCCAGCCACAGGGACGCCAGGATTGATATTCTATTCCAGGGACACGGAGCTGCGGCATATGTGGATGCTAGCAGGAGTTTGGATTAGACGCATCATTCATTCATTCCTAGAGTAGGAATCTTGTATCAGTTCCTGTTTCATTTAGGGCTTGTCGCCCAGACTTCTCAATACAGTTTTCAGGTGTTGATTATTTGTATCCAGATTATTTCTTAGTGGCCGGTGATTTATTCGGCATGTTGTATTATTATGATTCCGTTTATTTTCATTCAGTTGTGTGAATGGTTTATTTTTATTCCGCATGTATAGTTTTGGTCTGATTTAAAAAGTTAAAAATTGGCACCAATTTTTGGAATACTAGGTGGTTAGTAAGTTTTAAATAAGTTTTCGACAGTGATGCTAAGGATGATCCAACTAGGATTCCTGTTTTAATTTGGTATAGGACTGATCACCCGGTATTTTATTAGGCGGGGTGTCACAGATGGTATCAGAGCATCAGGTTCTAGTGTCCTTAGGATCTGTACGACTTTTCACGTTTCAGCTTAGCAGTCTTTGATATAGAGCCCTATCATAGTATTGTTGTATTCTCATACGTATGCGCATATATGTTCTTCTGCGAAATTTATATTTGAGAGTGAACTCATAAAATTCGGTTCTCATTCCAGATGACGCCCAGGAGGGAGAGAGAGCAGTTAGGGCAGCAGGGGGAGATGAGACGGGGGAGGCTCGTCAGGAGCAAGAGCTACCACAGCAACGGCCATAGATGATTTTGGCAGCATAGGTCACTGAGATAGTGGCACAGGCAGTTGGAGCAACGGTGGTCCCAACGGCAACGTACTTTCCACGGAATCATCCACAAGTGTTAGTGGCGTCAGATGTTCAGACTCACACAGGGTCGTCGGGGTGGAAACAATAAAGAGAGGTTATTTTAGCGGGAACCCACCAGAGTTGCGAAGGGGTTCAGGTGTAGTACTAGCGTGTCAAGGAAGAGAGGTATCCAGCGTCACCTACGCATGGGAGATTGCGATAGGGTGCGGAAGTAAAGGCTAACCGCTTTTAGTTAGTGGGAGTGGTGCTATAGTGGTGGGAGTAAATCACCACAGTTGAGGAAAGGGACACACTAGTTACTGCTGAGTTTTGGGGGTGGTTCGACTGCAAGTATTTTCCTTCAGCGGTTGAGACCGAAAGGAGGAGAATATTTTGTGAGGACTCAAAGGGAGACCGTTTAGTGGCCGATTACGAGGAAGATTTCACTCGTTGGCAAATTTTTACCGGATGATGGTAAGCTAGGAAAAGAGAAAGAAAGAAAATTTTATGGATGGGTTAGTCTGGAGAATCAGACAACATTTAATGGATAATTCCGCATTAGTAGATTATACGAATGTCGTTAACGCAACACTCCGGCACTGTTGGGAATATCGCTTCCACGCGAAAGGAAGTGGGAAGGGAGTGGGCATTTTACCAATCGGATGAGGCAGAAAGGAACAATACCAATGGGGTATCCCAGCAGCAGACTGGGGGAGGTCAAGGGCAGGATTTTCGGCAGGGGAATTATGCCACACGATCTAGAACGGGAGGCTATCGGCGGGATGGCTAGAAATTCCAACAAGGTTGGCATGGGAAGGATCAGTGGCAGGGTGAACATATTAGAAAAATGTTTCGTTTGGGGAAAAGCGAGACACATGAAGAGATATTGCCTTAAGCAAGGTGGGAGTCAACTGCAGGACGAGGTCCTCGATGTACAACCACGAAAGCAAATCACGGGTGCATTCGGGCAAGGAGAAGCTGCTCCGGAAATCGAGAACCAGCCGTTGCAGCTGGAGTATGGAAGTAACTATTTTACCCTAGGGGCATGGGTATATTGTTGAGTGACAAAGAGGATGTCACAGTATAAGACTTATTTTACTAGAATTCGCAAGTGAGTCGAACTTAGTGGGTGCGTTGGCGGTAGCAGCCATAGCATGTGGGTAAACTTTTCCGTAGGGTAGCGGAGTTCCTTAGTGTCCTTCATGAGAGAGTGGAGGCGTACACTGAGTGATTGGTTGAATTATGCGAGGAAGTACTACTTTCGAGAATTATGGGAGTAGGGTTGATAATACTTTTTAAACATCGGCTGGATAGCTATGGAATATAATTATTGTGAATAGTGGAGTTAAATTTTGGTGTTCACAACACCAGGGTAGGGTTGATACTAGGTATCACCGGAGAGGGCGTATAGCCTATATATATGTGGGTATATATGTTGTATTACGTGGTGCAATAGCACATAGTGAGGTTTTGTATTCTCACATTTTATCCCGGTAAATGGGGAGGTTTACTGAAGTGAATCAGGGTAGTTAAATTTATTTTTGAGCAAAGAGAGATAGTTCGGGGTTTATTTTGCGCAAGGACTAGTGGTAGTAAGGGCGCGGTATTTCATGTTGTCTTCGGTAGCATAAGGGTAAGCGTATATACTTTTGTGTTGAGAGACAAGTATTTATCGAGAGATGTTTGGACGTTAGCACATGGGGTGGGTACCCGGGCAGTAGATATATATGTATATATATATATATATATGTGTGTGTGTGTGTGAGTGTGTGTGATATGACTACGGGTTCGAAGTTATATTACGGGCTACGATTAGCATAGTCGGGTAACTTTCGTGCGGTAGAGCGCGGGGATAGGGTGTATGGGCACCCGGATTAATTAAGGCAAAATTTTGTGCGGTTAAGCACGGGTATAGGGTGTATGGGCGCCCAGGTAAAGTTAAATGCATACTTGTGTAACGTATGGTTAGAATTGGATGGAATAGATAACGGGCTTGGAGGCACTTGACTAGTGAGTAATATGTGAGTACCGGAACACTAGGTTTATCTTAATTTCGAGGACGAAATTCCTTTGTAAGGGGGGAAGTATGTAACACCTCGTATTTTTGTGCATTTAATATTTAATTAATTCGGAATTTAAAATTACTGGTGTGTTGTAATTTTAATTTGATTAATTATGGCAATATATTTATTTAAATATTAATCGGGAAGTGAATGGTTAATGTTTAGGGAAATTTATTTACTAAGTGAATAGTAATAATTTAATTACGTCATTTCGAGTATTAATGACGAGGTATACACTTATCCCAGCCGGGAGTCGGTATAGACTAAATTGGGTGTGAGATAAGAATATTTATAAATTAATTCAGATGCCAATTCTGAGTGCGCGGTTGAGTCCGGATGGGTCGAGATAGTCAGAAAAGAGTACCCGGGGGTAGCAATTGGGTCTCGAGATATTTTTGGGCATAGCCGAGCCCACACGGGGTGAGTTGGGCCACTTTAATTAAGCCCATTAGGTGAAAAACGGGAATTGTGTTTTAAACCTAAACCTAAGAAGAAGGAAAAGGGGCAGCCAACATTATTCTAACCTAGGGTTTGAGAGGGAGATTGGGGGAAAACAATCAAAAGGCAAATTGGAGGTTATTGGAGCCAAACTGAGGGACGGCAACAACGGATCAGACACTACAAACACTTTGAGGCAAGTGGTTAACTGTTTTGATTCATATAAGCATGATAATCAATTCATATCATAGTGATGTGTGTATGAAAATCCGTTTTTGGGTGTAAATGGGTACAAATTGGGGTTTTGTTTTTGAAACTCTTGAATGAGATTCAAAGTAAGATTTAGATGGATGATTGATATCTGAACATGTATACATGATTTGAACGAAAATTTCAGAACCTAAAAGAGTAGAAATTGAATCTGGAATTTGGGATTTAAAACAGAAAACTAAATTTTATGGTGTAAGACCCATTTCGAAATTTTTAAGATAATTAGAGAAGTTTATTTATCTTAATGGTCCCTATGATTGGATAGGATGTGGATTAACCATGTGTAGATGATGGAATGATGTAATTAGAGGTTTAAATTCTGGTTTAGAAACCTTGAGATTCGTCAATGGTGGAAAACAAGGGGGAGGCAGACCTGGAACGAAGGGGTCGAACGATCGATCGGGGGCATCGATCGATCGATGGTGTGATATTTTGCCCAGTTCCGCTTGGGTGAGTTTAAAAGGGGGAATTAATTTATAAATTAAGTTTCCATATATTATTAGTGATAAATAATTATGATTAAAAATTCCTAGTAATTATGGGGAAGAGTAATTGGGACTAGGATGAATTTATGTGGGACATTTAATGGATAAAATTGAGAGACTTTATTCCAAAATAGTGAGGTACGAATCAAGGGAGTGAATCCGGGTATATTGGTCATGCGACCCAAGGTAGTGAATTTAGTTTGGAGATAAACTAATAAATTTTTAGTCGGGATATAGACTCGGAAATTATTTAATTATGGACCAAGTGAGTGAGTCCGGGTATGTTGATAATTATAGGTAAATATAATTGGGAAATTATGGAAATAAATGTGCGACACATTGTGGGCGAAAAATGTGGGAAAGAAATTATGAGATGTAAAAATGGACCAAGTGAGTGAGTCCGGGTATGTTGGTAATGTGACACCAAAGTATTAAATTAATTATTGAGAGAGAGTAATTAATTTGGAGTCGAAACATAGACTCGGGAAATATCAAGTTACGGGCCAAGTAAGTGAGTCCGGGGACAATGGTTGAGTGACACCAAGTTATTAAATTAATAAAGGTGTTAATTAATTTAATTAGAGTCGGAATGTAGACTCGGGTAGGATTAAATTAATAAAGGTGTTAATTAATTTAAATTAAAGTCGGTTTGTAGACTCGGGTATGATTAAATTAATGGGTGGGATAATTAGTTTAATCAGGATCGGATTGTAGACTAGTGAAGGGTACTTATTAATTAATGTGGTAATTAATTATATTAGAGTCGGACCACAGACTCGGAATTTGGGTTGATTAATTAAATTGTTAATTAATTAAATTAGAGTCGGTCGATAGACTCGGGGAGGTATTAAATTAAAGTGTGTGTTAATTAATTTAAGGAGAGTCGGACCGTAGACTCAGGGAAAGTATTATATTAATTAAGGTGTGAATTAATTATATTAAAGTCGGACCATAGACTCGGGAGGAGGATAAGTTATTAAGTGAGAAAATTAACTACTTTGAGTCGGGCCACAGACTCGGGAAAATTACAGGCAGTGTACGGGATTTTGAGTACACGGTAAAGCCGGTGTTTATATTATATATATATACGGTATCGTGATAGTATATATATACGTGTATTTTTGTGCGTGATACTAAATATCAGTGATTAGATATTTATTAAATTTATATACTCTAATGCTATCCAGGGAGGTTGCGCGATGTGGGTGAATCCCCTAGCTTGAGGAGTAGGGCGAGTATATCCCCAGGTCATAGCGTCCGGTATATATGGGTGAGGGATTTATCTCACTTTCAGGGAAGGAATATGACCGCCTCCACTTCGTTTATGTTTGGTCCAAGTTGCTGAGCGATTCCAACTTGGGGAAAACTAGGTTTTGTGAGCACACCTAGTGAGATAGAATTTTAGAGGGAATCATCCGGTGAGGGTAAACTCGGAAGGATGGATATACGTATGATATATGTGTGGTTGTTAGTAAAGGTACGTATAATATGGTAGTAAATATTATATTTAGATTATAATACAGTGTGTGATGTATTTACTTTATATAACTCGGGTTATAGTTATATGCAGTTAATTAATGGGAAATTAATTAAGTTAATTATTTGTGGAAATAATACAGTGGGTGATGTATTTACTTTATATAACTTGTGATACGGTTATATGTTACTATTTACGGGGAATTAATTAAGTTGGTTATGAAATAACTTATAATTCAAAGAATCATTATACTCGAGTTAGAGTAGTATAGTAAGGGAAGGTTATTCCAGGACTAGTTGGACGGGGTAGTACAACTAGGTGGGGTTAAGGTAACCGGTAGGTGTGCACAATAGTGGAGGGGTGAGAATGTCCACAAGGGAGTGCGACACTAACTTAAATATGAAGCGCATTCATGCATTTTAAATTACTGCAGTTAATTCACTTGCTAAATATTTTCAAAATATTTTGGGTTATAACCGTTGCTATAAAACCATTTTCAAAACCTTTTAGGTGTCCAGCCACAGGGACGCCAGGATTGATATTCTATTCCAGGGACACGGAGCTGTGGCATATGTGGATGCTAGCAGGAGTTTGGATTAGACGCATCATTCATTCATTCCTAGAGTAGGAATCTTGTATCAGTTCCAGTTTCATTTAGGGCTTGTCGCCCAGACTTCTCAATACAGTTTTCAGGTGTTGATTATTTGTATCCAGATTATTTCTTGGTGGCCGGTGATTTATTCGGCATGTTGTATTATTATGATTCCGTTTATTTTCATTCAGTTGTGTGAATGGTTTATTTTTATTCCGCATGTATAATTTTGGTCTGATTTAAAAAGTTAAAAATTGGCACCAGTTTTTGGAATACTAGGTGGTTAGTAAGTTTTAAATAAGTTTTCGACAGTGATGCTAAGGATGATCTAACTGGGATTCCTGTTTTAATTTGGTATAGGACTGATCACCCGGTATTTTATTAGGCGGGGTGTCACACACATTATGATTTACCCAACATACCAAGTTATTCTTGGGATTCATCAATTGGTATCAGAATTAGACCATAATTCCATTAAGCCTAGCATTTTCATTTCTTCCAATTTCTTATCATAAATTTACACCATTTACATCGATTCAAGATTAGATTTCATATAGAATTTTTATTCCACCAAAATAGTATGAAATAATTCCCAAAAATCCCATTTTTTATTCAAGGATACCAACCCAAAAATCATAATTTTCTCATCAATTATGATATGAACAATAAACACACATAATGATTTAAACCAAGTTAAACACTTTCCTGGTTGGATAAATCCGACAATCTCATGCTGGAATCCATCAGAGCTTGGCCAGAACCTCCTCTTTTTCTCCCTTTCTTCCTTCCTTTCTCTTCTTTCTTCGTTCTCTTTCTCTTTCTCTCGTGGATTATAAGAGAGAAATGAGGGTTTATTTCGTAGTAAACCCAAAATTGACTCGTATACACCAATGTGAGTCCCTACTAATCCAAAAAGTCCCTCGATCCCAAACACAACCAATGGGTACTCTATTCTGACTATCTCAGCCCTTCCGAGACCAATCGTACACTTGCGATCTTGATCTGATTCACTAATAAAAAAATCACGTCTTAAACCCAAGACATCTCCACACGTGTTTTCCACATAAAATAACATCACATGTCGCTTTTATTCACCTACGACGTGAAATATAATTAGTTCATGTTATTTACATTAAATTCTCAGATTATTAAATTACACCCACTCATGTAATTTAATTATCCAGAAAAGTATGGGGTATCATACACTTCTTGCTCATAATAAATAGAACCATAATTAGAAAAGGTTTAGATAAAATCCCATATGATATTTTGAAAAATAAAAGACCAAATGTTATTTAATTTAATTTTTTTATGTAAGTGTTTTATTTTAAATGATAGAGATAATTTGGGTAAATATGTTGCTAAATAGGTTGAAGGATTTTTTCTTGGACATGGACTTAATAGTAAGGCATATAGAGTTTTTAATAAACGAACTTTAGTTGTTCAAGAATCAATTCATGTATCTTTTGATGAAACTAATCCTTTCTCTAACAATGACGACGATGATGATGATGATGATGATGATGATGGTGGTGGTGGTGGTGGTGGTGGTGGTGATGATGATGATGATGTTTTGGTTTTAAATGAATCCATTAATAAATTAAAGTTATATGCAAATGTTTCTTATAATATTGATTTATGTACTAATGTTGAAAAAACTCGTAATAAAAATGAAAATGATAATAATTATAGTTTACCAAAGAGGTAGAAATTTTTAAATAATCATCCCCTTGAGAATATTTTAGGTGAACCCTCTAGTGGTATCCTTACTGGATCTTCTTTAAAAACTGCTTGTAATAATTAATCTTTTAGGTCACAAATTGAACCTAAAGATATTTATGAAGCCGAAAAAGATATGTTTTGGTCATTAGCTATGCAAGATGAATTTCTACAATTTGAATGAAATAATGTTTGGTCAATTGTTCACTCACTCGAAGATAAAACTATTATAGGAACTAAATGGGTTTTTAGAAATAAAAAAGATGATGTCGGTTTAATTATTAGAAATAAAGCTAGACTTGTTGCACAAGACTATAACCAACAAGAAGGAATTGATTATGATTAAACTTATGATCATGTAGCTAGACTAGAAGCGATTAATATGTTATTAGAATTTGCATGTTATAAAATTTTTGAATAATTTCAAATGGATGTTAAAAGTGCGTTCTTAAATGGTTTCATAAATGAAGATGTTTATGTGAAACAACCACCCGAGTTTGAAAATCACAAATTTTCGAACCATGTTTATAAATTAAAGAAATATCTATATGGATTAAAAAAGGACCATAGGGCTTGGTATGATAGGATAAGTGGATTTTTACTTCAAAATGATTTTGTAAGAGGAGAAATGGATTCTCCTTTATTCATAAAATTTTGTGGAAATGATATGCTTCTTGTACAAATATAAGTTGATGATATTATTTTTGGTCCACAAGTGAAAGCATGTGTAAAGATTTTTCAGATTTTATGAAAAATGAATTTGAAATCAGTATGATGGTTGAGTTAAATTTATTTATGGGTACACCAATGAAAGAAACTAAAAATGGAATTTTTATAAATCAATCAAAATACATTAAAAATCTTTTGATAAAATATGATTTAAAAAGTCTAAATCACATGACTTACCAATAAGCACATTTACAAATTAGATATTGATGAAAATGGAAAATCAGTTGATACAACTATGTATCGTGGCATGATTGGTAGTTTATTGTACGTAACCGCTAGTACACCCGATATCATGTTTAGTGTATGACTATGTGCTCGTTTTCAAGTGAATCCCAAAGAATCCCACTTATGTGGATATTTAATTGGTACAAAATATTTAGGCTTATGGTATTTTAATTTACCTCTTTTAAACATCTTAGTTATTCATATGTGGATTTTTCCGGTTGTAAGGTTGATACGAAAAGCACTAGTGGCATGTGTTTGTTTTTAGGACACTTGCTAGTTTTATGGTTTCGTAAAAAGTAGAATTTCGTCGTTCTTTCCACAATGAAAGACGAATATATATCCAACAGTAGTAGTTGCGCTCAAACTTTATACATGAAACCACAACTAGAAGATTTCAAAGTATTCTTTCAAAATATTCCTATTTTATGTGATAATACTAATGCCATATGTTTAACTAAAAATTTGATTTTACATTCTAGAACCAAATACATTTGAATTAGACATCATTTTTTATGAGATCATGTTTAAAAAGGAGATATTAAAATTGAATTTATTAGCAAGGATCTTTAACTAGCGGATATTTTTACAAAACCTCTACCCGAAGACCATTTTTCTTTTATTCGTCGATAACTTAAAATGACTCATTTAACTGTCTTGGAATTATAATGTTTTTAATCAGATTTATTACTATTTTATTTAAAAGTGATAAAATACCTTTATCAATATTTTATTCACACTTTTCTAGGTTCTTTTACTACAAAACAAAAACCTGATCTATATATACATATAACCCGTGTAATTTTTTTCACTTCAAGACGAGATACTTCTATGTAGTATGGGTGGATAAAATCCCTCGTATCTATACCTATTGAGGAGAATGTGAATCTCAAATTAAGGGAGTAAGCGTAGAATAGTTAAAACAATATCCTTCTTTCAATGAAGCTCTCACCGCTATCCATCATTCTCCTCCTCATGCTCCTTGGGTGAATCCACCCTCTTGGCCTATTATCTTACCACCCAAAATGCAATATTTCACTCATGAACCTTCTAGTAATAATGTTGTAAGTTCATCCCTAGGAAGTTCTACTGAAAATTCTACAAATTTTTGTTGTTAAAGAAAATGGCAAGGAAATCTCTATTGAAGGATATCCCAATGATGTGTGTAATCTGATTAACAAGCTTAGGATGTAACCTTTTCTACTGGTATGAAATAAAACTATTGTTATTGTACTATTTATAATATATTTATCTCCTTGCACTAATGTAACACCTCGTAATTTTAATGACTTTTATATTGGGATTAATTAAATTAAATTAGGAAATTAATCCTGATTAAAATAAATATTAATTAGCAAGGTAAGGGTTAATATATATTTACATTAAATATTACTATGTGAATGAGTAATAAATTGTCAAGAAAGTATTATGATTTTCGTGAGTGAGAAATATGGCAGTTACGGTAAATTTTGTCGGGACGCGCGTGTCAGTCGTGTCGGGACTTAATTTAAGGAAATAAAGTATAGTTACATTTTAGAAAATTCAAATGGCCATTTCGAGTGCACCAAAGTGTCCAAAAGGGTTGAAATAGTTTGATAACTATATTCAGTCATATGTATAGAGTCTCATATCATTTCTGGGTGGGCCCGACAAGTTAAAAGTCAATTTTTGACCATTGGATTTCCAGCCTGTGGAGAGATATGGGATTAGACACTTTAAAACCAAATCTTTGGCTAATAAAATGGGTAATTGAAAAATCAAAGTGCGAGGAAACCAAAGTGAAGAGTTTCTCAAGGAGGAGAGATACCTACAGCCACCTTGCACAACCACGATACACCGTCAGAATTTAGGAAGAACAAGGAGGAAGAACTTGCATAATTTTCCCCAAAGAAAATTCATAATCATACTAAGAGGCAGGTTGTTTAAACTTTCTTAATTATGAGTTTGCTTAAATATATGTAAGATTATAGGATTTTTGGAAAAAAAAAGCGAGGTTTATAAGGTTTTGATTTGAGATAACATCATTTAGGATTATAGAACTCATGGTTAGAATTAAATAGTTTATTTATGATCTTGATGAAAATACCATGTACGATATTGATTCAAACCGATTTCCAATTTCAATCAAACTTATTTAATTGGATGTCTAAATTTGCCCAAACCAAATACCAATTTTATTCAGACCCTAAACATGCATCTACGTGTAAAATCAAATCAATAAATTAAACCATGCGATGATTAAGATGAAAAACACATATTTCAGGAAAAAATCCCCGAAGGCAAAAACCTTTTTATTTCCACTATAATTTGTAAAAAGTCAGTTTACACGGATTACAATCAAAATACAATTGACATACGAAATATCCGCAGGTGTCGGTTTATCATCATCAGCCCAGGAACACCGCAGAACTCCCTATGACACGCAGTCGACCGACCCAATACCTCCTGTAGGTGGAACGTATTGTCAGTCCAGTACCTTCCAACGCACCTAGTATAGAAGTATAAACTCTCAACAAATATGTATTGGGTTCCATAAAACAACTCACACAAAAGTAATTGGGATTTATGAATTCTAAAACAAAACCTTTTAACCCTTTAAATTGTTGGAGAAGAAAACAAACATTCAAATATGTATTATGTTAAAAACAATGTTTATCCACTCCAAAAACTACTAGACTGACACCCAATATATAGAAAAATTGAGGCGGTGACGTGTCATCCTAAAACTCCTATCGTTTGAACGACATACACTTTCATTTGAATGAAACAACATGTCGTTCGAACGAGATACGTTGTCATTTGAACAACTGGGGCGTTGATCCCAAAAATCTTCAGACTTTGATAAAAGTTGGAAACCTTAAAAAGTAAAATTGTATACGGGATTAGAAAACTATTTACAAGAAAACTTTCATAAGAAAATATTTTGATAAAAAACATTTATAAAAAATTCATGAAATATCCCAACACTTTTAATCTAAAATGTAAATGGAACTTAAACATAATTTTACCAAAATTTATCTTGTTGGGAATGAGTGTTGAAGTCCACATTGAAATTCGGATCCGTCTTTTGTAGATGTTAGCTTCCTCAATCCTTGGATGACTTGTAGCGCTATATGACATAATTAATTGTGACGAGCAGTGTCCTTATAAATCTCCCCCTACGTCTATGTCGGTACAAAGTAAAAATATCCGAATTATCAATCTAAAAAAATGACCTATAGAAATATACCCTCCCAAAACCAAATGTGGAAAGATAAAATGACAATTCTTCAAACTTTGCTTCAACAATCAACTTTTGAAAAGTTCAAGCTTTTCTTACAGGGTGTGCAATTCCAAAATCTTCAATTGTACCTACACACATGAGAGAAAGAAAATACCTTGTGACGTATCAAGTTTGAAATGATATAAGCATAAACATGAAAGCATAATTAATTCTCTCCATACTTAAACTCCACCATAAAATCATAATTTGTTCTCCTCCTTTTTATTTGTCCGAAATAGACAAGGAAATGAATAAACCACATAAATCAAATCTTGGTGTCACGGTAAACCAAGGGAGACAAACAATTTTTATTTTTCATACAAAAATGCAAAAATGATGTTAAAAAAAAATCACACCATAAATTTTCACTAAGACAACCAAATAATGAAAACGGAATAAATGGGTGTGAACAAATTCGATAGGAAAATTGACTCAATCATGACATGTGTTCATAATGCATTAGTGTACTCCTAACAAATGAACATCAAAATACTCCTTAGGTGTAAAAATTATTGAATTTAGATGATATCATCTTAATCATATCAACAAATGAAAGTATAAATGATTTCCACACCAATAACATCCAAAACTATGTAATGACTTTCAAGGACATGCAAACCGTATTAAATTCCATCCAAACTCCCTCATTAAAAGATAATGCTTTTTATTTTTCATATGAGGTGGTGAAACTAAAATCTATTTGCCCATTTTTGGCATATATATCTTTTTAGTGCCTTTCAATTTTTTCGGGATCTTTTAAACCTCATTGGACCCTGAATAATTTTCAATTCCTCACTTTTTATGTCCATTTAAACGGTGACTTTATCGCAAAGGAAAAAATTAAATACCTTTCGTAGCCCTTTTACATTTTTCAAAATAAAACACACACTCACAAACGGTTTATATCATGCACCAATTGTTTGTCAAGTTTTATCGCATTTAGTTCCTTGTATAGATAGAATTGAGATGTAAACACTTAACCAATATGTGATAGACAAGAACAAAAGTCAAACAAACCCGTGCATGTGTGAAATAGAGGACAAATGAGTCAATCATGCAGGTAGCAAGACTATATATCATCTTGAAGACTCAAAACTTTGTAAAGCACATAAATGACACAACATATTGTTCCAAAACACTATCAAATAGTCACATGGATATGGAATGATATTGTGACTCGATCGTCCTAGGTGTCCATTCATATACGGTGTAAACAAAATAAAAAACACTTTTTGGAGTTTTCAAAAATTTTATCAAATAAATGAAAATCCTTTTGTATTTTTCGAACACTGTTCAGAATCAACCCAACAGTGCCAAATAATATACCAATATGAACTAGAGGACTGCAAAAAGAAAATTGTGACACCCTGCCTAATTAAATACCGAGCGATCACTCCTTTATTAAATAAAAATCAAGGTGAACAGTTGGTTCATTCTTAGGATCACTGTCGTAAATGAAAATTTTAAAATTTAAACACCCTGATTAATTAATCTAAGTGTCAAAACCATTTAAAACCTTATTTCCAATTTATTAAATCCGATTATAAAACCTTTAACCATTTAAATTTTAAGAGTCACACAATAAGTATAAGAATAAAAAAAATGAACATTTAAGAATTTAACCATCAATAACAAATCCCAACTTTAAAGCACTAAAGGAAAACATCTTGACAGTGATAAATCCCGAAATAAAGATGCTGAAAGTAAAAGAATTACAATCTCTGACAATGCCAACTAAATAATGGAAAAGGGCGACACAGGCCCCTACTGGATAAAATTGAACTAGGAGTAGAGTGAACAATGAGGTCGTCTAATCAATGTCCTGCAACTCCCACAAAAGGTACATCGCGTTCCATCCAAAGAATCCTAAGCATGACGCCCTAAGCATGACTGTAATACATATTTATATATATATATATATATATATATATATATATATGTACACAAGAGAGAAGAGATAACAACAAATGGGTCAGAGCCAGAATATAAAACATTTTTAAAAATAGTTGAGCAAGTATTTAAAATGCTTACCGGCTAATGCAATAGTCATATTAGTATGCGACACTCTCTTGAGAATTCTCACCTCCCATCTAGTGTGCACGTCTACCGTACTAATGAATCCCACATATCTCTCTAACCTATTCTCCATAAGTCTTAACACGTGAAATTAATGTTATGACATTGCCTTTGGAAAAATCTATCTCTTCAAAATTTCTTACGTTGTTTTAGAATAATTTTGTATTGTTATAAAGTTTCTGAATACTTATAGTGAAGCTGATGAATTTCATACTTTACTTAACTACTATTTTACTCAGTAGAAAGTTCTCGTAGAGATACACGTATATATATTAGTTACACATATAATATATATACCAACGGCACCCCACATAAAATCTATGGTGCAAAGTTTCTGTAAATAAGTATATATATACCAATCGCTCATATAATACATATATACTAAGGGCACCCCACATAAAAACTATGGTGCTGGCATACTCTGCAATCCAGTCCCCGTATCACTCATACTAAGGGAAATACAAGTTTGGAATCACTCTCAAACTGTCTTAACACAAACACAAACAATATTGAGGCGAAGCATAGATTCCAAGTCTCTAAAAGGTCAGCACATACCCACGCGTCTCTTAGGATCGTCCAAACTATCGATTCGGTAGCCTGTACCAAAGGATTTCTATCTTCTAGGGTACGAGTCAATATCCCCCATAAAGGTCCCATCGAGATAAGACTATCCCAGCGCGGTAAGCTCAGGGATGACAAGTAGAGCGGGTACGATTTTTACACAGAAATAATATATGTACAATCACACTATCATATATAATATATGTATTCACATCCACATTATTAAATCAGTAGTGCTCACGACCCATAATTATAATTATCCGATTATTACACATTTTACTCAATTTTCTCGTATAACGAACTCATTCCTTTAGTTCTCGTAATTAAGTCATTCTAAGCTCACTTCTCGTCTCACGAAGTATTATCTTTAATCAAGTACAATTTCAATAAGCCCTCACTTACCTTCTACTCCAACTTCCTAGACATTTCGAATAATAAATCAACGCACGAATGATTTCTTCACATTTCAGTTCCACTTAACGGGGTTTATCTTGACAATACTCGTCCTTCTTATGTCCCATTATGTTGTAGCAACCGTAATCAAGATTTATTATGTAAAAAAAATTGGATTAAGCTAACACGAGCAAAAATGCAGTTTTCCAGGAGGGGTCGATCGATCTATAGAAGGAGGTCGATCGATCAAACCGTCGATCGATCGATGCTCTGGGCTCGATCGATCGATCAAACAGGTATGGCAAAATCTGTCGAATACCAGTTACGATTTCTATCATCCAAACTCATCAAATTCCAAACTTCTAACTCCCAAACTCCTAGAAATTGATACCAGAAACATAATAAACCCAAATGAGTAATAATCTACATAAGGCATGCGAGTTTTCATCAAGAATCATGGGTTAAAAGGGCCAAACCCTATATAATTCTCATGAACCCTAATATTTTCTTTGTCTTATTTTCTTTCATTCATTTTCCAAATTTTCTATCACAAATACCATGGAAATTCGTGGTTCAACCTCTACGTGTTAAATGGATTTCCAAAAATATGATCTCTATCTCTACAACATGCAATTTTTGTCTCCAATTAACATTTTTCTTCAAGAACACTAATTCTAATCAACCTTAGACTAATATAAAAGGATGAATTAACTTGATTAAAGAAATATATATAATTGCCTGGAAATTTCTTCTTCGATTTGTGGAAGAAAAAGGTGTGGTTGTGATCCCCTTCGCGCGATCTACGATTTGGCGGTGACGGCGGTGCAACCGGAGGAGTTCTTGGCCTAGAACCCTTGGAAAGCTCCTCCCTTTCCTCTCCAATGACCGTCATTAGTTTTTGATTGTGTTAACCCTATAAGATAAAACTTAACCTCTGATATAACCCTTGCAAATTCGTGGGTTTAATTACCCATAATTATGAAATGTCCAAAACGCCCTCTCGGGGTACTAATTAGGCCTAAAAATGCCCCGAGACCCAAACTAAACCGCCGGGTATACTTTTCTTACTATCTCGACCCTTTCGGACACTTTGACGCGCTCAAAATGACCATATGAGCAACTTATAATTTATTCACTTTTTATAATAATAATTTAGACTGACACGACACAGGCGCGTCCCGGCCTAAATTTCCATAATTGCGATTTTATTCGCACGTGATAATTTTATAAAATAAATCTCATATATTACTATACTCATCCAGTAACATTCAACAAATTTCAATAATTACTAACTCTCGTCACGCTAGTAAATATTTAAAACAACATTCCGAATTAAAATTAAATTAATTTATCTCAATTAAATTTAATAAATCCCTAAATTTAAAAGCCATAAAAATACGGGGTATTACATACTTCCCCCTAATAACAGAATTTCGCCCCGAAATTCGGAAAATAAGGCTTACCTGATAGAAAAATTCTGGATATCCTTTCAGTACACAAACTATCTACATAGTAAGGCGTTTAGGCAATATAACCCCTTCCTCACAGCAAGCTTGATTAACACTCATTGGAGACACTTCACATGGTGCTCCCAACTGACAACATTCGCATAGGTCACGCCTATACATTATAAATTTCCATTATCTCACTATCATTGGGAGGCCTTACCTCACTACATGCCAACTACTCGAATTTATTCATATACAAAACTCCCATTCTGTGAAAACCATAGGAACATTTGACCACTCTTGTTCGCCTAAAACAGTCGTGGAATTCCACCATAGTTATCGGATTATTCTCAACCGATCCAAAATTTTGATTTTCCACTCACCTCTAAACATATGGAAGGAGAATAGTCTATTTTCTTTCATACCAAAACCTTAACGAATGCTTCTACAGAGCATTCCTGAAATCATCGTACCAAGATTCCAAATTTTCCTTAGCATGGCTCCACTAATCTTTAATCACCGTGCACTTATTCCCTGGGTAAGGGTGATAAATCCTACTTGAAACGAAACATTCTCTTCGTTGGTTCCTGAAATCCCATATCAAAGGTGGGATTCACAAATCTCATCCCGATTCAGAAATTAATACTGTGTCGTACCATTACTGGCGCGATCCTTCCTTTCAAAGGAAGTCTAGGGCATACTAGTTAATATTTTAAACCACCCCAAAGGAATATCAATCACTTCCTTCTCGGGCGACTTAAATCACATGTCCAAATGAACCCTTGATTGTGTTTTGAGGATGGTAACCCATCCAAGAACATTATCGACCTCTTCCAATTTCAGGAATTGTTGATAAACACAAAATTCTCTAGTTGGTTCTCCTCTTCCAACCGAACCTTACCTATGGGCGGTGCATGTAGAGACTACTCACTACGTCCTGCTAAACATCGATTTTTCCTTAAACTGTCTCATATTAAGTGACACATAATACTCCCCTTCCTTCTTCGGTGTATGTCGAAAGTTTCGACCTATGCTCTTTCCTCCACGATGCGCACTTCTGGATCTTTTATTTCATACTAACATCATCACTCTTTGTATGCGCAAGTCGCTCTCACACTTGACTAATAACAACTCCGCACCGAGTGTTCTTCATAATAATTAAATTCTACTCTATTCAAGGAATACTCCTTATTAAATGGCTTCCCACAGACTTCCAATCAAATTAGGGTGTGCTACTCATCTATAGAACTAACTAAATCCAACAAGATATAAGGAATAGGGCATTCAAATTCCCTGACAACAAAAGGGGAACAATAAATTTCAAACTTCTTCAGATAAGTACAACAATTTTCCCAAATAGGTACAACAACGAAAATGAATCACTAACGCTCCATTCATCAAAATAAATACAAGTCATCTCTTTTGTATAATAAAGTTATTTCCACATAATCCATGCTAAAAATCGTTCCAACTCTTTATTCACCTTGTGTTCTGAACGCGGTTACGGCGTTTGGTTACTCTCAATCACCCTAGAAATAAAAATTTTAAATCCTCTTCATCATCATCCCACCCCTTAACTCATGGTGATAAAAAAAAAACTTTCAATGCCATCTTACCACACAATCCGGCTCCAGTGTCTTTAAATCAAAATTCAACTTCCAACTTAAATATGTATTTACTTGATCCCATTTCAACCTGGGTACCAAACTCATGGAATAATGACCAAACGTCTCCTTATTTCCAACCTTACGCTAAGTTTCATGCGTGGGATGTCTCGCAAAGAGAAATCATAACAAGGAACCCCCCGATACACTACTACCTAGCATTGTTAGTTATTGAAATCCGTTAGGTCCTCCGTCCATATCATGTACCCCTTTATTTCTTCTCTTGACGGAAAAATTACAATTCCTCCCGTAATTACACTTATTAAAGAACATTTCACCAATTTCACTATCGTTCAGTATTGGTTGGTGATAATTGCATTCCATAAACCTCGAATACATACAATTGGAATTCTCATAATTCCTTTCCCTAATAATAGGGGTATAACTCTTAATTCTCACATCTCTAGAGGATAGATAAAACAATGCACTCTTCCTATCACCAAGTCCTGAGTGCTCAACATAATACTGAGTCAAATATTTTCTCTCAACAGTAAACTCGATACATACTGAATCATACTGACAGATTCTATACATACATTGGCATCGAATATCTCGAGCCCAATATCCCCTCCGAAGTCTCTAGGATAGATAATATAAGTGAGAGTCCGACCTTCTTGCAGGTGAAGCCTCGCCAGAACAAAAGTATGTTGCACTAATGCAACCACTCTGATAGCCTTGCAATAAATGCACACTATCGTACTAACCATTTCTATAACATTTTATAAAAGATAATATCATACTCGCATATATATCACTACAACGAGTAACCTCAATAAAGTACATAACACTGTTAATATACTCATTCATCCTTTGCGGATAACATTAAAGAAAAATCCCGCTACGTTAGGGAAAAATATTCACATAATAATAAAGTTTATAATTATATGCATTAAAGTCATCTCACATGCTAATCTAGCAATGAACAAAATATAGTGACTCACTCGTGTCACAAAAACACGCCTCATCCTCTGAGGATACAACTTATACTTCCACCTTGGCAATTGTCTTCACTGCACAAATGGTTTTCGGACGAAACACATCTACTCAAACCAAACAAAACTACTTTAATCGTTGTCTTTTACTAGGCACCGTATTCATGTCCCTTTACTCACTTCGGAACATATTATCGCGAGCGATCTCACTCCGCACAAAATACCTCAACACATAATCCACTTATTACCTGTCTTACTAACAAGGTTAGGATTGTCCTTCTCTCGGACTTTAGTAGACTCGATTTTTGTTGGCTACCCCGATTATACCCTTAGCCTTTTAAGCCCTAAAGAACATGTCACTATCTATAATAGTCCTTACTGAATTTACCATTACTTGGTAAGAATTAAACTATCCGAATCATTTAAATGGGTCCCCTGATGTGTATCAACATCCCTTTGTGGTGCTACACCACCACCGTTGTATTTAGTCTTATTCTCGACTAAATTCTTTGATTCTTTTAGCTTCCCCCACAAAGAAGCGTTATCATATATATTGACAAAATGCAGCCTTGTCAACCTCTGAATCGGCCATCCATTAGCATTTCCTCTTTAAGTGTTATCAACTATTATTATTAGTCGATCTCCTACTCGGAGTCGTTTCCTCCACTTGTATCTACAGTTCCTGATACAAAATTTTACTAACGATTAAGATTCATATTCACAATTGGACCTCTGTCACGCCCTCCTGCGATGAGTTCAGGTCAACGTTCACTTCAAATCCTTAACAGCTGAGGAAGGAACGTACTGTCAACACAGTGCCTAAGGTTATCTTATAGACATAGCATTCCACTTCTAAATTGGTGGTTTACTCCCATCATCATAACTTCTTTTCGACAACCAAGAAAATTTTCTCTAAATTTTCACTTTCAGTTTGCCACACTCCGTCCTATATCTAAATCTTTGGATACTTTACCTCCTTTGGTAAACACACACAATTCCTTCATTTCTAGCATTTCCCATTGACAGTTCTCTACACGTTTTGTAATACGTTGGGTGAGTTTACTCTCGCACCTCATTTGACTATAGAAGCATTTGGAAATCATTATTGTGCCTTAGTCTCCTTTCTAGTCTTAGCTTCTCGTTCCCTAATGGAGGTGACCTCGACTACGGTCAGCATCCTCGAATATATTTTACCACCTCAACTGAGCCCTGCCTCCTGATGTCCGCTCAACGGTCCTCTTTTGACATACGTCATCGTTCGGCCCACGTACATATCTAAACGAAATTAAAATTCACTAATGTATATACGTCATAGCAGGAGAACAAAATTTCATCAAAGAAATCGACCATCCTAAGCATAGGGCTCTATATCGAACAAAGTAACGCTGAAAGCATAATGAGTTGCATAGATCCTAAAGGACACTAGAACCCGATGCTCTGATACCACCTGTGACACCCCGCCTAATTAAATACCGAGCGATCACTCCTTTATTAAATTAAAATCAAGGTGAATAGTTGGTTCATTCTTAGCATCAATGTCGCAAATGAAAATTTTAAAATTTAAACACCCTGATTAATTAAGCTAAGTGTCAAAACCATTTAAAACCTTATTTCCAATTTATTAAATCCGATTATAAAACCATTAACCATCTACATTTTAAGAGTCACACAATAAGTATAAGAAAAAAAAATGAACATTTAAGAATTTAACCATCAATAACAAATCCCAACTTTAAAGCACTAAAGAGAAACATCCTTACAGTGATAAATCCCGAAATAAAGATGCTGAAAGTAAAAGAATTACAATCTCTGACAATGCCAACTAAATAATGGAAAAGGGCGACACATGCTCCCACTGGATAAAACTGAACTAGAAGTAGAGTCAACAATGAGGTCGTCTAATCAATGGCCTGCAACTCCCATAAAAGCTATAGTGCGCTCTGTCCAAAGAACCCTAAGCATGACGTCCCTGTGGCTGGGAACCTGTAATACATATATATATAGACACAAGAGAGAAGAGATAACAGTAAACGGGTCAGAGCCCGAATATAAACCAGTTTTAAAAATAGTTTAGCAAGTATTTAAAATGGTTACCGGCTGATGCAACAGTTATATTAGTATGCGACACTCTCTGGAGAATTCTCACCTCTCATCTAGTGTGCACGTCTACCGTACTAATGAATCCCATATATCTCTCTAACCTATTCTCCATAAGTCTTAACACGTGAAATTAATGTTATGACTTTCCCTTTTGAAAAATCTATCTCTTCAAGATTTCTTATGTTGTTTTAGAATAATTTTGTATTGTTATAACGTTTCCGAATACTTATAGTGAAGTTGATGAATTTCATACTTTACTGAACTACTATTTTACTCAGTAGAAAGTTCTCATATAGATACACATATATATATTAGTTACACATATAATATATATACCAACGACACCCCACATAAAATCTATGGTGCAAAGTTTCTATAAATAAGTATATATATACCAATCGCTCATATAATACATATATACTAAGGGCACCCCACATAAAAACTATGGTGCTGGCATACTCTGCTATCTAGACCCCGTATCACTCGTACTAAGGGAAATACAAGTTCGGAATAACTCTCGAACTGTATTAACACAAACACAAACAATATTGAGGCAAAGCATAGATTCCAGGTCTCTAAGAGGTCAGCACATACCCACGCATCTCTTTGGATCGACTGAACTATCGATTCAATAGCCTGTACCAAAGGATTTCTATCTTCTAGGGTACGAGTCAATATCCCCCATAAAGGTACCATCGAGATAAGACTGTCCCAGTGCGGTAACCTCAGGGATAACAAGTAGCGCGGGTACGATTTTTACATAGAAATAATATATGTACAATCACACTGTCATATATAATATATGTATTCACATCCACATTATTAAATCAGTCGTGCTCACGACCCATAATTATAATTATCCAATTATTACACATTTTACTCAATTTTCTCGTATAATGGGCTCATTCCTTTAATTCTTGTACTTAAGTCATTCTAAACTTAATTCTCGTCTTACGAAGTATTATCTTTAATCAAGTACAATTTCAGTATGCCCTCACTTACCTTCTACTCCAACTTCCTAGACATTTCGAATGATAAATCAATGCACGAATGATTTGTTATGCATAAATGTCTCCCCATTCACCCCTTTATTTCCCTTTACATTATAGTTCCACTTAACGGGGTTTATCTTGACCCTAATGGTCCTTCTTAAGTCCCATTATGTTCTAGCAACACTAATCAAGATTTATTACGTAAAAAAAAATTGGATTAAGCTAACACGAGCAAAAATGCAGTTTTCCAAGAGGGTTCGATCGATCGATAGAAGGAGGTCGCTCGATCGAACCGTCGATCGATCGATGCTCTGGGCTCGACCGATCGATCAAACAGGTATGGCGAAATCTGCAGAATACCAGTTATGGGTTCTATCATCCAAACTCATCAAATTCCAAACTTTTAACTCCCAAACTCCCAGAAATTGATACCACAAACATAATAAACCCAAATGAGTAATAATCTACGTAAGGCATGCGAGTATTCATCAAGAATAATGGGTTAAAAGGGCCAAACTCTATATAATTCTCATGAACCCTAATCTTTTCTTTATCTTAGTTTCTTTCATTCTTTTTCGAGATTTTATATCACTAATACCATGGAAATTTGTGGTTCAACCTATACATGTGAAATGGATTTCCAGAAATATGATCTCTCTCTCTACAACATGCAATCTTTGTCTCCAATTAACGTTTCTCTTCAAGAACACTAATTCTAATCAACCTTAGACTAATATAAAAGGATGAATTAACTTGATTAAAGAAAGATAGATGCTTTCCTGGAAATTTAGTCTCTGATTTGTGGAAGAAAAAGGTGTGGTTGTGATCCCCCTCGCGCGACCTACGATTTGGCGGTGACGGTGGTGCAACCGGAGGAGTTCTTAGCCTATAACCCTTGGAAAGCTCCTCCCCTTCCTCTCCAATGGCCGTCATTATTTTTTGATTGTGTTAACCCTAGAAGATAACACTTAACATCTGATATAACCCTTGCAAATTCGTGGGTTTAATTACCCATAATTACGAAATGTCCAAAACGCCCTCCCGGGGTACTAATTAGGCCTAAAAACGCTCCGAGACCCAAACTAAACCCCCAGGTACACTTTTCTGACTATCTCGACCCTTCTAGACACTTTGACGCACTCAAAATGACCATGTGAGCAACTTATAATTTATTCAATTTTTATAATAATAATTTAGTCCCGACACGACACAGGCGCATCCCGACCTAAATTTCCATAATTGCCATTTTATTCACACGTGACAGTTTTATGAAATAAATCTCATATATTACTATACTCATCCAGTAACATTCAACAAATTTCAATAATTACTAACTCTCGTCACGCTAGTAAATATTAAAAAAAACATTCCGGATTAAAATTAAATTAATTTATCTCAATTAAATTTAATAAATCCCTAAATTTAAAAGCCATAAAGATACGGGGTATTATAAAAATATCCAGGGGTCCCTCGATCGAATGATAATGCTTATCGCGAGAAGAAGCTTCGCATGACTTCATAACTCACTCGAACAAAAACTTTTCTCATTTAAACGACAAAACAAATTTTCACAGTTTACCTAGAATCTCATGTAGTTTTGTCAAGTGAAATAATTTCATGAAAATAGTTCCTGGAATGGGCCAACAGATCCAAAACAGTGCTAAAACAGAAGTAAAAATAAGAAAACAATGTAAACTACAAAATGATACATACTACCAATTGGTAAAAAGTTTCATCATGTAAATCATTTTATGTTAGCAAAAGTGTAGACATCATCTAGTAGGTGTGGTGGAGTTTTGCAAACATGGTGACATCTTTTGAAACAACTCCATCAAGTCATATGATGTCTTGACCAAAAACATTACCTGCTCTCGAATATGTGTAAACTCTCAATCATTATGTGCAACCAAATTATCATGGGTGGGTTTGGTGTGCGAACATGTGTAGTAGCAAAGCATGACACATTACCCAACTTAAAACAAAACTCCCCAAGCTGCCCTTTTTTCTTGCAGTGTGTGCAAACATAAACTGGCCTAGGTAAAACTCTCTCAAAATATCTCCTACGATCTCTCCTAATAGGTACGGGATGCCTAGGTGGGTTGGGTCAAGAGTCATGTGGATCTAACACTAACGTAGGAACCGGCTTGGGGGAAACAAAATAAGTGGATGCACCAACATGACTTATTCCTGTTACCTCACCACTACCCAAGATGGGATTGAGAAGATTATTTTCATCCTTCTTATATGAATTCTCCAAAGGGACTTTGACCTCGTGGGCATGTTCGAGATCTCCCTGGAGTTGGGATACACATGTCATTAGACTAGACACTGTGTCGGTCAAATCACACTTTTTCCTCCTTAAACCTTCTTTATCTCTCTCCAAATCTAGAACCCGATGAACTAAATATGGATTATACTTGTTTGTTTTCAAGGTCTCGGTGTGCAAATATCTAAAAGATTTTGGAGCTCACTTTCATCTCCACTTTCAAACTTCCTCTCATTCCCACAATAAACACTCGACCCATCATCGTCACTCTCGTTAACACAATCATCGTGGGACCAATTGGGTGTGCTCACATGACTAAAAAAATCTACATACATCCCATGTTCTAAACCTTTATCGTACTCAAATCCCTCACTATTACTAAGAGTAGCAGGCATGGCTACATTCTTCCCTTTTCTCCTTAGCCTAGTAGGATTCTCAAATGCTTTATGTCCTTTGCCTTTACACTCAAAAAAAGTCATATCATCTAAATCTTCCTCACTCTCGTCATTTTTATCACCCTCTCTCTTTTTTCACAACCCTCTTTGGCCAATTCTTTCTTTTTATTTTTCTCATAAGAGTTTTTATTTGAAAATTGTTTTTGTTAATTTTGATAAACATTTTAAAACTTTTCGCAAACAAGGCCACTTCGTCAATACTAAACTCTCCCTCAAAATGAGACTCATAAACTCACTATTTATTTTTCTTCTTAACTTGAGTCTTTAAAGTAATGCTTTTATCCTTAGCCTTAATGGTTTGGGGAAATATGTCAATCTCATAAGTTTGTAGGTCTCTTACAGGCTCTTCTAACTTAAGGGAATTTAACTTTCTTGGCAAATTCAGAACAGTGGCTTTACGAACACAATGTTTTGGGAGAGATCTAAAAATCTTTTTAATGACATGTGTAAGGACACAAATTTCCAATCGAGTCTTAATGTAGTGTAGGCACAATTTCGGACAAAAACATTTGAGTCATATGATATGTTCAATTTTATCCATTCAATCCTATGACGTGTTAGTTGAAGACGTAGCAGCCGGGAGTATAAAGATTCATCAAATTCCGAGTTTATTTTTCCTCGTTTCTATGTCAACAACATTTGTTCCGTTTACTTCTAAGGTATGAATGCATTGCATATTTATATAGGAGCTTGGAACAATTAGTATTGGGTGTAAGTTTTGTTTAAACTGTTGTTTATTTTCATAAGGTTTCTTTAAAACTTTAAAATAAAGTTTCTGGGAAAAAATCGAATTTTTAAGCTTTCTGGATTTTCGTTTGAAATTATCATTCGAACGAGTTTGTCGTTCGAATGAGAATTTCGTTCGAACGAGGCTTGCTAATGACTTGCCATTAGAACTTCGTTCGATATTGTCGTTTGAATGAGTTGTTTAGTTCAAATGAGAATGTTGTTCAAACGATATTAGCAACTATATTTCCCATCAGGCCACTAGAACTTCATTAAAAGGGTCGTTCGGACGAGACTTCGTTTGAACGAAAATCTCGTTCGAATGAGATTTTTGGCGGGAAATTTAATTGGTAGTTTTGTGCAGTTTTTCACCTCTATCCCACTACTTTTTCCCCATTAACTTTTGATCGACTTAATATGTGCAGGAATCAACCTTTTCAAACCAACTTTTTCACTATCCTCCATCTCCTAGAGAGATTTTTAGAGAGTTCAACTTCCAATGAAAAAGTTCATGTTTTGAGTGTTCATTTTTTAAGAAAACTTCCTTAAACACTTACACCCATATTGTTTATTCCAATTTTCAATATATGTATCATTGCTTGTTGTGTTTAACACCGGTTTTTTCTCTACCAAGTTGAAAAGAATTTTGTGTTTGCTTATAAATCCCACAAAGAAGAAGTCTCGTGTTTGGCTGCGGCATTCTCACATGGTGAAAGGCACCATGTGTGGTTGATGGTTGTTCCTAAAGCCTCATTGGTGAATTCCAAGGTTCCGGTGGAATCAGAGATTGTCGGCTAGGTAGAGGTAGTTACAAGAAGACGCGTCGGGGCTTGAAGGAGTCGAGTCAAGTGTTGTAAGTCATCTTGCTGGTAATTGTAAATTCCATACTTAGTGGACTTAAGTCTAGGGCCGTCCGAGGTTTTTTCCCGTTGTGGGTTTATCCTCGTACATCGCGGTGTAGTGATTTATTTCTTTATTTTATCTTTTGCATAATTCACCTTAGATTCATGCTTAGGTAAAAAGATAAAATTATTTTAAGTCACTACTTACTTAATTTGGTGCAAAATTAATTTGGGTAATGTTTAATTAATTTAGTTCAAATCATTTACTATAATTTTTTAAAATTTGGTTGGCCTAAATTTGCAAAAATAGATTAATTATTTTGTTAAGTAAATTTCTAGGACTGGAGTTAAATTAATTTGGTTTAAGTGAAATTAAAATATGTGGGGATTTAATCTTATTTTCACTTGGTTTAATTTTAATTTGAAAGAAATTAAAATTTTGTGTGTACTTGTTTTTGTGAACAATCTCACTTCCACATCTCTAAAAGGAAAATGAAATTACTTTTTATGTATAATTTTAAAAATTAGGGGTACTCACGTTTTTAACACGCGTGTTATCAATTGGCTCACCTAAATAAAAACTTGAGTTAATAATGTCCGACAAATGTGAATAAAACTCATCAAAACATTCGAACTTAGACATGGTGATTGTCTCAAATTGGGTGGTCAAAATTTGTAACTTTGATTCTTTAACTGTGTTCGTATCCTCATGTGTCAATAGGAGGACATCCCACGCCTCTTTAGACGTGGTGGATGTCATAATTTGGCAGAAATTTTCAGGAGTGACCGCTACAGAAATAGCACTCAAACCTCGAGAATTAAAATTCAAAATTTTAAAATCATTTATAGTCTAATTTGACACAAGTTTCAAAGAGGTGATATTATTAGTAGTGACAGTGGGAGGATTCCACCCTCTTTCAGAAAGACACTAAAAACGTTCGTCAATGGCTATTAATTGCAATTTCATACGGGCTTTCCAAAGGGCATAATTGGACCCGTAAAAAATAGGCATTCAATTATATAAGTGATCCATCAAAAAGTTGCGATTTTTCACAAAACATATTTTTAAAAAAATAATATCACACAATTTATGCAGAAAATAGGAATACGCGATAAATTAGCGCAACCTGTTCCAATACCTATTTGAAAATGCCGTGTGGGATATTGGTTCAAAACGATTTGCAATTTCAATCAAATTATTTAATTGGATGTATAAATTTTCTGAAACCGAATACCAATTTTATTTAGCCCCTAAACATGCATCTACGTGTCGAATCAAATCAATAAATTAAATCATGCGACGATTAAGCTGACAAAAACAAATTTCGGGAAAAAAATTCAAGAAAGGGCAAAACCATTTTTGTTTCAACTATAATTTGTAAAAGTCAATTTAAACGGATTGTAATGAAAATACAATTAACATAAGAAATACCCGGATGTGTCAGTTCGTGAGATGTCAGCCCATGAACACTGTAACAATCACTATGACACACAGTCGATCAACACAGTGCCTCTCACAGGTGGCACCTATTGTCAGCCCAGTACCTTCCAAGGCACCTAGTGTAGCGGCATAAACTCCTAACAGATATGTCTTGGGTTCCACAAAACAACTAACGGAAAAGTAATTGGGAATTTTGAATTGTAAAACAAAGGTTTTGAACCCTTTAAATTGTTAGAGAAGAAAACAAACACTCAAATATGTATTATGTTAAAAATAGTGTTTCTCCATGTCAAAAACTAGTAGTCTGACACCCAATATACAGCAAAATTTAGGTGGTGATGTGTAACCCTAAAACTCCTGTAGTTCAAGCGACATATACTGTCGTTTTAACAAAACAACATACCATTCGAACAAGATATGCTGGCATTTGAACGACTGAGGCGGTGATCCGAAAAATCTTCAAACTCTGTTAAAAGTTGGAAACCTCAAAAAGTAAAACTATATATGGGATTAGAAAACTTTTTACAAAAAAACTTTCTTAAGAATTTTTTTGATAAAATCACTTATAAAAAAATCATAAAATATCCCAACACTTTTAATATGAAATGTAAATGGAACTTAAAAATAATTTTAAAAAAATTTATCTTATTGGGCAGGAGTGTTGAAGTCCACTTTGAAATTCGGATCCGTCTTTTGTAGATGTTAGATTCCTCAACCCTTCGACGACTTGTAGAGGTATATGAAACAATTAATTGTGACAAACAATGTCATTATACTTGAAATGTGAGAAAAGCATGTGATTAAATTGGAGATTTAACTATCCAATTAGAAGTGAAATGAACTCATACGAAATCGAAAGTCAAATGCATTTAAAATCATTTTAGAAAAAGGATGAACATTATACGATAATTTTAAGAATGGTTTAAGAGGAAATTGGTAGTGTGCTCCTATGTTCTTATATAAAATCATGTTCTGAACAACTATTTAGTTTAAAGTGTTTTCAAAATCGGATTAAAAAAGCCTCAAATCGTGATTTTATATTTCTGGGGAGAATATAACTTTATCGATAAAAATGATTATTGGGAATTAAAATATAATTCGGGCTTGTTATAATGATTCCGGGTTTTGGACCATTATCTACGGGTTGAGGGTAGAAACTAAAATAATTAATCAAAATATTTTTATCCTTTCGATTAACAAGAGATGTTAGGAATAATGAAAAATGGGAATAAAATGTAAATTATTAGTTTATGGGATAAACTTGAAATATACTCTATGTATGTATATGATGAGTGCATGCATATATTATGTTTATTGTGATATTATGGGTAATGAAAATACCTACGCTGCTCGCTATCACGGGAGGTTTCGCGTCATGGGCGGTCTTATCCTGATGAGCAATTTTTAGGGATTTTAGAGTCGTACCTTAGAACATAAAACTTAGGGATGATCACTATTTGTGTGAAGAATGGTGTGAATGGTCATTTGAGTGCATTAGGTATGTATGTATTCCAAAGGTCTAGAACTATGTTCGCCTCCAACTTGTGTGAATTGTATTTATGGTTCAAGAGTGATTCTAAACCTGTAGTCTTTTTATTTAGTACGTGATGTACCAGGCCTTGATAGAAGAGTATGCATGCACCGCAACACAACCTAGGGGTGTCATGTTAGTTTATATATATGATGAGAGCAATACATATATAAAAACTTATGAATTATTCTAATGTGTGTGCTTATGTAGATGAGAGAGATAGTCACATATAAAATAACCTACGTATGTGGAAACTTAATCTCTAATGGGAAAGTAATTATTGACAAAATGATACGGGTGATGCGATAATATATAATATGAAAAATGCGGTTGGTACAACGAATTACTTTGTGTAGAGATATATATGGTTCGGACTAGTTAGGAAGGGAAGTCTAACTAGGACAGGTTATAAAGATTTGTTAGGTGTGCACATTAGTTGAGAGGTGAGGATCTCAAGTTAGGGCACATAAACCTAACATGCATTTAGTATCTACTAATTTTTCATTTTAAACACTTGATAAAATTTTCAAATGTTTTCTTGGGATCTGACCCATTTTTCTCCAAACCTATATTTTTGTAAAAACATTTTAGGAGCCCAATCATAAATATGTCAGACCATGGAGTTCATATCATTTGACGTGTTGCAGCTGCACTGGAAGTTGCGGAATCTTAGTAGTAGACACCTCCACACTTATAATTTCCTTCTTATGAGACTCTTATTTCCATCGGGCATGTAGCCCATTCTTATATAGATATTATTCAGAGATAGTGGATTTACATCTTTATTTTTTCGTGGATTAGACTAGCTTTTTTTTTTCAAATTACTGTATTTGTGATTTCGATTGGTAGTGTTTATTTTAGTCACAATTATTCATTATGTCACTTTATTCTCTATGACTTTTGTTATTGAATAGTTAATGTTTAAATAATTTTTTTTTGTCGATTGTTAAAATAAAAAGAAATTAACATCAAAATTTTGAATTTTAGGTGGTTAGTGAATATTAAAAAGTTTTTGACACTAATGCTAGGAATGAACAAAATGATAGACCGGTTTAAATTTAATAAAGGACCGATCACCTGGTATTTAGTTAGGCGGGGTGTTATAGATGGTATTAGAGCATTAGGTTCTAGTTTCCTCGGGATCTGTGTAGCTTAGTACGATTCAGTGTATCATTATTTGATATATAGCCCTCTGATAGGATTGTTTCATTCATCTTTGAATACATGTTTATTTACTCTTTCTACAAACTATTGTTGATGTGATCCATATACGAGTTCAGTTGGGCTTTGTACACCGAACAATATAGGACGACCAGTGAGGGCCATTAGAAAAACTACAGGATGAGAGGCTCGAAAGAAGCCATAGAGTATTTT
The DNA here is from genome assembly GCA_949130495.1 of Sambucus nigra. NCBI lineage: Eukaryota > Viridiplantae > Streptophyta > Magnoliopsida > Dipsacales > Adoxaceae > Sambucus > Sambucus nigra. The sequence goes on along the minus strand of OX422221.1, from coordinate 527,518,123 downwards.
GGGAACAATGATTGTGATAGATGTCACCCTGATTACGGTTCACACATATGATAATATGATAATTATTTTGGAGTAGTAGTCTCCCCAAGCAATGTCATAGATAAGGTGGTGCAAATTCAGACTCACCCAGCATAGTCGATAAGGGAGAGTAGGAGGGGCTCTTTCGAAGAGCCATCTCTAATGATTCGGGTAATAGAGAGGTGATGGAATATGGTGGAGTGTAGTGGAACCCAGGATTTAAATTTTTGTTTAAATCTTTGCTCGTAGGAGCAGTATTGTCGTGGAAGGATATGGTCACCTCGGGGGTAGATAAGAAATTAATCAAATAATTGTGGGAGCGGTTTAACCGCAATTTAGTTCATCTACTATTCAGACAAAGATGCAAATAAAGTTTCTGGACTTATTATAGGAGGGGCGAACAGGGGTCGATTTTGATGAAGAATTTATTTTTTTAAGTCAACTCCATACCCGGGGAGGTAAGTAGTGGAGATGAAGGTTCTTAAAGGTGATGATGGGCTCACGACTAGGAGTCGCCAATATTTATGGGAAATTAGTCATGGATGACTTAAGCACATGACCTGAATGACGTACTTTTACAATGTTTATATTAATGCTTCCATGAGAAGGGAGCCAAGAGGGATGGAGAGCACAATCAGAATGACAAAACTATAGGTAATTGGTGACAGTAATGCACCATATAGGGATGCCTAGTAGGGGATCAATTTAAAGGATGTAGATCAAAAAAATTCCTATCAAGTGACGATGGATTCAATAAAGGCCACCATGGACAATAGTGTGTTCCACAGGGCCAGCAAGCCAAAGGAATAATGGGAGTAGCAATCGAGGCCAAGACTACCAGGTTCGAGAGAAGAAAAATCCTGATACGACCAATCGGGCAAGATATTGGGGAATGGCACCAAGAGGTGTCCTATGTTTGGAGCGTAGGCCCACACGTATCGAACTTGTCCACAACGAGTTAGGGGACAGGATCGGGATTCCCAACAGGGGCAATAGTTATAAAAGTTTTTGGATCGATTTGGACGAGAGTGTTATGTCTAGGAAGAATTTGAACCGCCAGTGCTATTGCTAATTAAAGGTTTGAGTTTATTAGATACGGTAAATGGTGTATGTTTTTTACATGAGTGAGTCACAGTATTTCGTTAGCACTAGATTCATGCGTGACAAGGGTTTAATGGGTGTAGCGTTAGTGTTACTAGTGTGTATACATATTTACAATTGCATTGTGGGGCTCTTTTGGATTCCATGCGCTGGGGAGTGGGTGGGACACTGAGAGAAAATATTTTAGTGGGTTAACTTGTTTCGAGAGATGGTATTCATGTATAACGTTATTTTGGGTATAGTTTGGTTAGCGACAAGTTGAGCGATGGAGGGTTGTTACAGCAAAGCTATTGTGTTCACTATTTGAGGGAAGGATATGTTGTATAGCGATGTGTCACCTGGAAAAAGTTTAAGCTCGCGTTCATATTATATTTTGGAGGAGACTTCAGAGGTCATATCTGTCTTGTTATATTTGATCCCAGTGTATAGGGACTATACTGATCTGATTTGGGGATTTTAAGTTAACTGTAGAGCGGAGAAATTTAGCTTGTTATCGACATGGCACGGGAAAACTAGTGATAATGAGAGAGCCATTTTGTATAATTCTTTTAGTGATGTGGGAGTGGACGGTTAGACTTGTACATCCAGGCATAGAATTTTGAATGTTCTGATCATGTGTGTAGGACCTACGGATCTCGATGACCGATAATTCTAGGTAGTAGTGTATCGAGGGAGGGGTACTTGTTTGGGTTTATCTTTTAAGACGTCCCACTTATGAATCCTAGCGAATGTTAGGAGTTGAGAGACGTGTTGGTAACTAGGGAATGAGTTACCACTTTAGTTATTACTAATGTATATGGGTGAAAGCATGATTTGGGAGCTATTCTATGATGTAAGACCTGTAGGTTCGAGTGGTGCTGTGTGAGGAGCACTGGGGAAAACATTTTTCACCACTAGTAGATGGGTGGGGAAGTCTCGAGAGGAATTAAATAACTTTAGTAGTGTAACTGAGGTTTCCTATACAGTATAGCCACATTTAGAATGCGAGGTCAGACTTAAGATAAGTATGTTATGTGTGGAACATTAGAAATGAGTGTGTAGTTGCGCACGTGATATAGGGTGTATAGGCACCCATGTTAATTTCACTTTTGGTATCGTCTATGATAAGGAGACTTAGAAAAATGTTGTAAATTTATCTGAGGGACAGTCAGAAAAACAAGTGGAAATGTAGGAGAGGCTGAACTTCGTTCTAAGAAAGGAGATAGTTTGATTGTGTGTGTGTCATACGGAAACTCCCACAATAGAAGTGAGTTGAAAGATAAGTTAAAATACATTGGGACCAAATGAATTCTCAACCAGTAGAATGCGTAGAGTGGTTCATGCATAGATAGGTCGGTAAAATTCTAATAGATGGAAAAGGTCCTAAGAAGTGCGTAGCTTTGGAGCAAACACACAGGCCATTTTTTTTATATAGAAGAAAAATGAGAGTGGTTGAGTGAGACATAATGAAGTTTCCTCCAAGTGCGCAACTCATAAAAGTAAATGGTTTGTCTGATACTACCGACCCGAATGTTGTGATATATTGAAAGTTTCAGGGACTGGATGGATATGCAGATTGATAAAGTTCAATATTGGATTATCAAAATCACAGGTAGTCAGTATTTCTTTAGGTTGTAACGTGAATTTTCCATGGAAAAAATAATCGTTATACTATCGGAAGGTTGTGTTATACTATCGGAAGGTGTGCCCATCAATTTATTAAAAAAAATGAACCGGCCCAAGGTGTCATCCAATACTGTTGTAAATCAGGATGATACCTTTGAGTCCCACCTTGAATAGGGAATATCAGGAGGCAATGGGGTGGAGTTGAGCTCTGATCTAGGTGTGTGGCTGAATGCGAGAATGAATATCTTGGAAATATGGAGTAACTAAAAATATTAACTACAACTGGTGGAGCTGCATGTGATGACACATAGCAGAATATTAATTGCAAAGTGACTTCCGAGATTTAATAGGGAGATATAAAAAAGTCGCCCACTGTTGGATAGATGAAAAGGGGAAGTAACAAGATTCTCAAATCCGAAGTGATTCATGATCCACCGAAAAGGATTGAGTCAACCTACATCGTTTCCATATAGTTCAAAAATGTAGTGAGAGTATGTTGATGTGAACCAAAATGTTGAGGCCTGTTATGTGTAGTCATGGATTGCTGAGGGTGTGCTCCATGAGGGGAGATAGCTTGGAACGACAATAAAGGAAATTGGTACGTATAGAACTGAGGCCTTTCCTAACATCGAGATAATAGAACCAATGGAGTATTTTCTCGTCTTTTGAGAAATTGTTATCGAATACACAATTGTTTTGCTTGTCATTATATAATTAGGACATTAAGTATAAGGAAATATATTTGTATGTAAGGGATTGAATGAATTTGTCGCTAAATCGTGGGTCGTAGTGAGTTGACCTTCAGTCGAAATGGTACCATTGGTGTATGTATAATGGAAATACTAAAACATTATTATGAGTAAATTATGAGTACGTTCAGATGTAGTTGTGTGCAAGGATCTGAGGTGGTAATATAGGGCATCATAATACCGAAGTGTCTACTTGGGAGAACGAGGATGGGGTTGTAACAACCCGCGTAATTTTTGGGGCATTTTCGAAATAAAGAGGAAAAATAAATTTTGAGATAAAATTATTTTTATTGCTCAAATATTTTGAATTTTATTTTTAAATATGAGAATTTCAAACGGTTTCGAAATTGGAATTAAAATGGAGTTTTAATTGATTTTTTATTTTATAGAAGAGTCCTCAAAACATAAAACTCTCTAGCAAAAAAAAAATCCGATCGAGCTGAAATTTTTTCTGTAGCTTCCTCTCATTTTCAGCTAATTCTCTGTAAAATTTCATCCAATTCCAACGGCCCGATCGTCCGGAATAAATTTTTTAGTGTTTGTATCTGATTAGAACTCTTTTCTTAATCAAACTCTTAATCCTTTATATATCAACTAATTCGTGGCTTGGCTTTTCAAATCACTTTTTCTCAAACTTTTCAACCAGAAGACCTCTCCAAGATTACTCCCTTTCATCTACAAACCATAGCCCCAAACTTATTCAAGATTTCAACTCTAGATTAGAAGGCTTATTTGGTGTTTTCTCGAGTTTGGGCTAGAACGAGATTGGATTATTTTTCGCAAGAGGAACGTGATGGTGTGATTAGATTTTCAGGCTGAATTATGTGATGATTTTGATGTATGGGGTTTTACACAATATGCTCCTTAATCTCGCGAGTGTTTCTCCCTTTGGTTTCATGTGATTATTGACTCGTATTTGAATTGTTAAATTCTTTTGGAAATCTGAAAATTATTGTTGGAATCTAATTTCGATTCATGTGGTATTATATTTGGTGTTGAGCATGTTGTCATGATATTTCAATATGACACTGAGGTTGGGCACCCGCCAATTTTCCTTTTTCCGGATATGCTAAAAAAATGCATAGGCGCGGTACGGTGGTGAGGCCTGGTGACCCGGTTAAAGTGTTGTTGAGAAATTATATTGATATAATTGCTTATGAGATTCACTTTGATTTGAATATCCGTATTCGTATTGTTACGTTTTATTCACCGCTAATATTTGTTGAGCATCTTTCCTGTCATATTGTGTACTTCCCCATATTTTCTTTTAGTGACAGGTTAGCGCGGATTTAGGCACTTTGGATTTAATTTGGAGAATGGATTTTTGGCATGGATTATTTTGGGAAGAATATTCGAGAATACAAGATGAGAAGATTGTATTATTTTGATGTATAGAGCATTGGAGATATGTATTTTATTTTCGAGTTAGTTGTTATATGTAATTAGAGAGACTTCGTATTTATTTGAAGAGATTTGAGATTTGTAGTTCTCTTTTATTGTTGTGGTTTTTTTTAAATGCTATATACCTTTTTATTTGTGGATTTGATTAGTTTTATCGATGATTAGTACTCCGTTCGCTCTCCCCGGGCGGGCGGAGTGTTACAGGGGTTAATTATACCAGGTATTTTTTTCAAATTTCGGGACGAAATTCTGTTATTAGGGTGGAAGTATGTAACACCCGTAATTTTAATGATTTTTATATTGGGATTAATTAAATTAAATTAGAAAATTAATCCGGATTAAAATAAATATTAATTAGCGACACAAGGGTTACTATTTATTTTTATTAAATATTACTATGTGAATGAATAATAAATTGATAAGAAAGTATTATGATTGTCGTGAGTGAGAAATACGACAGTTACGGTAAATTTAGTCAGAACGTGCATACCAATTGTGTCGAAACTTATTTTTGGGAAATAAAGTATACGTTCATTTTAGAAAATTCAAATGGTTAGTTCTAGTGCACCAAAGTGTTTGTAAGGATCGAAATAGTAAGAAAACTATATTCGGGCATATATATAGGGTCTCTGGCAATTTTTGGGTTGGCCCGACTTGCTAAAAGTCAATTTTTTACCTTTGGATTTCCAACCTATGAAGAGATACATGATTAGCTACTTTAAAACTAATTCTTTTTATAATCAAATGGGGAATGTAAAAATCAAAGTGATAGGAAATCAAAGGAGCTCAAGTGCGAGGGCTTTTACCCGAAAGTGTAGAGTTTCCCAAGAAGGTGAAGGGTCTTAAAGGAGGATCAACACCTACAGCCACCTTCAACTACCACCATACACTGATGAAATTTAGGAAGCGAGGAGGAGGAACTTACATTTTTTCCAAAAACAAATTCAGAATCATCCTAAGAGGCAAGTTATTTAAACTTGCTTAACTATGTGTTCACTGAAATACATGCTAGATTATAGGATTTTTGGATAAAAACCCATATTTATAAAGTTTTGATTTGATACAACTCAATTGGGATTAGAGAACTCATTATTCGGATTACATAGTTTATTAATGATCTTGAAATGTGTGAAAATCATGTGATTAAATTGGGGATTCAATTATCTAACTATAAATGAAGTGAACTCATACGAATCCGAAAGTCAAACACATGTAAAATCGTTTTAGAAAAAGGATGAACATTGTATGATAATTTTATGTGACACACCGCCTAATAAAATACCGGGTGATTAGTCCTATATCAAATTAAATAGGAATCTCAAATGGCTTCATTCCCAGTATCACTGTCGAAAACCAGATTCATTATTAATAACCTATTAGGCCTGGCGTTAATTTTTAAACTTTCTAATCTTTTTAACTAAAACACACAATAGATCCATCCACACGCTTAACTGAAAAAAAATAATAATAGAATACTTCTCGATAAAACATATATACAACCATATCGAATCAGCATAAATAAAAACTTCTAAAATAAACTAAAAGACCACAGTTGGGCAATATGCCCGAATATTACAACAGTACATCATATCTAGATCACAAGGGTAGAATAATCTAAATAATTTCCTGGCAGCAACATCTGACTTGAAAGGATAGTCATTCCAGCGTCCTTGTGTCTGAACATCTAAAAGTATAATAAGGAGAAGAAAAAGAAAAATAGATGTGGGTCAGAGCTCGGGTTTTTGAAACTATTTTAGCAAGTTCTTACCATAATTTAATATTTAAAATATGAAATTCTCCATATTTAAATTGGTGTCGCACTCACATGAGATACCCCTCACCTCTCAACTAGCAGTGCACCCCTAACGCATGTATTTTAAAATGCCCTTGTTAGCTACGCAGCCTAAATAGCATCCCGTAAACTCCCATGTCATCATATGCTAACATGTACCCCGCGTAATATAAAATATTCCGAGCTATGTCCCGAGCTTATACATATAATCGCTCATTTGTAATTTATCCTTACCTTATAAATAACATTCACTAGTTATTACACAATTCCAATTTAGTGTTATCATCTCGTATATAATCTTCTCATATTTATATACGCATATCACATTTTTATTCTGGATTTTATACGCCCAGATGATCTAAAATTATTCCACATTTGAATCATTATTCTGCCCGAATATATATTTTTTTGACATCTCATATATATGCAATATACTATACACATAAAGTAAATCCATACTTATACATCACACCCTATATAAGTATAATAACCATCCCTTAGAGCTATAACTCAATGGATGCACTGTCTCAATGCCATCATCCTTCAGGCAATTTCTCACATACCATCCTGGGTTCCCAGCGGTCGGACTTTTACACATACTTGGTATAAACCAAATCATAACATATGGGAACTGGACATAGTTTCTCACCATAAATGACAATGAAACATACTCACCACGTCTCACCCCTGATAAATGTCAGACAATATAAAAATGGAATTTATGACCTGGGGACTATACGGTCCCTGCTCCTCAAGCCAGGGGCCTCACCCACATCGCACAACTTCCCATGATAGCACTAGAGGGGTATGCTTCACATAAATATACCATTGACACACAGATATATTCATAATCATATAATATATATATATATATATATATATATATATATATATATATATATATATATACCCGTATATATATACGAGAGGAATGCCCGTGCTAGAAGGCACGGAGAAAATTTTCAAAGTACATAATTGCAAATAAAAAATCATTCCCCAAAGTATTGAATCGTGCATAATTTGAATCAGTTTTTTTACCACACAGATGTGTAAACAATTTAGAAAATTTAGGAGAAGTTTTCTTTGTTTATATGACTCCACTCCCATTAAGAAATAAAAAAAAAATACTCCAACAAAAATAATAGTAATAGCAAATTGTCATGCTCCTACAGTAGGCACCATCCAAAAGTGAAAATTTTCCCAACGTATTTAGTCGACGATAATTTTAGTGAAAAAGTTTTTTTAGATACAACTAAGTGTAAATAATTTAGATAATTTGGATGGGGTTTCCTTTGTTTGTACCACTGTTCACCTTTTTAATAAATAAAAATACACAACAATACTTCATTAAACCATTGTAAAACCTCAAAATGCAAAATTTAATAGCTATAATTTCACATCAAAAGTTCAAAACAATCATATGGTTCCAATTACTTGGTATACATACGTCAGGAAGACACGTCTTACCACCAATGTATCTCCTCTATTTTCATTCTTGGTACACCATCTTTTATTCTTGATACACCATCTTATATAATAAAACAAAAAAATAGAGATGTATAAATGGATCTCCTCAAATGCTTCGACCCGAAGTGATAGCTTCTAGCTAGTTCAGTGGATAAAATAGCTGAGCTCTAGATAACTCAAGAATAGGACGGCAGTGGTCCACCGACAATACATTGGAATCCTGAAGTACCACCAAGAATGCTACTTCACGTCCGCCTGTGGTGCGGTAAGGCACCACCCTGTTGTGCCAGCATCCAAATCCGGCATCTGATAGCACTGTCATTGTAGCACTGTCAACTGTTAAGAAAATAGACTATATGATGTATCAAAATGTATCTTACCATGTTTCTCAATAAGTTCAAAAGTTATAGTAGCATTGTAATGATAAGCATGTTTCTCAATAAGTTTAGCATTGCCAACTGTCATTGTAGCATTGTAATAATAAGCATGTTTCTCAATAAGTTCAACAGTAATAATAAGTATCTTACCTTTTATTTCAATGGTAACATGCCCCCATGCCTCACTATCTTTGCTTCCTCGAGCGAAGTTCAACTACAACCATCAAAATAGGTTGCATCACAATCAAAGAGAGCACAATATAAGAAATTTCTTCTCTAATTGAAAGAAAAAGAGAGATGACGAATATACAAAATGAAAATATTTCAAAAGAGTCCTTATATCTAACATAACTACAAAAGTACAACTCATTTGCTATTTATATGAATAAAAAGTGAAAAACATGGAGTAAACATTACCAAAACATTAATTTTCATTAGTCTTTTTTGAAAAATAATACTGAGGTGAAAATGTGGCCATCTAGTTGGATCTATGCCCAAGCCAATTCAGAGTTTCGATCTCGCTGCAGAGTTCAAGTTATATAATGAAAGTAAATCAAGTAACTCCAAAAATTATGCCTGAAAACATTCACAACAGGACCCTAAATCTAAAATAAAAACCTGATTGTAAAAATTACAAAACTGAGATAGATAAAACAAGGGGAACATTTACCGATCGTAGGTATCAATCCAAGTTCTCTCCAACTTGAGATTGAGAAACTAGGGAAATCAAACGGGATGTTGGGGTTGCACAAAATTTTCGTCGGATAAAACCTACAATCACAAAATGAAAACCAAAAAAAGTTTAAGACCCAATAGTTTTTTTTTACTATAATTAAATTGGTCCGTATTGTAAACCAAAAAATCGACAAACCCAAATAAATGAATAAACAATGATCTGCTCATTTGTTTGAGTGAGAGCACCGCATTATCCTTTTTGTCGTGTCTACCATTCTCCCTTGAAATATTTAGCATATCTCATGCATCTTTTCACTGTGATTAGTAATATCACCATTGATTCTAGAAGTCTAAGGAAATAGGACATAAAATTATAACCATTTAAGAATCTTGAATCTGAAGAAACTAATATATAACAAAATACGTAATGTAGAAATCAAATTAACTTCCCATGTACAATTCATCAACACTTTATTGTATTAACCTTTAAATCAAAATAATTTAACAATTCAAAAAAAAAAAAAAAATGCATTTAAGTTTGACCCCAATCTTAAAACGTAAATGCATGTAATCTAATATCAAAATCGCAAATGAAAACAAAAATGTAATTTTGGAATCTCGAATGTAAGCAGGTTTGTGTTTTGGTTTCTTTGTTTCAAATGGCCACTTTTATAATTTGGATGTTTTATTTGGGGGTTGAGAGAGCTTGTGGATTAAGCATAGTTTTTTAACGATAAAGTCACTAAAGCCGTTGTCACGGTTCCTGTTTACTTTAATGATTCTCAGATGACTGCAACAAAGGATATTGGTCGCACAGTTGGCTTGAAAATTCTACAAATTATCAATGAACCTAACTACTGCTGTCGCATTGTTGTCTTGGAAGTTCTACAAATACTGTCTGCCAACATGAAATCCCGCAAAATTAATAAAATAATCTTAACAACACATGTTCAGTGTTTGGCCTAAACAATGCCCCATGTGTCTACACCGTGTCCAGTTCGGGGCCCAATGCATGAACCATGCTCGCGGCAAGATACACCTCCACTAACTCTACACAAATTAAAACTATGACAAAATTAAAAGTCATACTCAAATAGTAGGGAAAAAAGAACATTAAAAAGAACAATTATACAAAGACATTCATACAAATTGTAGGGAAAAAACTGCATCTACAAAGTTGTGGCATTAAACTGAATTTAAGATTCAATGATAAAAAGTAAAAAGGCAAAAAAATACACTTCTAAATAATTTGAAAAGCAAAGGGATTGCGTGAACATGCATTACTCGAGGATATATGATGAAGAATTGACCCCTGAAGAGGCTCAAAATCATCCCAAAGGTCTATGAGAAACTATACCAGCCTTTGTACCTCTCTGTATTTGCAATATGGCTCAAATGCACTAAGCTCGGGGGGGCTCCGTAAGTGCTATTTGGTCCCAAAGTCCAGTCAGATGTGAATAAAATCTTGTATACTTCTATCCTTCTATAACTAATCCTTAATATCCGACAATAGTCTCCTGCAAAATGGAGGTTAAAAACACTAATGAATATAATTTTACTAAGGCTCCCAATTACAGAAAATATCATCCATGTGAGATAACAACGCAATCACCCCTTAAACACATAAGTAAAACAGAGTATACTAAAATTGGGATTATAAAACAACCACATTCCAATAAACAATTCCACACCACGACATGTTAAATAAATTTACAGTTCGGTGCAAGCTCCTTACCATTAAAAATATTAATACTTCAACCTCTATTTCTCTTCCACACCAACTTAGTTCAATGCACCTACAACATGACACTTACATCTGGTGAACATAACTATAAGGATTAATGAAATTTATTCCTAATCAACATAAACAATGAGAATTAACTTCTAAAGTAATTAACCATTTGATGCGCACTAATGCTGAAATGGGAAGGCTCCAACCAATAATGAGGTACCAATGGTCCACCTAACAAATGGTAGAATAATAAATATTAACAAATTAATACAACATAAACTAAAAATATAAGAATATTTCCTTAAATGGGTCATAGTTATAGATATGAAAACCATAAGTTGGCCTAACAGCCAAACAACCACAATCCAGATTCCACGATAAAAAGAGTAGTTCCGTTTCATAACATTCATTGAACTTTGGTCCAGTATTAGTAAAAGGACCAGTAACCCCACCCATTACGGACTCAGAAGTACCAATCCCTTCTGATGGAAGGAACCCTCTAGATGTTGAAACTATTTAACTCATAGGTGATTAGATAATACTTATTAGCATTTAAGCAATCAGACACAGTAGAAATCGGACAACCAAAATTGGAACAATATAGTCAAATCAGAGAAAATGGTAAGAATATTGAAATACCAAACATCAAACATAAAGCAACATAACATATAATGTACCTTGTGTATAAGAGTTTTGAGACAAAAACTTAATGAATTTGATGCTAACGAATATAAAAACTAAACTTCGGACATTAAAATAATAGTCTTAAATATCAGAGAAATAGTAATGATAAAGAGAATTTTGTGAACAAAGAGGTGTAGTAAACACCTTAGTTTCTAAATGTAAATCATTATCCAAAAGCAAAAAGCGAAAACATAAGACTGGATGAAATAAATTTAAATGATTCTCAAAGAACTATTCTATAGATATAAAATAACAATGCAACACAAAAATTCTAAAAGCCGTGACTTCGGGTTCATGATGAAGTTACACATTATTTAAGAAACTAAGTAATTTCATCATGATATTCGAAATAAAAAGGTTGCAAGATATTTAGTAAATTAGATTTAAGACCATAACTACAACAAACTATTTAGTACTAAACATACATTTGTTGATGTCGAATACCTTTTGTTGCAGAGCTTTACTTAACTGAGATTCTGCTTGCAAATGAGCACATCTCAAATAATGTAAATACATTATATAAAAGTAAAATTCACTTAAACTATATAAGCAGTCTATAACCACACACACAACAAAAATACAAAATATACAAATAAATTTCAGATAGAATTGAAGTTCAAGTAAAATAAAAGCCAATGGAACTAATGAGGTTTGTAAATTTTAGAACTGCAATAAAAGAAATCAAACAAACACCTCATCATATCTTTATAGTCATAAGGGAGAGGAGTTAGGAAAAAAATACATCTTGTCATTATTTCTTTATGTGAATATTGAATATAATTCCAATTGCATCTGAAAAGCATAAAAAATACTAAGGTGATACTAATACTAACATATTACCAATACAAAATAGCAAATAAAGAATCCCAAAAATATTAAGTATTACAACCACATGACCAAAAATAAAATCAACACATCAATAGTTAAAGCCCTAAAACTAAACCCATATACATAAAGCACAAATTGTATTTTTTTTAAAAAGAGCATCCCATAACCAACACTCATTCACAACATATATAAAACCAAAGATTCAAAAAATTATTGAAATTTTTTTCAAACACAAAAGAGTGAGAGATAATATCTAAGGATCACACCCTTTAATAGATTTATGTATACCTCAAAATTTCAATAATCTGGAAAATGGGTAAAGATTCCTCATAAAGTACCTTGAAGATGAACAAAATCAACCCAAATTAACATTTAGCAAAATATACATATCTACCACAAAAAATTAACATTTCATACAAAGGAGTGTTTACATTTACGCATAAAAGAGTATACCTAAACAAAATTTGTACAAAACCTAAATTACAAATCACAAAAACAAAAGAGATGCGTGAGTGTATGTATGATATTGTTAGCAAAACTCACCATAAGTGAGATAGACAATACCTGTAGTGTGGGATCGGTCGAGTTAGGGGAGAGGGTTGTTCCATGAGAGAGAGTGAGTGAGATCGTGTGAGTGTAAGATGAAAGGTTATGTCACTATCAAAGTAACCTTTTTTGTTGTGTTACAATAATAACCCTTGTATTTGAATTAAAGTAAAGTCTAAAAGTGTAAAATGAGGGGGAAAATAAATTTTATTGGGATAAAATTATAATTACAATTAGAGTATAAAATGATATGTGGCGAGGTACATAGTATTATTATATATATCTCGATCTGACCCCCCATTTCTTACTTTGTTGGCACAATCCCCACCCATGATTAAGTTATCATCTTATTGAATAGTAAAAACATATATATATATATATATATATATATATATATATATATATATATATATATATATATATATATATATATATCACATCAAATCCGTCTATCATGCCTATCTCTTGTGGCATTAGCCTATAATCCTGAATATACCAATTTGCAAAAATTCATAAGTATGCACACAACTTATATTAATCCCATAAGTATTCACTCACTTATGATACAATTCTCACATAAATATATTTTCCCGAATAGTAGCTTATCACCACTAGATAGTATTATAATATCATCCTACTCGCACATTAAGATATTATTCACACACATATATATATATTACACTCTTACAAATATATATACTCTCTGAAATAATCTCCCGAATGTTGTTTAACCCAAACACCCCTTAAATTCATACCCCATATCTATTTACACTAACCCTAGATTTATACATTATTCACTTCATCACTTAGAGGTCCTCACACTCTATATTGAATCCCTTATTATTCATCTCTAAAAGGAATTCTTCTCCAATCCTTTTCAATCCAAGAAAATCTGACAAATTTTTCTGTTGTAACTCAACCTAACCCATAGTCCAAAAATGAACCGAACCGAACTGATAGCTAATAAAACAGATTGATCCGATGATTTATAGTTCGGGAGTCCATCTTCTTCTCAGACTACAAAATTTAAGTTTTTCACCCTCACCAACCATTATTATAAACATCTACACACTTAGATATACCCAACACACTAACTTATTCTTGGGATTCATTACTTTAACCAAGAAAATCAACCCTTTTCTTAATTAAACCCTAAATTTCATTTATTTCATTTTCTCACCATAATTTACACCATTAACATGGATTTTAGCTTAGATTTCATGTAGAATTATTATCTCATCAGAACCATGTGAAATCATCCCAAAAAAAAATCCCATTTTTGATTAAGGAATCCCAAACCCAAAATTCATAATTTTCTCACTAATTACGATATGAACAATAAACACACTTAATAGTTAAACCAAGTTAAACACTTACCCGGCTGGATAAATCTGACCATCCCGTTATGGAATCCACCGGAGCTTGGCCGCAAATATCGTATTTCTTTTCCCTTTTCTTCCTTCCTTTCCTTTCTCTTCTTTCTTTATTTTATTTTCTTCTCTCTTTCTCTCGTGCCCTTATAAGAGAGAAATATGGGTTATGTAACAACCCGCGTAATTTTGGGCTATTTTAATTAATTGCTGGAAAATGGAGGAAAATAAAGTTTTTGATAAAATTATTTTTATTGCTCAAATATGTTGGTTATTATTTTTAAAGGCAAGAATTTCAAATGGTTTCGAAATCGGACTTAAAACGGATTTTAAAGTATTTTTAACTCTTGGAGTTGTTTTGACTTCCAACTCTTCATTTCTTTGCCTTTTTTAAAGGAGTATTATGGATTCCAACCCTTCATTTATTTGCATTTTAAAAGGAAGTCATGGGCAGCCCTTTTAACCTACTTTTAGCACAACTTTTGGCAGCAAATATATTTTATATTCCTCTTCTTTTTATATACACATTGGCCCTTGAGATTTGTGAGTTATGTAACAACCCGTCCTTTTGGGGATAATTAAATTCCATAATTAAGTATAATTTGGAATTTGGAGAATTTCTCGAAATAGTAATTTTTAGGATTTTCGAGGATTTAATAATTTTCGAAGGGTGTTATAAATTATTTTGGGACTATATAGGTTGAAGTAATTTAATTATATGTCATCGTGGAGTATTGCGACAAAAGAGGTAAGATTTTGAGTAGAAGACCGCATTTAATTATTTTGGGTTGGAATAGTGATTTGTAGTCAAGTAACTCGGATGGAAATTTCGACTGCGCCATGAGCCTCAGAATATCTGAGATAGTCGGAAAAGAGTGTCCGATTATCGAAATTGAGTTCCGGGTAATTTTAGAGGTAAAAGTAACTCGTAATTGGGTAAACAAGTCGTTTTTGGGTTTTAAGGGTTTAAACCCTTTTTCTTTCTTCATAAAGAGGGAGAGATGGAGAAAAGAGAAAGAAAAGAGAGAAGAGAGAGAGGAAGGAGAAAAGAGGGGAGAAAAGGGAGATTCGGGCCAAACTCCGTCGGATTCAACTCGAGGTCGTCGGATTTTATCCACGAGACAAGTGTTTATTTGCTTTATTTACTTTTGTGCATTAATCTCATATCATTGTAACAACCCGTCCTTTTGGAGACAATTAAATTCCATAATTAAGTATAATTTGAAATTTGGAGAATTTCTCGAAATAGTAATTTTGGGATTTTGGAGGATTTAATGATTTTCGAAGGGTGTTATAAATTATTTTGGGACCATATAGGTCGAAATATTTTATTTATATGTCGCCGTGGAGTATAGCGACAAATGATGTAAGATTTGGTGTTGAAAACCCGCATTTAATTATTTTGGGTTAGAATAGTGATTTGCGGTCAAGTACCTCGGATGGGAATTTCGACTGCTTCGTGAGTCTCGGAATGTACGAGATAGTCGAAAAAGAGTGTTCGATTGTCGAAAATGAGTTCCGGGTAATTTTAGAGGTAAAAGTAACTCGTAATTGGGTAAACGAGTCGTTTTTGGGTTTTAAGGGTTTAAACCCTTTTTCTTTCTTTATAAAGAGGTAGAGATGGAGAAAAGAGAAAGAAAAGAGAGAAGAGAGAGAGGAAGGATAAAAGAGGGGAGAAAAGGGAGATTCGGGCCAAACTCCGCCGGATTCGACTCGAGGTCGTCGGATTTTATCCACCAGGCAAGTGTTTACTTGCTTTATTTACTTTTGTGCATTAATCTCATATCATAGTTGGTAAAAATATGATTTTGGGGTTAGAACCCTTAAAATAAATTGGATAAAAGTTGATTATGAGTTTACACATTGATGTAGTGTAAACTCTTAATGATTTTTAGTGTCAAAACCATGTTAATGGAGTATAAAATGGGTTTAAATGTTAAGTTGGGGTTTTTATGGTTTTAGGGTTTAAAACTAAGAAAAATGATTTAATACCCCAAAATAATTGATGTGTTAGTTGTAAAACATATATTAGATGTTTATTGAGTTGTTGGGTGAGGTTAGAAACAACAAAAATGGAGAAAAATGGAGTTTGGGATTTTGGAAGAGACAATGAATAGTAACCCGTAAGCTTGTGGGGTTATTTTGGCCAGAAAAATAAAATATTTAGCTTTCGACCAAAACATGAAAGTTGTATATATTTTCGATACGGTCGCGTGGACATGGACCGAGTATTTTTCTGATTTTTCTACGATTTGATATAATTTTTACAAGATGGCAGCTCCGGGTTGGAATTTCCAACTCGGATATCAAATTGGGAATTGGAAAAATTACGGCTAGAATTATTTGCGTAGATGCTTTGGATGATTTTTAGGGTAGTTTAGAAACCCCGAAAATGAATTTGGGTTGTTGGATTAAGGATTTGAGGAATTAAAGTTTCGAGGAACTGGTGTGACCGGTCGACCGCGCCCGTCGGTCGACCGCGTCAAGGAGAAAGGGCCTACTGCTTTGTTTCGTAGGCTTATTTACAACCCGCGGTCGACCGGGGGTCTAGGACTGGTCGACCGGTACTCTGTTTTCAGCCCAAGATTTTGGAGATTGTTATTACTTCTCCTCTTTGAGTTTAAAGCGGGTTTCTAAAATTTGAGTATTAAAAAGGATTATGATCTAAAGAGATAACATAATCATATTGATCTTGGTTGAGTGAATCCTATGAGTGGATTAGAATAAATTTGGGGAGTATAGTTATATATTCGCTAAATGAGAAATGGTATAATTGGAGATATCCAATATATCCTTAGATAGGATTGAGATATATAGTCATTATTAAAGTGAGAAATACTTTGGGTTTAGTATCATGCTTATATGAATGCATGATTATGATTCCTGGAGGGAATCTTTGGTATTATTGGTTATCGCTAGATGCTATAGTCCATTATGGCCGTTATTATATATATATTCTAGGAGGAATATATAGGATATGTGTATATTGTGTGATTTAGGTATATATATATGTTATGATGGAAATGATTTTGAAAATATAAAAATGAATATTTTCAAAATGAAATGAGAAATATTTTTCATAATTAATAAATTATGGATTGTACACACCTCCCTAAATCGCTATCATAAGGGAAGTTGCGCGCGTTGTGGTGAAGCCTTCCTGGCTGTTGAGCAAGTTGGATATAGTACCTAGGCCATATGGGCATTTGTATTACTGCGCTAGTTAGGGGATTCCGGGTGTGGTCCTAACTTTCCCGCAGGTAATATGGCCGCTTCCCGTCGTTGGTAGGTTCCCAGGTTGTCTTGTATAGTTAGGCCCTGGAAGATGATAGCCATTTAGGGGCGCGTCCAGTGGGGAAACCCGGAGGGTCGGTCTTAGATTTATTAAAGCAATTCATGATAATGGATTGGCTTTAATTTACATTTCCTGAGTATAAAAAGGTAAATGGGATAAAGGTTTGGCTTCGGTAATACTCCCGGATGGAAGAAGGGATGTGGAAGCATGATTTGATCAAAGCATTTTCATGATAATGGAAATGGCTTTGGGTACATTTCCTGAGTATAAAAAGGGAAATGGGATGACATATAAAGGAAAAGCATTTTTATGATAATAAAATTGGCTTTTAAAAGGTATATGATTTGTTAAAGCAATTCATGATAATGAATTGTCTTTTATATTTACATTTCCTGAGTATAAAAAGGGAAATGGGAAATTTTGAGCAAAATAAAGGTATTCATAAATACTTTGTATATGAATCCTCAGTCCGGGAGATAGATCCGGATGGTTATGGTAAAATATGAATATGTATATATATAAATGGATGAATCGAGTGCCGAGGGTCTAATGGATCCCGACGATCGACCTTGCCGCATAGTAGTGTATCGGGGGGGTTCCTTGTTTGGATTTCGCTTTGCGAGACACCCCACGCACGAATATGGCAGTGTGTTGAGACTGGGGAGAAGTTTAATCCTTAGTGCTCTTATATTATAAATGTTTATGGTATATATATATTTATATATATCTTTCTGTACTAAGGGACTAGCGGATCTCGACGATCGACCGTGCCGCGTAGTAGTGTATCGGGGGTTCCTTGTTTGGATTTCTCTTTGCGAGACACCCCACGCACGAACATGGCATAGCGTTGAGACTGGGGTGAAGTTTAGCCCTTAGTACATTGCTTGGACTATCTAGGATTGATAGTGGGTTTGGGTTAGACTAGTTTAGCAGGATAGCTTGACTAGGATGTCTAGAGGGATGCACTGTTAGTGGAGAGGTGAGGGGTATCTCATGGGAGTGCGATACCAATTTAAATATGAGATAAAACTATTTTTGTAAAAATAAAGCATTTATGCACTTGCAAAATATTTTCAAAATTCGGGTTCTGACCCGTTTATCTACTCTCCTTTCTTTCTATATATTATATATATATAGGTGTCCAGACACAGGGATGCTTGGATGGAAATTCTTTTGAGTCAGACGTCTGCTGCAGCAGCTATGGATGCTTGCGGGTTCTCGATAGACGCTTCTTTCCTTGTACTCTAGATAGGAGGTATTGTACAAACATTCGGGCCAATGGTTCAACTGATTTTATTTATCCTTTGCACGATATTCGATATGGTTGTATAATTTGAACCGAGTGTTCGGTTATTTTAGTTCATTTCATTTTCCTTTTTATTTCATTTACGCATTAAATTGTGGATGTTTTATTTTAATTGTTTAAAAAGAGTAGTTAAGTTAAAATTTTGACACCGGCCTAATAGGTTATTAGTAATAAAATGGATTTTCAACAGTGATGCTAAGAATGATCCATATGAGACTCCTGTTTTAATTTAATATTGGAGTGATCGCCCGGTATCTTATTAGGCGGGTTGTCACAATTATAGTTGGTAAAAATATGATTTTGGGATTAGAACCCTTAAAATAAATTGGGTAAAAGTTGATTATGAGTTTACACATTGATGTAGTGTAAACTCTTAATGATTTTTAGTGTCAAAACCATGTTAATGGAGTATAAAATGGGTTTAAAGGTTAAGTTGGGGTTTCTATGGTTTTAGGGTTTAAAACTAAGAGAAATGATTTAATACCCCAAAATAATTGATGTGTTAGTTGTAAAACATAGATTAGATGTTTATTGAGTTGTTGGGTGAGGTTAGAAACAACAAAAATGGAGAAAAATGGAGTTTGGGATTTTGGAAGAGACAATAAATAGTAACCCGTAAGCTTGTGGGGTTATTTTGACAAGGAAAAAAATTTATTTAGCTTTCGGCCAAAACACAAAATTTGTAGATCTTTTAGATACGGCCACGGGAGCGCCAACCGCGTATTTTTTTTTTCTACGATTTGATATGATTTTTACAAGATGGAAGCTCCGGGTTGGAATTTCCAACTCGGAAATCAAATCGGGAATTGGAAAAATTACGGCTAGAATTAATTGCGTAGACGTTTTGGATGATTTTTAGTGTAGTTCAGAAACCCCGAAAATGAATTTGGGTTGTTGGATTAAGGATTTAAGGAATTAAAGTTTTAAGGACCTGGTGTGACCGGTCGACCGCGCCCTTATGGCCGGTCGACCGCATCAAGGAGAAAGGGCCTACTGCTTTATTTCGTAGGCTTATTTACAACCCGCGGTCGACCGGGGCTCTAGGACCGGTCGACCGGTGCCCTGTTTTCAGCCCAAGATTTTGGAGATTATTATTATTTCTCCTCTTTGAGATTAAAGTTTAAGGGGCTTCTAAATTAAAGTATATTAGAGGGTTATGTCCTAAGGGACTTGTGGATTTGGGAGTACATATATATATATATATATATATGTATATTCACTTAGAGTGAATTAGTATAGTTGGGAATATCCACTAAATCCTTAAGAGAATATTAAGGTTATTATTATTTGTCGATGTAAGAAAATACTTTGGATTTAGTATCATGCTTATATGAAAGCATGATTATGATTATTTGAGAGAATCCTTGGGATTAGTGGTCATCGCTAGATGCTATAGGCCACTATGGCTGTTTATATATATTCTAGGAAGAATATATAGGATATGTATATACTGTGTGATTTAGGTATATATATATGTTATGATGGAAATGATTTAGAAAATATAAAAATGAATATTTTCAAAATGGAAAGATAAATAATTTTCATAATTAATAAAAATATGGATTATACACACCTCCCTAAATCGCTATTGTAAGGGAGTTGCGCGCGTTGTGGTGAAGCCTTCCTGGCTACTGAGCAGGTGGGATATAGTCCCTAGGCCATATGGGCCTTTATTTGTACTGCGCTGGTTAGGAGATTCTGGGTGTGGTCTTGACTATCCCGCAGGCATATGGCCGCTTCCCGACGTTGTTAGGTTCCCAGGTTGTCTTATATAGATAGGCCCTGGAAGATGATAGCCATTTAGGGGCGCGTCCAGTGGGGAAACCCGGAGGGGCGGTCATAGATTTATTAAAGCAATTCATGATAATGGATTGGCTTTAATTTACATTTCCTGAGTATAAAAAGGGAAATGGGATAAAGGTTTGGCTTCGGTAACACTCCCGGATGGAAGAATGGATGTGGAAGCATATGATTTGATCAAAGCATTTTCACGATAATGAAAATGGCTTTGGGTAAATTTCCTGAGTATAAAAAGGGAAATGGGATGATTGAAAAAGGAAAAGCATTTTTATGTTAATAAAATTGGCTTTTAAAAAGATGTATGTTTTAGTAAAGCAATTCGTGCTAATGAATTGGCTTTAAATACATTTCATGGATATGAGAAGGGAAATGAAAGGTTTTGATATGAGTATAGAATACACCTCAGTCCGGGAGATAGATCCGGATGTGTATTATAAGATATAATTGATATTATGTAAACCTCAGTCCTGGAGATATTATCCAGACGTATATTGTAAGTGCACACACACACACACACACACACACACACACATATATATATATATATATATATATATATATATATATATATATATATATATATATATATATATATATATATTTATACATTTGTGTGTACTACGAGCCTAATGGATCTCTACCATTAACACTGCCAAGTAGTAGTGTATCGGGGGGGTTCCTTGTTTGGATTTCGCTTTGCGAGACACCCCACGCACGAACTTAGTGCAGTGTTGAGAATGGAGGGAAGTTTAGCCCTTAGCACTTGGACTACCTGGGGTAGGTAGTAAATGGGTAAATTATACTAGTTAGGTAGGGATAGCTTGACTAGGGTATGGTGTTAGGGTGCGTTAGGTGTTCACTATTAGAGGAGAGGTGAGGGGTATCTCATGGGAGTGCGATACCAATTTATATATGAGAAGAAACTATTTTTCTAAAAATAAAGCATTTATGCACTTGCAAAATATTTTCAAAAATTCGGGCTCTGACCCGTTTATCTACTTTCCTTTCTTGCTATATATTATATATATATACACATAGGTGTCCAGACACAGGGACGCCTGGATGGAAATTCTTTCGAGTCAGACGTCTGCTGCAGCAGCTGTGGATGCTTGCGGGTTATTGGTAGACGCTTGTTTCCTTGCACTCTAGATAGGAGATATTGGACAAACATCCGGGCCAATGGTCCAACTGATTTTATTTATTCTTTGCACGATATTCGATATGGTTCTATTATTTGAACCGAGTGTTCGGTTATCTTAATTTATTTCATTTTCATTTCAGTTTTATTTACGCACTAAATTGTGGATGTTTTACTTTAATTGATTAAAAGAGTAGTTAAGTTAAAATTTTAACGCTCGCCTAATAGGATATTAATAATTAAATGGATTTTCGACAGTGATGCTAAGAATGATCCATATGTAACTCTAGTTATAATTTGATATAGGAGTGATCGCCCGGTATCCCATTAGGCGGGTTGTTACAGATGGTATCAGAGCATCAGGTTCTAGTGTCCTTAGGAATCTGTGCGGACGTACTACGCTTTCAGCGTTGTTCTCATTTGTTATAGAGCCTCAGGGTTAGGATTGTTGATTTCTCTTGTGAGATTTCATTCTCCTGCCATATTATGAAATTATAGCAATCTTTTGCGCGCTCGTTTGAGAATCGTGTGCGGAGCTTGGATGGTGGCAGGAGGTGAGGCTTAGCTGGAGCAGCTTGTAGAAGGTTGGGATGAGGCCCTTAGTAGAGGTCACTCTCCTTATGGTAATTGTTAAGGATTTTAGCGGCGACTACTAAATAATGGTAGTTAGGATTACCGCAGTACCACTCAAGTAGAGAGTGGTGCTAAAATTGAATTCCTCATGGAACTTGAGGGTTTGAAAGGGATCTTACGGATAGTTCTAACCGTGAGTCCCCCTGATTCATCATGAATGAGAAGAATGTTGTTTTGGGTTATTCACATAAGGTTCGGCTAGAGGCCGACAGTGAATAAAGGCGAAGATGTTGTTATAAGTTTTACCTTAATTGAGGAGGTATATTTGGCGTGACTAGATAAAGTCGCGGTATTAGTTAACCCTAGACTCGTGTGTGTAATTTGAGTTTTGTTTCGGTCTCAATAACATAATAATGTAGGCCTATGTATTTTTCCGCAATAGCGGAATTTTGTTTTCTTTCACTCGTCATAGAGGCGGGTATTTTCGGAACGATAGTAGGCTCATGATGGCAAGACTATCGTGTCCATGGTTCCTGGAGGGAACGGGTTGTAGTTGTGGTGTCTCACCTAGATATAGGTTGAGTTCACTTTATTTGTTATGGGTTGATGGAACCTCGATGAGCAGAGGCTTCCTTATTTTGGTTTGTATATGTGGCAACCTTATTGATATAATTTAAGACCCACGGGATTATTAGTGAGCGGTAAGATTAAGCTCAGGGTTTGTGTGCGCGAGGACTGAATATTAGTGCGAGCGCTGGATGGTGTGACTCTTAGTTAGAGATAGGAGTTCAGACCACCTTTCGATGATAACGGATAGGATTATCCCGGTTGCATGTCTGAAATAACGGGACTCCGTAACCGACGAAGTCAAGTGTTAATGTGTGGAGGGGTTCCTTGTTTGGATTTCGCTTTGCGAGACACTCCACACATGACTCTTAACGGCGCTGGGCATGGAGAGCTGTTATAGGATGCAAGGATGTGGGTTAGTCTTATAGTGTGGATGAACCACTATAGACTATGAGCCCTGTGATGATGGTACACTTATGGAAATATTGTGCTATGGAAAAGCACTAAAGTGGTCCTCTCACCACAAATAGTTGGGTGGAGTAGGACTTAGAGAAATTTATTCGAGGATGATAGGCAAGCCTTAATAAGAAGGAAAATTTGGAGAAAATATTTGATCGGTGTGATGTTAGTAGTGTTCCTACAGAGAGTAGGCACTTTGATTAGTTAGGTTTCCTTTCGTATGGGCGAAAGGATAAGATAGCAAGAATGCATTCGTAGGTTAGAGAGGTAGGATTTAGGACGTCCCGCTGGTGTGCCTTGGGCCGTTATATCTCGATGACCGACAACACGAGGGAGTAGTGTAACGGGAGGGTTCCTTGTTTGGATTTCGCTCTGCGAGACGTCCCACGTACGAAACCAAGCAAATGTCAGGAGTTGAGAGAGGCCTTGGGCACTAGGGATATACTTAGGATGTTATTAGTTTCACGTAGGTAGGGCATCGCTTCGACCTTAGTATTATTAGGATGTAGGCAAGGTAAAGTTAGTGGCGCCAAGGTTAGGAGGATGAATTTCGCGGGTCGGGAGGACCCATATATGAGTATTACACCGAGGAAATGAGCTCCTATTTTGGGAGAGAGTGTTACGTGTTGATCGTTCACTACGGATGTGCAGATATGCACAAGTTAGAAAGGTGTATGGGCACCTTGGTAAGTTGGTTTATATACCACCTGAAATAGAATGGGCGTAGTATATAAGGTTGAAATTCATGCCGATAGGCAATATAGATGATGGGTATTATGTGACGTATTATAGTCACTTTACGATCGTGGTAGTCGTGTAGCATATAGTTGGGAACCGTTGGGTTAGCATCGTTTACCTTGAGGTATTAGGATTTGCAGTGATCCTAAGATTGATGGTGTAGGTCGTAACTGAATTTCGAGGACGAAATTCCGTTGTAAGGGGGGGGGGGGGGGTATATAACAACCCGTCCTTTTGGGGACAATTAAATTCCATAATTAAGTATAATTTGGAATTTGGAGAATTTCTCGAAATAGTAATTTTTGGGATTTTTGAGGATTTAATAATTTTCGAAGGGTGTTATAAATTATTTTGGGACTATATAGGTCGAAGTAATTTAATTATATGTCGTCGTGGAGTATTGCGACAAAAGAGGTAAGATTTTGAGTAGAAGACCACATTTAATTATTTTGGGTTGGAATAGTGATTTGCGGTCAAGTACCTCGGATGGAAATTTCGACTGCGCCACGAGTCTCAGAATATCTGAGATAGTCGGAAAAGAGTGTCCGATTGTCGAAATTGAGTTCCGGGTAATTTTAGAGGTAAAAGTAACTCGTAATTGGGTAAACAAGTTGTTTTTGGGTTTTAAGGGTTTAAACCCTTTTTATTTCTTTATAAAGAGGGAGAGATGGAGAAAAGAGAAAGAAAAGAGAGAAGGGAGAGAGGAAGGAGAAAAGAGGGGAGAAAAGGGAGATTCGGGCCAAACTCCGTCAGATTCGACTCGAGGGCGTCGGATTTTATCCACGAGGCAAGTGTTTACTTGCTTTATTTACTTTTGTGCATTAATCTCATATCATAGTTGGTAAAAATATGATTTTGGGGTTAGAACCCTTAAAATAAATTGGGTAAAAGTTGATTATGAGTTTACACATTGATGTAGTGTAAACTCTTAATGATTTTTAGTGTCAAAACCATGTTAATGGATTATAAAATGGGTTAAAAGGTTAAGTTGGGGTTTTTATGGTTTTAGGGTTTAAAACTAAGAGAAATGATTTAATACCCCAAAATAATTGATGTGTTAGTTGTAAAACATAGATTAGATGTTTATTGAGTTGTTGGGTGAGGTTAGAAACAACAAAAATGGAGAAAAAAGGAGTTTGGGATTTTGGAAGAGATAATGAATGGTAACCAGTAAGCTTGTGGGGTTATTTTGACTAGGAAAAGAATTGATTTAGCTTTCGGCCAAAACATGAAAGTTGTATATCTTTTCGATATGGTCGCCTAGGCGCCGACCGCGTATTTTTCTGATTTTTCTACGATTTGATATGATATTTACAAGATGGCAGCTCCAGGATGGAATTTCCAACTCGGAAATCAAATCGGGAATTGGAAAAATTACGGCTAGAATTAATTGCGTAGATGTTTTGGATGATTTTTAGGGTAGTTTAGAAACCCCGAAAATGAATTTCGGTTGTTGGATTAAGGATTTGAGGAATTAAAGTTTTAAGGACCTGGTGTGACTGGTCGACCGCGCCCCTATGTCCGGTCGACCGTGTCAAGGAGAAAGGGCCTACTGCCTTATTTCATAGGCTTATTTACAACCCGCGGTTGACCGGGGGTCTAGGACCGGTCGATCGGTGCCCTGTTTTCAGCCCCAGATTTTGGAGATTATTATTATTTCTCCTCTTTGAGATTAAAGTTTAAGGGCCTTCTAAATTAAAGTATATTAGAGGGTTATGTCCTAAGGGACTTGTGGATTTGGGAGTATATACATATATATATATATACATATATATATATATATATATATATATATATATATATATGTATATTCACTTAGAGTGAATTAGTATAGTTGGGAATATCCACTAAATCCTTAAGAGATGATTAAGGTTATTATTATTTGTCGAAGTAAGAAAATACTTTGGATTTAGTATCATGCTTATATGAAAGCATGATTATGATTCATTGAGAGAATCCTTGGGATTAGTGGTCATCGCTAGATGGTATAGGCCACTATGGCTGTTTATATATATTCCAGGAAGAATATATAGGATATGTATATACTGTGTTATTTAGGTATATATATATGTTATGATGGAAATGATTTTGAAAATATAAAAATGAATATTTTCAAAATGGAAAGATAAATGATTTTCATAATTAATAAAAATATGGATTATACACACCTCCCTAAATCGTTATCATAAGGGAAGTTGCGCGTGTTGTGGTGAAGCCTTCCTGGATATTGAGTAGGTTGGATATAGTCCCTAGGCCATATGGGCGTTTATTTGTACTGCGCTGGTTAGGAGATTCCGGGTGTGGTCTTGACTATCCCGCAGGCATATGGCCGCTTCCCGACATTGTTAGGTTCCCAGGTTGTCTTGTATAGATAGGCCCTGGAAGATGATAGCCATTTAGGGGCGCGTCCAGTGTGGAAACCCGGAGGGGCGGTCGTAGATTTATTAAAGCAATTCATGATAATGGATTGGCTTTAATTTACATTTTCTGAGTATAAAAAGGGAAATGGGATAAAGGTTTGGCTTCAGGAACACTCCCGGATGGAAGAAGGGATGTGGACGCATATGATTTGATCAAAGCATTTTCATGATAATGAAAATGGCATTGGGTACATTTCCTGAGTATAAAAAGGGAATTGTGATGATTTAAAAAGGAAAAGCATTTTTATGTTAATAAAATTGGCTCTTAAAAAGATGTATGTTTTGGTAAAGCAATTCATGCTAATGAATTGGCTTTAAATACATTTCCTGGATATGAGAAGGGAAATGAAAGGTTTTGATATGAGAATAGAATACACCTCAGTCGAGGAGATAGATCCGGATGTGTATTATAAGATATAATTGATATTATGTAAACCTCAGTCCGGGAGATATTATCCGGACGTATATTGTAAGTTCACACACACATATATATATATTTATACATTTGTGTGTACTACGGGCCTAATGGATCTCTACCATTAACCCTGCCAAGTAGTAGTGTATCGGGGGGGTTCCTTGTTTGGATTTCGCTTTGCGAGACACCCGACGCACGAACTTAGTGCAGTGTTGAGAATGGAAGGAAGTTTAGCCCTTAGCACTTGGACTACCTAGGGTAGGTAGTAGATGGGTAAATTAGACTAGTTAGGCAGGGATAGCTTGACTAGGGTATGGTGTTAGGGTGCGTTAGGTGTGCACTATTATAGTAGAGGTGAGGGGTATCTCATGGGAATGCGATACCAATTTAAATATGAGATGAAACTATTTTTCTATAAATAAAGCATTTATGCAATTGCAAAATATTTTCAAAAATTTGGGCTCTGACCTGTTTATCTACTTTCCTTTCTTGCTATATATTATATATATACATAGGTGTCCAGACACAGGGATGCCTGGATGGAAATTCTTTCGAGTCAGACGTCTGCTGCAGCAGCTATGGATGCTTGCGAGTTATCGGTAGACGCTGCTTTCCTTCCACTCTAGATAGGAGATATTGTACAAACATTCGGGCCAATGGTCCAACTGATTTTATTTATTGTTTGCACGATATTCGATATGGTTGTATTATTTGAACCGAGTGTTTGGTTATCTTAATTTATTTCATTATCATTTCAGTTTTATTTACGCACTAAATTGTGGATGTTTTACTTTAATTGATTAAAAGAGTAGTTAAGTTAAAATTTTAACGCTCGCCTAATAGGATATTAGTAATTAAATTGATTTCGACTGTGATGCTAAGAATGATCCATATGTAACTCCAGTTATAATTTGATATAGGAGTGATCGCCCGGTATCCCATTAGGCGGGTTGTTACAAGTTCCAACCTTAGATTAGAGGTGTTCTTGGGGATATTTTGTTGGAGGTTCTTGGAGGAGATTTTGTAGATCTTTTGTGTTAATCTTGAGGATGTGATCGTTGGTTTATCATCATGGTTTGAGGTATGAGGTTTTACACAATATGCTCCTTAAATCACGCGAGTGTCATTCTCTTTGAATTCTTATTAATTGAACTCATATTTGAATTGTTAAATTCATTGAAATCTGGAAAATAATTGTTGAAATTATTTTGATTCATGTGGTATCAATATATTGTTGATGATTACGTTGTCATGAGATTTTAATATGGCACGGATGTTGAGTACCCGCCAAAATACCTATTCCTGGCTATGGCTTGATAAAGCATATGCGAATGGGGTGAGGCATGGTTACCCATAGATGTGTTGTTGAAAAGTTATATTGATAAATGCTTTGAGATTTGCATTTTGATTTGAATATTCGTACTCGTGTTGTTACATTTTATTCATCGCTGACATATATTTGTTGAGCATCTTTCCTATCGTATTGTGTACTTCCCCATATTTTCTTTTCGTGGCAAGTTTGGGCGGATTTTGAGGCGCTATGGAGATTGATTTTAGCAAGGATTGTTTGGGAAAGATTTGTATTATTTTGATGTATAAAGCTTTGGAGATTTTTATTTTATTTTCGAGTTTGTTGTTGTATGTAATTCGAGATATTTGGTATTTAATTTGAAGAGATTGAGATTTGTAGTTTCTCTTTTGTTGTTGTGGGACTTAGATGCTCTATACCTTGTCACTTGTGGATTTGGATTTATTTTATCGCATTAGCACTCCGTTCGCTCTCCCCGAGCGGGCGAGGTGTTATAAATGGTATCAGAGCTTAGGTATACGGCAACCCTGCGGGCTTGGATTTTGGGTTCATTGCGTGGATAGCAATTTTTGGAGATAGCAAATTTTAGGTGATATTTGTGATAGGTTTCGAGATTAGATGTGAGGAATTTATTTTTGGAGATGAGATTATTTTGGAGATTGTTGGCCTGATTTTGAGAGTTAGGAATTCGGCGAATTTCTAGTGCGAAATTCCATTGTTAGTGGGGAAGTGTAATAACCCGCGTAATTTTGGGCTATTTTAATTAATTTCTAGAAAATGGAGGAAAATAAAGTTTTTGATAAAATTATTTTTATTGCTCAAATATATTGGTTATTATTTTTAAAGGCCAAAATTTCAAATTGTTTCGAAATCGGACTTAAAATGGATTTTAAAGTATTTTTAACTCTTGGAGTTGTTTTGACTTCCAACTCTTCATTTCTTTGCCTTTTTTAAAGGAGTATTTTGGATTCCAACCCTTCATTTATTTGCTTTATAAAAGGAAGTCGTGGGCAACCCTTTCAACCTACTTTTAGCACAACTTTTGGCAACTAATATATTTTATATTCCTCTTCTTTTTATATACACATTGGCCCTTGAGATTTGTGAGTTCCAACCTTAGATTAGAGGTTTTCTTGCGGCTATTTTGTTGGAGGTTCTTGGAGGAGCTTTTGTAGATCTTTTGTGTTGATCTTGAGGATGTGATCGTTGGTTTCTCATCGTGGTTGGAGGTATGGGGTTTTACACAATATGCTCCTTAAATCTTGCGAGTGTCATTCTCTTTGAATTCTTATTAATTGAACTCATATTTGAATTGTTAAATTCATTGAAATCTGGAAAATAAGTGTTGAAATTATTTTGATTCATGTGGTATCAATATATTGTTGATGAGTACGTTGTCATGAGATTTTAATATGGCATGGATGTTGAGTACCCACCAAAATACCAATTCCCGGTTATGGCTTGATAAAGCATATGCGAATGGGGTGAGGCATGGTTACCCACAGATGTGTTGTTGAAAAGTTATATTGATAAATCCTTTGAGATTTGCATTTTTATTTGAATATTCGTACTCGTGTTGTTATATTTTATCCATCGCTGACATATATTTGTTGAGGATCTTTCCTGTCGTATTGTGTACTTCCACATATTTTCTTTTAGTGGCAGGTTAGGGCGGATTTTGGGGCGCTATGGAGATTGATTTTAGCGAGGATTGATTGGGAAAGATTTGTATTATTTTGATGTATAAATCTTTGGAGATTTGTATTTTATTTTCAAGTTAGTTGTTGTATGTAATTCGATAGATTTGGTATTTAATTTGAAGAGATTGAGATTTGTAGTTTCTCTTTTGTTGTTGTGGGACTTAGATGCTCTATACCTTGTCACTTGTGGATTTGGATTTATTTTATCGCATTAGCGCTCCGTTCGCTCTCCCAGGGCAGGCGAGGTGTTATAAATTATATCAGAGCTTAGGTATACGGTAACCCTATGGGCTTGGATTTTGGGTTCATTGCGTAGATAGCAATTTTTGGAGATAGCAAATTTTAGGTGATATTCGTGATAGGTTTCGAGATTAGATGTGAGGAATTTATTTTTGGAGATAAGATTATTTTGGAGATTGTTGGCCTGATTTTGAGAGTTAGGAATTCGGCGAATT
This sequence comes from Sambucus nigra, assembly GCA_949130495.1. Classification (NCBI taxonomy): domain Eukaryota; kingdom Viridiplantae; phylum Streptophyta; class Magnoliopsida; order Dipsacales; family Adoxaceae; genus Sambucus; species Sambucus nigra. Next base: position 527,487,603 of record OX422221.1, on the reverse strand, counting down.
TCGAGGGCGAAATTCCATTGTTAGTGGGGAAGTGTAATAACCCGCGTAATTTTGGGCTACTTTAATTAATTTCTGGAAAATGGAGGAAAATAAAGTTTTTGATAAAATTATTTTTATTGCTCAAATATGTTGGTTATTATTTTTAAAGGCGAGAATTTCAAATGGTTTCGAAATCGGAGTTAAAACGGATTTTAAAATGATTTTTAAATATTTTTATCTCTTGGAGTTGTTTTGACTTCCAACTCTTCATTTATTTGCCTTATTTAAAGGTGTATTTTGGATTCCAACCCTTCATTTAATTGCATTATAAAAGGAAGTCGTGGGCAACCCTTTTAACCTACTTTTAGCACAACTTTTGGCAGCAAATATATTTTATATTCCTTTTCTTTTTATATACACATTGGCCCTTGAGATTTGTGAGTTCCAACCTTAGATTAGAGGTGTTCTTGGGGCTATTTTGTTGGAGGTTCTTGGAGGAGCTTTTGTAGATTATTTGTGCTGATCTTCAGGATGTGATCATTGGTTTCTCATCGTGGTTTGAGGTATGGGGTTTTACACAATATGCTCCTTAAATCTCGGGAGTGTCATTCTCTTTGAATTCTTATTAATTGAACTCATATTTGAATTGTTAAATTCATTGAAATCAGGAAAATAATTGCTGAAATTATTTTGATTCATGTGGTATCATTATATTATTGATGAGCACGTTGTCATGAGATTTTAATATGGCACGGATGTTGAGTACCCCCAAAAATACCTATTCTCGTCTATGACTTGATAAAGCATATGCGAATGGGGTGAGGCATGGTTACTCATAGATGTGTTGTTGAGAAATTATATTGATAAATGATTTGAGATTTGCATTTTGATTTGAGTACATCTTGGATGATTATGGTGTACTAGATGATTGATGGGGGTTGATGTATCGCATTTAAGGAATATTTCGGTTACATCATCACTAGTATATTATTGGAAATTTAGTAGCAGTAGTAGTAGTAGTAGTAGTAGTAGTAGTAGTAGTAGTAGTAGTAGTAGTAGTAGTAGTAGTAGTAGTAGTAGTAGTACTAGTAGTAGAAAAAGTATTATACGGTATGTATGGCATTATGGATCTCTAGGATTGACATTGCCCAGGAGTAGTGTAACGAGGTGGTTCCTTGTTTGGATTTCGCTTTGCGAGACACCTCACGCACGAAACGTCGTGCATTGTTGAGATTATAGAGAAGTTCTGTCAATATTTATGTGTGGCATAATGGATCTCCAGGATCGACGTTGACATGGAGTAGTGTAACGGGGCGGTTCCTTGTTTGGATTTCGCTTTGCGAGACACCCCACACACGAAACGCAGCGCGTCGTTGAAATTGGAGGGAAGTTTTGTCAATAACAATCTTGTATGCATATTATTCTAAATTAAATCATATGGTTCTACCCAAATACATATGGGTACTTTATTAAGATTATAATTGGTTAAATTATATATCGGAATCCATAAAGCCTATTATGGCATAATTGGTTGTCATCATAATCTAGTAAGATTAGAAAAAAAGGGTGGATTCTTGGGCTAAGTTAGGAAGGCATTTCTCGTGGGTATAGGCTAGGCCTATGATAAGTTAGGTTGTCCTAAAATGGAGGTAATTTAACTAAAGCTTGAGGACGCGATTAGGTACGCGCCTTTAGAGGAGAAGTGAGTTGGGGTTTCACGAGAGTGCGGTCTCACTTTAATTATGAAATAAGTGCACCGGTATTTATTATGCACGGTTAACACACTTGCTAAATATTTTTCACAATCGGGGCTCTGACGCGTTTTCTTTTCTCTCCTGCTTGTATATATATATGTATTTCCACAGGTATCCTACCGCATGGATGCCGGATGACCTTCTATCCTGAGTCTTGGGAGCCGTGACAGGTGCGGACTGTTGTGGGATGTATCTGGTAGTCGCCTCCTACTTCTTTAAAATTCTAGGTAGGATTCATTGATGTATATCGGGTTTGTACCCAAGGGAGATTTATATACATGTTTATATTTATTCCATTCCAGTTATTGTATTCGCTGTGACCCGACATCTTATTCGGGTCTACTTTTGTACATTCAGTTGTAGTTATTATATCATTTTATTCTATCATTTCCTTTTTATAGTTCTCCCATGTATCTTTTATTCAGTTTATTAGTAGTTTATGGTGCTGGTTTGTTGGTTGTTGCACGTTTTAAATTATTTAACATCTCGCTTATATGATATCGGGTAGTTAGTCCTATATTATATAGTACCGGCAGTTGATGTTGAGACTGGACCATCTGAAATTCCTGATTTAATATAGTATAGGGCTGGCCACCCATTATTATTTTAAGAGGGGTGTTACAGATGGTATGAGAGCATCAAGTTCTAGAGTCCTTAGGATCTGTGCGAGTTTTCTGCATTCTTCCATTAACGTTCTTGACATAAAGCCCTACAATTAGGACTGTTGTGTTCACTGCGTTGTTTTATTCTGTGAAGTATATTCACTTGATTGGCGTTCTGATAACGGTTGCTCTTGTTTCGTTTCAGACGTCGCCTAGATTTTGTCGTCTAGGAAAGGATAGGATTAGAATCACAATACCCATAGCATATTTTGGGTACGCTTTAATCGGGGGTATTTATTTTCACCGATTCCGGAGGAGATTTTGAGCAGATTTCCCGTAGTGGTCTGAGGTGATTTATTGAAAATTGAGTAAGAAAGGAAAATTACTCGAATAGTGAACCTTGGACTTAGTAAGGAAAGTCTAAGGAGAGATTAGTGTAATCCTTGGGAGGCTTAGATGGAGAAACCCGTCACCTTTGTTAGGAATCCTGGTGTTGGTGATTTTTTTCCCGACGTGAGGTGTGTGGAGTTATCCCAATATTTGGGAGTACTGCCTTCTGGGAAGAGGGAGAAAATATGGAGACTCAGTTTCGTTGTGTAGGACTGAGGGAGTTTTCGGTAGTCACCATCGTGTTTTATCCCTCAAAATGGATTTGGAAGGATTTGGGGAAAGATGTTTCTCTTACGGAGAAATAGGTTTAGGAGTAATGATCGTCCTGGAAGAAGTAGAGGGTCTTGAACTGAGATCCTTGGATGAGTTGAAACCATTAGATTATGGAAGTACAAGGTAGAATACCTTTCTTTGGGTTTAAGTCATGCTTTGTGCGATATCGGGAACGTCGAGTTATAATATTGGATTCCGGAAGTGCAGAATGTAAAGGTTTGTTGAGTAGTGGTTACTCGTCTTACGGAGGGGTTAGGATGTGTAATTGCGGTGTTCCAATGAGGGAAGAATTTATTTCGTGGAAAGGTGTTGATGTGATGTAGAAAATTTTTTCTTTATATACTTGAGAAGTTCAAGTTTAGTAGGTGTATGTTGAGCGGATAATTTAGCTCATGGTTGTACTAGTTTGAGGACTAGGTAGCGGTTAGAGGTATTGTATGTGTTGAGGCCTTGTGTTTTAAACATGAGGTATTCATTTGGCGTGTCGAAAGACGCGGAATATAATTATATTATATTATTATATAGGCCTCCGGGCAATATCTAATATTTGAAAATCTTTTATAAAACATTAACCCTGGTTCAACTAATCTCAATTTCTGACCTAGCTACACAGTAGTGTATTGGGAGGGTTCCTTGTTTGGATTTCGCTTTGCAAGACCTCCCCCGCACGAAGATAGCTAGCGTCAGGAATTGAGGAGAGTTCAACCGTTGGGAATTTTTCAAACTTTTATATATTTAATATGTTATTAGAGATTATACTGGTAATAGTTATGTTAAGATTTGAGGCTAATGGATCCTGATTATAATTTTACGAGTGGAAACTCAGGTACAAGGTGTATGGGCGCCCTGGGTAGCTAGTTGATTTTAAAGACCGGTAAGGATCTACATAGTTCGACGTGAGAACTAGAAAGGATCGGCATAGTGATCCTGACGGTTGATGTAAGGACTAGATGATATTGAGGTCCTAGGCACATCTTAAATTTCGCGGACGAAATTTTTGTAAGGGGGGAAGATTGTAAAACCCCAAGACTTTTGAGATTGAGAAATTAAATTTTGGGAGAATAAAATTTAATTAAATTGGAGAATTTCAAAATTTGGGAATTGAGGCCCAAAAATAGAGAACATTTTAAAGTATTTCGGATGATGACTTTGAGGGCACCATCGATTCCGGAAGGGTCACAATAGTCAAAATGACTGTCATTGAGTTTTATTTCGGCTCCGGAATATTTTTAAGTCAGTTGACTTGAATTGGAGTAAACGAGTCATTTAAAGTGTGTATTAACATTTAAAACTGGTTTTGTTGTTTTAAAGGATTTAAGGCTTACGGATCAAGCCTTTCTCATTTAGAGAAAGAGAGAAAAAGCCCTAGAGGGAGAAAGAAGAAGAGAAAGAAGAAGGAAAGAAGAGAGAGAGGAAGAAAGCTTGGGGATTCCGGCCCAAACGCGACACCGAGGATGATTCAACCTCTACAAAATTGAGGCAAGTGTTTAATCTTGCTAAATAGCTATTTGTGTATTTCATTTCATAATTTGTGGGTTTAAGAAATGGAGTTTTGGGTATTAATATCAAAATCTAGATTTTTGGGTTTAATCTTGAAATCAATGTTTAAATATGGATTTAATGGAATAGAAATGGTTGGGATCAACTTTAGGGTGATATATGGGCTTAAAATCATGATTTGATGAAGATTTGGGGGTTAGAATGAAAAATTTAGGGTTTAGAATTCGTGGGTTTTGATGAAGAAGAAGACCCCTTTCAAAATTTGCAGGCCCGAATCGATTCACCTCCTTAAGCGAATCGATTCGGTTTAGTGAAACTGGCAGGTCTGCATTGACCGAATTGATTCGGACCCAAGCCGAATCGATTCGGCCTATTGCAGAAGCCCAGGTCTTTGGACCCAAATCGATTCGCCTTGGAGGCCGAATCGATTCGCTAGGAAGAATCAATTCGAAGTAGGGCCGAATCGATTCGGAAACAGGGTATTTTGAGGTGCTTTCTCCATAGTGATTCCAAACCATTTTTGGTTGGGTTCATTGATTTGGGGCCTTCTCTTATGATGTAAGAGATATGTTCTTGGAGACGTATAAGGAGTTTCTCACATATTAGAATCTTGGGGACTCCTTAGGGTAATTTGGGAGAAATGTATCCATGTATGTAATTGGAGACGTGTATAGAGATTTTGGGGAACACTTTTGGGATTGAGGATCCTAATTGTAAGATTAAAAGTAATTATAGATGTGATGTGAGGCTAAGAACTCTTAGAGAGAAAAGTGAGGATATGTTGTGAAATCCTAGGCCAACCGTTATGTCAAATCCTTATAAGGATAGGATATTATTAAGATACGATTTGGGGCAAAATGGAAGAGTGTAGTTGCATACCCTTAGTAATGATAAAAATTAAGAAATAAATTGGAGAGGCATTAGACTAGGGGATTCATAAAAAGTGATTGAACCGTAGTCGAATTCGAGAGCGAGGAGATCATGTTACCAACCAGAGTAGAGTGTGTAAATCTAGTTGGGGTAGATGTCGTTTATTAATGTGTGATTCACATAGAGGATTTTTCCCTAACATATGGGATTATTGGATGAAGTTAAGAATGAGCTTGAGGCTTATAGACTATTAGTTATATGTATACCAATAGTCAAAATGATTACTAAATTCTTTAATGTACTCTCAGATATAGATGAAATGTGTAGTGATGGATTCCTATGCAAACTCTTGGGTGATAGCCCTAATGTTAAATATATAGGTATAGATATATACATATGGTTTTGGGAGACTATTCATCATAGGAAAATGATTGAATATGTTTCAAGTGAGGGATTGTATTCACATATCAAGGTGAATGATATGAGTTTGTGGTGACGGCTTGTATATTGAGGATTTATGTATACTTATAGCCGGGTTTATATATCGTATACATATGAATTGAGAACTAGTTTATATATACATATATGGATATGTGAATATGTGTTGATATATATCTGTATGTATATGAATATATGGATATATTTATGTATGGATATACATGGTATTGATATTTAAACCTTATATGATGGTTTAATATTTGATCATATGATTGGATCATATGGGTGTATATATTGTGCATGTGAATGATATGTATACTTATTTGGTTAAGCATACCCCGCTCATGCTATCATTGGGAAGTTGCGCGAGTAGAGGGTGAGCATCCTGGCTAGAAAAGCAGGGTGTGGATATTCCCCAGGTCATAGTCGTCCCGTGTGTTATTATATGATATATATATTTATTTTTGGGATGGGACGTGGTGGGTATGTTTCGTCTCATTGCCGGTTTGGAGCTATGATCGCTTCCCGGGACGTCGTGTGTGTGAGTTTACCACGAGATGGGTGTCGTTTAGTCCCACCATAGTGGCCCCAGTATTGCTACGTGAGTCGGGCACTGGGAAGATGATAGCATTGATGCAGTTTATCGGCGATATATATATAGCCGGGTATATTATGTGCATGGACTTGTACATCATATGCAGTATGTACACTTGGCTATTGGATGGATGATGATGGTATATATATATATATATATATATATATATATATCCTATAGATGAGAGGATATGGACTCGTATGGAGTACATCTTGGATGATTATGGTGTACTAGATGATTGATGGGGGTTGATGTATCGCATTTAAGGAATATTTCGGTTACATCATCTCAAGTATATTATTGGAAATTTAGTAGTAGTAGTAGTAGTAGTAGTAGTAGTAGTAGAAAAAGTATTATACGGTATGTATGTCATTATGGATCTCTAGGATTGACATTGCCCAGGAGTAGTGTAACGAGGTGGTTCCTTGTTTGGATTTCGCTTTGCGAGACACCTCACGCACAAAACGTCGTGCATTGTTGAGATTAGAGAGAAGTTCTGTCAATATTTATGTGTGGCATAATGGATCTCCAGGATCGACGTTGACATGGAGTAGTGTAACGGGGCGGTTCCTTGTTTGGATTTCGCTTTGCGAGACACCCCACGCACGAAACGCAGCGCGGTGTTGAAATTGGAGGGAAGTTTTGTCAATAACAATCTTGTATGCATATTATTCTAAATTAAATCATATGGTTCTACCCAAATACATATGGGTACTTTATTAAGATTATAATTGGTTAAATTATATATCGGAATCCATAAAGCCTATTATGGCATAATTGGTTGTAATCATAATCTAGTAAGATTAGAAAAAGGGTGGATTCTTGGGCTAAGTTAGGAAGGCATTTCTCGTGGGTATAGGCTAGGCCTATGATAAGTTAGGTTGTCCTAAAATGGAGGTAATTTAACTAAAGCTTGAGGACGCGATTATGTGCGCGCCTTTAGAGGAGAGGTGAGTTGGGGTTTCACGAGAGTGCGGTCTCACTTTAATTATGAAATAAGTGCACCAGTATTTATTATGCACGGTTAACACACTTGCTAAATATTTTTCACAATCGGGGCTCTGACCCATTTTCTTTTCTCTCCTGCTTGTATATATATATGTATTGCCACAGGTATCCTACCGCATGGATGCCGGATGACCTTCTATCCTGAGTCTTGGGAGCCGTAACAGGTGCGGACTGTTGCGGGATGTATCTGGTAGTCGCCTCCTACTTCTTTAAAATTCTAGGTAGGATTCATTGATGTATATCGGGTTTGTACCCAAGGGAGATTTATATACATGTTTATATGTATTCCATTCCAGTTATTGTATTCGCTGTGACCCGACAGCTTATTCGGGTCTACTTTTGTACATTCAGTTGTAGTTATTATATCATTTTATTCTAGCATTTCCTTTTTATAGTTCTCCCATGTATCTTTTATTCATTTTATTAGTAGTTTATGGTGTTGGTTTGTTGGTCGTTGCACGTTTTAAATTATTTAACATCTCGCTTATATGATATCGGGTAGTTAGTCCTATATTATATAGTACCGACAGTTGATGTTGAGACTGGACCATCTGAAATTCCTGATTTAATATAGTATAGGGCTGGCCACCCGTTATTATTTTAAGCGGGGTGTTACATGATATATATTTACATTAGTTATATTATTTATGTACTTGTATTTCTAAATATATGTCTCTCCTATTTTTTTATATATATGGTTCTTACATCGAAAATATTATCACCTTTATAATTGACGATTATGTATTAATATTGTATTATTATTTTAATAATTATTATTATTATTATTATTATTATCGTTATTATTATTATTATTATTTTATTATTATTATTATTATTATTATTTATTATTATTATAACAAATATCTTATTGTAATAACCCGCGATTTTTAGGACAATAATTTATTTATTTTTGGGAGAAATAAAAATTAATTTAATTGGAGAATAATTAAATTGACATCTGAGGTCAAAATTTGAAGTTGTTAGAAAGTTATTCGGAAGACAATTCTGAGGGAGCCATTGTTTTCGGAAGGGTCGAGATAGTCGAAATGGCTGTACTTGGTGTCTATCTGGGTTCTGAAATATTTTTAAGTTCGTTTGGCTCGAATTAATGTTACCGAGTCATTTAAAGTGTGTATTATTATTTAAAGCTGTGTATTTTGGGAGTTAAGGCTTAAAAAGCCTACGGGAGACGAAATCTCCGTAGAGAGAAAGAGAAAGAAAGAAAGAAAGAGAGAAGAACAAAGAAGAAGAGAAAGAGAGAGAAAGTGGGATTTCCGGCATTTACGCAATCTCGAGGAGGAATCAGACCCTACAAACTTGAGGAAAGTGATTAAACTTGCTAAATAATTGTTGTGTTTGTTTCATGATTTGTGGATCAAATTTGTGGGTTTTAGGTTTAGTTTATCAAAACCTAATTTTTGGAAAAATCTTACATTTGAGGTGTGTAAATGAACTTGAGAGTATAAAATTAGTTGGGTTGAGCTCTACAATGAGTTTTGATGATAATATTATGTTTGGGTTGGAGAAAAATGGGTAAAAGAGCTTTCTGTAACTACCCGTTCTTTTGGAGACAATTAAATTTCGTAATTAAGTATAAAATGAGAATTTGGAGAATTTCTCAAAATAGTAATTTTTGGGATTTTTGAGGATTTAATAATTTTCGATGGGTGTTGTAATTATTTTTGGGACTAAATAGGTCGAAGTATTTTAATTATATGTCGCAGTTGAGTAAAGCGACAAAAATGTAAGATTTTTAGTAGAAAACCTGCATTAAGTTATATGGGTTAGAATAGTGAATTGTTGTCAAGTACTTCGTATGGAAATTTCGACTATGCCGTGAGTCTTGGAATGGCCGAGATAGTCGAAAAAGAGTGTTCGATTGTCGAAATTGAGTTTCAGGTAATTTTGGAGTTAAAAGGGACTCGTAATTGAGTAAACGGGTCATTTTTTGTGTTTTAAGGGGTTAAACCCTTTTTCTTTCTATATAAAGAGGGAGAGAGGGAGAAAAGAGAAACAAAGAAAGAAAAGAGAGAGAAAATAGAGAGGAGGAGAGAAAAGAGGAGAAAAGGGGAGATTCTGGCCAAACTCCGCGTGATTTGGCTCGAGGTCGTCAGATTGTATCCACGGGGCAAGTGTTTACATGCTTTATTTACTTTTGAGAATAAATCTCATGTCGTAGTTTGGTATAAATAAACCCTAAATATTTTGGGTTGGGTTTTCGTGGATAAAACGGGTTTTCGGGAGTTAAAACAAATAAACCTACCCAATATTAATTCAATTTGAAGAAATTAGGTTTTAACCTAAATTAATTGGTGATTTCGGGTTCTAGGACGTTTAGAACCCATATTATGTGTGTAGTTGTTGTTGGTGGGGGTTGTAGGTCATTGGGTGAGGTGACAAAAGCTTGGGAGAAGCTTTAATGGATGAAATAACTTCTCAGGGAAAAAGCTGCCTTCCATGATCGATCGATCGATCATGGGGGCTCGATCGATTTAGCCATCGATCGATCGACGGCTAAGGGTCGATCGATCGACCCCCTGTTGAAAGATTGGCAATTTTTCTAGGGTGAGTTGGATGGGATAGATTCCAATTCATATTGCTTCGAGGTTAATTATGTGATAACATAAGGGACCTTTTAGGACTATATGGTCCTCTATCTATGGTAATTTAGGAGGGTAAAGTGAGGGTTTTAAATGTACAACCCTTAAACTATATTTTTGAGGAAAATAGAATAATAGTAGAATTTGAAGGTTTAGGGTTCCTAACTTAGGGTGGGGACCTTTAAGTGGTTATATGGACAAGATATAGTCCTTCGGTTCATGGAAATGAAATCCATATCTCAATAAATTTAAGATTGTTCCGGAAATATAAATCCCTAGGATATTTTTAGTGGGCATTTAGGACAATCTAATTATGCGTATATGAAGAATAATTATAATCGATTGTGGAGTGACTATATCCTACGAGATAGTTAGGATAAATTGGGAATATAGGTATATATTCGCTTAGTGAGAAATGGTATAATTGGAGATTTCCAATAGATCCTTATATGGGAATAAGGTATGTATGAATTATCAAAGTAAGGAAATACTTAGGGTATAGTATCATGTGTATATGAATGCATGATTATGATTCTTTGAGAGAATCTTTGGGGTTATTGGTCATCGCTAGATGATATCGGCAATTATGGCCATATATATATATATATATATATATATAGTATGTGATTAAAGTATATATGAAATATGATACAAATATGTATTATAGATTATTATTCCTTGTGCATGAGAACAAGGTAATTTATATGTTTTGAGAATAAATGATTTCGAAAATAAAATGTGAACGTTTTCAAAATGGAAAGGAAATGATTTTCATAACTAATAATTTATGGATACACACCTCTCTAAATCTCTATCATAAGGGAAGTTGCGCGCGTGTGGTGAAGCCCTCTGACAAGTGAATGCAGGGTGGATATATCCCTAGGCCATATGAGTGTTTATTGTATGTTTCTGCACTGGTTAGGTGATTATGGGTGTGGTTATGACTATCCCGCAGGCATATGGCCGCTTCCCTACGTCTTGCACAGTAGGATCCCAGGTTGTCTTGATGATATTCCCTGGAAGATGATAGCCATTTAGGGACGCGCACAGTGGGAAAACCTGGACGAGCGGTCTTACAACGCGTTATATATTATGTTAAAGAAATTTATGATAATAAATTGGCTTTAATTACATTTCCTGGATAGAAGAAGGGAAATAGGATATATGAATTGGCTTCGGATACGTTTCCCGGATGGAAGAAGGGAAATGGAAGCATATGATATGAAAATCATTTTTATGATAATAAATTTGGCTTTTATATACATTTCTTGGATATGAGAAGGGAAATGGGATGTTATAAAATGGAAAAGCATTTTTATGATAATTAAACTGGCTTTTAAAACGTTATATGATATGTTGAAGCAATTCATGATAACGAATTGGCTTTTATATACATTTCCTGGATATAAAAAGGAAAATGGAAAGTTTGGAGACAAAAAAATGAAAATGAATTCTCATTTCTAGAGATAGATTTGGATGTATATTGTAATATAAAATATAAATGGATAAATTGAGATTTATTATATGATGTATATATATATATTATGTACTGAGGGTCTAATGGATCTCGACGATCGACCTAGCCCCGTAGTAGTGCATCGGGGGGCTCCTTGTTTGGATTTCGCTTTGCGAGACACCCCACGCACGAACATGGCTTAGTGTTGGGACTGGGGAGAAGTTTAGCCCTTAGTACATTACTTGGACTATCTAGGGTTGATAGTAGTTGGGTGATAGACTAGTTTAGCATGGTAGCTTAACTCTGATGTTTAGAGGGATGCGCTAGGAGTACACTATTAGAAGAGAGGTGAGGGGTATCTCATGGGAGTGCGATACCAAATTTAAATATGAGATAAAACCTTTTTCTAAGAATAAGGCATTTATGCACTTGCTAAATATTTTTCAAACTCGGGCTCTGACCCGTTTATCTCTTTTTCCTCTCTTGTTATATATATATATATATATATATATATATATATATATATATATATATATATATATATATATATATATATATAGGTGTCCAGACACGGGGACGCCTGGATGATACTTTCTTCGAGTCAGACGTCAGTTGCAGCAGCTGTGGATGTGTGCAGGATTCTCGGTAGATGCTTCCATTCCTGTAATCTAGATAGGAGGTAATGTATAAGTAGTCGGGCCAATGGTCCAATTTCATTTATATATTCTTTTAGTAGCAGCATTCGATATGGTTGTGTATTTTGACCGAGTGTTCGGTTATTTTATTTCATTTTAGTTTCATTTACGCTAAACTATGTGGATGTTTTAATTGTAGTTATTTAAAAAGCGTAGTTAAGTAAAATTTTGACACCGGCCTAATAGGTTATTAGTAATTAAATGGATTTTCGACAGTGATGCTAAGAATGATCCATATGAGACTCCTGTTTTAATTTGATATAGGATTGATTACCTGGTATTTTATTAGGCGGGTTGTCACAGTTTCAAATGAATTTTGAGTGTTTTTGGCTTTGGGAGAAATGGCCATTTTTGTGACCTCTGATAGGCCGAATCGATTCGAAAAGTTCTAGTTGCCCAGGTCTGAGTGATCGAATCGATTCGGCCCCAACCCAAATTGATTCAGCCTGAGATAGAAGCCCAGGTCAGATGACCCGAATGAATTCGCCTTGGAGGCCGAATCGATTCGGATTTGGCCCGAATCGATTCAAAAATAGGGTATTTTCGAGGATGTTTTTCCAAAGAGAATTTCATCCCATTTTGTTTTAGTTTATCGATTGGGAACCTCTGTAGGAGTTCTGAGGAGTTTATTTTGGATATTTTTATGCTGTTTCCCTTATAAGAAATTGTTTGGGTCATATGGATATTTTGATAAATACCGATTAGGGGGTATCGTATGTACTAACTAGGGAAGCCCACTACCTTTGCGATTTCTATTTGGAGATAATTTTGGAATTATATGAAAGATTGAGAATGCGCTAAATGAAAATGGATTTTAGTATTCAATCCCAAAAAGGGGATAACTTTAAAGGTTCATATGAAAAATTGAACCATAATTTGGAGTTAAAATTACAAATGCTGAATGATGTGCGTATTGATATAGGAAATATCCTTAACATAAATGAACTTGGGAGATGTTTCATAAATGAGAAATGTTGATCGAGGTGCATTAGGATATAGATAATGTCCTTAACATAATTAGAATTAAGAGATGATTCATGCAAATATAAGTGAAGTAAGAACTTCAAGTGAGAAATCGCATAGTGCATTATAAGTGGGGATGTCAAATGAGTTAGCGACGAATAGTATATTGAAAGTAAATATACTAAATAATGATATTAATTTACTTACGCCTAAGAGCGTACTATGAGTATGTTAATAGTGTGAAATATATCCTTATGTCATGGTATATATTTATCTGATGTAATGATGTATGTATATCTTATATGAACGATATATATATAGTCGTCCATTGGGAAGTTGCGCGATGAGGGTGAGCATCCTGGCTCGAGGAGCAGGGTGTGGATATTCCCCATGTCATAGTCGTCCATTTTATTTATGTGATATACATTCTATTTTGGGGGTGAGAAGTTGTGGGTATGTGTCGTTATCACTTGCCAGTTAGGAACTATGATCGCTTCCCGGACGTTGGGTTTGTATTTTGACCACGAAGTAGGTGACATTTAGCTCTATCGGTGGTCCCCAGGATGATATATGAGTGATTCCCTGGAAGATGATATCATTGAGAACCTGTATCCTCGAGTTATAGCTCAGTGGGATGGTTATTATTATTCTTGAATATGATGATGTGATATCATATTTGTCTCGAGATTTGAGAGACATAAGAAGATTGTTTGAATCTCATTTTGAGAGATTTTATCCGGACTTAAATTGTGATAAATCGATTATCAGAAATGAAGAGTAGTGTATTATATGGTTATATAGTACCTTGGGTTCCTTGTTTGGATTTCGCTTTGCGAGACATCTCACGCATGAAACGCAGTGCAATGTTGGGAGTGGGGAGAAGTTAGTCCTTATAGCTCATATTTATAGTAGTAGTATATCGACGATCGAAACTGCCTATGAGTAGTGTATCGGGGGGGTTCCTTGTTTGGATTTCGCTTTGCGAGACGTCCCACGAATGAAACGCCGTGCGCTATTAATAATAAGGATTAATTAATGAATTAATTGGGTAATAAGAATTTTGGTTATACGCATCATGCATTGAAGGCATAATGAATCTCAAAAATCAATATTGTCAAGGAGTAGTGTAACGGGGTGGGGGGGGGGTTCCTTATTTAGATTTCTCTTTGCGAAACATCCCACACACGAAACGCAGTGCAGTATTGAGAATTGGGAGAAGTTTAGTCCTTAGCACTTGGATGCTATTAAGTCATATATTTATATGCTTATTGTTGGCATAACTAGAACATGAGAAATTCTAGTAAGAGAATGTTTATGTAAATTTTATATGTTTAGTATGAGATCGAATATTTGAGATCAATAATGTTAGAAATTGACAGATAATTTAAATGGTTTTAAATGGAGTACAGATATTGGGAATAAGTTTGATTCCTTTTACCTTTAGGTAGATTTGGGCAAATAATTGGAGATTATGTGCATACCTTTAGTTGCGCGCTTTAGTTGAAAGGTGGGATGGATTTTATGGAGAGTGAGACTCCACCTTAATCATGTCATAATGCATTTATAATTATTACGAATTTTAATACACTTGCTATAAAATGTTTTCACCCCTCGGGCTCTGACCCGTTTATATTTTCTCCTGTTGTGTATATATATATATATATATATATATATATATATGTATATATTGTATTATTCTAGGTGTTCCTCCGCAAGGACGCCATATTGTTTATCAATCTTGTTTAGTCATGGAGTTGTGGTAGTACAGACTGTTGCGGTATTTTGTTATAGTTGACTTATATCTTTCATTTATCTAGATTAGGATTCAGTTTGTGTATCGGGTTTATACCCAAGTGTTGTATAGTAGAACTTTTATACTTTCTCTCCCAGTTTATTGTATTGTCTGTGACCCGACATCATACTAAGGTATTTTATTTGTACATTGTGTTGTACTCTCTTATTCTAATCTCCTTTATATTATTAGAGAATGTGTATGTCTCTTAGTTTTTGTAGAGTTATGTTGTTGGTTAGTTGTTTCATGGTTTGTTTTGTATGTTAATAAAATGTTTTTAAAATTTTTAACACCCTCTTTTTGTAGTAATGGGTAGTCATTCGTGTTTATTTTAGAATCGTCAGTTGATGCTGAGAATGATCCACTTGTGATTCGTAATTATTTTAGTATTGGGCTGGCCACCCATCATTATTTTGAGTGGGTTTTCACAGATGGTATCAGAGCATCAGGTGCTATTGTCTATAGGATCTGTGTGGGTTTACTATGATATCCCATAAGCGTTCTTGATGTAGATACCTATTATTTGGACTGTTGTGTTCATACGTCCATATTTTCTTCTGTGATGAGAAAAATTTTGGAAAGGCGTTCTGATACAATTGTTCTTGTCTTAGATGCCACCGAAGAGAAGTCGATCAGGGAAGGAAAATAAAAGGGGCTTAGAGTGTAAACCCCAAATGCCTCAAAGTACTATGACTACAGATGAAGTCGCCAGTATTGTTGCACAAGCAATAGCTGCTGCCATTTCTATGATGGTGCAGCAACCTGAAGTACCAGCAGTCCAAGCCCCACCGGGATTGCCCATGTGGGAAAGAGTGAAGGAAGATTTTAGTAAGGGGCATCCTCCAGAGTTTTCAAGGGGGATTTTCGGGATGGCTACAAGTCGATGTAAGAATAGTATACAAAGGCGCCTCCATATGCTGGAGTGTAGTGAGGTGCAGAAGAAATTTCTCACCGCCTTTAAGTTAACGGGAGAAACTCTCCAATGGTGGGAGTCTTTCACCACGTCAGAGCAGAGAGATATTTACCTACAACAGATTTTTGGGAACTCTTTGATCAAAGGTATTTTCCTTCCCCGATTATGAAGGAAATGAGGAGGAAATTGATGGATGTGTTTCAAGGAAATAAAAACGGTGGCCGAGTATGAAGAGGAGTTTACTCGATTGGGGAATTTGGTACCTGATGAGGTCAATACGGAAGAGAAGCGTATATAAAAATTAATGCGAGGTTTAAATGGGCAAATTAGGCAGCAATCATTAGAAAGCCCAGCATTAGTGACTTTCGTCGAGCTAGTAAATGAGGCACTATTGGAGTGTCATGAATATTGTCTTCATTCGCAAGACGGTAAGAACTTTAGAGATTTGGGTTCATCAAGTAGGTTTGGTGAAGAGAATACAATAAATGCCATAAGGTATAGGCAGGATTTTCGAGGGTCACAACAGCGTTATGTTCCCCACGATGAGCAGAGAGGATTTGCGGGAAGATGTTTCTTGTGTAAAAAATTTGGTCATAGGAAGAGAGAATGTCCTAAAAGAGGTAAAGGACCTCATTTTGAAGAAGTTTTGAATGTAAACCCCCTACAACATATTCGAGGTCATTTTAGGCCAGGGGACTTTAAGTGGGAACCAAATGATGAGGAGAAGATATCGGACTATAGAAGTATGATGTAAGCTATTTTCCTTTGTGAATATGATTATTACTATATGAAGCTTTGGGAATATCGTACGGGAGATAGTTATGAGAGGGTGGTATTAGAACCCTATTATGTATGGAATGTCCCAGAAGGGAATTTGAGCAAGTGAGGCTCTTATGTTATTATCTTTTGGAAGAATAGATAATTTTGTGATATACTCATAGAGAGTTATGACTTTGTAATGAGTGTAAGAATTGTTGTAATGTGTTAAGTAGTAATGATAAAGCTACTTATTTTATAGTCATGTTAGACTTACATAATTGTTGTATTCCAGTTATGGAAAAGCCTAGTTAATGGCAATATATATTATTGTGATGTATGAGATTATTTTTGAAAAGAATTCAGAATTTTGTGGACTATTGTGGTGCAAGAGATTTTAGCTCATCATTATGATAATTTTGTTATCTATATGTTGTTATATGTATGATGATTGTTAAAACCTTGTTTCTTGGGCATAAGGTATCTTATTTTAATGTCGAAAGACATCAACCGTTTTTAAAATAAACTATTTTCAAAATAAAATTTCTTTTTATAGGCCTTTGGGCCATATCAAAATGATTTTCACAAAAATGTTTTAAACTCTAGTCCCGATCTAACACTCTCAATCCCCAACCTCTCTACCTATTAGTGTATTGGGAGGGTTCCTTATTTGGATTTCACTTGCGAGACCTCCCCCGCATGAAAGTGGCGAATGTTAGGAATTGAGAGGAGTTAAATCTTTGGACCTTTTACCATTTTTCTTCTATTAATATGCTAGTATTTTTTATATATATTTCGAGTTATGGTACTATTGAGGCAAGTGAAGCCTAATTATGTTTATACGAGTAAAGCTCGAATAAAGGGTGTATGAGCGCCCTAGTAGTTATAATTTGTTTTATAATATAACATATAAATAACCCATCACGAGAATTGGGATATTTGGGTTTAGTGTTAGCGAGGTTAAGTGTAGAATAAACTAGTTAAGTTTTGGAGTATTAGGCTTAGCGTAATTTCAAGGACGAAATTTTTATAAGCGGGGAAGTCTGTAATAACCCGAGATTTTTGGGACAATAATTTATTTATTTTTGGGAGAAATAATTATTAATTTAATTGGATAATAATTAAATTGGCATTTGAGGTCAAAATTTGAAGTTGTTAGAAAGTTGTTCGGATGACAATTCTGAGGGTACCATTTTTTTCGAAAGGGTCGAGATAGTCGAAATGACTGTACTTGGGGTCTATTTGGGTTCCAAAATATTTTTAAGTTCGTTTGGCTCGAATTAATGTTACCGAGTCATTTAAAGTGTGTATTATTATTTAAAGCTGTGTATTTTGGGAGTTAAGGCTTAAAAATCCTACGGAAGACAAAATCTCCCCAAAGAGAAAGAGAAAGAAAGAAAGAAGGAGAGAAGAAGAAAGAAGAAGAGAAAGAGAGAGAAAGTGGGATTTTCGGCATTTACGCGATCTCGAGGAGGAATCAGATCCTACAAACATGAGGCAAGTGATTAAACTAGATAAATAATTGTTTTGTATCCATTATTTGATGATTTGTGGAACAAATTTATGGGTTTTAGGTTTAGTTTATCAAAACCTAATTTTTGGGAAAATCTTACATTTGAGGTGTGTAAATGAATTTGAGGGTATAAAATTAGTTGGGTTGAGCTATACAACGAGTTTTGATGATTATATAATGTATGGGTTGGAGAAAAATGGCTAGAAGAGGTTTAAAATGAAATTTGAGTATTTTTGGCTTTGAGAGAAATGGCCATTTTTGTGACCTCTGATAGACCGAATTGATTCGAAAGTTGCAGCTGCCCAGGTCTGAGTGACCGAATCGATTTGGCCCCAATAAGAATCGATTTGGCCTGAGACAGAAGCCCAGTTCTGATGACCCGAATCGATTCGCCTTGGAGACCTAATAGATTCGCAGGTCCGAATCGATTCGAATTTGGCCCGAATCGATTCGAAAACAGGGGATTTTCGAGGATGTTTTTCCAAGGAGAATTTCATCCCATTTCATTTAAGTTTATCGATTGGGAACCTCTATAGGAGTCATGAGTTGTTTTGGAGATTTGTAGGGAGTTTTCCTTATAAGAAATTATTTGGGTCATATGGACCTATTTTGAGAAATATCGATTAGGGGGTATCGTATGTACTAAGTGGGGAAGCCCACTACCTTTGTGATTTCTATTTGGAGATAATTATGGAATTATATGAAAGAGTGAGAATGCGCTAAATGAAAATGGATTTTAGTATTAAATCCCAAAAAGGGGATAACTTTAAAGGTTCATATGAACAATTGAACCATAATTTGGAGTTAAAATTATAAATGTTGATTGATGTGCGTACGGATATAGGAAATATCCTTAACATAAATTAACTTGGGAGATGTTTCATAAATGAGAAATGCTGATCGAGGTGCATTAGGATATATAGAATATCCTTAACATAATTAGAATCAAGAGATGATTCAGGCAAATAGAAGTGAAGTAAGAACTTCAAGTGGGAAATCGCATAGTGCATTCTAAGTGGGGATGACAAATGAGTTAGCGACGAATAGTATATCGAAAGTAATTAAACTAAATAATGATATTAATTTCCTTACGCCTAAGAGCGTACGATGAGTATGTAAATAGTGTGAAATATATACCTTATGTCATGGTATATATTTATCTGATGTGATGATGTATGTATATCTTATATGAATGATATATATATATATATATAAGTGAAGTATACCCCCTCCTTGCTATCATTGGGAAGTTGCGCGATGAGGGTGAGCATCCTGGCTCGTGCAGCAGGGTGTGGATATTCCCCAGGTCATAGTTTTCCATTTTATTTATTTGATATACATTCTATTCTGGGGGTGAGAAGTTGTGGGTATGTGTCATTCTCACTTCCCGGTTAGGAATTATGACCGCTTCCCGGATGTTGTGTTTGTATTTTGACCACGAAGTAGGTGACATTTAGTTCTACCGGTGGTCCCCAGGATGATATATGAGTGATTCCCTGGAAGATAATAGCATTGAGAACCTGCATCCTTGAATTATAGCTCGGTGGGATGGTTATTATTAAAATTGAATTAGATGACGTGATATCATATTTGTCTCGAGATTAGAGAGACAAAAGAAGATTGTTTGAATCTCATTCCGGAAGACTTTATTCGGACTTAAATTGTGATAAATCGATTATGAGAAATAAAGAGTAGTATATTATATCTTTATATAGTACCTTGGGTACCGAGGGCATAATGGACCTCAACGACCAACATTTCCAAGGAGTAGTGTAACGTGGGGGTTTCTTGTTCGGATTTCACTTTGCGAGACGTCCCACGCATGAAACGGGGTACAATGTTAGGAGTGGGGAGAAGTTAGTCCTTAGTGCTCATATTTATAGTAGTAGTATCTCGACGATCGACAGCGGCTAGTAGTAGTGTATCGGGGGGGTTCCTTTTTTGGATTTCGCTTTGCGAGACATCCCACGCACGAAACGCCGTGCACTGCGGAGAATTGGGATTAATTAATGAATTAATTGGGTAATAAGAATTTGGGTTATACGCATCATGCATTGAGGGCATAATGAATCTCAAAAATCAATACTGTCAAGGAGTAGTGTAATGGGGGGGGGGGGTTCCTTTTTTGGATTTCACTTTGCGAGAAGTCCCATGCATGAAACGCAGTGCAATATTTTAAATTGGAAGAAGTTTAGTCCTTAGCACTTGCATGCTCTTAACTCATATATTTCATATGCCTGTTGTTGGCATAACTAGAATATGAGAAATTCTAGTAAGAGAATGCTTATGTAAATTTTATATGTTCAGTATGAGATAGAATATTTGAGATCGATAATGTTAGAAATTGAGAGATAATTTAAATGGTTTTAAGTGGAGTATAGAAATTGGGAATAAGTTAGATTCCTTTGCCCTTAGGTAGATTTGGGCAATTAATTGGAGATTATGTGCATAGGTTTAGTTGCGCTCTTTATTTGAGAGCTGAGATGGATTTTATGGAGAGTACGACTCCACCTTAATCATGTCATAATGCATTTATAATTATTACGCATTTTAATACACTTGCTATAAAATGTTTTCACACCTCGGGCTCTGACCTGTTTATATTTTCTCCTGCTGTATATATATATATATTGTATTATTCTAGGTGTTCCTCCGTAAGGACGCCATATTGTTTATCCATCTTATTTAGTCATGGAGTTGTGGCAGTAGAGGACTATTGCGGTATTTTGTTATAGTCGACTTCTATATTTAATGTATATAGATTAGGATTCAGTTTGTATATCGGGTTTATACCCAAGTGTTGTAGAGTAGAATTTTTATACTTTCTCTCCTAGTTTACTATATTGTCTGTGACCCGACAGCATATTCGTGTATTTTATTTGTACATTGTGTTGTACTCTCTTATTCTAATCACCTTTATATTATTCGAGCATGTGTGTGTCTTATTTTTTGTTGAGTTATTTGGTTGGTTAGTTGTTTCATGGTTTGTTTTGTTTGTTAATAAAAGTTTTTAAAAAAATTTGGCACCCTCCTTTTGTAGTAATGGGTTGTCAGTTGTGTTTATTTTAGAATCGTCAGTTGATGCTGAGAATGATCCACTTGTGATTCCTAATTATTTTAGTATTGGGCTGGACCCCCGTTATTATGTTGAGCGGGTTGTTACACTTATCCATATGAACTTGTGTATAAGCTAGATTAGTTATATGTTCATTAGTTATGCTATTTTCTTCATAATGTACTATTTCTTATATACACATATTATGAAAATAATCCTTTTTATGCATATAATTCATAATGTAACTTTTTTTAGTTAAGATATAATATAAGTTTTTTCTACACATCCTGCTTTTAATGACAACATTTTATATTCCGTTAATATAATTTTACATTATATCTTATGTGGTTTAAAACTCGGAAAACAAATTCTTTTGACTTGAAAGACTTTTTCAAATTGTCTCATCATCTGTCAACACGTAAATACCACAAGTGGTCTATAGTTCCAGACTATGTATCATCCAACATCGATGTAATAGCCCGTGGTTTTTGGAGTATTAATTTAATTAATTTGGGAGACAAAATATTTGTTTAAATTGGAGAATTTTATATTTGGCAATTGTGGTCAAAATTTGAGGATATTAGAAACTATTTTGAATAACGATTCTGAGAGTGCGGTTGGTCTCGGACAGGCCGAGATAGTTGAAATGACTTTACTTGGGTCTTATTTGGGTTTCAGAATATTTTTAAGTTCGTTTGGCTCAAATTGGAGTAACCGAGTCATTTATAGTGTGTATTATCATTTAAAGATGGGTATTTTGGAGTTAAGGCTTAAAAAGCCTACAGGAGGTAACAATCTCATTTGGAAGATTAAGAGAAAGCCCGGTATAGAGAGAGAGAGAGAGAGAGAGAGAGAGAGAGAAAGAAGAAAAGTTTGGGATTCCATCTATTACGCGATTTCGAGGAAAATTCAGACTCTACAACTTTCAGGAAAGTGATTAAATTTGATTAATAATCTATGTGTGTCATTTATTTCTTGATTTGTAGATAAAATTATGGATTTTTGGTTAAATATGTCAAAACCTATATTTTAGGTTAAATCTTACATTTGATGTTTATATATGGATTTGAGGTTGTAAATTAGTGGGGTTAAGTTATTTGATGAGTTTTAATGTTAGAAACATGATTGGGTTGAAGATCGGTGGTTAGAAGTGTGTATTTTGGAGTTTTTGGAAAGTTGGAGTTCATCCAAATTGAAGGTTGGCCGAGGTATCTGGTAAGGACGGCCGACCACGTCCAGGGGGCCGGTCGACCGTACCTCAAGGGAAAAGCCTACTACTTTCTTCCCATTATTGAAATTTGGGGGTCATATTGAGTTATTGCGAGAGAGTACGAATTTTAGTTATCATATCGATTTAGTGGGGGGATCCTCATAGCATCGAGATTTCTTATTGGGGGATAATTATTGTTGATCGGTGTGCATTTGGATATAGATGGTATCATTAATGGTTATTGAATTTGTAGACTATTCATAATAATAGGTGTTATGGATGAGTAGGTTTCGAGTGAGGGATCGTATTGTGAAAAATAATGGAAAGGTATGCGAGTTAGCAACGATTAGTATAATGAGAGTTATATACTTATAAATGAATTCACTTCTTTCATACATACGGACGTAAAAGAGTATGTATACCTATATGGCGTAATTGTATATACCTTGTGTGATGGTTTACGTTTATATAATGTGATTTCATATATATCTAGTGTGAATGATATATATATATATATATATATATATAGATCCTTAATGTGTGAGCATACGCTCCAGTGCTATCATGGGAAGTTGCGCGATGTGGGTGAGGCCCCTAGCTTGAGGATAGGGTGCATATAGTCCCCAGGTCATAGTCGTCCTTTATTATTGTGTGATTTTTTTATTCTGGATGAGAAATCTTGGGTATGATTTGTTCTTACTTCAGGTTTGGAACTATGACCGCTTCCTATACGTTGTGATTTATTTTATTACCATGGCGGTGTGATAATAATCCAATATATGGGACACGAGATAAAGTGAGTAATTCCTAAAAGATGATATCATGTGAAGTATTTTATATCAATAAGTGATTGTGTATTGGATATTTCAATTGTACGCTAAGCGTGTTATGAGTACTTGCTTTTTAGAGTTGTATGATTTTGCCTTATGACTATAGTAAAGTTATAAACCCTAAAGGTTCGGAGCGTTGTCTTATATATGTGATTAGAGATTATTGCTCCTCATATATATTTGTAGTTATGTGTGGGTTATTGAGGGCTTAATGGACCTTAGCAACCAACATTGTCAAGGAGTACTGTATCAGGGGGGTTCCTTGTTTGGATTTCACTTTACGAGACGTCCCACCCATGAAACACAGTGAAATGTTGGGAGTGGGGAGAAGTTTAGTCCTTAGTACTCAGATTTATATGTTATAGTGAAATAATGTTTTATGAGAATAAACTGGAGTAATATTTTAATTCATTAGTTGATGTTATATGCATCATGCATTGAGGGCATAATGAATCTCGATAATCAACACTGCCAAGGAGTAGTGTATCGGGAGGGGTTCCTTATTTGGATTTCGCTTTACGAGACGTCCCATGCACAAAATCTAGTGTAATGTTGAGAGTTGGGAGAAATTTAATCCTTAGCATTTTGATGCTAATAACTCATGTAAGTTAATAACTAGATTCCGCTAAATTCTAGGAAGAGATACGTATATGTATATTTATCTGATAAATAAATTTAGATGCATATTTGGGTTATGGTAGAAGCAGAAGTTTATGGTTATATTTTAGATGATGGGTTATGTGAGTGTGTATTTGGTGTAGGTTAGATTGAACTGTACCTAGAAGTGTTGGTTATTTTAAATTGAGGACCATGTGAATACGTTTAGGTGCGCGCCCTAGTTGAGAGGTGAGTTGGATTTCTAAGAGAGTATGACTCCACTTTAATGATGTTATAGTTCATTTATAATAATTATTAATTTTAATGCACTTGTTAAAATGTTTTCACACCTCGGGCTTTAATCCATTTATATTCTTCTCTTGCTACATATATTATATTATATTATGAGTTCCTCCGCAAGGACGCCAAAAATGCTTTTCTATCTAGTATTCGTGGAGCCATAGAAAATGCGAACTATTGCGGGATTTTGTTATTTCCGTTTCCTATCTTTTGTAAATCTAAATTCGGATTCAGTTTGCATATCGGGTTTACACCCAAGAGTTGTGGTTGTAGCACTTTTATATTTACTTTCTCAGATTGTTGTATTGTTTGTGACCCGACAACTTATTCGGGTATTTCCTTTTGTATATTTCTGTTACTATAGAATGATTCTCTTTTATCTTATCTTGTGTGTGTTCATTATCATGTTCGGTAGTTATCATGTTGTTGGTTGGTTATTTCATTGTATGTTTTAATTTTTTTTCGCACCCGCTTTTTTTACTAGTGGGTAGTTAGCTATGTTTACTTTGGTTTTGTCAGTAGATGCTGAGAACGATCCACTGGAGACTCATGATTAATTATAGTATAGGGCTGGCCAACCGTAATTATTTTAAGCGGGGTGTCACAAGTGGTATCAGAGCATCAGGTTCTAGTATCTTTAGGATCTGTGCAGGTTTTTTGCATTATTTCGTAAGCGTACTTGATGTAGAGCCCTACTATTAGGACTGTTGTGTTCAGTACGTCTATATTTTTTTCTGTGATGTGTAATCACTTGAACTGCGTTCTGATACAGTTGTTCTTGTTTCAGATGCCACCGAAGAGGGTTCGTCTAGGTAGGGCAAACAAAGGGCTGAGAATATGGAACCCCAAATGCCTCACGGGACTATGACCACAACCAAAGTTGCCAATATTGTGGTATAAGCGGTAACTGCTGTCATTTCTGCAATGGAACATCAACCTGCAGCTTAAGAAGTCAAAGCCCACCGAGGGTTTTCTACGTGGGAAAAAGTATGGGAAGCTTTTAGGAATGGACATCCTCCAGAATTTTCAGGGGGAGCTGATGCGATGGGGGTAAGTCATTGGAAGAAGAGTATGCAAAGGCACCTTTGAATGGTTGAATGCAGTGAGGTGAAGAAGAAATTTCTCACCACCGTTAAATTAACGGAAGCAACTCTCCAATGGTGGGAGTCAATCACCACATTGGAGCAGAGATATGCATTGCCCATAGAAAAGTTTTGGGAACGCTTTGATCGAAAGTATTTTCCTTCCCTGATCGAGAAGGAATTAAGGAGGAGATTGTTTGATGTGTCTTAAGGTAATCGAACGGTGGCTGAGTACAAAGAATAATTTACTCAATCGGCAAATTTAGTGACCAATGAGTTAAATATAGAGGATAAGCGAATAATGAAGTTCGTGGGAGGTTTAGAGTGGCGATTTTGGCAGCATATGTTAGGGAACCCAGTATTATTGACTTTTGCAGAGTAGTGAATGCGGATTTGTTATAGTGCTAGGAATATTATCTTCGTTCATAAGGGGGTAAGAACTTTAGAAACTCGAGTTCATCACGTAAGTCCGGAGAAGAGAATGCCAGCAAAGCAAGATGGTATAAGCAGGATTATCAAGGTTCGCAATAACATTTTGTTCCTCAAGATAGGAAGGGAGGATTTGATGGTAGATGTTTCTTTTATAAATAAGTAGGCCATAGTAGGAGGGATTGTCTCGAAAGAGGTAAAGGGTAACTTTTTAAGGAGGTTTTATATGTGCAACCCCTACAACAGATTATAGGCCAGTTTGGGCCGGAGGACTTTGAGCAGGAGCCCATCGATGAAGCAATGCAGTCAGATTAGAGAGGTAATATGTAAACTAGTTTTTTCCTTTGTGGTTAGTATTATGCTTTGAGGGGCATTGGGAGTATCGCATCTAAGATTTTAATGAGTGGTAAATTGTTATAACCTTATTATGTATGGAATGACCCGGAACGGAGGAGTGAGCAAGTGAGGCTCTTAGAGGATATCTTTTGGGAAGAATAGATTGTCTTGTGATGTTCTAGTCGAGATTTATGACTTTGTTTTGATCATAGGAGCCATTAAAACATGTTGGGTAGTAATGGTAAGGCTATTGCTTTATAGTCGTGCTAGACTAATATATTTACAATGTTCCAGCTATGGAAGGTCCTAGTGTATGGCAATGTTTTGTTATGATGTAAAGGATTCCTGTTACCGAAGAGATTCAGGGTTTAGTGAGTTATTTTGATCCAGGAATTTTAGCTCCTTGTCGTGCTAGTTTTGTGAACTAATGGTTAGTGAGAGTATTGTATTTGTTGGCGCCTTGTGTCTTGGGAATAAGGTATATGATTTGGATGTCGAAAGATATAAAGTGTTTTTTTTAAATAAAAAATATTTTATAGGCCTTCGAGCAATATCAAAATGATTTAAAAATATTTATTTTAAACTTTAGTCTCGATCTAACTGATATCCATCCCCGATAGAGCTACACAGTAGTGTATTGGGATAGTTCCTTGTTTGGATTTCGCTTGCGAGACCTCCCCCGCATGAAAGTAGCAAATGTCAGGAATTGAGAAGAGTTAAATCCTCGGACATTTCAATTTTTTTTCTATAATTAGTATGTTATTAAGGATTAATTTGTTTCAAGTCATTGTACGATTTGGGGCTAAGCAGAGTCGGGTTATGTTTATACGAGTTGAGATCGGGTTCAGGGTGTATGGGTGCCTTGGTTAGCAGATTTGGTTTTTAGTTAATATGATTCACCGTGAGAGGTGGGAGGAATAGATCTAGTGATCTTGAGGGTAAGTGTCTTAGGAGCTAGTTGAGATTTGAAGTACTAGGCTTAACTTAATTTCGAGGACGAAATTCTTGTAAGGCGGGAAGTCTGTAATACCCCGTGTTTTTTGGACTAATAATTTAATTAATTTGGGGGAAATAATATTTGTTTAAATTGGAGAAGGTTATATTTGGCAATTGCGATCAAAATTTGAGGATGTTAGAAAGTATTTCGAATGACGATTTTGAGTGTGTGGTTGATCCCGAACGGGTCGAGATAGTCGAAATGACTGTACTTGAGTCTTATTTGGGTTTCAGAATATTTGTCAATTTGTTTGGCTCGAATTGGAGTAATCGGGTCATTTAAAGTGTGTATTATCATTTAAAGTTGGGTATTTTTGATTTAAGGCTTAAAAAGACTACGGGTTACAACAATCTCATTTGAGAGATTGAGAGAAAGCCCAAGAGAGAGAGAAAGAAGAAAAGCTTGGTGATTCTGGCTATTACGCAATTTTGAGGAAAATTCAAATTCTACAACTTTGAGGCAAGTGATTAAACTTGCTAAATAATCTGTGTGTGTCGTTTTTATCATGATTTGTTGATAAAATTATGGATTTTGGGTTAAATATGTCAAAACCTAGATTTTAGGTTAAATCTTACATTTGACCTTTATATATGGATTTGAGGTTGTAAATTAGTGGGGTTAAGTTATTTGATAAGTTTTAATGTTAGAAACATGATTGGGTTGAAGATTGGTGGTTAGAAGTGTGTATTTTGGTGTTTTTGGAATGTTGGAGTTCATCCAAAATGAAGGTTGGCCGAGGTATTTGGCAAGGCAGGTCGACCGCTTCCAGGGGGTCGATCGATCGGCCCTCAAGGGAAAAGCCTATTGCCTTCTTCACAAGCAAAAATTTAAAAATCACAATCGATCGAGGGTCAGGGGCCGATCGACCGATCCTCTTTTTTGGTCCATGTTTGGGATTTTGTTTTCACCCCTTGTCTTTTGGGTTTGAAACTTAGGAACCATTAAACATATTATAAGAAGTATGTTTTGGAGATTTTAGGGAGTTTCACCTAAATTGAAATGTGGGGGTCGTATTAAGTTATCGAGAAAGAGTACGAATTTTAGTTATCGTATCAATTTGGTGGATGGGATCCTCCTAGCATCCAGATTTCTACTTGGGGGATAATTAGGGTTGATAATTGTGCATTCGAATATAGATGGTATCATTAATGGTTATTGAATTTGTAGACTATTCATAATAATAGGTGTGATGGATGAGTAGGTTTTGAGTAAGGGACCATATTGTTAAAAATAATGGGAAGGTATGCGAGTTAGCAACGGTTAGTATAATGAGGGTCACATACTTACAAATGAATTCACTTCTTTCATACATATGGACGTAAAAGAGTGCGTATACCTATATGGCGTAATTGTATATACCTTGTGTTATGGTTTGCATTTATATGATGTGATTGCATATATATCCAGTGTGAATGATATATATAGATACTTATTGTGTGACTATACCCTCCAGTGCTATCATGGGAAGTTTCACGATGTGGGTGAGGACCCTGGCTTGAGGAGAAGGGTGCGTATAGTCCCCAGGTCATAGTTGTCCTTCATTATTGTGTGATTTTTTTATTCTGGGTGTGATTCGTTCTCACTCCAGGTTCGGAACTATGACTATTTCCTAGACGTTGTGATTTTTTTTATTACCATGGCGATGTGATAATAATTCGATATATGGTAACCCGGGATAGAGTGAGTATTTCCTGGAAGATCATAGCATGTGAAGTATTTTATTCCATAAGTGATTGTGTATTGGATATTTAAATTGTACGCTAAGCGTGTTATGAGTACTTGCTTGTGAGAGTTGTACGATTGTGCCTTATGACTAGAGTAAAGTTAGAGACCCTAAAGTTTTGGATCATTATCTTTTATATATGATTAGAGACTAATGCTTCTCATATGTATTCGTAGTTTTGTGTGGGGTACTGAGGGCTTAATAGACCTCAATGACCAACATTGTCAAGGAGTAGTGTATCGGGGGGGGGGGGGGTCCTTATCTGTATTTCAGTTTGCGAGACATCCCACTCATGAAACGCAATGAAATGTTGGGAGTGGGGAGAAATTTAGTCCTTAGTACTCAGATTTATATGTTATAGTGAAATAATCTTTTATAAGAATAAACTAGAGTAATATTTTAATTAAGTAGTTGATGTTATATGCATCGTGCATTGAGGGCATATTGAATCTCGACAATCAACAGTGCCAAGGAGTAGTGTATCAGGGGTTTCCTTATTTGGATTTCGCTTTGCGAGACGTCCCACGCATGAAACACAGTGTAATGTTGAGAGCTAGGAGAAATATAGTCCTTAGCATTTAGATGCTAATAACTTGTGTAAGTTAATAACTAGACTTCGCTAAATTCTAGTAAGAGGTATGTATATGTATATTTATCTGATAAATAAGTCTATATGCATATTTGGGTTATGGTAGAATCGGAAGTTTATGTTTATGTTTTAGATGACGGGTAACATGAGTGTAGATTTGGCATAGGTTAGATTGAACTGTACCTAGAACTGTTGGTTAGTTTAAATTGAGGACCATGTGCATACATTTAGGTACGTGCCCTGGTTGAGAGGTGAGTGGGATTTCCAGGAGAGTGAGACTCCACTTTAGTCATAATATAGTGCAATTATAATTATTATGCATTTTAGTGCAATTATATTCTTCTCTTGCTACATATATTATGTTATATTACGAGTTCCTCAGCAAGGACGCCAGTAATGCTTTTCTATCTAGTATTCGTGGGGCTGTAAAAGATGTAGATTTTTGCAGGATTTTTTATAGCCGTTTCCTATCTTTTGAAAATCTGGATTCGGATTCAATTTGTATATCGGGTTTGCACCCAAGAGTTGTGGTTGTAGCACTTTTATATTTCTTTTCTTATATTGTTGTATTGTGTGTGACCCGATAGCTTATTCGGGTATTTCCTTTTGTATATTTCTGTTACTATAGAACGATTGTATTTTATCTTAGCTTGTGTGTGTTCATTATCATATTCGGTAGTTATTATGTTGTTGGTTGGTTATTGCACTGCATGTTTTAATTTTGTTTGGCACCCGCTTTTTTTAGTAGTGGGTAGTTAGCTATGTTTGTTTTGGTTTCGTCAGTAGATCCTAAGAATGTTCCACTTTAGATTCCTGATTAATTATAGCATAGGGATGGACACCCGTTATTATTTTATGCGGGGTGTCACAATCTAGAAAGCAGGTGATATTTTTTCCATACACATCTGTTTATATTATATAATTACATGCATGAACTTTGGGACACACAAAGATTTGTTACATCTTTGGATACCTGCTATGTTATTTATATAAATGTTAGTATA
The DNA here is from genome assembly GCA_949130495.1 of Sambucus nigra. Taxonomy (NCBI): domain Eukaryota; kingdom Viridiplantae; phylum Streptophyta; class Magnoliopsida; order Dipsacales; family Adoxaceae; genus Sambucus; species Sambucus nigra. The sequence continues at coordinate 527,457,354 of OX422221.1, read as the reverse complement.
TATACACAGTAGCAGAATGCCTGTGCCTGAAGGCACGTCGAAAATTTTCCGAACATTGAAATGTGTAAACAATATAAGTCGAATTTTATTACAACACATATGGGAAAACAATTAATAAAATTTGGACAATGTTTTCTTTATTCATAGCACTATCCACCCTGTAAAGAAATAAAAATAATTCACAACAACAATACCATCATGAACCTCGGATAACCATCATAATGATCACAATTATACCATAATGAAACATCATAACAATACAAAAACATTGTTTACAACATAAAATTGTAAATATTTTTAAAAAAATTGGACGGAGTTTACTTTTGTTTATAGGACTATCCACCCTGTTAAAAAAATAATCAAACCAAAACATTACTATAACAATTGTACCATTAAAAAAATATATCAAATGAACATCTAGTTCAATGTACAGTAAATTTTTTATCAACAATTTCTTCCAAGGGTCCGAGGGAGTTTTCACTAGAAGACCACATCAAGTATTGTAAATCTGTAATTCCCCGTACTTTTATGGATATTTAAATTACGTGAGTGGGTGTAATTTAATGATTTGAGAATTTTAAGTGAAAGACAATTGGAAGTGAGGGTTAAATATCAATTGGAAAGTATAGAATTAATATTGATGGGTGTTATATTTACATACGAGAATAAGTAATTTGATGTTGGATTACTTTATATCATGTCGCGGTTGGGCAAAGCGACAAGAAATAATATTTTATTCAAAAAATATGTGCGGAGTTATATTGGATTTAAATAGGTGAATTTTTTAAAAGTGACTCGGATAGAAATTTTGAGTGCACGATTTGTCTTGGAAGGGCCAGAATAGTCAGAATAGACTACCCGGGGATAGTGTTTGGATTCCGGGGACTTTTTGGACTAGTAGGGACTCACATTTGAGTATATGAGACAATTGTGGGTTTAATAAGGGGGTAAGGATTGTTCTCCAATTATAATCCATGAGAGATATAAATAAAAGAAAGAAAATAAATAAGACAAAGTAAGGGAGGAAGAAAAACGAGAAGAAATAGGAGATATTCGGCCTACCTCTGACAGATTTTGGAACGAGGTCATCAGATTTATCCAATGAGGCAAGTGTTTAACTTCCTTTAACTTTTGATGTGTATTTATTATTCATATTATAGTTGGTGTAAACCATATAATTTTTGGATGGCATTCTTGGATCAAAATGGGGGGGGGGGGGGGGGGGGGGGCGGGGGTGGAAATGATTTCATATAAATTGATGTGATAATTACTCCATATGAAATCTAAGCTTGAATCCAGGCTAATGGTGTAATTTTGGTGAGACATTATAAGATTTAATAAAAAAACTAGGGTTTAAATATTATTTTACTTGAGGAATCCCATGAATCAATTGGTGTGTTTCGTATATGTAAGTGTGTAGATGTTTATAATAATGGTTGGTGAGGGTAAAAACCATAAATTTCGAAGTTGGAGAAGAAGGTAAACTCCCGAACTGATTAGATCACTGTCTCGTTTCATTTTATTGGTTATCGGTTCGGTTCGTTTCTTGGGTCACCAGACCGGTTCATTTTTGGGGCTATCGATTCTTCTCGTTATGTGTGAACCGGATCAGTACGATTTATGTCCATAGGTTCGGTTCAGTTGTGGAAGTTAATTTTAGGATTTTTCTTGGACTAAAAGGATTGGAAAAGAATTCCTTATAGAGATAAATAATATGGGACCCCTAAATAGAGGGTGAGGGCCCCTAAAAGATTAAATGAGTGGTATATAAATATCGGGTTGGCGTGAATAAGATCTAGGTTATAAATTTTAGGAGTGTTTGGGACGAATGACACTCGGGAAAATTATTGCGACGGGTATATATATTTATGAGGGTAGAATATATATATATATATATATATATATGTGTGTGTGTGTGTGTGTGTGTGTGTGTGTCAATAGTATATGAGTAAATCCGAATGTGTGAGTAGGATTAAGTTATAATACTTGCTACTTTTGATAGGTTAATATTCGGGAAATTATTTATGTGATAATTATATCATAAGTGAGTGAATACTTACGTGTCCGTACTTATGAATTAATTCAAATTGGTACTTTACGGATTATAGGCTAATGCCACGGGTGATAGGCATGAATAGCTAGATTTGATGTGATATATATATACACACACGGGTATAGAGACAGTATATGTATGATATGATTTTTAATATATCTGTGTGTGAATGATTTATTGATGTGAAGGATACCCCGCTAGTGCTATCATGGGAAGTTGCACGATATGGGTGAGGCCCCTGGCTTGAGAAGCAAAGAGCGTGTACTCCCCTGGTCATATCATCCATTTTTATATTGTGTGACATTTATCAGGGGTAAGACATCTTGGGTATTGTTCATCTTGTTTATAGTGAGGAACTATGACCTCTTCCCATTAGTTGTGATTTTATTTTTACTAGGGCGGTGTGATAAGAATTCGATAGCTGGTAACCCAGGATGGTATATGAGAAATTCCCTGGAAAATGATAATATAGAGAGAACTACATCCATTGAGTTATAGCTCTTAGCGATGGTTATTATACTTATATAGAGTGTGATATTTAAGTATGGATATACTTGTTGCGTACAATATATATATATATATATATATATATGTACACGGACAAAGTAAAGGATAGAGTGAGAAATAAATTGGCATCCAGGATAATAAAATACGAAATAAGATATGTGATATACATATATAAAGATGAGAATATTATATACGATATAAATGAAACTAAAATTTATATAGTGTAATAACTAGTGAAGGGTACTCATAATGAATGGATATATGATAAGCGAGAAATTATAAGTTATAAGCTCGGGCAAAAGCTTGGAATGATATAGGCGGGACATGAGATAATGTTTTTGTGCTTAAGAGTTTGGTGAGATGCTTGTTAGGCTGGGTAGCGTAACTTGGGTGATTGAAATGCACGCGTTAGGTGTGCACTACTGGATAAGAGGTGAGGGGTATCTCACGTGAGTACGACACCAATTTAGATATGGAGAATATCATATTTTAAATATTAAAGAATTTTAAACACCTGCTAAATATTTCTTAAACGTTTTGGGCTCAGACCCGCTTGCAACTATTTTTTTCTTTTTCTTTTACTTTAAAACCCACTTTAGGTGTCCAGACACAGGGAGACCTAGATGATTATTCTTTCGAGTCAGACGTTGATGCTGTAGCTATTGATGTTGGCAAAAAATTGTACATACGTTTCTCTCATTGTGATCTAGATATGAGGTATTGTTTGTTATATTCGGGAATGTTGCCCAACTGTTGTCTTTTATTTTATTTTTGGCATTTTTATATTATGCCTATTCGATATAGCTACATAAATGTTTTACCGAGAGTTATCGGTTATTATTTATTCATGTCAGTTGTTTCTCATATCTTAGTATGGATGGATTTATTTATTGTGTGTTTTAGTTAAAATGATTAGAAAGTTTAAAATTTCAAACCAGGCCTAATAGGTTACTAGTAATTAAATGGATTTCGTCAGTGATGCTGAGAATAAAACCATTTTAGATTCATGTTTAATTTGATATAGGGCTTATCACCTAGTATTTAATTAGGCGGGGTGTCACAAAATCCTTCCACATCTGCGACATTGCACAAAAACAAACAATCAATCAAATAATTGATAATATAATATGTATGTTTTTAAAGACATTTGTATGCTTAAAAAACATCACGCTTGAAGTGTCATTTAAATATTAACATTAAATAATTAACACAAAGGGATACAAATGAATTTTCATACCTGGAAATATGACAACTAGAATCCTAAAGCATCATCTGAAAAAATAATGAAAATCAAGAAATTGAAATACGTATGAGATAAAAGACATGAATGAGCCATTTTAGAATTATTCCATAGTTCTTTACAATGCATGAAATCAAAAGTCACAAACTAAGTTTTGCCAACTTGGGTTATAAAAGGGTGAAATCACAATTTTCAGGTTCTGCAACTTGATTTGGAGATCTGAATGAACAAATTATGCCTCAAACAATCTGCATTTTATGTGTTTTTGAAATAATTTGAAGAAGTTTTGGCTAAAACTATCTGTACTAATTTAAAATAGATTGTGGCTTAAATTATACGAACCATATTTAAAACAGTGTTGAATAAGAGGTTTATGGAGGTTTTATGCTTTCACGGAAGCTAAAAATGGTAAATTCACACACCAAATCTCATAAATGATGTTAAAATATTTAAAAACAGAATCCTAATATCTAGCCTAAAATCAAACTTCCTCGTGAATTACTGACAGCATACCAAATGAGCAATATATGACTGTTTTAGCATTTTTTCCTAAAAACAAAAATGCTCAAAATAAATGAGCATTATGTGACTGTTTCAAGCATTTTTGAATAGACATGGTTGATTAACAAAGAAAAAGAACATGGGAACATATGAAAGAGGGAACAATATCTCATGTAAACATGCCAAAAAATAGCAGCTCATATGAAAGAAAGAATATGCAAACAAAAAGAAACTGATGTAAACAAACAACATACAAATTATTAGATATTAAAACTTTGCCAAATAAAAACACCTAGGGATTCTCTGATCTGAAAATACATACCAATATCAAGATTCATTTTATGATTTGAAAGTTATCACTAAGATGGAATGATGATAGGGATGATACTACTACTATGTGCGAGTTCTCCCTGAACTATCTAAGTTAATTTTTTTAAACATCAAAGCCTTACGTATATCTCATTTAACCCTAAAACCATCCAAGAAAATTATACAATTTATCTATATTACCAACCAAAAGATGACATTCCAACATGAATACATAACAACACCAAATGTAAAATGGAAGATAAATGTAGTATTTTTAAAAATTTAACTAAAATACCCCGACCAAATAAGTATGTGAAACTATGTTGTATTTATTTTTACTGTAACAAACTACCTAAATAATGTAAATGGCATTGTATTTTTATAGTGACTAAGTACCTAATTAGTTTAGCAGACCTTTAAAATTACAAATTACAGGAAAACATTGACAGACTAAAGTGAATACACAATTATTAATCTTCAATGTACATGTTTCTATTATATACCACAGTAGTCTAATTGATAACAAATGGCGAAAATAATTCTTACTGCGTATGGTCGATTTTCACTGGGAAACTTGCAACCTTTCGTAGAAGATCTCGAATTCTTGTCGTAATGCATCTTCAATTCTAGTCGTAAGTTAAGGATATTCACCTTTTTACCCTAATTTGTTGTAGAACCTAAAAAGTATATAGATAAAATTAGATTATATATTTCATTAATCAAACACAACATAACTTCAGTATTTCATTAATAAAAAATAACGAAACAAAATGTTTTCAACAAAAGATATATTAGTGCTAGTGCGCACACTCATTTCACTAATATGTGCTCATAGGTGACCAACGCATCATGCGTATAGAGAGAAATTGAAGTTAAAAAACTAATATCTTAACTCTATATGCGATTTTTTTATTAGAAAAAAGTAAAAGATACCTAAAAGGGATAATAGATGAACATATATCTAGCCATATCCTAACATGAGTAGATATGAACAATGAACACAAATCACAACAATCTTTCAGAAAAACATTTCCTACATTCACTGATTTTTGGAAAGAACAACTCGCACAATTTATACTTATTTGAAAGATTAAAGATTACAAATCTAACTCTAATGAAAAACCAAGTCAAAGTAAAATGCAAAATGTATATAACAATAAGTCCTTACATAAAGATCCAAATTAGAAAATATACATATTGGGGTAACCCTTCCTAAATACTCACAGCCTTGTCTATGTTCCCTATGTGAAACAATTTTAGTATTTCACCATTATAATTTAACCTCAACGATGTACTCTCCCTTTCTCTTATGAGACTCTGTTAATTCATGAAAGTATCAAAAAAATAATTGCAACCAAACAAGTCTGAGAACTTCATAAACTTCAAAAATTACTTACATACTTTCACCCCTAGCTGCAGCTATCAGTGTCACAGTTCCTTTTTCTTGGAATTACTTCCTCTTTTAGGCATCATCAATAACTCTCTCTCATATATTATCATAATTTTTCTTTCTTTTTTTTTTAAAGAAAACCACTAATATGAAAGATATCATAACATACCTAGGACGATGAGAGCAGTTGAGGGAAAGAAGGAATGATAAAAGCATGGTTCATGTTATCAGCTAGCTAGAGTGTGACAACCCGCCTAATAAGATACCGGGCGATCACTCCTATATCAAATTTTAACAGGAGTCTCATATGGATCATTCTTAGCATCACTGTCGAAAATCCATTTAATTACTAATAACCTATTAGGATGGCGTCAAAAACTTTTACTTAACTATTCTTTTTAAACAAATATAATTAAAACATCCACACAGTTTGCGTAAATGAAACTGAAATGAAATAAAATCACCAAACACTCGGTCAAAATAATACAACCATATCGAATGATGCTCTAAAAGAATAAATAAATGCAATTGGACCATTGGCCCGGATAATTTATACAGTACCTCCTATCTATAGTACAAGAATGGAAGCGGCTATAAAAAACCTGAACGCATCCACAGCTACTGCAGCTGACGTCTGACTCGAAAGAAGTGTCATACAGGAATCCCTGTGTCTCAACACTTATATAATATATATATATATATATATATATATATATATATATATATATAGCAAGAGTGGAAAAGTAAATCAATGGGTCAGAGCCCGAATTTGAAAATATTTAACAATTGCATAAGTGCTTTATTTTAAAAATATGTTTTATCTCATATTTAAATTGGTATCGCACTCCCATGAGATACCCCTCACCTCTCCTCTAATAATGCGCACCTAACGCACCCTAACAAAATACCCTAGTCAAGTCAAGCTATCCCGCCTAACTAGTCTTATGTACCCGTCTACTAGAAACCTATCCATCCCGAGTAATAAGGGCTAAACTTCCCTCCATTCTCAACACTGGACTAAGTTCGTGCGTGGGGTGTCTCACAAAGCGAAATCCAAACAAGGAACCCCCCGATACACTACTTCTTGGCAGGGTTAATGGTAGAGATCCATTAGGCCCGTAGCACAAAAATAAAGTATAAATACATACTTATATACTTTTATACATATCACATTCATACTATATATACCTTACAATATACATCCGGATAATATCTCTCGGACTAAGATTTACCAATTTAATTTTATCTTAATAATACACATCTGGATCTATCTCCCGGACTGAGGATTCATATACCACGTATTTATCAATACTTATCATATTTATATCGAAAACTCTCCATTTCCCTTCTCATATCCAGGAAATGTATATAAAAGCCAATTCATTATCATGAATTGCTTTAACTTATCGTATAACTTTTTAAAAGCCAATTTTATTATCATAAAAATTCTTTTCCATTTTAAAACATCTCATTTTCCTTCTCATATCCAGGAAATGTAATTAAAAGCCATTTTTATTATCATAAAAATGCTTTTACCATATCATATGCTTCCACTTCCCTTCTTCCATCCGGGAAGTGTTTCTGAAGCTAAACATTTACCCCATTTACCTTCTTCGATCGGGGAAATGTATTTTAAAGCCATTTTAATAACAAAAAATGCTTTAAATAAATCTAAGACCGTCCCTCCGAGTTTCCCCACTGGACGCGCCCCTAAATGGCTATCATCTTCCAGGGCCTATCAAAGAAGACAACTTGAGAACCTACCAACGTCAGGACGCGTCCATATGCCTGCGGAATAGTCAAGACCACACCTAGAATCTCCTAACCAACGCAGCAAAATATAATCGCTCATATGGCCTAGGACTATATCCACCCTGCATTCATTAGCCAGGGGGCTTCACCATACGCACACAACTTCCCTTATGATAGCGATTTAGGGAGGTGTGTAACCAAATTTTATCATGTATGAAAATCATTTCCTTTTTCCCATTTTGAAAACATTCCTTTTTATATTTTCAAAACCATTTACATCATATCATATATATATAATTTAATCACATAGTATATATATATATATATATATATATATATATACCATACATTCATCCTGAATATATACATATGGCCATAATTGCCAACTACATCTAGCGATGACCATTAATCCCATAGATTCCCTCCCGGAATCATAATCATGCATTCATATACGCATGATACTAAACCCAAAGTACTTTCTTACTTTGATGACTAATAATTACCTTAATCATCTCTTGAGGATTTATTGGATATCTACAATTAACTAATTCACTCTAAGTGAATATAAATATATATACATATATATATATATATATATCCAATTCCTCAAGTCCCTTAGGACATAACCCTCTATAATATTCTAATTAGAAGGCTCCTAGACTTTAAACTCAAAGAGGCGAAATAATAACAGTCTCCAAAATCTTGGGCTGAAAATAGGGTACCGATCGACCGGTTCTACACCCCCGGTCGACCGCGGGTTGCAAATAAGCCTACGAAACAAAGCAGTAGGCCCTTTTTCCTTGACGCGGTCGACCGGCCTTAGGAGCGCGGTCGATCGGTCACACCGGGTCCCCAAAACTTTATTCCTCAAATCCTCCATCCAACAACCTAATTTCGTTATCGGGGTTTCTAAACTACACCAAAAATCATCCCAAACATCTACAAGATTAATTCTAGCCTTTATTTTTCCAATTCCCGATTTGATTTCTAAGTTGATGATTTCAACCCGGAACTTCCATCTTGTAAAAATCATATCAAACCGAGAAAAAATCAGAAAAATACACGATCAGTGCCCACGCGACCATATAGAAAAGATCTATAACTTTATTGTTTTGGCCAAGAGCTAAATCATTTCTCTTCCTTGCTGAAATGGCCCCACAAGCCACGGGTTTACTATTCATTATCTTCCCCAAAATCCCAAACTCCATTTTTCTCCATTTTTGTTATTTCTATCCTCATGCAACAACTCAATAAACATCTAATCTATGTTTTACAACTAACACATCAATTAATTTGGGGTATTAACCCATTTTCCTTAGTTTTAAACCCTAAAACCATAAAAACCTAGTTTTGGCATTTCTCCCATTTTAATTCAATTTTATACAACATTAACATGGTTTTAAAACTAGAAGTCATTAAGAGTTTACATTACATCAATATGTAAACCCATTTTCAACTTTTCCCAAATTTATTTTTAAGGGTTCTAACCCAAAATCATATATTTTACCAATTATGACATGAAATAAAGCAAGTATACACTTGACTGGAGGATGAAATCCGACGACCTCGAGTCGAATCCGACGGAGTTTGGCCCGAATCTTCCTTTTTCTCCTCTTTTCTCCTTCCTCTCTCTCACTCTCTCTTCTATCTCTTTTCTTTCTTTTCTTTATTTTTTCTTCCTCTCTCCCTCTTTATATAGGAAGAAAAAGGGTTTAACCTCTTAAAATCCAAAAATGACTCGTTTATCCAATTACGAGCTACTTTTAACTCCAAAATTACCCGAAACTCAATTTCGACAATCGAACACTCTTTTTCGACTATCTCGAACATTCCGAGACTCATGGCGCAGTCAAAATTTCCATCCGAGGTACTTGACCGCAAATCACTATTCTAACCCAAAATAAATAAATGCGGTATTTTCAATTAAAATCCTACCTCTTTTGTCGCATTACTCAACTGCGACATATAATTAAAATACTTCGACCTATTTAGTCTCAAAAGTAATTACGCTATCCATCGAAAATCCCAAAAATCACTATTTAGGGAAATTCCCCTAATTTCAATTTATATTCAATTTTTGGAATTTAAATGTCTCCAAAAGGGCGGGTTGTTACATACTCCCCTCCTTACAATGGAATTTCGTCCTCGAAATTCGGAGATAACCTACATACCCAAACTAGGATCACTCCAAATCCTAATACCTGAAAGGGAACGACACTAACCCAATGGTTCCCAACCATATACTATACGACTACCACGATCGTAAAGTGACTCTAATAACGTCACATCGTACCCATCATCTATAGTGCCTCTCGGCATAATCTTCAACTTTATATACTACGCCCCATATAAGTTAGGCGGTATATAAACCAGCTTACTATGATGCCCATACACCTTTCTAACCCGTGCACATCTGCACATCTAAGGTGAACGTTCGACACGTAACACTCTCTCCCAATAAGGCTCTCCTTTCCTCGGTGTAATACTTACTTATGGGTCCTCCCAACCCGCGAAATTCAATTCTCCTAACCTCGACGCCAGTAACTATACTAAACTTACATTCAAACAATACTACGGTCTATGCGCTACCCTACCTACGCAAAACAATTATAATCCTAAATATGTCCCTAGTGCCCAAGGCCTTTCTCAACTTCCGACATTTTCTCGGTTTCATACATGGGACGTCTTGCCAAAGCAAAATCCAAACAAGGAAACCTCCCGTTACACTACTCCCTCGCGTTGTCGGTCATTGAGATATAGCGACCTAAGGCACACCAGCGGGACGTCCTAAATCCTACCTAAGCTAACCCACGAACGCATTTCTACTATCTTATCCTTCCGCCCATACAGAAGGAAACCTAACCAATCGAAGTTCCTACTCTCTGTAGGAGCACTACGTACATCATACCCGAAACATATTCCATCAAAGTTTGCCTTTTTATTAAGGCCTGGCTATAATCCTGGAGTCAACTTCTCTAAGTCCTAACTCACCCACCTATTTGTGGTGAGAGGACTACTTTAGTGCTTTTCCATAGCACAACATTTCCATAATCATATCATCATCATATGCCTCATAGTCTATAGTGGTTCATCCACACTATAAGACTCATCCACAAAACCTACATCCTTGTCAAATAACATCTTACCACTCCCCACGCCGTTAAGATTCTTATGTGGAGTGTCTCGCGAAGTGAAATCCAAACAGGGAACCCCTCCATAGACTCCTACTTAACTTTGTCGCTCATGGAGGTCCGTTATTTGAATCATGCAATCGGGATACCCTATCCCCTGTCAACAAAGGTGGTCTGAACTCCTATCTCTAACTCAGAGTCACACCACCGAGCGCTCATACTACTTTTAAGTCCTTGCGCAACTCAATAATGAGCTTAGTCTTACAGCTCAATAATTAACCCGACACACCTCAAGTCATATCTATAAGGTCGCCACATATTCAAACCACGATAATGAAACCTCTGCCCATCGAAGCTGCATTTATGCACATACTAAAGGCGAACTCAACCTGTATCCAGGTGAGATATCGCAACAATAACCTGTTCCACCATAGAACTGCGGACACAATAGTCTTGCCATCCTAAGCCTTATATCGCTCCGATAATACCATAATGTATTATACTCATCATAACACCATACTCGTATAGACATATAAAATGAGCATCCCAAACAAGATATATATATATATATATATATATATATATATATATATATATATATATATATATATATATATATATATATATCAACACCCGCCTTTATGGCGAATGAAGGAAAATAAAACTCCGCTATCGCGAAAACATAGGCATACATTATATAATTTAATCGAAACCACCACAAACTCGAAATACACACACGAGTCTAGGGTTAACGAAACACCGTGAATTTATCTAGCCACGCCCATCACACCTCCCTCATTGAGGTAAATCCCCGGGTGGATGTCCACCAATGGAGTCCTCAACCATACACATTTTCCATAAGTGTTAACAACACTTCTCTAGTGAGCCTATCTTTCATCGAAAGGACTCATTCTTCATTGTACCTACCACACCTCGGTACAATATTCACTTCTCGACATTACTATTTATTCACCATCGACCTCTGGCTGAATCTTATGTGAATAATTCCCAAAACATCATTCTTCTCATTCTTGCTGAATGACGAGGACTCACGGTTAAAACTATCCATAAGATCCCTTCTCGAATCCTTACTTCACTGGGAAATTCAACTTTAGTACCACTTTCTACTACGGATGTACTATGGTACTCATAACTACTATACTTTAGTAGTGATTGAGACCATCCATAACAAACACTACAGAGGAAGTGACCTCTAATACGATCCACATTCCCGACTTCTACTAGCTGCTCCAACTAAGCCTCACCTCATGCTGCCATCCAAGCCTCGAACACGAATCTCAAACAAGCGTGTAAAAGATTTACTATAATCGTCTAAGATGACAGGAGAACGAAATCTCACAAGAGAAATCAACGATCCTAATCCTGAGGCTCTATAACAAATCGAGAGCAACTCTGAAAGCATAGTACGTCCGCACCGATTCCTAAGAACACTAGAACCTGATGCTCTGATACTATCTGTCACAACCCACCTAATAAGATACCGGGCGATCACTCCTATATCAAATTTTAGTAGGAGTCTCATATGGATCATTCTTAGCATTACTATCGAAAATCCATTTAATTACTAATAACCTATTAGGCTGGCGTCAAAAACTTTTACTTAACTATTCCTTTTAAATAAATGTAATTAAAACATCCACACAGTTTGCATAAATGAAACTGAAATGAAATAAAATCACCGAACACTCAATCAAAATAATACAACCATATCGAATGAAGCTTTGAAAGAGTAAATAAATGCAATTGGACCATTGGCCCGAATAATTTATACAGTAGCTCCTATCTAGAGTACAAGAATGGAAGCGGCTATCAAAAACCTGCACGCATCCACAGCTGCTGTAGCTGATGTCTGACTCGAAAGAAGTGTCATCCAGGCGTCCCTGTGTATGGACACCTGACGCAATTGAAAATATGACTCAGAAATTCGTTCACTCTAGGCTCAAGTGAAAGCCTGTCGCTCAAGTAATAATCCGATAAGTTGGGTATCGATCCTCAGGGAAAAAGGACAACGTAGTTGTAACGACGGGAAAATCGGCCTTTTCGGAAAATTGGTCGCAGAGAACAAACCGTTGATCTGAATCATCCATGGGGTAGACCGTTGGGAAGGTAATTTAGAGACCTTTGAAAGTCCTTTGGACCGCTCTCGGGTTCAGAGTTGACTTTGGGTCAAATGTGGCTCAGAAGCATTCATCAGTTCATTGGATGGGGAATCGTTGGACGCAAACGGATCGTCCGTCCGCTTGGTAAGTTCGAATCATACACGGGGTGAACCGTTGGAAAGTTTAGGATATTTAATTATACATTCCAAAGAGTTTGATCCGATCTGGGGAGTTGACTTTGGTCAAACAGGCCCTGGAAGCATTTGGTGACCTCTCGCAGTAAAATGGATCGTTCGTCCGTACCGTATGTTAAAATCGCGCACATAGTGGACCGTTGGAAATAGGTTTTAGTGCCCTTTGAAGATTCATTCAACCTAAATTGAGCTAAAGAGTTGACTTAGGTCACACGGAACCCGGGAGCACCCACTGGCCTTTTGATCGAGTTTTGGGGAAAAAGGGTAATTCGTCCACATGGTAAGTCAGAATCGTGCACTGGATGGACCATTGGAAAGGGGTTTTAGTGCCCTTTAGAGATTCATTTAGTCTCAGTCGAGCTGAAGAGTTTGACTTTTGGTCAAATGGAGCTTAGGAGTGCCCGATGGCTTTTAGGTCAGTACTCAGGGTATGACCTGGGCTTGTAGTGATGAAGGACGGTGCTAGGGACTTAAGGAGAGTTAAGGGGTAACATAATGGGGTGTCTATAGAGCCCCTTAATGGGTGAGTTTGCAACAAACTATAGTCGTGAAATAGACACCGCATGATGCTTTTGAGGGAAGATGACCAATTCAGAGGGTCGAGGCCAATTCTGAGGACCTAAGGGGGAATACTAAGGATGATAATCAAAGGTTTATGTCATTTCATAAGGAGGTGCTGGGGATGAATAATTTCTGTGGATCGAAGCCAATTCTGGGGGCTTGAAGATGAGGGTGACCAATTCTACGGGTCGAAGCCAATTCTGTAGGCTTAAGGATGAGATGACCAATTCTGCAGGTCCAAGCTAATTTTATGGGCTTATGGATGTGATTACCAATTCTGCGGGTTAAAGCCAATTTTGCAGGCTTAAGGATGAGATGACCAATTCTGTAGGTCGAAGCCAATTCTGCGGGCTTAAGGATGAGATAACCAATTCTGCAGGTCGAAGCCAATTCTGTAGGCTTAAGGATGTGATGACCAATTCTGTAGGTCGAAGCCAATTCTGCAGGCTTAAGGATGTGATGACCAATTGTACGGGTGAAAGCTAATTTTGCAGGCTTAAGGATGAGATGACCACTTCTGCAGGTCAAAGCCAATTCTACGGGCTTAAGGATGAGATGATCAATTCTGCAGGTCAAAGCCAATTTTGTAGACTTAAGGATGAGATGACCAATTCTGCGGGTCAAACCCAATTCTGCGTGCTTAAATATGAGACGACCAATTCTGCGGGTCGAAGCCAATTCTGCAGGCTTAAGGATGAGATGACCAATTTTGTAGGTCGAAGCCAATTCTATGGTCTTAAGGATGAAATGATCAATTATGTAGGTCAAAGCCAATTCTGCAGACTTAACGATGAGATGACCAATTTTTTGGGTCAAAGCCAATTCTACAGGCTTAAGGATGAGATGACCAATTCTACAGGTCGAAGCCAATTCTGTGGGCTTAAGGATGAGATGACCAATTCATCAGGTCGAAGCCAATTCTATAGACATAAGGATAAGATGACAAATTATGCGTGTCGAAGCCAATTCTGCGAGTTTAAGTATGAGATGACCAATTCTGCGAGTCGAATCCAATTGTGCAGGCTTAAGGATGAGATAATCAATTTTGCAGGTCGAAGCCAATTCTGTGGGCTTAAGGATGAGATGGCCAATTCTGCAGGTCGAAGCCAATTCTACAGATTTAAGGATGAGATGACCAATTATGCGGGTCGAAGCCAATTCTGTGAGCTTAAGTATGAGATAACCAATTTTGCGGGTCGAAGCCAATTCTGCGGGCTGAAGGATGAGATGACCAATTCTACGGGTCAAATCCAATTCCACGGGCTTATGTATTCTATGCCGAATTATGCAGGTCGAAGCCAATTCTGCGAGCTTGAGGATGATATGACCAATTCTGTGGGTCAAAGCCAATTATACGGGCTTAAATTTGACATAACCAATTATGTGGGTCGAAGCCAATTCTACGGGCTTAAGGATCAGATGACCAATTATGCGGGTCGAAGCCAATTTTGCGGGCTTAAGTATGAGATGACCAATTCTGATGGTCGAAGCCTATTCTGCGGGCTTCAGTATGAGATGACCAATTCTGCGAGTCGAAACCAATTCTTCGGGCTTAAGGATGAAATGACCAATTCTATGGCTCTAAGCGAATTATGCGGGCTTAAGTATGAGATGACCAATTTTGTGGGTTGAAGCCAATTCTACGGGCTTATGTATGAGATGACCAATTCAACGGGTCGAAGCCAATTTTACGGGCTTAAATATGAGATGACCAATTCTACGGGTCAAAGCCAATTCTACGGGCTTAAGTACGAGATGACCAATTCTTCGGGTCGAAGCTAATTCTGTGGGCATAAGGATGAGATGACTAATTCTTTGGGTCCAAGACAATTCTATGGGTCCAAGCCAATTGTGTGGGCTTAAGGATGAGATTACAAATTCTGTGAGTTAATGCCAATTCTTCGGGCTTAAGTATGAGATGACAAATTCTGCGGGTCGAAGCCAATTCTGCGGGCTTAAGTATGAGATGACTAATTCTGTGGGTCGAAGACAATTCTGCGGGCTTAAGTATGAGATGTCCAATTATGCGGGTCGAAGCCAATTTTGCGGGCTTAAGTATGAGATGACCAATTCTGTTGGTCGAATCCAATTCTGCAGGCTTAAGTATGAGATGACCAATTCTGCGAGTCAAAGCCAATTCTACGGGCTTAAGTATGAGATGTTCTTGGGGGAACTCTGCCAGGGAGATTATCTTGTGGTTTTGTTATGGGGTGGGAGACGATAGTTGGGGTAATCTTTTGCATCCTCTGGGGGAATAGCCAAAATTCCACTAGGGAGGTGATTAGGTGGTCCATGGTTTGCATGTATTGCTGAGGGAAAATTGAGACCTTTGCGGCATAGGGGGTGATCTTCAGAGATCATCCGGCGATGTTGCCGGGAGGATTTTTACTTGGTTTTTGAGAGTTTTGCTAGGGAAATAGGGGTTCTTCTTGAGGGAGTGCAAAATTTTCTTCATGAAAATGTTCTAAATCCTTCCTAGGAATTTTAGGAATTTTTTGAGAATTTTTCAAGGCTTTCTGGTAATTTTTGTACAAAATTTTAGGGGGGTGTCGGTCGGCATGGTATGGAGGGTGACATTCGGTAGTGGAACGGACTTTTAAATTTCCATGGGAAGGTAAGGAGATAGTACCGATCGGTGGCTGGGGGAGTCAATGCCGATTGTCATGACCCTTGGCGTCCTATATAAAGGGGCGAACTCCCTTCATTTTTCACAGCTTCTTGCTTTCTTTCTTTCTACAATTTTTCTCTCCAAATCGTTCTAGCATTCTGATTTTTAAGAAATGTTCACCTTTGTGAGCACTGCAGTGCATAGGGAATGGTTGACTGTTGATGACTGGGCGAATATGGAGTGGAGAGCCAGGGCGCCTCTTGCTTTGGGGAGTGAGAACTACGTTGACGCATTCAAGCCGGTTGCGGATGAGTATACCTTGTTACGGGAGCCATCGCATCATCGCTCTTCGAGGATGGTGAGCCTCAACGGTTAAGTAACAACTTCACTTTTGGCATACTTCTCTTTTTGGTGATTTTTCCTTCCTTCTGGAACTTTTGACAATTTTTTTTTCTTTTGACAGTCTGATATCTCTTTGAAGAATATGCACTCCCGCAGGACGACGAGGCTTAAAGATGTTTGGGAGCATCTTCCACCATTGGTGCGTTAGGTGGTATCCTCAAAAGGTTTTGGGAGGTTGGTGTCTGTGCTGGATGAGACGCCTCGTTCGACAGCGATCTTATGCGCTTTGGGGGAGAGGCGGTGGGATACTACCCACACCTTCCATTTCGGTTTTAGAGAGATGACCGTGACTCCCATAGACGTGCAACTCCTACTGGGGTCTGATTACGATGGGGGAGTAGATAGAGGTGGATCGTTCTCTGCGGGTGAGTCCGGAGGTGGTGCGAGCGGAACTTGGGGATATAAGGAGTATAGTCTCTGAGGATTCTATCCAGATGTACTGTCTGAAGGATGTTTTGTTGAGTAGAGATTCTGATTTGGAGGAAGGGTTGTAGGTGAGGCACATGGATCTATTATTTATTTTGCTAGTGTTGGGATTCTTCATAGTGGCGTCGACCGGCGACATCGTCCATTTATGGTTCTTCTCGTATTTGAGGATGTTTTCGAACATCCCTCTCTATGATTGGGGGAGCCCGACTTTGGCGACCTCTATTTTTCTCTGGATGCATTCAGCCGGTGCTACTGGCAAACCTTTACTGGAGCAACGTATCTTCTTGAGGTATTTTTTAGTTCGCGCACTTTCCTTTTATGCATTTGCCTTTTCCTTATGCGTCTCTTTTTTATTGTGAATTATTGTCTTTGTCATACGTGGTTCTATAAGGTGATTGGGTGCAGTACCCCGCTCATTGCCTTGAAGGACAAGACTGTTGGGGATTTTTGTCTATTGTTTCAATGGCACAAGGCCAATTGGCTGTCGAACTCTGGAGGTGGTGCGTTAGGTCTTGAATGGCCTGGGCAGTGGTAGGGTGAGACTCTTTCTTTTTTGCCTTCATTTTTTCACATTCTGATTCTGTATTGACTTATGCCTACTGGGGGTTTCCAAGTGACTTTTTACCCTTGGGGGATAGCTGTTCAGGATACGAGGGCGACCGGGGTGAATGCGCTGATGAGGCATTTGCTGGCGCATGAGTTCAACCATTCTTAGTATCTTGAGGAGCGGTTGGTTCGACAAATTGCTGAGGAGTAGGTGGTGGTGCCACCTGCGTAGCCTCCTATTTCTACGAGGTGGGAGCGGCTACTGGCGGACGATGTGAGGATAACGATGATGATTGGCGAGTCCGACCTATTATACACTGATACGGGTGAGCCGTTTGACTATATGGACTTTGTCACGAGCTAGTTGATGGCACCCATCATATATGCTGCCTTGACTTTCCCTCCGGTGGGTTCGAGTCAGGTGGTGGGGTCTTCCCACAATGACGGTGGTTTGTCATCGTCTGTGGTTGTTGAAACTTCGGAGGTTCATTTTGTACGGTTGCATACCCCTTTATACAACATTGGGTGGGCCGATGGAGGGATGGTTCCTATGATGCATCGTCCACATGTGACGGATCCGAAGGAGCTGGGTTTGACAGAGGAGGTCCTTCATCCTTAGGTATACCTCCTGTTCTTCTCCTTTTTTTATTCCTTTCCTGCTTTGATCCTTTTTCCTTTGATACTAATTTTTCCTTTTACTTTCAGCAAGTCCGGGTGTTGACCACTTGGCTAAGGGACATCAGAGATTGGATATCTTTCACGACTACCAACATTTGGGATGCGGTCCCGATTCTTTCTTACTTGGTGTCGTCTGCTTCACTAGGGGAGGACTCTGGCTCGGGTAGTGGTGGTGCATCGTCTCTCCATAGGGGAAAGAGAGCGCGTCACAGGGGTGGAAACTCTTAGAGAGAGGGGGTGAAGGGAGAATGTGGGTTCGGGCTGAGTCCCGTTGTTTTTTTATTTTCTTTTATTTCCTGTAAAATTTGATGTAACACAAAAGAATATATATATGCAATGCAATGGAGTTTTTTATTATCTTTTGTTAATGGTGAATGAATGCATGCACATGCGCTTTTTACTTCGCTGCTGAGAATTTAAAAGAGATATTTTTGGGAGTTTGGAGGAAAGTTTTAAAAATGAGAAATTATATAGAGGTTGAAGAGGATTTTTGAAATTCTATTTGAGAATATCAATTTATTTTTAATGAGTTTCTGATTTTGACTAAAGAGGAAAAATGAAGATTTCCAAAAATAGCCGGTTGCCGATCGCAAGACCTTGTCCTACCTATCGGCAGTCAAGTCTAGTCCCATCAATTCATAGATTTTCTTAGTGCCCTCTTCAGCCTCTTGTACCTTGTGGGGTAGGATTCCCTTCGATTTCTGCTGGGGTTATGTCTTTTGTGAGGGCTCTCAAGTATAAAAAGGGGTAAAGGGTGGAGTTTTTTCATCACACATTCACATTCTTACTTACTTTCCTACTATCTCTTAGTCTTGCAAGATGGATATCCCCGATAGTATTGAGTTTGCTAACTACCTTGAAGCCTTGGAAGCAATGTGCTCTTATAAAGTCGACTACGATGCTTTCAATATGCGCCGAGTCTCTTTATGGCGCAATCGGCCCATTGAGTGGAACTTGTTGATGGTGGGGGTACAATTTTGCTACCCCGAAGACCATGTATTCCTCTTTGGGTTGGATGAAATTTGTCCTACCTATGAGGAATTTTCTACCATGCTAGGGATAGATCCAGTATTGCTGCAGCTCTACCTAAGTTTTCCCCTTCTCCCATTGAGTTATTGGCTGGGCTTCTTCGCATTTCACCGTTGCAGGCTAGCCCACTAGTTGCTGGGTGAATGATCTCCCTTTCGATGGTGTTATAGTCTGTGCATTTGCAGGAGGCTGACGATGATGGATATACCAGAGTCGTTGTTCTGGGATTAGTTTCAGAATTACTGTTGGTGATTGGGTAACTGCTGGTGGACCCACAACTTGCAGCTATTATTTCCTTGATGTCATACCATCACAATCCTACAGCGATGATACTGGTGGAGACATTGAATGGCCTGGATGCCTGGCGAGAAGGTCGTTTAGACTTCCTGAGGGATATCCCCGTGATGTTGTTCATGTGGTTGTCTAAAAGACTTCGCCTGGTGACTCCTCCATAGTATCCTTTGTCGGTTGTACCCAACTTCTTTTTGCGCCACTTCATCAATGTTCGCTTGGATATTTAGAGCTGGGAGAACTTATTTATGGAGCACGGGGATCTAAATCTATGCTGGTCAGTGCCTTGGTGGGGACAGTTGCTTCCTATTCTGGAGCTGGGAGAATACCCGTATGTCCGGCTGGTTGGTCTCAAACAGACCTCTTTATATTTCTCATGGTGGCTTCTGCGCCAATTTGTCTAGGAGCAGGTCATGCCACCTCGGACACTAGATTTCTTTCTAGTAGAAAATTTGACTGAGCTTCGGCACATGCGGCTTGGCTCTATATGGGAGAATCGACGTTCGTTGACCTGTCCCTCTCAGTCTGTCGGGAGAGTTTGGCATATCCCTGGGGATTATATGAAGTGGTTATGGAGAAGGGTGGTCAATAAAATGTTGGCAGTGGAGACTGGACAAAGGTGGCTTGTCTTATTTAATACCATGGAGGGAGATGTTATGTTTTTTCTGAAGTTGGTTCGGGCTTATCGGTCCATGGAGCGCCTGCGGCACTCTGTTCAGGGAAGTGAAGCTTGGGGACCCCAGGATGCTGATGATGATAGTTACGGATAGGACTCTTGGAGAGTTTATTGTGGGGGATAAATGTGGGGATTTAATTTGTCTTTTTAGGAAGGTAAGGGAGGGAATTATTCGTTCCTTTATGCAATTTCTTACTAATGAAATAAACATGTTTTTATCATCCAGCTATGCCTATTGATGAGTTTTGTATTTTTGAATTATATCTACCGGTCGCTAAGGAATACATAATCCTTTTGTTCAAGTATATGTTAGAATGAACTACCGTTATCAGAGAGAAGAAAAGAATTATTTTTTGTGAAAACGAAATGGTCATGCTCATCTAAGATGTATGAGCTACCTATGTACCTCTGGGGTTTTGAAAAGTTTTAATTTGTTTGAAAATGGGTTTTGCAGAGTTTCAGGCCCACGTAGTTTTGGGTAGAGGGAAATTCAGAGTTTTTTTTAGAATAGAAGGGAGATGAGAAGAGTCGTAGCGTGTCGAGATTTCGGACTATGGGTAGAACTTCTTGAGACGATCGAGGTTGACTGGACGAGCCATCTCTTCCCTATCTAAATCAGTGAGCATGGAGACACCACCAGACAAGATCTTCATCACAATGTAGGGGCTGCTCCAATTGGTCTTGAATTTCCCTATGGGGTCCCAAATGGGTTCTATGATCTTTTTGAGGGCTAGATCCCCTCCTTAGACACCGCAACCCTTGACTCTCTTATTGAATGATCGGGCTATTCAGCAATGGTACCCTTGTATGTGGTATAGCTCTTTTAATCTCCTTTCGTCTAGGAGGATCAGCTCGTCAAGACAACTTTGGCACTAATTTTCTTCATTGACCTTGCTTTCAAGCATGACGCGCATCGAGGGTATTGCCAGCTCCACAGGTAGGATTGCTTCCATGCTGTAGACTAAAGAGTAAGGGGTAGACCCAGTAGAGGTTCAGATTGAGGTTCGGTAGCCCCAGAGGCCATACCAGATCCAGTCGGCCCAGTCTCGACAGCTTTCGGTCAGCTGACTGATGATGTCTTTGAGGTTCTTCTTAGTGGCTTTGACTACATCATTGGTTTGAGGTCGGTAGGGAGAATATTTGTGTCTTTGCACTACAAAAAAAATCACTTTTAGGGACGGGTAAAATCCGTCCCTAAAGACTATAAATCCGTCCCTAAAGACTTTTAGGGACGGATTTAGGAACGGCAAGGCATGGTCACATTTGATGGGGGTCCCAAATGTATTAGGGACGGATTTTACCATCCATAATAATGTTATTAGGGACGGTTTAGACCGTCCCTTAAAAGTTGGCGCCAAAATTACTATTTGTCCAATTGCCTTTTAGGGACGGGACTAGCCGTCCCAAATAATATTTTTAGGGACGGTTAGTTCCGTCCCTAATATTATTATTAGCGACAGCTAAGGAATTGTCCAAAATAGTGTTATTAGGGACGGCAAGTCCCGTCCCTAAAAATATTATTTGGGACACTATTAATCGTCCCTTAAAAAGTGGTCGTAATTGTCACCAAAATTTCTATTGTGACAACATTTTAGGAAAGATTGTAGCCTCATTCAAAATTAGTCAATATTAACAAATGTACAAGTTATGCTAAATAATTATCAAAAACAAAAGATCAACAAAGCTCCAAAATTTCATTCATTCATATTCAAAATTTCCAACATTACATCTCCAAAAAGTAAAACAACCAACTTAAAACATAAGCTATATCATTCGAAGACATAGGAAACCCAAAAAATAGAGAAAAATAACCAATTCGAAGACATAGGAAACCCAAAAAATAGAGATGGCCAACACCTATTCCAAATGATGTCCGAACCTGTGAAAGAGAAAATAAACATAAATTAGTACAATATTCAACTATGGTAATCTGTATGTTATCGTCTTAAACTATTTTTAAATCACTTGTTATTTTTTTTTTAAATCGGCAGAGTTTCATTGGTTTATTCATGAAAACCAACTTGTTTTAACATTAAAACACAACTCAACAACAACAAAAGCTCAAATGAGCACATAAATTAATTTCATCATCATAAATATTCACTAGCCCGCACGGCCTAGCTTAATCTCAATTATTAGTAAAATAATTCTAATTGTTAAGAAAATACCTAAGCAAGTGCATCATTTGGTATGGGAAAGCCAGCTTGCTGCATCAAATTGAGAAAAAACTCTTTAGTCTTGTTGATTTTGTCATCTGTCTCGGCACGAACCTCGTCCCGAACATGATCAAGCTCTTCTTGATGGCGAATTTCACGTTCCTCGGCCTCTTTGCGTAATTCGGCTATCTCTTGCTCGTAATGTTGAGATGATGACGTTGTGTTTGAACTTTTAGGTGCCGGTCGAAGATCTACTCCCATGCACAAGACACGATCGTGCCCGTCGGACCCTATCAACTCATCGAATATCTTATTTCGTTCTTCGACGTCATTTTGTTGATCTTCCGGTAACACTTCCAATAATCTCTTTATACTTTCCTACAAATAAAGTATGAAACGCACATGTTATATAAAATGGCTCTTATGCAAATGGAACTGTTTATTACTATTCCACGTTAGACGGTGAGAAAAATAGTTGAAATGCATATACCTCTTTATCGGCCGATCCATCAGTATCACTATAAGACTCATTTCTCTTTCGTGTATATCTCCAAACCCCAAGTTTATCGATTTGCAAACCTTTTGACTTCATCTGATGTATTGGTAAAAATAAGTACATTAAGAACTATTTTGATTCAAACTAAAGACATAAAAATGCAAAACAAAATCAAATGGCATGGCTAACCTCTTCTATTACTCGTGGGAATGATTTTTTTCCTGTCTTAGGATGAAAACAAAGGTTTGTTCGATTTTGAGAATTCTGATCCGCCACTTGCTGCAAGAGAATGAAACTAAATTAAAATTATATGTTGAAAAGATGTATTGGAACAAATAGAACTTTTGGTGAAAGATACAATCGAATGACAATATTATATTAACACCTTGGATTTTTCTGTGCCCCAACGTTCCACCAACTTCTCCCACTGATCACTCTCAACATGGGAGGGTCTATTTTCAATTCGCTCCTCATATGTCTCAAATTTGTTGTAATAGTTCTCCTTTTAGTGGTTCTTGAATCGCTTCCATTGCAACCCGATTTTGGTAAGACAAAGATCCATGTAACCATCAGGGGCATTTGTATGTTTCTAAGGAACATGTGTTACAATAAACTAATTAGATTATGTGCAATTTTATATTATCAATGTATATAAAAAAATCAACAACTTTTACCTGCACTGTTTCCCAAATTGTTATGAGGCGGTGTGGATCCATTTTATCCCAAGATGGCACATCCAAGGGAAATAGGTTCCCTTGCCGTGCAAAATAACCCAACTGAGTTGCCAACTTTGAAGCCTCATCACCAATTGGTTGACACTTTTCATTCCAATCAATTATCTTTTTGTCTTTGCCCCATCCCTTCCATGGTTTTGCACTTCCTCTACCTTGCGGCCTAGAAGATGGGGTGCCCTCTGTACTACCTATCATAAAGAGGTAATGGACATCAAATAATTAGTTTAAGAAATTCAATATCAATTCTAAAATAATAACTGTATACAGGGCTGCTCAGAGATAATAACTGTAACTGTTATTATATATATAATATGGGATGCATGAGTTGTATACAGGGCTGCTCAGAGATAATAAGTGTAACAGTTTTATAACAGTTAACATATATATATATATAATAACAGAGATAATAAGGTCACTGCATAATCAGGTCTTTCAATTATGATTAATTAAGCTAAGGATTGGTTCATCACATCAGAGCTGGATTGGGATGCTTGGTTCAGCACATCAGAGCTGGATTGGTTCAGCACATCAGAGCTGGATTGGGAGAGGTCACTATAAGTACCCAAGGCACCTACCTCGTTCGTGAGGGTGATCCTGTCACAGAGATGCTTTTTATCATCAGAGGAAGACTGGAGAGCTCAACTACAAATGGAGGTCGGACAAGTTTCTTCAATTCAATAACTTTGAGACCCGGGGAGTTTTGTGGGGAGGAGCTGCTTGCTTGGGCATTGCTTCCCAAATCCACACTCAACTTGCCTTCGTCCACAAGAACAGTGAGAGCCCTTAATGAAGTGGAAGCCTTTGCCTTGCGAGCAGAAGATCTCAAGTTTGTAGCTAATCAATTTAGACGTCTCCATAATAAAAAGCTACAACACACGTTTCGTTTCTATTCCTACCACTGGAGGACATGAGCTGCCTGTTTCATTCAGGTTGCTTGGCGCCGCTACAAGAGGAGAGTGATGGCCAAAAACCTTAGTATCAACACACAGTCTTCATTGTCTTTTCTTCCTTATGATGAAATTGAACATCAGGAGGGAACAAATTCCAAGTCCCTCATTTCTTCCCAGGCCAAACAGAACCTGGGAGTCACAATACTAGCTTCCAGGTTTGCTGCCAATACAAGGAGAGGAGCACAAAAGATGAAGAATGTTGAATTGCCCAACGTACAGAAGCCTGAAGAACCTGACTTCTCAGCTGAACCAGATGATGACTAGTTAGTTTCCAAGGAACTTGCTGAAAACTATGCCATTGAGAAGGGGTAAGCAGTTTCTGAATTACATAGTTAGCCCCTGCTCATTGTTGAAACTTCAGCCATACTCATAGCACAGTTTCCAGTGCTGTGGGGGTGGGGGGTACAGTTTGTCGCATAATTTGCATTGTATCGGCTCGACATGAATATCAAAGGTGTGCTTTTATGCATGGCATAGACGATAAAGAAGCGACAGGGTATGCAGTCTGCAATACGCAGATCATTTTATTTTCATCATTCACAACTTTCAGCTCATTTTGTTTCTGTTTTATTTTCATCATTCACAGCTTTCACAGTGTTGCCCAACATTGGAAATGATTATAACGTATATATTTACCTGCATGCGACATTGGAAATGATTCATGCGACATTGGAAATGATTCATGTTCCTCGTTTGTAGAGTTTGGTGTGCACGTTAATGAAACTCTTGCGCTAGAGGTGGAACCATTCTCCGTCCTTGACCTCACAGTTGTACAATTTCTCGAGGCTGTACTTCGCACTGTTGTGCCCCTCCTCCTTAAGGTACTCATAATGGATCTGTTAAAAAAAATAAGTGCAAAGAAGCAACATGAATTGAACTAGAGCAAAAAAAAATGAACTAGAGCAAAAAAATAATTGCCAATACACATTATAACCACCCCAATAGATAAAATGAATTGAATTTGCAATTCACATCCTCATTCATCATCCATGTCATCTTCGTATTCATCGATATCAGGAACAGTTGTGTCAACTATTGATCCATCCACGCCTTGTCTCACCCAAGAAACGCGCTGAGCTTCATCCAACTCTTGCATGCTAAATGGCTCGACTCGAGGGTCTTCTAATTCTTCTTCAGTGGTTGAATACCTATCGAACCGGTCTCTTGGTGTCATTCGAACCACAACATGCCAGTCTGGTTCTAAAGGATCTTGCACATACCATACTTGTTCAGCTTGGGATGCTAGGATGAAAGGTTCATCGCCAACTCGATTATCTTTGTATAACAAGTGGTTGAAGTTCACTAGTGTAAAGTTAAACTCATCTACTTTTTGGCCCGCTCGATTATCAACCCAATTACATTTAAATAGCACAAAATTCATACCATTAAGGTATTGAACTTCAATGATGTCTATCAACTCTCCATAAAATGTAATATCCCCTGAAACTGGGTTTGTGTCTCGTCGACTAGCATAACTCATTTGTGTTGCTTTTAGAATAACACCGCTATTCTGAGTTTTCCTACGAATATCAACCTTCTTTATTCGAAATCGAAAACCTCGAACAACATAAGAACGGAATCGTAAAGCATCTTTTATTGGACCTAAGGCCAAATTCCGAATTTCGCTTGATAGTTCGACATGTTTTGCCAGTTCATTCACCTAATATTATTTGAAAACAAAAGGAAAATTAATTAACAATGAATAAAACTCATAACATAATTAGAAGCTTAATAGAAAAGTAAATACTTACATGATCCTTAAACCATGTGTGGAAGTGTTCATTATGAAGGCGACGGACATGATGTCGCTGTGAAACTTGAGGATATTTACTTGAAAGTTCAGCAAGGTGTTTTCTGTAAAAATGTGGGCAATTATATATCAATTTCAATGTGATGTTCTATGTAATTTCATTGTTGTTAATAAGTGACTTACTCAATGTACGGTGCAATTGCATCAGTGTTGGCAAGAACATAGCGATGGGCTTGTATATACGTCTCGGGATCAAGTATAAATTGAGTTTTTTTTCCCACGGCACGGCCAGCGTCATTGCCTCTATCATCATTCCTGATCGGTTGACTAGACTTAGTTTCCACATTATCATCTATGTACCTCGAACAAAAAGTCATACATTCTTCCATAATAATTGATTTGGCAATTGAGGCCTCAGGATGAGCACGATTACGCATAAAGAGTTTTAGTGTATGAAGGTATCGTTCAATGGGGTACATCCATCGGTAGAGCACTGAGCCAGCAATCAGTAGTTCATCTGCTAAATGAATTGGCAAGTGCTCCATCACATCAAAGAAGCTTGGTGGAAATATCTTCTCAAGACTACAAAGAGTAAGAGCCATACGATCCTCAAATTTTTCTATATCAGCAAGAGTATTCACACTTAAGCACAATATTGAGAAGCAATTGCTTAATTCAATTATGGTTTTGACAACATGTTTCGGCAATACTCTTCGTATAGCTATAGGAAGAAGTTGTTGCATTAAAATGTGGTTGTCATGGCTCTTTAGTCCCCATATGCTTCTCTCTTGAAGGGGCACACATCGTGAGGTATTAGATGAATAACCATCAGGAACTCTGACATCTCGCAGAACTCTCAAAATAATATCTTTCTCTTTGTTGCTCATCGTAAACTCAGCCGGAGCCATATACTGTAGATTTGCCCCTCGTGGTTGAGAATGTAGATCTGTCCTAATTTTCATTACTTGTAAGTCTTTCCTAGCCTTCAA
This sequence comes from Sambucus nigra, assembly GCA_949130495.1. Taxonomy (NCBI): domain Eukaryota; kingdom Viridiplantae; phylum Streptophyta; class Magnoliopsida; order Dipsacales; family Adoxaceae; genus Sambucus; species Sambucus nigra. The sequence continues at coordinate 527,429,862 of OX422221.1, read as the reverse complement.
GTTATCTTTTGTTTTACCTTTTATGCCTAAGAGTGTAAACAATACGTTATCGCACACATTCTTTTCAACATGCATAACATCAAGATTGTGGCGAATTAAATTATTCTCCCAATATGGCAATTCAAAGAATATACTCTTTTTCTTCCAATTTAGACTTGTTTTTGGTAACTTACCTTTTGTTGATTTTGCAGCCTCCTTCTCTGCTTGTTCTCTTGACCTCTTTCTGAACACATCTTCCTTTATATATTCAGTTTCAATGCCAAGGTCATTTAATTGTTGCAAAACTTGTGGTCCTGATAACTTACGAGGTGGAGGCCTCATATCAACCTTCCCATTAAATGCTGATTTTTCTTTCCGAAACCTATGACGTTGATGTACAAACCGACGATGACCCCAATAACAAAACTTACCACCATATTTCAATCGCGTCGCTTGATGATCCTTGTTACAATACGGACATGCGAATTCCCCTTTGTGCTCCACCCAGATAGCATGGCATATGCAGGGAAATCACTAATTGTCCATAACAATGATGCATGCAACTGAAAAAATTGTTTACTCGATGCATCATAAGTGGATACCCCTTCAGACCATAACTCTTTTAACTCGTCAATCAATGGTTGTAAAAACACATCAATTTTATCACCGGGCCCTTTTGGACCATCAATAAGAGTCGACAAAATTAGGTTAGGTTGCTTCATGCACCACCATGGAGGGCCATTCAATGGCGCTAGAATAACAGGCCAAGTACTATGACTTATGCTCATGTTACTAAATGGATTGAATCCATCGGTTGCTAAACTAAGTCTAATGTTACGACTATCACTTGAAAAAGATGGGTTTCTCTGGTCAAATGTTTTCCAAGCAAGAGAGTCTGCAGGATGCCTCATCACGCCATCATCAACTCGTTCCTCCGCATGCCATTTCATTAGCGGAGCGGTATGTGATTACCAAAACAGTCTCTGCAGTCTTGACTTCAAAGGGAAATATCTTACCTTTCTTATGGCCACTTTTGCACTTGAATTACTCGGTTCAACAAGATCAACATCATTGACACTATCCTCTTTATATCTTGACGCCTCACAAATGTCACACTTATCGAGATTCTGCATCTGATTTCGAAATAACATACAACCATTAGGGCAGGCATCCCAAGTTTCATAATTGAATCCCAAATCCGTAGTTATCTTGTTGGCTTCATAGAAATATTTAGGAATCTTTGCATTAGGGAATGATTTCCCCAATAATGCCAACAACATTGTAAAAGAACGATTTGTCCACCCATTAAGTTGCTTAAGGTGCAAGAGCTCAACTACGAATGAGAGTTCTGTAATACCCTCGGGACAATTCTCATACAAATAATTTTGGGCCTTTTTAAAATGTTTATAATATGTTGGCACATTTTCATCAGACCCTGCAACATCTTCAGTTATGGGCTCCGCATTGCCCATATTATCCTCCATGCGTGGAATCCCCCTTACCTCATGAAGCATCGAAGTCATGTCAGCCCCTGAATTTGATTCAAATAATAAATCTTCAACCATACCTTCTCTTGGATTTTCATTGTTATTGTTTGAACCCCCATAGAACTCCCCGTGGTAAATCCAATCTGTATAACTCCTTTCAAAACCATACATGTCTATATGATCTTTCACGGTTTGTAGGTTATTGTAGAATCGATTTACACAATTTGTACACGGGCATTTGATATGTGACGTTTCCATGTTCCTATTCGTGTAAGCAAATGATATAAATGTTTTAACCCCATTAATATATGTCGTTGAGTTTCTATCACGCAACTCAATCCAACTCTTGTCCATAGTAACTTCAAACGCTGGATCCAATGAGACGCTTCATCAAACGTAAGAAGGTTGATATTTTGTTAGTCTTACTTTTAGTAAAGATATATATATATATATATATATATAAGAAACAAAGGAAGAAAATAGTAAATGAAAAAAAGAGAGGATGTTGCGATCAGTGGGAAATCAAACACTCATCTAAATCGAAGAAGAAGAAGAAGAAGAAGAAGAAGAAGAAGAAGAAGAAGAAATATATGTGATTTGGTTCGTAATTAGAAACCCTAGCAAAGTTGTAATGGTTTTTAAGTTCTCCTTGTTTTTTAAAACCCTAGTACCTTTGCTAAATCAAATCCCAAATTCCTTTTACGAACTTCCTCAACTTATTCTTTTTTTTTTTGTTAAAAAAGCAAAGTGGCGTTGTTTAGCTGATAAACAAAAAGGTATGTATCGACGATACAATACGATACGTCTTATACATATGTATCGAGTAATACTTATTTATCGTCGATACTTACAAAAAACGATACAGTCACCGATACAGATTAATATTATAAAACAAAAAGAAAACCAGCTCATCTAAAATCAAGAAATATGGCAAAAACAGATTAATAAATTCACTATTTATAAATGAAAACCAATCACAAACAGATCATCAGATATGAAAAAACAAGGGTCTGCTATTTTGAGTCCATATTTCTCTGTTGATTCATTTTATTGGTGGTGTAAGTTCTTCTAAAATTAAACAATGGAAATTAACAAGAATCACACAGACTATACCAAAGACGGGAGAACCCTTACCACGAGTTCTCGACCAAGCTTTTGAAGAAGAAAAAACAATGGTCAGCTATTTCGCTCCGATGCGTGAGGAAAAGCTCCGACCAAGCTTCTGAAGATGAAAAGCTCAGATGCGTGAGGAAAAGCCCCTTAGAAAATCTAATGATTTTGGGAAAAGCTCCGAAGGTTTAGGTTTAGGTTTGTTAGGAAACGATTTTGGGAAAAGTAGCCGCCTCTCTAAGCGCGAGCCAACAACGGGCGGTAAAACTCTAATGAAAATTAGAACCGTCCCATAAAAGTATAAAGAACCACATTTTTAAGGACGAGTACTCAACCGTTCTATATAATACAATTAGTTTGTATTATTTGGGACGGGGGGAGTTGGCCGTCTCAAAAAAATTATTATTTGGGACGGGTAGACCATACCATCCTTAATGAATATATAATTAGGGACGGGGATTATAACCGTCCCTAATATGTCAGTCCCAATACATCATTTTTTTTGTAGTGTTGAATCCCATATTCAGTGACCACCGTTGTGACTTCTGCCTCAAAATGTAAACTGTTATTTGATACTAGCTCATGCGGGACCCCATATCGACAGATGATATTTTCCTTGATGAATTTGGCCACTTTCTTAGCGTTCAGCACTGCGTATGACTCAGCTTCGACCCATTTAGTGAAGTAATCAATGGCCACTAGGAAGAACTCATGCCCGCTGGAAGCCTTCGGTGTAACCTTACCTATGATGTCGATTCCCCATGTGAAGAACGACTAGGGAGATGTCATGTTGTATAATTCATGCGGAGGTAGATGCTGAAGATTGGAGAACTGTTGGTATTTGAGGCATCTATGGACATAGGCAGTGCAATCCTAGGTCATGGTCATCCAGTAGTAGCCTTGTCAGATGATATTTTTATCAAGCATGTGGTCGTTCATGTGGGGTCCGCATTCGTCGCTGTGGATCTTCTACATTATCTTTTCAATGATAGCCCCTGCGATACAGTGCAAATGAGTTCTATCAAAGTTCCTTTTGAGCAGTGCTTCGTGACAGATGATGTAATGGGCAGCCAGCCTTTGAAGGGTTGCTCGATTTTTATTCTTGGGACCCTAGGGATACCTACCATGCTTGAGGAGGTGCCAAATATCATAGTACCAGTAATTAGCTAGCTCGGGATCTTCTATGGTAATGAGCTCAATGTGGTAATAGTGGGTTACTTTGTGTTGCTTTTGAATCTAGAAGGGGATCATTGTTATTCCTTCGGGCATGTCGACCACAGAGGCTAAGGTAGCAAGGGCATCAGCTAGGTTTTTTTTTTCTCTAGGTAGGTAGTGGAAGGTGATGTCTTCAAATTGGGAGGCTAACTTTTCTATGTGGGTATGGAAGGGTTGGATTTTCTCGTCATTGACTCTCCATTTTCTAATAACTTGATCGATGATGAGGGCAGAATCCCCATAGACGTCTAGGCATTGAATACATTTCTTGAGAGCAACTTTGAGGCCTAACGTGCATGCCTCATATTTCGTGTTATTGTTGGTACAATGGAAATCCATCTTGATGGTAATGGGAGTGTGGGAGTCATCTGGGGCGATCAAAAGTATCACAATGCCATATCCCATTTTGTTGACAGCGCCGTCAAAGAACATTTGTCATCAAAGATTTTCTTGAGCAGTGCAGAGGATGTTTTCATCTGGGAATTATGAGATCCATACATCGGCCTCATACATGGGGTAATCAGCGAGGTAGTCAGAGATGGCTCTTCCTTTCATGGCTTTCTGCGTGATGTACATGATATCAAACTCGGCTAGGAGCATCAACCATCGGGCCACTCGGCTAGATAAGGCGGGTATCTCAAACACGTATTTGATGGGGTCCATTCGGGATACAAGTTTGATGAGGAAGGTGAGCATGTAGTGCCGCAACTTTTGGGTGACCCAGACAAGCGCGACACATGTCTTTTCCAAATCAGTGTAGTTGACGTCGCACCCGTCCAATTTGTGACTATCATAATCGACAGCTCATTCTTTGCGAGAATCTTCAAGGTATTAGGGTAGCAAAGCCCCAGCTGCAGTGTCGATTATGGTTAGGTATAGGAGCAAAGGGAGACTAGGCTTTGGTGGCATGAGTACCGGGGGTTGGGTCAGATATTGTTTGATTCGGTCAAAAGATTCTTAGCAAACCTCATTCTAAACCTTAGTTGAATACTTTCGGAGGTTAGCTAGTTGACGAACCGGATGATGTATTGCAATTTCTCAAGTAAACCTCAGACTTTTATCTTTGTTCGGGGATGTGGCATCTCAAGTATGGCTTTCAACTTGGCAGGATCTGCTTCTACCCCCTTCTCACTAACCATGAACCCCTAGAGTTTTCCCTTTTTAATGCTGAAGATGCATTTCTGCAAATTGAGTCTCATCTGATACTATCGCAGTCATTCGAAGAACTTTCAGAGAGCGGAAACATGACCCTCTCTAGTCTTGGATTTGATAATCATATCATCTACATAGACCTCAACTTCTTTCTGAATCAGATCGTGCCGGATGGGTGTAGCATCCCTCTGGTATGTTGCCCCAACATTCTTGAGACCAAATGGCATGACAGTGTAACAAAAGGTTCCCCATAGGGTGATGAATGCGGTTTTTTCTTGGTGGTGTGGGTGCATTTTGATTTGGTTGTATTCGAAAAACCCGTCGACAAATGACTTGAGAGCATGATTGGTTATGTTGTCCATGATCAAGTTGATATTAGGTAACGAATAATCATCCTTTGGAGAGGCTTTGTTCTAGTCCCGATAGTCTACACACATCCGAACCTTCCCTCCTAATTTCATCATGGGAACTATGTTGGCTAGCCACGTGGGATATTCGATCACATGAATGAATCCTATGTTCAACTCTTTGACCACCTCTTCTTTAACTTTGAATGACCATTCGGTGCGGAGTTTTCTCAACTTTAGTTTAATCGGCTTGTAATCTGGGAATATCATGCTGAGCTATTTTAGGATTAATGTCGGGCATATCGTTATAGGTCCATGCGAAGACATCCATTAATTCCTTTAGCAATTCTTCGAGTTGTACACGCTCATGCTCGCCAAGGGTATCCCCTATCCTAATCTCGCGCAGTTGGATACTAGAACCGACGCTAATAACAACAGTCTTTTCTTCATTAACTTGAACGTGGTTATGTTGTTTATTATTAACCTTATTTTGATCAGTTAAGAATTGTTCATTTGTAAAATCATCATCATCAAAAGTTTGATTAGAATTTAAATAGTTAATATAAGGGACAACAATATACTAAAAATCTTCGTTTATTTCACTGATAGGAAAAATAGCATTGAGAACCTCATCAAAGGAGGACTCGATTACATTTGAACAAGGATAGAAAACAGAAGAAGAAATGGGGTAAACATTAGGATTAGGGGAGATTTCACTAGGTAGAACTGGCGCAACATGCCATTTGAGGAGAGGTGTATCAGCAACTTTAATCAATTGGGACGGATCCGGTGATGTAATGTCTGAGTGAACCATGTAGAGTGTCAGCCCCAGTGTCCGTAACTTGAAGGAATATTCAGAGTTACTTTCCTCAGTCTGTTCGGTATCTTTGATGAGCGATTGTATGTGGTGCTGGAAACTCTCGGCCCATGGGTATCTATCTCGGAAGAAGATCTCCATTGCAGGCTTCATCTTCTTATGTGTATGGTCATACCATGTTTTAAGAAAGACGCAAAAGGGTAATTCTTTTCCCTCTTTGATGAATCATCCATTCAAGGAGTCACATAGGATAGTCTGCATGCAGTCTAGTCCTCTCTTTGGTCGAGACTAGAGGATCATGTTGAGCTCCTATTCTGACGGTTGATACCCCAAACCATAAGGAGGTAAAGATTTCTTCAGTTCAATAGGCTCAAGTATCCCTTGATGTCTTTCTCCCAGCCCCAGTCCGGGCATGAAGTGCATGTTTTTGAATATCTGAATCACATTGACGTTGCCATGAGGGTCGTATTTTGGACAAACACTTTCTTTGAAGTTGTCCCCTTTTAAGAGTAGAGGTGGTTCAACTCGGAATCCTGATAGGAGCATATCATTTGACTCGTGGTGTATCTCAAGAATTGGACTTCTGGAACTTCCACCCTTAGCATTATCTTCAATGCCCAAAATGTTGATGACTCATCCGTTAGCGAAGAACTTTAATTTATGATGGAGCGAGGAAGACACGCCCTTGATACTGTGAAGCCAAGGTCGTCCTAACAATAGATTGAAATAAGATGGGGTGTCAATAACTTGGAATTCGACGATAGGGTTTATAGGGCCAGCCCCTATTACAAGATTTATGAATCCCATAACCTCTGGATGGGTATTATCGTAGAAAAGCACAGTAGTGGAGGTTGGACCGAGGTTTCTTTCATTCAGTACTAAATATTTGAAGTTTCTCAGTGGGCATACATGGAAGGCGGATCCATTATCGACAAGAGAGAGTGGTACAACCTTCCCCATAACTTCGATGGAGGTGATGGGTGCATGATTGTGGTTTGGCCCAATATTTGGGATTTCTTCTTCGAAAAAGGATAGTATTCGGGTAGAGGTCAAGGATCCGACCAAATTTATCGCTTCTTTTGGTGTGGTAGAAGGATGAACTGTGGGTACAGTGAGCAACTTGATCAAAGCATTTATGTGTAGCTGAGAAGATATAAAAATCCCCCATAGAGTGATGTTATCTTGAGTTTTCTTTAGTTAATCGAGGATCTTGCTCTCCTCGAGGGTCATTTTTGGCGTAGGAAGGTTTCAACGCCCTTCCCTTTGTCATTGGTTGGTAGTGAGCTTGGGATCTGATAATGCCTCCCTGATCTGGTCATGTGATTTACTAAAGAATGGAAGAACATGAATCCCGTTTCCTCATTAACCTCGGGTTGTTCCGACACCTTTTTTATTTCTTAGAGGAGTTCTTAAAATGATATCATACCACACATGTCGGCTATCGGTCCAGTTTTATCTAAAGCTTTCTCTTCATTCAAATATTTGAATTCTCCCCCCCCCCCATTTGGTGGCAACAATTATGTCCCTCCATGTAAAGTCAATGCATTCCACAACTTCAATGGATTCTTCATATAGGTCTTCCCAATCAGTGGGGATGTGTAATGGTGAAGGGACCAGGCACCCCTATAGCTTCAAAGCATTGAGTAACTTGGTGATACAGGAAATATTGTCGATTTTTTGGAATAATTCTGCCATAATATGGACAAAATCATCTAGGTTGACTTCATCGATTGGTACTAACCAATTATCTGACTTTCGAGCCCATTCTTTTTATTCCAAGAATAGCATACTGAACCATTAGCAATCAATGACCATCTGCGAGGGAAATTTTAGCCCAAACTCTAGGAGTTGGTTTAACACTTTTGATAATTCCATACTTCCATTTTCAAAACGGGTACGAACGACGATGCATGCCCTGGTAAGGAGTGATAGTGCTGATCAACGAGGCTACTAGGGTGTAGGAGGAAATATGGGCATGTTTGGAGAGGTTTACGAGAGTATAAAGGGGTGATTTGAGTACGGGATCAAACTTTGGGTTCTCTTCTAAGCAGATGGCATTAGCATGATTTGGGAGTGGGTTGTGAGTAATGTTTGGCTTAGGATTAACTGGTGGGGCAATATTACCTCGATCAATTAGACCTTGGATCACATTTTGAAGGTGAAAGCATTGGTCGGTGGCATGGCGCATAGTTTACTGAAAGGCATAATGGGCATCTGCCTTGAAGTTTCTTAGGAGTGGATTTGGAAATGGACGAGGATCCAAGGGTTTGATAAGGTTTCGGGTTAGCAAGGCTTGATAGACTTTAGATAGGGGATCTTGTATCTCGGTGTATTCCTTTCGAACTGGGACATGACGGATTTTCGGTACCCATGATGTAGTTGGTTAAGAGAAGATGTTCTAACGGTTGAGACAGCAACACTGGTAAGCTTATCATATTTCCTGGTGTGAACTGTTCGGACACCTTCTTTGGTTCGACATCTATTTTAGTAAAACTTTCCTCGATTTATCCTTTTGCTTCTCTGAGAGCTCAAAAATGGGGATAGTATTGTCCTCCTATCATTGCTCGAACATGGGGTAAGAAATTCTTCTTCACTATGATGACTTGTTCTTCCTCGGAAGGCCGATTGGTCATGGTTGCTGCTTATTTCCTCCATTGGGCTATGAAGTTACTAACTGATTCTCTAGGGTTCTATTTGAGCAGCTCTAAATCACGTCGAGTGACCTCAAGCCCTTAATTATATTTATACTATGACATGAATTATTGGGCTACATCCTCCCAACTATGAACTCTAGACTCTTCGAGAGATAACAGCCATCGTAGGGGGATATCCTTCAGAGTTTACTGAAATAATTGGGCCATAACTTCTTCAGAAGCCCCTAATAGAGTCATGGAATGGTGATAGCTACGGATATGAACAATCGGGGGTCCAATTTCTCCGAATTTCTTGATATTTGGCATCTTGAACTTCTCGGGTAACCTCACTTTAGGATAAGTAGACATGTGGGTGTAGTCCATGTAATTCCCAGAGATTCGGACTTCATAAAACTTATTAGTTAGCATCTTGAGGTCTTCTTTAACCTTGTTCAACTCTTCTTCCTTTGGATCGATGATCATAGACAGGTTAGCCCGAGGCTGGGCAAGGTTCGGCATAGAAAGTTAGGCAGGTGGTGGCCCATTAACAGGAGGGACACATGGAGCATGCTGATACTGTTTGAAAACCCAGATGGGCTCGGGTGGAACCATAGCGTAAGGGAATAGGGCCTGGAGCTCTTGAGCAATGGGAACCTAGTTTCGTTGCATCTCTCGGACCTCACTTTGGAGGTTATCAATCTTTAATACGAGATGAGCTTGGACTGTCGTCAGATCTAGATGCACAACGGGTACATGATATGTGTTCTCCATGGAAGGTGGATGGATTATGGACTCAGAAGAAGTAATAGGCGAACGGATGGAACTCGAGGGTGATTTGACTGAAGGCCGAAGCCAATAAGGAGCCAGGCCAAGGGTTTGCGATCCACCTGAGAAGGCGCAAAAATGGGATTTATTTTTGAGAAAAAGGGATGATTTTTTTTTTCTTTTTGAGATGAAAAGACAAAAAAATTTTGGATTTTTGATAAAGAGAGGATAAATATTTTTGGCTTTTTGATAAATAAGGGAGAAATATTTTTGGATTTTTTTTTCAGGAGACGGACCTCGGCATGATTATTATAATTGTTATGTTCTCACTTGTATTATATTATCCAAAATGAAAAATGAAATGCCGGATGGGACCCGAGCCTGGAAAAGTTGGGTTTGTGATGTATGCAAATCTATGGCTGGACTTGTGACTAGGCTCACGGACAGGGTACCGTTTTAAAAATGCGCGAAAAATTCTGGCGGCAAGCCGACCCAGAATTTTGGAAGAGTTTGGGGTATAAAGTGGCAATCTAACATGTGTGTCCTAGGCTTGACACCTATATGCGGGTATGCAGTTTGGTTGGGTGAATCGGAAAGGGTTCACCCCATTGTGTGACTTCTACGATATACATCTTACTCTTGCGGGCAATCAGTACGTGTGGACAAGCCATTTAATATACTTGAGTGTACGTGAATTTCCTCAATATATACCTAGTGGAGTCAGTATGTGTGAGAGAGGCTTTGATAAACTCGGCATACGTGAACAAGTTCCCTGAGACATACCTCCCGTCATGAATTTAGTCAAGCGGTACGATGCAGGGGAACCGTTCGATATACGTCGAAGGTACTTGACCAATGGAAGGTGAGAGTCATATCGCTTAGGCTAACTGTGGCCTGCCGGACCAGCACCCATCATGAAGTGACCCTCCAGTTACTAGACAAAATTTGGTCAATAACAATGCTCTTTGGTGATGTCGTGTAAATCATGCATGATTCTCTTATTAGTATCTTATTATGAGAGTATCTTTCTTGATTATGCCAAAACAGGGAGCAAAGTACAAGTACTAAGGGTACACCAAGTATAGATGGGTGATGCGTGCAACATATGGATATATGTGATCCTTGGTGCACGTGGTGCGAAGTGTACATGGAGAATTTTCTACAAGTGTGTGAATAGAAGCATAAGTTTGTAGTACACATGAAAAAAGGGAACATTCAAAAATGGGGGGAAATATAAACAAACATAACACCTATGTAAATAGAATTTATCCCTCAAAATAATAAATTTCCCCAGTAGAGTCGCCACTGTGGCCATCCTCGATCCACTCGGGCGGGCAGAGTGAGGATCCTAGGTCCCGCGCGTCCCTCTCAGGGAGCGCTTCGGTCGGCGTCATTGATTAGGTGAAAAATGTAGAGAGATGGAGTCGCCAGTTTATTTTACTCAAAACATACAAAAGAAAGGGAGCCATTCCAAAGGACTACATCCAAAGACATACTGATACATACGAAACCAAAATGATTCAAAAAGGGTCCGAAGTCTAAGTTACGAAATGGGAAGGTGTTAGGCACCCATTCAACCCTTAAGGTCTCTTATCGGTTTTTGCTATTTTCCTTTATTTTTCCTGTGATATGTGTGCATGTGTAGATATAATGGAGATAGGATTTATCGACTTGTACCATGGAAGAGGTAAAGCGAGTTATCTGTAGGAATGTAAAAATAATATTACAAATAAGGATTTACGCGATTATCCTTACGTTGATCATTACGATGGAACGATAATGCATTTGGTATAATATGCTACTAAGAACAAATATATAGAACATGAGATAATTGAGTTTAGAGAAAAATAGAGAATGAGAGAAAAAGTAAAAATAAAGGACTCGAGTCTCGGGGTTTACCCCGGGACGCCTACGTAGCCTATAGACGCATCAAAGTCCACATAGTTCGCATGCAAAACGGGGGGTGGGGTTTATACCATAAATCCAACCAGGGGATTCTCTTATTTGTGTGTGTGTGATGTGTGGGAAAAAGTGTTTTAGTTATGAGAAAAGTGTAAGAAAAGTGTGAGAATTCTTATTTGGAATTTATGAGCAAACCCTACTTTTCTTATTTTTTTGGGTTTTTTATTGTTATGAAAATAGGATATGTGAAATAATACTATATAATAAGTATATTAAGATGTGTTAGATGAGAGAATAAAAGTGCTAAGTAAGAAAACAAGCTAATGCGAATTTATGAGAATTTAAAGAGAGAATTGAGAAAATTGGACCTTCTTAAAGATCTTGAGCTTGATCTTGAATGTTGGGGAGCAGCCCTTGCACTTGGATGATGATGGAGAGTGGTTAGTTCACCAAGTTTGATGAAAAGGATGATGAAAGGTGAAGGCTGGAAAGGGATTTGGATGTGGAAATCATGCTGACTTCGAGAGAGATTTTCTGGATTTGTTGAGAATGATCTGTTTATGATCTGGGCTCCCTTGCAATGAGGCCAAGGACTCCTTTTTATATTCCAGGTCATTACTGATAGGCATAGCCCCGTTCCTGCCAATCGGTAGGTGTGTTTAGGCACACTGCCGATAGGCAGGGTCTGGGACCTGCCGTTTGGGAGTGTCTTTCAGGCCTTTTCAAAAAATCCACTGCAGAGCGCAAACTGTTGATCCAAATTGTGCATGGGGTGGACCATTGGGAAGCTAATTCAGAGACTTTTGAAAGTCCTTGAGACCGTTCCCGGGTTCGTGAGTTGACTTTGGGTCAAATATGGCTCAGAAACGTTTGTTGGTCCATTAGACGGGGAATCGTCGGACGCAAAGGGATCGTTTGTCTGCATGGTAAGTCCAAATAATGCACGGGGTTAACTGTTTGAAAATTTAGGAGATGTACTTCGACATTACAAAGAGTTTTATATCATTCGGGGGGTTGGCTTTGGTTAACCAGGCCCTGGAAGCATTTGGTGACCTCTCGGAGTAAAACGGATCGTTCGTCCATACCGTAAGTCAGAATTGCGCATGAAGTGGACCATTGGAAAGGTATTTTGGTTCCCTTCGAAGATTCATTAATTCTCGATTGAGCTGAAGAGTTGACTTAGGTGACAAGGAGCGCGGGAGTACCTGGTGGCCTTTTGATCGAGTTTCGGGGAAAAAGGGTCGTTCATCCGCATGGTAAGTCAGAATCTTGAATAGGATGGACTGTTGGAAAGTGGTTTCAGTGCCCTTCAAGGATTCATTCAGTCTCGATCGAGCTGAAGAGTTTTAATTTTGGTCAAACGGAGCCTGGGAGTGCCCGATGGCTTTTAGGTCAGTACTCAGGGTATCACTTGGGTTTGTAGTGATGAAGGGTGATGCTAAGGACCTAATGAGAGTTTAGGGGTAACAGAATGGGGTGTCCTCATTTCCCGTCCTCATACATATAAATATCATTTTTATATCACACAAATGTCACGTGCAACGGATTTGAACATGCACTAGTGCTCCTAGGTCATATAGAATGTAGATGATTATTTTGGTAGGTGAACATCTCACAAAGCTCAAATATAACATGTGAAGTTGAAATTTCAAGTGAGTTCGTGCATGTGTGAATTGAGGCATATAAAAACAGAATCCATTAAGCAACTCAAAATCCAACTACTACATGTAAGCATGGTAAAGAACATTTTAAGAATTGACAATCTTAACCAAAAGTTCTAGCCACATGGAAGCAAAAAAGAAAGGATTCGAACACATGTATATGCCACATAAAGTGTGTTAAACTAAAATTCACTAAACAAATTCTTTCTCAGTTTTTGAAAATTTTAACCAACCAAACAAAAATATTTACTCAAAAGACAAATGAAAATCATTTGAAGTTTTCGTTAAGCCTAAATTAATCCTAAGATAAAACACAAATGATAAACAAAATCTTTTTGTATTTTACATTTAATGCAGACAAAATACATATAATACAAAAGATAAACACGTCTTAATTTCTAGCATGGTATATGAAATAAAGCAATGACTAGAAAATGACAAAACATGCATACAACTAGAAATGATATATAATATGAAGCACAAAAAGCTAGAGTATGCAAACAACTAACACATTCAACCTTTGGATTTAGCAAGGGAGGTATCGTGTGAAAGTAAATGAGAATAAAAAAATCCTATCTTGTAAAGCTACCAAGTCGGATTTCCTAACCCAACCTAATGATGATTGACGATCTCGGGATATAGGAATCTTTGATACCTCGGTTGCCTTACAGTGGGATTTTGTAGAAAATCTTTTAAGATCAAAACAAAATTTCTTAAGATGACTATGTTGGAAACGTAGACCCCCAATTTTAAAATGTTTCACTTTAATTTCCTTTTAAATGCGGAATAAAGATGGTTCAACACAAAAATTTAATTTTCCAAATCTTATTTGATTTTCTTTTCTTAAAAAGATAAAAAATTAACTTAAACACAAATTTTAATTTTTACAAACAAAGTTGAAATTAAACCTACTTAGTGAATTATGGTGAACATAGACACACACACACACACACACACAATCAACAAATAAATTTTCACTTAAACAACTTAACTCAATCCAAGTCCTAAATTTGTCCAAACAAGATTAATTCAATTTTTCTACATAGGCCAAACCAAATTTTATCAAATTAAAATTAATGACTTGAACTAAATTAATTAAATATTTCTCAAGTTTATTTTAGCACCAAATTAAGCATGAGAAGTCAATTAAACAATATTTTATCTTTTGATCCTAAGCATGCGTTCTAGGTGATTTTCATGATAAAATAAATTCACAACCACTACACCGCGATGTACGAGGAAAAACCCACAACGGGAAAAAACCTCTGACATCCCTAGCCTTAAGTCCACTGAGTACGGAATTTTATAAGTACAAGACAAATCAGTTAATCAACTAAATTCGAGTCCCTTAAAGCCCCTGATGTGTCTTCTTGTACCAACCTCTGCTTAGTCGACAATCTCGAAATCCACCGGAAACTTCGAATACACCAATGAAGCTTTTAGGCAACCGTCAGCCCTCGCACAATGTCTTTCATCGTGTGAGTAAGCCACAGTAAAAAAAAAAGAACTTCTTCTTTATGGGATGTAGAAGTAAACCCAAACAAACTCTTCAATAAGTACAGTAAAACCCAGTGCCCAACACTCTCCAAGCAAGTATATAAAAATATAAACTTGGATTAGACTTAAACTAAGGGGGTAAGTGTTTTCGTAGAGATTAATTCATGGATACTCAAAAACACTAAACAATGAACTTTTAAACTAAGAAATTTTTATCTCTAAAAATGTTATCTCAAAATGTGTTTATAAAATGTCAAAAGTTGGTTCTCCTATATTTGTTCCCACACATATTAATTCTGAAAAAGTTAGGGGGAACAAAATAGTGGGATTGGGGAGAAAGCTGCCAAAATATTTTCGCACCGGAACGGGAAAAGTCGTTGGCAAACTCGTTCGAACGACATTCTCGTTCGAACGATAATTTTGAATGAAATGTCAGAATGGTTAAATTACAATTTAAGCCCAAAAACCTTTTATTCAAAGTTCTAAAGTAACGTAAAAAAAATTGATTTTAAAATAAAATTACACCCATTAAAAAATGTTCCAAGCTCATATATATATATATATATATATATATGAGCTTGGAACATTTTTTAATGGGTGTAATTTTATTTTAAAATCAATTTTATTTTTTTTACATTACTTTATGTGCATGTGTGTGTGTACTGCATTCATACTTTACGAGAGATTGGAACTATGTTCATGATGTGAAACGAGGCACATGTAAATCGACACTGATGTTCTCTTTATAAGTAGGCCGAAACGTCTTCATCTTTAGGATGTCATAGGCTTGATGGATAGTCAAGAACTCTATCCTATGCCTCAAATTTTTTTGTCCGGAATTGATCCCACTACATTAAGACTCAATCAGAGACTTGTGTCCTTACAATGACACACTAGTCAATACACTCAGGATAGACAACTGTGACTTCGGGAGGTTGCTCATCGACCAAGGCAGCTCGCTCTAAGTAATGTACCTATAATTGTTTAAAAAATTAATGTTAAATGTCGCCGACCTCAAGGAGGCCACTGTTCCATTGGTCGGCTTCGTGAGAAAGATGGGGTCCCTTTAGAAAAGATCATCTTGCCAGTCAGGGTAGGAAACATGTAAAAAATAATTAAGTTTCTTGTTATTGAAATGGAATCACCGTAATAATCCATCCTCAGTAGGGTATGGCTCCATGTAATGAAGGTCGCTCCATCAACCTATCATCAGGAATTAAAGGGTATAACTGATCGAGGAGTGGTTGATATCCATGGGGACCAAGTTGCGAAAGTAAAGTGTTTCATCGCGACCATGCGCCCCAAACATGAGAAGAAAGTTGAAGAAACAAAAAGAAAAAAGGAAGCACAGGAGGGGTTGGTGCCCTCTAAATAGTATCTAAGGTACGATCGATCGGGAGTGGAGGAGACCAGGATCCTTCCCTCGGAGATGGCCATTGAAAACCTAGAAGAAGTCCCAACTGGGAGAAGCTCAACTAAAATGAATATTTTGATCGGTTTCTCCTTGGACGATCGTGCAAAGAAAGAACTAGTCACCATTCTTCAGAGTAACTTGGATGTTTTTTCCTAGGATCCCTACGAGCTCCCTGGAATTAATCCCATCATTTCTTGTCATTGATTACGTGTGGACCCAAATTTCAATCCATTCACATATTAGGCTCACTGAACTGACCAAGAAAAAGATAAAGAGGTAGAGAAAGAGGTCAGGAAGATACTGGATAGAGGTTCCATACAAGAGGTTAAGTTCCCTAAATGGTTATCCAATCCAGTAGTAGTTCCAAAGAGTAATGGAAAGTGGAGAGTTTTTATCGACTTCACCGACCTCAACAGGGCCTCTCCAAAAGAAAGTTTCCCCCGTCTGAAGATTGATCAATTGGTCGATGCTACAAAAGCACATAAGAGGATGAGCTTTTTAGATGCGTACTCTAGATACCACCAAATCCCCCTTCATATGCCGGATCAATATCAAACCTCCTTCATAACCACTGTTGGTTTGTATTATTATAAAGTTATACCTTTAGGCCTTAATAATGAAGGAACAACCTATCAACGACTAGTTACGACGATGTTAAAAGATCAAATGAGGGATACTATGGAGGTTTACATTGATGACATGATCATCAAGATCAAGCTCAAGGACGATCACCTCTCCAACCTAGAAAGAACTTTCAAAATCCTTAGGAAATACCAAATGAAACTGACCATAAGGAAGTGTTCTTTCGGTGTCTAGTCAGGAACATTCCTTGGATAGTTGGTCAGCAAGAGATGAATAGAGGTAAATATTGACTAGATTGACTCCATCCACTACACCAAATCAGCTGAATTGTCACGTTCATTTACCTTGACAAGTTGGACTTGTCAACTTCAATGACCGTGATAATTCTGGGGGTGATAACTCTTTTTGTCACAGACTTATCACCGTCATTGACCCTGACAAGTTCATTAGACTTGTCACGGTCATTTCATGGTCCTTGACCTTGACATGTTTTGTCAAGGTTAAGGACTGTGACAAACCCATGACAATATTTAAAAAATTGTCACGGTCAATGACCGTGACAATTCTGGGCAGAATTGAAAAAAAAAATATTGGGCTGTATGACCACTGCCACTGCCCAGCACTATATTTGTACCTATTATAGCAACATTGTACCTGTTCAAACATCATATATCCAATGAAATACAAATAATGAAAATATACATTCAAAACAATATGCATCATGATATAATCCAAATAGAATTCAAATGTAACAACTTAAAACAATTCATTTCAAATAAGGTCAAAGTATGTATGGGGTAAGGTTAGCTCTGAGGAGGTGAGTAGGCCACATGATATACAAATTGACACATCCACCAATATACATCGTGCCTCATTGTTCACGCAACCACAATGGGGAGTTTTCCTTCTTGGGTATCACATGCATGACGAGTACCTTGGACTCAATGTCTTGAAGCGAACGTCCATGAACTGGCATACCCTAGACGGTATTCGGTTCCCTCAACCCCTGCCCTATCCTCTAGACATCAAATATGTCCAGTAAAAACATGCTCGGCAAACCAAGTGTCGACATCGGTCGGTCGAAGGGAGCTAAATAGGGGACTGGATCATCGAAGCCCGCACGTGTCGGCGATGAAGCAGCGAGGTCCACATCCTCATCATCCTGCACCTCCTCCTCCTACACCTCCTCCTACACAACCTTCTCCTTACCTTTCCCATTAAGGTTTCCGCCCAACGAATGCTTCATGAATGAGAACATATCTTGAACCGTCACCTCCAAATAGGATAGCTTCGCGTCATGCAAGTCACTACACCAAAATGGGCAAATTGTCACCTTTCAGCCGGCCAGCCTTGTCAAGGTCATTGACCGTGACAAAAAAACACGCGTTTTATGTCACGGTCATTGACCTTGACACGACCGTGACAACGAATTGTCACGGTCAATGACCGTGACAAGCCCGTGACAAATTTAATTGTCACGGTCTTGTCACGGTCATTGACCGTGACAATTCTTGTCACGGTCAATGACCTGGACACGACCGTGACAACTTTTCCAGCAAAAACCCTATCCCCCTTCTTTTTTCCCTCCCGCGCCGTTCCCTCCATTTCTCTCTCTCTCTCTCTCTCTCTCTCTCTACTTTCAGGTCCATTTTCTCTCTCTCTCTCTCTTTCATTTATATATATATTTGTGTGTATATTTGTGTGTATGTGTATATATATATATATGTGTATGTGTGTGCGTGGAGGGGGGAAGGGGGTGGGGGTGGGGCAGGGTGGGGGAGGGGGTGGTGGAGGGGGGCAGGGGGTGGGGCAGGGTGGGGCAGGGTGGGGGAGGAGGTGGTGGAGGGTGGGGTGGGGTGTGTGTGTGTGTGTGTGTGTGTGGTGGTGTGTGGTGGGGGAGGGGGTGGGGTGGGGTGGGGTGGGGTGTGTGTGTGTGTGTGTGGTGGTGTGTGGTGGGGGAGGGGGTGGGGCAGGGGTGGGGCAGGGGGTGGTTAGGGGTGGGGGGTGTGTGTGTGTGTGGTGGTGTGTGGTGGGGGAGGGGGTGGGTGGGGTGGGGTGGGGTGGGGTGGGGTGTGTGTGTGTGTGTGTGTGGTGTGTGGTGGTGGAGGGGGGCAGGGGGTGAGGTGGGGTGGGGTGGGGTGTGTGTGTGTGTGTGTGTGGTGGTGTGTGGTGGGGGAGGGGGTGGTGGAGGGGTGGGTGGGGTGGGAATTGATATCCAAGACATGTATTTGAATTGATATCAATTTATTTGAATTGATAGAATTGTTTCTAGGATAATAATCCTACTATAAGATAATTTCTCAAAATAAATATTAAATAATAATTACTAAGATATCAATTCAAATAAAGTCTTAATAACCTAACCAAAAGAAATAAAATAAAATATCAAATAAATTATCATCCACCTCATAGACATTCCCTACCAATCATTTTAAGATAATTTTATCCTTATAAAGATAATAGATTATGTAATTTTAGGACTTAAAATAATATTGATTATGGATATAGGACAACAAACATTTTGTTTCCATTTTTAGTCCCTATTTTCAAATTAAAGGGACACGTGGCATGTTATGATTGGTTAACGTTTTATGAATATGGGTCCGCACCAGCGGTTTTATTCAAAAATAGGGACTAAAATCATAAATAAAATGTTTGTTGTCCTATTTTCAAAATACATATTACAATAAATCCTAAATATACAAACCCCTAAAGATAAATACCTTTGATTGCAAAGCATGCACTTGTATTATTATTATACAACATGTATTATTTCGACGTGTAATTCTAAAATCTCACCTAGTTTTGTATACTATTTTTAAAATCATACTATCAATTCACGAGACACTAAACAAGAAAGAGGACATATTAATTTGGAAATGCTTGTTTTTCTTTCTAGAGACCCGTGTCGTCAAAACTTGGTAGTGTTCGAGTGTGTTTTTATCACTAAATTATTATTTCACTAACAAATACTCCTTATATCCTAGATTAAGAGTCCATATTTAATTTTTGTACTTACTAATAATACACTTAATCAATGGCTAGGATTAACCCTTATTCACTATTATGAAATTTGGTTAATTGATTATTTAAAAAAAAAGCAGAAGTAGACTAACATATATACACAACACTAAAAGTAGACATCAATTTTATAAATAATTGATATTTTCATTCAAAATATGTGTGTGTGCGTGTGTGTGTGTGCGTGTGGCGGGGGCGGGGGTGGGGGTGGGGTGGGGTGGGTAGGGGTGGTGTGTGTGTGTGTGTGTGTGTGTGCGTGTGGCGGGGGTGGTATTGACGGAACTTACACATACGTTATAATATAGACGAAACATTTTTTTATCTGTACTAATAACATTTTTTTTATCTGTACTAATAACATTTTTTTTACAGCAAAAATGTCTCCTTCAGATGTTAGGGCGAAGATGATGATGCTGTTTATGATGATGTCGTCGTCTGGGTTCGGTGGTAGCGGAGGCGACGAGGGCTCCTCCGCCCCTAGGCTCCCCAAATATGGAAAATTTGGGATTACCGTCGAAAACAAGTCGGAGCTTTTAGCGAGATCCCTCGAGCTGCTAAAGACGGTCATCGGCCAGGGGTTTATGAGTTGGAAGGAGGTGTCGTATGAGCTCAAGTTAGCTGTTTGGGCGGCACTACAGGTAATATTTATATGAATATTTCAATTTCAATTTCAATTTCAATTTATATTTATATTTATATTTATATTTATATTTATATTTATATTTATATTTATATTTATATTTATATTTATATTTATATTTATATTTATATTTATATTTATATTTATTCGCAACTAACATTGTATTTGTTGGATAGGAACAATTCAACTTGGATCCAAAGCTACGCGATTCCGTCTTGGAGCAGTTGAGGGAGCAACACAAGACGTGGAAAAAAAATATGCGGACACGGTACTTTGGAAAAACACGAGAGACCATTTTACAATGGCGCGGATCCGTCCCGCCCAAGGAGCCGATCTCATTGGCACAATGGCAAAAGTTCATTGACAATGAGATCGAGGATCGACAATTGGCATCTCGCCAATCGGGGAGGGAAAATCGGGCTAAAAAGACGGACGTGCACTACTCCGGCCAGACCTCTTACGCTGAGGTGGAGCATAGGATGAAGGTAATATTTAATTTATCTATAACTATAGAAATATATTATTGGATATTATTTTACTTTGCGGGGCCGATACTAATTTTACTTTACTTTATTTTATTTCAGGGGGTAGGGAGTGGGCCAGGGGGTAAGCCACATAGGCTCTATACTTATGTGGCTCTTCGGACGAAGAAGGGGAAGGACAAGGAGGTGTCCCCGAGCGTCGCGGCCACGATTGTAAGTAATCCGACAGTTTAATTATTGTTAATTACGTTATAATTTTTTAGTTTACTTATTTTACTAATCATGTGCTTTTTGTCGTTTCAGGCAAAGCTTAAGGAAGTGCATGAGTCGCAGTCTGATGCCGACAAGGCATCTTTGTCCACAGATGCACTCAGCCAAGTGCTTGGCTCTGATCGCAAGGGGAGGACAAGGGGAGTGAGCTCGCGGGTGGCCAAATCTAGGATCATCGGATTGGAGACAAGCGACACCGGGTTGGTTCGAACGGTGGATTCACACGACGCGAAGCTGTCCCGTTTCGAGGCGACGGTCCAAGATATGTACGCATTCATGAAGCGTACGTTGGGTGGAGACCGTAAAGAGAAAGGTAAAGGGAAAGGGAAGGAGAAGGCTGTGGAGGAGGAGGTGCGGGAGGACGAGGCGCAGGATGTCGAGGATGTGGACCTCGCTGCTTCATCACCGACACGTTCGTACTTCGACGATCCACTTCCCTATTTGACGCCCTCCAACAGACCATTATCGACGATTGGTTGGCCGAGCGTGTTCATATTGGACATATTTGATGGCCAGTGGATAGGGAGGGGGTTGAGGGACCCGGATATCATCGAGGGTGGAATAGTCCATGGACGTGTGCTTCAAGGGATGGAGTCCAGGGTGCTCGTCACGCATGTCATACCCGGGAAGGAGAAATCCCTACTGTGGTTGCGCGAACAATGCGGCACGACATATATTAGTGGGTGCGTCAATTCGTATGTCGTGTGGCCTATTCACCTCCTCACATTTACCCAAGACATGTAGTAACATTATTTTTAAGTTTGTCCATTTTAATTATATTTGGATTATATCGTCATGTATATTATTTTTACTTTGAAAATTTGGATTATACTGTCATGAATATATATTTGCATTATCTTTAGTTTGTGTTGGATATATGATGTTTGGAACAGGTACAACGTTGTTATAACGGGTACAAATATACTGTTGGGCAGTGGCGGTGGCCATACTGCCCAGCAGATTTTTTTTAAATTCTGCCCAGAATTGTCACAGTAATTGACCGTGACAAGTCCTTGACAAATCTTGTCACGGACTTGTCACGGTCATTGACCGTGACAATTTTTTTGAAAAAAGGTCACGGCTTTGTCACGGTTTATAACCGTGACAAACGTGTCACGGTCATTGACCTTGACATGACCATGACACAAAACGCGAGTTTTGTGTCAAGGTCAATGACCGTGACACGACCGTGACAAAAAAAGTTGTCTCGCCTCGAAATGTCACGGTCATTGACCTTGACAAGGTGAATTTGTCAAGGTCAATGACCTTGAAAAATGGGCTGATTGGGTGTAGTGAGTCCATCGTTCGAGCCAATCCCGTGTTGCTCATCTCCAATCTGATGATCCTATATTTGGCCACCCGCGAGCTCATCCCCTTGTCCTCCCCTTTCGATTAACGCCAAGCACTTTGCAGAGCATGTCTGTGGACAAAGATGCCTTGTGGGAATTAGACTGCGAATCACGCACTTCCTTAAGCTTTGCCTGAAATGACAAAAAGCACATGATTAGTAAAATAAGTAAATAAAAAAAATATACCATAATTAACAAAAAGTAAATTGTTGGATTACTTACAATCGTTTTCGTGATGCTCGGGGACACCTCCTTATCCTTCCACTTCTTCGTCTGAATAGCCACATAAGTATCGAGTCTATGTGGCCTACCCCCAAGGCCACTCCCTGTCCCGTGAAATTAAGTAAAGAAAAATTAGTACCGGCCCCGCAAAGTAAAATAATGAAGAATAATATATTTCTGTAGTTATATAAAAATTAAATCTTACCATCGTCCTATGATCCACCTTGGCGTAAGACGTCCGGTCGGAGTAGTGCACGTCTGTCCGATTGGCGAGATGCCAATTATCGCTTCCCGATCTCATTGTCAATGAACTTTTGCCATTGTGCCAATAAGATCGGCTCCTTCCGCATGATTGATTCACGCATTTGGATAATGGACTTTCGGGTCTTCCCAAAGTACCTAGTTCGCATATTTTTTCTTCCATGTCTTGTGTTGCTCCCTCAACTTCTCCAAGATGGAATCACGTAGCTTTGGATCCAGGCTGAATTGTTCATGTCCAACAAATACAATGTTAGTTGCGAATAAATATAAATATAAAATAAAATTGAAATATTCATATAAATATAAATAAAAATACATTACCTATAGTGCCACCCAAATAACTAACTTGAGCTCATTTGACATCTCCCTCCAACTAGTGTACCCCGGGCCGATGATCAGCTTTACCAGCTCGAGGGATCTCGCTAATAGCCCTGTCTTGTTCTCGATGGCCATCCCCATTTTTCCATATTTAGGGAGCCTAGGGGCCTAGGAGCCATCATCGCCTACGCTACCACCGAGCCCAGACGACATCATCGTAATCAACATCATCATCCTCGCCTTAATACCTGACGGCGACATTTTCTGTAAAAAATATTGTTATTAGTACAAATCAAAATGAATTAGAAGAAGACATGCAAATACGTACAATTACTACAAATCCAAATGAATTTTTACTGCTTAACAGCTCAATTCGAAATTCCAATACAACAGCATCTAGGTCATAATATGTACAATTACTAAAAATCCTAAACATCCCCACCCCCACCCCTACTACCCACACACAAGCACAATAGAAACGAGTGAAAATGATAAAGTGCAAATCAATTAAAAGCATTAAAAATGCATCGATAAAGTACAAATTGGAATATTTATTACATGTTGAAAAGTTGTTTCAAATTCGGGTTATCATAAAAAATCGATTGATATTTGGTAGGAGCAGCTAAGTCATCCACACTACTATTTAGACGCTTTGGCTCATGTAGGAAAATTGACCAGTGCTCTTTGTTGATATACTCTGAGTAAAACAATTGGTTAACCTTTTGAAATGCACAAACAAACGGCTCATCATTCACGTGGTCGTTGCTCGTCAACTTGGGCAAGTCAACCATGATCAAATTGGTGACAGGATCAACTTTACAAGCATTTTTATCCTCAACTCTTACCCAGTCACAATAAAATACAACCTCTTTGATGATTATATAATCAAATTCAAATATATTTCGAATAACACCATAGGAAGTCATTTCAGCTTCAACGAGGTTTTTATCTTTTGTGCTCGCTCGAAAGAAAGTAAGAGCCTTGTATGAAATTCTCGAGTTTTGTACATTTTTACATTCCTCGTACACTTTTGCGCCGAATATATAACCGTTCAATCGACACTTTTTGTACTCTTGTGGCACGAACAAGGTTCCAGTGGCTAGACGAGAAAGCCTTGATGTCGCATCACCCATATTTAAGAGCTGAGAATATAGATAAATTAATTAGATTAGTTGTAAAGTTTGATTGTAATGTAACGTTATATAATGACCATTTTCATTATAATTTCCCCTTGTGACAACCACAACCTAAATTCACTATCGGATTATACCATTGTTTTTCATCCTTTATTGTTCTCACAGGCTTCATATTTTATGCATTTTACAAAATTAATCATGTATAAAATAATCTAAAATATTCTAAAATAATGTCAAACATTAAAATAATTTAAATTTACTTTTTCAATTCTTCGACGTCTTCATGTGTATCAAATAGATAATGAACTACTTGTTCATGATGGAAACTCGTTATTTTCACTCATTTTCCCATCACATGACCACCATCATCGACGAACTCATCAGTGACATCAACATTGGTCGAGTTAGGCATATATTCCTGAGTATATATTGATGACTCCATGGTGATTTATTCCTCTGCAATTGATCCTGCAATGTATCATGTATTCTTGACGTAATTTTTAAAAACTTTCATCAATCTTTCAAACAGATAAATCCATCGATATCTAACTAGACCACAAATAAGTTCCTCGTCGCATAGGTGTACAAATAAGTGAACACTTATGTCAAAGAATGCTGGGGGAAGTACTTCTCCAACACACAAATCCCTTCGATCACCGCCAATTTTGCGGCCCCTATGTGTTCTCGATTGACTACCTTCTCACACAAGATTGAGAAGGTAATACTAATTTGCATAATATCCCTCCGTAAATCCTTGTGCTTGGAGAAAGAATGCTTAAACAATAGAGGAACCAATTGAATGATCACATGCCAATCGTGGGACTTACAACTATGTAAATCATGAGTAGCCTAATTCACAATCCTTTGCAAGTTGGACGAAAAGTTAGATGGGACCCACTCGTCAAAGTAAATGAACTAGGGGGAATTATTATCCTTCCCCTACTATCTTCTTTCAACCATAGTTGTGGCTTAAGTTTCAATGATTTAAGGTCTTTTCAGGCATTTTCTCCATCCGTCGAATGACTCCTACCAAGGCAAGTTCCCATAATATGTTTAGCGAAGTTCTTCTCTACATGGATCATAACAAGATAGATATTTGGAACCATATTCTCCTTGGGTAGTAAGCCCTCAACCCATTTCAGAATTCCTGTCACTCTATTTCCAGACAAATCGTACTGCGTCTTCAAACTCTGCAAACCAACCATGGCATGTAATGATGTTTGATCTTTTCACATCCACAGTATAATGGTTGGGTCACCTTAAATTTTAAACTTTGGTAGTCATCGTCAAGGTTCATAGTTATATCTTCACGACCACTTGAACCTTTCACATCATCAGTAACCTCATTCTTCTCTGCTTCAAAAACTCTGTACTTATCATCAACTAAATCCTCTAACATATTATGATCTACGCCGTTCCCTTCTACATCTATCCTACTTGTTGAAGGTTGTTGTGAAGATTGTTCGGGGACAAAAGGAACTTTCAATTCACCGTGAAAACTCCAAAATCGATAACTATCTCGCATACCCCATCTTAACAAATATAGTTTAACTGCTTTCCACTTAAACACCTTACCATTCTTACACCTAGCACACAGAAATGGAAACTCTTCATCATTATGACATCTCTTTGCGTATTTCACAAATTCATTAGCACCTCTGCGAAACACATCCCCCATTCTATTTGTCTCACCCATCCACTTTTTGTATTTCGGATATCCCAT
The DNA here is from genome assembly GCA_949130495.1 of Sambucus nigra. Lineage (NCBI taxonomy): Eukaryota > Viridiplantae > Streptophyta > Magnoliopsida > Dipsacales > Adoxaceae > Sambucus > Sambucus nigra. Next base: position 527,403,879 of record OX422221.1, on the reverse strand, counting down.
CACAACTACCACAACTAATCACCTGTTAAAGGTAAGATGCGTATATTCATGGATTAGTATAAACAAAACATAGATTTTTAGTATGTGTCATTTAATTATGTCTTATTTAAATTTGATTCTTAAATTTCAAATTCAAATTCAATTTATAATAGAAATTCATATTTCCTCCATCTCCTTCGAAGTTTGAGTGGTCCTATCCCATTCAAGCCCGCATATTTCTGTAATATACATAACAGCTCATGCATATTGTTACGATTTGAGAAAAATTCAACAGCATATCCCCGTACTTCTCCAGGTACACGACGTACATTGACAAGTGTGAGGGTTATTTGAATTGATCAATTGAAATAACAGTCACACTTGTCAATCTAGTATGTACCCAGAGAACATTAGGATACGACTGCAAGACTTCCTCCAAAAGTAACAACTTTAAGCCACTAAGAATATTATTATACAGAAATTATGCAGTCCCAAAGTGTCCAAATGGGACAAATCGAGAGATCTCATTACAGGGGTAATGACTCTCGAACGGGTCTAAGGGCTATTGAATGCGTACACATAAGAACTAGAAGGTTAGTATATATGTGCACTATATGTAATTTCAAGTATGTTTCATTTAATTATCATACTATATATATATATTGTTCGTTATACGAAGTAATTTTCAAAAAAAGTTGAAAAATTCCACCTCCATATGGACAATAATCCAGTGGTCATGCCACTTTTAAAATTAACCAACCCAACATCGATCCACTATAATCCAATCGCAATGGAAACAACAAATGTGTATCCCATACTCCTTCTAATTCATCTCCTCAATTAATTCTTTTCATTAATTAAACTAACATTTAAAGCATAAAATTATTAATTTACTAATTTACAATGAGGGTCAATCCTACTTGCATATCAATGGGGCATTAATTATTAATTTAGAAAAAAAATTAAGAACCAATCTGTGGGTACCCGAATTTGGCGATACGGTCCCGGACAAGTAGTCCAATTAAAACGGCCCAAAGTCCAGGCCCTTCGCACCTTAAAATTAACCCAGTTGTAACTTAGTCTTCTCCCATGTTCTCAGATAGATATATTCCAGGAGAAGATGGTAAATGTGGGGAAGCCCAGCACCCCCACTCCCCAAAGACAGATATGTATATATTAAACCGTAGGTCTGGGGGAAAAGACACGCACTGTATTCTCTGTAAACACTCCCCGGAGCACCTAGAAATAATACTGACTGCACCACTGTGGACGTAGGCATTCTTGCTGAACCACGTTCATCTCCTGTTGTGTGATTGGAAATTTATGTTTCTTACTTTACTTGGTAATTGAGCTTTTCTCATCTACTTGTGTTGCAAATAATTGTCACCACAATTGGCGCCATCTGTGGGAACGTTTATCTTCCCTGAGAAAGCCCACACCAACAAATAAGTCTGAAATGTCTGGTCACAGTAGTAATGCTCCTCAGGCAGGAGATATCCATGAACAACCTTCTCCTCGTAGGATCAGATCTAAAGATTGGCGTTCAGATCAGAGGGCTCCTCTAGAAAGGCCAGCCTCAGAAGAAAGCCAAGGACCAGCGAGGTCCACACAAATATACAGGTTGATTGATGCTTATGAGGCGAGGCTCCAAGAGCAAAGGGAGTCTTCTCGCAGGCTCGAAGATGAGAATGCTCGCCTCAAAAGAAGTTTAGAAAGAATGGAGATAGAGCTCCATCGTGGCACCAGGAGACGTCCATACCTCACCCCTAGCCCTCAGGCGAGCAAGTCTCGCAGCCGAGGAAGGATCCCTAGACGCGAGTCCCAGAAGGTTGAGGGAAACAAGTTAGGGAATGACCTGCTCAAGCAACTGCGACTAGCTCACAATCGCAGGAGCCCAGATCACAGCAACGAGAACATAAAAAGTCTGGTCCAAAGGTAGATGGACCAACACCCTGCGCATCGTGGTACCAGATCGACCCGAGAACTCGCTAGGAGGGCTCTCAAAACTCAGATGAAATCACCTTTCTCAAGGGAAATAGAAGAGGAGGATGCCCCCAATAAATTTACTAGTCCAAGGTTCAAGATTTATGATGGTAAAACTGATCCCATTGATCACGTCAGGCAGTACAGGTAAGCCATGACCCTCTGGAACCATCGAGATGCACTGATGTGTCGAATTTTTCCCTTGAGCCTGCATGACGTTGTGTAGAAATGGTTCGAAAGGCTCCCCCACTGGTCCATCAAAAGCTTCAAGTCCCTGGCTACGCTTTTTATGGCCCGCTTCAACACTAGTAGCTCCCATCCTAAAAGGATGGATGCTTTGCTAACAATGAACAAGTCGCCTCAAGATACCCTCCACGACTATGCAAAAAGGTACTGGGAGTTATTCAACGAGGTCGAGGACTTCTCAGAGTAAGTGGCAGTAGCCTCTTTAAAAATTGGGATACCCAGCTCTTCCATTTGTACCAGTCCCTGACAAAGAAAGAGACCATGACCATCGACGACCTGATGGCGCGCATCGAGAAATATGCTAAGGTGGAGGATGTGACCTGCCTCAGCATAGGAGAAAATGATCGAACTAAGCTCGCTACCAAGGGCAGTGAAAAAACTAAGAACCAGAAGAAAGGAGGAAAGAATGGGGGCAAGAATGGCTCCAAGAACGCAGGTGGTTACGATGTGGCAAAAGCATTTCTGGCGGTCAACACCGTCTTCAGAGAACCAATTTACAAAATTCTCACAAAAATCAAAGACGACCATTTATTAAGTGGCCCAGGAAGATGGGAGGAGATCCCTCAAAGAGAAACAATGCGCCGAGATGCACTTTTCACAAAGAATGAGGATATAAGACTGAGCATTGCAAGGATCTTAAGTCCCACCTCAAAGAGCTAGCCCAGTCCGGGCATCTGAATGAATTCGTGGAAAAAAAGGTAGAGAAAGTTGTTGCCCATAGGGAAGCAAGGCCTGACAACGTACTCGAAGATGATGCCGACCATGAATTCGTAGTAATTCATGGGGCATCTGACGTAAAGCAAATTTGAGGAAATTCAGCTCGAATGGAGGTAAAAAAGCTTATAGTGGTGATGTAAGCTTTTCAGATCGATCCAGCAAAGACGCAATCGGGAAAGCGTCAGCGAGCAGATGCCGTCGACTATAGTAAGCACATCGTATTCACAGATGAAGATCTGGTGGGAGTACGAACCCCACATGATGATGCTTTGATCATTACTCTCAGGATAGCTAACTATGACGTTGAAAAGTTGCTCGTTGACCAAGGAAGCTCATCCGAGGTAATGTATCTCGACCTATTTAGAAAATTGAAGCTAAGCATCGCTGACCTAAAAGAAGCTACTGTCCCTTTAGTTGGCTTCACTGGAAAAGTGACTATGCCCTTGGAAAAGATCGTGCTGCCAGTAAGGTCTAAAAATATCTCTCATATGATTGAGTTTCTGATAGTCGACATTGACTCACCATACCAGGCTATCCTCAGCAGAGGATGGCTGCATGCAATGATGGAAGTCTCCTCGACCTACCACTAGAAGTTCAAATATGCGACCGAGCGAGGAGTAATGGAGATCCATGGTGACCAAGCGATGGAGAGAAGTTGCTTCATAGTGGCCATCAGCCCAAGACCAGAGAGGAAGGCCGACAAGCACAGCGAGAACGTTGAGGGACAAGAAGGTCTGGCGCCTTCGAAATAGCAGTTAAAGCACAGAAGACCCAGAGTAGAGGAGACCAGGATCCTCCCCTCTGAACGGGTCATCGAGAACCTGGAAGAGGTTTCAGCTGGAGGTAGCGACGATGACAGGGTTTTCTTGATTGAATCTTTTCTCACAGATCAGGAACAGAAGGATTTGACCACTCTGATGAGAAGCAATATAGACGTTTTCAAATGGGAACCATACGAGCTGATCACACAGAAACATGTCATCAACTATTTGTCAACCCCACCTTCGAACTGATCACACATAAAGCACAACGAACTGCACCAGATAAGGCAAAAGCCATGGAAAAAGAAGTTGAAAAACTGTCAGATGCAGGATCCATTGGGGAAGTCCAATTCCCTAAATGGTTATCCAACCCAATAGTAGTCCCAAAGAATAATGGAAATTGGAGAGTCTGCATCGACTTCACTGACCTTAACAGGGCATGACCTAAGGAAAGTTTCCCTCTCCCAAAAATCGATCAGTTAGTGGACGCCACAGTAGCCTATGAAAGGCTGAGTTTTCTAGACGCATACTCTACATATCATCAAATCCCTCTGTATTCTCCTGACCAGGACAAGACAACATTCATCACCATCATCGGATTATACTGTTATAAGGTCATGCCCTTCGAGCTCAAAAATGCAGGGGCAACCTACCAGCGGCTGGTTACCAAGATGTTCAAAGATCAAATGGGAGACACCGTGGAAGTTTAAATTGGCGATATGATCGTCAAAAGCAGGAAGAAAGAAGATCACCTCTCAGACCTATCAAGAACCTTAGAAATCCTCAGGAAGTACCGGATGAAACTTAACGCGAGCAAGTGTTCTTTTAGTGTCCAGTTAGGAAAATTTCTTGGGTACTTGGTCAGTAAGAGAGGCATCGAGGCTAATCCAGACCAAATCGATGCAGTGAATAGGGTATAACCTCCTCCCACCATCCGTGACATACAGAAGATCACCGGCATGCTCGCTGCCTTGAACCATTTTATCTCTAAGTCCTCCGAGAAGTGCAAACCATTCCTCCAGCTCCTAAAGGGAAACACAATGGTAGAATGGAATCAATATTTCTCGCGAGCATTGGACGAGCTCAAGGCTTACCTTAGCTCCCCACCACTGTTCTTCATACCATAGGAAACAGATTCCTTGTACTTATACCTCGTCGTTTCCAACCACACTATTAGTTCTGCAATGGTGTGTGAAAAAATATGAGTCCAACACCCTGTTTATTACGCGAGCAAGACCTTATTAGAGGCCGAGCAGTGGTACCTACCACTGGAGAAGCTCGCCTTTGCACTTATAGTGGCTCAAGGAAGTTAAAGCACTAATTTGAAGCTCACACTCTCATCTTCCTTACATCGCACCCCCTTGAAGAAATCCTGAGAAAAGAGGATTTGTGAGGCAGACTATCTCAATGGTTAGTCGAGCTCGGGCTATTTGACATCCAATTTCAACCAAGAAACGCAATCAAAGGGAAAATCCTTGCTGATTTCATAGAAGAATTCACAGGCGAGCAGCCTCTCGACCAACTCCAACCCGTGAAGCAAAGGAAGAATCACACAATAGGGGAAATCTGGAAATTGTTTGTTGATGGAGCCTCCAATTCAAAGGGGCAGGAGTAGGCATCATGCTTATTACTCCGGAAAATGCAATCCTCGAATTGGGAATTAGGCTTGGATTTGAAGCCTCCAACAATGAAGAAAAATATGAGGCCCTGATAGCCGGCCTCTAAAAGGAACACGCTTTGGGGGAAAAGGAGTTGCATGTGTTCGACAACTCCCAACTAGTCTCCAATCAGATAAGGGGAGACTTCAATGTAAAATATTAAAGAATGGAAGCCTACCTCGCCTTGGCAAAAAGGTTATTGGGTAACTTTGAGGAAGTCAATGTCCAGCAGTTTCCCAGAGGACAGAACGGCCATACTGATGCCCTAGCAGCCCTGAGTTTCGCAATCGATTTCGACTTAAAAAGAACAATCCCCATCGATTTCCTTGCTCATGTGAGCATTAACCGTAATAACGAGCTACCAAGCGTGGAGCAGGTGCTCCAAATTGAGTCAGCACCCAACTGGATGGACCGTCTAAGGGACTATTTAAAGGATGGCACACTCCTAAATGATAAGAAGACTGCTCACCAGATAAGAGTCAAATTTTCTCGCTTTTACTTATCTCTTGAGGGCAAGCTGTATAAAAGATCATTTTTCGGTCCCTACCTGCAATGTGTTCACCCAAGGGATGTCGAAAAAATCCTACATGAACTCCACGAGGGGATCTGTGGAGGCCATATTGGTGGAAGGTCATTGGCTTTCCGAGCAATAAAGGAAGGCTATTAGTGGCCATATATGCAGAGAGACTCTGCAGTATATGTTCGCAAATGCGAAAAATGCCAGCTTCATGCTCCCATGGTCCATCAACCCGCTAGTAATCTAAAATCACTTTCCAGCCCATGGCCATTCGCCCAATGGGGAATGGACATCGTAGGACCTCTTCCTACCGCTACCGGAAATCGTAAGTATCTACTGGTCGTGACTGGCTACTTCACCAAATGGATCGAGGTAGAGCCACTAGCGAACATCTGAGATGTGAATATGATAAGGTTCATATGGAAAAATATAATCACCCATTTTGGGATCCCCAAAACCATCATCACTGACAATGGGATGTAGTTCGAGACCGGATCCTTTAAGAATTTTTGTAATAACCACGGAATCAAACACCATTTTGGCTCGGTGGCCTACCCTCAGAGTAATGGCCAACCCGAGGCTTCCAACAAAACTGTGGTCGATGGGCTAAAGAAACGATTAGAACGAGCCAAGGGAGCATGGGTAAATGAACTACCGCATATTCTATGGGCCTACCGTACTACCCCACGTCGAGCAATAGGGGAAACCCCATTCTCACTAATATACGAAATGGAAGTAGTCATCCCATTGGAAGCAGGGTTACCCACCATGAGGTCCACTCTTTTCGACCAGGGCCAGAATGATGCAGCATTGCTCGCTGAACTTGACCTAGCTAATGAACACCGAGAGCTTTCCTTGGTCAAATTGGCAACCTATCAGTAACAGCTCGCAAAACACTATAACAAGAAGGTCAACCCAAGGGTATTCTGAGTTGGGGATTACATCCTAAGGAAAGTCTTGGGCAGCGCAGTAAAACCATCAGATGGCAAGTTAGGGCCAAATTGGGAAGGACCATTCAAGATAACACAAGATGATTTGCGAGGAGCCTATCACTAAGAAATGCTGGAAGGCAGAGAGATACCTCGAGCATGGAATGCAACCAATCTTAAGAAATTCTATTTCTAGATTCTTCTTTTGCATTGTACTTATGAGAATAGAAGCTCATTTCCTTATCATTAATAAAAGTTATTTAGCGTTTGCATTCTACGAAGTGTCAGTTAACCAGTATATGAATTTTATAACTCGCACACCCTTTCCAATTGACAGGCACATTAATCATTACACTATAACAGGGAAATCACCCTCCTCAGGTTTTCATTATGAAACACGAAAGACCTCTTAGCATTTCCCCTGGCAATATATCAATCCCTATAGGAGATCCTTAGGCAATATAGCCAGTTCAAAATTGGCTGCCAAATAATGCTTGGTTAATAAAATCCTGATCGGATGAAGCATATAACACCAGGTGTGTCCTCGCCAATTGCCTCGCTTAGGCCTAAGGAACTATGACGACACGACCTAAAAGGTAAAGTGGGGGAAATAGTATCTTACAAGCATACTCGAGTGGAGGGACACTTACTCGACAATAAAAACTTACAAATCTAGTCGGCCGAGAGAGGCCCAAGGTTATTAAGCAAAATCTAAGAAATGTAGAAAATATAAAACACTTGTTGTGTCAGCAAATTCACCCAGAACATAAACTTTATATTACTTCATCACATTTACAACAAATACAACCCATGTTTAGTCGACAAGTTTGCCCAAAACATCTACATTACGTTACTTCATATACAGAGTTACTACAGGAAAAATATTAATGAGGGTGAGGCCTTTGAATAAGATAATCAGCCACTTAGGCTCTTCGATTTTCGTCGAGATGGGGAACTAGCTCCTCCTCGACTTCATTCGCTTCTGACTCTAATAGCTACCGAGGGATGGAATCAATAGGGATCCACTGATCATCTCTCCAAAAGGGATTAGGCAATAGAGTGAAAGGAGAGATCTCATGATGATACCATAGCATTGAGTTCCTTAGGACTTGCAGCTCCTTCAAGGCACTCAACCATCCCCTGATAAAGGCGATATCTTCAAACTCTATTAGCCTCTTTGGAGCATCTAGCCAACCTTGTCATAACCATCTGCCCATACTCGCCGAGGTCCTCTCTTAAATAGATGCCTTAGCCGAGTAACGTCCCTTTTAAGCCCAGCAGTAATCACATACGCTCGTTGGACATCACCTCGGAGCTCTTCCATTTCCCTAGCTGAACTTCTTACGTTTATACCACCTCGCGGAATAGTCGGCGGGGTAGAGCCTTACAGCACCGGAGGAACATAACTCGGACTAGTTCCAATTCGCGATGAGGAGGAACCTCATAATACTATAGGAGCGATGCTCGGCGCATGATCCCTAAGTCGCGAGATCGCTCTCCTCAAAGCCTCGTTCTCTTACTGAAAAATTTCCCTAACCTGGTTGATCTCAGAAGCATCTAGAAGCTTTGCTCTCAGTGTATTCACCTCTTCTTGGACTGAGGCACCAACTTCCTCCATATCTTGGAGCCTGTCTTTCAGTTTAACGATGAGCTCAGTCTTCTCTATGAAACGCTTGTTCCTCAATCGTAGTGATTTGCAAATCCTCACAAAGGTATGACAAACTTCAGAACTTCCATCAGGACCAAGCATTCTTCCCAATCGAGAAGTGGCTGGTATATAATCATCAACATCAATCAACTACGAGTAATAGAAGAGCAATGAAAGATAGAATTATTCAATAAACTAAAGGAAAAAGTATTCTCATTTCATTCATACGAAGAGTATCATAATACATTGAAGAAGCAAAAAAGGGAAATTACAAACAAAAATACAACTGTAACCCTAAGGGTAAATTAGTTAGCGACCTCAGGCTGCCCAGAAGAAGCTAGTTGATTTCCCTTGTCAGTAGCAGTAGAAGCACATTCCTCAGTAGGGATAACCTCCGTCGCCTGCGTAGGGAGGGTATCAGCAGGAATTATCTGGGAGGAAGGGTCAACACCTTCAATGTATGGGGCAGGGGCTTCATCCACAATTGGCCTCGGGCCTAAGTTATGCTTGTCGAACAGAGGAAAAACAACATCCACACCAGCAGCTAGAAGGGCCTTATTATAGCTCTTTTTAACTTCAGACGGCTGATGTAGCCTATCTGAACCTCAGTGTCTTCATACGCAGTAGACCACCCGGAGTTGTATGAGTCCTCCTTAACGGTGGCTGCTTGGGACTCTCCTTCAACTGCTCGGTCAGTGACTTGTTCTCCTACACAACAGCCAGCTTGCTTGGGTAGACCAGGTCATAGGCTTATCGCAGCTCATTCAGTTCTATAATTGTCGCTTCCATCTCTCGATTAGCATTAACTAGAGCCAGGTCGAATGACGATCGAGAAGCATCAGCGGCCTTCAGACTAGCCTCTAGCTCTATACCCCTCACTTTCAAGGCAGTATTCTATTGCTCCTGCTCATCGTTCTTATTCACTAGCTCATCGCGAGAACGATAAAGCACGACAAAGTCAGCCACAAACTGCAAACAAAACAATATATTAAAAGAAAGAAACATCCAGAACTTATTAAACATTAGAAAAAAGAAATGGTCTTACCAAGGATAGCCTCTGACTAGCTTGTGAGGCCAACTGATTGTACCCCGTTGCCCTTTGGCGATCTGTAAGAAGGACTATCCTCTCGAGCAGTGCAGGGGCCAGTTGAGGGGAAATGGCAACTGAGGCCCCCTCCGGCAATGCAGACACAAACACTAAGGCCTGCCCAGCGTTTGTCATCTTCTCCATCTTTCTCCTATACTCTTCCTTTTCTTTCTCTTTCTCTATCCTCCTCCTCTCCCCGACCTTCTTCTTCTCTTCAATCTTCTTCTTCTCTTCTTCCCTCTTCATCTCTCTCTTTCACCTGCTCTTCTTCCTTTCTCTTCTTCTCCTGCTCCTGAGTAGAAGACTGCTTCTTCGTCCTCTGAGCGAGAAGCACATCATCATCATCATCATCATCTCCGATGAAATTTTTCCTTAGAGGAACCACTTCCTCGCTAGAGCTGCTGGACGTGCTCGAAGGTTCTTGGGCTTTAGAAACCTCTTCCGAATCAGAAGAACTATCACCACTGGAGATCCCCTTGCTAAAATTGCCTTCAGCACCAACTATGATATCACTCTCAGAATTACACTCCTCCTCGTCTAATTGAATAGGATCGACAGCAGTCTCTTCAGAGGTATCAAATTCAGGAATACTATCCACAAGCCTCGCTATAAAGCTAGACCCAACATTTTTGTACTCGAGCAGGAAAGCAGCAGACCAAGGATGTTCACCGTCAGCTAAAGATTCCCTGACATTCCAAGCCTTGACCAACTCTGAAAGTTGAACCTCGCTAGGAGCAGGCTCCAAGTTCTTCGACCTCGCTGAAGAAAAAATAAGAAAGTATCAGGGAAATTACACATTAACAAAGAAATCACCAGGGTGGAGCGAAGACTACCTATGTACTCCTCCCCATAAAAGGGGATGGAGAATCTATCAGACCTCGACCCCTCAGTGTGGCGGGAGAACTGCCAACTTCTAGCAAAAAAAACCATATTGCCAGTAATCCTTGTGGGAATCGAGTAGGTTTACTACCAAAACCCTGTCAGGACTCCTGTCTTTGAGATAGAGAACACCAGAACTAGTTCGAGAAAAGGAATAACAAAAGCAGACTTCGGAGAGCCCCAATTTGGTTCCATAAAGTTGATTTATTCTATGGACGACATTGATTATCTTCCACACATTGGGCGAACACTGTGCAGGAACAATGTTGAAATAACCGAAGAAGTGCAAGAATAAATTGTTTGGAGGAAAAGAAAGCCCACCTTAGGAACGTAACAAGATATGGATACAATGGGCACCCTCTATCTCTCTATCATTTTTAGGGGGAGAGTCGCACTCAATCTCTACCCACTCTGGGGTATTATAGAACTTCCTAAATTCGGATACTGATCTATTACCTGTCTTTTCCATTTGTAAACCCTAAAACTACAAATTCAAAGAAAGCACAGAGAAAGAGCAAAAGAGACCTACGAGATGAGAGCTTGACTTGGACAATGCAAGAACACAAGTCCGAACGATGAGGGAGATCGAAAGCAAAGAGAATGAAGACCTGGAGAAGAGGGCACAAATCGCTAAAACTCGCAAAAGGTTCGCAGAAGATGGAAGAACACTGAGAAGCATTTAACGACAACTATGAAACATTGACCAAAAAGACTTTTTAAATGTTGCTAATCATCGCGCACAAGACCCGAAGCAACTGCCGCCTAATTCATTCCTCAAACTTTGGGAAGAGCTGCACGATTTGCAAAAGAGCCATTATGGCTAATCATTTAAATTTATTGAGCCCAAAATTGTAGCCCAACAAATTTAGGGGAAATTGTGGGTACCCAGATTTGCTGATACGGGACCGAACAAGTAGCCTAATTAAAACGGCCCAAAGTCCAGGCCCTTCGCACCTTAACATTGACCCAGTTGTAGCTTAGTCTTCTCCCATGTTATCAGATAGAGATATTCCAGGAGAAGAAGGTAAATGTGGGGGGGTCCAACACCCACACTCCCCGAAGACAGATATGTATATATTAAACCCTAGGTCTAGGGCAAAAGACACGCACTGTATTCTATGTAAACACTCCTCGGAGCACCTAGAAATAATACTGACTGCACCACAGTGGACGTAGGCATTCTTACTGAACCACGTATATCTCATGCTGTGTGATTGGCATTTTATGTTTCTTACTTTACTTGGTAATTGCGCTTTTCTCATCTACTTGTATTGTAAATAATTGTCACCACACAATAAATATTAAATCAATAAATTCTTTTACTTGGGGCACTACAATATGAGGGGCAATATCTAATAATTTAATAAAAAATTAATTGAAAAAAACACACACACGCACATATACACACACAACCCCCCACCCCCTCCCCCTGCCCCCACCCCTCCTCCCCCCTCCCCCCACTGCCTCTGCCCACCACTCGCACACACATATATATACACACGCACATATACACACACATGCATATATACACACACACACATGCACATACACCACCCTCCCCTCCCCCCAGCCCTGCCCCCTCCTCCCACCCACACACACATATATACACCACACACACACATTTACACACACATATATACACACATGCACATATACATACAGATATACATAAATGGAGGAGAAATAGAGAGAGAGAAAATGTACCAAAGTTATAGAGAGAGACAGAGAGTGTCTGCAGTCGCTAAATGAGAGACATAAATGGAGGGAATTAGAATCGGTGGGAAAAAAGAAGAGGGAGGGTTTTTTTACTGACAGAATTATCACGGACATATCATGGTCCTTGATCATGACAACTTTATAGGATTGTGACATGCCTTTGTCATGGCCTTGTCACGGTCATTGATCATGATAAAAAAATGTGTGTTTTTTGTCACGGTCAATGACCGTGACAAGGATACCAACTTGGCCATTTTGGTGTAGTGATCAACAAAGTTCATCCCTCTCAAAAAAGGAGAGACGTACCGAAGGTCACGGGAATGCAAGAAGCTCTTAATCGATTCATTTCTAAGCCTTCAAAGCAGTGTCAGCCATTCTTTCAGTTGTTAAAATAAACAAGGACGTGACATGGAACGACGACTGCTCGAGGGCCTTAGAAGAACTCAAGTCCTATCTCAGCAGGCCCCCTCAGCTTAGGATTCTTAGAGAAAATGATCCTTTATATCTTTACCTTATAGTATCAGGCCATTCTGTGAGCTCTTCATTGCTATGTAAGAATGAGGGGAGCCAGCATCTAGTCTACTACCCAAGCCAGACCCTTTTGGAAGCCGAGCAGTGGTACCTGCAATTGAAGAAGCTCGCTTACGCACTAGTGATAGACTTAAGTAAATTAAAGCATTATTTTGAGTCCCACTCCATCTTCATGGTTACTTCACACTCCCTTAAGGATGTTCTAAGGAAAATAAACCTCTCTGGCCGACTGTCGAAGTGGTCGGTTGAGCTCAAAAGGTTTGATATCCAGTTTCAACTAGGAACAACCATCAATGGGCAAATTCTAACCGATTTCATCATTGAGTTCATATGGGAACATCCCTGAGATTAGCCAGAAACAAGTCGATCAAGGGAAAGCTTACAGGGACCAAGTGTTTCGACCTTATACATTGATGGAGCCTCAAACTCAAAGGGGGCAGGAGTAGGTATCGTACTAGTGACTCCCAAAAATATGGTGCTTGAGGTGGGAATAAAACTTGGATTTTGATCCTCGAAAAATGAAGCAAAATACAAGTCACTAATCACCGAACTACGTAAAGCACAATTACTGGAGGCAAAGCACCTTCAAGTGCTTGACGACCCACAAGTGGTTTCCAACCAGATAAAAGGCAATTTTAATTCAAAGGATGAAAGGATGACAGATTATCTCGCCGTTGTAAAAGGACTAATAGTCAAATTTTGTCACTCCCGAACCCCATTAGGATATAATTAACTAAATTGTTTATAAACCACACTTATTATTTATTTATTTATTTTGTAATGCACATTAAAACAAGTTCAAGGTTAAAATGCGAAATACTAAAAATCCAATCGTTTACAGGAGACATGATTTAAACAAAACTCCCATACCATTTAACTTAATAACAACTAGTAAAATGTATAAAACAGAACTGACTAGACCCTATTACTGTTCACTCAACCTTCTAGACCTGGCAGTGGCAGCTTCAAAACCTAAAAATGTAAACATATAAAACCATGAGGTTAAAAACTCAGTGAATGTACTACATCTATATATAGTAAAAGTACTATATTAATATCTCAAAATATCAAAATATATCCATCTCTGTGCCAAATTAGGCCATATACATATTCGGAGTTAACAAACCCCACATCTTCTTCCCATAGGCAATAATCATATCCATAGGTTTTAATAACCTAACATCTCCTGAATTGCATAGCAACTCAACATACCTTGACTTTTATAAAGCCATAACATCTCAACATCTCTTGACTTTTAATAAGCCATAAAATCTCAACATCTTGTGACTTTTAATAAGACATATCATCTCAACATATAATACTTACACATCATATCCATAATCAACTCACTAAGTACACTCACATTGGGTTGTCAACTGTGCATTCACGTTTCCCTCGGGTGGAGCTGAACTGGGTTGATTTGACCTTACACCTGTTAATCCAACTAAATCAGTACTGAATCTCAATCATAAGTATTATCTTAATATATCTATGATACTTTCAATGACTATACAACAACAATATAATTCTACTAAAGTCAAATTCCATGAAACACGTGTAAAGACGAAACAATGGTATATATATCGATATGGTTATGAACATTCAACCATAGAAAATACCTCGTAAGGAATTTATAGCTAAAATAAAGTAAACATAAAAGTATAATTCTCAATATATATACACATGAAACATGTACTCGAAGTACCCTTGGGAAAGAGCATATAAAAACATTCTTTGAAGGGGTATCCAGTATGGCCTCGAATTATTGTCCTCTATACTTAACCATCCCATATTCATAAATTGTACATATACAGGTGTCCAAGCTTATCAATATGAAAACATATCTGAATATACTTTCCATTACAAGTAACGGTGTAATTTTTTAACCTTCCTAGGGCAAGTTATGACCATTTCTTTACAACCTATTAAATCTACCCCAAAAGCTCCTCTATTGTTCCTTAAACTTCTAAGAATTTTCATTATTTTTCTCCAGCATAAATTTCCATGATTTTCAACCCATTTTCAATAAACATACAAAATAGTAAATAATTAAAGTTTAATAATTGTTTGACTTCATTTTCTATGCCAAAAGCTTGACAAAATTCAGGGCATGTCGAAATGAAATATACAAACAACAACTATGTACTAAATTACAACCATCACCAAGGCCCAACCACAAGGAGTTAAATTCTAATTTTCGGATATGATATGAATATATGAGTCAAATTTAATATCCAATTAGAATTTCTCAATTCTAATAAGCACACAAAAATATATGCAAGTTTGAATACAAGGGATTTGAATAACAAGCAATACGGGCTACATACCCCACTTATCTCACATGAGAACGAATACTTATTATCACAATGGAGGTTGGAATTTTAATCAATCATTTAAGATTTATATACTTTGAAACAAGTATAATACAAGATTAAAACAATATTAATCACATAATTACACCTTGGAAACACTTTAAGTATTTTCTTGCAATTTTCCTAGCTTTTCTTGTAATCTTTTCTTCCTTAAACTTCCACTTTCTCTTTCCTCAAGCAAAAAACTATACAAAACTGAACCTAGGGTTTTATTTTCTAAACAAATAAGTTAGAAGAATATTTTTAAGTCGGCCAAGTCTGCCTCCCATGCCAACCAATCAAATTAAAACATTTCGGTTTTTAAAAGATAATTTACCACGTAAAGGGAATGGATAGATTTTCCAATAGTTCATAAATTCGGGATAGCTTCTTACTCGGACATTCGTTTCATGATCCGTTTATTTTGTCCCAAACATAACTTAAATATCTACAACTACTTAGTTTTCACCGTGAGTCAGTTGTTACATTATAAGGGCCAAACTAGTCTCCAACAGGAACATTTCTACCGAAAATAACAACATCTTGTGTTTGTAAATAATTCGAGGATTTATAAAACTAGGATTATACCAACCATAATCACTTAACATAAGATATACCAATAATACATTATTTATATAACATAATGTAAGCATGATTTATATATGATCTATCATAATTATATCTGGGTTGTCACAACTTTGATCAAGTGGATGTTCAGCAGTTCCCGAGAGGACAGAACACCCATGCGGATGCCCCAACAGCCCTAAGTTTAGCAATAGACTCTTACATAATAAGAACAATCCAAATATATTTCATCAATCATCCCAACATTGATCAGACGACTGAGATGTTAAATCTCGAGCAGGTTCTCCACATTGAAAAGGCTTTGAGCTGGATGGACCCCATCGCAGACTACTTCTGAAGTGATATACTGCCTAACGATAAGAGGTTCGCTCATTATAAAAGTCAAAGATACTCACTTTAACTTATCTCCTAATGGGAATGTGTATAAGAGAACCTTGACCAGACCTTACCTCCAGTGCATTCATTCACAAGACATCGAGAAAGTTTTGCATGGACTTCATGAGGGAATTTATTGAATTCACGCTGGAGGAAGGTCGCTAGCCTTTTGAGCAATGAACGAAGGGTATTAATGTCCATACATGAAGAAGTACATTGTAGCATACATTCAAAAGTGTGAGAAATTCCAAAAACACTCATCCATGGTCCATCAACCCGCCAGCGACCTAAAGTCACTAACCAACTCGTGCCCATTCACCTAGTGGGGTTTGGACATCGTAGGTCCTCTGCCTACTACAATAGGTAAATAAAAGTATCTATTAGTCACCAAAGATAACTTCACTAAGTGGATAAAGAAAGAACCACTGGTGAACATCAGGGATGTAGACATAATGAGTTTTATATGGAGAAACATCATTACTCGCTTCGGCATACCAAGAACGATCATTATGGGACCCAGTTCGAGAGTGGCCCCTTCCAAAACTTTTGCAACGATCATGGAATTAGGAACTATTTTATCTCTATAGCATAGCCCCAGAGAAATGGTCAAGCTGAAGCTTCCAATAAGACAATTATCAATGGATAAAATAAATGACTGGACTGGACTGAAGGAGCTTGGGAGAACGAGTTGTCCCACGTCCTCTGGGCCCATCGCACCACCCTAAGGCATGAAACTGGGGAAACACCCTTTGCACTCACATGTGGACTAGAACTAGTTATTCTACTAGAAGTTGGTTTCCCTACTATGATGTCTACATTGGTCGACCAAGGCCACAATGATGAAGCATTTCTCCCTAAACCTGACTTAGCAGATGAACGATGATAATTGACTGTAGTTAAACTAGAATCCTACCAGAAACAACCAGAAAAGAAGTACAACTAGAAAAAAAAACCCAATGGAATTTCAAGTTGGGTACTATGTCCAAAGGAAAGTCTTTAAAGTGCTCTGAAACCATCAGATGGCAAGCTGGGGCCGAACTGGGAAGGACCATTCAAGGTGGTAAGGGATGAACTGCAAGGAGCCTGTTACTTGGAAACACTGGAGGGCAGGGAGACACCAAGATCTTGGGAAGAATCCAACCTAAAGAAATTCTACTTCTATATTTATCTATATATGCACCATTAGTTTAAGTAAATTTTCATTTACAAACTATTGTTGCTCTCTGTTCGTGACATTATTCAATAAAGCTCAATTGACCTTGGCATTATATATGGTTTCCTCAAATATATTTTATTTTATGAACCCTTTACAAGTTACAGGCTTTACTGTTATAACATGTATGATAAAGATCATGGTTTAGAGTAAGTTGGTTAACTTTCTTCAGTAAAAAAATCTCTCGAGCTAGCCTCTTGTGATTACACCACAGTGGTCGAGTTTATACTAGATAAGCTTCCCCAAAGCATAGTTAACAGGGTTGAAATATAATTAACCCTCTCAGGCCTTTGTTAAAGGTTTCTTTCTTAACAAATAAAGACCTAAAGTGGATCCTTAGTAGCATGACCAACCTAGGATTGGTCGTCAATATAGTTTGGCTCTAAAATCTTACTGGGGTGGATTGCCCATTAATTAGGTGTATCATCTCCATCGCCTTACTTAGGCCTAAGGCAGTGTAACGACGTAACCTAAAAGGTAAAGTAAGGCGGAATGGTATCGTTAAACTCTAAGTCATATTTTGTCAGCCGATATGCCTGAGATAACTAGAGGTTACTAATAAATCAGAAAACATACAACCTACATTTAGTTGTCCATGGCCCAAAACACAAATATTTTGTTTCTAAAGGCTACATAGTTACATTTACAAGAGTAATGAAATAAATCACATCCTAACGGGGTCCAAGTCGCTGAGCATGGTAGTCATCTACTCACGTTCTTCGACCATCATCAGGATGGGAGGCAAAATCCTCCTCAACCTCCTCCGAGTTTGGCCCTAGTAGCTTCCTTAGGATAGCATCTATTGGGATTCAGCGGTCATCCCATCTAAATGGATATGGTGTGAAGGACAAGGTAGTGCTCTCATGGTTATGCCAGAGGGAGAAATTCTTAGGAACCATTTACTCCTTGAGGGCACTTAGCCACCCTCTAATAAAGGCCAACTCCTCAACCTGCTTAACTTTTGGGGAGCGTCTATCAAGCTTTAATTGTATCCATTATCCCACAACTGCTAAGCACCTTTTTTAAATTGGTTCCTCAATACGGTGACATCCCTCTAAAGCCTAACAGCTATCACATACGCTCGATAAACATCTCTTTTCATCTCGACAATCTCCGTTTAGGAACCCAAATCGTTAATCTTAGCTCATCGATTGAATGATGATGAGGAACCTTATATAAATGCAAGAGCAATGCTCAATGCGTTCTTCTCGAGGCATGCAACTTCCCTCCTTAAAGCATTATTCTCCTGCTGTAGCACCTCCCCAACCTATTTAATCTCATATGCATCCAATAGATTAGCCCTCAGAGCATTCACCTCTTTTTGAAAAGAGGCACCAATATCTTCCATCTCTACAAGTCGATCCTTAAGCTTGGCAACTACTTCAGACTAATCTTTGTAGTACTTATACCTTACCCTAAAAGATTTGCAGATTTTGACAAAAGCTCGACGAACTTGGTTGCTCACATTATAACCAAGAATTTTGCCTATGTGAGAGGTAGCAGGGATATAATCATTAAGATCGACAATTTATAAAGCATAAGAGCACACAAAATGCATATATCAGCAAATGCCAGAAAAAGAAATTTTCATTCCATTAAAATTGGCACTGGACAAATACAAGTACATTGAGTGGACAGAAGAAAAAGACAAAAGGATCCCTAATAGCCTAGTTGGTGACATCGGCCTGTTCAAAAAAAGACAAAAGGTTCCCTAAGACCTTATCAAGAGTAGCCTCACCTGTCTCAGCACCAACCACACCTCCCTCGATCGGCGAAAATTTTATTCCTTGGTCACTAGCAGGAGCAGTATGGGCAAAAGGAGAAGTAGGAATATCAGTAATAGGAGAGTGCTCACTAGTCTGAGAAGATGGGACATCATCTTCAATAATGGGCTTGGGGCCAAGATTGTGCTCGTCAAACAAAAGAGAATCAGTGCTAAATCCAGCAGAAATTAAGGCATGATCCCATCCTTTATTGATGTTTGCTCTACTGATGTAGCCAATATTATTTTTGACATCTTCATAGGTTATCTCCCATCCCTCATTATTGCCATTCTCTCTAAGGGTGGCCACCTATTCCTCTAGGCTCTTCACTTTCTTAGCGAACCCTTTATTTTCATCCATGATAGCTAGTTTGCTCATCACGACCATCTCGTAGGCTTCATGAAATTACTTCAGCTCTTTGGCCTCCCTAACCTTCTCCTTTGTAAAAGAAGCCTCCGCCTTAGTCAAAGATTTATCGAAGGAATTTCTGGCCTCCTGAGAAGTCTTTAAGATCCCTTCGAGCTCAGGATTCATCCTCACCAACTTATCCCGACTGCGGAAAAGGATGGTGTAATAAGATAAAAACTTCAGTGAAGAAATAGGTGTGAGTCAAATAGTACGAAGAAATTACAAGAGACCGAGAAAAAGAGGAAGTGGCCTTACTAGAGCAAGCCTCTGATCTTCCTTCAGGGCTAACCAGTTTGGTCCTATATTTGAAGATAGCCCACAGTTCACGGCCAACACTTCTCTCTCCAGCATCATGGAAGCAAGATGAGGGGCTAGAGCCATAAAGGTCCCCCTCAGTTGGGATAACCAAAGGCAAAAGAGATACGTGTGATTTCTTTGTCATCTTTTCCCCTTTCCTTCTTACCTCCTCTTTCTTCCTATTCCTCTTCTCCTCTTCTCTCATCCTCCATTCCTCTTTGTTTATCTCTTTCTCTCTCTCTATCTATCTTTCTTATCTTCTTATTTTATCTTCCTCTCCATATCGTTTGTCAATAGATACAATTTGAGAACCCCTAACTATATCGCCAGACCTTAGCTTCGATATCTTTAGCTTGTTGGACAACATGACATCATCATAATCATCATCATCATCATCACGAATCATATTTTTTCTTCCACGGGAGCCATATCTTCTTTTCTAGAACTCTATAACCCGGAACCTCCTGAAGAAGTACCATCCTTGCTGGACCTCTCTCAACCAGGATCTTCCTCGTTGGATCCTTCATGACTGGGCCTTGCCTTACCATTAACACCTTTTTCACCTGCATCAACTCCAGACTCTAAGCTGCTCCCCTCGTCGTCGTCTAGCTCGATGGGTTCGAGAAAAATTTCTTTCTCTAGGATATCAAGATGAGGAATATAGTCAATTGGACGGGCGATGAAGCTGGTGGTAGTGTTCTTTTATTCCAAAAAGAAGGAAGACGACCTGGGATGTTCACCTTCAACCTAACCTAAATTAATTCCATAGAGTTGGTTTATTCTATGGATGCCATTTACAATTTTCTAAATGTTAGGAGAACACTGGGATGGGACTATATAGAAATACTAAAAAAAGTGCAAGAACAAACTATTCGGGGGAACGGATAAACCCCCTTAAGATAACGAAAGAACATGAATCCAGCATCCATCCTTAATGTCATGAACATTACAAAGAACAGGGGTACCCTCAATATCCACCAAGTCGGGGATATTATAATATTTTCTAAATTCTACCATAGATTTGTTGTCTATCTTAGCCATGAACACACTGGAACTACAAAAAAAAATGAAGAAAAAGAAAAGGACTGAGGACTTATGAAGAAGAGACCAAGCTTGAGATGATGACAAACCACAAGTGAATGATGAGAAGAAGTAGGAAATAACTTTTAAATGACGAAGAGAAAGCTTGAAAGCAAGAGGAAACTTGAGAGGAAAATAGTGTTTGGAAGTGAGAGAAAGCAGGAAGTTGAAGTGACGAAGTGATGAAGTGAATCGCCCAAAACCTCAGTTTAAACCCCTCAGTGATAGTGCATGAAAATTAAAGATCTTTCGCCTAAACTTACTACAAAATGGTGATTCACGCCCCTAGAAATTCTAGATATAACAACAATGCCATCAGAGACAAATCGGGAATGGTATTTAAAATTTGTGAGCCCAAATTGTGTCCCCAAAAATTTTAGGGGCAATTGTGGGCACCCCTTTTTTTACCAGGACCATAACTGTAGTCGACCAAGCCCAAATGGATAATAAAAGGCACACGACCAAACTTATGTGTTCTGAGTGACGATTAGAATAACAAGATATGACCAAGTCCATCCCAAAGAAGCTCAGAGGAGATATTCAATGGATATTGGGTTAACATGCTAGCTACTAGCACTCTGTCTCGCTCTCTCTCCAAACTGAATATATATTGTAACCCTAGATCGGGGTGGAGGGCAGATGAAAAACATTTTCGGGAGTTACTTAATACAACAGTAGACCTCTCCGCGGACATAGGAAATTTATCGAACCATTGTGTGATTGTGATTGTGATTATTATTGTTCTTATTATCTTCGTGATTGTTTTCCTTCATTAATTATGTGTGTTTAGATTTTCATCACCACAACAATAATAATCAGACAAGTAATATTATTTAAATAAAAAGGAAATATCATAGAGATTAGGCATAAGTACCTGGATATGAGTCGATTGTGGGTGTGATGATGCTAAAATTACAATATTCAACCTTAACAAATACCTGAAAATAAAAAACCTAATTTGTAAGCACACATGCATGATGTAACCTATATATTCCCAAAATGACGATACCCTATAAACACCAATCAATTAATCAAAGTGGGATGCTAAGATAGTTAAGATTTGTGTTCTCGGTGTGTTCACCTCAGAACCCCACACAATTAAATAAACAAAAAAAACATGTTGATGTATGTTTTTCCAGCTTCTATATTGTGGTCCATTGTAACAAAAATCTTTGTGGTCAAAATCTCAAAATAGAAACAATAGTGTAAATACTTTACATAGTTTATATACCATATCTCTCAAAGAACACAACATTAACTTCTGAAAAGTCCCTTTGCATTAACAATTGTAAGTGCGAGGAGATATTTTTTTAAATAAGTAAATAAATAAAGTGATCTTATAATCTTGATTAATCCTCTATTTGGACCCGATGAGATTACATAATATCCATTATAGTGGTTTACTAAAGAGAGAACATGGAAATCTAAGGTGATAAAATCCAAGCATTGATAAAAATAAATTTAAAAAAATGATGACATGGAGGCTCAAAAGTATTCGAGAGTATCCTAAAACTTCTAAATAAAGTGTGATCCAAACCTCACATGGTTGTCTTTTCCCATCACCAACAACTTGTTAATCTCGAGAATGAAGGGTTATAACATTTTTACTTTTTATTTCAGGAAGCATCCAACTGTTAACTTTAGCAGGGCTCCTCTCCTGAATCATCCTACTGAGATTAAAAAACATGTCCTATCATTTTCTAATCACGACCACCTCCATAGCTCCCCCACATTTTCCATTACATTTTCCAAAACTCCAAGAAAACATATATATAGTTTCCCTCACATTGAATGACAACATCATAGCGAATTATTCCAACACAATCATCTCGGGACCCCGATCTAGCATTTTCACCTCATTCTACCAATCTTCTGGCCGCCTTTATGTTTATAGAAATAACATATACATATTGGATTTAATCTCAACCTTTTAGAGTTTTGTAAACAGCTATTGTATGTTGTTTTGTAAAGTGGTTAAGTTCAAGGAGAACATGCATTATTTTTATAAAACAAAATTTTAGTTCATGAACCAAATCTTTTGACTCAATACCTAAACCTGAAGGATGCTATTAACTCCCACCATTCCATCCATCTTTAACTTGAAGACTTTTGCAAGGATAAAAGGAAGATTCAAAGAGTCTCAGACTCTTGGAAAGAGTAGAGTAATATATATATATATATATATACTAGGGTATGCCCGTGCCTGAGGGCACGCTGATAATCGCAAAATAATGAATATTTTCAAAGTACGTAATTGCAAGAAGGCAAAAATTTCATTCCCCAACAAAACAAAGGGTAACTTTAAAAAAATTGGGTAACACAATTCCCAAAGGCACAAATATAATTTTACCCCCAATATTAGTTCTTAGGCTTACGACACGATGCCGTCGTCAACCAACTAATGACACACACCTAAACAAAACACTAAACAAAGGTATTCGACATGAATACTTGCAAATAATATATTCAAATCGAAGTTCATAATTTTTCCAAAAAAATGTTGATACTGTTCTTGCGGATTTGTAGACAATTCCTTTTATTAATTGTCTCACAGTGGACTACATATTGCAAGACACATAACCAAGTGCTTCAGATTCATGTTAAACACAAAATAATAATTAATATGAAAGTAGATGATATTTAAGTAAAAATTGACAAAAATACAAACAAATCATCCACTTGAACTTGATTACAACTTCGAACGATGAGTCAGTGTTGAGTCTTTTATCGTTTGTTAGTAAAAAGATTAAATCGAGATTGAACATGATAAGAAAATTCTTGACGATTGTGTATTAAATAGTAGCAACATACAAACTGAAATAACTAAAATCAAGAACGAACTTGAAAAACTAATGAAAAAAAACATTAGATGAGCAAAAAAGGAGGGGATAATACTGGAATACACATAAATATGCATCAAGTTTCTGTTGTCTAATCCTACCATATCTAGTCTATAAATGATAGTAGCTTTAAAAAGAAAGTAGAGTGAAATTCGGAAAGAAGCCTAACCATCATATGCATTTACAAAGAATAATATTCACCTAATTCATTTCATCATACTCCCTACAATATAAACAATTAACTATGTCCTACATTTACAGATAGAATTTTTATATGCAAGGAGTTGAGGTCTTCAAAGCTCAATAATACCCATTGTATCTACTCTGGTGTTGCATATGGCCATGATGGAAGGGGTTGCATATGGCCAATATGGAAGACAGCTTGAAGGTGCTGCGAGTTACCTTTGGGCATTTTTTTTACCTCATCATTCACGGCTTACTGGATTTCGAATATGAATCAAGGAATAACTCATCCACCACCCTTATGAAAAAAAAAGAAGCTACATATCATTGTATATGGATTAATAAAACTCAGGTTCTCAGTTACCAAAATTAGCATCGTAGTGAGCAGCCAATTCATGTTTCTTCACTTCATTCAATATCCAGACACCGTTCATGAAATCTGTTATAAAAAGACTCGTATTCCATATACATTTCGTATACATTCCGTATTCAAAGATCCTGTTATAAAAAGAAAAATTAAAAATTTGTAATGAGCAGCCATTTAAAAATTTGTAATGAAAAACATCCAGATATAAAAAGATAGATGAACTAGTCATATATCAAAAGGTTAATTCTATACATTATGTATTCAAAGATTTGGGAGATGGAGGCAGTGCTGATTTAGGTGACAGATCTACGGGAGACACAAATTTGCTTAGTATATTGATGAAATGGCACACAGTTTCATACGGTTATACCTCCGCAATTCAATTACTTATAGTAATTCTTCAACAAATGTTTATAGCATTGATGCATACATAATCTGTCTATACAATATAAAGAAAAAATTTCCCATGTTATAGGAAAAAATCATAACTTACTGACAGAAAAATTGGTAACTCGTGATTCATCCTTACCATCACTGGTTTGTGGTTTCCTGTCTGGTGCCTTTGTTTCCATCTTTTTCACTGCTTCAACTTTAAATTTTCTTTTCTTGTTATCTCTCCTCTTCCTCTCCTCTTGTGTTAGATCCCGCTTCTTCTTTGATATCCCCTCTTCTAGCAAAGACTTCCTCAGGAGCGAACATAGATGCATCTGAGACCTTAACAATCAAAAGGGGGAGGTGGCATGAAGCTTTGAGTGAGTGCTCAATGCGTAAATTATTTCTCAAGTTTCTCTTTCCCCCCCTCTAGCTTTTCATTCTCATCGCGAAGTTCATTCTTTTTTTCCTTCAATTACTTAATCTCCTCCTGCAAATCATCATGCGACACCTTTATCTTCTGTGCTCAATTTTTCAGTGGCATGAAATGCTATCAGAGTGCTATGAAATGGTATCACAGCGACAATTTTCACTCGATTTAATGAAATGCTTCCTTAGCTTTATTGCTGGTTTTCACTCGATTCAATTATAATGAAAATTTAAATCGCTATTCTTATTCTTATTCTTCTATAATAGGGTTATAGGGACCTTAATTCTATCCAATTACTGACATATCAGTGAAATAAAAGCAGTACCTTAAAGTAGATCTGCGCATCAAGTGTGTTCTTCTACATTTAGACCTGCTCTGTGTTCCTAGACTTGCTTTGTGTTCTTCTACGTGTAGACCTTAAAGCAATACCATGAATTAGACCTGCTCTGCATTTCTAGTAACCTCAGAGAACAATTAACATCTCTGCACAAAGCGAGCAACCCTAAAAAATAAAGTTAAAAATGAACTTTTAACACTAATGAACTTTTAAGTTTTAAAAGTTTGTAAATGTTAAAACTTATGAACTTTTAAAAGTTGTAACTTTTAACTTTTAAAAGTTTATAACTATTAACAACATTTAAAATTACATTCTCAAGAAACATATCATTTTGAATTAACAAAATCGTCATATCATACAACATATCGGTTTCAAAACAGCAGTAGTTGTCTCCCGACTCATCCTGGGATCCTTGTTGCTGGTCAAACCAACCCCCACCGAGGCCCTCCTGCCTCGCCGATGGGTCGCGTCACTGTGAGGCTTCATGCCGAAGGTCCCGGGGTCCTCCTCTGGCTGTTATTTTCCCCCTTGGGGTACTGGTCCCTTGATGAGTCCCATCGCTGCCCCTGATCCAACCGCTGACTCCAGGGTGGAGTCCTTATGGGCATCGGTGCTCCTGTGTGTTGGGTGGGCTACTGTCAGGATGATCTTCTGGCTGCCACTTCGATTTTCTCCACACTTTCGCCACAACTTACAAATAAACACTTAACTATTAGGTTGATGACAATCAAGTATCGGTAGAAAAACAAAAATTCATGAACGCCTCAAACCAAGATGAACAATAAAGAAAACATAACAGTAACATAAGAGAAAGAGTCGAACAAACCTCGTGAAAGTTAACAACACTCATTGTTGGTAGCAGAATTCATATCGGTACCCCTTCCCTTCTTTGTTGCTCTGCACTCAAGACTATAAATGTTGGGGATAAGTAGGATATTTGACTTTTATTTGGTATCTCGGTATGTTCTTATTTTCTCTGTAAAAAAAAATATAAAAACTAATACCATTGCGTTAATTTGGAAAGAATAAATGAATTTGACATCCTTTATAACTGCTGGAAATCATTCAAATTGGCAATCCCCGTCTGGCGACTTCTTCTTCGGTTTTTACCCCCTCTCTATCGGTCTCTACTTTGCTAGAATTTGGTTTGATAGAATCGAGGAAAAAACACCGGTCTGGTCCGCTAATCGTAATAATCCAACATATACATGATCAAGAATAAGACTAACATTCAATGTCCAGTGAGTTCTCGAAATAACAATAGAATGCTACAAACTGTATAAACAGGTGATGCTAAAAAAAGAGAGAGCTGGATTCCTTTGGAAAAGATATAGTTTTCAAGATAGTCAATGGCATTCACCTGTACCAATTAAATAACAAAATAACCGAGTTAGTGTTGACTCATGTTTCCACTTCAAAAATATTACACATAATCAACTTAGCTAAACAAAATCAAATGATTTATCCAAAAGAAATGCAAAAAATTATATTTCGAAAAAGGGGATACTTTAAAATGGCTATTTTTGAATCCACCCCTCAATTTTTGTAAAATGTTATCCATGTCCCTGTATCACAAACCTCTAGAAATCATATTTCTGAGATATAATTTAGGATAAGAAATGTAGGGCTTCAGTTTAGGCAACAAACTAATCCTCTACTTTTATTATAAAGACTTTTGGAGGATTAAATTCAGTTGAATCAAGGGAATTGCAAAAACAATTTAAAATCTATGCCATGTTAAATGAAGAATTAGGTATCAACCTTGAAAGCAGATAGCGCCAACAACGACCATAATGGCAGCCTGCTAATTGTACACAATTTCACAACCTTAATAACTCTGCACAAAGTAATGCCAGGTGTCCTCTTCCCCCACAGTTGTGACAGATCATCAAGGCCATACAATCACGGCTCATATGGTCCACCTGCTTGCAGTTTCGGCACACAATACCAACCTACACCACCACGTCTTCCTGCAGTTCGTGCAAGCCTTATCATTGGTACAGTCCATAAATAGGCTGAATTCAATACCTATTATCAGCATGTGTTAATATTTGAACTCATATAGGTCCAATACATGTGTTTATCAAACCCACGTGTATTGTATATAGGATTCAATGCCTATAAAAATGTGGAAGTCCAAATACGTTACCAAACATCTTGATCACTTTAATCACAGATGCAATAAAAATAGAGAAAGAGAGTTCGAACCCCAAACTAAAAATATGAATATAAAAGGGAAAAACATAAAAATAGAGAAAGAGAGTTTGAACACCAAACTATTAGAGATTTTATGGACAAATCTAAAACCATACCATCTACTCACTTAGACTGTGGAGATGAGCCATCATTAAACAAATCATAACAAAACAACAAATTAGAACACATCATATAAGGAGTGATGAATAATAGATAAACATTAACAAAAAATATGGCAGTGATTAATAATAGAAAAGAAAAATTGTGAATGCACCAAACAAAAATTATAAAGAAAATCATCCTAAACCAAAAATTCCCGTGTGTCTTGGCAATTTCATCAAGCACATGTCCTGCACCCATTAAACAACATTCAATTATCAACTTCTCACAGAATTGCACCAGTTATGTTTCAAATCTTGGCACATACGAATCATGCCTTGGAGGCTTCTCAAAACTTTCTTTCAACTTCGGCTCATGAATTCTTGGGCATGCACCTAGATCACTTATAGTATTGACAAAGAGATCGTGATGACAAAATCGAACCTTATAAAACACAAATGATTCCTACTATGTGTTGAATGGAAATATTTACTGAAACAACTGGCGCAAAATATAAAACCCAAAATACATTATTTTGCAATAAAGCCCCTCTAAATTGTTTAGATACATTAGTAGCAAATGTATTTGTACTGAAACAACTGAAATCAACCCTGTTTATGAAATGAATTAGCTCAAGTCTATATTTATGAAATGAATATAGACACCCATTTAGATAAATCAGTAGCAAATGTCTATATTTATGAAATGAATATAGACACCTAAACTAAATAAATTAATTAGTTCAAGTCTATTCAATGTAAACCATATGTAACAAACACTATAAAAATAGATGGTGTGAATTAGAGGAACACACTCTAAGAATTCTTTCATTCCAAATATGAAAAAAAAAAACATAAAGACGCTCTCGAACATTAACAAAATCTTCACTCAATTTTAATTGAACCACATATCCAAGGACAAAACTTGAGATTCCACCCTAGATATGTAAAAAAAACACTCATTAAAAGTAAATTCCTAAGCTAAAACAGAAAAAATGAAAAACTTAAAGAGCAAAAATCTAACTAAAAAAGGGTTTCAAAGAATATACCTGTTTACGGTTTCAAAGAGCGATTATGCCTCGATCTGCAAAATAATTAACAACCAATAAAATGAATCTACAAAATAAAACATAAAGACAAATTTTACAGTGCTTGAAGATGGAAAAAAAGATAGATCTTACTATGCTCCATGAAGTCATTGTGGCCCAAATTTCGTATTTTAACCTACATCATTCTTAACTATATCCACCTGAAACAACCCAAATAAAAACCTGCTATGAATTATTATAGCATAAAGACATATATTGTTTATTAACAACCCTATATTTCAAAGAATCTAATACATGGAGATATAAAAGAGCGGGGGTAGAACATTGTGCGATAAATTTCAAAGCGCAGATATATGGAGCAGAGAGAATGAGGTACATAGTAGAACCCCAAATATACAAATGGTAAAATCAATAATACTAAGAAAATGTAAAACTTGAGTCTTAAATTCGTATATTTCGTATCCAAAACCAAAAAACCCTAAAATGAGAGACATTATAGAAACCCTAAACTTGAGTCTAATATACGGGGCAAAGAGAATGAGGGACATAGTAGAAACCCTAAAATTCGTATATTTCGTATATAAAAGCCATGTACCCATAAAAAACAATACCCTGAGTCTCGGCAGCTGGGAAGGGGGGTTTCTGAGGGTAGCAACGTCGGAGAAACGACAGCTGGGGAGGTTTATGGGGGAAGCGTGGTAGGGATTTTTAGTTGTAATGTTTTGCTTGTGTTGTGGGAGTGAAGTGAATGTAAGTGATGACTAGGTTTGGAGAATGAGGTGAAGAAAGAGAAAAAGGTGCAAATACTATTCTACCCTTGATTTTGAATTTTGAAGAAAGGGGGGAAATAATAAAGAGTGTGTGAAAAGGGGAGGAACTCAAATGATATAGGGATAAAATAGGTAGTGCAAGAAAAAATTATCTAGATGATATCATGAGTTAAACTTGTGACATACATAAGTTTTATACTTTATTATATATATATATATATATAATTGTTCATTCAGTTAAGTAGCCTTTAAGAAATTAAAGTCTCCTTATTAACTTCTAATACTATCGAGGTATAACCGTACTTTTGGCTATATTTATTTTTGGGATTAATTAATTAAATGCGTATTAATTGGAAATTAATCCAGGTTAAAAATACTAACGAGATGCGAGTTGGTATTTGATTATGTGCATGCATGTTTTTATAGTTGTCGTGAGATTTATATACGGCAATTTGGGAATTTTGTTGAGACGCGTGTGACCGCCGCGTCATGGTATATTATTTTAATTATAAAAGTGATTTTTATTTCTATTATCCGTATGGTCGTTTTGAGTGCGCCAACGCGTCCGGAAGGGTCGAGATAGTCAGAAAACAATAGCCGGGGGTGTAGTTTGGGTCCCGGGGTATGTTTAGGCCATACCGGCAACATAAAGGGTATTTTGGTAATTTCTTATTTTTAGGAATTAAAAAATGCCGAAAATTGGGAGTTTTAATCTGATTGGGAATTAACCCACTAAGCCACTAACCAACCCATATTAACCTAGAGGGCTACGTAGGTTATTAGAATTAGGTTTTCTAATATCTTCCCAAAGCAAACCCAAGCCACCATTAGAGCAAAGCTTGGAGAGAGAGATAGAAAGGGAATTCTGCAGAAATAGAGAGAAGAAATCAACACCAAATTCAGAGACAATAGAGGCAAGTGTTTTTAATTATATTTAAATTCAGAGAATGTTCTTTCCATGTTAGAAAATTGAAGATTTACAATTATTCTTGAAAGATAATGAAAACCCATGTAGTTTAGAACTTAGAAATTGAAAATCTTGAGGAGAATTGCATGTAGAATGATAGGTAGATGATTATTCTCATGATATATGTGATTGGAAGTAATTAAAACGGATTTATATTGGGTTGATTCATGATTCAAAATGTTAGGGTTCATGTTCTTGAAATAATTGGGGAAAAAGTGTGGAGATTTATATTTTGATTGATGTTAGAGTGATTTAATCCTTGAAAACGTGTTAGGAGGTGATTATAGTATGTTTAGGATTGTTTAGATACCTTAAAAAGATTGTTGGGACAAAGTTTAGAAGAGATTTGAGGTGTAAAAATGGTGAGAAACGAGATTTAGAAAAATCTGGGACGAAACTGGTCAGTCGTTAGAAACCTTTCCCAGGTCGTTCGAACGAGCTCGTTCGAACGAGCTTCTAACGAGTTGACCAGTCGCTTCTAACGAGGGGAGACTTCGTTCGATACTTCATTCGAATGAGATATCGTTAGAAGGAACAGTTCGTTCGAACGAACTGGATCTCGTTCGAACAGTCTCGTTCGAACGAGACTTCTAACGAGCTGACAGTCTAATCTCGTTCGAACAGGCTCATTCGAACGAGACTTCTAACGAGCTGGCAGTTTGGGCCTTTTTGGCCTGTTTTGATTTTTGGAGTCCCGTAAACTTGTTCGAGGGTAGAGACAACATTCCTTTGATGATATATTGATAGATTTGGGACGTTTGGGTTATTATGAGGAGTAAATTATATACGAGTGATTTAAACTAAAGGGATAGTTGGGTTGAGACGTGAGTGTCTACTACGACGTGAGAATAAATTATGGCACGTATGATTATAATTCGAAATCGTATAAAGTGTGTAAATTATATTTTGGTACTAGAATGAGAATGGTACTACTATTAAACTACGAGATTACTAAGACGTGTGTTTACTTAGTATTGGTATATGAATTGTGTGTATGACATACCTACCATACTTGCTATCACGGGAGGTTGCGTTCGCTCAGGGCCCTCTAATCCTTGTGTTGCCCGGATTTAGACTGGTTACCTTGATGAACATAGGTCATAGAAAGACTTATTGGGATATTAATCAGTCCGCTGATCATGGGAGCGTAGGTATGTGCGTGACCCATGTGATGTGACTGTGTTCGCCTCCATTATTTGTGATGTTGTTATCTTTAAACTATTCCTGAGAGATTCGGAATATGTGACCCTTATGTACGTGATGTACCGGGATGGATAGCAGAGTATGTGTGCACCGCAACTAGTTCTCGGGGTGCTTGTATTGTATATTTATGATGTGAATAGTATACATTTAATATTGGGAACTTTCATGTTAATATTGTGAATATAATTATGATAATGTTTAGAGAAAACATAACGGGTAAATTGATAGTGAATTATAATACATTGCGAATCTGAGTTTATGTAAAGCCTCTGTTTTAGATTGTTAACGCTAGAAGTTAATATGGGAATCAAGTAGTAACGGGTAGAACTTATTACGGTTTGATTAAAAGAGTATATCATAGTATATGGGTACGGAACGTTAGGAGTGCACATGTAGTCGAGAGGTGAGAATTTCATGTGAGTGCACGTCCTAACATGTACTTTGCATTTAATGTTTTAAATGTTCTTAAAGCACTTGCAGGTTTTTAAAAGGATTTCCACTTTCGGGCTCTGACCCATTTGCTTTCAAATCTATTTTCTTGTAAAACCATTTTTAGGTGCCCAGCCACAAGGACACCATGCATAGGATACTCATTCAGGTGACGAGCTGTAGCTGTTTGTGGAAGCTACAGGGATTTGCTTTTAGACGCTTCTATCATTTGGATTCCTGATGCAGTATTCTTCAGTTTTACGGCATGTTGCCCAGTTCCATTAGAGTTACATTTCCATTTCAGTTTTCAGACTTCGGCATGTATTGATTTAGTACTCAGTATTTCATTACTTTTCAGTTGTGGGATTTGTAGTGAGGAGTTTTCCTCCAGACTTTATTTACATTATGTGATGGTTATTCTATTTATTTCAGTATGGTGAATGGTGTTATTTATTTCTTCATTACACTTGTTGCATGTTAATCAAACTTAAATTAAAATTTGGTAACTTACTTTTTAAATACTAGGTGGTTAGTGATTATTAAAATGTTTTCGACAGTGATGCTATTAACTGAACCAACTTGGCATTTTGAATTAATTTAATAAAGGAGTAGCTACCCGGTATTTAATTAGTCGGGGTGTCACAGGTGGTATCAGAGCATCAGGTTCTAGTGTCCTTTAGGATCTGACGGCTTATTATATTTCCGCTAAGTTTCTTTGATATAGAGCCCTATATTTTAGGATTGTTGTACTCTTTTTGTGTATGCTTCGTTCTTCAGCGATTTTAAATTTATAAATGGTGAACTTATAAACTTTGTTCGTATTTCAGATGCCTCCACGACGTGCACGACGAGTTCCCAGGGATGCAACGCCCGAACCCCAGCCCGCTCTAGTTCAGGGCATGATGAACGCCACTGAGGTTGCAGCTATAGTAGCCCAAGCGGTAAATGCTGCAATTGTCGTTGTTCAGCAGGCGCCGGTTGTCGTGCCAGTACAGGCAAATGCATTCCCGTCTGCTTGGGAGCGTGTACGTGACACTTTTTAGAAAGCGCATCCTCCAGAGTTTACAGGTAGCTCAGATGTGGTAGTCTCGAGCCAGTGGAGGAAGGATATGCAGAGGCACTTGAGGATGCATGAGTGTACGGACGTTCAGAAGCAGGTGCTAGCTACATTCAAGCTAGTTGGATCTGCACTGCAGTGGTGGGAGTCTATTACCACCATGGAGGAGAGGGATACTCTTACTATCCAGGAGTTTTGGGTGCGGTTTGACCGCAAGTACTTTCCGTCAGCTATTCATATGGAAATGAGAAGGAAATTGATGAGTCTGAGGCAGGAAGGTAAGACCGTGGCCGAGTATGAGGCCGAGTTCACAAATCTGTTGAATATCATTCCAGATGAGATACCAACAGAGAAGAAAAAGATTGAGAAGTTCACAGACGGGTTAACATGGAGAATCCGTCAGCATCTGTTAGGGAACCTTCCGTTGGCCACGTATTCTGATGTGGTTAACGCTGCTTTGTTACACTGCCAGGACCACCGCTTTCATATGGCTGAGGGCCAGAGGTCGGGAGAGTCTAGCCATCAGGGCTGGACTGGAGGACATGGTGCCAGTGGGGCACAATCTGTACAGGGGCAGAGACAGAGTGAGCAGGGTTCCCAGCAGGGGGATCAGAAGAGGTTCCGATCAGGGAACTACAGGCAGGGACATGGAGGTTTTCGTCAGGGCCATCAGGGTCCAAACGTCCATCAGGGCCAACAGGGGCAGAATGGGAAGCAGTTTCACCAGGGCCAACAGGGCCAAGTGAGGAACGGTAACGGCCACCAGGGCCGGGGACAGCAGGGGCAGAGAGGAGGGAACTTCCCAGTGAAGTGTTTTGTTTGTGGTAAGACTGGCCATAAGCGACAGGATTGTCCTGATAGGGGCAGGGCCCCACAGTAGCAGCAGCAGGGTACTCGCCAGGAGCCAAAGAGGCCTATGTTTCCCGTCGCTCTCCTCGCGCCGCCACAGATGGCAGCATTGCCACCCATTCCAGCAGTCCGAGCTCAGCAGGGGCAGCTACAATATGGACGTGTCTACAACGTCCACCAGGCTGCAGTTCCACAGGCACCGCCCGTGATTGAGGGTACGTTTCTTATCCATGGCACTATGGGTCGGGTATTGTTTGATACGGGTGCTACACATTGTTTTATAGCTACACACTTCGCAAAAGCTTTAGGATTGTTAGCTACGGCAGAGAGCACAGTGACGTGTGTCGACTCACCGTTGGGGAGTGGGTCACTTATATTCTTTATATGCCGGGGAGTGGGAGTAGGGATTGGTAGTCTGGTATTACCTGCAGATATGTTGGTATTACATGTGCATGTTCACGATGTGATTATCGGTATGGATTGGCTCGTAGCTTATAGGGCCATGATTGATTGCTTCAGCGGAAGCATTGTTTTTGCCATTCCGGGGCAAGAGATGTTTGTAGTGGCGATGCCTCGCTCAGAGGGAGGATCGATCGCTCATCTGTATTACATAGTGGAGGATACCTCTAAGGAGGTTGTGATTCCTTTAGATTCGATCCCAGTCGTGAGGGAGTATTCGGATGTGTTTCAGGAGATACCAGCCTTACCTCCCAGTCGAGAGATAGACTTTGTTATAAACCTATTGCCAGATACGAGGCCTATAGCAAGCGCACCGTACCGTATGGCTCCGACAGAGATGCGAGAGCTACGAGATCAGATAGAGCAGCTGTTAGGTCAGGGCTTTATTCGCAGGAGTACCTCACCTTGGGGCGCTCCAATTTTGTTTGTGAAGAAGAGGGACAGTTCACTGAGATTATGTGTGGACTACCGAGAGTTGAATAAGGTCACGATACGGAATAAGTATCCGTTGCCTCGAATCGATGACCTATTTGACCAGTTGAGAGGAGCTTCTTTTTTCTCAAAGATTGATTTGAGATCGGGATACCATCAGTTGCGTATCAGGGAGGAGGATGTCTCGAAGACTGCGTTCTTGTCGAGATATAGTTCTTACGAGTTTCGGGTTATGCCTTTCGGTTTGACCAACGCTCCAGCAGTGTTTATGGACTTGATGAACAGAGTGTTCAGGGATTTCCTAGATCAGTTTGTCATTGTCTTCATTGATGACATTCTGGTTTACTCTCAGACAGAGGAGGAGCACGCCGAGCATTTGAGGCAGGTTTTGCAGAGACTTCGTCAGAACGAGTTGTATGCAAAATATGAGAAGTGCGGGTTTTGGCTAAAGGAAGTCCAGTTTTTAGGACATATTATTTCCGACCGGGGGATATCTGTGGATTCGGGGAAAGTGTCCGCTGTAAGAGAGTGGGGACATCCCACGACACCAACGGAGATTCGTAGTTTCTTGGGTCTAGCAGGATACTACAGGAGGTTCATTCGGGGTTTCTCCAAGATAGCAGGTCCTTTGACGCATCTGACTCGTAAGGGTGTGCCATTCATCTGGAGTGATGCCTGTCAGTTGGCATTCGATGAATTGAAGGACAAATTGACCTCAGCACCTGTGTTAGCATTACCGAGACCGGGAGTTGAGTATTTGGTTTACACCGATGTGTCTTTGCAAGGGCTTGGAGGTGTATTGCAGCAGGAGAGACAGGCCATAGCTTATGCTTCCCGTAAGCTTAAGACTCATGAGAAGAATTACCCCACGCATGATTTGGAGTTGACGGCAGTGGTATTTGCCCTACGGATTTGGAGGCACTATCTTTTGGGGGAGTAGTTCCAACTGTTCACCGACCACAAGTCCCTACAGTACCTGTTCACGCAGAAAGAGTTCAATATGCAGCAGCGTAGGTGGCTTAAGTTTGTGAAAGACTACCAGTTCGACATCCAGTACCACCCGGGTAAGGCTAACGTGGTAGCAGACGCGTTGAGCTGTAGGCCAGCAGATGAGGTGGCAGAGGTGTGGAAGGCAAACTGGAAGGAATTGGGACACCAGGATGCAGTGGCCCGATCTTTCATGTCTGTGATGACCGTTACACCGCAGATTGTCACGAAGGTAGTACGAGCACAGGCTAATGACTCGTTCTGTCAGGAGCAGATAGTTCGATTACTAGCAGAGGGAGCCGAGTCCTATACCGTTAGCTCAGACGGGGGATTACGCTTCAATGGGAGATTGGTGGTTCCGGAAGGGGAGGAATTGCGACACGAGGTGATGGCAGAGTCGCACGGCTCACGGTTCGCGGTACATCCCGGAGGGGATAAAATGTACGAAGACACGAGACGCCAGTATTGGTGGAGCGGTATGAAGAGAGATATCGCTGAGTTTGTTTCGAAATGCGCCACTTGTCAGCTTGTAAAAGTGGATCATCAGAGACCGGCAAGATTGCTACAGCCGTTGGAGGTCCCGGTGTGGATGTGGGAGAGCATATCCATGGACTTTATCACGGGGTTGCCTACGTCGCAGAGGGGTCACGACTCCGTTTGGGTAATTGTGGACAGGTTGTCCAAAGTCGCTCACTTTTTACCCGTAAGGACTGACTACACTACGGGACAGTATGCCCAGCTTTTCATTTCAAAGGTTGTGAGACTTCACGGTGTGCCCCTAAATATCGTGTCTGACAGAGACAAGATATTTGTTTCGAGGTTTTGGGAGAGTTTCCAGGAGGCAATGGGAACGGAATTGCGGTTGAGTACGGCTTATCATCCGCAGACCGATGGGCAGACAGAGCGCACAAATCCGATGTTGGAGGACATGCTACGCATGTGCATTATTGACTTTGGGGGTGGATGGGAGCAGTACCTTCCACTGGTGGAGTTTGCTTACAACAACTCCTATCAGTTCACTATTGGCATGGCTCCGTTTGAGGAATTATACGGTAGGCCTTGTCGTTCCCCAGCATGTTGGTTAGAGGTGGGGGATAACAAACTACTTGGGCAGGAAGTGATTCAGGATACTTCGTCAATAATTGAGTTGATTCGAAGTCGCATTCGGGTAGCTCAAGACAGGCAGAAAAGTTATGCTGATGCGAAGAGATTTTTCAGAGAGTTCCAAGTGGGGGACCAGGTTTTTCTTCGAGTATCTCCTATGAAGGGGATTATGCGTTTCGGGAAGAAGGGGAAGTTGGCACCAAGGTATGTGGGGTCGTTTCCTATTATTGAGCGGATCGGACCGGTTGCGTATAGACTTGGGTTACCGGAGCATTTGCATCGGATTCACGATGTGTTCCATATTTCCTCGCTGAGGAAATACCTTAGAGATAATTTGGATCATTCTCACATTGCTGTGGAGGACATCGATCTCCAGCCGGATTGCTCCTACGAGGAGGGGCCTATTGCTATTTTGGACCGAAGCGAGAGGAAACTGCGGTCAAAGATAGTCCCGTTAGTGCGTGTTCAGTGGCGACATCACAATGTCGAGGAGTCCACATGGGAGCACGAGGATGAGATGCGCGAACGTTATCCAGAGTTGTTTTTAGCAGGTACTTTCTAGTTTCGAATTTCGGGACGAAATTCAGTTATTAGGGGGGAAGTATGTAATACCCCGTACTTTTGGCTATATTTATTTTTGGGATTAATTAATTAAATGCGTATTAATTGAAAATTAATCGGGGTTAAAATACTAACGAGATGCGAGTTGGTATTTGATTATGTGCGTACATGTTTTTATAGTTGTCGTGAGATTTATATACGGCAATTTGGGAATTTTGTTGAGATGCGTGTGACCGCCGCGTCATGGTATATTATTTTAATTATAAAAGTGATTTTTATTTCTATTATCCGTATGGTCGTTTTGAGTGCGCCAACGCGTCCGGAAGGGTCGAGATAGTCAGAAAACACTAGCCGGGGGTGTAGTTTGGGTCCCGGGGTATTTTTAGGCCATATCGGCAACATAAAGGGTATTTTGGTAATTTCGTATTTTTAGGAATTAAAAAATGAGGAAAATTGGGAGTTTTAATCTGATTGGGAATTAACCCACTAAGACACTAACCAACCCATATTAACCTAGAGGGCTACGTAGGTTATTAGAATTAGGTTTTCTAATATCTTCCCAAAGCAAACCCTAGCCACCATTAGAGCAAAGCTTGGAGAGAGAGATAGAAAGGGAATTCTGCATAAATAGAGAGAAGAAATCAACACCAAATTCAGAGACAATAGAGGCAAGTGTTTTTAATTATATGTAAATTCAGAGAATGTTCTTTCCATGTTAGAAAATTTAAGATTTACAATTATTCTTGAAAGATAATGAAAACCCATGTAGTTTAGAACATAGAAATTGAAAATCTTGAGGAGAATTGCATGTAGAATGATAGGTAGATGATTATTCTCATGATATATGTGATTGGAAGAAACTAAAACGGATTTATATTGGGTTGATTCATGATTCAAAAAGTTAGGGTTCATGTTCTTGAAATAATTGGGGAAAAAGTGTAGAGATTTTTATTTTGATTGATGTTAGAGTGATTTAATCCTTGAAAACGTGTTAGGAGGTGATTATAATATGTTTAGGATTGTTTAGATACCTTAAAAAGATTGTTGGGACAAAGTTTAGAAGAGATTTGAGGTGTAAAAATGGTGAGAAACGAGATTTAGAAAAATCTGGGACGAAACTGGTCAGTCGTTAGAAACCTTTCCCAGGTCGTTCGAACGAGCTCGTTCGAACGAGCTTCTAACGAGTTGACCAGTCGCTTCTAACGAGGGGAGACTTCGTTCGATACTTCGTTCGAACGAGATATCGTTAGAAGGAACAGTTCGTTCGAACGAACTGGATCTCGTTCGAACAGTCTCGTTCGAACGAGACTTCTAACGAGCTGACAGTCTAATCTCGTTCGAACGGGCTCGTTCAAACGAGACTTCTAACGAGCTGGCAGTTTGGGCCTTTTTGGCCTGTTTTGATTTTTGGAGTCCCGTAAACTTGTTCGAGGGTAGAGACAACATTCCTTTGATGATATATTGATAGATTTGGGACGTTTGGGTTATTATGAGGAGTAAATTATATACGAGTGATTTAAACTAAAGGGATAGTTGGGTTGAGACGTGAGTGTCTATTACGACGTGAGAATAAATTATGGCACGTATGATTATAATCCGAAATCGTATAAAGTGTGTAAATTATATTTTGGTACTAGAATGAGAATGGTACTACTATTAAACTACGAGATTACTAAGACGTGTGTTTACTTAGTATTGGTATATGAATTGTGTGTATGACATACCTACCATACTTGCTATCACTGGAGGTTGCGTTCGCTTAGGGCCCTCTAATCCTTGTGTTTCCCGGATTTAGACTGGTTACCTTGATGAACATAGGTCATAGAAAGACTTATTGGGATATTAATAAGTCCGCTGATCGTGGGAGCGTAGGTATGTGCGTGACCCATGTGATGTGACTGTGTTCGCCTCCATTATTTGTGATGTTGTTATCTTTAAACTATTCCTGAGAGATTCGGAATATGTGATCCTTATGTACGTGATGTACCGGGATGGATAGCAGAGTATGTGTGCACCGCAGCTAGTTCTCGGGGTGCTTGTATTGTATATTTATGATGTGAATAATATACATTTAATATTGGGAACTTTCATGTTAATATTGTGAATATAATTATGATAATGTTTAGAGAAAACATAACGGGTAAATTGATAGTGAATTATAATACATTGCGAATCTGAGTTTATGTAAAGCCTCAGTTTTAGATTGTTAACGCTAGAAGTTAATATGGGAATCAAGTAGTAACGGGTAGAACTTATTACGGTTTGATTAGAAGAGTATATCATAGTAGATGGGTACGGAACGTTAGGAGTGCACATGTAGTCGAGAGGTGAGAATTTCATGTGAGTGCACGTCCTAACATGTACTTTGCATTTAATGTTATAAATGTTCTTAAAGCACTTGCAGGTTTTTAAAATGATTTCCACTTTCGGGCTCTGACCCATTTGCTTTCAAATCTATTTTCTTGTAAAACCATTTTTAGGTGCCCAACCACAAGGACACCATGCATAGGATACTCATTCAGGTGACGAGCTGTAGCTGTTTGTGGAAGCTACATGGATTTGCTTTTAGACGCTTCTATCATTTGGATTCCTGATTCAGTATTCTTCAGTTTTAGGGCATGTTGCCCAGTTCCATTAGAGTTACATTTCCATTTCAGTTTTCAGACTTCGGCATGTATTGATTTAGTACTCAGTATTTCATTACTTTTCAGTTGTGGGATTTGTAGTGAGGAGTTTTCCTCCAGACTTTATTTACATTATGTGATGGTTATTCTATTTATTTCAGTATGGTGAATGGTGTTATTTATTTCTTCATTACACTTGTTGCATGTTAATCAAACTTAAATTAAAATTTGGTAACTTACTTTTTAAATACTAGGTGGTTAGTGATTATTAAAATGTTTTCGACAGTGATGCTATTAACTGAACCAACTTGGCATTTTGAATTAATTTAATAAAGGAGTAGCTACCCGGTATTTAATTAGTCGGGGTGTCACAGGTGGTATCAGAGCATCAGGTTCTAGTGTCCTTTAGGATCTGACGGCTTATTATATTTCCGCTAAGTTTCTTTGATATAGAGCCCTATATTTTAGGATTGTTGTACTCTTTTTGTGTATGCTTCGTTCTTCAGCGATTTTAAATTTATAAATGGTGAACTTATAAACTTTGTTCGTATTTCAGATGCCTCCACGACGTGCACGACGAGTTCCCAGGGATGCAACGCCCGAACCCCAGCCCGCTCTAGTTCAGGGCATGATGAACGCCACTGAGGTTGCAGCTATAGTAGCCCAAGCGGTAAATGCTGCAATTGTCGTTGTTCAGCAGGCGCCGGTTGTCGTGCCAGTACAGGCAAATGCATTCCCGTCTGCTTGGGAGCGTGTACGTGACACTTTTTAGAAAGCGCATCCTCCAGAGTTTACAGGTAGCTCAGATGTGGTAGTCTCGAGCCAGTGGAGGAAGGATATGCAGAGGCACTTGAGGATGCATGAGTGTACGGACGTTCAGAAGCAGGTGCTAGCTACATTCAAGCTAGTTGGATCTGCACTGCAGTGGTGGGAGTCTATTACCACCATGGAGGAGAGGGATACTCTTACTATCCAGGAGTTTTGGGTGCGGTTTGACCGCAAGTACTTTCCGTCAGCTATTCATATGGAAATGAGAAGGAAATTGATGAGTCTGAGGCAGGAAGGTAAGACCGTGGCCGAGTATGAGGCCGAGTTCACAAATCTGTTGAATATCATTCCAGATGAGATACCAACAGAGAAGAAAAAGATTGAGAAGTTCACAGACGGGTTAACATGGAGAATCCGTCAGCATCTGTTAGGGAACCTTCCGTTGGCCACGTATTCTGATGTGGTTAACGCTGCTTTGTTACACTGCCAGGACCACCGCTTTCATATGGCTGAGGGCCAGAGGTCGGGAGAGTCTAGCCATCAGGGCTGGACTGGAGGACATGGTGCCAGTGGGGCACAATCTGTACAGGGGCAGAGACAGAGTGAGCAGGGTTCCCAGCAGGGGGATCAGAAGAGGTTCCGATCAGGGAACTACAGGCAGGGACATGGAGGTTTTCGTCAGGGCCATCAGGGTCCAAACGTCCATCAGGGCCAACAGGGGCAGAATGGGAAGCAGTTTCACCAGGGCCAACAGGGCCAAGTGAGGAACGGTAACGGCCACCAGGGCCGGGGACAGCAGGGGCAGAGAGGAGGGAACTTCCCAGTGAAGTGTTTTGTTTGTGGTAAGACTGGCCATAAGCGACAGGATTGTCCTGATAGGGGCAGGGCCCCACAGTAGCAGCAGCAGGGTACTCGCCAGGAGCCAAAGAGGCCTATGTTTCCCGTCGCTCTCCTCGCGCCGCCACAGATGGCAGCATTGCCACCCATTCCAGCAGTCCGAGCTCAGCAGGGGCAGCTACAATATGGACGTGTCTACAACGTCCACCAGGCTGCAGTTCCACAGGCACCGCCCGTGATTGAGGGTACGTTTCTTATCCATGGCACTATGGGTCGGGTATTGTTTGATACGGGTGCTACACATTGTTTTATAGCTACACACTTCGCAAAAGCTTTAGGATTGTTAGCTACGGCAGAGAGCACAGTGACGTGTGTCGACTCACCGTTGGGGAGTGGGTCACTTATATTCTTTATATGCCGGGGAGTGGGAGTAGGGATTGGTAGTCTGGTATTACCTGCAGATATGTTGGTATTACATGTGCATGTTCACGATGTGATTATCGGTATGGATTGGCTCGTAGCTTATAGGGCCATGATTGATTGCTTCAGCGGAAGCATTGTTTTTGCCATTCCGGGGCAAGAGATGTTTGTAGTGGCGATGCCTCGCTCAGAGGGAGGATCGATCGCTCATCTGTATTACATAGTGGAGGATACCTCTAAGGAGGTTGTGATTCCTTTAGATTCGATCCCAGTCGTGAGGGAGTATTCGGATGTGTTTCAGGAGATACCAGGCTTACCTCCCAGTCGAGAGATAGACTTTGTTATAGACCTATTGCCAGATACGAGGCCTATAGCAAGCGCACCGTACCGTATGGCTCCGACAGAGATGCGAGAGCTACGAGATCAGATAGAGCAGCTGTTAGGTCAGGGCTTTATTCGCAGGAGTACCTCACCTTGGGGCGCTCCAATTTTGTTTGTGAAGAAGAGGGACAGTTCACTGAGATTATGTGTGGACTACCGAGAGTTGAATAAAGTCACGATACGGAATAAGTATCCGTTGCCTCGAATCGATGACCTATTTGACCAGTTGAGAGGAGCTTCTTTTTTCTCAAAGATTGATTTGAGATCGGGATACCATCAGTTGCGTATCAGGGAGGAGGATGTCTC
The DNA here is from genome assembly GCA_949130495.1 of Sambucus nigra. Classification (NCBI taxonomy): domain Eukaryota; kingdom Viridiplantae; phylum Streptophyta; class Magnoliopsida; order Dipsacales; family Adoxaceae; genus Sambucus; species Sambucus nigra. Next base: position 527,361,130 of record OX422221.1, on the reverse strand, counting down.
GAAGACTGCGTTCTTGTCGAGATATAGTTCTTACGAGTTTCGGGTTATGCCTTTCGGTTTGACCAACGCTCCAGCAGTGTTTATGGACTTGATGAACAGAGTGTTCAGGGATTTCCTAGATCAGTTTGTCATTGTCTTCATTGATGACATTCTGGTTTACTCTCAGACAGAGGAGGAGCACGCCGAGCATTTGAGGCAGGTTTTGCAGACACTTCGTCAGAACGAGTTGTATGCAAAATATGAGAAGTGCGGGTTTTGGCTAAAGGAAGTCCAGTTTTTAGGACATATTATTTCCGACCGGGGGATATCTATGGATCCGGGGAAAGTGTCCGCTGTAAGAGAGTGGGGACATCCCACGACACCAACGGAGATTCGTAGTTTCTTGGGTCTAGCAGGATACTACAGGAGGTTTATTCGGGGTTTCTCCAAGATAGCAGGTCCTTTGACGCATCTGACTCGTAAGGGTGTGCCATTCATCTGGAGTGATGCCTGTCAGTTGGCATTCGATGAATTGAAGGACAAATTGACCTCAGCACCTGTGTTAGCATTGCCGAGACCGGGAGTTGAGTATTTGGTTTACACCGATGTGTCTTTGCAAGGGCTTGGAGGTGTATTGCAGCAGGAGAGACAGGCCATAGCTTATGCTTCCCGTAAGCTTAAGACTCATGAGAAGAATTACCCCACGCATGATTTGGAGTTGACGGCAGTGGTATTTGCCCTACGGATTTGGAGGCACTATCTTTTGGGGGAGTAGTTCCAACTGTTCACCGACCACAAGTCCCTACAGTACCTGTTCACGCAGAAAGAGTTCAATATGCAGCAGCGTAGGTGGCTTAAGTTTGTGAAAGACTACCAGTTCGACATCCAGTACCACCCGGGTAAGGCTAACGTGGTAGCAGACGCGTTGAGCTGTAGGCCAGCAGATGAGGTGGCAGAGGTGTGGAAGGCAAAGTGGAAGGAATTGGGACACCAGGATGCAGTGGCCCGATCTTTCATGTCTGTGATGACCGTTACACCGCAGATTGTCACGAAGGTAGTACGAGCACAGGCTAATGACTCGTTCTGTCAGGAGCAGATAGTTCGATTACTAGCAGAGGGAGCCGAGTCCTATACCGTTAGCTCAGACGGGGGATTACGCTTCAATGGGAGATTGGTGGTTCCGGAAGGGGAGGAATTGCGACACGAGGTGATGGCAGAGTCGCACGGCTCACGGTTCGCGGTACATCCCGGAGGGGATAAAATGTACGAAGACACGAGACGCCAGTATTGGTGGAGCGGTATGAAGAGAGATATCGCTGAGTTTGTTTCGAAATGCGCCACTTGTCAGCTTGTAAAAGTGGATCATCAGAGACCGGCAAGATTGCTACAGCCGTTGGAGGTCCCGGTGTGGATGTGGGAGAGCATATCCATGGACTTTATCACGGGGTTGCCTACGTCGCAGAGGGGTCACGACTCCGTTTGGGTAATTGTGGACAGGTTGTCCAAAGTCGCTCACTTTTTACCAGTAAGGACTGACTACACTACGGGACAGTATGCCCAGCTTTTCATTTCAAAGGTTGTGAGACTTCACGGTGTGCCCCTAAATATCGTGTCTGACAGAGACAAGATATTTGTTTCGAGGTTTTGGGAGAGTTTCCAGGAGGCAATGGGAACGGAATTGCGGTTGAGTACGGCTTATCATCCGCAGACCGATGGGCAGACAGAGCGCACAAATCCGATGTTGGAGGACATGCTACGCATGTGCATTATTGACTTTGAGGGTGGATGGGAGCAGTACCTTCCACTGGTGGAGTTTGCTTACAACAACTCCTATCAGTTCACTATTGGCATGGCTCCGTTTGAGGAATTATACGGTAGGCCTTGTCGTTCCCCAGCATGTTGGTTAGAGGTGGGGGATAACAAACTACTTGGGCAGGAAGTGATTCAGGATACTTCGTCAATAATTGAGTTGATTCGAAGTCGCATTCGGGTAGCTCAAGACAGGCAGAAAAGTTATGCTGATGCGAAGAGATTTTTCAGAGAGTTCCAAGTGGGGGACCAGGTTTTTCTTCGAGTATCTCCTATGAAGGGGATTATGCGTTTCGGGAAGAAGGGGAAGTTGGCACCAAGGTATGTGGGGCCGTTTCCTATTATTGAGCGGATCGGACCGGTTGCGTATAGACTTGGGTTACCGGAGCATTTGCATCGGATTCACGATGTGTTCCATATTTCCTCGCTGAGGAAATACCTTAGAGATAATTTGGATCATTCTCACATTGCTGTGGAGGACATCGATCTCCAGCCGGATAGCTCCTACGAGGAGGGGCCTATTGCTATTTTGGACCGAAGCGAGAGGAAACTGCGGTCAAAGATAGTCCCGTTAGTGCGTGTTCAGTGGCGACATCACAATGTCGAGGAGTCCACATGGGAGCGCGAGGATGAGATGCGCGAACGTTATCCAGAGTTGTTTTTAGCCGGTACTTTCTAGTTTCGAATTTCGGGACGAAATTCAGTTATTAGGGGGGAAGTATGTAATACCCCGTACTTTTGGCTATATTTATTTTTGGGATTAATTAATTAAATGCGTATTAATTGAAAATTAATCCGGGTTAAAATACTAACGAGATGCGAGTTGGTATTTGATTATGTGCATACATGTTTTTATAGTTGTCGTGAGATTTATATACGGCAATTTGGGAATTTTGTTGAGATGCGTGTGACCGCCGCGTCATGGTATATTATTTTAATTATAAAAGTGATTTTTATTTCTATTATCCGTATGGTCGTTTTGAGTGCGCCAACGCGTCCGGAAGGGTCGAGATAGTCAGAAAACACTAGCCGGGGGTGTAGTTTGGGTCCCGGGGTATTTTTAGGCCATATCGGCAACATAAAGGGTATTTTGGTAATTTCGTATTTTTAGGAATTAAAAAATGAGGAAAATTGGGAGTTTTAATCTGATTGGGAATTAACCCACTAAGACACTAACCAACCCATATTAACCTAGAGGGCTACGTAGGTTATTAGAATTAGGTTTTCTAATATCTTCCCAAAGCAAACCCTAGCCACCATTAGAGCAAAGCTTGGAGAGAGAGATAGAAAGGGAATTCTGCATAAATAGAGAGAAGAAATCAACACCAAATTCAGAGACAATAGAGGCAAGTGTTTTTAATTATATGTAAATTCAGAGAATGTTCTTTCCATGTTAGAAAATTTAAGATTTACAATTATTCTTGAAAGATAATGAAAACCCATGTAGTTTAGAACATAGAAATTGAAAATCTTGAGGAGAATTGCATGTAGAATGATAGGTAGATGATTATTCTCATGATATATGTGATTGGAAGAAACTAAAACGGATTTATATTGGGTTGATTCATGATTCAAAAAGTTAGGGTTCATGTTCTTGAAATAATTGGGGAAAAAGTGTAGAGATTTTTATTTTGATTGATGTTAGAGTGATTTAATCCTTGAAAACGTGTTAGGAGGTGATTATAATATGTTTAGGATTGTTTAGATACCTTAAAAAGATTGTTGGGACAAAGTTTAGAAGAGATTTGAGGTGTAAAAATGGTGAGAAACGAGATTTAGAAAAATCTGGGACGAAACTGGTCAGTCGTTAGAAACCTTTCCCAGGTCGTTCGAACGAGCTCGTTCGAACGAGCTTCTAACGAGTTGACCAGTCGCTTCTAACGAGGGGAGACTTCGTTCGATACTTCGTTCGAACGAGATATCGTTAGAAGGAACAGTTCGTTCGAACGAACTGGATCTCGTTCGAACAGTCTCGTTCGAACGAGACTTCTAACGAGCTGACAGTCTAATCTCGTTCGAACAGGCTCGTTCGAACGAGACTTCTAACGAGCTGGCAGTTTGGGCCTTTTTGGCCTGTTTTGATTTTTGGAGTCCCGTAAACTTGTTCGAGGGTAGAGACAACATTCCTTTGATGATATATTGATAGATTTGGGACGTTTGGGTTATTATGAGGAGTAAATTATATACGAGTGATTTAAACTAAAGGGATAGTTGGGTTGAGACGTGAGTGTCTATTACGACGTGAGAATAAATTATGGCACGTATGATTATAATCCGAAATCGTATAAAGTGTGTAAATTATATTTTGGTACTAGAATGAGAATGGTACTACTATTAAACTACGAGATTACTAAGACGTGTGTTTACTTAGTATTGGTATATGAATTGTGTGTATGACATACCTACCATACTTGCTATCACTGGAGGTTGCGTTCGCTTAGGGCCCTCTAATCCTTGTGTTTCCCGGATTTAGACTGGTTACCTTGATGAACATAGGTCATAGAAAGACTTATTGGGATATTAATAAGTCCGCTGATCGTGGGAGCGTAGGTATGTGCGTGACCCATGTGATGTGACTGTGTTCGCCTCCATTATTTGTGATGTTGTTATCTTTAAACTATTCCTGAGAGATTCGGAATATGTGATCCTTATGTACGTGATGTACCGGGATGGATAGCAGAGTATGTGTGCACCGCAGCTAGTTCTCGGGGTGCTTGTATTGTATATTTATGATGTGAATAATATACATTTAATATTGGGAACTTTCATGTTAATATTGTGAATATAATTATGATAATGTTTAGAGAAAACATAACGGGTAAATTGATAGTGAATTATAATACATTGCGAATCTGAGTTTATGTAAAGCCTCAGTTTTAGATTGTTAACGCTAGAAGTTAATATGGGAATCAAGTAGTAACGGGTAGAACTTATTACGGTTTGATTAGAAGAGTATATCATAGTAGATGGGTACGGAACGTTAGGAGTGCACATGTAGTCGAGAGGTGAGAATTTCATGTGAGTGCACGTCCTAACATGTACTTTGCATTTAATGTTATAAATGTTCTTAAAGCACTTGCAGGTTTTTAAAATGATTTCCACTTTCGGGCTCTGACCCATTTGCTTTCAAATCTATTTTCTTGTAAAACCATTTTTAGGTGCCCAGCCACAAGGACACCATGCATAGGATACTCATTCAGGTGACGAGCTGTAGCTGTTTGTGGAAGCTACATGGATTTGCTTTTAGACGCTTCTATCATTTGGATTCCTGATTCAGTATTCTTCAATTTTAGGGCATGTTGCCCAGTTCCATTAGAGTTACATTTCCATTTCAGTTTTCAGACTTTGGCATGTATTGATTTAGTACTCAGTATTTCATTACTTTTCAGTTGTGGGATTTGTAGTGAGGAGTTTTCCTCCAGACTTTATTTACATTATGTGATGGTTATTCTATTTATTTCAGTATGGTGAATGGTGTTATTTATTTCTTCATTACACTTGTTGCATGTTAATCAGACTTAAATTAAAATTTGGCAACTTACTTTTTAAATACTAGGTGGTTAGTAATTATTAAAATATTTTCGACAGTGATGCTATTAACTGAGCCAACTTGGCATTTTGAATTAATTTAATAAAGGAGTAGCTACCCGGTATTTAATTAGTCGGGGTGTCACAACGACTAACTCCCAAATTTGCTTTAACCATATTAGGAATGTGGTAGTAGGTGAGAGGTAGTTCACCGAAGAGAGGGAGGTTCGTAGGGAGATCAATCAGTACTATGAGAGGTTATATATGGAGGAAGGGCCCTGGAATCCTAAGATTAATGGTCTTCCTATAGTGATCATTTTAGGAGTCGAGGTGGATTAGTTGGAAAGGGTGTTCACATAGAAAGAGGTTCTCCAGGTTTTAATGTCGATGTGCGGTGATAAGGCACCTAGTCTGGATGAGTTCACCATAGCTTTTACCATCATTATTGGGCAGTGCTCTGGGAGGATGTGTTGGTTATATTCAGTGAGTTCCATGATAGGCGGTACATTTTGAGGAGTTTGAATTCCACGTTCCTTACTTTTGTTCCTAATAAAGGGGGCAACAAATGTGAGAGGTTTTAGGCCTATTAGCCTAGTCGGCAGCGTGTATAACTTCATTTCTAAGGTCTTATCGGTTAGACTTCGAAAAGTGATTCATCCTCTTATTTCAGATGCTCAGAGTGCGTTTGTGGGTGGTCGAAAGATCCTTGATGCAGTGTTAGTAGAGAATGAGTGCATCGAGTCCAGGTTGAGAGGTGATTATCCGAGGATTATCTCCAAGATGGATATTGAGAAGGCATACGATCATGTGAGCTATGATTTCATTTTTTATCTACTTAGGAGGATGGGGCTCGGGGAAAGGTGGTGTAGGTGGATGCAAAGCTCTATCTCCTCTGTAAAATTATTTGTCCATTTAAATGGGGTTCCAGAGGGATTTTTCCATAGTTCTTGTGGTCTTCGGTAGGGTGACATGTTGTCTCATTTTATCTTTATCTTGGTTATGGAGGCTTTCTCATGGATGATGAATTATACGGTGGGGGGGTGTTCTAGTCTCGGGTTTTTTCACCGGCAGAGTTGTCTCCCATCAGGTTTAGATCTCTCACTTTTAGTTCATATATGATACTATTATCTTTTATGGGGCATCGGTGGATGATTTGAGGAAGGTGAGGCTGCTACTGGTGTGTTTCGAGGCTGTGTCGAGTTTACGTATCAATGTCAGGAAGAGTGAGATGATTTCCATTAGAGGGGTGGGTAACGTGGGTTACGTGGACAGTGTCCTTGGTTGTAGGGTCAATTCGATGCCTTCTACTTATCTTGGCATTCCTTTTGGAGATAAGTTTAAGTCTTGTTCGATGTGGGACCCGGTACTTGAGAGGGTCAAAAGGAGATTAGTCGGATGGAAGAATAGTTAGCTTTCCAAAGGGGGTCGGTTAACGTTGATCAAAAGTGTGTTATCGATCCTTCCGACTTATTTTATGTATTTTCTCCCTCTTCCTAGTTCCATTGAAAAGAGACTTTATAAGTTAATGAGGGATTTTTTGTGAAAAGGGCAGGATGATTAGTTTAAGTATTTCTTGGTGAGTTGGGATGAGGTGTGCAAGTTGTTGGAAGATGGTGGGGCAGGGGTGAGGAGTTTAGGAGAGGTCTTAGGGATTAGGAACTCGAAGAGGCGGAGGAGTACTTTGAGTTGCTAAATTTGATGCCTACTTCGTCCTCTGCGGAATATTGGTTGAGGTGGTTGAGGTCTCAGGATGGGCCATTTTCAGTTCCGAAATATTATCTCATGTTGAGGGGTCATGGGGGTTCTTCTTTACCATGGAATACCATTTGCAAATTTCCTGCGCCTTCGAACGTGTGCTTTTCTGTGTGGACGACTACCCGATAGGCTATCTTGACTATTGAGGGGCTTCAGAAGAAAGGAAGGAGGTTGGCTAGCAAATATTGGTTATGTATGAAGGAGGAGGAGATGACCAATCACATTCTTCTCCATAGTTAGGTGACTAGGTGCCTTTGGGACTTGTTCTTATCCCTATTCCAGATTCATCAGGTTAAGACTCTTATAGTGTTCGAGGTGATGGTAGCTTGGAGAAGCCTTAGGGGTTGGACTATCCCGCGGGTGGTTTAGATGATGGTCCCACATTGCATATTTTGGACCGTCTGGAAGGAGAGGAATATAAGAATCTTCAAGGGGTTTGAACTTGATCCCCCTCCAATTAGGCAACTCTTTCTGAGCCTTCTTCTTACTTGGTGTAGGATAAGGTATGTTTCGTCACTAGCTCATTTTCTTGTGCTCTTGGAGGAGTTTTAAGTGCTCGTGTTATACGTCCAGGGTTCTAGCCCTTTGTTTCGTTATTTATATACTTCCTATATATGGGATTCTGCCCCCTTAGGCGGGGTTTTTTTATGGTATCATTTGCTTATAAAAATGTATGTATTTCGTTTTGAGTAATAACGTAATTTTAATTGTTAGTTGTACGCACTAGATGAACTTCAATATTAGTTGAATGATTTGATTTTGTATGTTTTATGTATTTATGTAAAATGTTATGTGTTTTGATGTATAAACATATAAAATCAAAACACAATGCTAATATACTGAACATGTTTTAAGACTAATATTATGTGTGTGACATTTTTAGATGGCATTGAAACTGAAAGCCTACGTTGTTATTGAAATTGTTTAGTTCCCTTAAGTGCATTGGTCCGCGCTAGAGAAATTACACAAACTCAACACACCACATAAGCATGATATTTCAATGATGTGTCAAAATGCATTACCTGTAGAATTATTGATGTTTAAGACTAATTCTAAGAGTACTTGATTTTGAGTTGGTATTGAAACAACGGTCCTATGTTTTGTGTGAAGATTAGTTGAATCACTTATGGATATGGGTCCACGCAAGAAAAAATAAGTAATTTGACATTCTCATTTCAAATGAATGAGATAATTGTAATTCTTAGTTGTATGCACTGGATGAACTTCAATATTCTTTCAAAAATTTGATTTTGTGTTTTTTTTATGTATTTATGTAAAATGTTGTGTCTTTTGATATACAAACACCTAAAATCAAAACACAATGCTAATATACTAGACATGTTTTAAGCCTAATTTTATTGTTGACACGTTTTTAGATGGCTTTGAAAAATCATGCCTATGTGGTTGTTGAAATTGTTTAGTTCCCTTAAGGACGTTGGTCCACGCCAGCGGAATTACACAATCTCGACCCACCACATAAGCATGCTATTTTAAAGTTGTCTCAGAATGAATTACGTGTAGATTTATTGATGTTTAACACTAATTATAAATGTACTTGATTTTGACTTGGCATTGAAACAACATTCCTATGTTGCGTGTGAATATTAGTTGGATGACTTATGGATATGGGTCCACTTCAGCAGAATTAACCAATTTGACATGCCATGTAAACATGCATTTTTAATCGGCTATGGCATTGAAACAACATTCTTTTGTTGCCTGTGAATATTAGTTGGATCACTTATGGATATGGGTCCACTTCAGCAGAATTAACCAATTTGACATGCCATGTAAACATGCATTTTTAATCGGGTATCAGAATGCGGTGTGTATAATTAATTATTTGTTAATTGTGAATGTGTTCGTGCATTCGCGCCAACGGCATTTACAACTCTTCTTTAATGTTCATTTCTATTTTCTTTTTGAGATTGGAAAATTTTAATGTACACGCACTATTTATAAAGTACACGTTAATATTTTTTTTTTTAAATAAATGTACTTTATAGCTTCACGTGTACTTTAAATTTAGACTTTAGTATATATAAACATTTTGATAATTTATGCATTAAATTACTACTATTGTTCAATTATTACACACATTTTTACAATTGTTGACCTTGAAGTAAATGATTTTTGTCTTTTTTTTAATGCAGGCTATTAGGGTAGGTTGTAGAGTAGAAAGGTATTATTATTTGTATAATATGGCTTGTATTGAAATATTTCAAGAGAGCCCACTAGATTTCGTATTCAATGAGTTATGTACTAGGTCTTCTGATTTGAGAATTGGGAGTTTCTCATTGAGGTTTTCATTTGGTGATGAATGTCGGTTTATGTTGGTTTGTGACAACGATGTTCGTCGTATCTTGCGGTCCCAATAGATCGTGAAAGTTGATTTCATTTGGATATATGTAATTAATTTAAGAGGATTGCCAAGTAATACATGTCATGGACGGATTGAATGCTCTAATCGAATTTGTGAACGGGTTGAATGCAGTAATAAAAATTCTAAGAGGGTTAATAGTGGTGATATAAATATAGAGAGGTCAGAGTCTTTATCTTCAAGAACAACAACTGATTTTAATAGTGGCATTGATAATAACTTTTATCTTAGAGGTGTGGAGCCAAGTAAGTCGAAAGCCTGTATTTCCAATGATTCGAAGACATATAGAACTTATAAGAAACGGTGTTTTGAAGGAGATGAAGTGGAATTTTGAGATAAATTGTGAAAGTATGTCGTTGAGGTTGGGTTTAATCATGTTTATTTGAAGAATGATAAAACTCAAGTTACAATTGAATGCTCTAAAAGGTCTATTGAGAATTGCATGTGGATAATTCATGCTTCCTTATCTATAATAAATGGATACTTTTACATTCAATGTTTGAATAATAAACATACATGTATAGGTGTCTTTCGTAGTTCGGCGGCTAAAATGATAACTTCCAAGTGGGTTTCAACATTTTTAGCCGATGAACTTAGAGATAAACCACTATTGAGACTAATTGATGTAGTTGGAGATATGAGCAAGAACTACGATCCCGATATAGACTATTAAAATGCATAGCGTGCGAAAGAGATGGATGTTATTGAAATACATGGTGATGAAAAGGTTTCTTATGCAATAATGAATCATTATTGGGCACTTGTATTGTAGTATAATCATGGGTCTCATTTCTTCCTTAACGTGGAACCTAAGAGTAAAAAATTCGAGAGAATATTTATAATGTTTGGAGGACATATTTATGGATTTCAATATTGCAGACCCGATTTATATCTTAATGGTGCCTTTTCGAAGAGTCATTTTTGTCGAACAATAATGTCAGCAACCGCAAGGAATGAGAACAATGGTAAATTAATTCTATATATTTTATTTTGTGTATTGCATTCAAATTTTGTTTGTTCTATTGCAAATCTTCAAAATACACGCATAAAAATGTAAAGTACCTTTGAATGTTTTTGTTTAGTTCACGTGTACTTTACATTTTTATGAGTGTATTTTGATGATATGTGTTGTTATTTACATTACAAATCCAAGTACATGTGTGAAAATATAAAGTAAACATGAATGTTTTAGTTCACGTGTACTTTACATTTTTATGCATTTCTTTTGATGATATGTGTTGTTATTTACAAATAAAGCCCAAGTACACGTATAAAATGCAAAGTACCTTTAATGTTTTTGTTTAATTCACGTATACTTTACATTTTTATGTGTGTATTTTGATGATCTATGTTGTTAAATATAACCAATATAAAGTACACGCAGAAGATTATAAAGTAAACGTGCATTTTTATCTTGATCACGTGTACTTTACAATTTTATGCGTGTATTTTTATGTTTTGCCTTGTTATTTGTAACCAGTGCAAAGTAACACATAATATATTAATATATTTCCTTCGCTTTGTATGGTCCATGCCCGTAACATCAATTTACAATGTGTTGCGTATAGTCATGCAATTTATTTTAGTTTTGATATATTTTAATATTTCAGGCCTTTTTCCTCTTGCATATGTTGTTGTTGATTCCCAAACATAAGATAATAGGATATGGTTTCTTATCAATTTGCGTAATACAGTTGCAGATCAATATCGAAACATAACATTTATATATGTTCGAAACAATGGATTAATTGAAGTTATTTTCAGGGTCTTCCCGATGTCTTCACCTTCTTATAGTATACATAATTTACAAGGGAATATAAAGAAGAAAATTTGTGGGAATTGTGGTGGAAAGAAAATTGTTAAAGATTTTTTTTCTTGTGTATTTGTTGTCTTAGTATATGAATTTCATAAGAATATTAAAGCATTAAAAAAGGAATGAGGAGTTGGTGTTGATGATTTCATTGATAATTTCCTCCCAAGATTGGTCCTCTGCATATTTCCCTGATAACCGGTATGGTGATAGGGCATCTATTGTTTCGGAGTCATTCAATTCATGGATTTATGAGGAAATACATTTACCAATGATGAGTATGCTCGACAAATTGACAGTGAAGATTATGAATTTCATAGCAAACAAACTTTTTGAGTCTAGCACTTGGACAAATGACCTATATCCTTTTTTTTCAAAAGTTAATAAATGAAAATTGGAATAAAAGTCCACATTGGACTATTAGTCACTCAAGTCAACATGTATTTGATATTCATTTAGATGTACGAGCGACGATTGACTTATAAGAAATAACTTGTTCTTGTAAGAGTTGGCAAATACTATGTTTTCCATATTCTTATGTTGTTTCTATTGTACAAAGGATAGGGACCAATATTTATGAGTATATTATGGAGTAGTATATGGTATCTTTCTTAATTTATTTCCTTGAATATTCCTATACATAAAAATCTAGTTGTCCTTCTTCTAATCACAAAGAGTTCGACAGGCAAGACAAGAAATAAGAGAATAAAGTATATTGGTGACGTCGCATTTAGGGAAGTTACTTGCTCTGGTGTAGTAAAATTGGTCATAACAGGTCTACATGTAAAGAACCAGTTTGATTAGATTTAAAAAAATTTCATTCATTTATTTTAACCATCTGATTGAATAAATTATATAATAACCCATTTCTTTGAATAAATGAATGTAATTTTATTGTTTAGTATTTAGTCTCATTTTTATTATTTGTTTTTTGTATGGTCGTTTAACAGAGTACACGTATGATTTGGAAAGTACACGAGATAATTTTTACTAATGTTCACATGTACTTTACTAAATATGTGTGTACTCAATATTTAAAATTATTCATTATAACCATTTGGTTGAATAAAATTATTTAAAAATCTATTTATTGAATAAAGGACTGTAATTTTATTTTTTAGTTCTATTTTTGTAAGATCAAATAATAAAAAGTCCTTTAAAAAAATTTAAGGCACATTTATTCCAAGTCTTTCATTGTGTTAAAAAAAATTCCATTAAACACACATTTAACTAATATTTTCTTATTTTTAAAAGTCCGCGCTAACGACATTCATCCCCCCACCCCACCATCCCAGCCTAACCGTACTTAATTTTTTTTTAAAGTATTTATGTTCTTAGGGACTTTTTGGAATAAAGTAAAAGGGTTGTACTAAATATATTTATGATAGTTCAACAAAGTACACGTATTATTTAGAAAGTAAACGTGATCATTTCACCTAAAGTTCACTTGTACTTTGCATTTACCACTCTATTATTGTTTGTTTAAATCATTCATTGTAACTATTTGATTGAATAAAATTATTTAAAAACCCATATGATTGAATAAAGGAATGTAATTTTATTTGTTTGCTCTATTTTTGTAGGATCAAATAAGAAAAAGTCTTTCAATCATTTTTTATTACTCATTTAGTCCAAGTCTTTTTCTTTGTTTCGAAAATGTAAAGTAAAACACACAACTAACTAATATTTTCTTATATTTATAAGTTCACGCTAGAGGCATTCATTATCCACCTCCGTCCCCCACCCCCCACCCCCCACCCCCCACCATCCTAGCCTAATCGTACTTCATTTTTTAAATGTATATATGTTGTGAAGTACTTTGAAATAAAGTAAAAGGGTTGTACTTAATGTGTGTTGAATTTTTTTGAGGGACTTTTGATAAAGGCCCCATTATTGACAGTTCAACAGAGTACACATATTATTTTGAAAGTATATGTGATCATTGTTTCTAAAGATCACGTGTACTTTATTAAATTTGCGTGTACTTTACATTTTTACACTCTATGTATGATTGTTTAATTTATTCATTATAACTTTTTGATTGAATAAATTACTTACTATCCCATTTATCTGAATAAATGAATGTAATATTATGTTTTACTATTTAGTTGTATTTTTTAATTTATTTTTTGTATGGCAATTCAGAAAAGTACACATATGTTTATAAAGTACACGTGAACTTTTTTCCTATCGTTCACCTCTACTTTATTAAATTTGAATGTATTTTATGTTTTTGAACTCTGTGTACAAATCATGGTTTGAGATAATAGTATATTATGGAGGTACTCGTGTATGATATAAGTCCTAAGACACACATGAAAGAAAATAATTTTTTTATTAAAACAAATATAAAATGTACAATTTTTATAAATAAAAATGTTGGAAATTTTTTTTAGGAAGACTGCAAGATGGGAAAGCTGTTAAAGGCATATGTGATGTCAAAAAGAGAGCCGATTAAATTTGAGTTGGATCGAATTTGTTCTACCAATACATCTACAAGGCTTTCATGGTAAGCCATTTTCTCCCTCAGCTAGACATTTTTCTTTCTAACCTCATATGTATATAAAGACATGAGGCCTTCATGTGTTTGAGGAGGGTCCTCATCCACATATATATATATATATATGGGATAGGGAGGAAGTCCATGGAAGCCTTCCCTAACATATACGTGAAGCTGATCAAATGCAGTTTCAAATATGGAAAGATTTTCCTCAATTTCCCTTAAATATTTTTTGTTTCTTTCTACCTTTCCTAAAGTAACTCGCAAATTTTCTGCTGGGATACTCATTATCTAATTTTTCCTTGAAATGTAATGGTTAAGAAAGGAACAAATATTACTCTTTAATAGGCCGAATAAAAGATATTAATTTCTTGACCCAAAGTAATTGGGAAAGTGAGTAGTTGATCTTAATAAAGGTTTTAGTTTATTGTGTCTTACTGAATAGTAATTTTCAATTGCAAAATAAAAATTTATTTAATTAATCAGTGCGTGTACTTTGTTTATATTCCGTGTAGTTTGTAAATAATGCGTGTACTTTTGATTAAAAAGCGTGTTTATTGTTTCATTACATTTAGTTTGAAGAATTTTTTCATCCATGTGTGTACTATGCTTATATTACGTGTACTTTGTTCATAGATGTGTACTTTTGATTAAAATCCGTGTAATTTATTTCATAACACTTACTTTGAAGAAACTGTTCGTGTAGTTATCATTATGTATACCTTACGTGAATTGTGATTCGCGCCAGTGGTAATACACCATTTTGGAGTAATACATACAATAAACAACAACCAATACAAAACAAAAAAAAATTACAAAAAGGTTATGAGTTTGAATCAATATATATAATGTCTTTCTCCTTTTGGGGGAAGAAATATTCTGAAAAAATAATTAAATTTAGTACATATGCTTTTTGTTTTAGCATTTCAGTGTCATGAAAGGATTTTTGCAGCTCCCTCTCTCTACTAATTTTTTCAATGAAGTACATGAAAAATACCCTGTTGTCTACCCTCAAATTAAAATAAAATAAATATACAAATTAGTATGATGTCAATGAAATTGTTTGCAAATATACAAACTAGTGCTCTATAGAAACGAAGTTTTTTCATACCCATTATATTGCTTAGGGCATGCATGATCTCCTATTAGGTTAAATTCAACATCATTTTCCAGCAAGAAATCCACTGTTCTTTTTTCTTGATCAGTTAATAAATCATCTTAGATTATAAACTCATTGTTTATACCTTCATCAATCATTCTTCGAGTTAAGAAATCCTTTATTTTCATTGTTCTCGCTTCAGTCTTCAATAAGTAGAGTGTTTTTTGGAAGACAATAAATTATTAAGAGGATAAGTAATGCAAAGTACACGCATAATTTTATAGTACACTTACTTTGTGTTTTACATTTAACGTGTATTTTAAAATATAATGTGTGTACTTTAATACTCTGGGTTATTATTTGCAATTAATGCAAAGTACACAAATTATATGGTAAAGTTAGCATGAATCATAAAATTATAGGTAACATAACTAATTATGTTTAGGCTCTAACCATTTTCTTGGCATCATCAAAGTATATTGTGTTTTTTTCCTTGTCATCCGGTTGAAGGGAATCCATATGGACGACTTTGTTTTGCTCTCTATATATCGTAAGTAATGCGAAATGTCCTATGTCATGTCTTAGTTCAATGAAAATTTTATTACAACTACCGAAATATTGAAACAAATTTGTGTATATGTCGCCCTTCTTAGTGACTTCATTTTTGCTACAAGCTTCTTTCTGAAAAGAATTATAGACATTGTGCTGGTAAAAAAAATGCATGATTCTGATGCACAAAGATTGTGGTTTAATTTTCCTTACCGAGTAATAATCAGAAAAAGTGTGTGAGGGGGAGAGTAGTTCCTTTGGCAATTTAAACTTGAATACATGACTGAAGGAGATTATTATACATTTCACACAATATAAAATGTGACAACCCACACTCCGAGGTAAGGGGTGGCCAGCCCGTTACTCCGACGTATACGGGAATCATGGATGGAAATCATACTCAGCACCACAATTATAGTAGGAGTAACCGAGAAAAACACCCATTACTTCAGAAAACGGGTTGTCAAAACAATTTAATTGATTTTAAAAGTTAAGTTAAGAAAACAATTTAAACAACCCATTCAAGAAAATTAGTGGAATTCTAAGAAACATAAATAACATACTACTAAAACGGAAATATACAAGGGGAGGATCGAATATGCTGTCGGTCAACAGCTACACAAAAGGGTTTACAACAGTTATATGTACTTAGTACATTCATTAGGCAATTACAAAGTTGGGCCACTCGCTCGAATGACAGACCCGGTCATAACTAGATATCAAAAATGATGGCGTCTAGAAAAACATCCTGTAATATCCGCAATTTCTTACAGCTCGTTTACGGCAAAAGATTAGAATATCAACACGGGCGTCCTTGCGGAGGAGCACCTGGGCGGATACAATAATATGCACAACATAGAAAAATGAACGGGTCCTGACCCGCTTTTTATATAGTTCCCAGATGAACAAAAAGCATGCTAGATATGAACAGTTAATCATGAGAATGAACATCAGAAATCTACCAACCTAACAATGAAATATGAATGAGACAATCAAAGTGACAATCCTAAAATAAAACTATGCAAGAGAATGAAATGATGCATTAATAAATTAAAA
Source organism: Sambucus nigra (assembly GCA_949130495.1). Classification (NCBI taxonomy): domain Eukaryota; kingdom Viridiplantae; phylum Streptophyta; class Magnoliopsida; order Dipsacales; family Adoxaceae; genus Sambucus; species Sambucus nigra. The sequence goes on along the minus strand of OX422221.1, from coordinate 527,344,665 downwards.
ACCTCTATTCACCAATTTCCACTTTAATCCAGTTTCAATTCCTTAACAGGAATACAGTATCATCGTTTTCTTATTTCTTTCCAATTCTTATTCCTTAGCAGGAATGCAATTATCATTATACAATTCAGTGGAAATATGCAACCCCCAAGTCCCACTTGAGTTTAGAAAAGTTATATTCTTATACATATAATGATTCTAAGACCGGCCCTCTGAGTTTCCCCACTGGGCGCGCCCCTGAATGACTATCATCTTCCAGGGGCCCATCAAACAAGGCAGCCTGGGTACCTAACTCACGTCCGGAAGTGTCCATATGCCTCCGAGTGAGTCATAACCACACCCGGAATTACCTCACTAGCGCAGAAAATACATATAATAAACTCGCATATGGTCGAGGACTATAGTCTCCCTGCATTCACTAGTCAAGTAACATCACCTCATGCGCGAGCTTCCCTTATGATAGCATTTAGAGAGGTGTGTTTAGTAAATTAACATTTACTATTAAAAATCATACTTTTCACTCCCATTAACTTTATGTGTTTCATTTTATTTGAAACCATGATCGTAGAATATTTCATTTATTTTCATCATTGGTTATGCCTCGAATAAGTCTCCAAGGGATTATTTTCGTTACCCGAGCTTAAGGTCTTATATGCCTCAATTCAAGCCCCTAAAGTCTCCAAGTATGGGCCTACAACTCCCATCCATATTATTAGGATGCACAAAGAAAAGTGATGCCTTAACATCACCTAGGACAACCCCTCCCACGGACTTAACCCCAAGTGAAACCCATTTAACACTAGGGTGACAACCAACTCAACTAGGACTCTAAAAGCCAATGTTTACTTCATTTAAGAAGAGTCCTAAGTTCCTAGGGGACGAAAGGGATTGAAAAAACAAAAGTAGGTAATTGGGTAAGAAAACAGGGGACCGGTCGACCGGTCCCAAGACCGCGGTCGACCGCGTCTCAAATTTTAGCCTATACTGAAAAGCAAAAAACTCATTTCGGACGAGCCGGTCGACCGGTAGGGGACCCGCGGTCGATCGCGCCCTTAATTTCATGCCTTTGAAAGAAAGCAGTGTGGCCTCCTCCGAAGGCCCGGTCGACCGGTCTGAGAGACGCGGTCGACCGGTCATTGCAGACCTAGACCTATTTCTCCCATTTTTCTTCTAAACCCAAAATAAATTACCAACCAAAATCATCCAACCACATTTAGTGATACTAAAAGATCATAAATGCTCCCATCAACATTTTTCTACCTCAATCAACAATCAATCTCTACCAAAGATTTTGATACCCATAAATCCAACCAAAAACCACAATTATATTTCATCAAAACTATACATAACTACCCATACTAATTATCGATCTTAAACCATATAATAGCAAGTAGAAAACTTGCCTTGGGGCTTCAATTTCAGACTTAGTTGAAGAAGAATGCAAGATCAAACCACAAATCTTCAATATCTCTCTTTCTCCACAAGTTTCTTCCACTCTCTCTCTCACTCTAGGTCTAGAACATTTAGGGAAAAATAAGAGAAAAAGAAAGGCTTGGGAAAGACAAAAACGTGGCCTTGGATTAAAAGTCTCCAATTTTTAATGTCAATACCGCAATAATATAATTTCTAATACGCAATATGCCAAAACTAGTCAAAAGTGCCCAAAATCTCAAAAGACAATATGTCACACATTTTGACTGTCTCGCACCTCCCGGAACTAACTACACCCTCCAAATTATCATTTGGAAATTTATAAGCCATTTTAAGTTACGGTTTCATTTTAATTCAAATTGCCATTTTAATTTTCATGACAAAATAGAACACCACTTGGTAATAACTATTTACACACATGGTAATTATGCAACTCATTAGTAAATATTAACTTATCTCATCAAATTAATACTTACCCACATCCGGAATTTTATATATGCAACTACTCACACAGTAAATAGATATAAAATGGGCTCCCAAAAGCGAGGGTTGTTACATACTCCCCCCTTATGAGGGAATTTTGCCCCCAAAATTCAAGCGTACCTTGGATAAAAAGATGCGGATATTTTTCCTGCATATCATCCTCACGCTCCCAAGTAGATTCCTCGACACTGTGATGGCTCCATTGTACTCTCACCAAGGGCACCACTCGAGATCTCAATCTACGTTCCCTATGCTCCAATATGGCCATGAGTTGTTCTTCATAAGAAACATCGGGTTGTAACTCTATATCCTCAAAAGGAATGTGCCAAAGGGCACCATCACACCTCTTATAATTTTTCAAAGAGGATATGTGGAAGACATTGTGAATTTGTTGCAAAGGTTCCGGTAGGTCAAGTTGATACGCCACTGGACCCACTTTAGTAATCACGGGAAAAGGTCCAACGAAATGCGGTGCCAACTTCCCTTTCTTTCCGAAACGCTTAACACCTTTCATAGGCGACACTCGAACCAACACTTGGTCTCCAACCTCCAATTACACATGTCTTCTTCCTGTATCGGCAAAGCTCTTTTGTCTATCTTGGGCTATATGAATACGATTTCGAATGATCTCGATCTTATAAGAAGTATCCCGAATGATTTCAGGTCCGATAAACTTGTTATCCCCCACCTCCAACCAACATGTGGGAGACCTACAGGGCCTACCATACAAGGCTTCATAGGGGGCCATCCCAATAGTGAACTGGTATGAGTTATTGTAAGCAAACTCAACAAACGGGAGATATTTTTCCCAACTACCTTTGAAATCAAGCATACACATACGAAGCATATCCTCCAACATTTGGTTAACCCTTTCGGTCTGCCCATCTGTCTGAGGATGATAGGAAGTGCTCAATTTCAATTCCATTCCCAGGGAATCTTGGAAGCTTTGCCAAAAGTGGGAAATGAAGATCTTATCTCTGTCAGAAAACAATATTCAAGGGCACCCCATGCAATCTAACAATCTCTTTAATAAACAATTGAGCGTAACGTGCGGTGTTATAATCGGTACGGACGGGAAGGAAGTGCGCCGACTTTGTCAAGCGATCCACGATAACCCATATAGAATCGTAACCCTTTTGTGACGTAGGTAAGCCCGTGATAAAATCCATTGAAATGCTCTCCCATTTCTAAACCGGAATTTCTAACGGTTGCAACAAACTTGCCGGTAGCTGATGATCAATCTTAACTAACTGACAAGTAGTGTATTGGGATACAAACTCTGAAATATCTCGTTTCATACCCGGACACCAATATTGATGGCGCATATCTTGATACATTTTATCATTTCCCGAATGCACCGAAAATTTTGATCCGTGAGATTCCGCCATCACAGCTCGTCCCAAATCCCCATCCTCCGGAACAATAAGCCTTACATGGAAGCATAGCCCAACCTCCGAGATTACCGAGTAGGACTCCGCTCCCTCAGACAATAATCGGTGAATGTGGTCTTCGCATTCTTTATCCCTACCCTGGGCTCTCCCAACCCTTTCCACAATCGTCGGAGTAACGGTCATCACGGACATAAACGCCCTAGCAACCGCATCCTCATGACTGAGTTCTTTCCATTTAGCTTTCCACACATCAGCTAGTTCTCCCTCGGGTTTCCGACTCAAGGCATCCGCCACCAATTTTGCTTTGCCCGGATGATAATGAATATCAAATTGGTAATCTTTCACGAACTCCAACCACCGTCGCTGTCGCATATTCAAATCATTTTGAGAAAATAAATATTGCAACGACTTATGGTCCGTGAAAAGACTGAACTTCTCCCCGATAAGATAGTGCTTCCAAATCTTCAAGGGAAAGACAACTGCGGCTAATTCTAAGTCATGCACTGGGTAATTTCTTTCATGAGGATTGTGCTTCCTTGAAGCATAGGCAATACCTTGTCGCTCCTACTGAAGCACACCTCCCAAACCTTGTAAAGATGCATCGGTGAAGACTAAATATTCCAACCCCGGCTAGGGTAAAGCGAGGACTGGAGCCGAAGTCAATCTATCTTTAAGCTCATCGAATGCAGCTTGATCGGAATCATCCCAGACAAATCTAACCCCTTTCTGGGTCAAATTTATCAAAGGACTAGCAATCTTAGAAAATCCCTTAATAAATTGGCGGTAATAACCCGTCAAACCCCGAAAACTGTGAATCTCGGTAGGTGTCGTGGGCTGACCCCACTCCCTCACCGCAGCAACTTTACTTGGGTCCACCGATATACCTTGCGAAATCACAATATGACCCAAAAATTGCACTTCCCGCAACCAAAAACCACATTTCTCAAACTTAGCGTACAATTGGTGATCCCTTAACCTTTGCAGGACCAACCCCAAATGAATAGCATGGTCATCTTCTGTTTGAGAATACACAAGGATGTCATCGATAAACACGATAACAAATTGGTACAGGAAGTCCCTAAATACCCTATTCATAAGATCCATGAATACGGCAGGGGCATTGGTTAGTCCAAAAGGCATAACCAAAAACTCAGAAGACCCGTACCTCGTCAGAAAGGCAGTCTTGGATACATCTTGCTCCCATATCCTCAACTGGTGATACCTCGTTCTCAAATATATCTTAGAGAAGTAGGTCTCTCCCCTGAGATGATCAAACAAGTCATCTATGCGAGGCAAAGGGTATTTATTCTGGATGGTGACCTTATTCAACTCTCTATAGTAAACACACAACCGGAGAGAACCATCTCTTTTCTTCACAAACAACACAGGAGCACCCCACGGCGACGTACTACGCCTGATAAACCCCTGCTCCAACAACTACTGAATTTGATCTCTTAGCTCCATCATTTCCACAGGAGCCATACGATAAGGAGTTCGAGCAATCGTTCAAGCTCCTGGCGCTAAGTCAATCATAAACTCAATCTCTCGGCTAGGAGGCAAACCCGGTATTTCCCAAAAAACGTCCTCAAAATCTCGAACAATAGGAATGGAATCTAAGGGAACAACTACATCCTGAGAAATCTCTTCCGCAATACAATATAAATAAGTACCAGTATCTCCCTGTAAACGAGGCATAACCACTAGGAACATATCTTGTCCCAAAACAGCGAAGACTATACTCTTCCCGTACCAATTAACTATAGCATGATACTTAACAAGCCAATCCATGCCCAAAATCACATCATACCCGACCATGTCAAGCACGAGTAAATCGGCCTCAAAACAAAAATTTCCAAGAGTGATCCCTATGCGTTTGCAAACAAAGAAAATGAGTGAACCGTCACCCATAGAGGACTCAACACAAGTAAAGGTGCTTTCAGCAGATTTTATCAACTCTGTGGACTGAGCAAAACTTCTAGAAATAAAAGAATGTGTAGCACCCGTATCAAACAAAATGCGACCCATGTGTCCTTGAGTAAGGAACTTACCCTCTATAGCTGGCGGCGCTGGCTGAATAGGTGGAAGCATAGCATCCTGAATGTGGTAAACTCTCCCATACTGCAGTTGACCCTGCTGCAGAGGGACAACTGGATTTGGTCCCTGTGGAGGAAACTGGATATAACGCTGCTGAGGAACTCGAGGAGGTTGTCCCCCAATCACTTGAGCATAATCTTTCTTATAATGACCAGCTTCTCCACATTGGAAACACTTCCCCACCATATTTTCCTGACCTCGACCTCTATTATTTCTGAACTGTCCAAAACCTTGGCCCGAATGGCCTCTACCTCCCTGACCACCCCGACCCGCTTGTTGTGGCGCGGTACCCTGATCCTGCCTGTTAGCATTACCACTAGCATTAAACCCGTCAAAGTGTTGTCTTTTCGACCCATACCCTTGCTGGGGATCCCTGTCTCGCTGCTTATTACCCATAGGTTAGGACGAAGGAAAGGATCCTCCTCCATTCCCACTCACCCCCGGGCTTCCCTACTTGCCCCATCCCTGTAGCTTTCTTGCTATTCTGTATAAACAACCGATGCTCCTGGCAATGAAGCAACGCCGCATTCATAACCTCACCAAAATTTTGCAAAGCCAGATTACCCAGCAAATGTTGTCGGATTCTCCAGTTTAGACCTCCCATAAATTTTGAGACTTTTCTTTCCTCCGGAGTCACCTCTTCCGGCACAAAACTAGCTAATCGGGTAAACTCCTCTTCGTATTCTGCAACAGACCGTTCTCTCTGAACTAGGTCCTGCAGTCTCCTTCTCATCTCCCTTTGAATCGCGGGAGGAAAATACTTCCGGTCGTACAAGACCCAATAATCAGTGATCGACATAGTGTCTCTCTGTTCTGGCGTAGTCATCGACTCCCACCAATGTAACGCGGCCCTAACCAACTTGAAAGTAGCAAGGAATTGCTTCTTCTCCTCACTACAATCCACCATTCGTAAATGGCGTTGCATATCCTTCTTCCATTGATTTTCTCGAACAACATCAAAGCCTCCGTCAAACTCAGGGGTATGGCCCTTTAAAAAGGACTGCCTTACTCTTTCCCACGGAGAAGGTCCCATAGGTGCTTGAGCATCCTGTGACCGCAGTTGAGCTTGTGGCATCTGTTGAGCTACTGCGGTCATGGCAGCATTAACTGCATGAGCCACAATGTTGGCTACGTCCGCAGCATTAAAAGTTCCTTGGGCGGTGGAGGACCAACATCCTCTTCTACAACTCTATTGCGTCTCGCAGGGCGACCTCTCTTAGGCGGCATCTGAGATGAAGGGACAATAGTGTTAGAATATCATTCATAACGAACTATTTTATAGAAGATCACAATTATAAGCAACAAAGAAATCTTATCATTAGGCTCTATATCAAAGAACGCTACGGTAGATCGTGACAAGTCCACATAGATCCTAGTACTCTAGAACCCAGTGCTCTGATACCATCTGTGATAACCCGCACTCCGAGGTAAGGAGTGGGAAGCCCGTTACTCCGATGTATACGGGAATCGTGGATGGAAATCATACTCAGCACCACAATTATAGTAGGAGTAACCGAGAAAACCACCCATTACTTCAGAAAACGGGTTGTCAAAACAATTTAATTGATTTTAAAAGTTAAGTTAAGAAAAAAATTTAAACAACCCATTCAAGAAAATTAGTGGAGTTCTAAGAAACATAAATAACATACATCTAAAACGGAAATATACAAGGGGAGGGCCGAATATGCTGTCGGTCCACAGCTACACAAAAGGGTTTACAACAGTTATATGTACTTAGTACATTCATTCGGAAATTACAAAGTTGGGCCACTCGCCCGAATGACAGACCCGATCATAACTAGATATAAAAAATGATGGCGTCTAGAAAAACATCCTGTAATATCCGCAATTTCTTACAGCTCCTTTACGGAAAAAGATTAGAATATCAACACGGGCGTCCTTGCGGAGGAGCACCTGGGCGGATACAATAATATGCACAATATAGAAAAATGAACTAGTTAGGACCCGGTTTTTATATAGTTCCCAGATGAACAAAAAGCTTGCTAGATATGAACAGTTAATCATGAGAATGAACATCAGAAATCTACCAACCTAACAATGAAATATGATGAGACAATCAAAGTGACAAGCCTAAAAAAAACTATGCAAGAGAATGAAATGATGCATTAATAAATTAAAAACCTCTATTCACCAATTTCCACTTTAATCCAGTTTCAATTCCTTAACTGGAATACAATATCATCGTTTTCTTATTTCTTTCCAATTCTTATTCCTTAGCAGGAATGTAATTATCATTATACAATTCAGTGGAAATATGCAACCCTCAAGTCCCACTTGAGTTTAGAAAAGTTATATTCTTATACATATAACAATTTTAAGACCGCCCCTACGACTTTCCCCACTGGGCGCACCCCTAAATGACTATCATCTTCCAGGGGCCCATCAAACAAGGCAGTCTGGGTACCTAACGCACGTCGGTAAGTGGCCATATGCCAGCGAGAGAGTCATAACCACACCCGAAATTACCTCAATAGCGCAGAAAATACATATAATAAACCCGCATATGGCTGAGGACTATAGTCTCCCTGCATTCACTACTCAAGGAACATCACCTCATGCGCAAGCTTCCCTTATGATAGCATTTAGAGAGGTGTGTTTACGTAAATTAACATTTACTATTAAAAATCATACTTTTCACTCCCATTAACTTTATGTGTTTCATTTTATTTGAAACCATGATCATAGAATATTTCATTTATTTTCATCATAGGTTATGCCTCGAATAAGTCTCCAAGGGATTATTTTCGTTTCCCGAGCTTAAGGTCTACTATTCCACAATTCAAGCCCCTAAAGTCTCCAACTATGGGCCTACAACTCCCATCCATATTATTAGGATGCACAAAGAAAAGTGATGCCTTAACATCACCTAGGACAACCCCTCCCCCGGACTTAACCCCAAGTGAAACCCATTCAACACTAGGGTGACAACCAACTCAACTAGGACTCCAAAAGCCAAGGTTTACTTCATTCAAGAAGAGTCCTAAGTTCCTAGGGGATGAAAGGGATTGAAAAAACAAAAGTGGGAAATTGGGTAAGAAAACAGGGGACCGATCGACCGGTCCCAAGATCGCGTCTCAAATTTTAGCCTATACTAAAAAGCAAAAAACTCATTTCGGACGAGCCGGTCGACCAATAGGGGACCCGCGGTCGACCGCGCCCTTAATTTCATGCCTTTCAAAGAAAGCAGTGTGGCCTCCTCCGAAGGCCCGGTCGACCGGTCTGAGAGACGGGGTCGACCGGTCATTGCAGACCTAGACCTATTTCTCCCATTTTTCTTCTAAACCCAAAATCAATTACCAACCAAAATCATCCAACCACATTTAGTGATACTAAAAGATCATAAATGCTCCCATCAACATTTTTCTACCTCAATCAGCAATCAATCTCTACCAAAGATGTTGATACCCATAAATCCAACCAAAAACCACAATTATATTTCATCAAAACTATACATAACTACCCATACTAATTATCCATCTTAAACCATATAATAGCAAGTAGAATACTTGCCTTGGGGCTTCAATTTCAGACTTGGTTGAAAAAGAATGCAAGATCAAACCACAAATCTTCAATATCTCTCTTTCTCCACAAGTTTCTTCCACTCTCTCTCTCACTCTAGGTCTAGAACATTTAGGGCAAAATAAGAGAAAAAGAAAGGCTTGGGAAAGACTAAAACGTGACCTTGGATTAAAAGTCTCCAATTTTAAATGTCAATACCGCAATAATATAATTTTTAATACGCAATATGCCAAAACCAGTCAAAAGTGCCCAAAATCTCAAAATACAATATGGCACACATTTCGACTGTCTCGCACCTCCTGGAACTAACTACACCCTCCAAATTATCATTTGGAAATTTTATAAGCCATTTTAAGTTCCGGTTTCATTTTAATTCAAATTTCCATTTTAATTTTCATGACAAAATAGAACACCACATGGTAATAACTACTTACACACATGGTAATTATGCAACTCATTAGTAAATATTAACTTATCTCATCAAATTAATACTTACCCACATCCGGCATTTTATATATGCAACTACGCACACAGTAAATAGAGATAAAATGGGCTCCCAAAAGCGAGGGTTGTTACATCTGGGTTATTATTTGCAACTAATGCAAAGTACACACATTATATGGTAAAGTTAGCATGAATCATAAAATTATAGGTAACATAACTAATTATGTTTAGGCTCTAACCATTTTCTTGGCATCATCAAAGTATATTGTGTTTTTTTCCTTGTCATCCGGTTGAAGGGAATCCGTATGGACGACTTTCTTTCGCTCTCTATATATCATAAGTCATGTGAAATGTCCTATGTCATGTCTTAGTTCAATGAACAATTTATTACAACTACCGAAATATTGAATTAAATTTGTGTATATGTCGCCCTTCTTATTGACTTCATTTTTGCTACAAACATCTTTCTGAAAAGAATTATAGACATTGTGCTGGTAAAAAAAATGTCTGATTGTGATGCACAAAGATTGTGGTTTAATTTTCCTTACCGAGTAATAATCAGAAACAGTGTGCGAGGGGGAGAGTCGTTCCTTTGGCGATTTAAACTTGAATACATGACTGAAGGAGATTATTATACATTTCACACAATATAAAATGGTGGGGATATAAAAAGGTTGAAATTTAATGAATGTATAATATTTGGTTTATAAACTCGGCTTGATATTTCTTCATTCTTGAGGACTTCAACAAAATCTTCCCATGGGACATGTGGAACTAGACCTTGGTAAGTAAATTCCCTGTATTTTATATTGGCAATATTAATTGGATAGTAAGAATAAAATTATTCTTTTATACTAAAAAAAAGTGAAGTGAAATAACATCAAACAATACACTTTACCATGGTTCTCCCTTTTGAATAAACTCATCAATTTTATTCTTCACATCTTCATAGAGGTACTTGTATGCATTGAGTGCTTTTAGCTTCATGTGAGTTTCTTTATTTTGTTTATTAGTTGTTAGCTTGTCGGTTCTCTACTTTTTCAGCTTCGGTTTTTTAATTGGACAATTCTTCTAGGTTTTATTGGAATATTTTTTATTCTCCTGTCCTCTAGTAACAGGCCCTTTTATTTCGAATATTTCAACAATTTCTGTAAATACAAACCCTTTGGGGGTGGCCTACACTGCCTATATATCATCTTTATAAACGTAACCATCTTCTCTTTTTGGTTTTCTATCATTTCTCTCATGGATTCTCTTGTATATCGAGGCTTCTCCAATCTTCAACTTCGACATTTCATCCACGAGTTTTTTATCACTGTTTTCTTGATATATTTAAAAAAGGAATGTTA